>OV884003.1:131542448-132857545 GCA_930367185.1 Myathropa florea | reverse complement strand
AACTGGCAGCCATCATAACTCCATCAATGCGCGGCCCGTTCATCAATCCACACTACCTATACGCGCAGCAACATTCGTCGCCCAACGACATATGAGCCGGATCAACTTACACTCCATGCGCAGCAATAGATTTCGTCGCCTCGCTAGCATAGGAATCAAATCAACTTACCTTCCATGGATGCTTTAAATCGGCTCGTACTAGTGATTTCTCTCAAATGCGCTGGTAGAGATTTCCAAAGCCTGGCAGATTGTACGAAGAATGCATTTTTTTATAAAGATACTCAGGTTGTCCCGTTATAAGACCTGGTAATGTCATACTAATAAGTAGGGATTTAGCGAGCATCAATTTAATTTTGGTGGGTAAGAGAGAGTGTAGTCCGCCATAAACCTTGGCAAATAGCTGTATTAATGTGTGCATCTTAAGACAAAGTACGATCAAAAAATATCCCAAGGTCCATAGCAGAGGTAAACTCTACTATATATGTATATATATTTTGATTTAGGAGACCATGCGGATGATGTGTAAGGTCAAATGCCTTGCGTTGAATAACAAAAACTTTTGATTTAGATGGATTAAGTCCCAAATCATGCCTTATAGAACAACTGTAGATTGCGGATAGATCTTCGCTCAGTGTGTTAATTGCATTATGAAGTTCACTGAAAGCTCGGCTAAGAAAAGCTGAACACCATCCGCATACATATGAATCTTGCAGTGCTTAATAATTCCAGGTAAATCATTTAAAGCGGAAAATTTTGTTCACTTTGCCCCAGTCGGAAGGATTGCAAATCTAACCAAGCAGCAGCTTTAACGCAAATTTAAGAACGATAATAAATATCTCCAAGAAGATGAACACTATCATGATGCGTGCTCAATTTGGACACCACCAACATCTTTTAAAAAAGTAAAATCCGCCGGCATCCTTTTCAAAAAACAGCATTCACAACTTATACTCTTATATATATACTTATAACAGAATGCTTAAAAGTGTTGTATGTACTCCTTAGATAATAAATCTAATCTAATATTAAGTTCATTTTCCTTTAAACTGTAGGGTAAGAAGCTCAAAACAGCTAGTGCTCATATAAATATTGATATTTAAATTTAAATTTAATGTTAACAAATTATAGAAGTAATACTAACTGTGACATATTTATATACAGGCGAACATGCATAAAAAGCACTCACCATACCGTAATAATACTCAGACTCAAATATTACGCACGAACTCAATGCGGAATCCATATTATTTACTCATATGAAATAGAAACATAATTAAAAGCTTTGTTCTTACCGGAAAACTGCTGGTAGTCTCATTATCAACAACAAAGCAATCGGCAATCTATCTATATTTACCTGACATATGTCGGGAGCAAGCATATGATAAAAAATAGAGTATTCAAAAATGAATTAATCAAAATGTATAATGTAATTAATTATTAATTAAGTTATTATACTTGAGCTTAACCAGATTATATGCCCAAAGTCGGTTATCACGACAAAAAATTAATCATAAATTAATTAATGTGTATTAATATTGTCTCAATAAACTAAATGAATGAATGAAATGAATGTAATTAAAACTCGATTTTAATATGAAGCGTTATGCTTAATATTTCAGTTTTATTGTACATACAATTAAAAGAAATTTGTAAATCAAAAAGGATTTGTTTGAATTGGTTTTTGGTAGAAATGCGATATATATAATTAAAACCAGAATTTAACATGAAACGTTGTGCATAATGTTTTATTGTATTATTGTTATTAAACTGGCTTACAAGATTAAACAATAATGAATGTCGTTGTTTATTCTTATTAGAAAGCTGAAAGCGGTTTACGTTAGGCAATCGTTTCGTGCAGGGACAGTATACCAAAACCTCAAATATCAATATAAAACGAGCATATGCATATTTTTTACATTTTTTTTTCTATTTTGTCTCCATTATTGTGTCATTATTATAGATTAAACTGAATGTAACAATAAACATTCATTGCACCACTCTTCCTTTACATCTCATATAATTTTTCAATGTTAAAACGTTTAAATAATAATGCAAAGTGTACAATATAATATAATATAGCCCATGTGAATGCACTATCTGGACTTATATTCGTGTTAATAATAAAGATTTTGAAATAACGATAAAATCACTAGCAATTTTTCCCATTAGAATTTAAGCTTACCTCATTTGTTTGAAGGAGATAGATATCAGCTGTTTTAAACACTCAAACGTATAAAAAACGCTGCCAAATAAAGTCATGGAGCAAGAGAGGCAGAATTGCAATGAACGCTGCTGAAGCAATACCTTTTGGATTGTCCACTTTAATAATAGCTTAAATAGAAGTTGGAGAGATAAGGGGGAGTAGAAAGCCATTACTCATCTTCCTTGCACATTTAGTGCTTTCTCAACCCGAAGGCGTACAAACCTGAAGCCATACTACTTCAAAAATTTGAGCGGAATAAAAGAACATCAGTATCCGTTAGCTTAACCGATTCATCACAGGCTCAGAATAGTTCACTGGGAAGCAAATAATATTTAAATCTTATTATACTTTTATTATATACTAATTGGGAATTAAAATTAATACAAAAGATGATGGTAGAAGTGTTGGCACAGTAATAGAGGCCCAACGAATGTACAATGATTACAGTTTTTTACATGTTTATGTGTTCACAAGGATTATAGCTATATCATACACAATGTCTTGTGTTCACATCGGGGTGTTTGATTCCGTGTATCGGTGGAAGTAAATCATCCAATTCGCGTGGTATAACAATGGGCCTAAGTGATTGCGCATTCTGTCGCTAGTACCCAACCTACACTATCCTATGAATATTCCAAAAGTCAAGATTACAATCTTATTTCGCTTCGTATAGGTCGCACATCTACCACTCAACACCATTTCCTAAAGCCTCCACTGGTATGTGCTGCTACACATGTCGCTATAAATCTTTTATATCTGTTTTAGTACGAGCGTGGCGAGCGTCCACTGCTCGATTTTAGTCAAATACCACAGCGCGGACCGATCCACCAAGGCATGTAATTTGGCCACCATAGTTCAATCTATACCATGTTACGCGAGATATTGAAAATTGCACACAAATTTATCGTACCAAAATAAAAATATAAAGAACAGTTTGAGAAACCGTGGGAAAAATTTTATTGTGCCAAGATAAAAATATAAAAAAAACAGTTTGAGAAACTCTAGAAAAAATGTTATTGCGCCAAATTAAAAATATAAAAAAAAAGTTTGAGAAGCGCTGGGAAAATATTTCTATTCCAGAAAAAATATACATTTGACAGTTTGAGAAACTCTAGAAAAAATGTTATTGCGCCAAATTAAAAATATAAAAAAAAACAGTTTGAGAAGCGCTGGGAAATTATTTCTATTCCAGGAAAAAAATCAATTCGACAGTTTGAGAAGCTCTGGGAAAAATATCCCATCCAGTCCAAAAAGTCCCAAAATTTCCCTTAATACCAAAAAATATCCTATCTATTCCAGAAAGTCCCAAAATTTCCCATAATACCAAAAAATGCCCCATCCAGTCCAAAAATTTCTCTTAATACCAAAAAATATCCCATCCTGTCCAAAAGCTCCAAAATTTCCAAAAAATATCCCATCAAGTCCAAAAAGTCCCAAAACTTCCCTTAATACCAAAAAATATCCCACGCAGTCCAAAAACTCCTAAAATTTACCTTAATATCAAAAAATATCCCCTGCAGTCCAGAAAGTAACTAAATTTCCCTTAATACCAAAAAATATCCCATCCTGCCCAAAAGCTCCAAAATTTCCCTTAATACCAAAAGCTATACCTGCCAGTCCCGAAATATCCCCTAATACCAAAAGATATCCCTCCCGGTCCAAAATATCCCCAAATGCCGAGAAATAACCCTCCCAATGAGAAATAATACCTCTCCCAATCCAATATGTCTCAAAATATCCCTCCCTGTCCTAAAAATCCCAGAACATCCATTAGAGCCAAAAAATACTCCTCCCAATCGAAAAAGTTCCAAAATTTCCCTTGGTATCAAAGAATATCCCCCCGGGCCAAGAGGCCACATAATCCCTTTAACACCCACAGATAAGCCGCCCTACCCGAGAAATCCCAAAAATATCCCCTAATACCAAAGAAATATCCCTCCCAATCCAGTGAGTCCATACATTTTTCCTGGCCCCAGAAAATATCTTTCCCAGTCCAGAATTTCCCGTAAGGTCAAAATGCATCCCATAGGCACCGATATTCCCATCGTAGACGCAAAGCTCCCACACCCAATATTCCTAGTCCAGAATTTCCCATAAGATCCCTGGGAGAATATCCCTTTGGCGTTCAAAAAATTCCACGCGTACGCCTCCCAGTCCAAAGTTTTCCTTAAAAACCTTTTAAATTCCATACACATTCGCCAACCCCATGCACCATTTCCGTCCGCCATGTGCCTGTCAGTCCGCCATTTGCCACATGCAGCATGGCCATATTTTGCCAACCAGACGCTACGGGCGCTGGCATTATTCTTATTGGAGCCACCATTAATGCAAAACATGGCCCCAAAAAAATGGCAGCTTGAAAAAAAGCTTACGATGAAACGCATTTTACATCCTCATATGCGGTACATTACTTTCCGACGGCGGAAAGTAGTTTTAAAATTTTCTGCGGGACGTGGAGAATAGGAATAAAGTCACTAGCTGCTTACTTGGTTGAGAAAAAAAGCGCAAGAAACGTAAAAAGAATGTTCTGAAAGTACATTTTGCTTCTGCGAACTACTTCTGCAAACCTTCCACACTCATTCGCCGGCTAAAATAATGAACACACATCCGGCTTGGCTATAAAATTATGCCCGCTAAGTCTACATTGTATAGACACTCACTTCTTTGAGCAGAATGAGGCACGAAAATATTTTGAACGTTGCAAGGGAAATCGTTCGCATCTTGCCTTATAAGGCTGCCAAATGCATTTGTTCATCTGGCTCGTAAAACACCAAACAAAATTCGGCGAAATGTATGTATCATTCTTCCTTAGAGCACGCACATAAATTTAGAACATTTCTTCTCTTGATTAGTATAAAAACTGAGCGAATTAGTCGAAGAAAACGGACAGCAAATTGAAAGATTCTTTTGCAAACGTAGCACACGGCAGTTTTTTGCACGCATTTCTAGCCACACTGGTTTTAAAGGTAGCTTAAATTATGCAATCTGTGGAATAAAATAATACTCATCGATTCCACTTCTTGTAGAAATTAATTTATTCGTCCTGGAATATACACAAATGTATTTTGAACGTTACAAAACAAATCGTTCACATAAAATCTTGATACCTCTGAATGCAAATCCTCGTCTGGCCTGTAAAATACCGATCCAATCAGGGCGACATGTGTGCGGATATGTTCCTTAGATTACGTAGATTATTTTGGTACCCTCCCTTCCACACGAACAGCAAAATTAAGGAAGCAAGCCGGAGAAATCCAATCGCAAATCGAAATTTATCTCACAATTGGGAAGCGGAGCAATTTTCATATCCAAATTTTTCGTTTCTCAGGCGATAATATTGACATTTGTATATACTCTGAAATGTAAAAAACATTGAATTAATTTATTATACACTTTTTATTGCATTATACTTACTCGTAAAGGAAAATATTAACAAAAACCACAAATGCAAGCAAATTGTATGAAATTTATAATTTCTGGCTGTCAAAATGACATTCCCGCATTTTTCGCGCAGTTGCGAAGTTAGCTCCACTATTCGCTGGTACATTACGGACAGATGCTAGTGGTACAGCGGTTTCTGTTATAAAAATATTACAGTTTTTTTGTATACGGAAATGGAATTTGTGATTTTGAATTGTTTTATGTAAGAACCACACACCTAATAGCATATATATTCAGTGTACATAAATTATATGGTAAGAATAAATAATACGGTAAATATAACAGCCTGAAAAAAAAATGCTTATCACGAAAAGGATTTTATGTCCTCATATGCGGTACATTGCATGACTGCGGTGGAAAATTGTATTGAAATGTCCAGTGGGACGTGGAGAATATGAATAAAGCTATTAGCTGCTCCATTGGTAGAGAAAAAAAGCGTCAAGTACCTGAAAACGTGCCCTGAATGTGCGTTTTGCATTTTCGAAGTATTTCTGTAAACCTTCCACACTCATTTTCCCGCAAAGAAATGGAACGCAAGCATCAGACTTGTCTTTAATATTATGCCCGCTATGTATACTTCGTGCAGGCACTATCTTCCCTACGCAGAAAGAGACAGAAAAATATTCTGGGGTTTGCAAAAGGAATCGGTCGCATGCTGCCCATAAGCCTGCCAAATGCCTCTCCACGTCTGGCCACTAAAACGCAAAACGGAGTGCGACGATGTGTACTCTTCTTTGGAAAACGTAGATAAAATTGGAGTATTTTCTTTCTTGTAGGTCGCAAAAATTGAGCGAATAGGCCGAAAGACGCTTGTCGCAAAATGTGACTTAACAATGCAAATGTGACACACGGTTGTTTTCTGCACATAATTTCTTGTTCCCACGCTTTAGAAATGACCTGAAATATATTGTACGATGTGCAAAATGATACTCGTCACTTCTACTTCTTACAGAAATAAATTTATTTGCGCTGGCGCATACACAAAAACACATTAAAAGTTGCGAAAGGAATCGTTCGCAATGGTCCTTACGGGACAGCCATTTGCATATTCTCGTCTGGCTTTCAAAATACAAAATAATATTCGGCGAAGTGCATGTATATTTCTCCCTTAGGGCGCGCAGATAAATTTATAGTATTTCTTTTTTTGATTAGCACAAAAATTGACGGACTGCAAACGCTAAATTGCTGCTGCAAAAGTTGCACGCGGCTATTTTTCTCATGCTTTTCTCCACACCATGGGCTTGAAAGTGGCTTAAATTATGCCGTGAATGGCTTAAATTGACACCCATCGACACCTCTTCGTTTAAAAATCAATTAATTTGTGCTGGAAATTATACAAACGTATGTTTAAATTTGCAAAAGGAATTGTTCACATAATACCTTGAGATACTGCTGAACGCAAATACTCGTCTGGCACATAAAATACCAACCTATACCCGGTGATATGTGTGGGGATATCTTCCTCAGAATACGCTGATGAATTTGGTACATTTTCCTCCGCACAAGTTTTGAAATTAAGCATACTGGTCGGGTTAAAGGGATGTCGGACGAACATAAATTTCACAATTGTACCGCGTAGCAACTTCCAAACACCATTTCCTTGCTTTCCAGGGCTTAGTAGCTACGCATTTTTGTTCTGTGAAATGTAAAAAGCGCTGATATAATTTATTAAATACATTTTACAGCATTATACGCACAAATAAAATAAACTATTAACAAAAACAAGAAATCCTAGGAAGTGTTTCTAACTTTTTAATTTCTCCTTGTCAAACTGACATTCCCGCATTTTTCGCGCAGTGCCAAGATGGTCTCGCTCTTCTCTTGTACATTACGGACAGATATTAAATGTACAGCAGTTCCTGTTATAAAAATATGACAGTTTTTTGTAGGCAAATGAAATTTGTAATTGTTTTATGTAAACGGCATACATAATAGCATATACATTTGGCATATATTATACCAAACAGAACTCGGCAATGCGTATGTAGACATATCCTTTAGAGTACGTATGCAAATCTAATCTGTACTTCTTTAAAAAGCACGCCAAAATTGAGCGAATTTGACGAAGAAAAATGGTTCCAAATGTAGCATACGATAATCCGCCGTAGGCCTTATCTCATTCACAGGTCTCTGGGTTAATTTAATGAATACATTTTATATCGTTATACGTAAGTACAAAATAAAATATTAATAAAACCAAATAGGCAAATAAATTTTTCTTTTTTCGCGTAGTGCGAAGTAACATCCACTTTATATTGGACATTACGGACCCAAATTAATTTTACAACTGATTTTGTTATAAACATATGACAATTTTTAGAAGACAAAAAAGGAATATGTAATTTGTACAGCTCGTGTAAGCCCTTTTTTGATGCTTCAAAAGCACAACAAAAGTTATCAGTGCCTATATTCTACATAGGCTAAAACAAACATAGGGCTCAATCCACATTTCCCATTTGTGCTATCAACAAACTCAATACCCATGCCACATCAGCATGCACCCCCCAAATATTCTTTAAAAGCACCAAACACACCCAAACAATACTCATAAACTCAACAACCACTTACAATCTCAACACTCATGCTACATCATCATAAATACCTGAAACATCCCTTAAGAGCACCAATCATACTCAAACTGTACTTATAGCCTCAACAATTACCTACAAAATCAGTACACATGACACACTTACCCATATATACCCGAAACATAATTCAAAAACACCAAACACAACTCAGAGCCTGAACAGTCATCTACGAACTCAGTACACATTCCAAATCATCATATACACATGAAACATCCTTCGAATGCACTAAACAAATCTCAATACACATGCCCCATCATCATACACAACCCAAACATCCTTCAAAAGCACAAAACCTACAAACTCAATACCTATGCCACATCATCATAAATACCCAAACAGTACTTATAACCTCAACAACCAGCTGCACACTCAATACACATGCTAAGTTTAACCATATACACCTGAAACATCCTCCGAAAGCACCAAACCTAACTCATAACCCCAACAATCACCTACAAACTCAATACCCATGCCAGATCAACATAAATACCTGAAACATCCTTCAAGAGCACAAATCACAACCAAACAGTACTCACGGCCTCAACAACCACCTACAAACTCAATTCTATTCATGCATGCACCCCCCAAATATTCTTTAAAAGCACCAAACACACCCAAACAATACTCATAAACTCAACAACCACTTACAATCTCAACACTCATGCTACATCATCATAAATACCTGAAACATCCCTTAAGAGCACCAATCATACTCAAACTGTACTTATAGCCTCAACAATTACCTACAAAATCAGTACACATGACACACTTACCCATATATACCCGAAACATAATTCAAAAACACCAAACACAACTCAGAGCCTGAACAGTCATCTACGAACTCAGTACACATTCCAAATCATCATATACACATGAAACATCCTTCGAATGCACTAAACAAATCTCAATACACATGCCCCATCATCATACACAACCCAAACATCCTTCAAAAGCACAAAACCTACAAACTCAATACCTATGCCACATCATCATAAATACCCAAACAGTACTTATAACCTCAACAACCAGCTGCACACTCAATACACATGCTAAGTTTAACCATATACACCTGAAACATCCTCCGAAAGCACCAAACCTAACTCATAACCCCAACAATCACCTACAAACTCAATACCCATGCCAGATCAACATAAATACCTGAAACATCCTTCAAGAGCACAAATCACAACCAAACAGTACTCACGGCCTCAACAACCACCTACAAACTCAATTCTATTCACCCATGCCCCATCAACATAAATACCTGAAACATCATTCAAGAGCACAAACCACACCCAAACAGTACTCATGGCCTCAACAATCACCTACACACCCAATACCCATGCCACATCTACCCGTATATTCCTAAAACACCTTTCACAAGCACCGTACATGCCCAAACAACACTCATAACCCCAACAATCACCTACACATCCAATACCCATGCCACATCTACCCATTTACTCCTAAAACACCTTTCACAAGCACCAAGCTTTCCCAAACAACACTCATAACCTCAACAATCACCTACACACTCAATACCCATGCCACATTTACCCATATACACTTGAAACGTTCTTCACAAGCAACAAACAATACTCAGAGCCTCAACAATCACCTACACTTTCAGTACCCATGCCACATTTACTCACATACACATAAAATACCCTTCACAAGCACCAAACATGCCCAAACAACACTCATAACCTCAACAATCACCTACACACTCAATACCCATGCCACATCTACCCATATACACCTAAAACATTCTTCACAAGCACCAAACAATACTCAGAGCCTCAACAATCACCTACACTTTCAGTACCCATGCCACATTTACCCACATACGCATAAAACACCCTTCACAAGCACCAAACGTGCCCAAACAACACTCATAGCTCCAACAATCACCTACACACCCAATACCCATGCCACATCTACCCATATACACCTAAAACACCTTTCACAAGCACCAAACGTGCCCCAAAAAAACCCATAACCTCAACAATCACCTACACGCTCAATACCAATGCCACATTTACCCATATACACCTAAAGACCTTTCACAAGCACCAAACGTGCAAGAACAACACTCATAATCTCAACAATCATCTATACACTCAATACACATGCCACATTTACCCATATACACCTGAAACATTCTTCACAAGCACCAAACAGTACTCAGAGCCTCAACAATCACCTACACTTTCAGTACCCATGCCACATTTACCCACATACGCATAAAACACCCTTCACAAGCACCAAACGTGCCCAAACAACACTCATAGCCCCAACAATCACCTACACACCCAATACCCATGCCACATCTACCCATATACCCCTAAAACAACTTTCACAACCACCAAGCATCCCCAAACAACACTCATAACCTCAACAATCACCTACACGCTCAATACCGATGCCACATTTACCCATATACACCTAAACACCCTTTACAAGCACCAAACGTGCCCAAACAACACTCATAACCTCAACAATCGTCTACACACTCAATACCCATGCCACATTTACCCATATACACCTAAAACACCCTTCACAAGCACCAAACATACCCAAACAACACTCATAACATCAACAATCACCTACACACTCAATACCCATGCCACATTTGCCCATATACACCTAAAACACATTTCACAAACACCAAACGTGCTCCAAAGAACGTCACAACCTCAACAATCACCTACACACTCAATACCGATGCCACATTTACCCATATACACCTAAACACCCTTCACAAGCACCATACATGACCAAACAACACACATAACCTCAACAATCACCTACACACTCAATACCCATGCCACATCTACTCAAATACACCTAAAATACCTTTCACAAGCACCAAACGTGCCCCAAAAAACCCCATAACCTCAACAATCACCTACACGCTCAATACCAATGCCACATTTACCCATATACACCTAAAAACCCTTCACAAGTACCAAACGATCCCAAACAACACTCATAACCTCAACAATCATCTACACACCCAATACCCATGCCACATTTACCCATATACATCTGAAACACTCTTCACAAGCACCAAACAATACTCAGAGCCTCAACAATCACCTACACTTTCAGTACCCATGCCACATTTACCCACATACACATAAAACACCCTTCACAAGCACCATACATGCCCAAACAACCCCAAAAAACTTCATAACCTCAATAATCACCTACACACTCAATACCCATGTCACATTCACCCATATACACCTAAACACCCTTCACAAACACCATACATGCCCAAACAATACTCATAGCCTCAACAATCATCTAAAACTCAATACCCATACCACATTTACCTATGGCATCATCATATAAACCTGCAGCATCCTTCAAGAGCACCAACAATATCCAAATAATACCCATAGCCTCAACAAACTCAATACCCATGTCAGACCATAATATACAACAAAGAAACACTTCTGGAGCAACAATCATACCCAAACAATACCCATAGCCTCAACCGTAACCTTCCAACTCAATACCCACGCCACATTTACCTATGGCATCATCATATAGACTTGTAGCATCCTTAAAACGCACCAGTCATACCCAAACAACACTCATAGCCTCAACAATCATCTACGAAATCAATACCCAATCCACATTTACTTGTAGTATCATCATATACACCTAAAACATGATTTAACAGCACCAACCGTCTCCAAACAATACTCATAGACTCAACAATCACATACAAACTCAATACCCATGCACATTTGCATATGGCATCATCATATACACCTAAAACATGATTTAAAAACACCAACCATATCCAAACAATACCCATAGCCTCAACAATCATCTAAAACTCAATACCCAATCCACATTTACTTATAGTATCATCATCATATACCCCTGCAGCATCCTATAGGGACACCAGTCATACCCAAACAATACCCATAGCCTAAACAATCATCTACGAAATCAATACCCAATCCACATTTACTTGTAGTGTCATCATATACACCTAAAACATGATTTAAAAGCATCAACCGTCTCTAAACAATATTCACAGGCTCAACAATCACCTACAAACTCAATACCCAATACCAATATACACCTACGAACTCAATACCCAATACCAATATACACCTACGAACTCAATTCCCAATCTACATTTACCTAGAGCGTCATCATACACACCTAAAGCGTTATTTGAGAGCAACAACCATATCTAAACAATACTTGTAGCCGCAACAGTCACCTACGAGCTCAATACTCATGCACATTTATCATAAACACCTGGAATATCCTTCAGACGTACCAAACATACTGAAATAAAACTGGCAGCCATCATAACTCCATCAATGCGCGGCCCGTTCATCAATCCACACTACCTATACGCGCAGCAACATTCGTCGCCCAACGACATATGAGCCGGATCAACTTACACTCCATGCGCAGCAATAGATTTCGTCGCCTCGCTAGCATAGGAATCAAATCAACTTACCTTCCATGGATGCTTTAAATCGGCTCGTACTAGTGATTTCTCTCAAATGCGCTGGTAGAGATTTCCAAAGCCTGGCAGATTGTACGAAGAATGCATTTTTTTATAAAGATACTCAGGTTGTCCCGTTATAAGACCTGGTAATGTCATACTAATAAGTAGGGATTTAGCGAGCATCAATTTAATTTTGGTGGGTAAGAGAGAGTGTAGTCCGCCATAAACCTTGGCAAATAGCTGTATTAATGTGTGCATCTTAAGACAAAGTACGATCAAAAAATATCCCAAGGTCCATAGCAGAGGTAAACTCTACTATATATGTATATATATTTTGATTTAGGAGACCATGCGGATGATGTGTAAGGTCAAATGCCTTGCGTTGAATAACAAAAACTTTTGATTTAGATGGATTAAGTCCCAAATCATGCCTTATAGAACAACTGTAGATTGCGGATAGATCTTCGCTCAGTGTGTTAATTGCATTATGAAGTTCACTGAAAGCTCGGCTAAGAAAAGCTGAACACCATCCGCATACATATGAATCTTGCAGTGCTTAATAATTCCAGGTAAATCATTTAAAGCGGAAAATTTTGTTCACTTTGCCCCAGTCGGAAGGATTGCAAATCTAACCAAGCAGCAGCTTTAACGCAAATTTAAGAACGATAATAAATATCTCCAAGAAGATGAACACTATCATGATGCGTGCTCAATTTGGACACCACCAACATCTTTTAAAAAAGTAAAATCCGCCGGCATCCTTTTCAAAAAACAGCATTCACAACTTATACTCTTATATATATACTTATAACAGAATGCTTAAAAGTGTTGTATGTACTCCTTAGATAATAAATCTAATCTAATATTAAGTTCATTTTCCTTTAAACTGTAGGGTAAGAAGCTCAAAACAGCTAGTGCTCATATAAATATTGATATTTAAATTTAAATTTAATGTTAACAAATTATAGAAGTAATACTAACTGTGACATATTTATATACAGGCGAACATGCATAAAAAGCACTCACCATACCGTAATAATACTCAGACTCAAATATTACGCACGAACTCAATGCGGAATCCATATTATTTACTCATATGAAATAGAAACATAATTAAAAGCTTTGTTCTTACCGGAAAACTGCTGGTAGTCTCATTATCAACAACAAAGCAATCGGCAATCTATCTATATTTACCTGACATATGTCGGGAGCAAGCATATGATAAAAAATAGAGTATTCAAAAATGAATTAATCAAAATGTATAATGTAATTAATTATTAATTAAGTTATTATACTTGAGCTTAACCAGATTATATGCCCAAAGTCGGTTATCACGACAAAAAATTAATCATAAATTAATTAATGTGTATTAATATTGTCTCAATAAACTAAATGAATGAATGAAATGAATGTAATTAAAACTCGATTTTAATATGAAGCGTTATGCTTAATATTTCAGTTTTATTGTACATACAATTAAAAGAAATTTGTAAATCAAAAAGGATTTGTTTGAATTGGTTTTTGGTAGAAATGCGATATATATAATTAAAACCAGAATTTAACATGAAACGTTGTGCATAATGTTTTATTGTATTATTGTTATTAAACTGGCTTACAAGATTAAACAATAATGAATGTCGTTGTTTATTCTTATTAGAAAGCTGAAAGCGGTTTACGTTAGGCAATCGTTTCGTGCAGGGACAGTATACCAAAACCTCAAATATCAATATAAAACGAGCATATGCATATTTTTTACATTTTTTTTTCTATTTTGTCTCCATTATTGTGTCATTATTATAGATTAAACTGAATGTAACAATAAACATTCATTGCACCACTCTTCCTTTACATCTCATATAATTTTTCAATGTTAAAACGTTTAAATAATAATGCAAAGTGTACAATATAATATAATATAGCCCATGTGAATGCACTATCTGGACTTATATTCGTGTTAATAATAAAGATTTTGAAATAACGATAAAATCACTAGCAATTTTTCCCATTAGAATTTAAGCTTACCTCATTTGTTTGAAGGAGATAGATATCAGCTGTTTTAAACACTCAAACGTATAAAAAACGCTGCCAAATAAAGTCATGGAGCAAGAGAGGCAGAATTGCAATGAATGCTGCTGAAGCAATACCTTTTGGATTGTCCACTTTAATAATAGCTTAAATAGAAGTTGGAGAGATAAGGGGGAGTAGAAAGCCATTACTCATCTTCCTTGCACATTTAGTGCTTTCTCAACCCGAAGGCGTACAAACCTGAAGCCATACTACTTCAAAAATTTGAGCGGAATAAAAGAACATCAGTATCCGTTAGCTTAACCGATTCATCACAGGCTCAGAATAGTTCACTGGGAAGCAAATAATATTTAAATCTTATTATACTTTTATTATATACTAATTGGGAATTAAAATTAATACAAAAGATGATGGTAGAAGTGTTGGCACAGTAATAGAGGCCCAACGAATGTACAATGATTACAGTTTTTTACATGTTTATGTGTTCACAAGGATTATAGCTATATCATACACAATGTCTTGTGTTCACATCGGGGTGTTTGATTCCGTGTATCGGTGGAAGTAAATCATCCAATTCGCGTGGTATAACAATGGGCCTAAGTGATTGCGCATTCTGCCGCTAGTACCCAACCTACACTATCCTATGAATATTCCAAAAGTCAAGATTACAATCTTATTTCGCTTCGTATAGGTCGCACATCTACCACTCAACACCATTTCCTAAAGCCTCCACTGGTATGTGCTGCTACACATGTCGCTATAAATCTTTTATATCTGTTTTAGTACGAGCGTGGCGAGCGTCCACTGCTCGATTTTAGTCAAATACCACAGCGCGGACCGATCCACCAAGGCATGTAATTTGGCCACCATAGTTCAATCTATACCATGTTACGCGAGATATTGAAAATTGCACACAAATTTATCGTACCAAAATAAAAATATAAAGAACAGTTTGAGAAACCGTGGGAAAAATTTTATTGTGCCAAGATAAAAATATAAAAAAAACAGTTTGAGAAACTCTAGAAAAAATGTTATTGCGCCAAATTAAAAATATAAAAAAAAAAGTTTGAGAAGCGCTGGGAAAATATTTCTATTCCAGAAAAAATATACATTTGACAGTTTGAGAAACTCTAGAAAAAATGTTATTGCGCCAAATTAAAAATATAAAAAAAAACAGTTTGAGAAGCGCTGGGAAATTATTTCTATTCCAGGAAAAAAATCAATTCGACAGTTTGAGAAGCTCTGGGAAAAATATCCCATCCAGTTTAAAAAGTCCCAAAATTTCCCTTAATACCAAAAAATATCCTATCTATTCCAGAAAGTCCCAAAATTTCCCATAATACCAAAAAATGCCCCATCCAGTCCAAAAATTTCTCTTAATACCAAAAAATATCCCATCCTGTCCAAAAGCTCCAAAATTTCCAAAAAATATCCCATCAAGTCCAAAAAGTCCCAAAACTTCCCTTAATACCAAAAAATATCCCACGCAGTCCAAAAACTCCTAAAATTTACCTTAATATCAAAAAATATCCCCTGCAGTCCAGAAAGTAACTAAATTTCCCTTAATACCAAAAAATATCCCATCCTGCCCAAAAGCTCCAAAATTTCCCTTAATACCAAAAGCTATACCTGCCAGTCCCGAAATATCCCCTAATACCAAAAGATATCCCTCCCGGTCCAAAATATCCCCAAATGCCGAGAAATAACCCTCCCAATGAGAAATAATACCTCTCCCAATCCAATATGTCTCAAAATATCCCTCCCTGTCCTAAAAATCCCAGAACATCCATTAGAGCCAAAAAATACTCCTCCCAATCGAAAAAGTTCCAAAATTTCCCTTGGTATCAAAGAATATCCACCCAGGCCAAGAGGGCACATAATCCCCTTAATACCCACAGATAAGCCGCCCTACCCCAGAAATCCCAAAAAATATCCCCTGATACCAAAGAAATATCCCTCCCAATCCAGTGAGTCCATACATTTTTCCTGGCCCCTGAAAATATCTTTTCCAGTCCAGAGTTTCCCGTAAAGTCAAAATGCATCCCATAAAGACCGATATTCCCAGCGTAGCCACAAATCTCCCTGAGAGAATATCCCTTTGGCGTTCAAAAAATTCCACGCGTACGCCTCCCAGTCCAAAGTTTTCCTTAAAAACCTTTTAAATTCCATACACATTCGCCAACCCCATGCACCATTTCCGTCCGCCATGTGCCTGTCAGTCCGCCATTTGCCACATGCAGCATGGCCATATTTTGCCAACCAGACGCTACGGGCGCTGGCATTATTCTTATTGGAGCCACCATTAATGCAAAACATGGCCTCAAAAAAATTGCAGCTTGAAAAAAAAAGCTTACGATGAAACGCATTTTACATCCTCATATGCGGTACATTGCTTTCCGACGGCGAAAAGTAGTTCTCAAATTTTCTGCGGGTCGTGGAGAATAGGAATAAAGCCACTGGCTGCTTACTTGGTTGAGAAAAAAAGCGCTAGGAACGTAAAAAAATGTTCTGAAAGTACATTTTGCTTCTGCGAAGTGCTTCTGCAAACCTTCCACACTCATTCGCCGGCAAAAAAATGGAGCACACACATCCGGCTTGACTTTAAAATTATGCCCGCTAAGTCTACTTTGTATAGTCACTCACTTCTTTGCGCAGAATGAGGCACGAAAATATTTTGATCGTTGCAAGGGAAATCGTTCGCATCTTGCCTTATAAGGCTGCCAAATGCATTTGTTCATCTGGCTCGTAAAACACCAAACAAAATTCGGCGAAATGTATGTATCATTCTTCCTTAGAGCACGCACATAAATTTAGAACATTTCTTCTCTTGATTAGTATAAAAACTGAGCGAATTAGTCGAAGAAAACGGACAGCAAATTGAAAGATTCTTTTGCAAACGTAGCACACGGCAGTTTTTTGCACGCATTTCTAGCCACACTGGTTTTAAAGGTAGCTTAAATTATGCAATCTGTGGAATAAAATAATACTCATCGATTCCACTTCTTGTAGAAATTAATTTATTCGTCCTGGAATATACACAAATGTATTTTGAACGTTACAAAACAAATCGTTCACATAAAATCTTGATACCTCTGAATGCAAATCCTCGTCTGGCCTGTAAAATACCGATCCAATCAGGGCGACATGTGTGCGGATATGTTCCTTAGATTACGTAGATTATTTTGGTACCCTCCCTTCCACACGAACAGCAAAATTAAGGAAGCAAGCCGGAGAAATCCAATCGCAAATCGAAATTTATCTCACAATTGGGAAGCGGAGCAATTTTCATATCCAAATTTTTCGTTTCTCAGGCGATAATATTGACATTTGTATATACTCTGAAATGTAAAAAACATTGAATTAATTTATTATACACTTTTTATTGCATTATACTTACTCGTAAAGGAAAATATTAACAAAAACCACAAATGCAAGCAAATTGTATGAAATTTATAATTTCTGGCTGTCAAAATGACATTCCCGCATTTTTCGCGCAGTTGCGAAGTTAGCTCCACTATTCGCTGGTACATTACGGACAGATGCTAGTGGTACAGCGGTTTCTGTTATAAAAATATTACAGTTTTTTTGTATACGGAAATGGAATTTGTGATTTTGAATTGTTTTATGTAAGAACCACACACCTAATAGCATATATATTCAGTGTACATAAATTATATGGTAAGAATAAATAATACGGTAAATATAACAGCCTGAAAAAAAAATGCTTATCACGAAAAGGATTTTATGTCCTCATATGCGGTACATTGCATGACTGCGGTGGAAAATTGTATTGAAATGTCCAGTGGGACGTGGAGAATATGAATAAAGCTATTAGCTGCTCCATTGGTAGAGAAAAAAAGCGTCAAGTACCTGAAAACGTGCCCTGAATGTGCGTTTTGCATTTTCGAAGTATTTCTGTAAACCTTCCACACTCATTTTCCCGCAAAGAAATGGAACGCAAGCATCAGACTTGTCTTTAATATTATGCCCGCTATGTATACTTCGTGCAGGCACTATCTTCCCTACGCAGAAAGAGACAGAAAAATATTCTGGGGTTTGCAAAAGGAATCGGTCGCATGCTGCCCATAAGCCTGCCAAATGCCTCTCCACGTCTGGCCACTAAAACGCAAAACGGAGTGCGACGATGTGTACTCTTCTTTGGAAAACGTAGATAAAATTGGAGTATTTTCTTTCTTGTAGGTCGCAAAAATTGAGCGAATAGGCCGAAAGACGCTTGTCGCAAAATGTGACTTAACAATGCAAATGTGACACACGGTTGTTTTCTGCACATAATTTCTTGTTCCCACGCTTTAGAAATGACCTGAAATATATTGTACGATGTGCAAAATGATACTCGTCACTTCTACTTCTTACAGAAATAAATTTATTTGCGCTGGCGCATACACAAAAACACATTAAAAGTTGCGAAAGGAATCGTTCGCAATGGTCCTTACGGGACAGCCATTTGCATATTCTCGTCTGGCTTTCAAAATACAAAATAATATTCGGCGAAGTGCATGTATATTTCTCCCTTAGGGCGCGCAGATAAATTTATAGTATTTCTTTTTTTGATTAGCACAAAAATTGACGGACTGCAAACGCTAAATTGCTGCTGCAAAAGTTGCACGCGGCTATTTTTCTCATGCTTTTCTCCACACCATGGGCTTGAAAGTGGCTTAAATTATGCCGTGAATGGCTTAAATTGACACCCATCGACACCTCTTCGTTTAAAAATCAATTAATTTGTGCTGGAAATTATACAAACGTATGTTTAAATTTGCAAAAGGAATTGTTCACATAATACCTTGAGATACTGCTGAACGCAAATACTCGTCTGGCACATAAAATACCAACCTATACCCGGTGATATGTGTGGGGATATCTTCCTCAGAATACGCTGATGAATTTGGTACATTTTCCTCCGCACAAGTTTTGAAATTAAGCATACTGGTCGGGTTAAAGGGATGTCGGACGAACATAAATTTCACAATTGTACCGCGTAGCAACTTCCAAACACCATTTCCTTGCTTTCCAGGGCTTAGTAGCTACGCATTTTTGTTCTGTGAAATGTAAAAAGCGCTGATATAATTTATTAAATACATTTTACAGCATTATACGCACAAATAAAATAAACTATTAACAAAAACAAGAAATCCTAGGAAGTGTTTCTAACTTTTTAATTTCTCCTTGTCAAACTGACATTCCCGCATTTTTCGCGCAGTGCCAAGATGGTCTCGCTCTTCTCTTGTACATTACGGACAGATATTAAATGTACAGCAGTTCCTGTTATAAAAATATGACAGTTTTTTGTAGGCAAATGAAATTTGTAATTGTTTTATGTAAACGGCATACATAATAGCATATACATTTGGCATATATTATACCAAACAGAACTCGGCAATGCGTATGTAGACATATCCTTTAGAGTACGTATGCAAATCTAATCTGTACTTCTTTAAAAAGCACGCCAAAATTGAGCGAATTTGACGAAGAAAAATGGTTCCAAATGTAGCATACGATAATCCGCCGTAGGCCT
The DNA here is from genome assembly GCA_930367185.1 of Myathropa florea. Taxonomy (NCBI): domain Eukaryota; kingdom Metazoa; phylum Arthropoda; class Insecta; order Diptera; family Syrphidae; genus Myathropa; species Myathropa florea. Next base: position 132,837,269 of record OV884003.1, on the reverse strand, counting down.
TATCTCATTCACAGGTCTCTGGGTTAATTTAATGAATACATTTTATATCGTTATACGTAAGTACAAAATAAAATATTAATAAAACCAAATAGGCAAATAAATTTTTCTTTTTTCGCGTAGTGCGAAGTAACATCCACTCTATATTGGACATTACGGACCCAAATTAATTTTACAACTGATTTTGTTATAAACATATGACAATTTTTAGAAGACAAAAAAGGAATATGTAATTTGTACAGCTCGTGTAAGCCCTTTTTTGATGCTTCAAAAGCACAACAAAAATTATCAGTGCCTATATTCTACATAGGCTAAAACAAACATAGGGCTCAATCCACATTTCCCATTTGTGCTATCAACAAACTCAATACCCATGCCACATCAGCATGCACCCCCCAAATATTCTTTAAAAGCACCAAACACACCCAAACAATACTCATAAACTCAACAACCACTTACAATCTCAACACTCATGCTACATCATCATAAATACCTGAAACATCCCTTAAGAGCACCAATCATACTCAAACTGTACTTATAGCCTCAACAATTACCTACAAAATCAGTACACATGACACACTTACCCATATATACCCGAAACATAATTCAAAAACACCAAACACAACTCAGAGCCTGAACAGTCATCTACGAACTCAGTACACATTCCAAATCATCATATACACATGAAACATCCTTCGAATGCACTAAACAAATCTCAATACACATGCCCCATCATCATACACAACCCAAACATCCTTCAAAAGCACAAAACCTACAAACTCAATACCTATGCCACATCATCATAAATACCCAAACAGTACTTATAACCTCAACAACCAGCTGCACACTCAATACACATGCTAAGTTTAACCATATACACCTGAAACATCCTCCGAAAGCACCAAACCTAACTCATAACCCCAACAATCACCTACAAACTCAATACCCATGCCAGATCAACATAAATACCTGAAACATCCTTCAAGAGCACAAATCACAACCAAACAGTACTCACGGCCTCAACAACCACCTACAAACTCAATTCTATTCACCCATGCCCCATCAACATAAATACCTGAAACATCATTCAAGAGCACAAACCACACCCAAACAGTACTCATGGCCTCAACAATCACCTACACACCCAATACCCATGCCACATCTACCCGTATATTCCTAAAACACCTTTCACAAGCACCGTACATGCCCAAACAACACTCATAACCCCAACAATCACCTACACATCCAATACCCATGCCACATCTACCCATTTACTCCTAAAACACCTTTCACAAGCACCAAGCTTTCCCAAACAACACTCATAACCTCAACAATCACCTACACACTCAATACCCATGCCACATTTACCCATATACACTTGAAACGTTCTTCACAAGCAACAAACAATACTCAGAGCCTCAACAATCACCTACACTTTCAGTACCCATGCCACATTTACTCACATACACATAAAATACCCTTCACAAGCACCAAACATGCCCAAACAACACTCATAACCTCAACAATCACCTACACACTCAATACCCATGCCACATCTACCCATATACACCTAAAACATTCTTCACAAGCACCAAACAATACTCAGAGCCTCAACAATCACCTACACTTTCAGTACCCATGCCACATTTACCCACATACGCATAAAACACCCTTCACAAGCACCAAACGTGCCCAAACAACACTCATAGCTCCAACAATCACCTACACACCCAATACCCATGCCACATCTACCCATATACACCTAAAACACCTTTCACAAGCACCAAACGTGCCCCAAAAAAACCCATAACCTCAACAATCACCTACACGCTCAATACCAATGCCACATTTACCCATATACACCTAAAGACCTTTCACAAGCACCAAACGTGCAAGAACAACACTCATAATCTCAACAATCATCTATACACTCAATACACATGCCACATTTACCCATATACACCTGAAACATTCTTCACAAGCACCAAACAGTACTCAGAGCCTCAACAATCACCTACACTTTCAGTACCCATGCCACATTTACCCACATACGCATAAAACACCCTTCACAAGCACCAAACGTGCCCAAACAACACTCATAGCCCCAACAATCACCTACACACCCAATACCCATGCCACATCTACCCATATACCCCTAAAACAACTTTCACAACCACCAAGCATCCCCAAACAACACTCATAACCTCAACAATCACCTACACGCTCAATACCGATGCCACATTTACCCATATACACCTAAACACCCTTTACAAGCACCAAACGTGCCCAAACAACACTCATAACCTCAACAATCGTCTACACACTCAATACCCATGCCACATTTACCCATATACACCTAAAACACCCTTCACAAGCACCAAACATACCCAAACAACACTCATAACATCAACAATCACCTACACACTCAATACCCATGCCACATTTGCCCATATACACCTAAAACACATTTCACAAACACCAAACGTGCTCCAAAGAACGTCACAACCTCAACAATCACCTACACACTCAATACCGATGCCACATTTACCCATATACACCTAAACACCCTTCACAAGCACCATACATGACCAAACAACACACATAACCTCAACAATCACCTACACACTCAATACCCATGCCACATCTACTCAAATACACCTAAAATACCTTTCACAAGCACCAAACGTGCCCCAAAAAACCCCATAACCTCAACAATCACCTACACGCTCAATACCAATGCCACATTTACCCATATACACCTAAAAACCCTTCACAAGTACCAAACGATCCCAAACAACACTCATAACCTCAACAATCATCTACACACCCAATACCCATGCCACATTTACCCATATACATCTGAAACACTCTTCACAAGCACCAAACAATACTCAGAGCCTCAACAATCACCTACACTTTCAGTACCCATGCCACATTTACCCACATACACATAAAACACCCTTCACAAGCACCATACATGCCCAAACAACCCCAAAAAACTTCATAACCTCAATAATCACCTACACACTCAATACCCATGTCACATTCACCCATATACACCTAAACACCCTTCACAAACACCATACATGCCCAAACAATACTCATAGCCTCAACAATCATCTAAAACTCAATACCCATACCACATTTACCTATGGCATCATCATATAAACCTGCAGCATCCTTCAAGAGCACCAACAATATCCAAATAATACCCATAGCCTCAACAAACTCAATACCCATGTCAGACCATAATATACAACAAAGAAACACTTCTGGAGCAACAATCATACCCAAACAATACCCATAGCCTCAACCGTAACCTTCCAACTCAATACCCACGCCACATTTACCTATGGCATCATCATATAGACTTGTAGCATCCTTAAAACGCACCAGTCATACCCAAACAACACTCATAGCCTCAACAATCATCTACGAAATCAATACCCAATCCACATTTACTTGTAGTATCATCATATACACCTAAAACATGATTTAACAGCACCAACCGTCTCCAAACAATACTCATAGACTCAACAATCACATACAAACTCAATACCCATGCACATTTGCATATGGCATCATCATATACACCTAAAACATGATTTAAAAACACCAACCATATCCAAACAATACCCATAGCCTCAACAATCATCTAAAACTCAATACCCAATCCACATTTACTTATAGTATCATCATCATATACCCCTGCAGCATCCTATAGGGACACCAGTCATACCCAAACAATACCCATAGCCTAAACAATCATCTACGAAATCAATACCCAATCCACATTTACTTGTAGTGTCATCATATACACCTAAAACATGATTTAAAAGCATCAACCGTCTCTAAACAATATTCACAGGCTCAACAATCACCTACAAACTCAATACCCAATACCAATATACACCTACGAACTCAATACCCAATACCAATATACACCTACGAACTCAATTCCCAATCTACATTTACCTAGAGCGTCATCATACACACCTAAAGCGTTATTTGAGAGCAACAACCATATCTAAACAATACTTGTAGCCGCAACAGTCACCTACGAGCTCAATACTCATGCACATTTATCATAAACACCTGGAATATCCTTCAGACGTACCAAACATACTGAAATAAAACTGGCAGCCATCATAACTCCATCAATGCGCGGCCCGTTCATCAATCCACACTACCTATACGCGCAGCAACATTCGTCGCCCAACGACATATGAGCCGGATCAACTTACACTCCATGCGCAGCAATAGATTTCGTCGCCTCGCTAGCATAGGAATCAAATCAACTTACCTTCCATGGATGCTTTAAATCGGCTCGTACTAGTGATTTCTCTCAAATGCGCTGGTAGAGATTTCCAAAGCCTGGCAGATTGTACGAAGAATGCATTTTTTTATAAAGATACTCAGGTTGTCCCGTTATAAGACCTGGTAATGTCATACTAATAAGTAGGGATTTAGCGAGCATCAATTTAATTTTGGTGGGTAAGAGAGAGTGTAGTCCGCCATAAACCTTGGCAAATAGCTGTATTAATGTGTGCATCTTAAGACAAAGTACGATCAAAAAATATCCCAAGGTCCATAGCAGAGGTAAACTCTACTATATATGTATATATATTTTGATTTAGGAGACCATGCGGATGATGTGTAAGGTCAAATGCCTTGCGTTGAATAACAAAAACTTTTGATTTAGATGGATTAAGTCCCAAATCATGCCTTATAGAACAACTGTAGATTGCGGATAGATCTTCGCTCAGTGTGTTAATTGCATTATGAAGTTCACTGAAAGCTCGGCTAAGAAAAGCTGAACACCATCCGCATACATATGAATCTTGCAGTGCTTAATAATTCCAGGTAAATCATTTAAAGCGGAAAATTTTGTTCACTTTGCCCCAGTCGGAAGGATTGCAAATCTAACCAAGCAGCAGCTTTAACGCAAATTTAAGAACGATAATAAATATCTCCAAGAAGATGAACACTATCATGATGCGTGCTCAATTTGGACACCACCAACATCTTTTAAAAAAGTAAAATCCGCCGGCATCCTTTTCAAAAAACAGCATTCACAACTTATACTCTTATATATATACTTATAACAGAATGCTTAAAAGTGTTGTATGTACTCCTTAGATAATAAATCTAATCTAATATTAAGTTCATTTTCCTTTAAACTGTAGGGTAAGAAGCTCAAAACAGCTAGTGCTCATATAAATATTGATATTTAAATTTAAATTTAATGTTAACAAATTATAGAAGTAATACTAACTGTGACATATTTATATACAGGCGAACATGCATAAAAAGCACTCACCATACCGTAATAATACTCAGACTCAAATATTACGCACGAACTCAATGCGGAATCCATATTATTTACTCATATGAAATAGAAACATAATTAAAAGCTTTGTTCTTACCGGAAAACTGCTGGTAGTCTCATTATCAACAACAAAGCAATCGGCAATCTATCTATATTTACCTGACATATGTCGGGAGCAAGCATATGATAAAAAATAGAGTATTCAAAAATGAATTAATCAAAATGTATAATGTAATTAATTATTAATTAAGTTATTATACTTGAGCTTAACCAGATTATATGCCCAAAGTCGGTTATCACGACAAAAAATTAATCATAAATTAATTAATGTGTATTAATATTGTCTCAATAAACTAAATGAATGAATGAAATGAATGTAATTAAAACTCGATTTTAATATGAAGCGTTATGCTTAATATTTCAGTTTTATTGTACATACAATTAAAAGAAATTTGTAAATCAAAAAGGATTTGTTTGAATTGGTTTTTGGTAGAAATGCGATATATATAATTAAAACCAGAATTTAACATGAAACGTTGTGCATAATGTTTTATTGTATTATTGTTATTAAACTGGCTTACAAGATTAAACAATAATGAATGTCGTTGTTTATTCTTATTAGAAAGCTGAAAGCGGTTTACGTTAGGCAATCGTTTCGTGCAGGGACAGTATACCAAAACCTCAAATATCAATATAAAACGAGCATATGCATATTTTTTACATTTTTTTTTCTATTTTGTCTCCATTATTGTGTCATTATTATAGATTAAACTGAATGTAACAATAAACATTCATTGCACCACTCTTCCTTTACATCTCATATAATTTTTCAATGTTAAAACGTTTAAATAATAATGCAAAGTGTACAATATAATATAATATAGCCCATGTGAATGCACTATCTGGACTTATATTCGTGTTAATAATAAAGATTTTGAAATAACGATAAAATCACTAGCAATTTCTCCCATTAGAATTTAAGCTTACCTCATTTGTTTGAAGGAGATAGATATCAGCTGTTTTAAACACTCAAATGTATAAAAAACGCTGCCAAATAAAGTCATGGAGCAAGAGAGGCAGAATTGCAATGAATGCTGCTGAAGCAATACCTTTTGGATTGTCCACTTTAATAATAGCTTAAATAGAAGTTGGAGAGATAAGGGGGAGTAGAAAGCCATTACTCATCTTCCTTGCACATTTAGTGCTTTCTCAACCCGAAGGCGTACAAACCTGAAGCCATACTACTTCAAAAATTTGAGCGGAATAAAAGAACATCAGTATCCGTTAGCTTAACCGATTCATCACAGGCTCAGAATAGTTCACTGGGAAGCAAATAATATTTAAATCTTATTATACTTTTATTATATACTAATTGGGAATTAAAATTAATACAAAAGATGATGGTAGAAGTGTTGGCACAGTAATAGAGGCCCAACGAATGTACAATGATTACAGTTTTTTACATGTTTATGTGTTCACAAGGATTATAGCTATATCATACACAATGTCTTGTGTTCACATCGGGGTGTTTGATTCCGTGTATCGGTGGAAGTAAATCATCCAATTCGCGTGGTATAACAATGGGCCTAAGTGATTGCGCATTCTGTCGCTAGTACCCAATCTACACTATCCTAGGAATATTCCAAAAGTCAAGATTACAATCTTATTTCGCTTCGTATAGGTCGCACATCTACCACTCAACACCATTTCCTAAAGCCTCCACTGGTATGTGCTGCTACACATGTCGCTATAAATCTTTTATATCTGTTTTAGTACGAGCGTGGCGAGCGTCCACTGCTCGATTTTAGTCAAATACCACAGCGCGGACCGATCCACCAAGGCATGTAATTTGGCCACCATAGTTCAATCTATACCATGTTACGCGAGATATTGAAAATTGCACACAAATTTATCGTACCAAAATAAAAATATAAAGAACAGTTTGAGAAACCGTGGGAAAAATTTTATTGTGCCAAGATAAAAATATAAAAAAAACAGTTTGAGAAACTCTAGAAAAAATGTTATTGCGCCAAATTAAAAATATAAAAAAAAAAGTTTGAGAAGCGCTGGGAAAATATTTCTATTCCAGAAAAAATATACATTTGACAGTTTGAGAAACTCTAGAAAAAATGTTATTGCGCCAAATTAAAAATATAAAAAAAAACAGTTTGAGAAGCGCTGGGAAATTATTTCTATTCCAGGAAAAAAATCAATTCGACAGTTTGAGAAGCTCTGGGAAAAATATCCCATCCAGTCCAAAAAGTCCCAAAATTTCCCTTAATACCAAAAAATATCCTATCTATTCCAGAAAGTCCCAAAATTTCCCATAATACCAAAAAATGCCCCATCCAGTCCAAAAATTTCTCTTAATACCAAAAAATATCCCATCCTGTCCAAAAGCTCCAAAATTTCCAAAAAATATCCCATCAAGTCCAAAAAGTCCCAAAACTTCCCTTAATACCAAAAAATATCCCACGCAGTCCAAAAACTCCTAAAATTTACCTTAATATCAAAAAATATCCCCTGCAGTCCAGAAAGTAACTAAATTTCCCTTAATACCAAAAAATATCCCATCCTGCCCAAAAGCTCCAAAATTTCCCTTAATACCAAAAGCTATACCTGCCAGTCCCGAAATATCCCCTAATACCAAAAGATATCCCTCCCGGTCCAAAATATCCCCAAATGCCGAGAAATAACCCTCCCAATGAGAAATAATACCTCTCCCAATCCAATATGTCTCAAAATATCCCTCCCTGTCCTAAAAATCCCAGAACATCCATTAGAGCCAAAAAATACTCCTCCCAATCGAAAAAGTTCCAAAATTTCCCTTGGTATCAAAGAATATCCCCCCGGGCCAAGAGGCCACATAATCCCTTTAACACCCACAGATAAGCCGCCCTACCCGAGAAATCCCAAAAATATCCCCTAATACCAAAGAAATATCCCTCCCAATCCAGTGAGTCCATACATTTTTCCTGGCCCCAGAAAATATCTTTCCCAGTCCAGAATTTCCCGTAAGGTCAAAATGCATCCCATAGGCACCGATATTCCCATCGTAGACGCAAAGCTCCCACACCCAATATTCCTAGTCCAGAATTTCCCATAAGATCCCTGGGAGAATATCCCTTTGGCGTTCAAAAAATTCCACGCGTACGCCTCCCAGTCCAAAGTTTTCCTTAAAAACCTTTTAAATTCCATACACATTCGCCAACCCCATGCACCATTTCCGTCCGCCATGTGCCTGTCAGTCCGCCATTTGCCACATGCAGCATGGCCATATTTTGCCAACCAGACGCTACGGGCGCTGGCATTATTCTTATTGGAGCCACCATTAATGCAAAACATGGCCCCAAAAAAATGGCAGCTTGAAAAAAAGCTTACGATGAAACGCATTTTACATCCTCATATGCGGTACATTACTTTCCGACGGCGGAAAGTAGTTTTAAAATTTTCTGCGGGACGTGGAGAATAGGAATAAAGTCACTAGCTGCTTACTTGGTTGAGAAAAAAAGCGCAAGAAACGTAAAAAGAATGTTCTGAAAGTACATTTTGCTTCTGCGAACTACTTCTGCAAACCTTCCACACTCATTCGCCGGCTAAAATAATGAACACACATCCGGCTTGGCTATAAAATTATGCCCGCTAAGTCTACATTGTATAGACACTCACTTCTTTGAGCAGAATGAGGCACGAAAATATTTTGAACGTTGCAAGGGAAATCGTTCGCATCTTGCCTTATAAGGCTGCCAAATGCATTTGTTCATCTGGCTCGTAAAACACCAAACAAAATTCGGCGAAATGTATGTATCATTCTTCCTTAGAGCACGCACATAAATTTAGAACATTTCTTCTCTTGATTAGTATAAAAACTGAGCGAATTAGTCGAAGAAAACGGACAGCAAATTGAAAGATTCTTTTGCAAACGTAGCACACGGCAGTTTTTTGCACGCATTTCTAGCCACACTGGTTTTAAAGGTAGCTTAAATTATGCAATCTGTGGAATAAAATAATACTCATCGATTCCACTTCTTGTAGAAATTAATTTATTCGTCCTGGAATATACACAAATGTATTTTGAACGTTACAAAACAAATCGTTCACATAAAATCTTGATACCTCTGAATGCAAATCCTCGTCTGGCCTGTAAAATACCGATCCAATCAGGGCGACATGTGTGCGGATATGTTCCTTAGATTACGTAGATTATTTTGGTACCCTCCCTTCCACACGAACAGCAAAATTAAGGAAGCAAGCCGGAGAAATCCAATCGCAAATCGAAATTTATCTCACAATTGGGAAGCGGAGCAATTTTCATATCCAAATTTTTCGTTTCTCAGGCGATAATATTGACATTTGTATATACTCTGAAATGTAAAAAACATTGAATTAATTTATTATACACTTTTTATTGCATTATACTTACTCGTAAAGGAAAATATTAACAAAAACCACAAATGCAAGCAAATTGTATGAAATTTATAATTTCTGGCTGTCAAAATGACATTCCCGCATTTTTCGCGCAGTTGCGAAGTTAGCTCCACTATTCGCTGGTACATTACGGACAGATGCTAGTGGTACAGCGGTTTCTGTTATAAAAATATTACAGTTTTTTTGTATACGGAAATGGAATTTGTGATTTTGAATTGTTTTATGTAAGAACCACACACCTAATAGCATATATATTCAGTGTACATAAATTATATGGTAAGAATAAATAATACGGTAAATATAACAGCCTGAAAAAAAAATGCTTATCACGAAAAGGATTTTATGTCCTCATATGCGGTACATTGCATGACTGCGGTGGAAAATTGTATTGAAATGTCCAGTGGGACGTGGAGAATATGAATAAAGCTATTAGCTGCTCCATTGGTAGAGAAAAAAAGCGTCAAGTACCTGAAAACGTGCCCTGAATGTGCGTTTTGCATTTTCGAAGTATTTCTGTAAACCTTCCACACTCATTTTCCCGCAAAGAAATGGAACGCAAGCATCAGACTTGTCTTTAATATTATGCCCGCTATGTATACTTCGTGCAGGCACTATCTTCCCTACGCAGAAAGAGACAGAAAAATATTCTGGGGTTTGCAAAAGGAATCGGTCGCATGCTGCCCATAAGCCTGCCAAATGCCTCTCCACGTCTGGCCACTAAAACGCAAAACGGAGTGCGACGATGTGTACTCTTCTTTGGAAAACGTAGATAAAATTGGAGTATTTTCTTTCTTGTAGGTCGCAAAAATTGAGCGAATAGGCCGAAAGACGCTTGTCGCAAAATGTGACTTAACAATGCAAATGTGACACACGGTTGTTTTCTGCACATAATTTCTTGTTCCCACGCTTTAGAAATGACCTGAAATATATTGTACGATGTGCAAAATGATACTCGTCACTTCTACTTCTTACAGAAATAAATTTATTTGCGCTGGCGCATACACAAAAACACATTAAAAGTTGCGAAAGGAATCGTTCGCAATGGTCCTTACGGGACAGCCATTTGCATATTCTCGTCTGGCTTTCAAAATACAAAATAATATTCGGCGAAGTGCATGTATATTTCTCCCTTAGGGCGCGCAGATAAATTTATAGTATTTCTTTTTTTGATTAGCACAAAAATTGACGGACTGCAAACGCTAAATTGCTGCTGCAAAAGTTGCACGCGGCTATTTTTCTCATGCTTTTCTCCACACCATGGGCTTGAAAGTGGCTTAAATTATGCCGTGAATGGCTTAAATTGACACCCATCGACACCTCTTCGTTTAAAAATCAATTAATTTGTGCTGGAAATTATACAAACGTATGTTTAAATTTGCAAAAGGAATTGTTCACATAATACCTTGAGATACTGCTGAACGCAAATACTCGTCTGGCACATAAAATACCAACCTATACCCGGTGATATGTGTGGGGATATCTTCCTCAGAATACGCTGATGAATTTGGTACATTTTCCTCCGCACAAGTTTTGAAATTAAGCATACTGGTCGGGTTAAAGGGATGTCGGACGAACATAAATTTCACAATTGTACCGCGTAGCAACTTCCAAACACCATTTCCTTGCTTTCCAGGGCTTAGTAGCTACGCATTTTTGTTCTGTGAAATGTAAAAAGCGCTGATATAATTTATTAAATACATTTTACAGCATTATACGCACAAATAAAATAAACTATTAACAAAAACAAGAAATCCTAGGAAGTGTTTCTAACTTTTTAATTTCTCCTTGTCAAACTGACATTCCCGCATTTTTCGCGCAGTGCCAAGATGGTCTCGCTCTTCTCTTGTACATTACGGACAGATATTAAATGTACAGCAGTTCCTGTTATAAAAATATGACAGTTTTTTGTAGGCAAATGAAATTTGTAATTGTTTTATGTAAACGGCATACATAATAGCATATACATTTGGCATATATTATACCAAACAGAACTCGGCAATGCGTATGTAGACATATCCTTTAGAGTACGTATGCAAATCTAATCTGTACTTCTTTAAAAAGCACGCCAAAATTGAGCGAATTTGACGAAGAAAAATGGTTCCAAATGTAGCATACGATAATCCGCCGTAGGCCTTATCTCATTCACAGGTCTCTGGGTTAATTTAATGAATACATTTTATATCGTTATACGTAAGTACAAAATAAAATATTAATAAAACCAAATAGGCAAATAAATTTTTCTTTTTTCGCGTAGTGCGAAGTAACATCCACTCTATATTGGACATTACGGACCCAAATTAATTTTACAACTGATTTTGTTATAAACATATGACAATTTTTAGAAGACAAAAAAGGAATATGTAATTTGTACAGCTCGTGTAAGCCCTTTTTTGATGCTTCAAAAGCACAACAAAAATTATCAGTGCCTATATTCTACATAGGCTAAAACAAACATAGGGCTCAATCCACATTTCCCATTTGTGCTATCAACAAACTCAATACCCATGCCACATCAGCATGCACCCCCCAAATATTCTTTAAAAGCACCAAACACACCCAAACAATACTCATAAACTCAACAACCACTTACAATCTCAACACTCATGCTACATCATCATAAATACCTGAAACATCCCTTAAGAGCACCAATCATACTCAAACTGTACTTATAGCCTCAACAATTACCTACAAAATCAGTACACATGACACACTTACCCATATATACCCGAAACATAATTCAAAAACACCAAACACAACTCAGAGCCTGAACAGTCATCTACGAACTCAGTACACATTCCAAATCATCATATACACATGAAACATCCTTCGAATGCACTAAACAAATCTCAATACACATGCCCCATCATCATACACAACCCAAACATCCTTCAAAAGCACAAAACCTACAAACTCAATACCTATGCCACATCATCATAAATACCCAAACAGTACTTATAACCTCAACAACCAGCTGCACACTCAATACACATGCTAAGTTTAACCATATACACCTGAAACATCCTCCGAAAGCACCAAACCTAACTCATAACCCCAACAATCACCTACAAACTCAATACCCATGCCAGATCAACATAAATACCTGAAACATCCTTCAAGAGCACAAATCACAACCAAACAGTACTCACGGCCTCAACAACCACCTACAAACTCAATTCTATTCACCCATGCCCCATCAACATAAATACCTGAAACATCATTCAAGAGCACAAACCACACCCAAACAGTACTCATGGCCTCAACAATCACCTACACACCCAATACCCATGCCACATCTACCCGTATATTCCTAAAACACCTTTCACAAGCACCTTCAAAAGCACAAAACCTACAAACTCAATACCTATGCCACATCATCATAAATACCCAAACAGTACTTATAACCTCAACAACCAGCTGCACACCCAATACACATGCTAAGTTTAACCATATACACCTGAAACATCCTCCGAAAGCACCAAACCTAACTCATAACCCCAACAATCACCTACAAACTCAATACCCATGCCAGATCAACATAAATACCTGAAACATCCTTCAAGAGCACAAATCACAACCAAACAGTACTCACGGCCTCAACAACCACCTACAAACTCAATTCTATTCACCCATGCCCCATCAACATAAATACCTGAAACATCATTCAAGAGCACAAACCACACCCAAACAGTACTCATGGCCTCAACAATCACCTACACACCCAATACCCATGCCACATCTACCCGTATATTCCTAAAACACCTTTCACAAGCACCGTACATGCCCAAACAACACTCATAACCCCAACAATCACCTACACATCCAATACCCATGCCACATCTACCCATTTACTCCTAAAACACCTTTCACAAGCACCAAGCTTTCCCAAACAACACTCATAACCTCAACAATCACCTACACACTCAATACCCATGCCACATTTACCCATATACACCTGAAACGTTCTTCACAAGCAACAAACAATACTCAGAGCCTCAACAATCACCTACACTTTCAGTACCCATGCCACATTTACTCACATACACATAAAATACCCTTCACAAGCACCAAACATGCCCAAACAACACTCATAACCTCAACAATCACCTACACACTCAATACCCATGCCACATCTACCCATATACACCTAAAACATTCTTCACAAGCACCAAACAATACTCAGAGCCTCAACAATCACCTACACTTTCAGTACCCATGCCACATTTACCCACATACGCATAAAACACCCTTCACAAGCACCAAACGTGCCCAAACAACACTCATAGCTCCAACAATCACCTACACACCCAATACCCATGCCACATCTACCCATATACACCTAAAACACCTTTCACAAGCACCAAACGTGCCCCAAAAAAACCCATAACCTCAACAATCACCTACACGCTCAATACCAATGCCACATTTACCCATATACACCTAAAGACCTTTCACAAGCACCAAACGTGCAAGAACAACACTCATAATCTCAACAATCATCTATACACTCAATACACATGCCACATTTACCCATATACACCTGAAACATTCTTCACAAGCACCAAACAGTACTCAGAGCCTCAACAATCACCTACACTTTCAGTACCCATGCCACATTTACCCACATACGCATAAAACACCCTTCACAAGCACCAAACGTGCCCAAACAACACTCATAGCCCCAACAATCACCTACACACCCAATACCCATGCCACATCTACCCATATACCCCTAAAACAACTTTCACAACCACCAAGCATCCCCAAACAACACTCATAACCTCAACAATCACCTACACGCTCAATACCGATGCCACATTTACCCATATACACCTAAACACCCTTTACAAGCACCAAACGTGCCCAAACAACACTCATAACCTCAACAATCGTCTACACACTCAATACCCATGCCACATTTACCCATATACACCTAAAACACCCTTCACAAGCACCAAACATACCCAAACAACACTCATAAAATCAACAATCACCTACACACTCAATACCCATGCCACATTTGCCCATATACACCTAAAACACATTTCACAAACACCAAACGTGCTCCAAAGAACGTCACAACCTCAACAATCACCTACACACTCAATACCGATGCCACATTTACCCATATACACCTAAACACCCTTCACAAGCACCATACATGACCAAACAACACACATAACCTCAACAATCACCTACACACTCAATACCCATGCCACATCTACTCAAATACACCTAAAATACCTTTCACAAGCACCAAACGTGCCCCAAAAAACCCCATAACCTCAACAATCACCTACACGCTCAATACCAATGCCACATTTACCCATATACACCTAAAAACCCTTCACAAGTACCAAACGATCCCAAACAACACTCATAACCTCAACAATCATCTACACACCCAATACCCATGCCACATTTACCCATATACATCTGAAACACTCTTCACAAGCACCAAACAATACTCAGAGCCTCAACAATCACCTACACTTTCAGTACCCATGCCACATTTACCCACATACACATAAAACACCCTTCACAAGCACCATACATGCCCAAACAACCCCAAAAAACTTCATAACCTCAATAATCACCTACACACTCAATACCCATGTCACATTCACCCATATACACCTAAACACCCTTCACAAACACCATACATGCCCAAACAATACTCATAGCCTCAACAATCATCTAAAACTCAATACCCATACCACATTTACCTATGGCATCATCATATAAACCTGCAGCATCCTTCAAGAGCACCAACAATATCCAAATAATACCCATAGCCTCAACAAACTCAATACCCATGTCAGACCATAATATACAACAAAGAAACACTTCTGGAGCAACAATCATACCCAAACAATACCCATAGCCTCAACCGTAACCTTCCAACTCAATACCCACGCCACATTTACCTATGGCATCATCATATAGACTTGTAGCATCCTTAAAACGCACCAGTCATACCCAAACAACACTCATAGCCTCAACAATCATCTACGAAATCAATACCCAATCCACATTTACTTGTAGTATCATCATATACACCTAAAACATGATTTAACAGCACCAACCGTCTCCAAACAATACTCATAGACTCAACAATCACATACAAACTCAATACCCATGCACATTTGCATATGGCATCATCATATACACCTAAAACATGATTTAAAAACACCAACCATATCCAAACAATACCCATAGCCTCAACAATCATCTAAAACTCAATACCCAATCCACATTTACTTATAGTATCATCATCATATACCCCTGCAGCATCCTATAGGGACACCAGTCATACCCAAACAATACCCATAGCCTAAACAATCATCTACGAAATCAATACCCAATCCACATTTACTTGTAGTGTCATCATATACACCTAAAACATGATTTAAAAGCATCAACCGTCTCTAAACAATATTCACAGGCTCAACAATCACCTACAAACTCAATACCCAATACCAATATACACCTACGAACTCAATACCCAATACCAATATACACCTACGAACTCAATTCCCAATCTACATTTACCTAGAGCGTCATCATACACACCTAAAGCGTTATTTGAGAGCAACAACCATATCTAAACAATACTTGTAGCCGCAACAGTCACCTACGAGCTCAATACTCATGCACATTTATCATAAACACCTGGAATATCCTTCAGACGTACCAAACATACTGAAATAAAACTGGCAGCCATCATAACTCCATCAATGCGCGGCCCGTTCATCAATCCACACTACCTATACGCGCAGCAACATTCGTCGCCCAACGACATATGAGCCGGATCAACTTACACTCCATGCGCAGCAATAGATTTCGTCGCCTCGCTAGCATAGGAATCAAATCAACTTACCTTCCATGGATGCTTTAAATCGGCTCGTACTAGTGATTTCTCTCAAATGCGCTGGTAGAGATTTCCAAAGCCTGGCAGATTGTACGAAGAATGCATTTTTTTATAAAGATACTCAGGTTGTCCCGTTATAAGACCTGGTAATGTCATACTAATAAGTAGGGATTTAGCGAGCATCAATTTAATTTTGGTGGGTAAGAGAGAGTGTAGTCCGCCATAAACCTTGGCAAATAGCTGTATTAATGTGTGCATCTTAAGACAAAGTACGATCAAAAAATATCCCAAGGTCCATAGCAGAGGTAAACTCTACTATATATGTATATATATTTTGATTTAGGAGACCATGCGGATGATGTGTAAGGTCAAATGCCTTGCGTTGAATAACAAAAACTTTTGATTTAGATGGATTAAGTCCCAAATCATGCCTTATAGAACAACTGTAGATTGCGGATAGATCTTCGCTCAGTGTGTTAATTGCATTATGAAGTTCACTGAAAGCTCGGCTAAGAAAAGCTGAACACCATCCGCATACATATGAATCTTGCAGTGCTTAATAATTCCAGGTAAATCATTTAAAGCGGAAAATTTTGTTCACTTTGCCCCAGTCGGAAGGATTGCAAATCTAACCAAGCAGCAGCTTTAACGCAAATTTAAGAACGATAATAAATATCTCCAAGAAGATGAACACTATCATGATGCGTGCTCAATTTGGACACCACCAACATCTTTTAAAAAAGTAAAATCCGCCGGCATCCTTTTCAAAAAACAGCATTCACAACTTATACTCTTATATATATACTTATAACAGAATGCTTAAAAGTGTTGTATGTACTCCTTAGATAATAAATCTAATCTAATATTAAGTTCATTTTCCTTTAAACTGTAGGGTAAGAAGCTCAAAACAGCTAGTGCTCATATAAATATTGATATTTAAATTTAAATTTAATGTTAACAAATTATAGAAGTAATACTAACTGTGACATATTTATATACAGGCGAACATGCATAAAAAGCACTCACCATACCGTAATAATACTCAGACTCAAATATTACGCACGAACTCAATGCGGAATCCATATTATTTACTCATATGAAATAGAAACATAATTAAAAGCTTTGTTCTTACCGGAAAACTGCTGGTAGTCTCATTATCAACAACAAAGCAATCGGCAATCTATCTATATTTACCTGACATATGTCGGGAGCAAGCATATGATAAAAAATAGTGTATTCAAAAATGAATTAATCAAAATGTATAATGTAATTAATTATTAATTAAGTTATTATACTTGAGCTTAACCAGATTATATGCCCAAAGTCGGTTATCACGACAAAAAATTAATCATAAATTAATTAATGTGTATTAATATTGTCTCAATAAACTAAATGAATGAATGAAATGAATGTAATTAAAACTCGATTTTAATATGAAGCGTTATGCTTAATATTTCAGTTTTATTGTACATACAATTAAAAGAAATTTGTAAATCAAAAAGGATTTGTTTGAATTGGTTTTTGGTAGAAATGCGATATATATAATTAAAACCAGAATTTAACATGAAACGTTGTGCATAATGTTTTATTGTATTATTGTTATTAAACTGGCTTACAAGATTAAACAATAATGAATGTCGTTGTTTATTCTTATTAGAAAGCTGAAAGCGGTTTACGTTAGGCAATCGTTTCGTGCAGGGACAGTATACCAAAACCTCAAATATCAATATAAAACGAGCATATGCATATTTTTTACATTTTTTTTTCTATTTTGTCTCCATTATTGTGTCATTATTATAGATTAAACTGAATGTAACAATAAACATTCATTGCACCACTCTTCCTTTACATCTCATATAATTTTTCAATGTTAAAACGTTTAAATAATAATGCAAAGTGTACAATATAATATAATATAGCCCATGTGAATGCACTATCTGGACTTATATTCGTGTTAATAATAAAGATTTTGAAATAACGATAAAATCACTAGCAATTTCTCCCATTAGAATTTAAGCTTACCTCATTTGTTTGAAGGAGATAGATATCAGCTGTTTTAAACACTCAAATGTATAAAAAACGCTGCCAAATAAAGTCATGGAGCAAGAGAGGCAGAATTGCAATGAATGCTGCTGAAGCAATACCTTTTGGATTGTCCACTTTAATAATAGCTTAAATAGAAGTTGGAGAGATAAGGGGGAGTAGAAAGCCATTACTCATCTTCCTTGCACATTTAGTGCTTTCTCAACCCGAAGGCGTACAAACCTGAAGCCATACTACTTCAAAAATTTGAGCGGAATAAAAGAACATCAGTATCCGTTAGCTTAACCGATTCATCACAGGCTCAGAATAGTTCACTGGGAAGCAAATAATATTTAAATCTTATTATACTTTTATTATATACTAATTGGGAATTAAAATTAATACAAAAGATGATGGTAGAAGTGTTGGCACAGTAATAGAGGCCCAACGAATGTACAATGATTACAGTTTTTTACATGTTTATGTGTTCACAAGGATTATAGCTATATCATACACAATGTCTTGTGTTCACATCGGGGTGTTTGATTCCGTGTATCGGTGGAAGTAAATCATCCAATTCGCGTGGTATAACAATGGGCCTAAGTGATTGCGCATTCTGCCGCTAGTACCCAACCTACACTATCCTATGAATATTCCAAAAGTCAAGATTACAATCTTATTTCGCTTCGTATAGGTCGCACATCTACCACTCAACACCATTTCCTAAAGCCTCCACTGGTATGTGCTGCTACACATGTCGCTATAAATCTTTTATATCTGTTTTAGTACGAGCGTGGCGAGCGTCCACTGCTCGATTTTAGTCAAATACCACAGCGCGGACCGATCCACCAAGGCATGTAATTTGGCCACCATAGTTCAATCTATACCATGTTACGCGAGATATTGAAAATTGCACACAAATTTATCGTACCAAAATAAAAATATAAAGAACAGTTTGAGAAACCGTGGGAAAAATTTTATTGTGCCAAGATAAAAATATAAAAAAAACAGTTTGAGAAACTCTAGAAAAAATGTTATTGCGCCAAATTAAAAATATAAAAAAAAAAGTTTGAGAAGCGCTGGGAAAATATTTCTATTCCAGAAAAAATATACATTTGACAGTTTGAGAAACTCTAGAAAAAATGTTATTGCGCCAAATTAAAAATATAAAAAAAAACAGTTTGAGAAGCGCTGGGAAATTATTTCTATTCCAGGAAAAAAATCAATTCGACAGTTTGAGAAGCTCTGGGAAAAATATCCCATCCAGTCCAAAAAGTCCCAAAATTTCCCTTAATACCAAAAAATATCCTATCTATTCCAGAAAGTCCCAAAATTTCCCATAATACCAAAAAATGCCCCATCCAGTCCAAAAATTTCTCTTAATACCAAAAAATATCCCATCCTGTCCAAAAGCTCCAAAATTTCCAAAAAATATCCCATCAAGTCCAAAAAGTCCCAAAACTTCCCTTAATACCAAAAAATATCCCACGCAGTCCAAAAACTCCTAAAATTTACCTTAATATCAAAAAATATCCCCTGCAGTCCAGAAAGTAACTAAATTTCCCTTAATACCAAAAAATATCCCATCCTGCCCAAAAGCTCCAAAATTTCCCTTAATACCAAAAGCTATACCTGCCAGTCCCGAAATATCCCCTAATACCAAAAGATATCCCTCCCGGTCCAAAATATCCCCAAATGCCGAGAAATAACCCTCCCAATGAGAAATAATACCTCTCCCAATCCAATATGTCTCAAAATATCCCTCCCTGTCCTAAAAATCCCAGAACATCCATTAGAGCCAAAAAATACTCCTCCCAATCGAAAAAGTTCCAAAATTTCCCTTGGTATCAAAGAATATCCACCCAGGCCAAGAGGCCACATAATCCCCTTAATACCCACAGATAAGCCGCCCTACCCCAGAAATCCCAAAAAATATCCCCTGATACCAAAGAAATATCCCTCCCAATCCAGTGAGTCCATACATTTTTCCTGGCCCCTGAAAATATCTTTTCCAGTCCAGAGTTTCCCGTAAAGTCAAAATGCATCCCATAGAGACCGATATTCCCAGCGTAGCCACAAAGCTCCCTGAGAGAATATCCCTTTGGCGTTCAAAAAATTCCACGCGTACGCCTCCCAGTCCAAAGTTTTCCTTAAAAACCTTTTAAATTCCATACACATTCGCCAACCCCATGCACCATTTCCGTCCGCCATGTGCCTGTCAGTCCGCCATTTGCCACATGCAGCATGGCCATATTTTGCCAACCAGACGCTACGGGCGCTGGCATTATTCTTATTGGAGCCACCATTAATGCAAAACATGGCCTCAAAAAAATTGCAGCTTGAAAAAAAAAGCTTACGATGAAACGCATTTTACATCCTCATATGCGGTACATTGCTTTCCGACGGCGAAAAGTAGTTCTCAAATTTTCTGCGGGACGTGGAGAATAGGAATAAAGCCACTGGCTGCTTACTTGGTTGAGAAAAAAAGCGCTAGGAACGTAAAAAAATGTTCTGAAAGTACATTTTGCTTCTGCGAAGTGCTTCTGCAAACCTTCCACACTCATTCGCCGGCAAAAAAATGGAGCACACACATCCGGCTTGACTTTAAAATTATGCCCGCTAAGTCTACTTTGTATAGTCACTCACTTCTTTGCGCAGAATGAGGCACGAAAATATTTTGAACGTTGCAAGGGAAATCGTTCGCATCTTGCCTTATAAGGCTGCCAAATGCATTTGTTCATCTGGCTCGTAAAACACCAAACAAAATTCGGCGAAATGTATGTATCATTCTTCCTTAGAGCACGCACATAAATTTAGAACATTTCTTCTTTTGATTAGTATAAAAACTGAGCGAATTAGTCGAAGAAAACGGACAGCAAATTGAAAGATTCTTTTGCAAACGTAGCACACGGCAGTTTTTTGCACGCATTTCTAGCCACACTGGTTTTAAAGGTAGCTTAAATTATGCAATCTGTGGAATAAAATAATACTCATCGATTCCACTTCTTGTAGAAATTAATTTATTCGTCCTGGAATATACACAAATGTATTTTGAACGTTACAAAACAAATCGTTCACATAAAATCTTGATACCTCTGAATGCAAATCCTCGTCTGGCCTGTAAAATACCGATCCAATCAGGGCGACATGTGTGCGGATATGTTCCTTAGATTACGTAGATTATTTTGGTACCCTCCCTTCCACACGAACAGCAAAATTAAGGAAGCAAGCCGGAGAAATCCAATCGCAAATCGAAATTTATCTCACAATTGGGAAGCGGAGCAATTTTCATATCCAAATTTTTCGTTTCTCAGGCGATAATATTGACATTTGTATATACTCTGAAATGTAAAAAACATTGAATTAATTTATTATACACTTTTTATTGCATTATACTTACTCGTAAAGGAAAATATTAACAAAAACCACAAATGCAAGCAAATTGTATGAAATTTATAATTTCTGGCTGTCAAAATGACATTCCCGCATTTTTCGCGCAGTTGCGAAGTTAGCTCCACTATTCGCTGGTACATTACGGACAGATGCTAGTGGTACAGCGGTTTCTGTTATAAAAATATTACAGTTTTTTTGTATACGGAAATGGAATTTGTGATTTTGAATTGTTTTATGTAAGAACCACACACCTAATAGCATATATATTCAGTGTACATAAATTATATGGTAAGAATAAATAATACGGTAAATATAACAGCCTGAAAAAAAAATGCTTATCACGAAAAGGATTTTATGTCCTCATATGCGGTACATTGCATGACTGCGGTGGAAAATTGTATTGAAATGTCCAGTGGGACGTGGAGAATATGAATAAAGCTATTAGCTGCTCCATTGGTAGAGAAAAAAAGCGTCAAGTACCTGAAAACGTGCCCTGAATGTGCGTTTTGCATTTTCGAAGTATTTCTGTAAACCTTCCACACTCATTTTCCCGCAAAGAAATGGAACGCAAGCATCAGACTTGTCTTTAATATTATGCCCGCTATGTATACTTCGTGCAGGCACTATCTTCCCTACGCAGAAAGAGACAGAAAAATATTCTGGGGTTTGCAAAAGGAATCGGTCGCATGCTGCCCATAAGCCTGCCAAATGCCTCTCCACGTCTGGCCACTAAAACGCAAAACGGAGTGCGACGATGTGTACTCTTCTTTGGAAAACGTAGATAAAATTGGAGTATTTTCTTTCTTGTAGGTCGCAAAAATTGAGCGAATAGGCCGAAAGACGCTTGTCGCAAAATGTGACTTAACAATGCAAATGTGACACACGGTTGTTTTCTGCACATAATTTCTTGTTCCCACGCTTTAGAAATGACCTGAAATATATTGTACGATGTGCAAAATGATACTCGTCACTTCTACTTCTTACAGAAATAAATTTATTTGCGCTGGCGCATACACAAAAACACATTAAAAGTTGCGAAAGGAATCGTTCGCAATGGTCCTTACGGGACAGCCATTTGCATATTCTCGTCTGGCTTTCAAAATACAAAATAATATTCGGCGAAGTGCATGTATATTTCTCCCTTAGGGCGCGCAGATAAATTTATAGTATTTCTTTTTTTGATTAGCACAAAAATTGACGGACTGCAAACGCTAAATTGCTGCTGCAAAAGTTGCACGCGGCTATTTTTCTCATGCTTTTCTCCACACCATGGGCTTGAAAGTGGCTTAAATTATGCCGTGAATGGCTTAAATTGACACCCATCGACACCTCTTCGTTTAAAAATCAATTAATTTGTGCTGGAAATTATACAAACGTATGTTTAAATTTGCAAAAGGAATTGTTCACATAATACCTTGAGATACTGCTGAACGCAAATACTCGTCTGGCACATAAAATACCAACCTATACCCGGTGATATGTGTGGGGATATCTTCCTCAGAATACGCTGATGAATTTGGTACATTTTCCTCCGCACAAGTTTTGAAATTAAGCATACTGGTCGGGTTAAAGGGATGTCGGACGAACATAAATTTCACAATTGTACCGCGTAGCAACTTCCAAACACCATTTCCTTGCTTTCCAGGGCTTAGTAGCTACGCATTTTTGTTCTGTGAAATGTAAAAAGCGCTGATATAATTTATTAAATACATTTTACAGCATTATACGCACAAATAAAATAAACTATTAACAAAAACAAGAAATCCTAGGAAGTGTTTCTAACTTTTTAATTTCTCCTTGTCAAACTGACATTCCCGCATTTTTCGCGCAGTGCCAAGATGGTCTCGCTCTTCTCTTGTACATTACGGACAGATATTAAATGTACAGCAGTTCCTGTTATAAAAATATGACAGTTTTTTGTAGGCAAATGAAATTTGTAATTGTTTTATGTAAACGGCATACATAATAGCATATACATTTGGCATATATTATACCAAACAGAACTCGGCAATGCGTATGTAGACATATCCTTTAGAGTACGTATGCAAATCTAATCTGTACTTCTTTAAAAAGCACGCCAAAATTGAGCGAATTTGACGAAGAAAAATGGTTCCAAATGTAGCATACGATAATCCGCCGTAGGCCTTATCTCATTCACAGGTCTCTGGGTTAATTTAATGAATACATTTTATATCGTTATACGTAAGTACAAAATAAAATATTAATAAAACCAAATAGGCAAATAAATTTTTCTTTTTTCGCGTAGTGCGAAGTAACATCCACTTTATATTGGACATTACGGACCCAAATTAATTTTACAACTGATTTTGTTATAAACATATGACAATTTTTAGAAGACAAAAAAGGAATATGTAATTTGTACAGCTCGTGTAAGCCCTTTTTTGATGCTTCAAAAGCACAACAAAAGTTATCAGTGCCTATATTCTACATAGGCTAAAACAAACATAGGGCTCAATCCACATTTCCCATTTGTGCTATCAACAAACTCAATACCCATGCCACATCAGCATGCACCCCCCAAATATTCTTTAAAAGCACCAAACACACCCAAACAATACTCATAAACTCAACAACCACTTACAATCTCAACACTCATGCTACATCATCATAAATACCTGAAACATCCCTTAAGAGCACCAATCATACTCAAACTGTACTTATAGCCTCAACAATTACCTACAAAATCAGTACACATGACACACTTACCCATATATACCCGAAACATAATTCAAAAACACCAAACACAACTCAGAGCCTGAACAGTCATCTACGAACTCAGTACACATTCCAAATCATCATATACACATGAAACATCCTTCGAATGCACTAAACAAATCTCAATACACATGCCCCATCATCATACACAACCCAAACATCCTTCAAAAGCACAAAACCTACAAACTCAATACCTATGCCACATCATCATAAATACCCAAACAGTACTTATAACCTCAACAACCAGCTGCACACTCAATACACATGCTAAGTTTAACCATATACACCTGAAACATCCTCCGAAAGCACCAAACCTAACTCATAACCCCAACAATCACCTACAAACTCAATACCCATGCCAGATCAACATAAATACCTGAAACATCCTTCAAGAGCACAAATCACAACCAAACAGTACTCACGGCCTCAACAACCACCTACAAACTCAATTCTATTCATGCATGCACCCCCCAAATATTCTTTAAAAGCACCAAACACACCCAAACAATACTCATAAACTCAACAACCACTTACAATCTCAACACTCATGCTACATCATCATAAATACCTGAAACATCCCTTAAGAGCACCAATCATACTCAAACTGTACTTATAGCCTCAACAATTACCTACAAAATCAGTACACATGACACACTTACCCATATATACCCGAAACATAATTCAAAAACACCAAACACAACTCAGAGCCTGAACAGTCATCTACGAACTCAGTACACATTCCAAATCATCATATACACATGAAACATCCTTCGAATGCACTAAACAAATCTCAATACACATGCCCCATCATCATACACAACCCAAACATCCTTCAAAAGCACAAAACCTACAAACTCAATACCTATGCCACATCATCATAAATACCCAAACAGTACTTATAACCTCAACAACCAGCTGCACACTCAATACACATGCTAAGTTTAACCATATACACCTGAAACATCCTCCGAAAGCACCAAACCTAACTCATAACCCCAACAATCACCTACAAACTCAATACCCATGCCAGATCAACATAAATACCTGAAACATCCTTCAAGAGCACAAATCACAACCAAACAGTACTCACGGCCTCAACAACCACCTACAAACTCAATTCTATTCACCCATGCCCCATCAACATAAATACCTGAAACATCATTCAAGAGCACAAACCACACCCAAACAGTACTCATGGCCTCAACAATCACCTACACACCCAATACCCATGCCACATCTACCCGTATATTCCTAAAACACCTTTCACAAGCACCTTCAAAAGCACAAAACCTACAAACTCAATACCTATGCCACATCATCATAAATACCCAAACAGTACTTATAACCTCAACAACCAGCTGCACACCCAATACACATGCTAAGTTTAACCATATACACCTGAAACATCCTCCGAAAGCACCAAACCTAACTCATAACCCCAACAATCACCTACAAACTCAATACCCATGCCAGATCAACATAAATACCTGAAACATCCTTCAAGAGCACAAATCACAACCAAACAGTACTCACGGCCTCAACAACCACCTACAAACTCAATTCTATTCACCCATGCCCCATCAACATAAATACCTGAAACATCATTCAAGAGCACAAACCACACCCAAACAGTACTCATGGCCTCAACAATCACCTACACACCCAATACCCATGCCACATCTACCCGTATATTCCTAAAACACCTTTCACAAGCACCGTACATGCCCAAACAACACTCATAACCCCAACAATCACCTACACATCCAATACCCATGCCACATCTACCCATTTACTCCTAAAACACCTTTCACAAGCACCAAGCTTTCCCAAACAACACTCATAACCTCAACAATCACCTACACACTCAATACCCATGCCACATTTACCCATATACACTTGAAACGTTCTTCACAAGCAACAAACAATACTCAGAGCCTCAACAATCACCTACACTTTCAGTACCCATGCCACATTTACTCACATACACATAAAATACCCTTCACAAGCACCAAACATGCCCAAACAACACTCATAACCTCAACAATCACCTACACACTCAATACCCATGCCACATCTACCCATATACACCTAAAACATTCTTCACAAGCACCAAACAATACTCAGAGCCTCAACAATCACCTACACTTTCAGTACCCATGCCACATTTACCCACATACGCATAAAACACCCTTCACAAGCACCAAACGTGCCCAAACAACACTCATAGCTCCAACAATCACCTACACACCCAATACCCATGCCACATCTACCCATATACACCTAAAACACCTTTCACAAGCACCAAACGTGCCCCAAAAAAACCCATAACCTCAACAATCACCTACACGCTCAATACCAATGCCACATTTACCCATATACACCTAAAGACCTTTCACAAGCACCAAACGTGCAAGAACAACACTCATAATCTCAACAATCATCTATACACTCAATACACATGCCACATTTACCCATATACACCTGAAACATTCTTCACAAGCACCAAACAGTACTCAGAGCCTCAACAATCACCTACACTTTCAGTACCCATGCCACATTTACCCACATACGCATAAAACACCCTTCACAAGCACCAAACGTGCCCAAACAACACTCATAGCCCCAACAATCACCTACACACCCAATACCCATGCCACATCTACCCATATACCCCTAAAACAACTTTCACAACCACCAAGCATCCCCAAACAACACTCATAACCTCAACAATCACCTACACGCTC
Source organism: Myathropa florea (assembly GCA_930367185.1). Classification (NCBI taxonomy): domain Eukaryota; kingdom Metazoa; phylum Arthropoda; class Insecta; order Diptera; family Syrphidae; genus Myathropa; species Myathropa florea. Next base: position 132,809,752 of record OV884003.1, on the reverse strand, counting down.
AATACCGATGCCACATTTACCCATATACACCTAAACACCCTTTACAAGCACCAAACGTGCCCAAACAACACTCATAACCTCAACAATCGTCTACACACTCAATACCCATGCCACATTTACCCATATACACCTAAAACACCCTTCACAAGCACCAAACATACCCAAACAACACTCATAACATCAACAATCACCTACACACTCAATACCCATGCCACATTTGCCCATATACACCTAAAACACATTTCACAAACACCAAACGTGCTCCAAAGAACGTCACAACCTCAACAATCACCTACACACTCAATACCGATGCCACATTTACCCATATACACCTAAACACCCTTCACAAGCACCATACATGACCAAACAACACACATAACCTCAACAATCACCTACACACTCAATACCCATGCCACATCTACTCAAATACACCTAAAATACCTTTCACAAGCACCAAACGTGCCCCAAAAAACCCCATAACCTCAACAATCACCTACACGCTCAATACCAATGCCACATTTACCCATATACACCTAAAAACCCTTCACAAGTACCAAACGATCCCAAACAACACTCATAACCTCAACAATCATCTACACACCCAATACCCATGCCACATTTACCCATATACATCTGAAACACTCTTCACAAGCACCAAACAATACTCAGAGCCTCAACAATCACCTACACTTTCAGTACCCATGCCACATTTACCCACATACACATAAAACACCCTTCACAAGCACCATACATGCCCAAACAACCCCAAAAAACTTCATAACCTCAATAATCACCTACACACTCAATACCCATGTCACATTCACCCATATACACCTAAACACCCTTCACAAACACCATACATGCCCAAACAATACTCATAGCCTCAACAATCATCTAAAACTCAATACCCATACCACATTTACCTATGGCATCATCATATAAACCTGCAGCATCCTTCAAGAGCACCAACAATATCCAAATAATACCCATAGCCTCAACAAACTCAATACCCATGTCAGACCATAATATACAACAAAGAAACACTTCTGGAGCAACAATCATACCCAAACAATACCCATAGCCTCAACCGTAACCTTCCAACTCAATACCCACGCCACATTTACCTATGGCATCATCATATAGACTTGTAGCATCCTTAAAACGCACCAGTCATACCCAAACAACACTCATAGCCTCAACAATCATCTACGAAATCAATACCCAATCCACATTTACTTGTAGTATCATCATATACACCTAAAACATGATTTAACAGCACCAACCGTCTCCAAACAATACTCATAGACTCAACAATCACATACAAACTCAATACCCATGCACATTTGCATATGGCATCATCATATACACCTAAAACATGATTTAAAAACACCAACCATATCCAAACAATACCCATAGCCTCAACAATCATCTAAAACTCAATACCCAATCCACATTTACTTATAGTATCATCATCATATACCCCTGCAGCATCCTATAGGGACACCAGTCATACCCAAACAATACCCATAGCCTAAACAATCATCTACGAAATCAATACCCAATCCACATTTACTTGTAGTGTCATCATATACACCTAAAACATGATTTAAAAGCATCAACCGTCTCTAAACAATATTCACAGGCTCAACAATCACCTACAAACTCAATACCCAATACCAATATACACCTACGAACTCAATACCCAATACCAATATACACCTACGAACTCAATTCCCAATCTACATTTACCTAGAGCGTCATCATACACACCTAAAGCGTTATTTGAGAGCAACAACCATATCTAAACAATACTTGTAGCCGCAACAGTCACCTACGAGCTCAATACTCATGCACATTTATCATAAACACCTGGAATATCCTTCAGACGTACCAAACATACTGAAATAAAACTGGCAGCCATCATAACTCCATCAATGCGCGGCCCGTTCATCAATCCACACTACCTATACGCGCAGCAACATTCGTCGCCCAACGACATATGAGCCGGATCAACTTACACTCCATGCGCAGCAATAGATTTCGTCGCCTCGCTAGCATAGGAATCAAATCAACTTACCTTCCATGGATGCTTTAAATCGGCTCGTACTAGTGATTTCTCTCAAATGCGCTGGTAGAGATTTCCAAAGCCTGGCAGATTGTACGAAGAATGCATTTTTTTATAAAGATACTCAGGTTGTCCCGTTATAAGACCTGGTAATGTCATACTAATAAGTAGGGATTTAGCGAGCATCAATTTAATTTTGGTGGGTAAGAGAGAGTGTAGTCCGCCATAAACCTTGGCAAATAGCTGTATTAATGTGTGCATCTTAAGACAAAGTACGATCAAAAAATATCCCAAGGTCCATAGCAGAGGTAAACTCTACTATATATGTATATATATTTTGATTTAGGAGACCATGCGGATGATGTGTAAGGTCAAATGCCTTGCGTTGAATAACAAAAACTTTTGATTTAGATGGATTAAGTCCCAAATCATGCCTTATAGAACAACTGTAGATTGCGGATAGATCTTCGCTCAGTGTGTTAATTGCATTATGAAGTTCACTGAAAGCTCGGCTAAGAAAAGCTGAACACCATCCGCATACATATGAATCTTGCAGTGCTTAATAATTCCAGGTAAATCATTTAAAGCGGAAAATTTTGTTCACTTTGCCCCAGTCGGAAGGATTGCAAATCTAACCAAGCAGCAGCTTTAACGCAAATTTAAGAACGATAATAAATATCTCCAAGAAGATGAACACTATCATGATGCGTGCTCAATTTGGACACCACCAACATCTTTTAAAAAAGTAAAATCCGCCGGCATCCTTTTCAAAAAACAGCATTCACAACTTATACTCTTATATATATACTTATAACAGAATGCTTAAAAGTGTTGTATGTACTCCTTAGATAATAAATCTAATCTAATATTAAGTTCATTTTCCTTTAAACTGTAGGGTAAGAAGCTCAAAACAGCTAGTGCTCATATAAATATTGATATTTAAATTTAAATTTAATGTTAACAAATTATAGAAGTAATACTAACTGTGACATATTTATATACAGGCGAACATGCATAAAAAGCACTCACCATACCGTAATAATACTCAGACTCAAATATTACGCACGAACTCAATGCGGAATCCATATTATTTACTCATATGAAATAGAAACATAATTAAAAGCTTTGTTCTTACCGGAAAACTGCTGGTAGTCTCATTATCAACAACAAAGCAATCGGCAATCTATCTATATTTACCTGACATATGTCGGGAGCAAGCATATGATAAAAAATAGAGTATTCAAAAATGAATTAATCAAAATGTATAATGTAATTAATTATTAATTAAGTTATTATACTTGAGCTTAACCAGATTATATGCCCAAAGTCGGTTATCACGACAAAAAATTAATCATAAATTAATTAATGTGTATTAATATTGTCTCAATAAACTAAATGAATGAATGAAATGAATGTAATTAAAACTCGATTTTAATATGAAGCGTTATGCTTAATATTTCAGTTTTATTGTACATACAATTAAAAGAAATTTGTAAATCAAAAAGGATTTGTTTGAATTGGTTTTTGGTAGAAATGCGATATATATAATTAAAACCAGAATTTAACATGAAACGTTGTGCATAATGTTTTATTGTATTATTGTTATTAAACTGGCTTACAAGATTAAACAATAATGAATGTCGTTGTTTATTCTTATTAGAAAGCTGAAAGCGGTTTACGTTAGGCAATCGTTTCGTGCAGGGACAGTATACCAAAACCTCAAATATCAATATAAAACGAGCATATGCATATTTTTTACATTTTTTTTTCTATTTTGTCTCCATTATTGTGTCATTATTATAGATTAAACTGAATGTAACAATAAACATTCATTGCACCACTCTTCCTTTACATCTCATATAATTTTTCAATGTTAAAACGTTTAAATAATAATGCAAAGTGTACAATATAATATAATATAGCCCATGTGAATGCACTATCTGGACTTATATTCGTGTTAATAATAAAGATTTTGAAATAACGATAAAATCACTAGCAATTTTTCCCATTAGAATTTAAGCTTACCTCATTTGTTTGAAGGAGATAGATATCAGCTGTTTTAAACACTCAAACGTATAAAAAACGCTGCCAAATAAAGTCATGGAGCAAGAGAGGCAGAATTGCAATGAATGCTGCTGAAGCAATACCTTTTGGATTGTCCACTTTAATAATAGCTTAAATAGAAGTTGGAGAGATAAGGGGGAGTAGAAAGCCATTACTCATCTTCCTTGCACATTTAGTGCTTTCTCAACCCGAAGGCGTACAAACCTGAAGCCATACTACTTCAAAAATTTGAGCGGAATAAAAGAACATCAGTATCCGTTAGCTTAACCGATTCATCACAGGCTCAGAATAGTTCACTGGGAAGCAAATAATATTTAAATCTTATTATACTTTTATTATATACTAATTGGGAATTAAAATTAATACAAAAGATGATGGTAGAAGTGTTGGCACAGTAATAGAGGCCCAACGAATGTACAATGATTACAGTTTTTTACATGTTTATGTGTTCACAAGGATTATAGCTATATCATACACAATGTCTTGTGTTCACATCGGGGTGTTTGATTCCGTGTATCGGTGGAAGTAAATCATCCAATTCGCGTGGTATAACAATGGGCCTAAGTGATTGCGCATTCTGTCGCTAGTACCCAACCTACACTATCCTATGAATATTCCAAAAGTCAAGATTACAATCTTATTTCGCTTCGTATAGGTCGCACATCTACCACTCAACACCATTTCCTAAAGCCTCCACTGGTATGTGCTGCTACACATGTCGCTATAAATCTTTTATATCTGTTTTAGTACGAGCGTGGCGAGCGTCCACTGCTCGATTTTAGTCAAATACCACAGCGCGGACCGATCCACCAAGGCATGTAATTTGGCCACCATAGTTCAATCTATACCATGTTACGCGAGATATTGAAAATTGCACACAAATTTATCGTACCAAAATAAAAATATAAAGAACAGTTTGAGAAACCGTGGGAAAAATTTTATTGTGCCAAGATAAAAATATAAAAAAAACAGTTTGAGAAACTCTAGAAAAAATGTTATTGCGCCAAATTAAAAATATAAAAAAAAAGTTTGAGAAGCGCTGGGAAAATATTTCTATTCCAGAAAAAATATACATTTGACAGTTTGAGAAACTCTAGAAAAAATGTTATTGCGCCAAATTAAAAATATAAAAAAAAACAGTTTGAGAAGCGCTGGGAAATTATTTCTATTCCAGGAAAAAAATCAATTCGACAGTTTGAGAAGCTCTGGGAAAAATATCCCATCCAGTCCAAAAAGTCCCAAAATTTCCCTTAATACCAAAAAATATCCTATCTATTCCAGAAAGTCCCAAAATTTCCCATAATACCAAAAAATGCCCCATCCAGTCCAAAAATTTCTCTTAATACCAAAAAATATCCCATCCTGTCCAAAAGCTCCAAAATTTCCAAAAAATATCCCATCAAGTCCAAAAAGTCCCAAAACTTCCCTTAATACCAAAAAATATCCCACGCAGTCCAAAAACTCCTAAAATTTACCTTAATATCAAAAAATATCCCCTGCAGTCCAGAAAGTAACTAAATTTCCCTTAATACCAAAAAATATCCCATCCTGCCCAAAAGCTCCAAAATTTCCCTTAATACCAAAAGCTATACCTGCCAGTCCCGAAATATCCCCTAATACCAAAAGATATCCCTCCCGGTCCAAAATATCCCCAAATGCCGAGAAATAACCCTCCCAATGAGAAATAATACCTCTCCCAATCCAATATGTCTCAAAATATCCCTCCCTGTCCTAAAAATCCCAGAACATCCATTAGAGCCAAAAAATACTCCTCCCAATCGAAAAAGTTCCAAAATTTCCCTTGGTATCAAAGAATATCCCCCCGGGCCAAGAGGCCACATAATCCCCTTAATACCCACAGATAAGCCGCCCTACCCCAGAAATCCCAAAAAATATCCCCTAATACCAAAGAAATATCCCTCCCAATCCAGTGAGTCCATACATTTTTCCTGGCCCCAGAAAATATCTTTTCCAGTCCAGAGTTTCCCGTAAAGTCAAAATGCATCCCATAGAGACCGATATTCCCAGCGTAGCCACAAAGCTCCCTGAGAGAATATCCCTTTGGCGTTCAAAAAATTCCACGCGTACGCCTCCCAGTCCAAAGTTTTCCTTAAAAACCTTTTAAATTCCATACACATTCGCCAACCCCCTGCACCATTTCCGTCCGCCATGTGCCTGTCAGTCCGCCATTTGCCACATGCAGCATGGCCATATTTTGCCAACCAGACGCTACGGGCGCTGGCATTATTCTTATTGGAGCCACCATTAATGCAAAACATGGCCTCAAAAAAATTGCAGCTTGAAAAAAAAAGCTTACGATGAAACGCATTTTACATCCTCATATGCGGTACATTGCTTTCCGACGGCGAAAAGTAGTTCTCAAATTTTCTGCGGGACGTGGAGAATAGGAATAAAGCCACTGGCTGCTTACTTGGTTGAGAAAAAAAGCGCTAGGAACGTAAAAAAATGTTCTGAAAGTACATTTTGCTTCTGCGAAGTGCTTCTGCAAACCTTCCACACTCATTCGCCGGCAAAAAAATGGAGCACACACATCCGGCTTGACTTTAAAATTATGCCCGCTAAGTCTACTTTGTATAGTCACTCACTTCTTTGCGCAGAATGAGGCACGAAAATATTTTGAACGTTGCAAGGGAAATCGTTCGCATCTTGCCTTATAAGGCTGCCAAATGCATTTGTTCATCTGGCTCGTAAAACACCAAACAAAATTCGGCGAAATGTATGTATCTTTCTTCCTTAGAGCACGCACATAAATTTAGAACATTTCTTCTTTTGATTAGTATAAAAACTGAGCGAATTAGTCGAAGAAAACGGACAGCAAATTGAAAGATTCTTTTGCAAACGTAGCACACGGCAGTTTTTTGTATGCATTTATAGCTACACTGGTTTTAAAGGTAGCTTAAATTATGCAATCTGTGGCTTAAAATAATACTCATCGATTCTACTTCTTGTAGAAATTAATTTATTCGTCCTGGTATATACACAAAAGTATTTTGAACGTTACATCAAAAAACAAATCGTTCACATAAAATCTTGATACCTCTGAATGCAAATCCTCGTCTGGCTTGTAAAATACCGATCCAATCAGGGCGACATGTGTGTGGATATGTTCCTTAGATTACGCAGATTATTTTGGTATGCTTTTTTCCAAACGAAAAGCAAAATTGGGGAAACTGGACGGAAAAAAACAATTGCAAATGGAAATTTATTTCTCAAATGTGGCGCAGCAATTTTCAGACCCCAATTTTTCGCTTCTCGGGCGATAATATTGACATATACATATACATCCTGTGACATACTAGAAACATTGCATTCAAAAGCCCAGGTAGCTTTAGACGACCAAGTTTGTTTTCTTCACGAAGAAGAGGAAATTGACTAATCTGACTCAACTAGTACTGAATGGTGTCACCATCCACGTTTTCGATGAAGCTAAATATCTGGGTGTTATCCTAGATAGAAAACTTCTCTGAAAAAAACCACATCAAGTAGAAAATTGGCAAGTCAGTTTTCAGTCTTGGGGTCTATCATCAGAATGATCCGCTTGGATCGGATATGATAAAGCCCTTTCTCTCCTATGCATCGCCTGTATGGTGGAATAAGCATTCGCGTAACTACGTAACTGCTGCTTTTACTAAGCATCAAGGAACGGTCTGTCTCGGGTACATAGAGGCGTTCCCTATTACGCTTGGCTCTGCTCTTGAAGCACTTCTGTATGAGCAGACCCTGTCGTGCAGCAGAGTAGTGCAGCCCATTAAATAAAGTGTTTTTTTTACTGAGCTCTTTAAGTAATTTCTTGCGATAGTAACACCTAATGCTTGGTTTGAAGTCCATCATTAAAATAAAAGTCTTAGGAAACACCAGGGAGAAGAGTGGGACATCGTTTGGTGCTAAAATGTTCGTATGTATAAAATAATACATGTGATTTTTTAAATTCAGTAAGGTTTTTACATTTTTGTATTTGTATATTCTCTTCTCCAAGCGTAGCCCTTTAAAAATCTGAGTTAAAAGTCGTAATATCATAAAAAAATATCTTAAGGCACGAATTGGAACTGAATTTTATGCCTCCTCTGGATACAAATTCAATCTTATCTCTGGAGAATTTATATGTTGTTGGAGATATTGCCGTTTTATTCTCTCATTAAAAATTATTTAAAGTTTCTTATTTATAAAGGGAGCAGTCACCATATTGTATCGTCTTGGCTTTGGTTTTAAATGTAATATTCTTGTGGTTTTCCTAATATTCGAGTTAAAATGCAACACTTTGCGACGTAGCTCAATATATTGACTTTGTTTTCCAAGACGGGAGTGTTAATGCGAGTAACCAAAGCTTTCTAGAAATTCAGAAACTATAAAAAAGTTGCTAGCGGTCACAAAGTCAGCGTATGCAACTTCTGAACATTTAAATTAGGATTGTAAGGTTACTTATATGTATAGACGAATATTCATATTTTTACTTTCTTTAAAGCAATTGATTTATTAATGTTGCTAAGCAACTCTTGCTAGCAACTGATTATTATTTATACTGTCGGTTTTCCTTTTTCCTTTGCCTTTTGAATTTTCCTCAATATCAATTCGATTCTATAAACTAAATATAATTTCTTTTACATACATATATTTACGTGCGAACAAAACTAATTATAAAACGAATGTACATATGTACATTGCTTATTGTTGCAAAATGGAAGAAGATTACAGAATACTTTGGCTCAAGTACATAATATCAAATGCTTTAGGAGTCTTTGATGCGAGATACGTAAATCAATTAATAGAAAAAAATTATGAACAATTTTCCCATTTTGTAAATGCAAAATATGTGAAATCAGATAATATTGAAAGTATTGTTGGATTTGTGTGGAGAACATTTTATGATATGCTTGTGGAGGAAGAGGTGACTGTTTTAGAAGAAGGTAAATAAAAAATAATCATACAATTTTAAGCTTAGTTGTTATTTGTATGTATTTTGCTTAATTTTATGTTCCAACCATACCGTTTGATTAGTTTTACTAAGTACCAAATTAATTAAAGGTGCATATACATACGAGTATATGCTTGATTTATATGCGTATCCTCACATACATATATATACGCATATACATATATGCTTGATTTATATGCATATCCCCACATACATATATATCCATATTGCACTTGATATTATAAATAAATGTTAGATATGGTTATAATTATTCATTTTTTTGTAGTTCCACATTCCGAACCAATTAAAAAAGAAAAAAAAGGAAAGAAAGGAAAAGGTAATACATATGATAATTGTACCATAATATTAATAATATCGTCTGTTCCAAAATTACTTCAACAAACTAAGTTAAAAATGTTAACTTGCGGCCTAAATACGGTTTTAAATAAATGTTCTAATAAACTTCTGATTTCAAATAAACCGATAATTATCGAAAATTGAATCCATTTATAAATCTACATCCTACCAAATGATAGGTGTTTCTTGTATAAAAAGCAAAAAAATTATATTATTTTAAACCTGATGTAACTGTGTATCTATACACTATATCCTTATATATATTATGATATTAGGTAAACCAAAAATTCCTGGACAGGTCTCTCAAACAATAGAAGGTGCTCAGATAATAGTATCGGAAAACGCTATAGGAACCAAAACTCCTGAAAGTGTAACACCTTCTGGTATGTATGTCATTAAAGTGATTATTATATATTTAATTCAATATGTATTGCTTGAAGTCTTTATATATCACCTTTTTTATGTGTCTTGTACTATCAAGGTCAAATATATAAGTAAAATCTTTTCTATTTACTTTGCTGCCAATGCATTCCAACTTGTTTAGGAAGTGACGATGAAGATGATACTGGTAATTTATTTTTTACATTTTTAACATAAGAGCAGTTAAGAGAAAAAATCATATTATATAATTATTATTAAACATCATTTCAAATAACAGCCTTTACATTTTATACAAATTATGCTTCCTGAACATTTTTGTTCATATCGTTATTATATTTTGTTTCATATTCCTTTTTAGTGAATAATGGCAGTATTATAGCCTCACTACGTCTGTCTCACTGCTTCATTACTTACATTTTCAGATAAAAAAACTGGAAAAGGGAAGAAAAAAGGAAAGGAAAAAATTGTGGTCCCCGTAGAATCCGAGTATGTTGAAGTCAAGGTAACAATATCCTCTTTGATATACAAAACAAAACATTTTTTTCAATATTTTCGAATTATTTTTTTGTAGAAAATTGTTCAAAAATTTGTAAAAACGCCTTTATTACACTGCCACTTTGGAAAGATGAATCCATACCATATTGACCCCAATTTAAAATATGTTTATATAATACGCAATTCATCTAATCCTATACGTAGGTTATTCATAATCTTTGATCTCTTTATTTTAAATAAAATATATAAAACAGTTTCTATCGTTAATAACTTATTGTATATATAAATATTTAACCTTTTTAAGCTTTCTACGTTAACCGCGAAGAGTGTTTTGTTGAGATGCCTCATTCATTTCTGTTCGGATCATTAAAAGGAACATTGATTGAAAGTCTTGCAAAAATTATTAATGACGTAAGTTGATCGGTAGGTGAGGCTTTGTAGTTAGTGCTGCAGCTTTTTTACTGAATTTTGTTTTAGTAATCTTAATCTTAGTTTCTAGTATTTTCTACTGAGAAAAGTTACCTCTATAGAAGTGCTGATATTTCTTTTAATTAATAATGTTTCTGAATTAATAATTTCAGGTGTATAAAAATATTATTGAATTTCACTTTCGCGAACCGGCTTTATTTCAAAATAGAGAAAAAATAGAGGTCACAGAGGTGAATTCAAATGCTACAAAAGGCAAAACCCCAGGTTTATTAGACCTAGCCAAGCCATCGGAGTTGCGTGCAATAGCAATTATGAGACAACAAAAGTGGGTAGAATAGAAATCTAAAATATAGCGTCCTTACTTTGCTTTTGAAATTAGGAAAATAGGAGAGCTGAGTAAAAAGCAAGCACATGTGATTGCAAAGCCTGAAGTAGGCAAAGATGCTGAAAACGATGAAGAATGTAGTATTACTTCTGCAAATATAGTATTAGCGAGTTTATCGGAAAGAACTATAGGTAGAATGTTTTTTTAATTCTCATTCCATATGACTTACAAAAAATTAAATTAAATTATTTTCTGCAAATCATTTTAAATATGTGTTCATCAGAAGAACAAGTTGAACAAACCCCATGTATCAATGAAAGATGGCAAAACATTCTTGCTGCTTCACATCAAAAAGCTCTTCATATCCGTATGCGGAGTGATCGAGCAACTAAGAACAAGTCCTTATATAGCACCAATCTTTTGCACTGGGTAAATGAGATGAGTTTAGAAGTTGAATGGACTATAGAACACATCGTAAGGGCATTTAGTTTGCCTACTGGGTATAATGCCCCAGGTCAAGAAGACGTCAAATTTGAGGAATCTAAAAAAAAAATTAGTGTTGATACAAAAAAAATTTCAATTAGTTCATTGAAAAATATTCAAATTGAGGATATTGTATCAGGGTGGATGTATCATATTCAAAATATCCTAAAGGAACATAAGGAGAAGGTAATTTTTTTAACAATAAGATTCTTACACCGTGAAACTAGGTCTTATAAAGTCATTAGATGAATTCACACCTATCGCTGAATATTATCAATGGTATCAAAGAGAATTGGAGCTTTATTCTATATTAGAGGAGTTAAAAACTGATTTCGTTACATCTGCCTTAGGTAAACTTACTTCGTTATGGTTTAAAGAAAATATATGACAATTAATTATTGCAGATGCTCTCGATGCCAGTGGTTCAAGTACAATAAAACATTGGCATACATTTGTGGAAGAAGTGGAGAGCAATTTCAAATTAGCAAAAGAAAATTCTGATTATCTTTCAACAATAAAAGATTATCTTGAAGTAAGAGAAACAAAAACTGAAGCTAGTAATCAGATATAAGGAATTTCTTTCAGAAAATACGGTCTTATAATAATTTTAAATACATGATTTTACTTTTACCGGATTTGATGGTTGGGCTAAATCATATATGGACGATGTCTAGTTATTACTGTAGAGATGAAAATATGCAAGTCCTCCTAAATCAAATTTCTCATGTCTTTACAATAAAAATCAAAAAAATTATATCTTTGAACAATATATTCAGGTAAGAATTTTATATCCTAAGGAGTTTGTTTGATAAAAAGTTTTGTATTTTTATTATTTATATTCTTAGGCCGTGTGCCAATTGTGTTAAAAGTTTGGTTAAATGCTACCCACATAGTAGCTTTTGACATGTGGAGTGCATAATAAAAAGTTAAAAGTATGGTATAATACATATGAAAATACAATTACCAGTTATTTGAGAAGATTTTGTGATCATTTTGAACGGAAAAAGTCGTTATCACTTCTTTTTAGTTGCATATGTCAAAAATTACACGTTGGATACATTTTATGCCATTCCATAACAGTTTACATTTTGTATGTCTATATTCACAACTTAGGTTTGAAATATTGTCCCGCGGATAATATTTAGCTACACTTTTAACGTGAACATGGCCGTGGCGCGCTTTATATTCATTTAATTTAATTTCTATTTATTTGAGTAACTATTTTATTTGTGTAATTTAGGAATCCTGCTAAGATTGTATATGAAAAGGCAACGAATTGCTCGCACTTTCTATTCCTTTGGAAAAGTTCTTACATGGCGACCCGAGCAAAAATTGAAAATTCCGGTGTTGGATCTCGATGGGAATTTGATAGAAATATTTTATTTAAAGAAGTTGACCACATAAGCCGGATAAGTCAAGATATTGCTTACATTGCCAAGGTTTTCATTCAGTTTGAAAATCTATTTGGTTACAGACTGAAATCAATTGTAGTTGACCCATCTATAGTTGACACTATTATGGAGAAGGTTTACTGTCTCTTAGGCGATATTATGAGAGTAGATTATGATATCTTTCGTCCTTCTAATTGGGAGAATTGGGAAGATACTTTGGATGGATTCAATCGCAAGCTTAATGCTGTTGAATCTGAAGCGAAAAATATAATCGACCAGTGTATTATTTCATTAAGATCATCGCATTTGGGCTTATCTTTGATCACTGATATTCAGGCAATTGACACAAGAGAAAATTTAGCAGATTTTATATCAACAAAACATGAGAGCACTCTTCGATTCTTTGTAACTGAAATTAATACTGTAGAATATGATTTTATGGTAATGTTGGGTAAATTTATATCAGGGAACAATGATATTAATACGATTAAATTGCATTATAATTTACTACAGAATAATAAAAAGAAACCACCACTTGCTAAACATCAACCGGCTAGTATAGCAATCATCCGTTGGGCTCGTCTTCTAAGTAAAAAATTGAAGAAATCAATTCTGGCATTTAAGGAGGTAAATCTATAATTAACACATCTCGCAAATAAAATAACATGTTTTCATAAGCACATTTTTCATTTAAAATTAAGGTTTATTCCGGATATAACGACATTGCTTTTAATCTATATGTATGATATGGAATGTTTGTCTGGCTGTTAGTATATATGAGATTAACTTCTTAACTATTAAAATAGTCCTTATGAAATGTTGGCATTGTATTATGTTCGATCAAAAATCGACTATATACTCCACCCACACCACTTTTTCTCCCTTTCTCAACAAAGAAAAAATGGAAATTCGCTTATCAGCAAATATTCGACAGGGGAAATATGGAAGTTCGCTTATCGCAAAGGGCATGGGGAAAAATTAGATCCGTTAGTAAAACATATATCGGGCATGTTTATAATAAATAAATATAAATGGAATAGGGTATGTCCGTTAACTCAAAAAATTTAATTTAATTTATCGTTAATTTAAGATATAGGTGACTTCACATGAAACATTGTGACGTCAAATATTTACTAACCATTTGAGATATTAAAATTTGAAGAAAAATATTAAGAAACATTTATTTTCCCTTCTTTTAGCTGGAACATTTACCAAGCCTAAGGAACAGTTATTTAAAACGCACAGCTTTTAAACAGTACTACGAACTTGTTAATCAGATGTATGCGTTTGAGGAGGATATTTATGATAAATTTACAAAAAGAGCTACTTACAATGTAAATGCTATTATGCGAAATAACGTACTCTCGGTGGAAATCTGCAATAAGGACACGTGTAGGTATCTAATTGTTTTTATTAATTTATTTTTGTTCAATAACAAAAACTGACATATTTTGTTGAAATTGGTAGTGTTGTCATATAAATACATATACAGTATCCCAAAGTCCAAGAACCAAATCTTAATTCACCATTTTCAGTCAATGACGTAGCTTTTATTATAGAACAAATATGCACATTGACCTTGAAATACCGCATCAAAACAATAGTTTTGACTACGGTTTCTAATTTCATTCATGTACCTATTTTATTTATTATCCGATTTATTTTTTGGATCTAAGTTCAGATTTGATTATTGCTGAGCTACATAATTTTTTTTTTCATTCAGCGATTATGTCGATTTTCTCGACAAAATTCACTGTATAACCTGTGTTACTAGTATTGCATTTTTTGTATATAAAGTATACAAAAAAGTTATATAAGTTCAGTAAAAATTAAAGTCAAATGAATTCAAATTATTTTCGTTGAATTCATAAACTTCAAAAGAGTTTATGTGAATTCACTTTTGACTTCAACTAACATACAGTAAATTTACTATTTTTTTTTCAAAAGAACGCAATCATTTCACTTAATTCAAAGATTGTAAAAAATTGAATGCATTAGTCACTGAGTTCCAAAGAATGGTGACTTATAGTTTTATTAAATCGGAGTCATTTTTACCAAAAAGCCTTCAAATCATTTTGTAAGGATTTTACTTATTTTTCTCAGCAGTGCTTGCAGCTCAGTTGGTGTCCATTTGATAACTCCAAACTATAAGTAAGCGCTGGGATTAATATGGTCAATATCTGGATCTTGACTTTGGGCCATTTTTCCTCTGGTGATACATACTGTTTTGCATTTGTCAAGACCAAATTTCATATTGATATCATTACTGAGGCTATTTTAACTAAGTGCTGGAGATGTTGTTTAGTCGAGGCATATATTTTGAGATCATCCTTACAGTAAGTGGCTAAGAGTAGTTTGATTGGTATTCGTTTTTATTTTGTAGCCATATTTGCTGTGTTTTAAGAGATTGCTGAGTGGGTTAAGTGCTATACAGAACCAAAGCGCTGATAAGCAATTTGCTTGGAAAATTCGATTTCTAATCTTGATCTCAGCTGTTTTAGTCGACCCTGTTCTAGCAAAAATTTCAATATTAGCCAGTGTGCCATATTGTACCTGAGGGACTCAATTATACTTGGGTGTATTTTGTATATACTTATTACCTCGATTAGCCAGATATGAGGAACACTGTCATATTCTTTCTGATAGTCTATAAAGCATGCGTGCAAATTCTTAGACTGAGGAATTGTTTGCTCCAGTATTAGCTGATGATTACAACATCCCTTCTGCCCCTCGCACAGTATGTTGTTTAGTTCTAAATGGTTGCAGATAAGGAGGTTTGGAGATGCAGTCATAATTTTATAAATATTTGTTAAGCAGGTAATTGGACGTTCATTTGCAGGATTAGCATTAAATCCATTGCCTTTTGGTAACAAGTACGTAATACCGTTGCTGAATTTAGGTGGGTCCCGTATGCATTCATTTATAAGTTCTGTAAGTTTGACATGTGTAGCGAGTACCCGCTTAAACCAAACGTTTTGGTATCTTATCTACTCCAGGGGATTTCCAATTATGAGTTTTTCCAATAATCTGTGTGATTTGATTAGGTGTTAGTTGTTCAAGTGACATTTGTGCAAGGTTTTGGTATGTCTTTCTTTCCTTATCGATTCATTCTGCATGAGTGTTGTGGTTTGCTTGTTTGGACCATATTGATGACCAGTACCTCTCGGTAACCTCCTTGGTAGGTATGTTATTTTGGTCGGCATCTGTCATCGCCCTCAGGCTTCGGTAAAATCTCTTTTCATTGGTTTGAAGGTTGTGATGTTTTCTGTCGTTGGTTAAATAACTTGTATTTACGCTGCCTCGTTATTTGTACAAACAGTTTTTACCTTATCGTATCTCTGGTCAAGATAGCATTCGAGTCATTAAGTTCATATCGCGAGTGCCTGTTATGAATTTTAAAAATTTTCCGTACTTTGTTATTCAGTCGCTTTGAGTGGATACCACTTATATAGCTGCTCAGTCTATCCAGATCGCTTCGTAGGTTATGGATTTTCATTTGAATCCTTTTCGAAATCATGTCCTGATTGGATTCCTTAGATCTTCTTTTTGTATACCCGATCTTATAACCCATTTTCATGGAAATTGTAATATCTGAACTATAGATAAGTGTGTGGAATTCTCTTAAGGTGTTAATATGAGAAATCTGTCTTGTAATTGTTTATTTCATTGACATACTGAATAACTATGCTTAACTTTCTACTGACACTGATTGTAGGTATTGGAGGTCTCATTCGGGGGTCTATATTGCTGTAAATGTGGTATTGTTGTTCAAATAAGTCGTTGATGTCACTGTTTATGTTGTCATTTATCGGTGCATTTCCTTGTTCGTTTTGTTCGTTCTGCTGGTTATGAACTTCTCTGTGCTGGTTTTCATCAGGGCTGATGTGATTTTCCTGAATTTCGGTGTTGTAGTTGCCTTGCGTTGCTACCGTAGATTCCTTAATTGCACTTCTTCTGATTTGGGAAATCAGATTGTTTCTGTGTATTGTCCTTATTTGATCAGACAATCGCTGTTCTGAGACGTCAAAATCTGTGTGTTCTGCTACAAAAATGTTGCGAAGCTGGGTACGATATCCTGTTAGATTTTGTTCTTGTTGGGTGACAATATAATATTTGCGTAATAGGTCTTCGTTGATTTCATTTGTCCACTTCCTGTGTTGTCCTATTCTTCCAACTAGGGTGAGAGCTACATCGCGCAGCGCATGCTGTTTACCAGATAGCTGGGCATTGCTTAGTATGCGGTCCCGACGCGGTGGGGTTATCCGAAGACCCCGTGTTAAATTGTTGATTTGAACTGTTCATTTTTTTTGTCTTTGGTTCCATTTTACACCTCCTGGCAGGTTATTATACAAGCCGCTTCTAACATGAAGATCCGACGCCTACCTACGCGCCAATTGGTTGCCAAAATAGGGTGCAGGGTTTGCGATTGTTTTTTGGTCGGCGGGTGGTATTTTATTTTCCACCTACTCGGTATACCTATCGAGCACCCTACCCGCCACGCCGCGGGACGCGCCCTCTAGGGATACAACACCCCCGAGGGTTATTATTATTATTTATTTTGTCTTTTATATATGATACTTTACTTTATGATACTTTATGATATTTTTATAATTATAATAATTATTTGTTGTTTAACAATACTAAAATCCAGCGAAAAAACATAATTCAAAGGCTTTTATTGTCCATGTGGTATATAAGATCGAATTTTACATATCTCCTCCCTAGCTAATGACGCTTTATTACCTATAGTTGTGGACCGTATAAAGTTATGTCTTGAAATAAGATCCTTAATAGTCTAAGAGCCCTTTTATTTTCTTTAAAATATGGTAACAGGCATATTTCGTTTGTAATCAAGTGAAACAAAAATGGGTACATTTTATGGTATTAAACAAGTCAAGCGAATTATTAAAATTATTAAATATATTCATGTAAATACGTCAAAGGTTTAAGTACCTAGTGATTGGATGACGTTTGTAATAAGGTACACGTCATTTTTGTTTTGAATATAGTTTGGACATACATTGTATGTGACATATATAAAAGTATGGGTGTTCTTTGGAGAAGGACTATTTTAAATATTTGATTTAAAAAATGTTGTCGATATTCCACATTATTATTTGATAATTTTATAATTATTTCAGTGAAATCTATTGCACGTGTAACAGAGGAGGCAGACGTTAGAAAAGTAAGTTTTTATGCACTTTACATACATATACTAAACATTTATATGGACGCCATGGGTTTGTCATTTTGGTGTGAGGATATCCGCGCTTGCACATGTACACATGTACCTGTATAATATTTAATCATTATTTAATTTTAAATCATTATGATTTCAATCATAGTTCGTTTTTTTAAATACATATACTATCTCATTCAAAGTTGGACGTCAATAAGGATATAAAGGAAGCAGTACCGACTACTGGTTTTATAAGAAGAATAACAAAGTTTACTACTTATGCTACATTTGTGCAATGGCTCGTTAGTCGACCATCCCAAGAACGCGCTGTGATTCAAAAGGCTAAAATGTATTTAAATATAATGCGTTCAAGAAAACAAACAGAGGAGGAAAAATTCCGATTCAAGCAATGCGAGCGTAAGAAATTGTTATATATGTATTTATGTTTTTATGTGTGCTGCGATAAATTTTGGATTTTTTTACCAGTGACAGCAAATTATTTTCAATCGTTTTCAAGAACAGCAAAGCAGTTATTAATTACAACCGATAAATTAAATTTTTCTCCAATTTATATAACTATTCTTTGACATTGTAGAAGACAAACGTGTTGATTATAAAATGGATTATTAGTTTATTTAAAGAACTTTAACAGAAAATATCAAAAATTGCTTCAAAAATATAAATGCGTTAAAATTCGTCAGTTATTCTAGCAACACTACCATCCACATAGGTATATTATTATCTATTTTGTAAATAATTCTAGAAGATGAAGAGTTACAGTTTGATTTTTAATCTCAAATTAAATCGAATGAATGAATTTGTAATGAGCCATATTGTTTAGACTCGTATGGTGTGTATTTCTCTTATCTTTGTGTTTATGCTATATAATATTCATAATAATAATAATAATAATAGTAGTGTGGCGCTCCAGTCTAGTTTCTACAGCTATAATATGTGTTAAATTGTCAGAAAATGTGTTGAATCATGAGGTTTTGATTTGAAAAGTGTATTCTAGCCTATCGTCATGTTTAGGCGGCAAAATAATCATAGTGGGTATGAATTCGCAGTTTTGCCATTTCAAGGCAAATACAAATACAAGCAAAACAATGGTGCGCGAGGTTCTAATTTCTGCGCAAATAAGTTATTCTCCGTTTCGTGCGTAAAGCAATTTGAGTTTTTAGGATTCTTATGAGTTCCGATTTTTTTATGACAGAGGCAATTAAGATAAATCAATCGAGATAGTATTCAGTTATAATTTCTCAATTGATATCATCGAATTCAGGTGTGGATATGGTATACACTCATAAAGAAACACACGGTATTACATAATATATTTTTTTCTTCTCGTTTATTTTCTAGTAATTATTCAAGTGAACAACCAAGACCGCGTTCCTACTTGGCGAGAAGTCATTGGAGATCAAGTATTAATTG
The DNA here is from genome assembly GCA_930367185.1 of Myathropa florea. Taxonomy (NCBI): domain Eukaryota; kingdom Metazoa; phylum Arthropoda; class Insecta; order Diptera; family Syrphidae; genus Myathropa; species Myathropa florea. The sequence continues at coordinate 132,790,219 of OV884003.1, read as the reverse complement.
AAGTTGAAATGCAATTCAAAGTTAATTTATCCAAAGGTAAGTTTGATAATATTTTTATTTTTTTATATTTAAATTTTCTCGTTTTTTTTTGACTTTTTTTAATAATCCATTAAAAAAGGAAGGGTTGAATGCTTGAACAAATAAATGTATACAAACATTTTTTTTTTACTTTTCACATTCTTAGATATTTTTACTACGTTGCATGAAGGTCAAGAATTTGAACACTTAGGATGTAAATTACCTCAAGCAGTCCGGACAGCTGTTATGAGAAAACATTTTCTTTTTACAGACTACGAAGCTATTCAAGATGTTATAAGCGAGTATAATACAATTATCGGTAACCTCTCCCTATCAGAGGTAATTAAACAACATTTTCACTATTTTCTTAACAATATAGAAGATACACATCTTTATTTATTACTATCCATTTATCTGTTCTACGTTTGATTAACATCGTAAATACTTATCCTGACCCTGTAATCCTATCACTACGAGTTACAGGGTCTGAGTCTGCCTCTTTCCATCCTTTACGTTCAGCCTATGATGATTTATGCCTTACATCCGTAACCATTTGGTCTTTCAGAAGTTCAGTCTTCCTCTTCATCAAACAGGAAGTTTGGATTTAAAGGCTTTCGTAGAGCTAGAGCATTGTCGCTCATGCGCAAGTTAAGTCGAAGGATCTTTGTCTCCCAGATTGTATAATCATAATAACTCATAGAGTACGCTATTGTGTTTTCTCCTTCATTCGCCTTCTTCACAGAAAGGACCAAATATCCGAAGAATTTTTATTTTCGAAAATCTTCTCTGTTTTTCTAATTATGGTCTAGCTTTCGGTTCCATATTGCAAGACTGGCAGGACCGAATATGCGTCGGATCTCCACCAAGATGTTGCTCGTGGAGTTCACGCTTCCGGTTCAAAGTTGTAGCTGTAATTTGTGACTTTTTGTCACAGATGATGAGTGGCGGGTCGATTTTTGTTCGACAGTATATATTTTGTCTTTTTCGCACAAACTTACGATTAGCTCTCACTTCACTTGTAATTGACAGATTTCGCCTTACGTACTTGCACTCGATTTTGTACTTTTTTGCTTATTGCCCTGGAAAGCTTATACAACTGCAGAATGGGATTGAGCGACAATATCGATGTTATTTGCGTAACACAATAGCTGAACCGATTTATAGAATAGAGTACATTCCTTGTTTACATCTGCCTGCCGCACTATCTTCTCGAGAAAATGAAGGACTCATACGATATCGCATCTCCTTGCCGGAAACCGATGCATATAATTTTAGGTTGGCGTGACACAATCTAATCAATTTTTCCAGCACCCCATATGCAACCTTTGCATTGAAAATACATCCTTCTGATAAAAAAATTTAATAGTCACTTGTGGATTTAATGCCACTGAAACCTGCCGATTAGTGCGGTGCAAAAACGCGTTAGACGTTCACACAGTAAGCCCATACAGAATTTATTTTTCAATTCAATTAACTTATATCGTTTTCCATTTTGCAAAAAAAATAATGTGATCACAAACTGCACCTTTTTTAAAACGAAAAAGAGAATATTACCCTGTTTAAGTTCCTTTCTTAAATTTGTTTAGGTCAAAATTAGGACAAAAATGCATAAGTTAACTTTCTCAGTTATTGCACTTTCTTGGGTCAAAACTTATTTTGCAAAGTGGAAAACGACAGTAGAAGCGTATTCAACATGATGGTTGGGTGAAATTGACAGTCGTATCCAAATTTTTAATTTATATATACAAGTATGTAATATGTATGTGCAATGAAATTGCATTATCTAAGTTGTCATGTTTTGTACATCTTTAGTTATGTATCTGTTTATTTATAATAGATTTTAAAATTTTAAGGTAAAAAAGTTTTCTTTTGAAAATATTAGGTAGATTTTCTAAGAGATCATCTTTATGAAACTGAAGTTGTTATACAAGCAGGTGTGGGACGATACACGTGGCAATCATTTAATATTCAGAGATTTGCGGCAAATATTAAAACGCTATTACGCGAATTGGTTTCAATTGTATCTCAGATAAATAATATTAGATCTGAAATCACATCCAGAATTCAGAAAATTGAAATTTTAAATTTGTTCAAAGTTATTGAAACTGATGGCAATACAGCTCGGGGTATTTTTTCATATGAATTCTCGGCACCCTGCTTACAATCGGGCACTGATGACGAAAATAGTAAATACTGTGATGTCATATATCCATGTGAAGAGTTCTTAGTGCGGATAAAAAATTCCCGCAATGAAAAAATGTCATATATTAAAGGAATAGTGGATTCTCTTGGTCCGATTTTGGTTAAACTAGAAAGCCTCGTTCTGGGAACTTTTACAGGACGTTCTGAAAAAATGAAGGAATATTATTTGTATTGGGAAAAGGAAACGTTTGACTGTATTTTAAGGTAAAGCCTTATTTTTTTATACCTTAAGACTTCTAAGTTAAGATTTTTAATTAAGGTACATACATACAAATTTTCAAAGATTTATGTTTTGCCTGATGGAAAATATACCAATATTCGAAATAAAGGCCTTACTTCTTATGCCAGAGATATCCTTGCATCCAAGTGCTTCGGAGCTGCAAAACATTTTTGTTCAACTTGCTGAAGATATTCTGGAAAGGTAATTAAATATCTTAAACACTGTCAATACATATATATATAAAATAACTCATATTTTGATAGTGTTTCATTCAATCTGAATTTTATGATCTTTAATAGATAAACTATTAATATATAAAAGCAAGTTGTGTTAGTTGTACTATATATAACTCAGGAACGGTTGAACCGATTTTTATGATTTTGAATGTGTCTCCGTTTGAAATAGCATTCAGAAGAAATTCACAAAAAAAGGTTTGAAGAAAAGTAGTTTTTCTATACATTTCGGTTCCTCGATCGTAAGTGTGAAGTACATAAGTATTGAAAATTTGCTCAGTGTTTGAATACAATTTTCTATTAAAAGAATCAGTGTGCGTCTGCAAAAACTGTTCCATCTTAAATGTGTACATGTGTTAGTAACCAATTTAGAGTATATGAAAAAAACGCATACCTTAGAGATGCTTTTCTTGCTAAATCTCCCGACGAAACTCTTTTTATGCTGACAATATACCATCCTCTTCCACAAAAAATCTCTAATTGACCATCACGAAGCAAATAACACAAATAATAAAACATTAGAAAGAATCGACATAATATATATAAGGAGATGCAACCAATAAAAAAAAATAAAAATAAAGGGCGGGAAGATATTACTTTGTATTCTGTGTATCATGGAGGGGACCTACGGATTAATTCCGACTCTGAACGACGAGATTGAGAAGATTTTTCCAGACAGATATACATAGACGCATAGGAGTGGACGCACTTACCCACTACAGAGCGGCGCCCACTGCGGTTCCCGTCATATTGCTGCTTATGTTTGTATATTTCAATTAGAAACATCTAATGTAATAAAATAATATATTTGTCTAATAAAGTATTAAATGTACATATAAATGTATACACTTTTTTATGCTTCATATATATGCTTTATAGAAATGTACATTCTTGGAGAACTGAAACTTATATTATATTTGAATCGTTTTGGTTAAACCTTTATTATGATTTTAAGGATAATATAAAAGAAAATATAAATAACAACTTTTTTTCAAACACAGGATTGACGTATTTAAGCGATGGATGAGTGGAACATGTTTGCCGTGTTCTCCTGTTGAAAATAAGGGTATAAAACATGTTTTCACATTTTATGATGAGGTTCTTAAGGTAATAACGATCGCCTTAAATTTGTAGTTTTAAAATAGAGTTTTTTAACAGAAAGAAGAGGTAGTTGGACTATTGAAAAATATCCAACAGCTGGCTAATAGGGTAATTGATGATGCCCAAGCATACATGAGAAGGTAATCTATTATCTTAGTGTTGTAAAAAAATTAACTTCTACTCTAGAACTTATGCATGCATGTGCAGAACTACATAAAACAGTTCTTAAGAATCAAATAGAAATCATTTAATAATTACTTTTTTAATTTATAGATTCAAAAAGTTTTATGGTCTGTGGGCTAATGATAAGAGAGGAATTTGTGAAAAATTTATAGAATCTGGAGCACCACTAATACAGATCGATGAAAAGTTTACATTTTTCGCTAACGTAATACAAGAGTTACGGACTTCTCCCAAATACTATAACGTGCGATGTGTTCGCATTAACCTTAAGTCGCTTCTGGATAGCTTATGCGAACATGCTTTGGAATGGAAATTAACTTTGGGGAAAATACTGGCAGATAAAACTAGGAAAAATATGGCGTCGTTAAAAGAGGAGATTAAAGTAAGTTTTTATTTATTTCCTAAATATTTGATTTTTTCAATGAACCAATGGCGAATTTTAATTTGTTTAATAATTTTTAAACATTAGTATACATGCATACATATGTATTTTACGCTTCTATAGACCCGAAAACAAACACATAAACAAAATATGTGTAATTTTTTGTTAAATGTATATCTATTTATTTATGTCAATGTATGTACATCTTTTGTATCGAATATATACCATTTTTTTTTATTTAAAATAGCAAAGTATACCGCAATTATTTTTGCATATTTTTCAGATTTAAAATAAAAAAATTTTTGTTTTTTGTGGAAAATGAATATTTTATATATCTAAGTATGTTTTAGGTTGAATCACATGGAATGTCGGATTTTAACACACTTCACCTCGAGTGATAATCATTCGACATATCTTTGGAATGAGGTAGAGGTTTGCTTGAATACTATTCGATCAAACGTATTGTTTTGAAAAATATCGAACTCTAAAGTTGGATTTTATGCTCCCCTCTAATTTCAAAACCAATGTGTTTAAAAATCTAAAAAAAATCGCAGAAACTTGTATTGAGTACTTTTATTTAAAATAATTTTAATAAAATAATTATCTCTCAATCCCTAAATGCCCAACAGCAATGTGCACACAGCAGGCATGAACAGTGATTGGGTATGATGGAAGGGATTTTCTGTGCTAGATAAATTTGGTTAGATGTGTTTGTTTGTTTGCATGTATGAATGTAGTAATGAATAGTTGATTTGGGTTAAAGTTACAAGAAAATTTAGCTGAAATAATTTGAATTCGTCGCCTGATATTAAGAAATACTTCCATTAAAATATATTTATGGGACGGAACCTTCCCCGTGCGAGTACAACTCGCACTTGCCCAGTTAATGTTTTTATTAATTCATTATTTCTTATATACTAGACAGAACTACTAAAACTAGCTTGTTTTAACTTAACTAATGTTTAACTAGACTAATTGACTGACCCTTAGTGGGTGCTCTAAAGTAAACTAAACTGATTTTCATTTTCCGTTTCGACACAAAATTTTTTATTTTTTGTGTTTGTAACAAATTATATCTATATATGTAAATGTTAAATTTTCAGAAGAGAATTTAAAAAAAAACTTGAGGAGTCCAAGGAGTTACTAAGACCCGGCGCACATTTCAGATACTTATATAAGTATAAGTGACTGTATCAAACAAATTTCATTTCTGAATATATTGAAAAACATTAAGCGAATGAAATCTTAACTTATTTCGTAAGTTCATGAAATTATTTATTTTTATTCTTTTAGAAACTTCAACAAAATGTGGATAGAAGCCCAAAGAACTTAGATGATTTTAAAATTGTAATGGCAGCTATTGTTAAAGTTCAATCAAAAACATTAACCATGCAGATTAAAATAACAGAAATGCAACAAACCTATACAGTGTTCAGTGAGCATAATGTTAAGGTAAGACAAGTGTATGTAAATTCATAAATTAAATTTTATTCTTGCAATTTAAGACATAAATAATTGTTGATTTATGTCTGCATTCAAATAATGTAATTCGGCTTAGAGGTGGTCATATCGTTAGTCATTAGAAAAATGTGTATTACTCATGATTACTTTAGTGAAGATTCCATGCCCCAGCTTCATTTCTAAACTATCTAACCTCCTAACATTTATTGTTGCTTTATATTAAGGAATGAAGAACATCTTCTTCAATTTTTTTATAATCTTTAATTAAACTTATAATACTTTTTGTAAATAAAAAAATAAATAAAAAACTAATTTCTCTTATTTCTCATGAAAAATACAATAGTTTGATTACAACGACATGTTAATGGCTCACCATTTAGAAAAAAAATGGAAGAGGTTATACAGATCTTCTTTGTACCGATCATTGAGATTAGGACCAATCAAACAAAATTTTGCTCAAATTGTAACTACGGAAATAAACGAATTTTTAGAAGAGGTGATGTAATCATTTTATATTTATATTTCTTACGATATGGGGTGAAATAATTGTATTTAATATGAAAATTTGAATGCTTAATGTTTCTATTTGATATTAAGGAAATATTATAACTTAACATTTTCTTCAATTTTTTATGTGTAGCTAAAAGTTTTTGTAGACGATTTTGAACAGAACGGTCCTGGGACGGTTGGAATTGAGCTTGAAAGGGGCATCAAACTCCTTGACACATATGGGAACAAATTTCAGCATTTAGAAGAAAGAAGAATAGAGCTTTGTTGGTTACATAAACATGTTAATAAAGTATACGTTAAAGATACATTTGAAAATTTCTTACAGCCAGTGCAGAAAAACTCTTTGATATTCCGATTGTTGACTACAATACCTATTTAAAAGTTAAAACAGATTATGATGGTATGCAAGTGGTAAGTTACGACTATTGAAGCAACATATGTATGCTCAGTAAATGTTACCCATTTATAGATTTATAGGTTATATAAACAACAAAAGATTGCTAGAGAAACTTGGTCAAAAACGTTGTGGGCTGATTTAGATCCACAAATTCTAATAGATGGTATAGAGAGTTATTTAAAGGAATACCGAAAAATTCCAAAGAAGGTAAAGACACAAAACAACAGAATTATTGAAGACAAGTTGTCATTTATATCTATACGTTATATAATAGGGCTGTTTACGATACTTTTTGGCGACAGAAAACACACAGCCTCGCTGTTGAAGAAGCTATTGTATATACGCCCTAAGTTCCAGCGTTTACCCTCCGAACATGGTTATCCTGTAATAGCATCTTCACCAGTAAGTTACTTGCTGCGATGCTATGTGTCTTCTGTCTGCAAATAATATCGGATTTATTGGAATGTAAAATGGTTTATTTGCCTAGGGAAAACATACAGCGTCGTTGCTGGAGAAGTGTTTGTTATCTGGTGGTCATAACTCACAACGCTATTCTTATTTCTTGCTTAGCGGTGTTGTCTAACTGTGCATCCCATCCCGAATCCGCTGCATCAGTTACTAAGAAGTTTGTTACATACTTCTTGTTGATGTTTGTTTTGTTTTTAGCCACCAATCTATCTCCTCCAAAGCCGCTGATGGAATTGTAAGTATCTGTTTTACTGACCATACTTTCTTAAGAATATATGAAGACATCGGCAGTGTAGTCTGCCTCTGGAGACAATAAAATTGACGAAATCTAGCTGTCCCAGAAGTGTTTGTAACTACCGAAGAGAGCAAAATTGTTTTTTGTACATTTACAGGAGTACAGGAGTGATATGATGTTCTATTGCGTATATTCCACTTCATGCCGATATATTCCATTTATTGGCACGGTAAAGGACAGACTTTTTGCTGTTGATAGTTTAACCTAGAGTTTCCAAGAGTCTCACGGTCTCCGCAACCAATCATTGGATATTCTTTTGTTGCAAACTTTTCTAAAACCTGTGGTGAAGGGTGTGTTAGCCGGGGCTTCGAACAGAATGTTATTTTCGTGCTGGTCTCCCAATTGGCCGACCGTAGGTTTCTGAATTTGCAGCTTTTTGGCACGTGACTACGTCCAAGAATATACAGCAGTAATCGGATAGCGATGCTTTGTTAGACACTCTCCAGTTTGATATTAGTTCTGACCTGTAACCTGATATTAGAGTGATACCTAAAGCTCAATTCCTGAAGTAAAAGCAGAACTTAAATCTGACGAAATACATAACGCTATGACAGAATAACCGCATATTGCGCACTTGCAGTGTTTACCGTTTGGGTACAGCTCTACCTATGCCCTAAGTTAGGGCGAATATACAATAACTTCTTCAACAGCGAAGCGTGTGTTTTCGCTAGGTATATAATTACACATTAATATGTTCCCAATTTCGATTCTATTCTATAACGTGAATAATTTATTATCTTACCTACAAATACAAACTAAAATAATTCACATTTAAAATGCAGATACGGGAGCTTGCAGTAGGACAAATGTTGGAATTACAAATGAAACAGTTTAAAAATACTGTTCCTTTGATGGTTAGCTTAAAAAACGAAGGTCTAAGAGAACGACATTGGCGTTTACTTATGCAAAAAACAGGAAAAGTTTTTGATATGGCTACAGACAGATTTACATTGGAAAATATGTTCAATATGCAATTACATCAATATCAAGTATACATTTATAAGCTTTAGTTGTTTTATGTGAAATAATTTCGTACACCTTCGACAGGACATTGCTGAACAAATACTTAATAACGCTTTGAAAGAACTAGCTATAGAGAACGGAATTAAAGAAGTAGAGGATGTATGGGCTACTATGGTATTTAAAGTTTTGAGACATTTTAAAGGGAAGGAAGACAGAGGCTATATACTGGGCTCAGTTGAAGAGATAATCCAAACTCTTGATGATAATGCTACAAATCTTCAATCGATGGGAGCATCGCAGTTAGTATTGAATTTATTATTATTATTGTTCATAATTATTATATGTTCATAATTATTATAATTATAATTTTTATTATTATTATTATTATTATAATAATTATTACTATTGTTATTATTGTCATTATTATTATTATTATTTCCATACTTATTATTATTATTACTATTTTTATTATTTCCTATTTATTTGTGGCATGCGTGCGTATAAAAGAATCCATCCGAGAGGCTTTAGCTTGTGCCTAATGTCCGCGAACAGCTTTTTGTAATATTCGTTGCTGGTTGATGGCTTTAGGTGGGCATGCAGCTCGGTATTAATTGTTTCGTTGAAGAGATTGGGCATGGGTATGTCAAGTTCTTTCGCGGATGTTATTGCGATATTTATTGGGAATATATATTTGGGCATATTTTTATGCGTAAGTTTATCGTCGGCTTGTTGGAGTTTAATTTTCGAATGACTACTGATGATAAGTAACTGTAAATGCGACCCAGAGCATCAGTAGAAATCAAATAATAAGAACTTCGCCCAGAATTATCTCTTGTCCATGGTACAATTTGTGACGTTTAATTCACGAACTTTAAGAGAATCTTCGATGATGCTTCACAAAACTTGTGGACTCCACCACCAAGTTCGTGGATTTAAAAGAAAAAATCCATGGATACACCACGAAAATGGCGGAAAATTCGTGCATTTGCATACGATTGAAATCATTCAGGGATAAGGTAATGATTAGTATTGTTTAAAGAAATTTGTTTAAAACGCTGATATGAATCAAGTTTCATGATGAAAATTTAATGCAAGAAAATAAAATGCTTTAATTATTTCACGTGTGAATTGTTACTTTAAAATACTACTACTTTAAAAACTTGTGAACTCCACCACCAAGTTCGTGGATTTAAAAGAAAAAATCCATGGATACACCACGAAAATGGCGGAAAATTCGTGCATTTGCATACGATTGAAATCATTCAGGGATAATGTAATGATTAGTATTGTTTAAAGAAATTTGTTTAAAACGCTGATATGAATCAAGTTTCATGATGGAAATTTAATGCAAGAAAATAAAAACCTTTAATTATTTCACGTGTGAATTATTACTTTAAAAAACATCTGAATCAGATGTATTTTTTAAAATACCACAAGCATTTTCTTAAAATTTTATTTGATAAAAATGCAATATCTGTATTTAATATGTGATTTCAAATATCAATAAAATATATGCACATTATTTACACTTTTCATCGCATTTTTAACACATTCGCTGTTCTACTATTATCGCTTAAATTCAATATATGTATGCATACAATTAACATCCAATAAATCACTCCTCATTTACCTATTTTATAATTTTTCAATACCATATTCAAATAATAACGGATATTCAGTTTGTAATAAATATAAACTTTGCAATAGCTCATGTGAATGTACCTTCTGGAGTTATTTTCGTGTTGAAAATATGGATTTGAAATAACGTTCAAGCAACAAACAGTTTTTCAAATAATCTTTTTTTCGAATGTGTATGGTTAACATCAGATTTCTGACATGTATTCACAGTCGCGGTACGAAAAATCGCATAAAAAACGGTGTCAAATGAAACAAGGGGCAAGAGAAGTAGAAGTTGTATATCTCTTTACTATTTGATTTCGGATCATTTTCCTGTTTCCAACGTTGAAATTTCTTAGATGAAACGTTCCAAGTGTAATTAAGTGACATCTCAGAGCAGAGCAACGTTCGTGCAATCGCATCGAAATTAGTTTTTTAAAAATTGTAGCTTGTGCTGGGATTTGAACATAGACTGAGAAAGTCTTGTGTGTATAGGTAGACGCACAGACCAACCCAAGGCCACGGCGCCCAAGGTGTTCATGAATTAGTTGCTGCAAATCTTGAAGCATTAATATTTTCATTGCTCTATTGGTTATTTGACGCCGATCAAGTTGGTCTTCCATATTATCCATTAAGTAAATTTATATGAATTTATCCTTTGCGTCTATAAACGTTTGCTATGATCAAATTCGATGGCGAATTTTGCCTTGGATCCTTAAAGTCGAAGACGAAGCTCTCCCAAACAGAAATTACCTTGAATATCGGATTAAAACCGCTTTCTTCGATAATATCTGCTTCAAGGGAAGTTATGTATTTTGGTGTTCCGCCACGAAGTAGAATGGCTATTTTACATTGCCTTTGATACATCACAATCCAAGCATTTCCGCAATCGTACTGAAACGCTACTCGATTCAAATCAAAACTTGAGCATTTCTTCTTGCGCGACGGAGATTATCACTCTGGTTATCTGTGCGATAAGCTCGACAATTTGTCATTGCGAACTGAGCCTAAATAAATTTTAATGGCAGCATATCTGAATATTATTTCAATTACATTTTCTTCAAATTTAACCCAAAATCAAATAAACTTTTCATTACTACATACATACATACATTACTACAATCATACTAACAAACATCCATTCCTACAAATACATATATCTTCATCCAAATTGATTTAATACGATTTTCTGTATTTTGTGAAATTGTCAAATAGTGATTGTGATTGATTAAATTCGAAAGGAGTTATGTGGAATTGAAAAATAAAATAAGCTGAAATTAGTCACTATTATTGACAATTTTTTTTTGCATCATACTTAATCACTTCTCATGCCTGCTGCCGTTCGGAGTCGGCATTAAACTGTAGGTCCCCTCCGCTCGTGAGAGAACAATAGCACGCACAACACGAGTGGTTGCTGAGAAGCTAGGCCCATTTCCACCTGGGACTGTAGCGCCGCCATTATTATTATTATTATCCTTTCTCACAGACTTAACAAAAATTGCTGAATCTCAAAAGCGACACATTGAAAATTTTATTGAATATTACAATTAGGAGATACTATAACTCTGATTTGGCAAAAGGGGGCTCAAGCTATAAAGCAATTAGCAACGTTATGTACAGACTCTGATACGATAAAAGAGGATAGGACGCAGCAATTTAATGGTGAAATTGTCAAATAGTGATTGTGAGTGATTAAATTCGAAAGGAGTTAAATGGAATTGAAAAATAAAATAAGCTAAAATTAGTCAGTATTATTGACAATTTTTTACGTATAAATATGTTGTTGTATTATACGTATACTAGTACATAATTTCACCCGCAGGTTTATTGGTCCTTTTCTTCAAACAGTCAACCAATGGGAAAGAAGGCTATCACTTATATCTGAAATCGTAGACGAATGGATTAACGTTCAGAGGAAGTGGCTTTATCTAGAAGGAATTTTTGTTGGTGGGGATTTACGCACACAATTGCCGGATGAGGCAAAAAAGTTTGACGATATCGACAAATCTTATAGACGAGTAAGAAAATTATATTCATTGTACACTGGGTACATGTATGAAATTATTAGACCTTAGTGTCCCTATTGAATTTAATAATAATATAATGAAAATATATACATTGTACGCTGTGTGCGTGTATTTGGTCCTAAGTGTTCCCATTAAATTTATTATGTAATTGCTATTATTATTGAAATTTGAATAAATTGTTTAACTACATTACTATGATTATACAATTTCAGGTAATGGTGGATTGTGCTAAAAATCCGCTTGTTTTGCCTATTTGCAGTGTAAGTGGCCGTTTAAATGAGTTTCAATCTCTGAATATAGGCTTGGAAGCATGTCAAAAATCTCTCAACGAATATTTAGAATCGAAACGTCGAATATTTCCTCGGTTTTATTTTATATCTACGGATGAGTTATTAACAATTTTAGGTAGCAGTGACCCAAAAATTGTTCAAGATCATATAATTAAGGTTTGTATATACTCGTAAGTTTAGGCGACAATTTACGAGTATTTTATATTATGCTTCTGAATTCACGCAATTTTGCAGATGTATGATAACATAAAATCTTTACGTTTTTCTGAAAACGCAAACGGTCTTAATATAGTATCAGCAATGATATCCAGTGAAGGTGAAACAATGGAATTTTGTAAGAATGGTATATAAAGATGTTTAGCTGGTTGTTGCTAGTTTTTATTAATTTAATTTTTCTTATGATATCAAGTTATTGCACAAGAGAGAGTTGAAAATTGGATGAATGATGTTCTCCGAGCTATGGAGCAAGCAAATTGGTTCATAACAAAAAAGGCGATCGAACATTACGGGAGAAAAAATGAAATATCAAGGTAATAAGCGAAGATCTACAAAATTAAATGGGAAGGTTGAATAAGATTCGAGTGGTGGATTGGAGACTGCGGTCACACTTAGCCCAGCATACCCCTATTGTCATATATCGACAATTTTGAGTTCGTACTGTAGCGATCAAATTGATTGATACTGATATTATTTAAATTACAGAAATAGTTAAAGAATTATGCATTACACGTGCAGAGGCGAATAATAATTTCCTCCACCTCTATACGACTTTTATGGAAGTCATTATATGAGACAACCATATATAATGTAGTGCGTCTTCGGATAGTCTTAATTGAGAATAAACTAGTGCTTATACGAATTTACTTAAAATACTTTATTTTTCAGAAATGATTGGATACTTTTGTATCAAGGAATGGTGACGTTAGCAGGAAGTCAACTTTGGTGGACTGTTGAAGTCGAAGAAACATTTATGGCCATTCAAAGAGGAAACAAGCGCGCTATGAAAGATTTTCTTCGATCACAAAACAAACAAATTGAGCAATTGGTTTTGAAAGTTCGATCTGATTTATCTAGAAATGATCGAATTAAATTCAAAACAATTACTACAATTGATGTCCATGCTAAAGACATTATTGAAAGTTTTGTAAGGGATAATGTATTATATTCGAAAGACTTCAGCTGGGAAAGTCAACTACGATTTTACTGGGTTAAACAGTTAGATGATCTATTAGTTGTTCAATGTACTGGACGCTTTAATTATGGTTACGAATACATGGGCCTTAATGGACGTTTAGTAATCACGCCTCTGACGGACAGAATTTATTTAACTATTACGCAAGCTCTAGTAATGAATATTGGAGCTGCTCCTGCTGGGCCTGCAGGAACAGGGAAAACTGAAACGTGCAAAGATTTAGCAAAAGCTATGGCCTTACTTTGCATTGTTACTAATTGTGGTGAAGGAATGGATTACCGTACTATTGGAAGTATTTTGGCAGGTCTTTGCCAGTGTGGAGCTTGGGGATGTTTTGATGAATTTAATCGGATAGAAATTTCGGTATTGAGCGTAATTTCAACACAGTTACAAACAATACACAGCGGCCTAGTGAAAAAACTTAAAACGTTTATAGTAAGTATGAATTCACAAAAAAAAACTTTGCCAATTAATAAGTGATTTATATTAACTTATAACACAAAAAATCTTTCCAAAATACCAAAATACCAAATAACCTACATCATTTAAATATGCACATATATTAGGATTAATAAAGAATAGAATAAATAAATAAGAATTTTTATTTGACGTTTAAGATAATTTTTTCTGAAATAGTTTTTATACTCTGTTATATACATTTTTAAATTTTAAAGTTCGAAGGGAACGAAATAGCTCTTGATCCTAAGGTTGGCGTGTTCGTGACAATGAATCCTGGATACTCAGGAAGAACTGAGCTCCCGGAATCAGTTAAAGTATTATTTCGACCAGTTACTTGTATTACACCTGATCTTGAACTAATCTGCCTTATTTCGTTATTTTCCGACGGGTTCCTAACATCAAAGGTATGTGAATATATATACTTATATGACATTGAAGTGTATTTATTAATATAAATTATATATTTGAAATAATACCTAAAAAAATGTGTGTGTATCTAAATATTTGAAATTTCTATTGATATGTTCAATTGTAATAGGTTTTGGCAAAAAAAATGACGGTTTTATACAAATTAGCTCAAGAGCAACTGTCAAAACAGTGCCACTACGACTGGGGACTTCGTTCATTGAACTCCGTTTTAAAAATGGCAGGAGTTATGCAACGACAATCAGGCGATTTACCCGAATCAGTTATTCTTATGCGAGTTCTACGTGACATGAATTTTCCAAAATTTGTTTTTGATGATGTACCTTTATTCCTTGGTCTCCTTAAAGTAAGTATACTTTAATATAATATGTTTATTATACAACATCTTAATTTATTATTTTTACTTTATTGAATGTATAAATTACCTCACGTAATGTTTATATATAAATATATGTTCATATATACATATATACTATATATTTAAAGTTGGAAAGCTTTCACATAATTTCTTCAGCTTTTCTTGATTCAGTTCATACAGAAAAACCATAATGATTAATAAGTTCGAGGTAGACTGAGATAGCTCTTAAATCGTGTTGTTCGTGTTTTTTAATCTCTTAACGAGTGAAGTGTACTTATGCCTTAATCGCCATCAACTCCAAATGGTGAAGTGTGAGAATATTTTTCTTGAATTTTACATTCTTTCAGCATTTTCAGTGACTCGAAATAGCTGAAGCCGGATCGAAATTGAATCAGAATCGGATCTAGACTTTCAGCTTAAGAGTGGACGCACTTACCCACTAAGCCACGTCGACTACCTATCTAATTTTATACATATTTTAATTCCAATTTTAATAGTTTTGTATTAATTGAAAGTTACATATAATTGTAGTTAAGCATACATATATATATGGTTTTTGCTAGGATATTTTTCCAGGAATTGACTCCCCACGAGTAGAATATCCTCAATTTAATGCTGCAGTACGCAATGTCTTTGTTACCGACGGTTATATACTTCTTGCAGATCAGGTACTGTTGTATTGGTTTTATGGGCAAATAAAACGACTTTTGTTTATATATACAATTTTCTTTTTCAGGAGGACAAAGTTATTCAAATGTATGAAACCATGATGACTAGACACTCAACAATGATTATTGGACCAACAGGAGGTGGCAAAACAGTTGTTGTTAATACTTTAATTAAAGCTCAATGTAATCTGGGGATTCCTACTAAATGTACTACTCTTAATCCAAAGGTATGTTCAGCTATAAGTTGATGTGCTGTGGTGCTATAAGTGCTATAAGTTGATGTTGATGATGTGCTTAGTGTCTGATAATTGGTGTTGTTGAAGTTAATTTGCCGATTTATAAAAATATGTTGCCCTTTGAAGGATGTTATAATAATTATACAAATATAACATGTCATAATTAGATATATATTATAGTGGAAAATATATTTTAAGAAGACACAGTGCTACCCAAAAACCGTGTGCATCGGTTATAGAGTTCTTAAATCCAATTAAATTACGCGCTGCCCAATTTTGAAACTATTCATGAGTACAGATATTCTTCTTACAAATTAACAGACAACAATTAAAAAAAAAACATAACATGTTAAAAAAATAAAAGCTAGAACATTATCAAAATTCACCTCAAAGTGACAGTAAGGATCCTTAGAAATGTTTTAGTGTAATATGAATTTATTTCCAAAAAATATGACATAATTAAGGTAACGGTAAGTGAGCCTGAAATTTCTTTATTAGTACGTCTGAATCGGAATACTGGAAAGACAAAGAGTTCAAGCTTCGGCAGGATACGTGGACTGGTAATGAAGCATTTTCAAAATGGAAATTCGGTCCGCGATATAGCGCGAATTATGAATCGGAGTAATTCAACAGCTCACGATATTATAAAACGTTTCAAAGTTTCACGAACCGTTAAAAATTGAAATAAATCTAGTTCTAGAAATATATTTTTCCGAAAGTGATAAAAATGGATTCAGCAATATGTTTTTTTTTCACATCATTATACATATATTCACAGGGGGTGTCCGAGTTTCACCTTATGCCACTACATATATATATATATAATTTGGAAACCTAATTAGAAATAAGCCTAGTAGTGAAGTCGATTCTACTAAGCAATATTTCAGTAAAAGAATCAAAGACAAGTAACACATTGAAAAATAAAATATATATATTCATAATTTTAAACAATAAATATATACAGTCCCTCACTCACAGCCAAAACTCAGTCAATTGCACAATACATTTATGTTTGGTAATAAAAGTTAATAACAAATAACTTGCTTACGAATATTAATTTTTGGTTTTTTCGTTAAGAAATTTAGTACAGGTAGTTTATATTTTATTTATTTAGTACTTCGTTTCAGAAATTTTCAATATTGAATTTTTTTGAAGTGAGCGAATTTACAAATTTTTCTCCATACTGATTAAAATACATTCGATTGTGTTTTAATTTCAGGTATTTTCAGTAATACAATTGTACGGCTATCTTGATATCAGTACCAGAGATTGGATTGATGGGCTTTTCTCAAATATATTTAGAGAAATGAACAAACCAATTATGAGAGAGGTAATTTTTTTTAATAATTTCTTCCTTCAATCCTTCAATTTATCATTTTTTTAAAATAATGTCTTAAATTTTCCTTTAAGGAAGTTCTGGAAACCTTTGTTATGTGTATTTGAAAATGCGTGTTTACTAGGTGCATATAGTGCACAGGTGCATATGTATTCTATATAAAGAGATATAATAGACAAATAGAAAATTTGCAAATATTGAAATTTTGAGGATTATGTAATAAAATAAGCAAACAATATATATACAGTCGAATCTCGGTAAATTGAAACTCAGGGACCAGAAAAAGTTTTCAAATTATCAAGAGTTCAGCGCCGGTTAGGGTGCCGTGGACACATAGGACATAGTAAGGCAAGAATCTGAATTTACTAAATCTGGCGGCTCTGGCCACTGTTCCACGTTCTTGGTTTGCTTAAACCAGCACTTTCTTCAAATTCGCTTCAAATTATAGAGAGTGGGAGAAGCCCGACTTCAAGTTATTGAATGTCGGCGGGGAAAATACTATTCCTTCAACTTCAAATTACCGAGGAGACCTTTAATATTGATTTTATTAAATTTACCGAGTGTTTTCCAAGGGACCGATAAAAAATTCAAACTATCGAGAGATTCAAATTAACGATTGTCAAATTATCGAGAGTCTACTGTAGGTTCTTTTCCTATTGTTTGTCCGCACAACTTTTGCAGAAATCCGTTGAAAGGAGGCAGTGTCTCGCGATAAAACCAATTATAAAACAATATTTGATCTCTTACGAGAAAGATCAGACTTTCGAAGCATTTATGTTCTAATATTAGGACACATCATTTTTGTGCATGTACTGATATATTGATTGTCTTTTGAGTTGATATTTCTCTGAGCAAAAGATTACAAGTAGCTTAGGGCATTTCAAAGCTGTTATATTTTTTTGATAAAGGCAGTATGGTAGCACGACTGAAAGGTTCGGCCGTGTTATTCTTCCATGGAAAGTTTCTATAGTTAGAAGTTAGGTATCAGAAAAACAAATTCCAGCAAGATTTGATTTAAATTATCTGTGACTTAAAACATCATAATAATAATAGTAGTTGGCTACAAATATTAGTAAAGTTACAATATTAACTAATTTTGTATTTTAATTCAGGAAAGACGATACGTTTGTTTTGATGGGGACGTTGATGCTCTTTGGATAGAAAATATGAACTCTGTAATGGATGATAATAAATTACTCACCTTAGCGAATGGGGAGCGAATACGCTTGGAAAGCTACTGTGCGTTATTGTTTGAGGTATTTATTTAAACGTTCATACATTTTACGACACGGATAATCACAATGCACCATATCAAAAGTCAAGCTGTTATTACCACATTGCGTTAATACTCTGGTAAATTTTGAAGGCCTTTAAGACTTAATCTAAACATTTAGTTAATGATGGTACGATGGATGGTCTTAGGCGACTTTCCGTGAATTGTAGTGCTGTCCTTTCCTTTCCTTTCCGGCATTTTGGGAATGCATTGGAAACAATTCTGCAATTATGTATATACACACATATATTCATATACAGTCAGCGTTGGAAGTGAATAAAGCGTCATTACCTGATAGTTATTTCTCTAAATTAAAATTTATCGGAATGGTCTATTTCGGAATGGAATGCGTCAAATAAAAGCTCTGAAATCATACTTCAAAATAAGCTATATTTTATTTAAAATAACCATAAACATATCTTATTAAAAAAAGAATTGTACTTTGTATGCCTTACAGTTATTTTAAGTTTTCATATCTGCCGTTCTTAATGTTCATACAAATCATTGACACAACCATATCTACACTCACTTTTGAAAAGTTTTTAGCACTTCTCTTTTAAATGTCATTAATATTTTTATCTTTACCCTTACGTTAAATAATTTACACAAAATCTTAAATTATGACTCTGGAACTTTAGTTTGATGTATACATGTATGTTCTACCTCATTCTGGTGAATATTAATTTAGTGGATAAACCTTCAGCAGATGACTGAATGTTCACTCACTTTTGACGCTGACTGTATAATTCAGGGGACTTATCACGTTTAAGTGGATGTTCTGGCGCAGTTGATAAGTGCATGAGCAAATGCATGATATGGAAAGCTTAAACTTTACTGATCGAAATCAGTATTAAGCTAAAGACGTCGTATTCGTATGAGAATAATAAGACGCACAACATAAATTCTTATTAAAAAGGTATTCAAATAAATTACAAACCAGGATCTTTTATAATTTCTAAGCACTTATTGTTTAATATTCTGAATATAGAATGAGAGCCTGTGCAAGAATAAACTCACAAAAGAATTATCACACACCATCATTTAATCCTGTGTTTGTACATGCAGGATCACACCTGGCAGTTCACGACAGGCACTCACTCGACAGACTTCGAGGAGAGTAGTTAAATTTTTCTCCGCAAGTACGTATAATCGGTCGACTTCGATAGTGCTTACAACGAGCAATGGTGCATATGTGTACAGTCCACTAATTAATAAACAACATTAACCGAAATTGTTATACTTTTATTTTATTTTTATTTTACACTTATAAATGTTAATCTAACAAGGGATTAATAAATATATGAACATATCGTATTCCGTAAATTATATTGCCTTTTTTTTTAAATAAAATAGGTAGGTAACTTAGATTATGCTTCTCCGGCAACTGTATCCAGAGCTGGTATGGTATTTGTTGATCCAAAGAATCTTCGTTATTCACCCTACTGGCAGCGTTGGTCTTTAACGCGCCCTGAATCTGAACGAGTGTTCTTACAGGTATGTAAGCATTAGTCTTATAAGAATTATATGCATATATTTATATATTTGTGATAAAAGGAAATGTTTGAACGTATAATATCGCCAACAATAACATTCATTTTGGAGGGACTTGATGGAACTCAACAAGGAAAACCTTTAAAAACTGTCATCTTGCAAACTGATCTTAATATGGTTGTTCAGTTTTGCATATTATATGATGCAATGTTTCCTCTTTCTACAGCCAGTTATGAGGCTGACGAACCATTTGTAGACTATGATGTGGGGATTTTAGAATGCGGTTTTATTGAAGTGAGTTTTTTGATGATGGAAAATCTTTGTAGAATTCTAAATAATTTCTGAATATACTATTTATGGATAAAGTGTGTCTATGGTTCTATGGGTGCATGTCTTATGAACAATGAAAGAGGGAGATTTGATGAATTTGTGAAAAGAAATTCAGGTTTGATGTTATTGGAGGATTCTTCAACCCGTCGTGCAACTGATGGGCAGCTACCTATTTCGAAATCTACATTATTCGAGTACTTTTTTGATAGTGAACAAAAAACTTGGACCGCATGGGAATGGGTTGTACCTGCATATAAGCACGATCCAAATATAAAGTACAACGAAATTCTTGTTCCAACAGTTGATACACTTAGAAGTAATAAGATTTTATATTTAATGAGTCTTGTAAGTAATTATTTAATTTATCCATTAAATTAATATTGTGAACTTAAACAGAGGAAACGACCTGTTCTTTTAATTGGTGATTCTGGCTCATCAAAAACAGCAATTATAACAAAGTACTTGAGAGAGCTGAACTCCAATGTTTACGTAAGTAAAAATACCCTTTCTAACAAAATTAAGCAAAACTACAATTACTGTCAACAGATTACACTTAACGCTAATTTTTCTTCGAGGACAACCTCTATGGATATTCAAAGGACTATAGAAGCTGCAGTGGAAAAGCGCACCAAAGATACTTATGGGCCTCCCATCGGGAAGCAAATTGCCTGTTTTATTGATGATATGAACATGCCGCAAGTAGATGAGTAAGCTTTAGGATTTTTGATTAAAGTATTAATTTAGCAACCTTCTGATTTTGTGACTACTACATATCTAAGTATCGTTTTTTATTTATTAGGAAATAATTTCTTCCTTTTCTACTAATTTTTGTAATTTTTTTTTAATGTAAAAAATATACATATTTATAATGCACATTTTCCAAATTCAACGTAAAAAGAAACAAAACTGAATTGAAAAGATAAAATATTACCGAAGCCATAAGTACAACTCAGTCTTGATAAACTTTGATATCACATTTTAAAAAAGTAAATAAATTACGTTTCTTATTCACATAAATAATCTGTTTTAGATATGGAACACAGCAGCCTTTAGCTCTACTAAAACTTCTATTTGAATATGGAGGAATGTTCGACAGAGGAAAAGATTTAAACTGGAAAAAGTTCAAAGATCTCACATTCTATGCTGCAATGGGATACCCAGGTGGTGGTCGGAATGAAGTTGACCCTCGTTTCATATCAATGTTTTCAGTCAATAACTTGGTTTTTCCGAGTAACGATTCTCTCCGTCTAATTTACGCTTCAATTTTCAAAGGACACTTGACTTGTAGTAATTTCCCTGCTAACTTTCACAGAATTGCAGATGTCATCGTTGAGATAACTTTAAATTTGTTCACGGTATGTTATTAATGCATTCAATCCAGGGACACATCCTTTAGTTATCTTAGATATAAACGATGTTTTTTTTATTGCAAAAAAAATATAATAAGTCTGCACATGACACAACTGAGACAGAAAAGGCGAATTACAATCTATTATACCGAATTACAATTTATAATATATAAATAAATTATTATTTATTATATATTATTTGCTTGACTTTTTATCGGAAATCATCCTTCGAATCTAGTTTACAGCCCGCGATTAATGACTAACCCCAGCTGATAGCCACTATCTGTATTGCAGTATTACTTTTGAACTCGCTTTAATATAAGGTTATAATTGAGAAAAAATCATAACTAGCTTTATTACTTTGATTATAGGGTACCATCGGTGCCTTGCCGCCAACTCCTTCAAAGTTTCATTACATTTTCAACCTTAAAGACCTTTCGAGAATATTCCGAGGAATACTACAAATTCACCCGAATAATTTTATTCAAGCACGAGGGATTGTTCGCGTATGGCGTAATGAATTTTCAAGATCTATTTGTGATCGGTTGATTTCAGATAATGTTCGTATAAATAGCCTTTTTTAAAAGTTTCACGTTTGATTTTATCCTTTAAAATAGGATATAAATTTGGTGGAAAAACACATGGAGAATGAAGTGAATGAAAAATTTCCATCAACATTTGAGGTGGACAACGGATATATCTTACCTAAAGCTCCTTCTGCCGAAGGTGATATGGCAGCACCTAAAACAGGTGAGTATAACTTTCGATCTATTTGGGAAAACATAATAATCTTTTTTCTTTTTCAAAAAATGTCTAATTTTTGAAGTTGAAGGAGCAGCATCAGAAAAACCTATGACAATTGCGGAATACATCCTCCGTAATCCGCTTCTTTTTGGGGACTATAGAAATACATTGAACCCAACAGAGAATAGATATTATGAAGATTTATTAGATTATAAAGCTATTTTCTTTCTTTTCCAAGAGGTTTGTGTCATTATTATTTTTGCATGTATATGCTTGTAAATTTTATAATATTTTATTACTCTTCACTACATTTATAATAAAATTATGTATTTAAATAAGATTCTGGAAGAATACCGAGAACGAAAAGGAAAGCTTAGCCTTGTCCTATTTGAAGATTGTCTTGAACATTTAACTCGGGTTCATCGCACATTACGGATATATAGAGGTCATGTTCTTTTGGTTGGTATTGGTGGTTGCGGTAAGAAAAGTATCACCACTCTGGCATCTTTTACAGCGGGTTTGTTATTTGTACCTTTATATACATATATTCAATATTAACAATGATTTTCTTAAATATTTTGCTAAATATATTTATGCTTTAAATTTTACATTTTCAAAGGGAAACTGTAATATTTTCAGTTTAGTATAATTTGAGTAAAGTAGGGGTGTATGTATAAAAGAATGCGATATGAATTCATACACTCTAACAAAACCTTATATTACACGTGTGCGATTTTTTCTTTCTAAATTCAGTGATTCAATACTTTTTTCAGTAAATCATAGATTTTTATTAGGTCCATAACTTGTTATTTGTTATTTACAAACTACTAATAAAATAAAAGTAATTAAACAATTTTTATGAACTAAAATGGTAATCCTATAAACAAATTCAGTTTCGCATAGATGTGTTAACTTAAAATATGAATAATTGTAGTTTTTTATCCATTCAGTGTCGTTGAGTCAATTATTCGTTGACATGTCGCCAATGGGTGTCCGTTGTGTGTGCCCCCTGACATTTTGCAAAATGTCCCTATATCCATCTTTGGTCATAATATTGTTTATCGGAAAATCATGGTATGATGCTTTCTCCTCCCTGTTTGACCGTTTTCTTCGCATAGAGTGGATACTATTCTTTCCCCTTTGGCCGTCTGAATTTCGTCCGGCAGCCGAGGAGAACAAATATATTAATATATCGTTTCGGCACTCCAAAGGATATTCTACCATTTTTTTGCTCCTTCCGGCCTGTTCAAATTTTCGCATTTTTCTCGCAGATTTGCTATCTAGACTCTTCTTCGTATTGTGCGCAAAGTTACTTTGTTGAAATTTGTGCAAATATAGTAATAGAAAAAACAAACGGGTTTGATTTCGTTAAGACGACAACAAGATGGTCTGTAGCTGCTGAAGTTTTCCTAGGCCTCCTTCTATTTTCGAACCATTTTCGGCTTTAGGAGATTTGTGACGAAATCCTACAGACTCAGCTATAAATTAATAAAATTCCCCCTTTTCCCTTAGCTGTAGAACCAACCGTCTCTCTTGGGCTGAGCAGTAAACTGTTCGTCCCATATTGAAGAACTATTTACGACAAACCCTTAAGTAAAAGAATTACAGTTGCGTAAAATAACTGACCTGACTACAGTTGTTTCGAAAGGCAATTAAAATAAATAATTACTTTAGTTTAGAGCACCCCCTTAGGGTCATTATTAGTAATATTATTATTATTGTTTTATTATTATTATTATTATAATTTCTATTATAATTATTATTATTATACTTTTTTATCCAAAATACTATTTGAATTATTGAAACTTCAAAATCGGTATGGTATGGCGTCAGCCTCGCCATATCTAAAGCAAAGTGTTTACAAATCTGAAAAAATCACAAAACCTTGGCCTCATTGAGTACTTTCATTCAAAATGTCAAGCATTCTGGCCCTAAGAGTTTTGGTAGGCTAATCATATATCAGATGATTCATTTTGCTGAGATAATTGTGATCACTGTTAGAAGTCGGCGTATAACTGACTTTTGTACTTTTCTCCATACATAAAGTCTGATGTTAGGTTTTGTTTAACAAATACATCAAAATAAGCTGTAAATTGGTTCATACTTGGTCACAATATTTTCTTTTTCTGTCTTTTAGAGTGTGATATTTTTGAAATAACAATTGCACGTGGGTATAACGAAATGATTTTTCGGGAAGATCTTAAAAGACTTTATTTATTAACGGGTTTGGAACGTAAGAAACAAGTTTTTATAATGTCTGCATCACAGGTAAAAAACATCGGATGTAACGTTTATGCATGCCTTAATAAACATTGTATGTATAGATTGTAGATGAAGGATTTTTGGAACTTATTAACAGCATTCTAACAACTGGAATGGTTTCTGCACTTTTTGCTGATGATGAAAAAGATAGTATAATTGGCCAATGCCATCCATATGCAGTTGAAGCTGGTTATTCAAGTGCAAGGCAAGGATATTAATTATTACAAAATGTTGGATTTTCTTTCAAGCGACATCTACTTTTTATGTTCAAAATTCAATCAGAGATTCTATATGGAACTATTTCATAAACACATGCTGTGAGAACCTTCACGTGGTTTTGTGTATGTCTCCAACTGGAGACTTGCTACGAAGTAGGTGCAGAAACTTTCCGGGCCTAATTGGAAGTACAACAATTGATTGGATGTTTGCTTGGCCACAGCAAGCTCTTTTTGCTGTTGCTGAGCTATATTTATCTGAACATCCCATGGTAAGTTAAATAAGCACTTTAACGATATCCAAATGAATAAAGTATAAGTAAATATCTATTTAGATACCAGAGGAGTACAGAGACAGAATTCTAAGCCATGTAGTACATGTTCATGGTTCAATGGATACTTATTCACTGCAATATCGAGAAAAATTGCGTCGCAATAATTACGTTACTCCAAAGCATTATTTGGATTACATAAATATTTCCTTGAAGCTACTAGGTAATAATATGTGTGCAAATGTCATATATTTGTTTGTATTTAAAATTGAGTCTCGTTATATACAATGGTAGGCAAATATTTTCACACAGTAATTTTACAAGAAAATTAATCGTTTTAACCTAAGCGATGTTGAAAATTAAATCTTTTAATAATAAATTAATCTAATAATAATTTAATAAAAATTATCAAAAAATAAAACCGAAAATAAAAGAAAACATTTTCATAACAAGAACAAAAGCTTTACACTTAGGCTTTCTTTAAACCCTTCGTGTTCTTTGAAAATTACTTTGTGTGAAAACGTTTGTCCACCACTGTATGTGTGAACATATATATATTTACTTAACTTAAGGTGGTGCAAGCGTTTTCAATCATTCCATTTCATTCTTACTTTTTGAAAAATCATACACTTTTTTGTCAGTCTTTCATTACATATACATACATACATGTAAAGAGTCACAAAATAATTTTAGCAATCGACATTTTCACGAATGCACTTTTTTACAAAAAGTGTCATTTGTTTCTTATTTGTAATTATCTTCGTCCTATAGTTGCATTAATAATACAACAATGTAAATAAAATTTCATTTGGGTCACAAGAAACTATTTATTTTTTGTAATTTTCGCAACAGTCGATCATGAAATTCTTCACCAAAAAAGTCACTCATCGATCGACCATCGACAACCGCATAGAGGCCTATATGTAAAAAAATTAAAGTATTACGTACACAATTTGTCTCATACAGACGTTTTTCTGACCCTTCGTAAGAACCAATGTATCTGAAATCGACACAAAATCAAAACGATTTGTCGAATCCGGCGTGGGTTTAGTCATAGGATAATGATTTGTGTGCCACAATTTATTTCCTCACAAAGGGGATATCCTATATACTAAGTGTATGGTGGAAATAATTGACGTGAAATTGAAAAAAAAACTAATTAGTAACTGTTGATCTAACGAAAAACCCAACAACCTTCCAGGATATCTTTACGTTTTAAGCTCCAACTGGTGTCTGTATCTTGCTTATATTATAAGTACACTCGTTTCTTGTCTACAGACTACATTTTCATTTATATAACATTTTCTTACTATATATATGTGTATTTTCCACACTTAGTGTCTGTAAATACACACGAAAAGTAATATTTTTGTAAAATCGAACAGATGAAGCAAAACAAAGTGTAACTAAAATAATTAGTTTTTAAATAATTTTCGAAATTTTTAAACACAAATTTATTATTTTTTCTTTATCTCGTTGCAATAACTACAAGACATACATACTTATTTTTTCATAAATACTTAGAGGATGAGAACAGTTTTATCATTCTTCAAAGTAATCGTCTGAAGGAAGGAATCGTTAAAATTGATGAGGCAGCTGGTCAAATTGATCAGCTTCGCGTAGTAGTCACAGAACAAAAACAGAATGTGGAAATAGCATCTGCAAACTGCGAAGCTATGATGGTTAACATGGAAGCGTCTTCACAAAAAGCAAACAATAAAAAAGCTGAAGCATCTGAAAAATCGGTTGAAGTTGAAATCAAGGGAAAACAAATAGCTATTGAAAAAGCTGATGCTGAAGTTGCTTTAGCAGAAGCAATGCCGGCATTAGAGGAAGCTAGACGCGCTTTGGCCAATCTTGATAAAAATCAGATAACTGAAATTCGATCGTTTGCAACACCACCTCCTCAAGTGCAGGTGGTATGTGAATGTGTGGCTCTTCTTAAAGGCTACAAAGAAATTAACTGGAAAACTGCGAAAGCTATGATGTCTGATGTTAATTTTTTGAAAAGTTTAATGGAAATGGACTGCGAATCACTTACTGCGAGACAAATTAATGCGTGTAAAGCACATATGAAATCGGCTACAGGCTTAGGTGACATGGAAAAAATATCAATTGCAGGAGCAGGACTCCTTAGATTCGTGCGCGCAGTTATAGCTTTCTTCGAAGTTTACAGGGAAGTGAAGCCAAAGAAAGAGCGGGTGGACTACCTCGTTCAGGAGCAAGAACTGCAAATTAAAATACTGTTTAAACTTAATCAAGAAATTAATCAATTAGAGGAAACTTTATCGATTTTAAACTGCAAATATGCTGAATCTATACGACAAATGAAATTATTGACAGAAATGATGAATCAAGCTAAAAGAAGATTGGTATGAAATAAATGAAAAAATAAATAAAAATAATAATTTGAGATTTTTTCTAAACAGGAAGCTTCTGACAAGTTAATAATTGGATTGACGTCTGAACGTCAACGTTGGACCGAAATTCTTGTAAAATTAGGCGAACAAAAAACGAATTTAATAGGACGATGCCTTATTTGTGCTGCCTTTCTTGCTTATGCGGGACCATTTTCTTGGGAGTTCCGGAGAACCATGATTTATAAAGATTGGTTAAGTGACTTAAAAGAACGAAAAATACCAATTGATGATGAATTTGATCTTGCAAAATCTCTTACCACTGAAGTTCAAGTATCTGATTGGACCTCAAAGGGATTACCATTTGACGAATTTTCTGTTCAAAATGGTATCCTCACAGTGCGATCATCTCGGTTCCCCTTGTGTATAGACCCACAGCAGCAAGCTTTGCATTGGATCAAGAAAAGTGAAGCTCAAAACAACTTAAAAGTTCTTTCATTTAATGATTCTGACTTTTTAAAACAAATTGAATCCTCAATTATGTATGGAATACCAGTTTTATTTCAAGATGTTGATGAGTATATTGACCCAGTCATAGACCCAATTTTGGAGAAGAATATACAGCTTGTGGCTGGTAGAAAATTTGTTATACTAGGGGATCGGGAGATTGATTATGATGAAAATTTTCGAATGTATTTTACTACTAAATTCAATAATCCAGTCTTTGATCCAGCGGTGTATGCAAAAGCAATGATTGTAAATTATAGCGTCACATATTCAGGATTAGAGGACCAACTTTTAAGTGTAGTTGTTCGATGTGAACGTCCAGACTTAGAAGAACAACGTGAGTCACTTATATTACAAACAAGTGAAAACAAAAAATTACTTCAGCAATTAGAAGACTCTTTACTACGTGAATTAGCCACATCAAGTGGAAACATGCTCGACAACATTGAACTTATTGAAACTTTAGAAAACACTAAGTTCAAGGCAACTGCTATAGGAAAACAATTAAAGTTATCAATTGAGACTGTTTCAGACATTGAAAAAGTCAGAGATGGTTACCGTCCAGTAGCAAGGCGTGGAGCAGTTCTCTTCTTCGCATTATCTGATATGGCTGGAGTAAATACAATGTATCAATATGCTCTCAATTCATTTCTTGATGTATTTTCAAGTTCGCTTAAGAAATCAGTGCCAGATTCAATGCTGGCTAAGCGAATATGTAATGTTATAAAAAATTTGACGGAGAACGTCTACAGGTTCGGCTGTATGGGTATATTTGGTCGCCACAAGCTACTCTTTTCATTTCACCTCGCTACGAAATTAGAACAAAGTGAGGGCCATTTATCACAACCAGAACTTGAATTTTTTATAAAAGGATCGGTATCGTTAAAAAAAAGCAATAGAAATTGTCCTGCAACTTGGATATCTGAACAAGATTGGAAGAATATCGAAACTCTGAGCACAGATTTTCCAGAATCCTTTCAAGAACTATGTGAACACATAGCACGCAATTTGGATGCATGGAAAATGGTATGTTAATATTAATATGTAGAATGAATTTATATCTTTTCGTGATGTATCATAAGACCATAGTTTCGTATAAAATTATATATTTAGCATCAAATTTAAAATCAGTGTTGGAAAAAATTTCGTTTGACTTATGATTAAAAACTATAACGAAATAATGCAATCATGACAAAATCACTAATGACTAATTAGTTTTAATCCCAGGAAACGCTAAAATATTCGTTGTCGAATGTCAATATGGCGTCGCAGTTCTGCACAAAGCGGGTCTTCAATATATTGCATAGTTTGAAAACATTATACGACTTAGACAATAGTTTCGTGATTCTATTTACAGCAAATCTCTCTTTCTAAATGTTGAACTTAACTAAAGCATTCAGAAAATGAAACAAGATGTATTTTTAAAAAACAAACTACAGTACAGTACAGTTTTACAAAAGTAGAACGTTACCATACAAATGGTTTAAGTCAATTAAGCAAGAATTTTAAGTTTACAGGAAATGGGCATAAGAATATTGACAAAGTCCAAAGTCAGAGAGTGTGACCAATAAAGCTGTTTTCGTTTATGTATATATGTGTACATATATCTTCATTATATACACCAATATTACTTAAATGTAGATATATATATACTTGTATATTACTATGTATTATTTATTTGAAACCACTAATATTGAGTGTTCCACTGTTTTCAACCGAGTGGAGTTTCGAAGAATAACTATGCACGATTTTAAATAAGTGCTTTTTCAGTGGTTTGAATCGGATATCCCCGAAGATACAGCGTGTCCTGGAGATTTCAATATGGGTTGTAGCCCGTTTCAGGTGCGTTATTATTTCAGTTTAACAGTAATTTGTTTTTTTTAATGGGTTTATATATTTTGTTCTCCATCAGAAATTAATGTTACTTCGATGTTTTAGAGAAGATCGTGTTTTTCTTGCTATTAATAACTATATTGCAAATACAATGGGTGAATTTTATATAACTCCACCTATTGTGAGCTTGCCACTCATCTTCGAGCAGTCTACAAATATGGTACCGGTTTGTTTTATTTTAAGTGCCGGCTCGGATCCTACAAATGATTTGCTAAATTTTGCGGGCCGATTTGATCAAAAAGTCTCTTATATTTCATTAGGACAGGGCCAAGAAAAGGTAATTCGAGTTATTTGTTATAATTGTTCTACATGTACATATGTATATGAACACAAAATATCTGAAAGTATCGCCAGTGCCTCAATTCGTTTTAAGTACTTATTTTAAGCTCATAGTTATTAGACTGTTGTTTTTGTTTTAGTTTCCCTAGGTTTTCTGAGCTCTTAAGAAACCATCGACGATCGATCGTTATGTTTTAATAATTCCTGTAATACACTACAGTCCGGGGTGGACCTGGGCCTTTACCAATAAGCCCATCCTGCTGGCACAATCTTTACCTAGCTCCCTTCAACTACGCACGCCAAGTTGCCTGAGGTCCTTCTCCACTTGTATGCGCCATTAGTTTCGTGGACATTGTCCTACAGGCGCGGAGTCGAAGAAACTGTAAAGTAAATAGAACTTTTCACTATAATCCAGTGTATTCCTTAATATTTATTTAAGGTAACAGTTTCGAGATTCGTTCAATATATCAACAGTTTCCTTAATTTTTTAAGGACATATGTCTAGTCCTCAAAAAGTGAAAACAGTTTTTAAAAACTTTTTAAAATATCCATTATAAGGACTTCCACTGACCTATCCACATACCTATCCTAACCAAATAAAAAAATCTCATATCTTGTTCATAGATATATGTGATAACATTGGTGCCGTAAAATAACGCCGACTTTTGGAATTCGGCGTTATTTCACTTTTAATTTATAAAGACATGCAGATAAAGACTGTTTTCAGAAAATGTACCGACATAGATGCACAATATATATGTACATATATAACATTTACGGCGTATAAAAAGTGACTGCTAGACCACATATACAATTCGAAGTAGGTGCGAGGTTGTGTGTATTCAATGTTTGTTTATATTAGTGATATGCATGAATTTAAAGGAACTAAATACAATCAATCTCGCACATACTCCAAATTGCACATGTGGCCAAGCAGTGGGGTTGCAGCTTATTCACTTTTTGCTGCTTCACTTTTTGTGTGTGCGTATGTTCATATTACAACCAACAAACATTGATTAAAGTTCACTTGTTTTCCGGCTTTCTAAATTCTATTGCCTTCTATCTGAATTCGGCTTTATTTCACAAGTAATGGTCGGCGTTATTTCACTTTAGCAAAGTGAAATAAGACCAAAATGGAAATTCCAAAAGTCGGCGTTATTTCATGGCATCGATAACATTGTGTGGCTTTACAATTCACTGCGAATTGCTTGCTTTAGTCGAGTGAGGACTCCCCACTGAGGAGTTGAGCTTAACTCCCAAGAATATTAAATTTATAATACTGTACATTTTCTTCAAATCTATTAGTAATTTTTGTATTCTATAGATAGCATTAAACTTGTTAGATCTTTCAATGCGGCAAGGTCAATGGCTTTTGTTACAAAATGCTCATCTTCTGGTTGTATTTATTCGGTACGTCGAAAAATTCTTGGAAAAAATGGAAAATCCCCATCCTGATTTTCGTCTTTGGATTACAACTGATTCAATGCCTACATTTCCAATTGGAATGCTCCAACGATCGTTAAAAGGTTTCAATTTAAATCCTTCTTTCATTGTGTTTCTAATTTGCGCAATTTTTTTTATAGTGGTAACAGAACCTCCGAATGGGCTTAAGCTAAACTTAAGCACAACGTTTTTCAAGCTCGGAGATGAAACCTTCAACTCCTGTTCACATCATGCCTTCAAGCCCTTAGTATATGTTTTAGCTTTTTTTCATGCTGTTGTTCAGGTATGTTGTTCTTTATAAATTTATTTACTTTTTATTGTTTTTACATTCGTACAGAAAATGTTGTATGAAATATTTTTTTTATTTTTCTATTCGAGACGATGCACTTCTTAAAGGTTCTATTTTCTAAAGTTACTTATAAAATGTTTTTTTATTAATTAGGAACGCAGACGATATGATAAGTTGGGTTGGAATATCAATTATGATTTTAATGAGTGTGATTTTTATGTGTGTTTGAATATAATCAAAACGTATTTGAATAAAGGCCTTGATACTAAACAGACGCGTATTCCTTGGGATTCACTTAAATATTTAATTGGGGAAGTAAGTAAATTTAATATCGTACTTAAACAGCATATACTAAAACTATATATTATTTAAATTGTAGGATTATAACTAATTATTTATGTAATTTATATATATATATATCTATTTAATTAAATATGTATATACATAGATGTATACATAAATATGTATATATATATATGTATATAGGTCTTCGAAAGGATACCTAACTGGACACCCAATGTCATAGGCGCCTGAAACGCGTCACTAAAAGAGGCAAATCGTTTTTTTCGGACATAGTAACATATTTAATATTACTATTATCAATACAAATTACTAAAAACCATTCACCCTCTTTGATCAAAAATTCACTGTGTCGAAAGTATCGGAGTTGTAGTGTTTATGACTATGCACCACCAACATTTTTTTATAGATTATAGCACTAAAATGTTGTGCATTGCTATATTAAAAATTGTACTATATTGCCCTATTGGACCAAAAAGTTTTTAAATTAAAATGACACCCATTGATACGTATACATATGTGTACATATATATATTAATATGTATATATTATTATATCGGACATATAATTTAAAAAATAAAATTGTTCACGTCTCCTCCTCTTTCGAGTCACTGACAATGCTCAAAGAGTATTACTTCTCAATCTCGCCGTTCGGAGTCGGTATTAAACTGTAGGTCCCCTCCGCTCGTGACAGAACAATAACAGGCACAACACGAGTGGTTGCTGTGAAGCTAGTCCCAGCTCCACCTCGGGCTGTAGCGCCGCCATTATTATATTATTATATTATATTATAATATGGATGTATATATATTTTAGTATAACATAATATGCATACAGTTTACTTTGTACATATTTTTTAATGTAAAATTTTAAAAATGTTCGTTAAAGGTCATGTATGGCGGTCGTGTCATTGATGATTTTGATCGCCGTGTCATTGAAACATATCTGAATGAATATATGGGTGATTTCATTTTCGATAGTTTTCAGCCATTTTTCTTTTACAAGGATACCGATTTAAACTATCACATACCGAACGATTTGGAACAAGTGGATGATGTATCAGGTAACTCCATAGTTATGAAATTTCATTATACTTACTATTTATATCTACGAAAATAAAATTTTCCAGCATATATTGATCACTTGCCTCTAGTTAATTCGCCAGAAGTCTTTGGACTTCATCCGAATGCAGACATTGGTAACTATACTCAGGCTACGAGAGCTATTTGGGGCCATTTAATTGATCTTCAACCACAAACTGGTAATTATATACGAGTATATATTTAATATAAGTTTATATTTTCGTACTTGAGTCTTCGACTCAGAACCAGTGTGACAACGCAACAGAGGACGTCAATGACTAATGTGGCGCACCCAAACTGAGAGAAGCCTCAACCAACTTGGGATGCGCAATTTGCTGCTGCTAGCAAAATATTGTGCTAGCTAGAAAGGCTTGTTAGTTGAGGTCCAGGTCCATCCCGGAAAGTAGAGGCACGAGAAGAAGAAGAAGAATTGTTTCTGTGGGTTAACTGTTTCTTTTGCAATCGCTATAGTAGTTAGTCAAAGGCCCAATATGTCTTGTAAAAAGTCAGCTCGGACTTTCGTGAGACGAGAGGGTCTATTCCTCAATTGCGCCTTGAACTCAAATAAACAGCGATTGGCAAGAATTATTTTGCATTTGATCTCTATAAGTTAACATGCAGCCTGTTAATACCGAAATAACATTTTGAATGCAATTGAAGATAATGAGAAGTGAATATAACAATGACATGCATCTATCTATTTTAAGAAATTCGATAACAATCTTAGACGGAATGTTTGATAGTCTATTTCTATTAAGATTCATTAAGTTGAATCTGCTTAATGCAAGATTTTAACACTCGACAAGTAGGTGTTGCATAGTTTATTTGCTTGTCCGCAGTGTATGCAGTTTGCTGTACTGCTGGGACCCATTTTATATACAGTGGCTCACAGGTTATTTGACCGATCCCACATTTACAAATTGAAACGAGTAAGGCTCCTAAACGAAAAAACTTTTGATAACTTTAGGAAGGAGTCAAGATTCTGGGACCAAGTCATATTTGCTGATAAGTCCAAACTTAATATTTTTGGATCCGACCTTATGTATGGTGTATGAGAAATGGCCAGTAAGTACACGACACAGTAACCTTTGTTGGTTCTCATCTTTTGTAGTTTAATTAGTTTAATAATGGTTTGCCGTTGTTTGTATTTTTCTTCCAAATAAAGGCACCATAGCACATGGTTGGCTTAATTATTTGATTGTAGATCCTGTTAAGATCTTGTTAAGCTACGTGCTGTTTTAATGACTAAAAAGCTTTAATGGCTTTTTATATACTGTGTTGATATATGCGTTCCAGTACAGTTGATCATCCAGTGTAAGGGCTTACGTCTTCCGTTTCGTGAGAATTTTATTCTTCTCTACGTAAATCGAATGATGTTAGTATAGTTTGGCTTTATAAATAGACCTTCATAATTGCACCACCTTCAGGTTATATTTAAAGCTTCTTACATGAGATTACCGATGGCATTCTCATGCTTATCCATAACTATAGTGGCTAAATCAACATCATATCCAATAGTTGTAAAGCCATTTTTATAAAGTACATCGAGAAGTTCAACAACAACAATTGACCACAAAAGTGGGGATAGAACGACCACCAGAGTTTAAACCTTAATGCTTTTAATTACTACCTCCGATGTACCTAGTTGGGCTTATAACAGCCCTGCTTTTTGTTAAGCATGACGTTTATCCATCTGGTGATTAGGAAGTCGACTCTTTTCTTCCTTAGAGCATTGGTTACTTTTATACTAAATGCTCCTTCTATATAAATAAATACGCCAGCAGCAACCTCTTTGGCCTTTCGGTATTTCTCTACAATTACCGTAAGTTTGTGTAGGGCTGTTATTGTATTTTTTTTTACTTAAGTGAATTGTAACTTGTCAATGCCGTAGCTCTTCTTTCAAGTGCTGGTCATCTTTAGAAAATATTATGACAATCTTATATGTCGGTAGGATTTGGGAAAATCAGGTGGTTTATTGCCAGATCAGTCGTGAAGAGTTCTCTATAGACTTTTGGCGTTTCTGATGAGCCTTGTTATCTTACACAGAAACCTTTCAACGGTATGTAAATGACAATGTCATCCGTCTGTGGTTGCAGTTGGAATGTTATGCTTCTAGTTTTGGCCAATGAGCTTCAGACGATCTTATCAAGAATTATGTGGAAAATATCACATGACAACGCGTCGCGTCGCGGACAAACTTTTTTTGGCATTGAAGATCTCGGCTACTTCGTTATCGACTCCAATGGAATTCGATGGAGTAGTAGATATTGTTTTGTCTTCACCCTACACAACCTCACGATCTTACAGAAATGCCAAATAGAAACAGACATAAGCTGAGTTCAAGGGCTTGTATCTGTATGGCTCGTTCGTAAACGCATTATAATCCAAAGACTCCACATTATCATATTTATATTGTTAATTTTATTATATAACGGACTCATATTCACAATATGCGTATTATTTAGACAAAACAAATTTGATTTATTGTTATTTATATTATTGGCATAATTTAATATCGTTTTCATGCAACTCAAAGTTTCGGATTGCAGGAACCAGAAGAAGGGTAAACGAAACAGATCTAAAACATTATTTTTTTAATTTTATGATCTTCTATTAAAGAAATCGAATGAAGTATTATTTTGAGTCAATATTTTTTAGAAAATGCTTATATTGTAATTTTTTCTTGAATGAAATTTTAGGTGATGTATTGGGTGGCACAAGTAGAGAAGAATTTATTGATGGTATTGCTACAGATATTCTGACCAAATTGCCTCAATTTTTTGAAGTTTGGAGAGTAAAGAAAATGTTTCAAATGAATATTACACCAACTGGGGTTGTATTACTACAGGAATTGGACCGCTTCAATATATTAACTACAACTATGAAAAAATCATTAGAATTACTTAGAAAGGTGAGAACGTGCTTTTGTATAAATCTTTTCAGTTTTACTAATATATTGATCACCATCAATCTATTAATGTTAGAATCCCACCATCAATCTATTAATGTTAGAATAAATAATTTATGTAAGATTAAAGAATTTATTTTTCTTTTTGGGCACAATATGTTAAAAGTTTAGGGTAAGGACATGTATTTCCTCATAAAACCACTCGCAGCGTTATTCCAGTGTTTAAACATATGTAGCATTACTAAACAATATTTTGGATTTTATATGTTAATATGCATGTGGATTATTTATTATATATACAAATAGTACAAAGGTATTCCGATTTTGTTTTTCAATTTTAACACATTACTTGTTGTTTGAAAATATCTATATTCATAGCCTCCTTCTGTAGTGATATTTGTTATTAGTTTTTGTCTATTTTTTCTAGCCCGTATTAGTATTTTCAAGGTATAATATATGTTAGCTGTATTTTTTTCAGTTTAATTTCTTTATATGTATCTAACGAAGCAATCCTGAAGGTTAGGTATAGCGAATGAAATTATCTAAAACTCTTTTCCGCCATATTTAAGTAGATATGCTTAAGCAATTTGCCCTAAACAAATTCAGCGCAAAGTCCTAAAGATGTGGTTTTCCAAAAATTATAAAGTTCTGGGTATCTAGATGACGTTGAAGTGTTTAAAGGTAAAAAAACGATTTCAATTAGATCATATGACTCGGTGTGCAAACATTTTTTCTTCAGAATTTCAAGTCAATTTCAGCTCGTCAATTGTTATGTAAGGGGAGATATCTTTGTATAGGTTACTAATTTACTTATTATCCAAGAGTTTGTATCCATTTATCAATGATCAATTGTTGGAAGTGGAAAATTGTATTTTATAAGGATGTATCACAAAAAGTTCTTGAAAAAAGATTTTAAAAAATCTAAAGTAGCAGAAATTTTATTTTTAGGATTTATTATTTCTTTTGCTTTTATTTACTTTGTGCGTTGGTTTCATGTTCCCGTTTTATACTATTCGACGAAGCGTTGTAGAGAGCTCCTGATAAGTTTCACAAATGCTTTTAAATGCGTCACTGGTAATCTGCACATTAATAATTTATAACCAGTGGATTTTGTTTATCTCGGTTTTGTCAAAAAAAAAAACTATTCAATCTGAAGTTTTTATGGATTTACTCAAATATGGATTTACCTCAAATATTATTTAATTTACCAATAAATATATATTTACACACGAAAACACATGTTTTTTACTTTTTATGTCTTTATAAGGCATTAGCGGGAGAGACTGGTATGGATAATTTGCTTGACAGCATTGCAAGTGCATTATTTAACGGAAAACTACCTGCATACTGGGCAAATTTGGCGCCAGCTACATGTAAACAATTGGGAGGTTGGATGGAACATTTATTGGTAAATTTCTTTTGAAAATTAAAAGTTTTATCATGAGGCAAAATAATGAAAATATAATTTGGTTAATTTCAAATAATATTGGTTGTTATTATACCAACATCATTTTAAGCAATAGATTGTTAAAAGCAAAATTAACTACTTTTAACAAATGTTATTTTTCATATTCAGAAACGTTCAAGTCAGTACAATTATTGGTCTCAATCGGGTGAACCAATTGTTATCTGGTTAGCAGGACTTCATATACCAGAAAGTTATCTCACTGCTGTAGTT
The DNA here is from genome assembly GCA_930367185.1 of Myathropa florea. NCBI lineage: Eukaryota > Metazoa > Arthropoda > Insecta > Diptera > Syrphidae > Myathropa > Myathropa florea. Next base: position 132,752,505 of record OV884003.1, on the reverse strand, counting down.
CAAGTAAGATGTTTTATAATATTATTACAATATTATATTTTACACATATTTTCTCATAATATGTATTAATAACAACAAATAAACTTTTGACAATACTTTTATTTTCTTTAAATTTGTAATTCAATTCAAATGTAAATCACTCTATAAAAAATAGTAATCATATATTAAAAGAACTTTAACCTATTTATTACTTAAAGATAGCATGCAGAAAAAATGGGTGGCCACTGGATAAGTCAACACTCTATACAACTGTAACGCAATTTATTGATCCCGATGACGTTGAAGAAAGACTTGCAACCGTAAAGTTTCCTCCAAATCTATTGAAATAAGGTTTTCGTGCACTCACATCTAACAAAAGGTTTAACATTTTAGGGATGCTACGTACATGGACTTTATATAGAAGGTGCCAGATGGGATCACCAGAAAAAAGAGATAGCTCGTTCTCTTCCTAAAATCTTAATTGAGGACCTGCCAATTTTGTCAGTAATTCCTGTGGAAAATCATAGACTAAAACTACAGGTTATTTTGTTTACATTAAGCATATACATACATATGTACATATATAAAATATACATGTACATATATGAATGAAGAAAGAATTTTTAAAATATCTCAAGTACAAAGAAAGATATTGACCAAAATGTCTATGCGGACTATTCGGTGCTTATTCGGTATATATATACATATATACAGTATCGGACAAAACAATAGCACCGAATGGTCCGGATAGACAATGTGGTCAATATCTCTCTTTGTACTTGAGATATTTTAATAATTCTTTCTGCATTCAAACAGGAATAGTTTCACTTACTTATAAACAAAAACTCAATTCCATTAGATTCCTACAGAATAAAAATATTAAAAAAGAATAAACATGCCTTAAAAATTACCGCGACAAAACTAAAGCACGAGCATACTGCACCAGCTGCACTCCTTTTTTTGTGTTTTTTTGTTTCTGTAAATCAACTGTTACATTTAATACGATTACACGACGCTACAATCCACATTCATTTCCAAGTTATAAGTGCTACAGAGTAATTTAAATTTTTAATTAAAAAAAGTTTTTAAAATTGCGCGTAACAAATACCCCACCGAATTTAAGCAAAAGATAATCGCAGATTTTCATGCAGGAGAATCAGTTAACTGCATTGCTATAAAATATAGGATAAACTATTCCATTATTTCCCGTATAATAAGCCGTTTTCGCAATTCCGGATGCCTTAAAACTGTCCATCGTGGCGGAAGACCTCGGAAAACCACCATACGTGATGATCATGCAATAGTACGTATGATTAAAAAGGATCCATTTATGTCTGCAAGAGCGATAAGAAGTGAATTGGAATTGGACATATTCACCAGATCTATTCAACTAAGAGTTGCGGATCTCGGTTTTCTTTCCTACCGGGGTCTAAAAAAACCATTTATCTCACCGAAAAACCAAAGGGCGAGACTTATTTTTGCAAAGGAGCATATTAACTGGACCATTGCGAAATGGAAAACCGTTTTATTCTCAGATGAATCCAAGTTCAATGTGAAGGGATCTGATGGAATGAAACAGGTTCGTAGACCAAAAGGCGAACGGCTAAATGCACGTTTTACAAGAGGTACAATAAAACACGGCGGAGGAAATATTTTGGTCTAGGGATGTTTTTCCAGTCCGGGAATTGGGCCAATTCATAAAATAAACGGAATAATGGATCATTTCATGTATAAGGATATCCTTCAGAACGTAATGCTGCCATATGCCGAAAAAAAGATGCCTTTGAAATGGATATTCCAGTAATACAAAGACCAAAAGCACGCCGCGAAAATTGTGCAATTGTGGCTTTCAGAAAATAAACGTTTCAACGTTCAACGTTTTGAATCGGCCTTCACAATCATCAGATCTGAATCGTATAGAAAATCTATGGCAGATTGTAGATCGGCGGATTCAGCGTGAAAGGTGCAAGAACAAGGATTCTCTGTTTGCTCAAACGGAAATTGCTTGGAAAATTATCCCCGCGGAAATTCTAAACAATTTAATTGAATCTATGCCCCGGAGATGCGAAGCAGCTATCAAACATAATGGATTTGCCCCGATATATTGAAAAAAAAAACTTTTGGGAACTGAATTGAAAAAAGTGCTTTAGTTTTGTCATTTTTGTTTGAATTGCTTCATTTTTGGTTATATTTGCTTAACGTTTGAAGTAAAGTCGTTAGTTTTTGGGTATTTTAAGTTTTACTGTTTATCTATACAACATAAATAAAATTAATTTAAATATATTAAAGATTAGCAATTTTATGTTGCAAAATGTGACCAAGTGCAATTGAGTGCAATTGTTTTGTCCGACACGAAACTAGCTGTAACCGGCACGCGTTGCTACGCATATTAAACAAATTTAATTTGATGCAAACAGAGATGCAAAAGTATAAATTGTCTGTTACTTTCCTATCTTTATGCCGGGACCATGACAAATTATCCTTAAAGAGAAGTGTGTCTTATAAAGGGTTCTCTGTAAAGACAAGTTTTACTGTATATAATGACAACATATGCAGAAGAAGCTCAATAAACTGAGCAAGTGCGAGTTGTACTCGCACAGGAAAGGTTCCGTCCAGTAAATAAGTTTTGATAGAAGCATTTCTGATTTCTATTTCAGTTGAGTTTTCTTCTAATTTCAACCCAAATCAACTATTCATTACACATAAATACTGTTACGTTGTTGAAAAATAAACGTAATCTTAATAACAGTTTTAGCCGCGAGTTGTCAGTGCGAAATTTAAAATTTCATATGTTCGCGCCCAGTGATTTCGCGAATTTTTTATTCGTGAATTTGTGGATCGAGATCGTTTGACAATTTGCGAAGAATTTATTAAATTCGCACAAAAAAAACGAAAGCGGTAATTTTCTTACTTAAACAATATTTTTTGAGTTGTTACTTCATGAAAAAACTCGATAATTCAAAATGCACATTCCAGCATACCAAAAAGTGTACATTTTTCCTGATACTTCCTGAAATATGGTTATTTCGAAAAATTAGCGCAGTTCGCGCCTTATGTGAAACTGTTTAAATATGCACTGATTTATTCCCAAATAGATTATCCTGAAAACACACTACAGTTTCGTTTACAATAATAACCACTTTGCTATTATTACAATAACTGGACTTGTATACACACAGGCGATCTGTATTTCAGTAACACTTACTCGTAAATTCAACTGTCTCGACTCCTGCCATTCGGAGATATTTATACTTCCTCAATCGAAATTATGTATACTCTTTTTCTACTATTATTTATTCACATTTAGTGTACTCGAATTGGGAAAATTGGGATGATTAGAGTACACTGAAGTTTATATAAAGCAAATAAATTTATTTATGCAGATTGTGCCGACTCCAAACGGTGAGATTGAGAGGCTTTTTCTAGACAGTTATATTCTTTGAGCATTGTCAGTGACTCGAAAGAGGTGGAGCCGCGAACAATTTTGTTTTGAAAAATTGTTTGTCTGAACTTGGATTCGAACCTAGACTGTGAAAGTCTAATGCGCATGGGTCGACGCACGTACCCACACGGCCACGGCGCCCGCAGACCTCTTATACGAATATCAAAATTTGTCCAGAACAGAAAATCCCTTCCATCATACCCAGTCACTGCTTATGCCTGCTATGTGTACATTGCTGTTGGGAATTAAGGGTTGAAAGGAATGCGAGCGATACCACTGACACTCCTGTCGAGTTGTTGATCTCAGTAAGGAGTTTATGTGTAAAAGTGATTATCTTTGAAATTTTAAATCGTTGATATCTCAAAACTTGCACATAAATCGAAATATTCATATTTATCATTTCTTAATGATGTGTCTACAAAACTGCATTTTCAGATCTTCGAAATTCGCATGTCGATAATTCACCGTTTTTGGCCAATATCTCAAGCTCGACATAGTTTCAAATGAAGTACTCATTAAAGCCAATGTTTTGTGATTTTTTCAGGGTGACATTGGAAATCCATATTTCTCAAACAGTAACCTGGATCAAAAAGTATTTAAGCAAACCTACACCTCAATTCAAAAGATCTGTCGATTGCTATATCATCTTCCGTCTTTAAACCGGCCCGCCCCACTATCTCCTCCAGGAATAGATTGAAGAAATCACACGACAGCGCAGTCCGAGGTGGAACTGGGCCTAGCTTCTTAGCAACTATTCGCTGAGACCTACAGTTTAATGCCGACTTCGAGATTGAGAAGCTTATTCTAAGCAGTTATACTCTTTAAGCATTCTCAGTGACTCGAAAGAAATGGAGCCGCGAACATTTTTTTTAAATTGGTTGTCTGAACTGGGATTTGAACCTAGACTTAAACGTCTAATGTGTATGGGTCGACGCACAAACTCAAACGAACGCGGCGTCCACCCATTCATTATTTTTTACTTCAGTTGGTATATCTGCCGACAATTTATTCATTCCCTAACAGTTAATACAGAAAATAAAATCGCCTCGTTATACTTTTAAAACTAAACTCTATCCTTCCATCATTATGTTTTTATACTCCTCAGGTTAGGAACATGGGAGTTTTACATAGATTTTTATGTAAATATGTAAAGTATGAACTGTTTTCTTTTGGTTTTTAGAATACATACCGAGCCCCAGTGTACACAACATCTCAGCGAAGAAATGCAATGGGTATAGGACTCGTATTTGAGGCAAACCTCAAAACGCATGAGGATCTTAGCTATTGGATACTTCAAGGTGTTTGTCTTACGCTTAACCGTGATTAAATCAAGTTAATAACAATTGAGTTAATGCATGTATCTTGTTTAATAAAAATATACATTTATTTTACTTAATTGAAATGTGTTTAAGAAGCATTATTTTTGGTTATGTAGTTATCGATTGGGTATTCTAAATTCTGATCCCATACTTCGAATTTGTTCTCGTCAAATATTGTTCCTTTTGTTGTATATACATTTTCACACGTTCATGAATTTTGTTCAAATATTTTTGTTGACAATTGCGATGTGCTATGTTATTGAGTTTATTTGAATATTATTTTTAGTTCCTATATTTTCAGTAATTTTTATTCATGTTTTCAGGTTTAGGATTACATTATTTTTCTACCTCAAATTAAAGCGAAAATTGTATTTTCAAAATCTACTTAGGGATCATCGCTTATGTAACCACTCTTAGATTCTTGCTTGATTATTAAATAAATATGAAATAAGGAAAGTGAAATTTATTCATATTCGAGTCAGCATCATTACAAATACATCAATTTCATATTCATTTTCATTGCAAGTTGCATTGTCACACTGGTATTGTCATTCTAGTACTTATTATTATATACTTGCCACCATCCGACGCGTGCACATGCATTTTTTATGCGTGTTTAACAAGCTCGCAAAATTAAAAAAATTTAAAAAAAATAAAAATTAAAATAATTCCGCGGACAATTTCACCTCAACCTCAACACGCGAGTGAAAAATACAATAAAAAAAATAAAAATTTATTAAAGTGCTGTGGAGTGATTCGTAGCCATGGCTACACATTCCCGGTCGTAACTCTCGTTGGAATTTATCAGGCGGGTGGGTGCAATGACTGAGAGTGCGTAGCTTCTGTCGTAGCGGAATCGAAGGTGCAAATTGTTGGTAGGCCAACCTACATCGATTTGACGTTAGGAAGCTACTGGAAATTTGCACTTCAACGTCGGAGTTGGTTCTTTTGGCGTCTGTTTTTTTTGTTATAATGGGAATTAGGGTTGAACTGAGCAATATTCGTGGTCTAAGAGCGAATATCTTCGCTGTGTACGTCCACCTTTCTCGATATAAACCAGCTGTCTTGGCACTGAGTGAAACACAGGTAGGTGAGAATCGGATTTGAACTTGCCTGGTTATAATTTGGTGCCTATTTTCTTCTCTCGCCGCGGTCTCACTCTATGCATACTTAGTGAAGCAGCTTATTAAGTTCAACCACAATACGGCTATTGTTCCAATTCGGAATTTAATTTTCTGTGATTCAAAGTCCATGTCCGTAAGCATTTAATCCTCTACTGTTTTATGTATAAAACTCCAACCCTGGATAGCAATTCAACTTTCAATCAGTATCCTCACAGTGAATTTGCCATTGCGGGCGATTTCAATGTATACAATTCTACTTGGCTTCGACATTCAGGCCAGGCAACACCCAAAGGACGGTATGTAGAGATCTTCGCTGAGGTAAATAAGCTGACCCAGCTTGTAAATGAACCTTCACGAATAACTGATATTGCAGATCATTCCGCCAACACCCTGGACCTGTTTCCCACCTCTCATCCTGATAAATATTCTATTGACATATTAATCATGAAAGGCAAAAAGATTTTATTGATAATGATTCCAAAATTCTGGCATGACTCAAAATCCGGCAATTTTAATCACTATTTGAATATACTTTTCTGCAATTTAATGCAATTTCTTATTTACGCAAACAGATATTGTATGATAAAATAAAGTGAGGAGTATTGTGTCACCTTGTGTAGGCATGTATGTATAAGTATGTATGTTTAAAAATGTAGTCAGAGCGGCTTTTTTTCATCAATAACATGGAACTATGACTTTTTTTTGTATCAGCGAAAATGTGCATGTACAAATTTAAGTAAAGCCGGATTGAGTGCTGTGCCAAATTGAATGCGTTTGTTTCTTATTTAAAGAATCAAGAAAACCAAGCAAGCTCTCAATAGTTCATTAAATATAGTACGTATTAGCTTTCTAAACTCGTAATTAACCTAACATCATTATCATGCACATGCCAATGCTTTAAATTAAATCTTAACAAAATTCAATTTTAAATGTTTTTCCAAGGGATAAGAACTAGAAAAAAAGATTTGCCCTCTTTTTGTTATATTATTTTTAGGTTAGATTATTAAAAAAATATAAAGTACAAGTTTAAAATTCATTCAAAAGTTTCACTTGTGTCATCGAAATAATATATCGTTTAACTGCACGTTTGAAAAATCAATAACTTTGCGCATGTCATATGCGGTATAATCAATACGTGTTTATAAAAAGTTATCAATCTAAAAGCGAGTAAAAATATTCTATCGCAAAGATGACATACGTGCATATATAGAATTTATAAGTTTTGGAAGTGTTTTTAACTATAAACCAGAGGACGGACACATACTGTTTAAAAAAATGGATAAAGATATCACCTTTCGACCAATAAATGATTTTGAAGTGACTGCACACGTAAGGATGTTATTAAAATTGTGATACATTAATAACAATAAAAAAAATTCTAATGCAACTTAGAATGAAGGGCACGTAACAACAAATCTGGATGCCAGCTTTAGCGAATGGCCGGATTTAAATTCAGACCAAAAGGAGTATCATGACTATTTTCAACAGCCTAATACTTGTCGGATTCTGCAAAGAAAATTAGAACTGAAAGTTGAAAAGGCAAAACGAAATTACAACCAATATCAAGATATTTGTGTGAGAACTTTAAGCAATAACCTAGTTCCATAATAGTAATAATAAATATTTTAAAGTTTAAGAAATCACAATCTTCCAGTTTAATACCTATTGAGCGCTTGCAAATACCCGGTTTTATCGAGAATCGACCACTAGTGGACTATAAATCGGAGAGGTAAGAATAACAAAATTGAGAGCTATCGATGTAATATACTTATATCTTTGAAGTTATTTATTTAAATCGTACAATACTCCTTATTTTATTTAATAAATTACGGATAGCTCTTATTAGATTCTGACAAGAGAAATTGAATATTAAAAATGAAATATATTGTAGTGACGATCAAGAAGAAATCTCTTTCTTTCCTGCAAAATTTAAAAGTGGAACGAAGCACGAACTTTCGGATACATTCAGCATACAAGAAATGACAGTCGAGTCAGAAAATTCCGATAATAGCGATATATCACCAAATTTAGAACTCCTCCCACCACGATTAAAAACCAATCTTTTTGATACCGTTTTAAATTGCTTTTACTGTGCTCATAGCGAAATATAGCAATAAATATGTAAATGATTAATTTATGATTTTCTTTCCTGCAAACTGTTTTTATAATAGGTAAGTGTAAATCAAAATTTGATCATTGCCCTTTAACTATTGCAGGTTGTCCGTGTTCTGTGTGTTATGTGGCAGCTTCTAAAAACCTGATGGCGAAAGCCCTGTAAGGACGGTGTATAAGTGTATATTCTCTTTGGGTTCAAGTTATTTCACATATATAGTATATGGACAATATTTGATATATGGTACTGACATGTGAATGACTGAAACGCTTATCATAATAAGTTAAGTTAAAAACAAGCAAAACACTTTTTCGCACATTTGTGTAAACAGATACTTATTTAATCATTTTTATTTGAATTATTTACAAGAAAAAAATACATTTCAGCTCTCATACCTAGTTATGAGAATTATCTTTACATTACATTCATGCTATTGTATTCATTTCGAGCATTTCAAAATTGTTTCATCTTTAATTATTGTATTATGTATATAACTAATTAACTTCTGGGTAAATGGAATCGCTAACCCACTGTATTTAAAATGTCCGGTTAAAAATACTGCATAGGCCCATAATGTAAATAAATAGGAACAAGTTAAATTCTATTTTCTATAATGGAATTATAAATAATTTTAGCCCATTTTTCTCTTCTGAGAGTCGTTTTAATACGTCGATTTTTGGTTTGGTTTAAAGTGGTTTGAAAAAGTCATAGTATATACTGGCCTGAGGATTTCAAACAACATATAAAGTTATATTTGCTTGAGCTGTTATATTTCTAACAACTAGCATAGAATTGACAACTTTTATAAGAAATTGGGATGTCCACCAGGTATCTGCCCAGCAAGAGTGCACGATCTGCAACAGAACCTAGCATAGTACTGGTTAGTGCAGTAATTTCCTTGAACAATTAAAGCACAATTGGCGAAATGTTTATTATCAGTACAATCCGGTCGAACATATACACCAGCTAGAAAATAAAAATAAAATTTAATTCAATTCGAAAGTGGTCAATTTGATATACAAACATTCTATCAATATTTTTTCTCCGCTGATATTATAACTGAATGTATTTTTGGCTGTGCAAACATAATAACCAGAATCCTCAACGGTGACTCCATAGATTATCAGTTTATATGGATTTTCTATTTACGCAAATTGATAAATGATTTATTAGTATTATTTGTTTAATTCAATGTAGTTTTCGCTCACCAGTTATTTGAATACGGTTCGAACGGAAGAGTGGTTTGCTGTCCTTCGACCAAGTGACATTTGGTATTGGATATCCATTAACATCACAAATTAAGACCACGTCTGATCCAAGAGTGTAGTTGTTACTTGAATCTCGACGAATAACAGCATTTACTTTGGCTGTTAAAGAAAGTAAAAAAAAGTCATAAAATAATAACAGGAAAATAAAAACAATTTGATATATAACTTCCTTCAAAAATACCAATTTGGTACAAGTCAAACGACTTACCTTGCTTTCTATAAGGACGAGATGTTACAATTTCATCGCCTCCAGGTTTTTGACCAAGGCCAATCACCGGTGGTCTAGATGAATGTATGGAATAAGTTGGCTTAGTAGAAGTTGGCCTTACAGCCGGATCAAGCACATATTTCAAAAAAGGTCTATCATTCTCATTAGGCTCATGCACTGGACCTACCACTTTAAGTACAACCGTAATGGAAGCTGCTTTTCCGGAACCACTGTATGCCAAACATTCGTATGGCCCCAAATCAGATAATTGAATATCATGAAATACCAACGAATAATCGCGTATAATCTCATAACGCGCAAACGTAAGAGGCATTCTCTTTTTCCCACGCCACCAGTATACATGTGGTTTAGGATACCCACCTGCCGGACATCGAACAACTGCTGGCTTTTTAAGTGTGACAATTTGTGTATAGTTTTTGGGACCAATTATGTATGCCGGCGTATTTTTTTTTACGTCTTTAGTAATATTTCATAAACCACAGGAAATCATGCAATAAATTAGTTAGAAAAATTAAGTAATACAACCAACACCTTAGGAAATTAACCACATGCAGATATTTTTGTAAACGCAATTTTGGAACTTACCTGAAACCTGTAGTTTTACTTCGCGAGATACCGGTGAACCGAGTCCATTTGAAGCAACGCAAACATATGAACCGCCATCGGATTGATCTACCTGAACTATAGTTAAATCTCCGGTGGAGGTGAGAACATATCGACCCTTATTAGTGTTAATCTAGACCATAAGGAATTGTTAAAATATGAATATTCAAACCAAAAATAATAGAAGTAAATACCTCAATTTTTCCTCTTTTCCAAGTAACGGTTGGAGCAGGAATTCCCGTAGCGAAGCAACGGAGAACTGCAACCCCCCCAATTGAGCTAGTCACTTCCACCTCTTCTGGTTTCTTAGGTTCCAACGAAGCGGCAATATCACCCGGGTGTGTGACATCTGTTTTTGGAGTTGTAGGACTAATGGTGGTGGTTGACAAAAGTGACTGCTGCGGACGTACACACACGTTACTACATCCATAAAGACAACATTTGCTTTCATCTCTGCAATCAGCATCATCATAGCACTCGCGACGACACTGTGAACTATTCGACAACTGTGGACATTCTCCAGGTTTATTCATTTGTCGGCAAATTGGAACAAAGCTTGAACCTAATGAAGGATCACTTGACACCTCAACAGCACACTTCTCTCCAGTTTGGCAAGAATAATTTTTACATGGGTCTAAGCATTTGCACTGTTTGCACCCATCCGCACCTTGATCGATTTGTTTTCCGAAAGGACATTGCAGGCTGCGACATTGCTCTTCGTTAGATTTGCAATCTTGAACAAATGGTTTTTCTTCATTAAATCGGGGACCTATGTCAAATTCTTTCTTGGTCTTATCTGAAAAAAAATATATCTTTACCATTTCTCAATTTATTTGCCTAATATAAAATGCAGAATTTTAGAAATTATGACAATTTTGAAAATCGTTGACAATTATTATAAGCATATAAAAAATATTTTAAGTCCAAATTGTATGCCAATTTTATTGATGAAAAATACAACTTAAAAAGGAACTAAGGGCTTATGTATATTTAAGCAAAATGTTTTTATACGAAAATGTTTCTGTATTAAGCAGATGCAATAACAAAATGCTTTAAAAATTCAAATGTGCGAAGAAGCAGTGAATATTATGCGGCATGACTTCAAAAAACTTATGTGATGCAATAGGCTTACTTGTGCAGAAATTATCACAAGAACTAGGTGAACGGAAATTGTTTTGGTTTCCAGAACAACCAGAATATATAAAGGGAACACAAGTTCCACGACTATCATCATAATACCAACGCCTTTCGGACGCTGTGGGAAATGTACATTTTCCAATTTCTGGTGGCAATAAACAGATATCTACTTCCAAATATAAACAAATATTAAAATTAAGAATCAAAATAATTTTTAGTTATAATCCATGAATATTTTTTAACCTTACTCACCAATTCCTTTGAATTTACCACATTGTCTTTCGCACAACTCTCGGGTTTCATATCGATTTTCATTGCCGTTGCAACCAGTATAATGGAATTCTTCACATTGTTTAGAGTTTCCATTATAATACCATGAAATTATTTTATCATTGCAATTTCCAGCCTCCAAAGGAAGGTTGCATTGGTAGTCAATCTTAAAAATATAAACCAAACAATTTAACATTTTAAACATAAAATTGAAATAAATACTTTGCAATAATAATAATAATGATAATAATAATAATAATGGCGGCGCTACAGTCCAAGGTGGACCTGGGCCTAGCTTCTCAATAACCACCCGTGTTGTGCGTGCTATTGTTCTGTCACGAGAGGAGGGGACCTACAGTTTAATGCCGACTCCGAACGGCGAGATTGAGAAGCTTTTTCCAGACATTTATACTCTTTAAACATTGTCAGTGACTTGAAAGAGGTGGAGCTGTGAATTTTTTTTTTAAATTGTTTGTCTATGCTTGGATATGAACCTAGACTGTAAAAGTCTAATGCGAATGGGTCACATTACAACCCCACACGGCCACGGCGCCCAATATTTTGCAATATTTTTCTAAAATACGACGAAAAATATTATTTCAAAAAACCAAACATCACTGTAGTAAAATGTACCTAAGCAGACATTGTCATATACATATGTATAAATATGTATATTTGTGTATTTGCATACGTTTGAAGGGACGATGTTTAATTTAGAAGAGTTGAGACTCCTTTATCAGAAATGTTTATTGTTGTAATATGAAGAATACAACAAGAGAATTATTTTGTTTTAAACTAATCATAAATTACCTGGCTATATCCATCAGTAGGTTGAAGTTCTTCCTCGGGTTGGGTGTTTTCACAATAATCCAAACACTCCTGTTCAGTAAAAAAGTTATTTCGATTACCTCGACAGCCACTGAATCCAAACTCATGGCAGCGCTTGCTTTCATCATCATAATGCCAGCGAATTAGACTTTCATTACAATTGCCATAAAGCGGTGGCAGTTGGCATGTTGAATGAACATGGAAACAATTCCTTTCACATTCGTCTTCTGAATTGAAATTATTTTCATTTGCATTGCAACCTCTATAAACGAACTGATTGCAAATTCCTTCATCGGCATTATAAAACCAGCGTAGTAAATGTTCTTCACAGTCACCAGCTACAGCTGGCAGGAAGCACTTTTCCTCTCCTGAATGTACTGTTGTATTTTCTGGTGGGGTATCACTTCTAGGTTCAGTAGGTTGATTCGCAGGTCGTTGTTCTGGAATAACTGGCTTATCTTCCCTTTGCTCACAGCGTTGGAGGCAATCTTCTTCTTCAGCAAAATTGTTGCCATTACCTCCACAGCCACCATAATAAAATTGTCGACAACGCCCATCCTTTGTGTCCCAATACCAACGAGGAGTGTAATTTTGACATGCACCAACTTCTGCTGGTATTTCACAAATATCTTTTGCTATGGTGGGGAAACAGTCAAAAGTATTATTGACAATGAGTCCTTTTACAATTCCTGTCAACAATAAACAGAAAACACGTAATATCTAAAGCGAACCTCACCTATTTTTTTAGGACAATGCTCTTCACAAGACTCCACTGACATGAAATTATTTTTATTTCCACCACAACCAGTATAATAAAATGGCAAGCAGGTTTGATCATTCTCAGAGAAGTGCCAACGTGCATGATTACCACCACAAGTGCCGCTTTCTTTGGGAAGTGCACATAGATCTAATTGTTTAAAGCAAGTTAGCGTGCAAATAACCATAAGCATGACAAGATTATAATTAACATATCATACAAACATATATAGCAAAGATTTCACAGATAATCAAATATAAGACCGGAAAAGCCGATATCCATACACGCATACGTATATGATAAAGTAACTAAGATATTTAAATATATAAAAAATCAAACCTTTGTGAACACCTGGTTGTCTACAATGATAATTACATGCATGCTCAGTCATGTAGTTATTCTTGTTGCCCTTGCAACCACCGTAAGCAAACTGGCGGCAAACATCAGTCTCATTATCATAGTGCCACCTTTCGAAATTGCCTTGACAAGGACCAGCATCCACTGGTTGTTCGCATGGTGCTAAAATTTTGAAATATGACGTTATTAAAATTTAAATAAAAAATCTAATTTATTTACGTAAAATCTCTTCGATGGAACACTGTGCTTTACACTCTTCAAGACTATCAAACCGATTGCTTGTTCCATAACATCCACCATAATTAAATTCTTCGCATCGACTTCTATCCGAATTAAAGTACCATTTCTTCTGAAAGCTTGGACATGGCCCTGCGCTTTTCGGCAAAAGACATGTGTCCTTTCCTTTGTATTCCTGACAAGTACTCTTGCATTCAATCTCAGTTTCGAATCTATTTCCATTTCCACCGCATCCACCATACCAAAAGCGAGCACACGCACCATAAGATGTATCAAAGAAATATTGAATTGAGAAATTGCTACAATTTCCAGTTTCTTTTGGAAGTCCACATGCCTTTTGTGGAGATTCGTGTAAAATTTCACATCCTTCAAATTTGTCACCTTGTGCTTCAGTAACACCATCAGGACAACATCCGTATTTGCTTTCTGCACAAGAACAACCTTCGAAGTTTGGTCCTTTTGCTGCTGTTTTTTCATCAGGACAGCATTTATACTGGGTTTGTGTGCAATGGCATCCATAATGATGGGGACCCTGTGGTAGTGTTATACCATCTGGGCAGCAGCCAAACTGCATTGTATGACATGGACATCCTGAAAATTTCTCTCCATTTGCTGGTGTCAGTTTATCTGGGCAGCAGCCAAATCGACTCGATTCACAACTACAGCCCTCATTATTTCTACCGCGAGCAGCAGTTTTATTGTCAGGACAGCAACCATATGGAGTATATTTACAGTCACAGTCTAAGAAGTTCGGTCCTCTTGCAGCATTAATATTGTCAGGACAACAACCAAACTGAGAATTCAGACAACAACCTTCTCCCATTGAACCATGAGCTGGAGTTAAACCATCTTGGCAGCAACCATAAGGTTCTTGAGTGCAGGAAGGACAGCCGTCTTCATTTGGACCACGTGCAGATGTTTTTCCATCGCGACAACAGCCATGTTTAGACTTTGAACAATCTTTTTCATCGCTTAGGTCACATCCTTTAAAGTTTTCTCCCTTAGCAGAAGTTTTTTCATCTGGACAACATCCGTATTCTTCCGAAGAGCACGTTTTGGCAACTTCTTTCTCCGAACTTTCCGTAGTAAAATCTTGAATCGTGATATCTGTAGCATCTGTTCCATCCGTTATTTCAGAAGAACTTTCAGTAATGTACGATAATGAACTGCTTACGGTTGTTTCTTCGGTCTCTTCTTCCAATGTTTCAGTAGTTGTAGGTGCTTCAGTAGTCGGTTCTGGACATCCTTCATTATCATCCCCCGCAGCAGGTGTAAAGTTATCTGAACAGCAACCAAAGAGAGTTTCCTTACAAGTTGATACTGGGCAACCTTTATTGTCAACACCATGGGCTGGGGAAAGGCCATCTGGACAGCAGCCAAATTCGGAGTCAAGACATGTTTTAATGATTGGACAACCTTGTCCAAATGGTCCCTTAGCTGGTGTTTTTCTGTCGGGACAACATCCGAATTTCGATAAAATGCACTTTTCCTTCTTACGCTTCTTTAATTTACATTTTTTGGGTTTAAGTTCTCTCTCCAATGCAGCATCAAGTGTGTTTGGAGTTGTTGCGACATCTTGCTCTCTGTTTTGCGAAGACTCTGAGGACCATATATCAAATGCCGTTGTATCTACTGCTAATGATGTTTGCAATTCGTCTATCTTATCAGTAGAACTCATATCAGTAGAACTTGTTTCATCGGAAAATGATGTTGTTGTGTCGTAAGGAGTAGAAGATTTATAATTAGCTTCTAATGTGGAAGACTGATCACTATCAGTACTTGTTAGCGTGCTTGAATCTGTACTTTCAGTTGTATCTGAAACAGAGTCGCCTAAAGTAGAACTACTATCTTTTGGGATAACTGTGTTTTCTGTACTTGAACTAATATCAGTACTCATATATGTAACTTCGGTAGATCCATCTGCTTCCGTTACAGATGTTTCTAAACTTGAAATAGAACTAAGGATTGTGGTGATTTCAGTAACATCAGTCTCGGACTCAGCCACGTCGGTTGTACTTGAATATTTATCAGTACTTATGCTTGTGCTGTCTTTTAATGTAGAATCTGAACTGTAGTCTGAAGTTGTTTCTGTGCTACCTTCTAAGACGGATTCGGTGCTTACATCTGTTGTGCTATATATGTTATCATCTGAAGATGTTTTGTAGCTGCTGCCGCGTTCTGTGCTTGAACTGTCAGCAGTTGTTTCGTTATCTTCTTGCGTTGAACTAATCAAAGTTGTGTCAGTCACACTTTCAAGTGTTGTTTCTGTACTTGACTCTGTGGTGGATTTTGAACTGACTTCCACTGTTATTTCCGTGCTGCTATCTGGTGTCGTGTATGTACTACTTTCTAAGGTTGTTTCTGTAGTGGATTCTGGTGTTGTATCTGTACTTCCATCGGATATTGCTTCTGTACTTCCTTCCGATGTTGTTTCTGTACTACTCTCTTGGGTTGTTTCTGTATTACTCTCTTTGGTTGTTTCTGTACTACTTTCTTGGGTTGTTTCGGTACTATTCTCTTGGGTTGTTTCTGTACTACTTTCTTGAGTTGTTTCGGTACTACTTTCTTGGGTTGTTTCGGTACTATTCTCTTGCGTTGAGTCTGTACTACTCTCTTGGGTTGTTTCTGAACTACTCTCTTGGGTCGTCTCTGAGCTAAACTCTGAGGTTTTTTCTGTACTACCATCCGAGGCTGTTACTGTACTAGCATCCGATGTTATTTCTGTACTTCCTCCCGATGTCATTTCTGTACTACCATCCGATGTCACTTCTGTACTTCCACCAGATGTTATTTTTGTACTACCATCCGATGTTATTTCTGTACTTTCATCCGACATTGTTGCTGTACTACTTTCTTCAGTTGTATAAGTACTATCGGAAGTCATGACAGCCATTGTAGAATATTCAGTTATAGAAGAGCTTTCTGATGTGCTTTCGCTAAGAACTTTTTCCGTTGAAGTATCAGTCTGTGCACTGTTGAATGTAGACGAATCAGACGAACTTATTCCGTCAATATTTGAAGTTGTAGAAATTTGAGAGTCACCAGAGACGTCCGTTGTAACTGATGATTCGGGTGTCTGTGCAGTTGTTCCATCGGATGATATCGATGATAAAGTTGTTACTTCTTCTGTTGTCAACGTTATGTCGGTCTGAAGTGATGATCCACTTGAATCAGTTATATCAGTACTGTATGCATCGGTAGTGTCTGTAGATGTTCCAAATGCAATTTCCGTAGTGTCTTGTGTAGAAAAAATATCCGTTGTGCTACTCAATAATTCGTCTGTCGTAAAGTCATCTTCCTTATCGTCACCACTCCCTTCGGTCATGGAAACAGTAGAGCCTAGACTTACATCATTCTTTTCTCCAGATCCTTCAATTGTTGTTGATACTGATGTTGAGCTAACAGGAGTAATTAAATCGTCATCGGAACTTGGTGCATCACTCAGCATAAGATCATCCATAATCAGTGGAGAAAGCTTTGTGGCAGCTTTATCCATATCAAAACCTGACCCAAGTAAACTATCGGCAACAGTATTTTGAGGAAGAATTTCGATTTCAAAATCCTGCTCGTCATCTTCTTCGCAATCTTCACCACTATCTTCGTCCGGTTCTAAAAATCTGCTTGAAATATCGATCGGAATTGTTTCGTCATCCGTGCAGGGTTGAGAATTACAGTTTTCTGACCCAAATTCAATTTCTGACTCATCGCAGGTGGAAACCCTCGTACCATTGGATAAACAAAATACCTCACGAGTTCTTTGACCCCCCCCACATGTTTTGGAACATTCACCCCATGGGCCTGTGAACCATTCTCCGGAGCATTCACTTTCTTCAGTTTCACATTGTTCTTCACTATTTGGTCTTTCAAATGCATTGCACTCCTTGTCATCAGAGGCAGGTGTTACTTTGATTCCATCGAATTCTCCACATATAACGATACGAGACCGTATACCCTTTCCACATTTAGTAGAGCACTCACTCCACTGAGACGTGAACCACTGAGATTTGCATTTGGGAGAATTGCATGGTCTCATGAGATCGGGTTTTTCTTGCAAGCAGAACTTCTCTTCATAGACCTTTCCCATTTTCGAACCACATATAGCTGTTCTAGTTTCTGTAGTTTGTCCACATTTTTCACACTATAAAATTTATATTTATAAAATTTATTAAATAAAAATATTGTCATACACTATACCCCGCTCCATTGTGAAATTATCCAATCCACTCCCTCGCATGGAGTAAGCATACATGACTCTTCGGAATCAGGCTTTTTTTCCGAACATTCCTCATATGCCAGAACTTTTTTTTTCCCATTTTCAATTTTATAGCAGGTAATTTTCCTTGAACGTTTTCCCTCTCCACAAAGTTTATTGCACTAGAAGATTTGTTTTTTTAATAATAACGCATGAGAATTATTTGAAAAATAAATTTACTGGTGTCCACGGTCCAATATGATATTTAGGACAGTTGATAACATCTCTGTTGCACTCTTGGGTGTCAGCAGGTTTGTTTCCAACATATTTTAAGCAAACACTGTCTTCGACGACAGAAGCCACGCTAAAAGATATTTCTGTAACATCGATTTATGAAAAGATGGAAGTTTTATGTTTTACCCGTTTGATGAAATGCGCCCACAATATACTGTTCTATTTTGATAACCATCTTGACCGCAGCCTTTTGAACATTTACCCCATTCACCCTCGACCCAATACGGATCGCATTCATCGGTGCCACAAACTTGTGTTTCACTTGGTTTCGTATTGGAATCACAAAGGCTCTCATCTACTTTTTCCAAGGTTAATCGATTGTTACAGGTAACATTTCTAGTTTGGACGCCGCCACCACAAGTAACACTGCATGGACCATATTCCATATGGGTCCATGAATACGAGTCAGGAAAGGTTTTCGTAACTGCTTCCGGAATACTATATTCGTAGTGAACACCTACGTTTCTGTCTTGAATTAGCATTACTATATATATAGATTCTGTGGTTGGCCCACTGGAAGTTAAATGATCGGGAGCAGCAAAACCAGTTGGTTTCCTTTGGTAGTGCCACCATGATCCAGCAAAATGCATTGGCCGCGGAAAATCAATTCGCCAATTGCCATTTAAATAATAGTAACCTGTTAAATTCCTACACGCCAAATAATTATTAGAAGGCGCGGCCTCTTTCAGTACAATGTTTGTGGCCCCCGTAGGAATGAGAAGTATATCATTGTAACCTTAAAAAACATATTTATTATATTAATAATTGACGATAATTCTTTTCACTCTTACCTGCCGCTAAATTATTTGTATCGAATATACCGGAGATAGTTTTGCACGAGCTGCCATCCCCAGCACATTTCCTGCATTTATCTTCACGAGCATTAGAACCTAACATCATATCACACCCAACAGGTTGGCATTCGCCATCTACACATACATCTAAGGACTTATCGTTGCACCTAGTTCCATCGATGACCTTTGCCTTATGTCTGTAATAGAAGCGCTCACCCCTCGGCATACAGTTTAGTTCGCACGGGTTAGGAGCATTTGTATATGGAACCCATTCGTATTGAACCCCATCAAAAGGAACTTTGTCAAATCTAGAGCACTGTTGTCCACGAAAATCTGGTTCTTCTTCTGGACAATCCTATAGTCATATAAGAAATATAAATTTTTGGGTCTGAAATATGTGATTACAACTTAGATTACAATGTTGATTTTAGCTTATTTTTTACTTGCCAGTATGTTTACAATTTTATATAAGACAACTATACCTGAGTGTTGCAGGAGAAATACTTTCGAGAGCCACCTTTACATTGTCGAGCACCATTAGAACTAAAAAATATTGTGATAAAAAAATGTTATATCTTTTGTAACTGAAGCGTACCCAATTCGTAAGCATTCTCTTGTTTGAAAGGAAACTCCGCCACCGCACGATCTTGAACAATCTGAAGGTGAACTCCACTCACTCCATTCATTTAGTTCGCCTTCCCCATTAGGAACTATGAAACTTTCAGGCAAGTACATATGGGCACCATTTTGTCGTTTATGTCTTTTTCCATGCTATCCAAAGCGATTATATTATAAAAGATTATCATTCAAGTATATTATTATAACTTACATATCTCGAATATGAGGTTTGAATGATTCCTGTCAGAATGAAAAATATCAAGGCTGCTGACCTGAAAATATGAACCAATTTACATAAAATGTTTGTTAACGCAATTCACGTAATAAAAAGCACTCTGTGGGTCACAGCGGATACAAAATTTGGGTAACTGAAATTGTGAACTTCTGTAGTTCAAACAGTAAAACTTTTGGTCACAATTTTCCGTCAAAATGAGACATCTTCACTTAAGAAAAGTTATATTTTGATGGCTTAATGTTGCTACATTTATAAATTATACGTTTAAAATTAGCTTAGTAGAATATGTGTGTCTAAGATCTAAACTAAACTATTAATAAGAAATCATAATGACATTTTTTTTTTAGAAAACTAAACTGGCTGTTCTAAATTATTTTCTATGCGATTCCGTGTTAAATAAATAATAATGAATAAGGAAGGAAATATTAATTAAGAAAATAACATCGTGCTCTTGTGCATTTTGTATTATACATGCAGTAGAATTAATCTCAAGTCCAACTCGGACTGTAGCGCCACCATTATATTAATATTATGTGTTTTTCATTAACTAAATTTCGATGCTTGGAAAGATGAACAATTCAAAAAGATGAACGGGGTCAGTTGTTCATCTTTTCGAGATTCTACTGTATGCATACATGCATGCATGTGTGTATATGTCTATAGCAAATCTAATCTATATATTCAAATCAATAGTCTAATTTAGTTTGATATATGTGAATCTAATAATTGTTTTGAAATGTCATATACCTATGTATACAGTACATATGCATATATACTCTTTCTGGATTATTTAGAAAAACAGCTGTTTTGGTAATTCTTACACACACAAATTATTTCCTTTTTCTGTGGCATTTAAAAATGTAGGCAGACATATATGGGCATATACCTTTATTTATGTAAATCATTGTAGTTCTTATTATGACACCTATCAAATTTCTGAACTGCGGTTGAAATTCACAATATACAAATAACCACATAAAAACACTGCAGTAGTAAGGTAATTCGTTCAACCTGATTGAAATTTAAACCTGACAATGACCACCAAGAAATATTTATGTACCTGCAGAGTATTCAGTTACAAGTTAGTTTTATCGGGGCCACCGTTATCTTTGTTAGTAGTTTTGTAGTTATTCCTTCATCTGATTTAACCGTTGAAATTCTTCATTAAAAGTTTTTTTCAACAAATTTCTAGCTTATGTATACAAGTATCTCCCTGTTAACTTTGTTAAGGGTTTATGTTAGGTTTCTCAAAGAGTTAGTTCATCTAAACTAATGTTGATGACAATTTGGTAAAAATGCAGATGTAATAGATTACATTTTGCGGTAACATTAAAAAGTCTCTCCTATATCAGAAGTATTTACATTTCATAGATATAGATATATAGAAATCGAAATTTCGCATATAGGCTTAGAGTATATTTGTAGCACAGTGTTTGTAGACGCTTAATTAATATACAAATACTCAACGTATACACTTTTCTCTGCCTATTTTAATTTAGCTTTAAACAGAAGTTTTTCAGTCTACACATTATACTCTAGCGAATATGTCTCATTATATGTACGAGTATATAAGTAATGGTGGCGCTGCAGTAGACTTGGGTCTGGCTTTTAAACAACCACTTGTGTTGTGCGTGCTACTGTTCCTTCAAGAGTGGAGTGGACCATCAGTTTAATGCCGACTCCGAACGGCGAAACTGAGAAGCGTTTTCTAGACAGTTATACTTTTTGAGCATTGTCAGTGACTTGAAACAGGTGGAGCGGTGAACAATTTTGTTTGAAAAATATTTGCCTGTTTGGGTATCGAACCTATACTGAAAGTCTAATGCGTAGGAGTTGACGCAAGTACCTACCCACTACACCACAGTGATCACATATGTATACATATGTATATTACATATATAAAAAAATATATATATGTAAATAAATAATATATTATATTAAGTTTAAGTTTTGAATTAGTTGTGATTTAAGTTAGTATAACAATTACTCTATTATCGTTCTGTTTCCTTCCTAATATATTGTGTATGAGTACACTGATCGAAAACTGTACAATTTTCATTCATAATCAAATTCTAAACTATGCATACTATAACGTTGCTTACAATTACAACCTATTTCGTTACTATGGGGATTTATAATAAAAATGGTGCAAACATTTCTTTTCCATGCATGTTAAGTGCATCATTACTTGCTACTTGATATGAAATATGTATACTTTTCTGTTGTTGTCAGCGTTGTGTCAAGATCATTATTTTCATCCTCTTAGAAACAATGCATCATTCGCGCACAAAAACGTATCATTAAAAAAATAAAAATAATAATAAGAGTTTTGTATCATTATGACATTGGTTCATATGACACCAATCCATTAAAGGTGCACCGGAATGACAGCAATCAGGTTACAAGTAGTCACTGAGATAAAAGCACATCGTGTGCATGACTATGGTCTTATGTATAGAAAAGTAATCTAGGTATAGGTTTTTGAATCTAAATAAATTATATGCGTCGAATATGTATATACATTTTTGTAGGAATCTCTTGCAAAAACAAAACACTACAAATATCATTTTACGAGTATATTAATAAAAAGTTTTTAGATGAACTATATCTTCTTATCCTATAGTAACAATCAGATATGTTAAATAAAATTGATGAGCCGTGAATATTTATGCGAATGTTCTGTATATCATTTAATTTATATTTTTCGAAATCATACCCTTGGACTTTTTAAACAAAACTTCTCCGCCATATGTAATGCTTATATAACCCCAAGCAAGTACTTAACATTCTTGTGTTTTCTGGGGACTTGTGTATTTGTTTGATTAAATAATTAATATTTAGCGGTTTTATAAGGCATTATGCGATACTGTTTGTTCATCTTGCGACCGAAATAATAAACAAATGTATATTAAATCGGTTATATTCCTCAAGTATAATAGAAGGAAGACAGATTAAACGAACCGCAAGTAACCAATATTGTTCATAGAAACAAAAAGTATCAAAAGTATTGTTTTTCGTTTTCACATTTTCACATTAAGTTTAACTGCAGATCTATACTCTTATATATAAACATACATATATATTTTGTAGTATATAAAATATAAAATATAATTTTCAATCACGTACACATGAATATATAATATAAACAATTGTTTTACTTGTACAGTATGTCTAACGCATACCTAAAAGTTGAATATAACATTAAAATACTTTAAAAAAGTACCCATCATCTATTTTTGTAATGTATCGAAATACATATGTACTTAAATATCTAGATATTTCGGTCCTCTCCATTAATATAATGAAACTATTAAGGTACATATTTTTTCAAATAGTTTTAATCGAAAATATACCCTGCACTTGATTTTCTCTCGATTTTTTTTTGTCATTCCTATTTTTTTGTTCATCTGAGACAGGGGCACATATGTATATACATATTTGAAGTAGCACACAACTTCTATTTTATTTTTCATAAAGAGCATGTGTCGACTTTGTCTAAATTTAGAATAAAAACCCTTCAATAGTTGTTTTAAAGATGAAATAAGGAAGAGCACTTACTACTGGCCCCACGCTGATGTTATAGTAAATTAGATGAAGTAAATGTATGTAATTATTTAATATATTTCTCGTATTTGTATGACATCAATAAATGTGTATAGCGTTTACAGAAATATAAGGCTTTTGAATTGGTATCCTATTAACTGAATATGTGACAATATCGATGCATACAAACAGGTGTTGCAAATTATCATTTTGAATAAATACAAATCATTTCATGTTACTTGTTCACAGGTATGATTTTATTAAATATAAATCAAGATCAGACACGCATCAAAA
Organism: Myathropa florea; assembly: GCA_930367185.1. Lineage (NCBI taxonomy): Eukaryota > Metazoa > Arthropoda > Insecta > Diptera > Syrphidae > Myathropa > Myathropa florea. Next base: position 132,728,872 of record OV884003.1, on the reverse strand, counting down.
GGTTCACAAATAAATAATAGCGTTGGAAACAGGTTTAAAAGCAAAGGACAACTAACTGATTTAGTATATCGAAATGAAACCTGTTCTGCCGAAATTCTTTTCTTTTCTATAGTAAATTTACAAAAACAACTTCGTTGGTAGCAGTTATTCATCCAACCAAAAGGTTTGTCTGAAATGTATTGTTTTTTCGTTACCCAATTACATACATACATACATATATTGTATGTACTTGTCTGAAAAAATGTTTAAGAAACCAACTTAATTAGCTCATTTATAAAAAAATATAATTTTATCGTCTCAACTATTTTGGGTATTATCATGTCTTCATATTTAATGTTGTTAGTCTAAGCCCAAAAATATATATTTATGTGGTTTATTATATACATACATTAAATACTAATTTAAAGTAGAAATATTTAATAACTTTACAACTACTCTCTGTTATAAGAAAGTCAATTTAAAGCTACTTAAAATAAAATATTATCACAATATTGGTGAAGATATACTATGCAGACAAGTAAAGTGATGAATGAATTAAACAAATATGTATCCAGATGTGTTAAAGAATTGAAATAGTTATCTTCTTAAGAATGGGTTGATCTCCGTTGACAAGTTTATATATATGTATGTATGTTTTCAAGTGTGCAGATAGGACGTTGCTTCAGCAAGAATTAATTTTATTACAGACAGATGGTTTTGTACAAAATCAAATTGGACTTGATATATTATCTGCATCTACAAGAGTTACATATACCCTAGATTTAATGTTCTTAACTCTTCTAAGAACCAATAAAACACTCATTCGGTGTTCGAAAAGTATAAAACGTCTTCCTCTTAATTACTACACAACCATATTTCGTACGCACGATCGTGAATAGAAGACGAATGTGTTAAAAAAGTAAAGGAGAATACAAAAACTTTTTCTTGTGGCCCATAGCAACGTGCTTGCTAAGTAAATTTTTTTGAGTAACAAGTACCATGCTGAGCACAGTATTGTACGAAATGCTTGCATCCAAAAAATAAAACAAGCTTCTCATTTTAATGTTAAATCGAATCTATCCAACAATTAATATAAATTCTTTTGAATTCGCTTAATATACACTTTTATAAATAAGCACTTTTATAAAAAAAAAAAAACAAAACTTTTAACGCTTTTTAATATTATTTCATATACATTGCAAATTTTATTTTTCTATGCAACGAAGGGAATTTTAAAGTATTGGTTGTATTTAGTTTCTGTAAACATTTATGTGTACGAGAAACGTGATGTACATTATAGACTGTATCTGGCCCATTATTAATAAAGATATTTTCAGCCGTCGCTTATAAAGCCATTTCTCATTATAAATCTCATTAAAATAGTAAATAAAAATAATGTAGCTTGTGTGCATAGGTCACTGTCTAAACTCTAAAGCGTCGGTATTCTTTAAAGTTGATATGTATAAGCGTATTAAAAAATAGTGCAAACATCTATTATTTGACTTAAAACATACGTATACTGATAGATGTTTGGTTTGGCTTTGCATTTAAAGCGACAAAACGTCGAACACATTTTGAGTAAAATTCGGATACTCAATTAGTGACATAATCAAATATGTGCAGACATTATGTTTGTTATTACTTATTCATTCATATTACGTATCTTGCAAAAAATCTTAAGCCGATTCAGTACTTAAATATATATACGGTATATTTGTATGTTCGCACAAGCATGTGTAATATAAATACACATGGGATTTTATTCAAATTTAAATATATGCACATAGATATTTAACTAAAAGTTAGAGTTGTTAAATTTTTATGGTAGCATAAGTCATATTAGTGGAATCTACATTGTAAGAATAGACGATAAATGTACACATATATTTGCTTGTGATATTTACTATTTCGTATAAGAAAATGCATGATTATTAAGAAAACCATTGGGATTAAATATGTGGATATGAAATTGATATATTCATATGTACGTATGTATATATCGGTAATATTCCAAAACATCATAGGACAATGAAAAATACATATTTTTAATTTAATTAGACTGCAATCAGAACAATTAAATATTGTTTTTTTTTTTACATTCTCCAAAAGTAAGGCAAAAATTGCAACATCGAAATCAAATGTTTTGCTTTCAGCGCGGTGAATAATAAACATAGTTATTTTTATGTTTCTGGAATTTTTTGTTTATAGGAAACTCATTCAGTAAACGATTTCGATACACTGATATAAACCTATATTTTCTTGTATCTCCTGCTCATGAGGTATGTGTCCGTATTCGGGGCGCGCTTGCGATTGTGAGTCAGCGGTGTGCAAAAAAGTGGAAAGATTAAAATTATGTGATGTTTTATTATACAATATAACCAAAACTGAAATAGATTTTTAAGTAAATATTTATATATTTTTTAAATTTCCGCATTGAAACTGAGTTTCATGGCTAGTAAATTTTTTACCGGATGTTTTAAGAGACATAAAAAACTGTAAGCATATTTTTTAAATAAGTTAAATGTGTAATACACTATATGGACGGACAAAAAAAGATTTTACATTTATAATTGGAGTAGAAACGAAAGAAGTGTTCGTATTAATTGAAAATTTATTTGCGGTTGATGATAATTATATGCAAACAAAAGCCTTAATCAATTATATATATAACTAAAATTATTTTAACTTGATGATTTTCCTTACTTTAATTGCCTTGATAAATCCATATCGCCCAACATATTTTGATTCCCAGACCTCCTCTAAACATTCAATTTTGGCACTGTCCTCATTAGGTAGTTTTTGTTGTTTTAAATCACTCTCTTAACCAACACTCAACGAATTCCACTTTATGTTAGGGCTATTAAAAGAATAAAATGATAAGTAACTTCGTTTACTTTCTGTTTAACTCTGTTAATATAAGCAATTTAAAATGCACTTGTTCGCAAAAAATATTTGAAATAAAACCAATAAGAGAATTAAGCACAGGAAATGTTAGCTTAGAATGCTTTGCAAAAGATTTTACCACCCTCCGGCGTAGAGATCTAACAGGCAACTGACCACATACCCAAACGATCACTTTAAATGTACTTCCTCTGGAGAAGTAAAATTACAAAGAAGTGTAGAAGCGATTTAATTGTATTGTATCTTTTTAAAAGAGTTCTTATCACAACATAGTCACACTTTACCCGTTTTAATTCGGTGAAAAGCAACAATACTTATAAGTACAACAATACAATTCAATAGTAATACAAATTGTAGCCAAGCAATTTGTAATCGAAGCAAAGTTTTTGTTAACAAAAGTTTCTCTATTTTCAGTGGAAAAATAGAGTTATTATAACACACAGACTCTTGTTCCTAGTTCCATGCAGACATATATGTATATGAATATTTCCTACAAGCACTAATCAAATTATTGAGGATTCGCGAACAATTTTCAAATATCAATAGCTTTTCACCTTCCAAATATAAACTTAAAAAAACACTCAACTCACTCAAATAAGGAAACCGTTTCGGCCTATCCTATTGAAAGCAAACTGGAAGACTGATTTTGAAATGCGTTGCGTTGATCTTTCAACTTCAATTCGCTTTTGGTACATCTTTCAGATTATACTCGTCCATTTTAACATCAAACTCTCCCATGTGTCTACCCGGGTCGCACACATTATACTTGCACATTGGACTGCCCAGTACAGTGGGTGCTTAGTCGCGCGTTGGATCATACAAATAAGGTTCCAAGGGCCTATCTGATCTCGAAGAAAACATTGCACTTCTACATTCTATGGAGCAAGTGTTTGCAGCATCGAACTTGTGGTGGTCCCTTGCTCTTACGGTTAAGTCCAAATATAAATGCAGATGAAAAAACCGAAAAGGACCATGGAAATCGCATTCATAAGAACGGCCTCTGTTTGCATATCTCTAAAATGTGTAGCAGATCATTTAATTACACTCTTCATTTATCTCTCCTTTTTGAACGTAAATAAATGCATATACATATATATATAATCGTATATATACGCTTATATATCGGAAAGGAATGGTGTATAGGATGTTCCCATTAGAGTCTAAAGGGAGTAAGTAATTTCCAGGGAATTCTGCCGTTCTCAGCAGCCTACTATACGAACATGTGTTGACAATATTTCTGTATGAATGTCAAATCCTGAAAGGCGGTACTTTGTACTCTCAAATAGCACTTTCCATAAATGCATTCACACATGTGTATAATTATACGATGATGCCCTTCTATTCCTCTTGCTGTAAGGACTGCTATGGTAAACGCATTTTATTAGCATTAACATACATACATATGAATGAAGAAATTAAAGTACTTGAGTATTTTAGAGAAATTTAAAAATTAATAAAAACAATTTAAATATGTGCATATGTATGTATTGGATCACTTACGATTACTCATATAAAACGCGATTGTTGAAAATTATGAATGAAAGAGTGCTTTATGAATTTAAGACAACTATTGTCATTATGTTTAAAATGCGAAACAGTATCCCATGAATTGAATTAATTAGTATGGGAAAGTGATGTACATAAACCGTACATAATATGAAAAAAAAATGAAATGAGTAATGGACACTTACAGAATGATAAGTATGTATTTCAATACTAATATTAAAAGTTATGTTAAGCTACATACAGTACATACATATATAGGCTTGCAAGTTTAATATGTAAATGCAATTAGGTGTACAAGGGTATAATATACGTTTAATTTCGCTCGTATGTTTAAATTGTATTATTTAATATTATTTTAATAGTGATATTATCATATTCTAGTCTTCTACTGATACTGTAGTCGAAGATTAAAGACATTTTGAAGCTTAAAACTAGTATTATGGAATTTTTAATAATTTAATTCCGAATTATGGAAAAAAGCACTAAAATAGTAACAAATTGGAGAAACATTATATATTATATATATATAACATTATAATAACTTTTAAATAGCGTTTTTAGTATTACTTTTAACATGTTCTCAATGTTCTCAATATGTTAAATCATAAATATTCCACTATAAATGTACATATCTAAGCCTATAATAATATATTGAATCTGAGCGATTAGATACCAGATGTAGAATACGTACGCATATATATTTATATGGATAATGAACTTAAGTACACTCATCGTTTTTTAAAATAAGCACAACTCAAAAAGCTGGCAAAATTAAATCTTAAATACTGTAATGATGCTAGTACTGAAAGAAATGACACCCTCGTTGACAAAAATGACGGAAATTCACGAAATGAAACCTCGAAAAATTGGAAAAGGAATGAAATGAAGTTGTGTTTTTATTGTACCGTCGCCACACTCCAAAATCGTTCAATACCATTAATTTTGGTAATTGCAGTTAAAAACAGTTGTTTGCAGTTTTTTTGCGTTAAACAGAAAATTGAATATGCAGAAATACTAGTTATTTTTTATTCAGTACATTGCTTCAGAAATTTTCAGAATGGAATTTTTATTCTATTTTTTAAGTGAGCGAGTCTGGCTTGGAGCGACTGTATATGCAGAGAGAAACGCTTAAGCCTAGAGTGTATTTCTAAAAACAATACGGTATGTTAATTTGAACACTGGGCGCTTACAAATACATACTACATATCAAATCTTATACATTATACAATTGCATTTTCTAGATCTAGAATCATGTTTCTTTCTTTTGATTAAAAAATAGCTTTTAAGTAGATTAAGTACTGTAAGTAGTGGTACATGGCAGGTATAAAGACATAGGTACATGCTAATGAAATTTAAGTTGTCGTACTTTCTCAAAAACAAATTAAATTTAAATAACCTCGGAATTGTTTTTATTGTTCAAAACTTAAAAGCATCTTCAGTGGGAAATGCAATGTTTATATACAATGAATAGTTATTCAATCATGCAATGAACCCTTTTTAACTAAATATTTTGCAGTTGTATCAAACGGTGTGTATAATTTTATTATATAACATTCATTTTTTTTCCAAGCACTTGAGGTTAGTGCACTAAAAAGACACCAAGCTCCTGCAACAAAATCAAGAATTCCAACAGACAATTTATCTTAAATACAGCTAATTATAGTCAACTGTTAGCGAACCTGAATGTTTTGCCAGTTTAATTTCTAGAATACTTTATTTAAAAGGAAGACAATATTTAGAGAACATTCTATATATACATACATACGTGCATACTTTAAACATTATCATACAAATCTTAAACAACGAATGATGTTTATAGATCTGGTTTTTGCCTGCATTATCAACCGTTTTTTGAATTTCTACTTATAATATTGACTCAAATTATTTAAAAACCATTCATACATGTTCATGCAAATAAATTCAGGAATAAAAAAGTCTGTATGTTAAATTGGATTTCTTTAATTCTAGTTTATGTTGAAGTAAAACCATTGCAAACGGAACTGTGTTCCGATAAGAAGTGTCCATGATATCACTGACGTTACACTTCCCGCTTTACTATTAGCTCATTCGTGTTTTAAAAGCAGAAAAAAGTAAAGAAAACCACAACCTTTTAGTTGGTTTCTTACTTATGTACAAAGTATCTAAACTACTATTTAGCAGACTATTTCAGATTGCGTACATTTAAATAAACAAAAAAAAGTTCAAAACAGAAAGTAAACGTTATGTACTAATACATAATCGACTGCCAACTTCATGGTCTGATAAGGGTGGCGGGAAAATTGGAACATGATAAATTTAATACACATTTATGGTATACATCGCAAAGTCGTGATAAGTTCACATCCGCTGAAAAAAAAGTTGTACCTTCTTTAAAACTGAAATTTAAAATAGTTATCCTGCTCTTTGCATGTGTGTATTTCATTAATTTAACTTTGTTTATATTCAATGATAGAAACTTGGAGGATTTACAAGTACACGTTTTATTTGTTCATGATATAAAAGTTTCTTCTCAACACATTTATGTTGCTGATAGGAAATGAAAACTTAGAACATGATAAACAAATAGCGTGGACAGGAAGCTTGAAGCTTATAAATATAGTTTGTAATTATTAATATTTCTTAGAACGGTTGAAGTTAAATATGTTCATGCAATTATTTTTTTTTTATATTAAGATCATCATTTACTAATTTATAAAATAATAAAATAGCACATGTACGACAGTATCAATGATATATTTTGCACGTCATTTTTGTTGGGACTTTCTTCGGAAACGTAAATAATAAAAGTACAATAGTAGACATCGTGCACAACTTTCAACTGCTAAATTTTGTCTTTTGTTTTTTCAACGTCGGCATTTATTTAAATAAAAAAGCCTTCTTTTTTAATAAGTGTTTTCTTTATTTTTTACGTTTTATAAATACATTGGACACCTTTTAATTTATTGAATTACAAGCTTATAATTAAAATCCTGGGTCCCAATCTGTTTTTTGGGATTCTAAGTGGGTTTTATAACATATTAAAACATCACCAGGTTGAGGTATAACTTGAGCATCCTTCATTCGCAGTCCACATTCAACATCTTTTTTAATTGTATCAACCTCATTCTTTAAATGTCTCATTGACTCGATTTCTCCTGTATTATTAAAAAAAATTATTGAGTAATTAATAATATAAGTTCATATACATAGCATACATACCATCAAAAATAATTTCGTCATTTCGAATAAGTCGAAACTTATTTGTTTTTTTTAGCAAACCCTTTATGCACCGGCAGCCTGCGACAGGGACCTCTTTTCTGCCATCAGTTATGAAGAACTGTTGTAGAACCGTAGCTTCACCGACAATATCCTCTACCTCAACAGGAGCCAATTTAGAACTTATCACTTCCTTAAGATCATTTATTAAATGATAAATAACATCAAATTTTCGGATAATTATATCCTTTGGCGCCTTAATAATTGGTTCCACGGAAAACGCATAAATCGTTGCATCGAAAGCTTTTGCTAGCTCAACGTCGCCTTCTGTGATATTGCCAACGCCGTAATGAATAACTTCCAATCGGCACTGGTCCGTGTTTGTATATGATTCTAAAACATCTAAAATAGCCTCGACTGACCCGTGGACATCTCCTTTAAGGATAATATTTACACGTGGTATTCCACTATCAGGTTCAGACTCTTTGGGACGAGGTCCATGACGAAATTTAAATCTACCAGCTAATCGCCTTACATCTCGGTCACTTCTATACTTCTTTAAGTGTTCCTCTTCTTTTTTTTGAATCTCGACCAAATCTTCTTCAGCTTTTTGTTTTCTGGCTTCTGCTTCACGCCAACGCAACACTGAGTGAGCCTTTTTCTTTGCGAAACAAATTTAAATTATCAAAAACTTTTAATAAATATCAAATTGTTGTACTTCATTTTCTACTTCCAAAATAATATCTCCTGAAATGGGGAGTTCGCGCCAACCAATTATCTCGACTGGAGTGCCCGGTGAAGCTGATTGTAATGGTTGTGCATTATCGTCAAACAGACTACGTACTTTTGCATGCGCAAGTCCACTAACTAAGACAGCCCCCTTTCGTAGAGTCCCTCTTGTTATAATTGCTGTAGACAGTTTTCTAGGGAAAAAAATTCAAATTTTGTATTTTTGAAAAATTATATATATTTACCCTCTTCGAGAGTCCGTTTTCGACTCTACAACAACTCCTTCTACCAACCCAGTGTCATCAGCTTTAAGCGCCATTAAAGTAGCTTGGGTGCTTATGGCTTCTGTTAAGAGTTGAATATTTGTACCTTTCAGAGCAGAAATTGGAATTACTTGTACTTCTCCCCCATTTTCCTCCAGAATTAGTCCCATTTGCATAAGATCCCGCTTTGTTTTATCCTGACAGTAAAACCAAAAATATATTTATTTGATTTCACAACAAGTACTTAAAACGCTGTAGTAACACATAATACAATTTTTAAAATTATATTTATGAGCAGACTTCTTGTATTCTTATATGATTATTTCTATTAATATATATAAATAACAAAGTCACACACATAGATCAGAAAGGAAAATAAAACTATCCCATACTTACGATATTTGCCTCAGGCTTGTCAATTTTATTTATAGCAACAATAATCGGTACTTAAAAAAGCAAAAGATATTAATATGTTGAAAATAAGTGCATGTATGTATATTAGGACATACCTTTCGCATCTTGTGCCAATTTAATTACTTCCTTCGTTTGGTTCATTACACCATCTTCTGCAGCCACTACCAGTACAATTATATCTGTTATATTTGCTCCCCGGGCTCTCATTGCAGAAAAAGCTGCATGACCCGGTGTATCAAGAAAAGTAACCTTTTCTCCTTGATTTAGGGTGACGGTGAATGCACCTATGTGTTGCGTTATTCCACCAGCTTCTCCAGCTGCCACGCAAGCTCCTCTAAGTGAATCAAGCAATGTGGTTTTGCCATGATCCACATGTCCCATTACGGTCACTACTGGAGGGCGAGCCTTCAAATTTTCTGGAAGCGGTGGAGGTTGAGGCATTACATCACGATCTTTTACTTCTTTATTTATATCCTTTTCCGGCGCAGCTACTATGCGAGACTTCATACCGCATTTTTTAACTATTTCTTGAATGATTTTCAAGTCTTCGAAACGAGCGTGAGGTTCAATATTGTCAGCTCCTTCTACATATAACATTACTTCTTGAACATCCTCTGCAGGAAAAATTGATATACGTACGTATGTATGTGGTAATATTGCTCTTATTGGAATAAACAGAATGTATTTACCCAAATTTCTATTCAACGTGCCTGCCAGTTCTTCAACAGTCATTCGTCGCCAGATATCAACTACCCCAAATGTTACTATCTTATTTTTGAGTTTCTTTGGAGAGTATTCAATGATTTTTGGAGATTTCTAAACAAAAACTTCAATTCAATCTTGGTATAAAATTACTTGTGTCGAAAGAAGTTAACGTTTATATGTGTTGTCGTGGTCAGTAAATAGATAAGCCTACTGATCATACTCTCATAGGTATATATTAAAGTGCCCCCATGAGTTTGTATTTAGCATTTTCTCTAATGCGTTGCAATCGTTTGAGAATACGATTCACATACTTGTTCATTACAATTTTACTCAATAATGCAATGAAATGAGAAATTAAATATATCATAAATTTACTAGTATTTGTTTTTTTTTTAAATAACCTCCTTGATATTCACATTTGTCTAAGCATTAAATACAGATCGCCGAAAATTGCTATTAATTAATGTGTTTACTTCCAAATTTAATTCCTTCGATGTTTAACTTACTTTTTCTTCTGCAGTTTTCCTCCTTTTCCACAAAACATTATTCAAATATATTTGCCGCTGTTGTTCCCAGTTTCGAGGCTGATAACATGTCAGAACAGCTGACCGAATGACAGATCTTGAAACACAATTCAGTTATTATTCAATATGATTATAAGTTTTAGAAAAGTGGTACAACTTAAATACAAAAATCGCATGAAAAGTAATTGAGTTTAATTAAAGATTATAATACTGTTTAGTGAAAAAAACAATTTTTCCTTACCGCGATATTTGAGACCGAAGCAGACTTACCAACATTTTACGTAAACATACATCTGTTTAAATGACATAAAATTGACGTTTGCTCAATATCACCGGCTGTGTTCGGTAGCTTTGAGATAAATAGAATATGGCATTAGAAATTTTTGTGTTTTCACTCTTGGTGGGCAAAGGCAATTTTTGTGTAAGTAATTCAATTTTTGTGGGGATTTTATTTATACAAATTGCATACTTTTTCTTGTAAAATGATATATAGAAAGTGCTTTTATATTATATTATGTGGTACATATTAGAAAGTGGTTAGCTTCGAGGAAAATATTTCACCTGTCAAACGCGCGCGTTCTATTTAAATTTGGAAAACTGAGGGTTCGTGCTTTGACATAAGATTCTCGTAAATTCAATAAAACGCGTAGCAATGCTTGTCAAAGTCCGAGCGCCCGAACGTGCTGTTGCGATTTGGGCATGAGAGGCGATTTTATTGCGGTTCTTCAATTCGTAATATTGATAGAGATAGTTAAATATAGATATAGAGAGAAAGAGAGAAAGAAAGACAGAGACAGAACAAAGAGACAGAGAGAGATAAACACATAGAGAGGCAGTAAGAGAGAGTGGTAAGAGGGAGGGGAAGCGAGAGAGAGACTTGCGTTTATAATGGCTTAGTACAACTGCAAAAGAAAATGTATTAAAAAGTTTAGAATCATAATTTTTCTTTGTTGAATGTTCTGATAAATATAATGCATTTCTACGAAGCTTTCTAACTCCATTTTTATTCACATGACAGAAACGCTCCGTTGAGAAACCCAATATATCACTAGCATGTAGATTCTTACCGAAAAACGCATGTTTCCTTTTTTCATTCTTTCATTCCAGTAATATTTTCTTAATTTCTATAAAAATGTAAATTTGATGAACAAAAACAGTTTTCTCTTAAACATGTAGTACCCCAGCGGTAGGATGTAGTATGTAGTACGATATGTACAAGTGATGGGAATATATATATTAATTTGTTCTCCTGTATTTTGTAATTTATTGTCTCAAGGAAAAGATCCCCTGAGGAAAACAGCAATGCCTGTCGAAGTGTCTGGAAATCAAATGGAATAGTTTTTCTGTTTCATTTTACATGCCATGAACAAAAACGCCGAAGATCCAGTTTCTTCACTACGGTTATATTCACACTTGGTCAAATCAAAAATCAATGGTAGTAAAGTACTACATTTTGAGAATAAATGATATCGGAGATTATTTTAAATAATTGTTGTCAAAACTGTTATACAGTTGGATGGAAGCTAGGAAACTATGATTGTTGTGATGGGTTGTTGAAGAAACTATGTAACGAATGTTACAACCTATGGGAAAATAAGGTTCATGTATTTGAAAATCTAATTTACTATATTTGGTTCGGGTTCTTGATTTTATAAGTAAGCAGAAGCAATCATCATTATGATGACTGAATAAGGAATCAAGCTTTTTACGAAAAAATCCAATATGTACAAAAGCATAATTCCATCAATTGGTAACTAAAGAATACGCACCATGCTAAAAGATGAGGTTTGAAATGATTGTATTTGTACATATATGTACATGTATATATACTCAATTATTTGTGTACACAAAAAGATACATAACTACATCGTTTTATTAGATTAAAAGTATTAAAGAATCTAATATAAGATTAAAAATCATTTTTATTCTCTCAGCTAAGTTCACCTTTTCATCATTAACTGCAGCACTTAATTCTGTTCTGAAGTGAGTCGCATGTTGAAATGATTGCTCTTCTGCAAATATCGCATCTGTTTGAGTTATGATGGAGCGCGCAAATATTCCAGATGCAAATATTTGCAATAAAACTAACTACACACTTGAGTGCTGGCGTGCATATCAGAGCCAGGCGCACATACAGGATGTGACAACGTGAAAGAGACTGTTTTTAGTCATTACAGAGATATACAACTTGACAACATTCCTCACCCACTGCTGTACCGTTAGGGAAATTATGAAACGAACAACGAAACAATCATATGCAGTCCAATTGCATAAAAGCCAAGTATGAGTTGATTCCATACACCTAAAATACTGATACATACCTACTTATTTACATGCAAGAGTATATGTGTTTCTAGGCCTATGGATATTTGCAAGCAAGTAGGTACGTCACTTATGTATATATGTATATGTATACATATATACCGTAGGTATATACCGGTATATATGCACCACATTTCCTGAAAGGTATAGCAGCCCACCAAAAGCTGTATGGCACGTTTGTCGATGCATATTGATAGATATAATAATGAGAGAAGGGGGGAAAGATACCCATTTGCTTCCTTCCTCTGTCGTTCACACTAAACGGATATAGAAAGGATTTCGTATCTAGCGTTAAATGTGTTTACATCCTGATGCGAAATGTGTATGCGTTGCAGTTTGTGTTCCTTTTCCCCTTCCGATGGGAGCGTTTGGATTGCAGGGATGCATGGCATCAAGTCAGCTCAAGAGCTTGTGTTTGCTTTCAGTGAAAGCAAACAAAGTTCTAAGGAACCTTAAAATCTATTAAGTAAAATGTAATTAGGATAAGAAACCTTTAAACGCTGCATCAAAATAACAAAAGTAATGGGTTAGAGTAATAATTTTTATTTGATTGAGTACCTATATACATATGTATTTACACATGTTATACATGTATGTATATGACTTTACTATTTAAGTAATTCAATTAGTATAATCGTTTATTTTTATATTTAATAAATATACAATGTTAGTATATATATCATATGCACATACATGTTATCTGTTCTTTGTTACTATATGGAATAATGGGATTCGCTTACGTATATGAGATAATCGTAATGCCTTTGAAATAGCAATACAAATTGCTACGTGAGAGAAAGAGTAAAGCAACTAGTAAGGCGGAGCAATGTAAACAAGCATGGCCGATGGAAGATGGTCTCATCTTTAATTATCACCGCCTTAAGAAATTATTCGTTTAGATAGACCAGATTCAAAAAAAAATTTTTTTTCGTGGGTTCAGTCTTCTACATAGTAAGTTACATTAGCGAATTCTCTTTATATGAAAGTTGATTTTGATCCTATAGTCGTAATTATCTTACACTTTTGCGTCCAAGCATGTCTGAAGTAAAATTAAATTACACTAAATTTGAACATTTTTTTGATTATTCGCCTCTGGAATGAAAACGATATGGTTGTAACTAAATTAACATATGTATAATTTATAATACAATTCATCCTTCATTGAATCTTTCTTTATGATGTGACTAAGTTTTTGTTATTTCATCGTTCGAATTCGGAATTAAACCCTAGGTTCCTTCCTCTCATGATAGAAGAATAGCACGCACAAAAGAAGTGGTTGTTATTTATTTTTTGTATATAATTATGAGAGCTCCAGTCCTGCTGTACAAAACAGGCTATTTATGATTTAAGTTTTCCTTGCTATTACAAAGATGGATCCTTTTAATGAGTATACATGAAAAAATACAGGCGCCGCCATTATTATTATTATAAATAATAAATCAATAAATTTACATATAACCAATTTGTGAAGTTTAACAAACCCTTTTTAACACTCTTGGCAACATATCTCTTATGTTTTTTTTATTCATTTTTATTCATTCATTATTCGCTTGAAATGGTTTAATTAAGAAAATTCAACATTATTTAAAAGGTATGGCTTAACCTCAATTGGCATTACCAAAGTGTTATGATTCTTAGAACTGAGAAACGTATCACATAAGTCTGCTGCTCGCTTGATTGTAATTAACTTATAGTTAGTAGTTATGTGACTTTATTAACATATCAGTTTCCGCCGTGAAGATAATCTCCTTTTTTTTAAATTTGTTAAGTAAAGGAAATACATGTGGTTTATTATAATCTATAAGATCGTGGAATAAGGCGATGATGATGACAATCATAATTAGCAACGTGACGAACGTGAATAAATACATTTTTTGGATTGGAAATCATTGATAAATGCATGAAAGTCATCAGTGTCAAATGCATTACAAATGGACAATGTGGTCTAACTGAATCCTACCGAATGGCGGCGGAATGTCACTTTTTATCGTAACGTAGGTCAATTTATTTTTTTCACTATGTCAACAATAAACATTAGTTTCCCCTATCGCAAACTGCTATATATTTCTTCGCACATTTTTGATTCAAAGTTTTTGTGATTAAACATTTGCCTGTCTCTCGACGAAAACGCATCCTATGAGCGACAAACACGAAATGTACTCTTGTTGGATAACAAAAGGATTGTACTTTGTCCAGTACTAATTCGCTAAAAACTTTTAAATCTTTTCGTTCACTTTTTGAAATAAAAGTAGTTGTCTTGATTTCCATGTTTATATCTTCTTATCACATTTCTTCGAACTCTTTTAGATCTTTAATGCCTTTGCGGTAATGTTGAAGTATTACTTCCTTTTCCAACACAATTATTTTCCTTCCAATTTTGATTCCTTTTTATATGTATGTACATCTCTATGAATTTGCTTGCGGATGGTTTTTTTTTATAAAGTTATTACGGTATTGTTGTTGATCACAAGCCAAGAAAATGTGCTATACATAAAAGTTTATTTATTAAAATTTAACCATTTTTGATATACCTAACCAGGGTCATATCTTATCTTTGAAGATTCAGCATTTGCCGGCTGGATTGTCACACTCATATTTTTATAATTTAACCACAGAAACATGTATGTTTATAAAACTTGGGTTTTCCAAGTAACCGAAGAGTCAGAATCAGGTAATAATCATCAGTTAAACAAAATATTTACAAAGAGCTGCGGCGGTAATGGCGGCGAAGGTGAAAGATAAAAGAAAATGCTTCAAAGTGACGTGCCCATTTCCAATGCAAAAAGTGCTGGTATATGGTAGTATGGTACTTAATGAAGACCCGGATGGTGCGGTATCGCATCGTGAATATACAGGTATAACATCGGCATAAAACAGTCGTTTTCTGTTTTGAATTTGATTTTTTGATTTCCACGCACCTGAACAATTGTTTGCTTTTACTTACATATATCGAATTTTAAGGCATATGTCTTACACAGGAAGAACTGAATTAATACACTACTCATTGTTTATACAGATAGACCACCCACGCTAAATTGAGTATAGAACATTTAAGAAAATCCCAAATAAAACGTGCCCTGTGATTTACTGTATACTTAAATTATTGTATGGTAAAATTAAGCCATATCTTTCCGATAAATTGTTGGATATTAATGCAAAACGAAAACAAAAGTTAATCTGTTGATGGGAACACATAACTTATGTTAAATCTGTTAAGAATTTTTTGTCAGGTGAAGTTATTTTTTTTTTTTGTTCCTAAATTGCATGTATTTATGTACTTATATGTATGTCCAACAAAAGCAGTTTGATCAATTTCTTTTAATTGCTTAAGCCTATGTTCCAAAGTAGCAAGTTCAAGTATCATCGAATAAATTGTTTGTGTTATGTCAATCAAACTCATTTCACTAACAGCACTAAAATCCATCCAAGTACTTTATAGAATCAATTGTTGTGCGAATAAAAATAAGTACTTAAGTATTGTATGGTTTGTGAAGCATACTACATGAAAGCCTTGTATGTTATTTCATCCCTTATTTTGCATCATATTCCAAGCCGATTCGCATTTATAACCACAGCTGAATAAAAGTATTTTTGATCGTTATGAAGACTGTAGTCACCATTTTTTCTCTTGAGTTTGTAATTCATTCTTTCCGCAATTGTCGAGGCATCAGGAGCACACTTTTGCCTATTGAATGCGCATGGTGTTGGCACTTACTGTGAGGTACTGTGATGCGAGTGACGTGCATTCGGAAAACACGCATTTGGTTACAATAACAGAAGAAGGCATAACAATAACATCTCAATAATTCACAAAAACTACAATGTTGCTAGAGGGTGGAATCTTGTGGACATGTGCTATACTCACACAAAATGTTCCTAGATGTATTTTGTGAATTAAAACATAACACAAACAGGATGTTAAGTAGCGATTGCCAACTTTTAGTGTTTACACAACACATGCACTGTAAATTAGGAACAAATCTTTTATTTTTATATACATTTTACAATGAAAATAAAACGTAAATGGGTATAGTGCAATTTAATTGTAATATGAGAGATTATGTTATTGAATAACTTTATTTGTACATATGAACCTTATATTATTTATATTTAACCTTCGCACATACATGTATACGTACACATATAGTTTCAAAAGAATAATACAATTTATTTGACAATTTGTATATTGGTTCAGTTTCAAAAAAGTCTATTAAATATTACTTTATTTATGTACACATTCTAATGTAGTTATTATATTTGCAGTTTTCATGTCGGTTTTTACATACAAATACTCATGCAGAATCTGTCAAACAATGTTTTCATTCGCTTCGACGGAACGATTTAGTAAATAATACACTTAAAATGTGTGCACATGGCATGACGTGACTGCATGTAGTAGCAGTCCTGCTAGTTATTTTCAAAAGCATGCCATACTTTCGCCCCAATATAAACTGACAGCAGGAGAACTCTAAGTAGCGTTGGGGTAACATTCTTTAGCAAGTACTTTTACAAAAGTACAAAACTTCACTTGAAGACTTTTCCTTTGCGCACTGACTGTGCTTCATTTCGTGTGCTATTCCAAAGCATTTCATAACAGATGTCCAAGAGTTAAAAAGTGCCTTGCACGATTTCAAAGTGATTGACGTCAAAATGTCATGCAAAGAATTTGTGCATACGTATATCTGCATGTTACGATGTAGATTCACGGACTTAATTGGTGTTTTGACTCCCTGTTCCTTATATCAAACTTGAATTAAATTCAATATTTTGATTTTTTTGCCATTTTCTTTGGAACAAATTATATTGAATAAGAAATAAACCAAAAAATATGTACAACTGCATATGTTTATGTGTATACAGGAACGTATTTTACACTTATTTAATTATTATAATTAGAAGTAAATCTTTTACTTTTAATAGCTGTTCTTAAGCCAGTACTTTTGATATGGCATGCTTATATTATATTTTTGTTCACACTTTAAGACTTATGAGTAGATGTAACTTTTTTTTCATTTATAAAGCTGTCATTATATACATTGAAATCAGTTCTTAAATCTATGCATTCAGTGTAAATTATTGGTTTTACATACACTTTTTTTCTGTAGTTTAAGGTAATTTTTTTTAATTGTCAGAAACTTTTGTGATGTTAAATAAATAAATTATTATATTGGTGCACCCTCTTTTTAGAGTAAAATTAATATTTTTCCTGGCTTTTCCTTCATTCATAACATCTTCCTTATATTGAGATGCCTTAAACGTATCTGCTATATACGAGTATTCGAATACGAAGTATTATATATATGACGTTTTAATATAAAGTTAAGATGAAGTCTTTCACTTGGGGCTATTAAATGTTCATTTATGAAATCTAAATAAGACTTTCATATAATAATGAATTGTAGATATATCTTTGCGTTGTGTATCTAAGTAAGGCAGTGATTGTAAAAATCTTTTAACACGTTAGTAATATACATGCAAACATATGTGTGTAATGTTTACAATTGCTGTCAGTGCATGATATAATATCTGTTTCATTTATCAAGATATTTGAATTTGAGAATTACTAATGCATTTAAAACTATATATCTGAATAGGTTAGGTTAGGTTAGTTTAGGGGGCTGTTAGTGAATTCACCAGCACATATATCTGAAAACTTGTTGATAATTTGATTGAAATGTTTAAGAATAAGACTCAGTTGAAAAGTTTCATCTGGAAAAACCTATATCCATTTAAGACTTTGTGGTAAACGATAAATATGTGCTTCTCTATTGATTATTTAAATTATTCAACAGTTTACCTAGCTCATGATATACATATGTACATACATATGTATATATCTTAATATATACTTAACAAAATATTTGATAATATAAAGTTGGAACGAAAAAGTGAAAAAGTGCGGGTTCCAGACGAAGCAAAGATGAAAGAAGTACTTTAAAAGATGCAAAACGAGGCGAGGTGAACATCATTAAAAAGCACTTCCGTAGCACTGCAACGGAGTACTTTTTAATAAATGAGTAGAAGAAAACGAGGAGCCTAATGATGTTCGTTTTATGGAAGACTCAGGTTCCATGCATTCATTACCCATGCCGAATTCTAGAGCAGAATAGCAAAGTGGGCACAAATTATGAGCCTACAGCGGAAACTATAGCTTTTTTATCTCAAGCCATACGTACACTTTATGAATTTTAACGAGCTGATTATGTAGCATTATACACAGCCATAACCAAGCATTGAATATTATAAAGGTGCCGACATTCATTCATTTGTGTATACATGAATGTGTACGTTCGCAGGTACTCCAATTAGTGATTTATATTTGAGTTGCATATAGCTCGCTTTTTACAAAAAAATAAATTATAAAGTAATGGTTGTGAGCTCTCGTCTTAAACCGTATTGTATTTAAAATATTTAATGAATGTAATAAAATTTATTTATTTTATAGACGCATCTATTCCCGTCAAATGTAAAATAATACTGCATTTGTGTAGACAAATTTCAAATTGATATTAGTATACATACAAGTATGTATGTACATTTAGATCAGGTATATTTAACTGACACGAATGTAATTGCCGTGGCGTAGTGGATATATGCATCGACTCCTACGCAATAGACTTTCAGTCTAGATTCAATTCCCAACACGGGAAACAAATTGTTATTGATACATTTTTGCATACACGAAACGTGCTCTAGTGACTTGTATGTAGTTGAAAATAGTTGAAATTAATTTTCAGTGCAAACGAAAATTAAAAAAAAAAGATACATTCGAACTTCGATAACTCGAACCATCACTTGCCAGAAAAAAATTGAATTATCAAGACTTCGAGTTATCAAGAAAATACAAAATGTATAGGTATAAATACTTATTTATTTGCGTCGAAACACATAAAACGTACAAGAACATAATTATTATTTAAAATAGTCTGTCATAAATGATTGAAGATTGCGTTCTTACTCCTACTAATAAAAACTAAGACAATTCTTAAGAAACCACGAATTTCCACACGTATGTATACTAGTTCATGGCATGGGAACATACAAAGACAGTGTCTTGAAAAAATAATTACAAAACGAACATGTTAAAGAATTTGGGAATTGCCTTCAGAAGTCGACTTATCGAAGTTGACGCCAAATAATCTGTTCGAGTTATCGATGTTCGAGTTATCAAGAACAAATTACATGTCAATTTCATTCGAGTTATCAATAATTCGAGTTATCGAAGGTCGACTTATTTCCTTCTTTCATCTTTCAAAATATTTTGGCTTTTCTTTAAAGATTTGTCTATAGTATAATAGCTAGCACAATGAGACAAATAGTACCGTATCATACATAATACGAATAAAATAACAAAGACTGACTTCCGTCACAAAACTCTGATATTTAATCTATGTGAGATGGACTGGATGTTCATTTGGGTCAATTTGTTCAATGGAATACCCACTGCGTTTAACAGATACCATAAAATCACACAATTTCTCTTTCAAAAATACCAATACAAATGTGATTATGGGTTTTCATTGAAGTCCGCCGCAGGGGTTTCTCTGTATTCTCTTATACCTATTAGTAATTTTCAAAGGACGACTGATGTCATCTCTTCAAAACAATAACTCATCTAGTGATTTCGCACATTTAGAGATAAATATTAAGAAAATATTTTTCCAAAATATTAAAAGTATTTTTAGTTGAAAGAATTATTTGTAAACCAAACGGAAAAATATAATAGTTAAGCTTGAATTTGAGTATATTGTAAAACAATATTGTACAACATGTACGCATGGATTATTGTTTTGATATAATACATATATTGTTTTGATTTGATGAAATTTGGAATGGAAAACAATACGCCTAATCTAGATTTTCAAAATGAAAATGTACAGCAGGGTATAATTGAATCATTGAATTTACATTTAGTATTTTCAAGATTGAAAAATAAAATAAATTTTCAGAAGTATTCAAAAAAATATTTAAAATGTTTTTTTTTGCATGGCTTCATTTCCATTCTTTTCTATGCATAGGCAGACATCTTCTGAGAAGAATTGACAAATAAGCCAACGGCTATTTGGTGTGAAGGCAGAAATGCAACATTGTTCTCCTTATATTTAATATTGAAGAAGCCTTGCCAGAAGTAACTGTGGACATATTGCATTAGATTGCATCTCTTGGTACACCGCTTCATCTTAACGATAAGATATTTATAAAGCAAATGCAAACAAACATTTGTAGCATCTTTTCTAGGACACAGCCACCCTACTTGTACATTGTGTCTGTGCAACAAACGTAAAAATTCACGTTCGTAGCCGTACCCATAATAAGACATACATACTCATTTATGCCAAAGAGACGTGCACATATATGTACGATGAATGTCAACATTTTGTCAGGGGGTGATTTTTTTAAGGAGATAGGGAAGAACTTTGCGAAGGTGAATATACGTACACATACATATAGATAGGTTTGCATCCGTTTTCTCATAGGACTACATATACATACATATTTAGGTCCATTTGTGCCGTAAGCAACAAAACGCCTCTTGCCGGATATAATTTCCGTCCACAATAGAATATGGGAAAAAATATTTGCTCTAACCTACAGATAGGCACTTGTAGGGGTTGCAATGAATAAAGTGTACAATAGAGAACAATTGCAGAATCAACATTTTAAGAAAGCAAGGAGCACGATATACGATAGAATGTAAAACCAAACATAAATTTTACAATCATGTACCTATGGGCACGGACAGAACAATTTTTCGGCACAATGTTCTATCACTTACCTTCTGCTCAGTTCAAACCTTCTGTCAGAAGTTATAATGGACATAGTATTGTACATTTTTATCAATATAAAGGTCAGATAGGTGTAATTTGAAATGTGACTATTCTGTGTAAGGGCAAATGACATTATTTATTCAATAGTTATTGATGACATGGGCAACACGCCTACCCGTGGAATAACGTGTTTTGAAGGGCAGTAGGTAACATTTTTTTGTCAAGAAAAGGAAGTCAGTTGTATAAACAAAATACGTTCTTTTATGTTGAATTTGGTCCAAGCTAAATCGTGTTTCAATGATGCGAATATGACTTATGGATACATTAAGTATAATGGCTGTCTAAATTTGTTAGAAATTAGTGTTTACTTTTGTACGTATTGCTGTATAAGAGAACGGTCGTTTATTTTGTTTTCCATTGTCGTAAAGGTGGCGTGCCAAGCACACGCTAGAAAGCACAACTGTTCAAATACTAAGTCAAATGGCATGAGGAAATGAATATGTCATAAGTAATTTCTATAAGTTTATACATGAATGTGATAATCCACTCACACATATTTCTATATACATGAACATTCATACTATTAAAAATTAAGAACAATAATAAGCAAACAATACTTATCTACATATAGTAGGGTTGTTCAGTTTATTTTCTATTAGTAATAATAACTACAGTCCGATGTGGACCTGGACCTAGCTTCTCAGCAAACACTCATGTTCTGCGTGCTATTGTTCTCTTACGAGTGGAGCGAATCTAGAGTTTAATACGAACTCCGAACGGCGAGATTGAGAAGCTTTTCCTAGATAGTTATACTCTTTGAGCATTATCTGTGAACTGAGATTTAAGCCTAGACTTGAAAGTCGAGTGTGTATGGGCCGACGCACACACCCACACGGCCACGGCGTCGCATTTTTTATAGCATATTTTAAATTGTGCGGCATCCACAACTTCAGTCAGCAGGAGCTACCTGGTTTCCATGGTAAGGTCGAGACCCTGGAATAGAGATGGCGGCGGATGAGCCCTTCTCGTAGGGCCAACGGCGTCGCTCGTGGCCTGTAAGAGGTTACCGACACCGGATCCTTCCGGACCCCTTTGTCCCCCCCAGTGGGGGGTTGTGCGTGGGGTTAACTTTCTCACCACGTTAAAATGAACGAGTTCAGAAACAACAACCTGCGTCGGATATGGACGGATTTACTATTGACGACCCCAGCAAACGAAAAATGGACAATGACTTTCGGTTCTGCATTTGATCGTTTTTAGGAGATTTTAACGCTAAGAGGAGGAGCTAAGAGGACATCTTTGCTAAAGTCATCGGTAAACACAGCCTGTCCGACACCACGTCCGGAAACGGACTCAGGCTGGTGGACTTTGTTACGGTGCGAAACCTCTCTGTAGCTAGCATGCGGTTCCCACACCTCAACATCCATAAAGGTACCTAGCGGTCCCCTGATCATTCAACCGTCAATGTTGCGATCGACGTTAGACACTCCTCCAGTATTCTTGATGTCCGAACGTTCCGAGGCGCCAACATCAACTCGGACCATTTCCTTGTTGTAGCCAAGGTAAGAACCCGGATATCGACAAAACAACGGAGTCGAGGAAGACAACCACGGTTTGACGTCGAAAAGCTACAATCGCAACAGACTGCCAGGAACTTTGCCGATCGAAACGTTGTCAAAAAGCCATCAGAGAAGCCGCTACTAATGTGCTAGGTTTAAAAACACCACCTAAGAAAAATACCTGGTTTGACAACGAGTGCAGGCAGGCACATGCAGCAAATCGCTGCATCGAACTACGAGAGCTGTTCGTGAGCTCTGCGAACAGAGAAGAAGGGAAGAGAACCGGCTTCTCAGAAGAAAAAGAAAGAGCACGAGAAGCGCGCGATCGAGAAGATGGAGAGGTGTTATGGCAGGAATGATGTCCGAAAGTTTTCCAAAAGGGTAAAACTTTTATCGAATGGATACAGAAGCTTGCAACTTTTTACGTTTTTCCTTGTTTTGAATTATTATTTTTACGTAATTTTAATTAATTTTGTGTTTTTGCATAAAGTGTACAAACGATTATCTGTTATAAAAAAAGAAAAATTCAGTTTCTCATTTCAAACTTTTGGCGCACCATAATGTACGAGATTTTAAGGGTGTGCAATTTATGTGAACACCACTGTATACTCTTTGAGTATGATCCCAACGACAAATGGTTGCTGGACCAGATTTGAAACAGTTATTTGCTATAATTCAAGGCAGCATATACATACCCGGTAACGCAGGTCGTGGCTCCCTTCTTTAACAATTTATTGTATTTTGATTCAATATTTACTTGAGTAAATCTTAATGCAATCGATCTTTATTAGAGGGAAAGCATTTAAAGCAGAAAGAAAATTTGATACATGTTGCTTTCGTAAATCAAGGATGTGTTAAGATTAGACCCTCGTTAAAAAATTGCCCTCTTAATGGTAGCTTCCTACTCAAAGAAAATTCTTTGCTATTGAAATTTCTAAAGATGTTCTCACTTATAATGATTTGTACTAGAGGTGAGACGCATATCCAGCAAGTATTCGGTATCCGGTCTATCGGCTTCTTTTATAATATCCGGCCGGAGCTGAATAATCTTTTGATATCCGGCCTAATACCGGATAGTGTTTTTTTCAGTAAAAAACAACAAAATAAAAAAACAGTTTAATATTGAAAGTTTACTAAAGCCAAATTATGGTGAATGAAAATTAATTTTCTGCATTCAGGGGTAATAATTTGTTACCTTTTTTTTTCGTATATAGTATATGCTTCAGAAAAGAGTCTCTTACTGTATAGACTACTACATGGAGATGAAAAATAAATTTTGGCAAATTTGAGCAAAATTGGGTATCGTTTTCCATTTACTAACCACCAAGCCCAAGGGTCACAATTCCCTTCAAAATAAACTGTTTTGATATATATATTATATATATATAAGCCCAAGGGTCACTATTGCCTTCAAAATAAACTGTTTTAATATATAAGTCAAGCTCGTTGGCGGTATTTTTTTGGCAGAAAACTCCATCTGTGTTTGCGGAAAGCAACCCTCTTCAAAAATTTCCCAAAAGCTTTGCTGTGTAGAAATTAAGAGTATCTTGTGGAGGAGAAGGAAAAAAACATGTTTAAGTTGGTTTTACTTGTACCGGTCTGATTTGAGTATCAGACCACCAAACTATTATACATACTTTTAATTTGAACAGATATCCGGCCGCCGAATATTCGGCTATCTGGCCTATCTGCAGGCCGAATATTCGATATCCGATATCCGGTCAAACCACTATTCGGTACAGCTCTAATTTGTACATAAACCTTGTAAAACGGTAAAAAAAAATGTCTCTCGTCGAAACTCAGCACACAATTTATCAGGATCGAGGCTTTTAATTGTGGTCGCCGTGGCCGCGTGGGTTTGTGCGTCTACCCATACCATTCAAATTCCAGCACAAGCAACAATTTTTCAAAACGAAATTGTTCGCGGCTCCACCTCTTTCGAATCACTGACAATGCTCTAAAGGCATTAAACTGTAGGTCCCCTCCACTCGTGAGAGAACAATAGCACGCACAACACGAGTGGTTGCTGAGAAGCTAGGCCCAGGTCCACCTCGGACTGTAGCGCCGCCATTATTATTTATTATTATTATTATAAGAGGAATCTAAAGGTTGAAAAACTTATACATTTTAAACATCTGTGGTTTTATGGAATGCAATATGAAGTGTTGCAGTTAAGTAAAATACAAGTTTCAAAAACCTATAGAATGTTTAATCACATTTCCCGTTTTTCCGACCAGACTTCTGAAATTGAATCAAAACTTACATCCTACATATGTACATAGTCCAGAAAGTCTTGCTAAGTAAATCCTTGAATGATAAATATAATTCTGCAGCTGGTATAGATAATCATATTTTCTATCTAAACATGTATGTAGCACCACCTACAACATAGTGAACTAATATGCCTTTATTTTATTTTTGTACATCTATATTTGAAATGAAAACAATTACATATACATACATACGTATTATTCGCTTTTCCGTTTACTTTGAAACACGCGTTCTTCAGACGTTGTTGAAACAATTTGTCCAAAGTGGCGTAAATCCATTCTGAAAACTCTTAATAGTCAAACAATCTCCCAACGTTTGTACATACGATCTACTGCCATCAAATGGTGCCGCACACAACGCCCATGGGGTGGTTGTTGCAAGTTTTGTAAAATTGAAATCCAAACGCAAACAACGTAGGGTGTGCAAGGCGGACTCTCCAAACAAATGCACGCGCTCATAACTACTTCGACTATGTTTTACCTTTGGCAAACTGCCAACCCTGTAGATTATTTGTTGCGTTTGTAAAATCGTAGCTTCATTCAAAAGTATTGTCGGGAGATTTGAATTCATTCCCCGTATTTATTTAGACATTTTATTAGAAAATCAACGAAGATTTATTCAACCAATCGATCGAACTAATAGATGATATATTATTCCAAAATATTAATGCTTGCATCCCGCTTTAGTTATTTTAATTACCTCCTGTTTTGAAAATATATGTATTAAGACTTTGTATACAAGCAACCTTATTTTTAACTATTTTGAATTAATAATTAACTTGTCCACTAAAGGATAAGTTTTCTTCTCTTCAAAGATTTGCATTCTGTTTATAGAAGAAAGAGATTTAATAAATGACACATACAACGTACTTATTAGTTTTATTCATCTATTTGCACTATACATTAATGTCTTCAGCTACATGACAATTCGAAGATAAGGGTAGTGTTAAGGACACTAAGCATTTGATGTCATACGTTTAGTAAGTGATTGCTAACATTCACAAGTGCACGAAAATTTACTCAATAACGTCCCAGATATTGAAGATGCTGAGATTTCTGTAAACATGGATTCAGTGTACGAGTGAAAACAAAATTTTTATGTTATGTACATATATATTTATTATATTCAATTCAGTCAATAGAAAGCAACAACATTATATGAAAGTGTCTAACAAATAATTCACACGCACCATAGTACTAGTATTGCCAGTATATTGCCTACAAAAATATATTGCGCATATTCGTTGAAAGCATATTCGTATAGA
Source organism: Myathropa florea (assembly GCA_930367185.1). Lineage (NCBI taxonomy): Eukaryota > Metazoa > Arthropoda > Insecta > Diptera > Syrphidae > Myathropa > Myathropa florea. The sequence goes on along the minus strand of OV884003.1, from coordinate 132,702,472 downwards.
AATCCCTAAAAATATACTGTGACTTGGACTTGATTGGCATTCAAAATTAACTGAGTTGTAATCTAACGGGGAAGGTTCCGTCGCATTAATATTTTTTGATAGAAGATTTTTTGATTATCAGGCAACGAATTTAAACTATTTCTAACACAGGAAATCACTTTCACCACATTCAATCAATGCTCATGCCTACTGTATATCCATTGCTGTTGTGCATTTAGGGGTTGAAATGAATGTGAGACATAACACTGATCATCGTATGGTGTTGTCAATCTCAGCATGGAATTAATGTACGAGTATTTTTTTTCGCACATTCTAATCTTTAAAATTTTAAATCTTTGGTATCTCGGAATTTGCACATAAATCAATATTTTGATACACATATAATTTCTTAATGATTACACTGGATTCTACAAAAATGCGGTTTCAGATCTTCATACTTAGCATGTCAATGACGATAAAGTTTTTGACCAATATCTCCAAAAATGTTATGGCCAGAATGCTCGAAATAGTTTTAAATGAAAGTACTTATTGAAATTAAGTCTTTTAGATTTTTTCAGATTTATATTTTTCAAAAGGTGCTCTGGATCAAAAAGTCTTTAGGCAAACTTCCACTTTATTTCAAAAGACCTGTCGATTGATGTATCACTCGTTGGGTTCTGTTACTGCTCCAAAATCCATTGCAACTTCACGTATATGGGAGCCACACCAAAATGGTCCCATCTTTTAAATTTTCGTGCATGAAAAATTATTTCTGAAAGTACCTAATTCCAAAATATTAAACCCATATCTAAAAAGAAGTGTGACAGAAACAGCAGAGGAACGGACGGACGGACACACTAAAATTATAAAGGTTCCGTTTTTGTAGACGGACTTCTGCGCCGCAATATATATATATAAGTAATTTAATCTTATAAACGTAAATATATGTATACACATAAACATTTATATACACGTATATATATTGCAGGAGGAAAATTATAAATTAATCTCTTATGTAAACACTGAAATATGAAAACCTCTGTTAGCATTAATGTGTTTGAAGAACCTCATGATAAGAGCCGTTGAGTGATCACAGCCTACGCCTAGGTGCACATTACTCTCTAAATCCAATCGCAAATAAGTGACCTTTTCTCAATTAGCGAGTGCTTAATAAAAAGCGCGAATTGCACACTGCAGCTACTTACATCTAAAACCTTTATCCAAAGCAGGAAGAGTGCAAGTGTACAGTATGAAATATGTATGCCGTCGTGGATTCGTGTTAGTGTTGAAATATTTTGAATAAGCAATAAACTCAAAAAACAGGCGCACAGTAATTTGTTGGAGCACACACAAACTGTAGCGAATATAATTAAATAATAAATGCTTTCACAATCATGTTTCATTTGGGTAACTAAGTAATGTTGATAATTTTTTTTGTTGTGAAGGATCAACATATTGTCATGATTATCTAAAAGTAATCGTAGTTAGCCATATTCCTGTTGTGTAAAATATTATCAAATTAAAAAAAATGTAATATCCTAATTAAAGACGAACTGCATTCTTCCTTTAATGATATTTACAGTTTCCCTTAATCCTGGATAGTTATGTTTAACGCGAACTATGGTCATGTTAAGCTGAATCAACGAAGTCACTCTTTAAACTGACTTGGGGAACTTAAGCCTACAAGCGAGCTATAGGCAATTGTGCAATCATATTGAAACGCTACTCGATTCAAATCAACACTTGAAGCATTTCTTTTTGCACGTCAAAGATTATAACAATGAGCGATGAGTTCAACGATTTCCAATTTTAAGTGGCAAAAATGCGATCGCTGCAGGTCTCTGCTACACACATACTAACAAACAAACATCCATTTATACAAATACAAATACATATCTCCATCCAAAATCATCCAGCACAGAAAATTCCTTGCTTCATACCCAATCACTGTCTGATGTGTGTATTTTGTTGTTGGGCACTAAGGGCTAAAATAAATGTGAGCGGTACCACTGAAACATGTTTTGAGTTGTTGATCCCAGCATGGAAAGCGAGATATCACCAAAAAAGTCGTTCCATACAAAATGTATGAGAAAATCAAATCAAATTCATAATTTCGCTGAAGACCTAAGTTCGTTTCCAAACACAACAACGTTTATATTTTACAGCGGCTACTGACAATGCTCAGTAAGTAAGAAAGATCTTCTCAGACTTCGTCCTTCAGGGATGCCATGAAACAGTAGGCCACCACTCGCGAGAAGACAAATGAGAGCATAACGTGAGTAGTTCTTAGAGAAGCTAGGGCCAAGTCCTCATAGGACTCTAGCTTTATAAAATAAATTATTTTAAAACTCTTATGTTAGAAATAACTAAAATTTAAAACTGTAGAAGCTATTCTTGAAATCAGGTATGGAATAATATGTTGCTATATATAAAGGCCAAAGGTTGTTTCTAAACATAATGGTGTTTCTGAAATGCTTAGTCTGTGAGTTCTTATCGTGTTTTATGATGGAATTCTTTACCAACCGGCTAATACAAACATATGTACAGGTGTGCTTGTATATTCAAACTATTGATTCAAAACAGTCGTATTGCTAGATGGAGGTCAATTGAATTATTGACTCTACCCTACGGCTACTGGCAATTTCATTTTCCCTTTATTTGGTAGTTCATCATCCAAAGATGGGGTAACGAAGGGTGGTATTAAATAATAAATTAATTTTGATTACATTTACATGTCCATTTCACGGATCGATTGTCGTTTTCTATGGAATTAAAATAACCACTGGACCATTGTTTTTGCAATGATTTTGTTTGTTATGTGAGTAAACAATTTTTATTGTAATTGTGAATACTGAAGGTAACTGCAAAAAATAAATAAAGCCTTTCCATATTTAAATAAATACAAATGAATTTATAGATATTAATAACCGTTATCAAGCTACAGTTATATTTAAATGTTTTCATTTTTCTTCACATACTCGTAGATTAGGATTCAGCTGTATTCCAAGACTATGAAGAAGAGCTAAAGTAGTTTTTGTACCAAAGTATAGGAAAGTTACATAAAGCACATCAGAAAACTTCGTTTCTCCTGAAAACAATGGAGAGGCTGGTGGATGAACACATGCATACATATTTGCATACAATACCTTGTCTTCCCCAATCCAGCATGTGTGTATCAAAAAAAAAACCTTTGAAAACAAGCGAGCGACCATCAATGTCAAATTTGAAGCGATAAACAACGCTCTACTTTTACTTAAGGTAAACGTTAGTATTCCAGACTGGATAATGTTTTATCCATCAGAACCATTAAGTCTTAACTAGGCTACCACTGCACAGAGAGGAGAGTTAGAGGAACTCCACAATTGTCTAGATACTGGTGAACATAATTCTTACGGAAATAAGTCACGTCGGACTCAAACCAAGGGGTTATGAAGATGACAGCGCTGGCCATAACAGACAAGTTTCCTCACACCAATAGAGACCCAATGCTAGATTACTGGACGGACAGAGCTGGTTGGGATGTAAATTAACTCCAAATACTTAGGAATCATACTAGATAGCAAATTGAGCTGGAATGCGAACATTCGAGACCGTTTTAGAAAGGCGGTGAATGCATCCATTGTATTCATAATTACAGCAAAGAACATACGGAAATACTCCAGAACGCGAAGAACATCGAAGAACATCTCTGCCAGTGTTGCAGACAGTGTGGACAGTGTCGTGGCCGTGGCCCTGTGGGTACGCACTACAGTTTCACAATCTGGGTTCAAATCCCAGCACAAGCAATAATTTTGTATAATTTTAGTATAATTGTCTAGAAAAAGCTGTCTAAAGGATGGGACAGCGCGGTAGTTAGAAAAAAACAGAATACAAATATACACATAAATAGCCTAGAAGAACTAATAATAATATAACAATGCCGGCGCTACAGTCTTGCTTCTCAGCAACCTCTCGTGTTGTGCGTGCTATTGTTCTGTCACGAGTGGAGGGGACCTACAGTTTAATGCCGACTCCAAACGGCGAGAAGAAGCTTTTTCTAGACAGTTATACTCTTTGCGCATTGTCAGTGACTCGAAAGAGTTGGAGCCGTGATGTTTGATGTGTTTGATGTTTCTGTCGAGATTCGAACCGACAACCTCGAGCGTAGGAGCACCTACCCACTACGCCCAGCCTAGAAGAACTATCAGATAAAAAATCCAAGAGATTGCTGAATTAATGAGTAGAACAAACTAGATGGAGCTCAGAATGACCATCAAAATGGAATCGTACTGAATGATATTAAAGGTTAGAATTTAGCAAATGAGGAACTAGTGATACAATATTTATCAAAGTTATATTTTAAGCCCTGTACTTATTAAAGAATAGAATATTCTTATTGTACAGCGATACTTAGTAACAAATAAATGAAAATGAAAATGAAATGAAAATGATACAACTATCAGTCAGTGACATCACAATGAACTCAATCAGGATCTAAGAGCGTCACGGTCCTTTTCCATGGCAGTCACCGTAACATGTTTGGAGAAATTTAGTCGGTTAATTTATGGAAGAATTCTCCTCTAAAATGTCCAATCCTCAATTAATACAAGCTAGGCCATGTTCTCTTCTTCCTCTTCATCACCACAGCCTCTACACATGTTACTACACATGTTGACGTGATTATTTCAGCCAAATTCCAAAAAGTTGGTATTCTTTCCTTTTCAAAAGCGAAATAAAACCAAATTCCCATATCCAACATTATTTCGATTTGAGGACGTGAAATTTCGAAATTTGACGACCTTGGGGATTAACTTTTGTGGTGATTATTGCACCTTCTTTCATCTTAAGATACTCAACACGGGAAGTGAGTCTCAAGTAAGTCATGCATTAAGTTAAAAGATAGAATGAAATCTATCTATCATCCCTAGAAAGGGATGTTAGTGATGTCTAGATATAAAGTATATTCATCAATATATATGTACGTACATATATACACATATATGTAGAGAATTCGATTTATGATCGAGCATCGAAAATTATAATACATCCACTTTTAATTTAGTATCTGCAAATGTTAATACTAAACATATCTTTTATTAGTAATATTATTATATTAATAAATGTTAAAAAATATAAAACCTCTATTATCCTATTCCTAGCAAAAATAGAGAAAATTCAATGAAAATTAAATTTCAAAGCCATTAACCATTGTCTGAATAACCGCAATACATAAAATAGCAATAAAGCGTCTAAGTTTGCCTATTTCCTCTGCATGTGTACTCACCAAAATCTGTAGTTAAATATTTTGCAGGAAAACAAACTTCCCTCCTAACTAGGTAGTCTCCACTACAGTACAAGACACATTATAATTTGTTGATTTTCCACTTAAAACCCATGGAACATGAATGGATCACTCGCTACGAGCTTACGAAACCATTCCACAGGTGTGTTTACTATACATGTGCATATATGTGGTATGTGGTGTGCACATAAGAACTAGTTCGAAACGCTTCGGAGTTGTGGCCATTATTTATATTTCCTCTGCCTCTAAACCCCTTTGCTGGTCACCGATGTCCGTGTACCATCACAGACATTTTAATATTAAATCCCCTTTGAGTCTGTGGCGATGGGATTTGAGCTTAGGTAAGGAAATCCGGCCACAACTGGTCGAGGTTTCGTTTGTTCTGATGATGTGCACAAGCTCACAATCGTGGATGAAAGACATCATGCATTGCAATGTATACTCAATGAATATTGTAACTACCTCTCATATGACAATTATATACACATGTATGTTTTGAGCCTCACCAAACTGAACAAATATAAACTTGCATAAATTAAGAAATTAGTTGTCGATTTTTTTTTACTTACATATGGTCAAAGGACGCCAATAAGGTTAATTTCTACAGTTTTCTGTTGCTGATGTTCATACATCTGAAATATTTACTACATATGTATGTATATTCTCCCTGTTATTCTTAATATAAAATAGAATAGTGAAATGTCTGTCTGCTGAAAAGAAAACTCACTTAGCCTTGAGATCAGTTGTACGTATATCTATGTATGTATATAGATATAGGGTGATAATAAAATTAATATCTTTTAATCATTGCTGGCGACCGTTGAAATAAACAAAAGGACAAATATCCTAGACTGCTGAAAACAGTTTGGATAATCGTTAACAAGGTGATGTACTTTACGCTGATTTCACGAAAGCTTTGATAGAGTGCATCACACTTTACTTTTGACTAAGCTTAAATCGTTAGGTTTCTACTCTTCAATGTTAGAATGTTTTTTTAATTATTTAAGTGACAGAAAATGGATTGGCATAGGTCGATAATTGTACATCTCGCTTAATAAAAGTAACACCTGGTGTCCCACAATGCAGTCATCTTGGCCTGTTGCTATTTTTTTAAACAATGTTCACGACATGTAAAATTGCTGTGTAGTTTTAATATTCGCGGATGACTTAAAATTGTTTTCACTTATAAATAGTGTAACTGACTGCTTTGATTCTCAGTCGGATATTTATAGTTTATCGAAATGGTGTAAACATAATTTACGCATTAGAGTGATATATTTCTAAATATAACATTTTTACGGCACACCGAATTGCAATGCCGATCGTTTATGATTAATGTTATAAATCTTAGACTTAATCGCCTAGATAAAGTTAAAGATCTTTCGGTGATTTTTTGTTACACAATTTTTAATTACACAATTGCTAAATCAATGTCTATGTCAGAATTTCTTAAAAGAAATATGAAGGACTTTCGAGATGTATATATATATACATATATATCTAATTAGTACTCGTTGGTCTGACATATTTAGAATATTCCTTCATTATTTGGAGGAAATTCAAATTTAAAAGAAATTCCTATTCATAAATTAAATATGGTTCCTAGTTAAGACGGAAGATGCAAAATGATTGACTTGCAAATGTTAAGTTTCAGACGTAAGCCAGCTTCAGGCAGGTTTATCTGCGAAATTATGCTCCCCAAAGATCTCTTCGGGTGAGAAATCTATTATATGATACAAGGCACAGAACCACTTATGGTTGCAAAGAGCCACTTACAAGGTGCATATGCACGTTTAATGATCTTTGCAACAAAATTAATTTTAGTTTATCTCGATTATATTTTAAAAATTGGGTTTATTCATTGTTTTTTTGATTAATGTTTTATGTCGCTTATTTGAAGTAGTCTATGAGTTGCAAAATCGATAGATGATCCTTAGTCGCGCAGCAAACATCTGTTGTGTAAAGCGATACTGAGAGTATAAACTGAGAGGAAGAAGTGATGAAAAAAAATATACAATCCCAATATGAGAAAAATTATACGATTGTTGTTAGTTAGGTGACTAGACAGACATAACCCTATTATTATGCATTGTCATAACAATGTTCCCAGGATATCAATGTAATGAGAAGCCTTTCGTGTATTTATTAGCATGTAACAGTAATACCCCTACTTGGCTCTAAATAGTACCAAATGTAATTTTAATTGTTATATTTTGTTTTGTTTAATAAATTAGGTCCCAAAGATGTACATGTATACTTATCGATATGGAGTACCCAAGAATCGGAAACGCAAATAAGTTAGTTTACATAAGATCCTGGGAAAATCATTGGCAATTAGCTTGCGGCTCAGATGTATTTTCCTATTTAAATGGACAAGGTGAAGGGATGCTCTCATGAAATAATAAATAACATTCCGCAGAGCTCAGAAACTTGATTTCATCACTCACGCCCTCTGAAATGCGGATGGGCGCGGTATTTTGTTCGGATATGGTCAGAATGGGGTTCTTAATAATACATGACTTCTCATATGGCTGTATAACGCAGCTTTTAATTCGTCCATTTTGATTTTCCCTTAACGCAGCCCTGGCTCACACTGCCGACGCCTCCACATAGAACTGAGTGGTCAGAAACCCTATCGTGTATGTATACCTACGAGTATGTTTGTGCGAACATTAATCGAACAGAAGTGAAACGAAACAAATTGGAATGTTTGCTATTGCGCTGGTTGATGGTTGTGAAGGAGGCCATTAAGGCCGTTTATTTGACTAGTGAATTATTCAAATTACTAATATTGATTCGAAAAAAAGGTTGTCCAACATTTTTTCCTACATGCTTAGTTGTTGCTATGTTTTAACTAAAGCAAATATGTCGTAGAAATACAATATGAACATGTACATGTACAACACTACCGTTATTTTAGTTTTAGATTCTCAGGATAGGAAAAATTGGAAGTTTCCTGTCCATGCAAATAATTTCGGATGAGCTTGTCGCATTTATAAAACTTTTTTAAAATGTCCAGTAATTAATGTCGCTCCAAAATGAATTAGCTATGCTTTCGTTAAGAAATCATCCTGGTGTTATTAAAAATGATAAAATAAAAATGAAGAAAAAAAACTTAGGAAATTAATTTTAGGTCATACCTACATATTTTAATTAAAATTTAATTTCTTAATTGATTAAAAAGAGTAACACCAAGATTAGATTATAAGGGCTTTTCGTTCCCACGGTATTAAATTTAAGACAATTTACACAGAATTGCTTGTTGGTCCGCAAAATGATAACAAGACAAAGAAACTATGAGATACATATATTCAAATTGTATTTTTGTTTAAAGAAGATTGGAATAGCACACCACACCACGTTTTTATTATTAGCCGTATACAACATACTCTACAGATCTTTATTTACTCGCCATAATGTGTACTAATAACATACCTCGTATACGAAGCACCTCGTAAATTTATTTCGGTGAGATATCTGTACTTCTTTGTTTGCTTTTTCACGAACACAAGTTGTGATAAGGAGGGACCTCAAACTGATGATCTCCTTCAGGATGGCATTGTTTGCATCTCTGCAGCTTGATAAGATAAGGTTAATATATTGTGGACTTGATGAGGTTGCTAAGCCGACCAGTACTGACACAAGTTGAGAGTGATGCGTACAAGTTGTCACTGCGTTATGGTGATTCACCAGCTCATTATCAAAATAAGGGTGCAGTCAGTCATTCAAGTACCTAATTTAAAAATCATCAACTAGGCTCACGTCGTTGTTTTTCTACAGCTAGTAAGAGAGTCATACCGTCTTCCATGAATGCGTGATACTGTCACTGCATATGCAGATGAACCTGTTAGCAAGTTATTTCAAGCAATAGACCAGAGACGGTTATGTTTACTTTATTAAAAAGTCATTCGATGTAACAAGGTACTTCCTAGAGAAAACGCCATTATGAATTTTTATGACCCGAGACCTTTCAAATGCAATCATCACCTCTGATGTTCGTGAGTTCAGAATTTCGATGAATGCCAGTGCTTAACAGATTTAGCAAATAGTGATGGTTGCTGGGGAAAAAAAGTGTATTGTAAAATGGCCGCAGTCCCAACCCACTTATCTGTATTTATTTATTTTTTAACGACTGCAACATTAACCTTATGAATGAGAAAAGAAAAAAATCCATAAATGTATGTAAGTATATATAAGTATATATGCAGATGAAGTTGTGTATATAGATATACATACATATATTGGGTTGTTCGGGCAGTCATTTTTGTCAAAATAAAAGACGTAAGAACATGAGGAACCCATACGTCGAGCTTTGAGATTAAACCTAGGCGTTTCAAATGATCATGAATTAAGGCGATTTAACAACACATTAATATATTGTGTTGTTCGGAAAGTATTTTTTTTTAAATTTAATCTCCCACGATCTCACGAGTTCCTATTCACCAGTTTGGATTAATTAATGCCTTAGTTGTGTCTTCAACTGGTCATCTAGAACGTGATGCATCTTCAACATCAAAATTACCGGATCAAAATTTTGGAAACTAGTTTTGGCATTGGTTTTCTATCAACACATCTTCTCAATACATATACGATAATTTTTATTCTAACTTGAACAATATTTTTAACTTTTTTTTAGATTTTTTTGATGGTTACAAAGTAAGATATTTCTTAAATGATACTTTTCACTTTCCATATTTGAAATGGCACCAACTAAGAACTACTGGGTAGAATCAGTGGAACTTTTTTACAAATATACATACATACATACATACATAACATATATACATCCATACGTATAATGATTATACGGCTTAAGTGTGAAGTTAACTGTAAGAAAATACAATTAAGTCTTCTGTTGGGAAAAAACGAGATTACTTTCCGAACAACCCAAAATACATATATATATATGTACACGTGTATATTTCATTATAAGCAAAAGAATGGATACATACATGCATGTAGAAGAAAGTATGTATCCGATAGTAACTTTTAATGTCCTTTTTTTATTAATATATAAACAAACACGTATCAAGTGGTGTGATACGCACTATGGACCCAAGTTATTGGCCGTGGCTGTAAGCTCCTAGAGATGATCTCTAATGGTATCTGAAAACATGGAAAAAAAAATGTTTGTACTAATCAAACCTATGAAGTGTAAAAAAAGACAATTTGTTGTCTAGGTTATAAATTATTCCCATCTACTCTAATTAAAAAAAAAAAGAAAATAAATCTCTTTAAGGACATTACGTAAATGTTCTCAAATATATGTACATGTATAAATACATTGTTTTATAACCAATAATGTAGTTTTTGTCCCGTAAATGGGACTTGATGAAAAATTCACATGGGTCAGACGATGCAGCAATGATCACTTCGTTCAATTATTCAGCATCGCAAATATTTGTTTTTCGATTGTTTTTTCCTCAATGTTTTGTTTTCGCTTTTTATCCTTCTGATTCAATTGAATTTATATGGTGAGTGATTTTTGTTTCCATTAGCTTGGTCTTTCAGACAGACGCACACACATAAAAATTAAACTATGCATTCAATTAAAGTATTGCGCTATTATCATTTTGAAGCTATTAATTGCCCTTTCTTCTCTACCATTCAATACATTCATTAAATTATACTCAAATGTACCTCCAGGTTACAAAAATGTACATAAATAACTATTGAAATAATAAATGCGGAAAGCTGCATTTATTTATTAATTTAGTGTACACAAGCAGTCCTAACACACACAACCTTCTCACCGTTATCATCAGTGGCGATGGCGGCAAAAATGTCATGTTTGTGTTTCCGCCAAATATCCTTTTTCAAATATTTGGAGTAATGATTTTGACTTGTTTTTTTCGCTGTTATTTTTGACTGTGGTGACGAGGACTTAACGTAGTCGTCCTTGCCGGTTCGATTCCTTGTTAGCCACTTTGTGTGCCGTGTGCAGCTTTCCATGCAGGATATTTATTCAGCATTCAGCAGCAAGAGTTTTCGCAAATAAATGATGATGAGACCGGAGGGTGAATATATGCTCTGATGTTCTGGGCGTTTGGGCCATTGGGGTATTGACATAATGAAACGAAACGGAGAAATGATGAGAGAGATTTGCTTAACTGAACGGATATACATACATAATCAAACGTTTTAAGACACACTTTAAAAATTGTATCGTTAGACAACGAACATAGATATTTAGAATATTACTTTAGAGTAAGGAATTCCACCCAATAAGGTTTAATACATATTTCAAATAAACAGCTTAATTATTTAATTCATATTGATTGTATATAAGATGGTTTGATTAAATTTTCTATTTTTTAAATAAATAGTATTATTCTTGAGCACCGTCGTAAAAATATGTGTCTATCGGTTTTTATTCATATTTAAATAAGTGAATGTGTCAACTAGTTTTAGTTTTGACTTTAAAAAATACAAAGTTATTTAAAATTCACCTTTAAAGTTTCACTATTATTGAAGGTAACTAACTATTTAAAACCAATAAATGCGATAACCCAAATATAAACATCAATGACAATGTATTCATATATTCTCAAATCTTTAGCATATTTTATCTGTATCAACCCCTATTAATAAAAAACAAAATATCATTATTTTTAATGTTCCATTTAAACGAAATTTAAGAGTTAGGTTCCTTCCTGAGTAAATAGGAAATGTAACCATGCCACAATCAACCGTCGCCAGCCGCGCCCCTCCGTCAACGAGGAATACTCTTCAACGCCACTCAAAGTTTGCATTTACCCTGGTCTCCACTTCGACTTTACCCGCTGCTCTAGAACCTACACGAATAATAATATTTGCAATCAAAATATTTGTTAGAAGGTTTACTTTCATTCGTTTGTTTGCTGTATCATTGTGAACTTTTTCGCTTTCAATGGGTGGATTTATTTTCTCGTTGGACTCATGCTCATTGAACCGTGAAGCAATGTAGTTAGCCTAGGTCAAGACCAATTGGTAATTTACATTTGATTACAGAAAGCTCCTTGCTTGAAAAAATGTTCAGTTGACTAAGCTGTGCACTGTTTTTCTATAAAACATTTGATTAAGAACTACTTTTTGCTGTATTAATTTAGTACTTATGGTTAAAAACCTTAACTGAAGAATATGTTAGATTTTTAAAAATTAACTTGTCTTCTGTTGTAACTGTGTACCTCTCTTCGTGTTTTCGATTAAGTTTATAGAAAATACGTTTTCTGTTCTAATCTAATAAAGACATATAGTAATATGATATATGAAATGACAATAATTGATTTTTACATCTGCCTATGGTTGTATGTTGGGCGCCGTGGCCGTGTGGGTTTGTGCGCCGACCCGTACTCACTTGACTTTCACAGTCTAGGTTCAAATCCCAGTACAAGGAACAATTTTTCAAATCAAAATCGTTCGCGGCTCCACCTCTTTCGAGTCACTGACAATGCTCAAAGAGTATAATTGTCTAGAAAAAAAGCTTCTCAATCTCACTGGCCGGAATTGGCATTAAATTGTAGGTCCTCTCCACTCGTGAGAGAAAAATAGCACGCACAGCACGAGTGGTTGGTGAGAAGCTAGGCCCAGGTCCCCCTCGGATTGTAACGCCGCCATCATTATTATTATTATATTTTATACTACGAAACATTGGGAAAATACAGTCGAAATGCACTTTAGTGAAAAATATTTTTTATACATTCAATTCAGATGTTCGTAAGATGTGAGCCCAAAAGCTTGAAAATATATAAAAATTATTTTAAATTATTTAATTGTTGTATACTTGTGTTTGTTATTTTATTGATATTGAATTGTTTTATTGTTTGTAAATATTCTTCTTTATATAGAGGTAATCACAATGAATTATAGATGTAGAACAGATTTAGTATTGAAATGCGCAACGAGAAATACCAGCTACCATTCAGTCCCACCCTATATAAAAAAATGTGCACACCATCAATAGCATCAAACCTAAATTGAGCCATTTGTCATGGCTAATTTTCACATATGCTATCAACTGTCAGGGGTGGGTGGTAGTATTGTCGACAGACGTATAACCCTCCAACCGACCGCTTACAAAATTTCCGCACCGGGGTACAAGTAACAAAGCCAAACAACGCAACAACAAACCACCCATAAACGCGGTTCTCTTTAATTGAAGGGAATTATAAACTGTACAATAAATTTGGTTATCTCAAATCCAGGATGTGGAAGCAGGGCTAATGCAATGTTGTTGTTCTTTCATTAAACACGTCAAAGGTTCCGAAAAGATATTCTGAATAGGCGATTCTATAAGCGAAATAAGGCAAAAAGGAAACAAAGAAACTGCACCCTCCACAATTTCACTTTGCGACCAATGCAGCCCTTGAGGGTTGAATGGAAGATAGACGCGCGGCTCAGTGTTTGTTAGCACTACGAAGAATAATGAAAAAAGGATTTACACATGCCGTACTCAGCCGCAGAAGTGCGTACAATCGCAATCGGAATAAGGGCAATAAAATAATTGTGACAATAAGCGTCTCATTATTGTTTTTCTTCATTCACTACATTCATTTGATTCTCTTCACCTTGTGAGTTAATTTTTGATATACATACAATGGCATGATGGTGTTGCAGGGGTGGACATTTGACAGATCCATGGCAATAGGTTTTCTTTTGATTTTGACTGATATGGTGTTGGTAGACTATTTTCCGCTTCAGAAAACGCACCCAGTTCCGCACGCATCGCACAACAATGTGAATATTGGCATGTGCGTTATAGGATTTACGTTTCTGTCAACAGTGCGCAATGGATTGAAAGAATTGGGGATGTCAATCAGGATTTGGAAAATTGTGTCCAACATATTTTGAGGTGCAGGCACAACTTATTTAAGATTTATTTGAAATACCAGGTTTGCTAAGATATTCATTATTCATAACGCTTTATATGTTCATATACATATGTAAACCTGAAGAAAATCGAGATATTTAAAAGTATCTATGTACTCGTATTTACTCGTTTTTTTCTTAATTTAATATTTATATGCTTATTACTGAAAAAGTAATCTTTTTACAAAAAAAATATTGTATATTGTCTTATACTTGAAAATATGGTTGTATTCATAATTTATGTACTTATGCACATACATATATGAATGCACATCTCATAATAATAAAATAAATAAAATAATAATGGTGGCGCTACAGTCCGAGGTGGACCTGGGCCTAGCTTCTCAGCCAACCACTCGTGTTGTGCGTGCTATTGTTCTCTAACGAGTGGAGGGGACCTACAATGCCGACTCCGAACGCCGAGATTGAGAAGCTTTTTCTAGACAGTTATACTCTTTGAGCATTGTCAGGGACTCGAAAGTGGTGGAGCCGTGAAAAAATGTTTGATGTTTTTTCTGGAATCGAACCGAGAACATCGAGCCTAGGAGTCGACGCACCTGCCCACTACGCCACGGCGTCCACAATGCACATCCCATAGTAGTTTATAACTTAAGCTAGAATTTGTAGAAACAAATGCTCTCGAAACATTGTCAGCAACTGCTTAGAGTTCTTGGCTATTTTATATACGCGTGGTTGCACACCTTGATGCGGCGCGGAGGCTTTGTAAAGGTAAATTACTTTTGGGAAGTTATTCCCTATGTGGCTGTTTACAAACGACTGGGAAATCCGACTGGGTAGGCAAAATTTTCTGCGTGTGGAACACGCGAATCGGTTCACTTGCATCATATTTTCACCCAGTAATGTTCTACCGAGGATTTATTTCTTTTAAATTCGTATTTTTCATGAATTACGGATAAAAACAATTTTTGTTTAGGTGCAGTAGCAACGTTTGCATGTAGTAATATATGTATGCAGTGAAAAAAAACATTAAAATTGCATTTAAATCGTCATCAATTTTCCGAAAATGCCACGTAGCATGCGTGAGGTGTTACCCGATCAGCGATCACCAGAAAATGAGGACAACATGCTGAAAACGGAAAGAAGGGGGATGAAATTATACCTGCTTCACCCGAGAAACCGCTTTGAAAGTGGCCGATTTTCGGCGCATCCAACCCATCTCCCTCTGGCTGTGTATCCGGATTGCCGACATCGGCAGTAGATTCGGCTATGCTGTCGATGGACATTTTCATTGCCGGCTTACTCGTGGGACCGAACAACAATGGGAATGGAGGAGCTACAAAACAACACTGAAGTGCTCTCCAAACGCTCGCCCTCCCGAACGGACAGCGAAAGTAGGGCTTTAACTTCGCTTCTCAGGAAGGATTTAACAGCCAGCGCGCCCGCCATTAGGACAAGGCGTACAGCATTCCAGATCCTCAGCCGACACGTCAGCAAGGGTAAGAACAACTGGAGCGAAAGGAATAAAGAGAGGAAAGTGGACCTTCCGTTTCCTCAAATAAGCTGTATCTGAAAGGGCTCAATCATCTGACGAACCTTCTCCCACCTCAAAGAGAAGTAGAAAAACCGATTGGGCCATCCTATCTCTCAGTAGAAGGAGCATCTGATCCTAGCGATCATTGATCGAGGTCATGAGGAATGCCATCTTAGCCTGGAGTATTGGAAGCTATTGGAAAATAAAATCGAACTTAGCTTCCTCTCCTGGTGTAATGCCAACCCAGGTAAGAACACTCCGACGTACGGGGACAGGGGCTGCCTATCTACATATATACCTATATCAAATTTAAGGTATAACAGCAGGACGCAATCAACGAATATGAATTCGAATATGAATCCTCCTGCTGGCTCATCATTTACACAAGGCGAAGCTCCGGCGTTGGATCTAGCTCATCAGAGGGATCCGACGATACTGTGATAGTGTGTTTGGGTTCTAATGCTGGCTTAAATGTTGCAAATAATGCAAATAAACCTCCTTCAGGAGCCGTGGATTAGCCGGATTGAGGACTAAGGGGTGCAAGTTTATCCACGGTAATTGCAAAGGAAAGAAAGAAAAGAACCTACATTTTGACAACGTTTCTGTGGCGATAGAAACCTTAAAAACCAAAATCTCAAAGCTAAAGCAGGGTTTGTTAGTTGTTAGTTTGTTAGAGATAGAGAAACTTTAGTACCTGGCTACATGCGAGACAAATGTGGCCAAAAATGGACCTACAAAGCAGAAGACACGGCGCAAGGCTAGGCCTGCCGTACAACAGCTATTGCCGCAGATGTACGGATAGAAGAAGAGCAAACACCATTGCACCTTCCCTGCAGCTGTCCTGCAATTGGCACCACAAGGAAAGAAACCCCATGTGATTTTTATATAAATAATTTACCGGACATATCAGATATACTTACTTACTTAGATTCCATATGCCTTCGCGAATGTTAGAGCCTCTACTACGCCTACGCGCCATCGTGTACAGTTTCTCCCAATGAGTTTCAGCTCTCTCCAACGCTTCCCAAGCTGTCGCGACTCATCCTCTACTGTCTTAGGTCAGCGGGTTCCACCGCATCGCATGTTTTGCTAGGTTGAGCCGTTGAATAGAGGTCTCTATAGGTTCCTGGCCCGTTCTCTGATGAAGCTGTTCGTTTGAGATACGGTTGGGCCAGAAAATCTTTAGTACGTTTCAGATATACTTAGATGTCAAGAAAATCTGGATATTCATCCAGAAAATAATGTGGTTTCAAGAGTATAAGTTGGAAGACGGCTCGGTGGCATCACACTGGATCCCCTGGCTCTAAGTGAATCCTTCACTTGAGGGGGAAACCACCTTACCTACCTATTAATAACGTGTGGAGATACTAAGCTACTAGAACATTAACGCAAAAATGGTCACAAGACGAACACATCATTTCATAATGAATGCAACTGTCTTATATAATACAATTAACAGGAATAGAATGTATAAACATATATATATTAGGCATTTATTTATATGTAGGTACGTACAAATAAATCCTCCGATAGTAGGAAGAGAAGAGAAAATTATCAATATCTTTCTTTTCGCAGAAAATGCTAATTGGCAAACTTTCACCGAAGTTTCAATGCAAAAGACATTTAACAAAAAACGGTGATAAAAGCGACACCGCTAATTTCCAATTTTTTACACTACGAATCGCAATTAATGAACTAAAATAAATTAAAGGAAAAAGTTCGGTTAAATTGAATGTTCAATTGTTTGTTCGTTTCGCGTAATGAACTACATGATTCAAGCGACAAATTTAAATAAATTTAAATTTTTTTTAAATGTAGTTAGTTTAGTTTCCACAGGGAACAACGAACACAAAACACAACTTTTATTGCTTACAGGTAAGCAGATGAATCTACCTTTATTTCAGAGGAAGTAAATAATATATAATGTTTTATACGGAAGTACATACTTTGCAGCTAAGTCAATCATCAACTCGCACAAAAAATTTGCCGTAGATTATACGCTCAATTGGGTTACAAATCAAGCACGAGCATTAACAAAAGATGAATTGAACTGTATTTGAAGGACCTTTTACAATTATCCTTTCTTTCTTATTGGAGTGATGATTATAAGTACACATACCTAAAATTGGATTTTCCGCCTTTAATGTAAGAAGAAATGTACCTTTTTCATTGAGTGCGGAATTCACTTTAGTCTTTTGAATTAAAGTCGGAAATTTGAGATTACCTTATTTTTTTTTGGTTTGCGGTCCTGGGATGTTGTGTGAATTTTTTGTGTAAATACAAGATAAATTGTGCACCTAACACAATCGCTGAAGTACAACCTGAATAGGATTTGGAAATTTTTGAAGTGTATTTGGGATTTTTTATTAACAGGTATGTGGAATTTCATCCTAATCATGCTTTCATACGAGCATACATATGTTTCACATATGTTTTTTTCTTAATGTATTGAGCTGTAAAGACTCGGACATCTTATTTGCAGAGATATAACAAATTTGTCAATTTTAAGTAAAGTTTAAACAAAATAGGTTTTTGGACATGAATTTATTATAAACAGGTTTATATTATAAGGCTGGTATTTATTTCGCATGTACATATATTAAATTATTTAAAAATAATATTCTGTTGATTCTCTCCACTCGTAAAACTACAATAGCCCAAGTCCACCTCGTACTGAATATATTCATTACTTGTATCTTGGGTGATGTAAAGCGTTTATTGTTTCTAGTTTGTATAAACTAATTAGTCATGTAGTGGTATTGAGATCATTGCAATACAACTCTGAAAGATATAAGAAGGTTTGCTGGCAGTTTTAATTTCAGGGCGTTCTGAGAGCTTTTGGCGCAAGATTAAGAGTTGTTGTGCTTGTTCAGGAATTGATCCACCATCCAGGTGGGGCGCTTACACAACAAGTCGCGAAAAAATGATAAGTAACGAGTAAACTAATAGATGTTGTACTAAAAGTATGTATATTGGAAAAGCAATATATTATCACATTGCCAAAGTTGAATGTACATAAGATGACATCCTTCCATCTTGAATAGTTTTTGCGTGCGTTTATAAATTGAATTTGTTTTTAATATTACTTCCTTTAACAGAATTCATGAACAACTACAACTTTATTTTATGAAACCGTTTCTTTTTATATTAAGGTTTTAAATGGTTTACCTATTATAACTGCTTCACGTCAGGCTTTATAAAAATTAAATATGCCGTCTTCAAAAAGTTATTTGATTTTAGATTTTTTTGGGATATTGGGAAAAAATTGATATAGAATTAAGATCCTTTTCCAATAAGTCAAGTTTGACTGTTGAAACTTTATCAGCCTCAAAAATTAAATGTTAATATGCAAATTGATTTTGGCAACCTGCATAAATCAATTATTTAACATTTTTTTTATATAATTGGCTTCTATGTTTTGAACCATATGGTATTCTTGGAGAATTTACTAAGTCTATAATTTTATTTTATTTTTATGATAAATAGTTTCAAAAAAACTTTCTGCTCTTACTTTCACCCATGTATGTTTGAAGCAAGTTATCTAGTTTGCAAAATCAATAGAACGACTTCCATTTATAACGCTTGCTTCTAACAACTTATACAGCATTTATTTCTTTGAAATTGTATCTACGCGTACGGTAGGGAACAACATACATTTATTTATGTATGCTATAGGTAAGAATACGTGTAAATTGCTAGCGGTATATTCAGTTTAAACATGCATGTATTTTGCACTTCTTAAAGACTCTTGCCAAGACATGTTCAACACTATTAAGCGACCTTTGTTTGCGGTTAAAATTTGTTTATCAATTTGTATGCGCTTTATACAGTATCATCTCTATCTGTGCATAGGTATGCACATATGTGTACATACGTATAAGTAATAAATTTATATATGCATGTATATTTAATACATATTTACGTGCTGATGACGACGGCCTGAACCAACCCCAATGATAACACCGTAAGCTCCAAAACCCTCTACAAAATTGCAGAATTCACTCCCAAAAATGTGACCACGTATAATGTATGTATATAATTATGCATACGTTTTTATTTGACATTGGTTTGTTTGTTTGGGAAAAATGTAAGCTATTCAATTGACTTAATTCCTAATAGAGCAAGCAAGAAGAAGTAAAAGCGATTTTCGGTTAATATGAATGAAGACACTTTTTGCAAGTACGTTTTTATACCTTCTTAATTGAAAAAAAAAACAGAAATCAAATATGAATATAATATCGGAAAATAATATCCGTTTTACTTGTGTTCTGAATTCGAAATATTAAATCTTTAATGAATTGTATTAAATGTAAGTGAGCCCATTAAAACCATATTTTAAGGAGTATTTCGTGAAAATGTATTAATTTAGAGAAATCGCATATTTGAACACGTACCGAAAGGATAAAGTCGTATATATTCGGTCGTCCCCTAACGTTCAATATTTCAAGCGAACCAATTAGTTTAACATATATACATATATGATTTCTAATCATTTTTAAAATGTTATTTGTGGATAGGTTGACTTAGCTTAACCGTGCAATAACCGAAACACAGTAACCAACAATGACAGTTCAAATATTACCCCAACGCACATTCGGCGGACATCCCAGCCAACCTTTAATAATTGTTTGATAATGCTTTATTAGTCTATATGGGAATTGTACTGATATCACTCCAATCCCATTCGGTCTATTAAGCAAACATTAATAGAGAAATTCGTCAAAAAGCAAAAATACAATTTGGCAAAAAATCTAAATTTGTTTTAAATGACATGTCTACTGAAGCATTCTTAAATTCATGAATAAAATCACTGAGTACTTGGAAAACTGCATGTTAATTAATGTTTTCATAAACTTTTTTTGTTCCTATTTATTTCAATAATTCGCTTGGCAAAATTAAACCATATGTTCGATTTTAGTGTAGATAAGTATATACCTACGTAAATTGTTTCATACTTTTGGGGGAATATTTCTTGAATTTACCTGTTTCCAGCACTTGAATTGGATATTAAACTGCAACTGCGACTGCTTGTCGTTACAAGTATTTTAATTTTAGTTATGTTAAAAAAAAGGCGGTTCACTACTCAATGTTGATGTATGTAAGTTCGAATTCATTCGAAAAACCACACTGATATTTACACGTTCATCTAAATGCAGACACGTGGCTATAGCTCTACCATTTACCGTTCTAAGATGCATCCCATATAAATGTGAAACCCACAATCGTATTCACGAAAAGAGCGTCAAATTTAAACTGTCGTTATTGTTGTTGTTTTCTGGCATAATCTCGGGAAAGGTTCACCCTCAGAAATTTGAAGGGGTGGATTATTTTCAGTGATATAATTTGTCTAGATGGCACAGCCTTATAGAATTGCATTAAGTGCCTGCCGCAGAAAATATTGAACAGATACTTTTAGAATCGCATTAATCACGTTCAACACAGCGCTTAGTCATGTGTCGCTAGATAATATGAAGGGTGTGACAATGACTGATGTGAAAAATTGTCATCTTATCGTCAACACACACATTTACTGCTGTATGTAGATCTTAGCACTTTCACAGAAGCTGATTTACAAAAATATTCATCAACCACCATAGATATGCAAATATATTTGTTGCATGTTTTATATTTACTTACATGTTATACTCGTATGTATATTTATTCGCAGATCACTTGGAAGCGATGTTTAAATCGCACGATGGACAAACACTTCCTGTGAACTCCTAAGGTTCGGACATACACTTTAACAATTATTCTATTAGAAATGCTACTCTGACAGAGCTTAAAGAAGAATTACATAAGATCAAACCAAGAGAAGTTCTAAAAGAATTACCTAAGAAAGAGCTTCTGAAGTTTGTATATCGCTTTTAGATTAGAACATGTCCCTAGTCAGTGGAAAGTGGCAGAAGCAATAATGGTACTCAAGCTGCGTAAACCCCCGACAGAAAAAAGTCTTACAGACCGATTTCACTTCTTCCGATAATGTCTAAGGTGTTTGAAAGAATTTTACCTAATTGTGAAGGAAAGACGACTTATTCCTATTCACCAATTTGGTTTTACAAATAAGCATTCGACTATTGACCATATACATCGAATAACTGATGTTATAGAAAAATCGTTTGAACAAAAGCAAGTCTACTCATCTGTATTTCTCGATGTTTCGCAGGCCTTTGACAAGGTTTGGCACGAAGGCTTGAAACACAAGCTACGACAGTTCTTCCCGGGAAAACTTTACTTAATATATTCAAATTATCTTTCTGATAGAATCTTCCGTGTTAAAAATGGAAAAGAATACTCGCTATTTAAATCTGTAGAAGCTGGAATACCCCAAGGAAGTGTTCTTGGTCCTTTCCTCTACTTACTTTTTAGTAATACCACAAGACTTTGGCACTGTACTAGGCATATTTGCTGACGACACCGCTATTTTGATAACTGCCAAAACGGTCGAAGAGTCAACTAGAAAATTGCAACGTGCTCTAGATCGGGTTCACGAATGGACAAACAATTGGCGAATTTAACTCAATGAAGTCAAATCCGATCATATTAATTTTACATACAAAAACTTGAATAATTTGCCCGTGTTTATAAACGGTATTCAAATATCCTTTGGAAATGAAGCGAAACACCTCGGGATGACTCTCGATGTTAAGCTTAAGTGGAATGAACACGTCGAAAAGAAACGTGAAGAGCTCCAAATAAAATATAAAGAAATGTACTGGCTTATTGGAAAATATTCCAAACTAAGTACTGAAAACAAATTGCTTATATACAAGCAAGTGCTAAAACCCGTCTGGATAGATGGTATACAACTATGGAGTTGTACCAAAGAAAATAATAAAAATGTACTACAAACTTTTCACAACAAAGTACTAAGAACCATGGTCAACGCACCGTGATACTGTGGTACGAAACGACGATATTCACAGAGATCTTGGAATTGCATCAATCCAAGATAAATCTGAGAACATTACTCGTAAGCATAAGCTCACAACTACTCGTACTTCTAATTTAGCTCCCTATACGAATTGTGTAAGAAGATATGCTACTGGCGCACCGACTCACACTCATACTCTACCATTATATTTTATAATTAGGTTTTCCAAAAGTTAATTAAAATTCGGTTATGAAAGCGGAAAAAGTTGCTTTGCTCACGGAACGAAAGTTTTTAGCTGTTATTCTGTCCTTAAATCGTTTCTATCTTTCGCTTCCACTGTCTACTCTCTCGTTCTGCTTTAACATATCTGAAAAGGACTAAAATGGTAACTAGATATATATGTGCATACATACATTACATGGATGTAGTACATAAGTACGAAAACATAAACCCACCAATTCAAAGAAATTATGGCCAACAAAGAGGGACATTTCATTTTGCGCTCCTTAGCTGGGGATAATTAAAATGACTCCAGAGGAGCTGTTATCTCATCTGACCAGCACTGGGAATTGCTCAAAAATGATGAAGCACACAACTCAATAGCGATAATACGAGTCAAGAGTCCTTAGTTCCGCAAAAGCAAAATTAATTGCGCGACAACGTCGAGAAATCCATGGACATAGGGTGTGTGGTATATGTCGTCGCATTGTTATGGCTAATAATTGCCTGAGCAGGGCTGATAGGATGTGCTCTATCATCGCTTTTTGAAATTTCGTCCGTGACCATATACCGAGTTAATGGATTATAGCAATAACGCCCAAGTTACTCATCATTCAGTGAATATAAAGGCACTGACGTTGTAAATTGAACGACTGTTTTTAAGGACATCGAAACAACTAAACGTAGTTTACTGGGATGTGTAAATGGCAGCACACAGGTTGATAATTTTTCAATGTAGTGCATATTTTAGTTTATGCATTTTGTAGTCATTCTTTTATAGCATTTATATCACATTCATGAATTATAACACAAACAATGTACTTGGTAATCTTGTCGGAAGATCAGAACAAAACATATTATTCATGAATCTAGCAAGCAAAACTTATTTAGTGGATTGCATTGTATTTTTTAATAAATACAGCAAAATGAAAGTCTTATGTTTTTATATACATATGTATATCATGTCTTGATTTTATTAATGAACTGGTACTGTTGAAAAGATACGAACTTATACTCATTTTGACTGGTCCATAGAATCATTTGCTTTAACTCATAAAGGGAGGATATATATATATTTACTAAAGCCAAACATTTGCCATGAATTAGTATATGTACATACATATGTACTTGTGTATTTTCATGTACAATGATCCAATTATAATTACGGCGCTACAGTCCGATCTGGTCTTAGGTCTAGCATCCACAGCAACCACTTGAGTTTTGCATGCTATATACTGTTCGCTCGAAATGGTGTGGATCTACAGTTTAATGCCGACTTTGAACGACAAAGTTTTTTCTAGACGGTTATACTATTGAGCATTATCGATGATTCAAAAGAGGAACCGTCAAAATGTGAAAAGTGATTTTCAGGAATCGATCCTAGACTTCGAGGGTAGGAGTTGACGCACTTACCCACTGCGCCACATCATTATATATTTTAATTTAAGTTTAATAAATATCACTATACCATGGAAGTTTGTGTCCTAGTGTATATAAAAATATATGTACATATATATGCACATTGAACATATCGTTTAAGAATTTTCAGAAACAGGGCCAAAAGGACTCATTTTCACATGCAAAATGCTGAATGTTTTTATGTCACCTGATGATGGCAATGCAAACATTATTCTTGCTGTACAGAAGATCTCTGCTGTTCGGCAAGTGAACTCGATTGATGAACCACTTGTGGTGGTGTTGTTGACGGCGGTAAACTCTCGTTTGATTTCATACACACCATACACCAACTTTACACGTCCATATACATATATATATGTATGTACATACGAGAGTATAACATTTTAGTGACAGAAGGATAAAAAGAGTACCTTTCGTGTTACTATTATACGTATATACATACATATGTATATCAACGTGGAGTTGTCTTCATTATTTTCGTATTTGAAGTTTTGTCTTGCACACTGGCCGAAATCGTTATAACAGACAGTGTAAAAACAAAACACAAAAAGGAAATTAAAGCACCGTCTCGTCGTCACTTGCCACTTATTCATGTAGATCAATTACACAAACATTTCAATTTTTCAATTACAAGCCTGCGAATATACATACTCGTACATAGAAAAGCCATAATATTGACTGACTTCAGGGCGCATGTCTCCCCAACGTTCGTGAATGGCTTTGTCGGCCATATTAACGCTGGGTGGTGAATCAGTTCTCCCCATCTGAAATTCTATTTACAATAGTCTTCTCGAGTATCTATGGTCTATTTCGTCTTCCCACCCCGAGCGATGTGACTCGACAAGTCCCCACTTTTTGCTTGTAGAAAATGTCGCTTTAAACTGAGCGAAACGATGTCTCCTTGTAATGACTACAGAAAGCTTATATGTATATGTACATACGTACATATGTACATATGTATGTGCTTTCGTCATCCCAACATACTGGTATAATCTTCGCGGCGGCAGTCATCTCTTTGAGTACTAATGTTATGGCGTTAGTTCAGGGAGAAATTTTCTTCGGGACCTGTATGTTTTTGCTCTCGCTCTCTTTTCTGTTCTGCCACTCTGCAAATAAACAGGTATCCTCATGGGCATGACAGAGTCGGGGTTTATTTACAGATGTTGTCTATGTATATCCATATCCGAGTGGTATAAACGTCTCTCACACATATTTGTATGAGCTGGATGAAGTGGAGGTTTTCGTCTTTCCGCAGGGGTGTTGTGTGTACTTTCGCTTTGGAGCCCGCACCACAGAAACCCTTTCCTTTAAACATTACTCTGTATGCTGAGAACTATGTAGGGATTTATGTACATAGATGTATGTATACACAAACCTAGATAATGACATTTTATTGAGGAAACTTTAATGTCCTATATCCTCGTATAAATATGGGTAAAATTCGTATGTATATACAAGCGTATGTATGAACCAATGTAGACATCGCTGTATTTTGTATTGTACAGTACAGGTGGATGTCTAAAAGTGTTTTTAATTGTATCAACTTATTTTTATATGTAGTTTTATAAATTTATGTACGTCTATAATTTTTCTTATGTATAACCAGGAATCTAAATAACTTAAAGAAATAGCTTTGGCCATAAAATGGGTTAGTTTCATTTTGGTACCTTAATTTAAAATTCAGTTAAATAATTTATGTTTTTATACATAAAGATGTACATACATACATATGTATTGATGTTTATGAAATTTGCGCAAATAATCTTCATTGTATATCCGTGCATATATTTAAAAAAGCAAACCATTTGCGTCTTTAATATAAGTTTTCTGTAGGTATGTATATGTAGGTACAGTAATCCTCGGTTTATTGCGTTCAACAAAGATCAATTACAGAAATCTATATTTTGTGTGAAACTTTAAGTATTTGAAGCTTTTGAATGCAATTAAGTGGGAAACGCGCTTAAGATGGGTGCAATTTACTACGTTATTTTTTTTTTTTTTTTTACAGAATACTATTGTTTTTAAAT
Organism: Myathropa florea; assembly: GCA_930367185.1. Taxonomy (NCBI): domain Eukaryota; kingdom Metazoa; phylum Arthropoda; class Insecta; order Diptera; family Syrphidae; genus Myathropa; species Myathropa florea. The sequence continues at coordinate 132,676,334 of OV884003.1, read as the reverse complement.
ACTTATATACAGTCGACTCCCTCTAAGTCGAATTTCCATCTAACTCGAATTTTTCGCCATATTTATTTTGGCATTCCCCTCACATTCCTTACAAAAACCATCCTCTAAGTCGAACTCCCTTTAACTCGAACTAATTTTGATATCCCGTGAAAATTCGACTTAGAGGTATAAATAATTTGTGAAGATTATGTGTGTACAAAAGTTTTATAGTTTTTTTTTTTGTAATATATAACTCAAGCCATATGTACGCACATTATTATGCATAAAAATATTAATTTGTCAAAACTAGGATGTATTTTAGTACACTATACCTTGTAGATATAATATGTAAACCATATTCATTTAAAAATAACAAAAATATTTGACTAATAATAAAAACGAATTTTTTTTTTCAATCGCCAAGGTGCAGTGATGTATTGTACGATAAATGATGTGACGTAAAATTTTGAAATAAAACTTTCTTATACAAAGATATTTTTTTGGTAACAAACATTTTTATAGAGTTAATATTTTTTATGGAAGTATTTCTTTTAGGTTATTTCGAAAGACATGAGTAACAAGACTTAAATTATCAGAAACTGCCTTTGGAGGGCCAGTAAGCTAGATATTGATTAAATGTTCATAAACTAGTTAAAGCATTTTTTGTCCCTAGTCTATGAAAAAACGGATGGTGTACAGATTCAAATTGCAAAAACGGATACTCTAAGAATAAATGAAATAAAATTAAATTAAAATATGTTTATACATTTCCAAGTTCGTTTGTGGGGAAGCAGTGGCAAATACAATCAGCGCGAAAGCTGTAGATAATAATAATAATAATAATAATAATAATAATAATAATAATAATAATAATAATAATAATAATAATAATAATAATAATAATAATAATAATAATAATAATAATAATAATAATAATAATAGCGGCGCAACACTCCGAGGTTGACCTGTGCGTGCTATTATTCTTTCACGAGTGGAGAGGACCTACAATTTAATGCCCACTCCAAGCGGCGAGATTGAGAAGCTTTTTTAGGCAGTTATATTCTTTGAGCATTGTCAGTGACTCGATAGAAGTGGAACCGTGAAAAAATGTTAGGTGTTTTTTTTCGAGATTCGAACCTTAGACCTCGAGTGTAGGACTCGACGCACCTACCAACTACGCCACGGCGCCCACTAAGTTAAAAAGTATATGGGCTGTAAATGTCCGGAATATGTATTGTATTTATGAAAGCATATACATACATAATTCACCTTTTCTTGTCAAAGGTAATTACAAATGTTAAATGTTGTGAAACCATAATTTATATGAACCCTGTTCGAATATTTATTATAGATGAATAGATCATTCAAATTAAATTCAATCGATAAAAAAGAATATACTTGTATAACGAACAACGTCCAATCTAAACGAAATTTGTATTGGAGTGGATTTAATATTTCAAAGTCAATAGCGTTATGTGGAGTTTGGGCAGCTATCTGCAAAAGCTTATCGATCTCACTAGAATTCTATGAATGTACCCAAATTTGACATTGAAGAAGTGTTTTGAATAATCCGAGTGCATAACTAATGCATTGTATGTATTGACACAAAAGAATACGGGGCCTTCCGTTATATTCTTTTTCTTATCAGTTTTATGATATACTCGTACGTTAGCATTATCATACCCAAGTTATATGTCCTTCCTTCCTCTTTTCGACGCTTAACTGCGTTCACCTCAATTGAAGATAATAATCGACTTTTGTAAATACAACGGAAATTGATAAGAACTTTAATTAGTAGACAAACATTTTTACACCCATCTTCTACGAAATGCAATTGAAATAAAGAGTAAAAGTATTTTCAACTTTTATTTTACGTATGAGTATTCGTATACTAGTATGGCTATATACATATCCATATGTATATATATATCTAAAAGAAAAAGGAGATACTTTGTTCAAGGTGTGCACTTTTGCGCACTTGACTAGTAGATATTAGTATTCAAGAATATTTTACTTCGTCTCAATTGGTTTTATTTTATTTTTAACAGCGGTAAATTTTGAAATTACCAATAGTTTTGAAAACTTTAGAGGGATATCACACTCATATATTTTTTTATATTGTTACCATATAAACTCACACTAAATGCAAAATATCTTTGTGTGTGTAGTGTACATTCCCATACATACTATTTTAATAGAGAATAATCAATTTATCTAAAATGTATTAGTAGGTGATTTTCATTAGATTTTGTCGTTTCGAATATTTGTATTTCTTTTAGAAACATTACCACTTACATTAATTCAGATCAATAGTAAAAGTGTTATACGAGGTTAGTTTAATATGAAAAATCAAAGTTCGAAATGATTCCGAGCGCAACATTGACTTATTTGATTGGTGACGTTAGGGCTCCATTGACTTTTAAGAGCTCAGAAGTTATAAATAATGATCTTAAAACAATCATTTTTGTACACATATCGGAAAAAATTTAGATATCTCTTTCAGTCGCCTTGGTCTACTACATATTTTATTACTGCATGGACACTCTAGCAATGATGCCAGCTTTTTCTATTATGAAAATAAAAAATCAAAATATGAATGAATAATTTACGAGAATGCATAATTTTATTTATTGTAGATCAATAATTTTATCTAAAAAAAATGAGAAAGCAAGTGGAGACACAAATATCCAGCGTACCTCGGCGATCCGGTTGACTAAATAGCTCACTTAACTATATTATTATTAACATTTCAACCAAGCATAAACTACAAATCGACTATGTTTTAAGTAAGTTTGAGGAATACATTTGTCGATTTTTAAACATCCGTAAATGTGTAGATTTTATCCAATTGTAAATGCATTTTATATAGCTAAGGAATAAACGGAAAACACTACCTTTATTGGAAACTACAGACGTTTTAGAGCCCACATCAAATCTAAGGCCTCATCTTTACTGTATTTCAGTCAAAACGACTGTACACACATAAATGTGCGAAGATGTGGAGAAATTGGGCAAAACAAACATTTGAAAATTGTACTTTACCAAATACCGATTTCGTTTTAATTTTCATTTCCAGTCAAACCACAAATTAGTAAATTCAGTGTCAATCATGCATGTGCTTGTGTTTTTATCTATTTACCATACCTATCATCTTTATAAATATATTCCTTTATTAATAAATTATTTATTTATTTATGTATGTAATTGTTATTTATTTATTTGTTTATTACCTAATTATGTTTTAATTTATTTAATTATTTACTTATATTCGATATTCGTATTATTTCTCTAATTTGTATTGAAGTTTAAGGTCGAAATCCCTATCTTCTTCCTTTTTTTAAAATTCCAAAAGATATATATTGATAAAGGTTAGATCCCGAATTTCAGTATGTAAATTGTGAGCAAGCTTAATATGCGCATGTATTTGGGAGTAATCGACTTTCCTTTTATGTTTAAATTTAAGTAGTTAATTTATGTAAGTTAAACAATTTACTTGAAGTATTGTACATACTTACAAAGGCCTATGTCCATATATACATATATATTTATTAAAGGAAATTATGAAGTAATTTGAGATATCTCCGATTATAATCTCACCTCGTCGTGGGCGCGGTGGCGTAGTGGGAGGTGCGTCGACTCCTATGCTCGAAGTCGTCGGTTCGAATCTCGAAAAAAACATTTTTTCACGGCTCCACCTCTTTCGAGTCACTGACAATGCTCAAAAAGTATAACTGTCTTGAAAAAGCTTCTCAATCTCGCCGTTCGGAGTCGGCATTAAACTGTAGGTCCCCTCCACTCGTGACAAAACAATAGCACGCACAACACGAGTGGTTGCTGAGAAGCTGGGCCCAGGTCCACCTCGGACTGTAGCGCCGCCATTATTATATTATTACTAATCTCACCTCGTCATATAGACGCTTGTGTGTGTCACCTTATCACATTTTATATCACGAGGTAAGTGTTATATCGGGACATATCCTTTCAAAGTCATGTTAAATATTATGAACATAAATTTGAAAATTTAAATCTTGAAGATTCTAAATTGAGTGTTTCCAGTTGCATACAATATTTCAATATCATCACACAAAATTTATTGCTCACAAATTTCTTTGTTATGTATTATACTTTTTTAATTCTTCTCAGTATAATTTTGATCGGTCATTTTTCGGACATCCTTGCATATATTAAGTTAAAATCTGGAATGCTAAATTTTATGCAACAGAATGCAACTAAATAAAATAAATTACAGCTAAAATTGTGAAACAACTATATAACTAAAAACCTGGTATAATAATAAAGATATACGCAAGGAACTACATATGTAAATACTATTGTAAAGATATTACGTTCTTTCAAAATGTGTATTCTTTTGTGAATTGTGGACTTCCCATGCTTTGGCACAAATCCCGATCAAATCAGTTTTTATCCTCCCAGTTCCAGTGAAAATATCTATAAGTGAGATAGGGATACCTAAAATATATTTCCTCTTGGTTTCCCTTTCCGATGTCTTTGAAGTTTCAATAAAACACAGTTTTATTAAATTTTAAACATTGAAAATATTGTTTTATTTACTGTGTATATATGTTTTATGTACATCTTTTGCGCTTTATTACTCATAGTAATATGGGCTCGTGACAAAAAAAACGCTATTACTTTATTAATAAAATATTACTTATTTATATACTTAGTAAATAACTAATAATTACAATAGCTACATATTTGACATAACTTTAAAAGGTTAATGTTTTTGTGGCTTTTGCTGTATGATTATGTGAACCGTTTTTAATTACATTTCAACAATTACTTCTTCATTCCTTTTATTTGTGGTATGTTAATGGAATAAATCATATAGTTGTGTTTCATGTACCACTTACTAACTATATCTTAAAACTGTATCTTATAAAATGTTTTCAATTCATGTAGCCTATTAAAGAATATTTGCATAGTTTTCTTAAATATTTTACTCCCTTTTTAACTTTAATATTATCCAATTATAACCGCATAATTCCAATATGTTACAGAGTTTACATCGATAATGTATTAACAAAATAGATTTAGACAAAAAATATGTAAATATATTTAGATTTAGAAATGTGCAGATTCTGTATAGTAATTGATTAATTCGATTTACAAAATTCGATTTTCAACTGTGCTCAAATTCGAAACTAAAATTGCACTACATATTTAATAAGTTTTTAATTATATGAATAGAATATTTAGTTCTGCATCTTTTATATTTGTTTTTATTATGTACATAGGAATGCAATTTTAATTGTACCGAACCAAGGTAACTTAAAAAAAAAATTGAAAATGGCACAAATGCTTAGCATAAGATATTAAGGATAACCAAAAATAAATCTATTTGCGTACGCTGTGATACTACTTTTAGTTTGCTATCCAAAAATGTGTAATTGTGCATTTATTCGTTGATTTAATATTTCAGTGCAGCAATTTGAAATCACTCACCAGGGGTTGTGAAGTATGTGACCAGATGTACACGTGACAAACAACTCGATAATCAGAAGATATCCTATTTGCTACTCTTACTATCTAAATCACTTTTGATTGTTGCTTATTTAAAACAAAGTTACTTTACATTTCATAAATTAAATATTGTAAAAGGCATTATTATTTTAAACCAAAAATTATTTACATTTTCTAAGCACTGCTTGAAGTTGATTTAAACGTTAATTTGCAAAGGTATGTATTTATGAATATAAGTATGATATTAATGTTTGTTTACGTATGTGCCATCGTTGTCATTCAACGTCACTTAATGGTGGAATATATTTATTTTAGAATCCTAAATGTACGTTGGATTCTATCTGCCACCCGCTGTGAGAGATTCAGAATTTATATTGAGGTCGAAGTTTTTACACACTATAATGGTTAGCATTGTTAGCTTATTTTGCAAAAGAACTAAACGCAATTCTTAATGCACTTAAGCTAGGGGATACTGATGTCACAAGCTGGTGGTGCCAGTCGGCCCATGGTAACCTAAGCTTTGGTAGTAGGAATCTTGACCCAAGGCAGCGTGTGAGTTCGTGAGCGGACTGAGAGCGTTGTAACCGGCGTATTGGCTCATATCGTACATCTTTATATCAGCTTTAGATTCCGTTGGTAAAAGGCGATTTATTGAAAATGGGTGATTCGACGGAGTATACCCTGTTGGCTCCTGTTTTAAATGATGCATGGAATGGTAATCACTTATAAGTGATGGGTGGCATCTGTTAACCATAGCTGAGAGTTCTTCCTGTTGTAGTTGTTGGTGATGATGGTGATGTCCAGCTGGTATGTGTTGCGTTGATTGCTGCCCTAAGCACAGTTCGGCATTTGCGTGTAACATTGCAAGAGCTTCTGCGTCCTTGCTGTGTGCAGATCCCAATAAAGACGCACCAGATGCATCCTTATTATGATGGTGATGGTGATCTCGGTTATGGTGCTGATGATGATGTGAATGATCATCGTGGTGGCTGTCTTTTTTGCCAGGGCTAGTGGCTTCCAAGCTACTGTGTGAAGGGCTCTTATGTAATTGCCGTATGGCTTCTTTTTTCTCATCCTTAAATCGTTTTTGACGTCGCAAATAGCAACCGTTCTCAAACATATTACCAGAATCTGGATGCAGGGTCCAAAAAGATCCCTTGCCTGGTTTATCGGGTGTCCGAGGAATCTTAACAAAACAGTCGTTAAAGCTGAGAGAATGGCGAATTGAGTTTTGCCAACGTTGCTGGTTTTGCCTGTAAAATGGAAACAGATCCATGATGAATTGATAGATCTCAGATAGTGTTAGCATGCGGGTGGGATTATTTTGTATTGCCATTGTTATTAAAGAGATGTATGAGTAGGGCGGCTTGGCGTGAGTGTAACTTCGTCGGTAAGTCGTAGGTTTTTCAACACGAGATCTTTGTAGGACACTTGGAGAACCAGCATCTAAGTCTCTAGCATTTGCCATGGAGGTATAACCACCCATCGTAGTCATAGACGACATACCACCTCCACCCATGCATGAACCCATGTTGCCGAGTGGTGATCCCATTGACGCATAACTCATAGAACTGGGCGTCATGCAGTTATTAGCCATCGAGTTCATTGCAGCCGCAGCAGCCCCCATGCTGCTCATACTTGCAGCTGCCGCCGCTGATCCAAGTACGCTGGAACCGAATGTTGCTGCACTTTGCGGTGACACCGAAGTCATTCCACCAACTGTCATTCCCATTGTGTTCATAGTGTAAGCCGATGGTGTTAAAGGACTCATAGTGCCGCCGTTTGATGATGCATTTGTAACAGCGCCGCCACCACTGCTATTGCCCCCACCACCTCCTGATGCACCGCCGCCTCCGCTATTACCCCCGCCAGCCATGCTAACTGTGGCGCTTGCTGGGGCGTCCGCGTACAGCTTCTGCATAATGTCTATTGTTAAAGTTTGAGGAGGATATCCTCGATCTGTTTGGAGCTTAATGGTGACAGTTATTTTTTCACTGGATTAAAGAACAAATTCTTTTTCTGTTCACTTACAAACTTTTTTTTTATTAAACTCTTAAATGAGCGTGGGTTTTACTCACACATTAGTTTCAACATTTATCAATAAAATCATTGAAATAAATTTAAGTTGACACTTTGACACAGCAATAAATACACTTTCCCACGATCGGGTTGTATTGTTTGTATAAAATGTTTAATTAATTGTAAATAAAAGCAAATCCACAACTGAAATTATCAAAATTGGCTTGTCAATGATTTCGGTAAACATAATCTTATGTTTTGGGTGTATAAACATTAGACAGCAAATACAATTAATACCGTATATGTATGTAATCAATTAGATGGCCTTTTAATGATATTTTTGTTAATATCTTTTGTTTATTTACACAAACTCGCGTGGTATTCTTATATTCGCAACAGGTTCACCCGCAAACACGATTCATTTTAATCTAAGCGAATGTTGGTTCATCTTTATTGATAATTGCACAAGATTAATTTATTTATTTTAACCGCAATCGATTTGCAATAGAACAGCACGATATATGATTACAATGGTCTCGTTCTCCGCCCGACTACTATGTATATATTGTAGATATAGAAAGTAATTTCCGAAAACAAAACTTTTAAGAACCGTTTATTTTTGGTTACAAATAAAAAAAAGTTATATCGACATAAAGTCGAGGTGATGACAATAATAGCAAAGACAACGACGGCGGTGATGATGCGCTGGTGATCTCTAGCTGCTCTCGAATGCGACTGTTTGCAGAGGGGAATACCTACTTACTATTTGGCTTACTAACAAACATTGATCTCTCAAGTGTTCTTTGGTCGCGTTGCAAGCCGCTGTTATACGCTTTACCCACCCCAGTACGTACGACATACACAAACAATACAAACGCAGAGAAAGCAATTCATATAGCTTGTTGTGCAAGTGTGTTAGAAGCGCGTGCGTACTTTTAAACAGACAACCCCTCTTGGAGGCGGTGCCAAGAAAATTTATCTTTATTTCTGCTTGGTTACCAAGGTAACGTTTTCCTCTGCTCCTCCTACTGGCTGCTGCATACTATCGCCTATAAGGGAGGAGTTTGTCTTTCCCACCTTGGAAAGAATAGCATTACCAATACCATCGTTTTTAGGTTTGGTAGTTCTCCTTCGCTCTCGTTGAATTTGCCCACATTGACAAACCATTATGTTGAAATGCAGCTGTTCTCTCAAGAAAGCCGTCAAAGCGATTATCGTTTCTGGGATGAAGTGTGGACTTGTCCACATCCATACGTAGTCGAATATGGATGTACGCGATATACCACCGTCTCTCTCGAAGTTTTCTATTTGTTCAGAGAACGATTACGAGGCATCAGAATGTCGTAAAAAAATAAATAAGTTAGCAACACACAGAAGAAGTGAAATGAGAGGTATGTATGTATCCATTGATGTTACTGCGACCCATCTGCCACCCTTCACTCTCGGATAATTCTATTGAATGAAGGACATGAGGCGCGCATGCAGTTGACATACCACAAAACCAGTCTAGTCGCCATCTGAACTCGAATTTGACGCTTATTTTTAGGGGATCTTAATATTTTGGTTGTTTTTCTTGCTGTAGCATCTATCATACTTATTTTTGGTTGGTTACCAATAGCATCCAAGAACCGTAGTGTACCGTTCCGCTAGACATATTTGAATTTTTTTTTGGATTCCGCAATTTAATTGAAATCAGCGAAATTTTGTTTTTCACGGTATGTGGAGACTTGCCTAAGGTGCTTCAGTGTCATCAGGAGAAGGCGAATATCATGTATTCGCGCCATCCGGATACTTTTGTTCGGCCTTGAGGAAAAAATCGATTTTCCGATATATTATAATTCAAATGCATTTAATACAATCTTCCAATATTCGCACATTTAAAAAATATTATTTATCATGTGGTTTGTGAAGGCAGCGTTGATTCACAATTCGAAAAACTTGGTTCGGTAAAGAAGTGGAGTTTAGAGCACATTGCTTATATATTAATAATCAAAATGAATTAACAGCATTCTATATATGAATTAAATTAAAATGAATCAAATCATTGCCTCAAAACAAACGGTGAAAGTTATTCCTTCTTAATACTTGTGATTTTAAATGTGGAAATAAGTACATTCTTATGAATACATACTAAGTAGAAGTAAAAAAAAAGTTTATTAAAAAACTGTTATAATTTCCTACTTAATATTTCTATTTGTTTTTATGAATTATATCTACCTATACTACATTTTGTAAATGGAAATGCGGATAACGAAGAAACGGTAGTTATATAGTCACTAAAAGTTATTTATAGTTTTAAAACTTCGGAGTCGTGTATTTAATTATATCTACTCTTTTAATTTTTCTTAATATTCATTATTTTCTACGTTATTATACTTTGTCTGCATTAAGTTATGGTTTCTTTTGTCAGCATTATCATTAAGGCTTATTTGTGTATCCTTATACATTTGTTTTCTTTTTTTTATAATAAATCTTAAAATTTGTGGATAGGGGCTTTTTCATTCCATGATTGATGCCTACACCACCCAAAGTTCAATTGCATGAATATTGGAAGTTGTTACAATTCTTAGACTAATTCACTGTTATTATCTTGTACGAATTTATTTGTCAATTCTTCAATGTCAATGTTAATTTTTAGCATACGTGTTTCCTTGTACGCGTATATATTGTAGGTTAAAAATCGAAAATTTTAATGCAAATTACAAACATACGATAGTACATCGGCGATAAAAACAGTACTACCATGTTATTGTTTCTTATGAATTAATTATAATTATCAATTAAATGTGAGATTCTTATAAAAGTGTACAAATAATCATAAAATTGATTACCCTCTTGCGACGGCAACAAAACTGGACAAAAATGTATGTTTAGTTTCTGAAACATCAGAACTGTTATTAGAGAGAATTAGTTCATAAGCACGAGAAAAGTTCTTGCATTGTTGCGTGGTTCATTCGAAAGCGAATAATGGAACTTTGACTTTCAAGTGGAGTATATAATACCTTTAAAATAAGTGTGTAATACTTTGTTAGATTCACAAATTTCATATATTGACTTACACAATATAAAATATTTATATCCGTGTTATAAGCCAACCCTTAAGTATTCCGCATATAAAGGTAAGATTCAGTAAAGGAAAAGTCTAAAATGTCAGTGAAATTTACCATCTATTACATGTTTGCAGTTGAATATACATTGCTGGGAACTGATCGTTTTAAAAAAAATGATTTTTTATTTGGGACCCAGATCTACCCGAGTTGTAGCGCCACCTAAGCAGAATGATTACCTACATTTGTATCAATACATATTCTAATTGAGAGAAAGAACTTTTTGAAAAATCAAATTTAAATATGTAAATAAATAAATACATATATGTATACATATGTATGTAAGCTTCTTAAAAAAAACTGTCTTTAAAGCGCAATTTAGAGAGGTAGTATAGTGTTCACAAACTTAATCCTTAACCTGGTGTATCAATGAAAAGTCGCGACTAATTTAGCTCCTGAAGCTCCTCTCAATCGAGAATTTTTTCTATTTATTTTCTTTTGCATTAGCGAAGTTTACATTCAACGACTTACTTATCCAATTTGTATGATATCTTTCGCTTTTCTGAAATATGGGAAATAAATATATAAAATAATTGAACCCAAATTCGCATTTTGTATTGTTATTTTCCTCTGTCAAAAGAATTTTTCAGGACTCACGCTTATGTTTCTTTTCGTAAAATTTGGAGCAGGCGGAATACTAGGCTTAACAATCCAATAATAAAGTTCACTTGAGTAATGCCGTAGAATTAGCACGTTGGTGATGAACTGCTGAGCGAATAATGTTAGTAGAAAAGTCAGTTACATAATACAATCAACTAACCTTACTGTCGAATTATTTGCTCGAATCTAGAAAAAATACAGACAACTGCTTTTTATGCTTTATGTACACATGTTCAAAGATTCTAGTTCTAATTACAATTAGTTTAAAAATATAACAAGGTAATGAAAATAAAATTGTATTTTTGTTTAGACATTCTTACGTTACTATTAATTTTTCCCAAATGTACTTCTTTCATAATAATTATGTCATATATACTATACCGTTTATTCTTATTTATTTTTATTTCATTTTATTCATAATGTATATGTATATTCATGCGAAAACATCCTTGCATATGTGGACTTACATGTATAACAATTTTGCATCACTCGTCTAGAAATACTAGAAATTCAAAACTATTACAACTCAAAGGTGAAGTAACGTGAGATTGAGTACCAGGCCACTTAAAACTCTAACAGTAATAAGCTTGTTCGATTCAGCATCATCCAAAATACACAGCTGATATATTAGTAGAGGTTTTTCCTAGTAGCTTTGTAGCAGCTAAGTGCCTCTCGCATCTATAACGCACTCGGCGTTATTTACAATTTAAGTGGATTCTAAAACGTCGAGTAAATATTGAATTTTAATTTTAGAAAACCTTTATACTGTTTGTGTTGGTAGGAGGTTGGCGGCCTGTGTGTAGAGATATGATGGTGTATCGGTTTACCGACTATAATGCTAAGAAGTGGGGCGATTTTTTATCTCTTTCATTTTTAATTTTTGTGTTATTTCTTAAGTATGGATAATAGAGGTGAACATCGGCTTTGGCAGATTGTGTAGTATCATCCCCGCCATCAACCTGTTCTTGTGTTGCCGACTTTTTTGTTAAGTTCTACTTAAGCTATTTATTTAGCTTGGGAAAGGGCATTTCAATGGGTGATGATGGCGACGTGGTCATAAGTGCTAAACGTATGATTTATTTACTCATTGTTAGATATGTACATAGAAATGTAGGAACTTATGGATAACTTTGATGTTGGTTTTGCCTGAAAGAGAGATCACCTTTAGTTTCATTCATAAAGCAGAAAAACGCGCAGTAAGTATATGTAAAGAAAAGAGATTTTGTTTGTTATCAATTCGTTCTATTAGCTGATTTAATTTAGATACTTTGTTTTTTGTTGTTTCTTTTAACGCTTGAATAGAAGACAAATAGTTAAATATTTTAAAGCTTTTAAGAGGATCGTTGTCAGGTAATTGCTTTATATTTGCAATAAATTCAACTTTGATTTCTCCATTAAGAATAATGAGATACAGGTCTTACTAAGTAACTAAGTAAGTATGTACATATCTTTGCATGGAAGTAAGCTTTGTGTAAGTACATGTCTATGTATTCATTTCTTTCTAAATTCATACATATAATGAATTTGGATATATGTTTATATGTCAGATTTGTATGAAAGTCGAATAGACATATGTACAATCAAGAGAACATATGTATGCAACCATATATAGAGTTGCCTCCTCCTAAGTCGAATTTGCCTCTAATTTTTTTCGCCAGATTTATTTTGACATTCCCCTCAATTTTCCATATAAAAAAACATCTAAGTCGAACGAACTCCTTCTAATTCGAACTAATGTTGATATTCCGTGAAATTTGAGGTCTTAAGTCGGAAACTGCAGTTTTTCGTAAAACCAAGTTGAAAATAGATTAATTATTTGCAAATCGGGAAAAAGAAAATTCGAAAAAAAAAGAAATTATTTAAAATAAGCTCTGAAATGAAGTTGTGCTAGACTTAAGTCCTTGAAACCAAACGAAGGAGAAAAAGAATTAATTAAACCTAATCAAAAACTCAAAACTCTGCCTAACGTCAAAGAATTATAAGATAGCTTGTGTAACGTTCTACTACTCTTTCAGCTTTTACTATTTATTTAATAGAACTTAATTTTTTGTTTGTGTTAACTTACTCTGTGGAACTTTTATGAATTTATCCATTTGGAGTCAGTTTAGATGTTCATTGATGTTATACAAGCTCATACGCAAGTTTGTGTTTATAACACATTAAGTGACAAATGTCTATGTACACTCGAAGTTCTATAGAATCAACGATTTTTTTTCTAGTAAAACAAAATAAAATTCAAGAAAAGTAATTTAACGTAAATAAAAATTTCCTAAAAAAATTTAAAAACATTGTCAGTGACAAGTGAGATGTGGAATATTTTTTTTGGGAATCGAGACAGACTTCGAGAGTAGGAGTCGACGCACTTACCCACTACACCAAGGCGTTTGTGTTTACGCATATTTATATACAAATGTAGAATGCATAACGTTTATCCGTTCATATCATAAAAAGTACTTCTAATTCACAGATCGCCAAATTTTACACAATTAATGATTTAATCCTTTACTATTTACTTGTTCATTGTCTTGTTTTTAAAAAATATGTATGTTTGTCAGTTTTATGCAAAAGGCTGATGAAATGAGTGACAGTATTTTAGCAAAAATATCCGACTAATTTCCTTTGTTGATACACAAAATGTATATTACTGAATAAAAAGGTGACCGGATACCGAAAGCATAAACCTTTCCTGTCCAACAACAAAGATTTAATATTCTCCGTTCGGTTCAATACAATAACAATTGCATTATTTTGCATATTTTTCCGTGGTTTACTTTACCTGGCGTATAAGCTCGTGTTTCTTAAGCTCAACTCTAATGATTGATGATGGCAAGCACGTACAGATATACATATGTAAATATATATATTTATCGACATTTATTTGGCATAAAAACCAACTTATGTTACCTCATCACATTGTTTCATAGAGATATGATTAATTTTATGAGAATACATATAACGATATGATTATTATTATTTTTTTTGATTAAAAATATCAGTAAATAGAAAGTTTAAAAAAGTATTTGCTTCAACATCGTATAATTCTCTAAGAATACGAAAATAGTTTAATTTAAGATAAGTTTGCGTAGTGGCGAGACAATACAATAAAACACTTAAATCTGGTCTAGAAAAACAATAACTAATGATAGGAATATAAATACAAATGAAGAACGGAGCAATAGCCTTTTACCACACAACCTACATAAATAAAGTCCGCATTTCAAACATTTTAGCGGAGCACCACATAAAACAAAGGAAACCATAAAGGAAGTTCACAAAATGTATTGTATACCTTCCAAAAATCACGTTAAAGTATGTAAAGTAAACAAAGGCTGTATGCTTGTGAACGTCCTTGGGTGTATATTAAACTGCCGGCGTGGTCATCTCATTCGTAAGGGATATAAACAAGTATGTGGTGTAGTTAGTTTCTACATCTACCTTCTCTCTTTGTTTATTGTTCTTGCCGTGATGTGAATTATCGAATATGCACTCTAAAAGTCGTAAATGAATTTTGCTACTGCTTGTCGGCGACTTTTATTGAGTGCCTGGCATAGGTTGTTTGTAATATTTTCCTTCTTATTTTTATTTCGATGGGAAAACCAAAACATGACATGCCAGAAGTGTATGAACTCGTTTACGGGTCGGTTTCACATACTATAATTTTATCATATATCAAAATTCAAGTAATTTTTGAAGGTTAATGACACATTATTCACTGACATTCCAACAATATGCAAGCGACAATAATGACCACCCAGGGCGTGTTAAGTCGGTGAATTAGAAAGATTCTCTTACCATTTTGTAATCCATTGAGTACCATCAACTGCCAGGAAAGCATCACCATATCCATGGGTGTAACATACACTGAAATTCTGTTGAGCACACCTTTTTGTAGACGTAAGAATTGTTGTTGTATCATTTACCCAAATATTGGTCAAGAATAACACCACTGTCAGTGGTCATTCACATCACCAACATACAGTCAAAACAACTATGCACATTTCGCTCACCAGGCAACAGGTATTAAGCGCCACTACTTCTTTCTGGCGCAGTGCATGGCACAAAGCAAGAAGTGTCTCGCTGCAGCAGTCCCAATGGTATTCAGAAGCAGTCATATGTGTTCTACGATTTGGGGTTTATTCAACAGGTTATCATCACCATCTTACAATATCTAAGTTGGCGTGGTTGCGCACTCCATCTTAAGAGTGAAGATTTTTTCTTCTTCATCTGGTCGAGAACATCGAAGACGACGACGTTGTCGACAACGTCGACGATGGTGATGATGACGCCGAATCTGATGTCTTGGTTCCTCTTAAAAACCGGGACTACATCTCCCCTTGTTGAATTAGACGTGAAGAGCTTTTGTGGTATTTTCGGATGCTCCATTGTACAGTGATGATTTATTAATATTAAAGCGTATAAAGATGAACATACATACATACATATCTTGTTTGTAAGAGGCAAAAGTACACAGAGACATTTCGATCGTTTTTGAATCTCTCACTTCAAGTCGTCTTAAGTGCCAATTTTGTTATGAAAATTTCTAAGTCTGTAACACGTTGGAAACCAGTTCTTAAATCGGGGATCAACTAATAGTATTTTTCTATTAAGAGTCATTTAAGAACACGACATTATGTACATGTTTTCTGATATTCTTACAAATATACATATTTATGTACATAAATATGTAAAAACAATAAAAATTTGCTATGGTAAATAAATAATTATTTTTCCATCTAGATTTTATTTTTTTCCATAAAGTTTCAATATTTGTTGCTTAGAGAAATCTGAGTAGTATGTATTGAAATATTTTTCACTGGAATTAGAACAGTCGAATGAATAATCTCACGTATAATATGACTCACTTCCATTGCAGATAGTACAGAAAAGGGCCGTAAGATGTGTTATCATTGCGGAATAAATAAACAGTCACAATTTACTCTAGATAACAACTATAATTGATACAGAACTTATCTGCTAGTATAGAGAATGAAAGAACTTCATTCTTCTTCGTTTTATCTCAAAATAAACATTGACAAATTTACATATTTGTATGTGTACCATAGTAATATGTTTGTAAATGTATGTGTGTGTTTCTAAAATATAATAAATTCAGGAGTTCGTGACTATCTTGGTCGTGCCAATTCAATAAAGGCAGCAATACGATGTGTATGGATAGGCGAGAACTGCTAGAAAGATAAAAATATTCTTTTTTCTCTTTTTTGTAATTCAAAAGAAAATTTGACGATCGGATTGTATGGATGGTACCCATTATGTTATGTTTTCACATTTTTGCTACAAAATGTCACAGAAGAGTGCTAATTGAAGGTTCATTTTATCAAATTAACAACTTCGACCTCTCATGAGTATCTGTAAACTTTAGATACATCGCTTTCAATTTATCTGTGTAAATTAAATATAATTGGAATCAAATAATTTTTTCGCCCAAGAAACTCTTCATTTTAAAAGGAATAATATAAATATCCTATTGTCATTCAGATACAAGTAATATCGTTGAAAATACGATACAAATAAATACCTTATGTTGGTATTTCAGTATTCTAATGGTTTTAAAACTTCTGAGTTACCTGTAATATTAAACGAAGAAATATGTATGCATAAATATGTACATTCACAAAAACTTATTCATATGTACATAAATCTCTGTAAAATTTCGAAGTAATCTGATAAACATACATACTATGACTATATATACATTTACCTAATGATCGTGTTCTTATATCTAAAAATCTTAAATATACGCTACCTTTTTATAGACCAGTAATCAGATTCTCCGTTAACGCCAATTTGGAAAGACAGCTATCGACAAAAATGTACTCTACTCATAAACCTGTTATAAATGAAGTAGCGTCATATTGTGATCGATAAGGTAATTAAATTATGATCTTATCAGTCAAACCGAATTGTTTTAACTTGTTTGACATTGATTTCATTTGTTTTCGACAGCCACCGTAGACAATTGTTATGTATTACCGGTGTACCGGTAAAAGATAGGCGAGCAAATTTGTTTCCGCCACGGCTTTCAAAAATATTTTGAGGTAGGTCGGTGGTTTGATAACTCTTTATCACTACTCTACAAATATTGATTACATTTTCACCCCAAACAGAAAATGTAATATTTTTGGTTGTTCAACATGTCAACTAAACAGTGTTCACTAGAAATAGGAGCGGTCGTTTACCATATGGACTTATGGTATATCCCTGCACGATGTTAAAAAGCTGAAAACAGTAACAATTTTGTTACTTAGCGATCTGTAACGACTCTAAATGAAATTAATTTCTTAGTAAATATTATGCAAGTCATTTAGCATGCGCTCCTATTTGAAGTAGTTAACGCCAGTAATCGAGGACATACGGAAAATTGAATTGGGTTGATGACTTGCAGGAAGCAGTAAAGGTGCTGTAAGTGTTATTATTGCCTTTTGATAATATGCAATATACAAAACAAAGGCGAAATTTAGGTCCGATGCCAGCAAAGTATCTTTGTACATACATATGTATGGCTAAGTTACATTATAAACGAATATTGATATAAAAATATACAAACGTTGATCGCTTGTGTGAGGCACATGTTAATAGATTATATTCTTATTGTGGAATGAGTGTTAAAAGTTTGTAGTAGTGGCTGTGCGTGAAAAGAAGCGGCTAGATTGATGTACCTTTGGAATTGTAACTTAGTAGTTTTGGTTTTCATTCTCAAAACGTAAAAAACACGACGAAAAATTAAGAAATTAACACCTTTGACTGGAAATTTTTATTTTACCCTGTATTTCATGGGAAGATGTTCGTTTGATTGAGTTGTGTTTCTCTGTCGAAATTAAGAACATCTTTTTCATTAAGATTATTTTAGAAGCATTTTTTCGTGTTTGATATCATAATGAATTATATTGTTTTTGAAAACACGTTAACTTTGTTGAAATTTTCTAAATGTATACCACATTTGTACCAAGAGTAACTTAATTTTACAAAATATGTTGCAGCCGTGTTTATATATATGTATATGTACCAACATTTGTATGTGTGTACAAGTATGGCCTGTCAATTTTATTATATTTGATAAATGGTAGCGCTGCAAAATTTAAGAAAAAAATATTAATAATTTATGAATTGAACTTTTTTTGTATGTAATAAAAAAGTTTTTTCTAACCTACTTAAAGGAGATGAAGGTAACGGCAAATAACAATATACTTAATGAGTGAAGTTTTTCGAGTATGTACTGACCTAATTAGTTTTATCATTCTTTCTGTATTTTCATTATTCTTCTTATGAAATTCAAAAGATACATTGTCAGTATATACATATATGCAAAACATTTGTCATTGTATATTCTATTTCACGCGTTAAACACGCGAAAATATGTACCCATTGACATAAGAGTGTTTGTCTCTTACGTTTTATTTGCTACTGGTTGATTGTAAATCCAAAGAATCCATTACTTCTGATTTTTATTAGATGTAACGCCGCCGTCATCGAAGCGCAAGTGTTGACAGGTACAAGAGTCATTTGTTCAAACTTTCATCGGCTGTGATGTGGTGTTTACATATGGACATTGCTATCAGTGGTAACTGCCGAGTCCGCCGGGTTGGATACAGGGTTCAGAAACAGCAGAGTTTTTGTATTGTTTTTCAATTTTTTTTACTGAATGACAGCTATAAAGTGCCCAAAAGGTGCTAATAAAGTGCCTGTCGATGAGATGTGTTTAATGGCTATATCGTACTGCATTAAGTAAAGATTGATGCAGTGTTCCCCCATACGTTTAGATATCCTCGCGGAGCCCCAAGCATCCCAGCAAGAATATTTTCTGGCATTCCGGTAGCTGGAAGCATGTTGATTTCTTGGTTCTCATCAACAGAAGTTTAAATTAATTGCCAGCAATTTGTAGTTTTATTGTAGTGGCTTCCTGTAAAACGATTGTCAGGGCTGCGTGAAATGTTTTTATGATAGAAAATATCGACAGGTACGTGGGTAGGTGGCTTCATATGCTCTAGCGTGGGCTACGTAACGTACACCTTCAAGTGGGATAAATGATGTCGGCACATGTTTCATCTGCAAGACGTGTGGTCGCTTACTGCTAAAGTAAGTCAGGAACGAAAGATGTCTCCCTAACAATTGGTTTTCTTGAGTTTATTAACACAGCGTATGTTTCTAAAGAATAACGATCAGGTAAACAAGTTTCAAATTCTGAATGCATGAGAGAACATATGTATATGAAGTACGACTGTGTACACATAAAGTTGTTTTTAAAATGTATCTGTTTTTCTTTTCTTTTTTTCAAATATGAATTGAAGAAATGATTTACTTGTATGTCGATTGTTTTGTTACTGACTCGTATGAAAGTAGTTTATGACACGCGTCGATGATGGCCTTTTGCTAGCGACGGGGTTATTATGATGTTCTCATACTGATAAGACTTCTTTAACATGAACAAATATAATGGATTGAGGTATTCGCTAAACAAATTATGAACATGAAGCAGGCGCCATCGATTAAAAACCACAGCATAAAAAATGTGCCCCGATTCTGTTGCACTTAACGACGTCCTTATTTTTTATTTTGTGCATGTACTAAATTAACACGACTTATGTTTTTATTCTTTATGAAATTAACATTTAAATTATATTTGTTATTAAGGATTTTCAGGTTTAGACTTAGGGGGTCATTCGATCTTCACTGAATGTTACGAAAATAGTTTTTCTTTAGATTATACTATACCAAACATGTTTAATTCCGTAACTTTACGCTATATAAAAACTAAACATAAAAAATGGCATTAAGAACCATATACAAAAGATGTTTGCCGTGTGGTTTGTATTGTCTGAAACATCCCCTGCTTGGAATATAGATATTAACTGAGGGTGGATTACATATTATGTATTTACATCACCTTAGTTGTTATTGCCACGTGACTTTTTCATTCATGAATTTTATTGTGACACTTTAATTGCAGGTGAAGAGATGCGCTCGCAGGTCACACGACCTCTCTGAGAACGTCCGACACGAAATATAATCATCGCATTACAATCTGAATTATAAATACAACAGGATGAGTGGTTCGAGTGACTTTTTTTTTTATTGATTGTTCATAAAAGAAAGTAAAATACAGTAGTTTGCGTGTGAAAACTCATCTATTTGAGGGTGAACAATAATAATGATGACGCTGGGACAATTCTAAATTATGGGATTTATGTGGAGTGGCATATTTAACTTCCCTATACATATGTATATTCACGTACAGAAAATTATGCACGGATGCATATACAGTATATTAACACTTGTAAATACACGCATATAAAGTACATACAAAATTAGTTGAATAAATATGAATTTGATCTAAAATGTAAAACAATTATACAATTACCTACTATATAAATCTAGCCTGGCTGAATTTGGATTATATAGTATACTCAAGTACATTAAAATGTACATAATGAGAAAAAAAAGTTAATCTTGAAGTTTTAAATCGGGGTCGATTAATAATGTGATTATTTCACACTAAACAAGGTTTTTTCGAAAACAGTCTAGTGCGTCAAAGTGCAGTGGATAATTATACTTTTTTTTTTAAATTATGTAACATTCTATGAGAAACAATAAGGAACTAAAAATCAATATAATTAAATTATATTCAAATGGCACGTGACCCACGTTAAAAATTGCTTAACCACATCGCAATATCTTTGTAATTGACCTGGGGGTGGTGCGGAACTTGTACTAAACAATCGCTTCCACTCTCCTTTGACAGAAAGGATCATTTTGTTTAGTAGGCAATAACGAGGGAAACACCCTCTTACACACCCTGAAAAGGGTCGTTGATAAACAGACGCGTATTGCCGACGGTAAGTGCCCACCAGTTTCTTAAGCCCCGCTGAACATACAAATCAGCACGAACAAATACAATGCAAAGGATTGGTAAAGTCTAGAAACGAAAAGTAATTACTTTTCATGAACTCAAGCCACATGTGAATTATTCACGTGTGTGTCGATAAATAGTGGAAAGATGGTAGTATGAAATCTTAATTGATCGAATGTATTCAAGCTTATTGTTGTCATATCATGAATTTATTAATTCGTGATGAAATTAATAGAGATATTCAGTTAAATTTTTTATAATATCATATACTCGTATATATATGAAATCATTCATTTTTCCCGAATTTCAGACAATGCGACCTATGTTCATAGAATGTATATACAATACATATCTCTAAAAAAGTGGCTGCATTTTATTATAAAGTAAAACTTTGCGGTGTTTTTAACTTTCACGGACTTTTATCAACCTGCTGCTTGTTCTGGTTACACTTGTCAAGTCCCTTGAGTCATTGGCTTTTCCCTTCCAATTTTCTGTGCTAACCCTTGTTTCTCTGAAAATACTTTTATTGTATTGCCGTTACAAGCAATATAGCCTGCGGCCTGCACACAATTTCGCTTCAAGGGTGCTCTGATTCAGCAATGATGAAAAGTGGTGAGTTTTTAATATCTTCAAGGACCTGCGTAATGCCGGGATGAAATGGTAAACACGCTTGTTTTCTAACAAATATGCACCAAATAATAGTCGCTTAAAGATCCCCAAGGGCTAAATCTTCTTTTGATTTCAATCCTCCGGTGAAGCACATATAGGGGTGGAAAATGTGGAATTGCACACTGTGCCACAATCTCACGCTGTTAAGTAATGCGTATCAGCCTTTTAATATCGTCAATCCATGCAGATAGATAACTTAATTAACATCTTTCTGGATAGAATATACATTTGTGTTTCTACAAAGAAAAACAGTTTTTCCATTTATTTAAAATGTGAAAATATTTAGAACTACATTTTTTGCTAAACTTCAGTCTCCAGTTTCCAATTTGCTTCAAAAATCAAATCATTTGAGCTGTAGTGTAACAAAACGCAGCTATTTATGATTTTCATGTTATCCTCGTTTTTTATTTACTTAGGGATACTATTTTTCTCACCTTTTGAAGACTACTCGAATCAACGGTTTTTTTCTAGGATTGCCGTAGCTGGTATCTGTTATTTTGATTTCAGAAACCTTTTAGCAAGTTATTTTGAGTATGTTAAAGATGTAAGGGTATTAAGTATAAGCGGTACGTGTCTGCTCACGCGCTTATCAGGAGTATACCCAGAATGAATGTTTATTTGCGTTTTGTTTGTTCGCTTCATTCAACATCAACGTGGGAGGTCCTTCTTCTCTGTAACTCTGCATGGTTATATCATATCAAATTTGAAATGTTCATTGGCTCCGAGATCATCAATGGTTTTCATTCTCATTTTAAAGTGTAATTAAAGTCCATTTAGTAATACACTTAACATTTTTTAAAATGTAGTTACGCTTATTATTATGAATATACATAAATAAATTGCTTATACATTATTATTGCATATGTAGGTGTAAAATTTGCGTCTACACGCATTTGTAATGCATCAAATGACAGTCGGTTTACTTTAGGATATATAATACATATGTATGTACATATGTGGCTGGGGTTCCAAATTTCCATTAGAAATTGAGATTATTACTTTTCATACTACCGCTGTAAGGAAGTTCAACAATTCTGGGAGTTATTCTTTTACAAATATTTGAACACTTAAGTGGATGTGATGGATGAGTTGTCCATGTACATATTTATATATACACATGTGTATATGTATGTATTAGTAAGTCGATGTCCTTCTTTTAATCCATCGAAGACTGACTTAAAGAGATATGGTATCAATTTCAAACTTGTGAATGTGAACACATAGAAGGTGTGTATATGTATGTACAAACAGATTTTAAAAGTACTATGCATGTGTTAATATAAGTATTCCTATATGATTTAATATACATATTTATACTCTGCAATATGCGACTTTAAAAAGAAAAAAAAAATACACCTAGATGAAAGTTTGATGAAAGTAACGAATACTATTAGTTAGGTTTATATTAATATTATGCGTGTGATTACTATCATTAAATTCAGAGCTAAGCATTGAAGTTGACTATCTATCTATTAATTATTTGCATTTTACCTAGTATGTATTTTACGAAGCTAAATACATTATGTCAGAATAACTGAAGAATAACTTTGATGTTCTATAATAACTTTGACACAATGGACCCATTTATTGAAGACAGCTAATATAACCTAACCTACATTGATGCTTGTTTGTTCAACACCAATTGATGTCTAACTATCGTAAGTTCAAAAAGATTTTTGAAATACAGTAAAACTTCGATAACTCGAACCATCACTTGCCAGAAAAAAAATTCGAGTTATCACGAAACTATAACATGTATAGGTATAAATCTAAATCTCGGTGAAAATGAGAATAAGAATGGACAACTGGTAGTACAGGCATATTCGATGCTGAGAATTTGGAAAAAATCATTTCTGCAGACTCTTAAACGGCGATGAGGACACAAGTACTGCTGTCAGGCAGAATGTTCCACTTACTTTGGAAGACTATGGACAAGAATCTCGTCTCCCCGACTTAGGCGTGGTCAATATGATAATATCGAGATTAAAGTCGAAGTTGGGCGCATGCACCAGCTCATCTGTAAGATATAATCGGAGGAAAGCATGCTCGACGAGTAGAATCTCAGTGTCGTTTGCCCGATCCACAATGGTCCGTTGTACTGCCAGTTAGCAACCTACTCCAGTGTCGTTAATTTGATCCCAACGGCAAATGGTGACTGGACCAGATTCAATTTCACTGGGACTCGAACCTGGGACCCCTCTAACTTAGGGCAGGCACATAATCAACTGCACCATCCAGTCGTATAAACGAACTTACCGGAAGCTTCAAAGACCTGTCAAAAAAGGTTTTAGACAAGACAAGTATTTCTTCAACAAAATACTTGAGATGATCGTGCAAAACTCACATGCCAACACTAGAGGCATGATCTTCCAAAATTCCGTTCAATTGCTAGCTTACGCGGATGACATTAACGTGATTGGTCGAACACAGCGAGCCGTCAAAATGCGTCTTGCGATAAATGAGGGCAAAACGAAGTATATGCTGTCTTCGAGAAAGCACAAACAACATAGACTTCTCGGATAGAGGGTCACACTTGGCAGCAACATTTTCGTTTACCTTGGCTCTGCAGCAAATATGGACAACAATATCAGTACCGAAACCAAATGTAGAATTACTATTGCCAATCGCTTTTCTTTGGGCTGAAGAGACAATTGCGTAATTGAGCCATCTCTCCAAAAACCAAGTCTTATATAGCACATTGATCACCCCACTCCTGCTCTATGGTATAGAGACAAAAGCGGATGAAGAAACTCTTGGTCTGTTTTAGAGAAAAGGTCTGCGTGCTATTTTGGTCCTGTTTGCGTTGATGGCATATGGAGTAGAATATTCAACAACAAACTTTACGGGTTGTACGGCGACATTTGCCTCGTCAGGAGCGTATGGAGGCAACAGTTCCGGGCCGAAGAGTCTTGAATCCGAGCCATTGGGACAACGCAACAGAGGACGTATGAGGACCGTTTCCTCATAGCGAAAGTGATTTTTACCCAGTAAAAACGCCTTTCTTCAAATAAAATATATTTATACTACAACTGAGTTTGACACTTATCCAGCAGTTTTACTTTCTTGATTAAGACGCATTTTGCAAGAGATTCTCCAATGAGAGTTCCTGCTAATAGCGCAACTAAGCGCGGGATAAATTTACCGTGGTAGGTCAAGGGGTTTTGTCCCTTGAAGACGGTGCAGTACGTTAGTTCATCAAGAATTGGAAGGACAGCAGGGTTTATGTTCTCTTCCAGACGACGCTTATGCTTACGGCCAATGCTCTTAGTTTCACCTTGGACTGATGCAATTCCAAGATCTCTGTGGATATCGTCGATGGTGATTTTTTTGAAAAGTTTGTAGTACATTTATATTACTTTCTTTGGTACAACCCCATAGTTGTATACCATATGTCCAGACGGGTTTTTTGCTTGTACTCGTATATAAGCAATTTGTTTTCAATACTTAGCTTGCAATATTTTCCAATAAGCCTCTACATGTCTTTATATTTATGTTCTTTATATATATTATTTTATTTTTTTTCCTATTGAAATACATATATTTAAATGTATATATGTACATATTTATGTAAGTATATAGGCGGACGCCATGGCGTATTGGGTAGGTGCGTCGACTCCTACGCTCGAGGTCGTCGGTTCGAATCTCGAAAAAAAAACATCAAACATTTTTTCACGACTCCACCTCTTTCGAGTCACTGACAATGCTCAAAGAGTATAACTGTCTAGAAAAAGGTTCTCAATCTCGCCGTTCGGAGTCGGGATTAAACTGTAGGTCTCCTCCACTCGTGAGAGAACTATAGCATGCACAACACGAGTGGTTGCTGAGAAGCTAGGCCCAAGTCCACATCGGACTGTAGCGCCGCCATTATTATATTATATTATATAAGCGAATCGGGACGAAAGCTCGAAGTTTCTAATTAATGAAAATCTGGTGATATACTTTCGATATTTCATTTAGTTTGGACAATATTATATATATATATATACAGCCAGCTCCCTCATCTTTTTGTCTTTGCGGCCAAATCACTTATCGGAAGTAATTAGTTTGAATTTTATGGTTTTCGGCGACACGATTTTATCTGCTTCCTCTCATTTCATTAATTCGTTTGGTTTTTGAAGATATGACGAATCTTAAAGGGTAATACATTTGGCCAAGGCTGTATACTACCCCAAGATGACCTAATCCTTGCCTTAGCAGATTAAGGATAACTAAATGACCAAAGTTTTGGTTGTTTGGCAGTGGTTACAGAAATTAAGTTATCCATTATGAAATTGATTGTTAGTTGTATATGAATTTCTTACGGTTTCTCTATCTTATATTCGTATACATATATATATACATTTATATTATACTATGGTTGTGCTACATATAGAGATTTTTATGTGAACTAGATGAAAGTATTCCTTTAGGACTTATTGACAGCTGCTAAAATGTAATGAAATCGGATATTTTTGAGGGGATAGTAAACAAAAATTCACTTAATCAAAGGCTAATAGAAATTTCCAACACAATGTACCCTCACACATCATGTATGTATACACATATTCATATTTATGTATATCAGAATTGGTAGCATAAATAAATATGTACAATACAATGTACAATATTAACTTATATCATTAATTTGGTACTTAGAAACGAAAAGGAATTATAATACCTACTTTTAAAATGTTTTTTTTCAAATAAAGCACTATTCTTTTAAAAAGTACGATGAAGGAGATCTCTCCATTCTTTTTATCCACCAACATTTTATGATAATAATAATAGTGACGGCGCTACAGTCCGAGATGGACTTGAGCCTAGCTTCTTTGCACCATCAAAATTGCATCACCAAATTCACAGATTGATACTTTTCTACTGTATTTTATCAGGAAGAATCTGTGAGAAAAGGCCATTATACCATATATAGTAGCACTGTACTGTGTGTTGAGGTAGTCAACCAATAGCAAATCGTCCACTCTTATCATGTTCCATTCATTCCATTTTCATCTTTTGATATCTAAAGAGATCAGACATTTAGCTTTCCATTATTATAATTTTTCGAACTGGCGCTTTGGTGTTTTTTTAAAGTGAAGGTAATCCCAAATACAATCCCTATCACACACCCGAACCTTTTCCATCAAGCTTGCTCCTAGGTTAAACCACATGTAGCAGCTTACCTTCAACTTCGCTTCGAGTTGGCTGTTATAAAACAAATAGCACTAGAGAGAGCAGCATCTACGTTTATTAAATTATGCGAGTAGACACTGACTCCCCAGGTGCTTGATTACTCTTCGATGCCTAAAGGCTATCCATTCTCCCGAACAACTAAAAACTTTTGCTTATTATTTTTGGCATCCTCCAGCTGGCCCTGATTGCATTATACCTGCAGAGCTCCAAGCATTTGCAGATCTTATTCTCTCCTGGCTGACAAGCATCTACCAAGCTTGTTTAGATTTAGGATATGTCCCCAGGTCTTAGAGGAACCCCGCAAGGTGGTGTACTCTCTCCTCTTCTATGGAATGTTGTGGTCAATGAATTGCTACTGAACTTATAGGAGGCAGGATGCGGGGTGATTGCCTATGCGGATGATGTTGCTATTGCAGTTTCCGGAAAATTTGTCTCGACACTTAGGGACATCATGCAGCATGCCTTCCAAAGACTAACCTCATGGACCAGTGCATGCGGTTTTGGAGTTAATCCTCAAAAAATGGAACTAGTACTCTTCACGAGGAAATATAAAATTCCCCCCTTTGATCATCCCTCATTGTGTGGCGTAAAACTTACGCTTACAGATAAGACCAAATTCCTGGGTCTCATCATAGATCTAAACTAAGCTGGAAGCCCAACATCATGGAGCGTATTGAGAAAGTCTTTGAGAAAAACTTCTCTACCAGCATACCCTCCAGGTCGAACTGGAAGTCTGATACTCAGACGCTAGACGGTCCTCTGCGTATTTTCACAGATGAATCCAAGACGGACGTGGGAGTAGGAATAGGTGTCTACTCCAAGGATCTCAATTTTAGTATATCCCTCCACCTTCCAGAACATTGTAGCGTATTCCAGGCTGAGACGATGGCGATAAAAGAAGCTCTGTCTTGGCTCAAGAACAACGTGATATCCAAGAAGGACATCACCATCTGTTCAGACAGCCAGGCAGCAATCAAATCCCTGAACTCGGTCACTTTTCTCTCTAAGACCTCCCCAAATTAACGAGATGGCTGAGCATTTTAATATTCACCTCATGTGGGTGCCGGGACATAGTGACATTCCAGGGAATTGTGAAGCCGATGATCTCGCCAGGAGCGGTACGATCTCCATAAACCTCCCTAGTGGAGATCCTCCGCCTATGCCATTCGCTACAGCTAAACTTCTTTTAAAGAATCATACTATTAAAAACACCAACTCAAGATGGTCAGATGGCACTACGTGCCTCATCACAAAGCAAATTTGGCCTAAACTTGATCTAAAACGTTCACTCTATCTTCTTAGAATAAACAGGTCATCTCTAAGGACTCTCATTGGCGTTATCACAGGACACTGTGCCATTGGCACTCACGCCTCAAGAATGGGACTCCCTCATAATGATTTCTGCAGAAGCTGCAGAGACGAAGAAGAAGAGGAAAGCATAATGCATCTCCTCTGCACTTGTAGCGCTCTCTCCTCACGCAGGATGAAACACCTTGGAGCCTACTTCTTCAACGACTTGAGCGAATTGCACAAAGTCGGCATTAATCAATTAAAGAGCTTCGTTGAAAGCACTAAATGGTTTTTCGGATAGGTAACATCAGATCCGCGTGGTATCACAATGGGCCTAAATTGGCCTAAGTGTGTCTGCTATCTACAGTCAGCCACTTCAACCTAACCTACCCTAACCTTGGCATCCTCCGAGGGCTTAAACAACGGATTTCGAAACAGAATGGTGTCTGACTTCTGACACCTGATATTGACGACACAATATCGATTTGAAGTCACGAATATCCACATAGTTAATTATAAATCAACACGCCTTCCGTCAATTACCGTCTATTAATAGACTACTATCAAATTTTGAGCAGGCTCCGTCATTAAATCTTTGTTGGGTAACTGTTTAAAGAGTTCTTCCAAAACGTACTACTACAACAGAGGTCCAGTGTGATAGTCAATATCAAGGAACATCCTGGTGAAGATTGCAAAAAATGTCTCCCTCCACATCTATTTGAATATAACTTAATCAACTACAGTCGAGCTTCGATAACTCGAACCATCACTTGCCACAAAAAAATTCGAGTTATCAAGAAAATACAAAATGTATAGGAATAAATATTTATTTATTTGCGTTAAAACACATAAAACGTACAGGAACATAATTATTATTTAAAATAGTTTGTCATACATGATTGAAGAAAGGATTTTTTATTTTGGTTTTAACCATTATACAGTGTATCGGTTGTAGGTAAGTTCTGCCTCCTTTTCATTCATCATTTTCGTCCGTTGGTTTTTTAAGTTTCTTTGCACTTCCACTTACACCACCATTTTCGATTGGACTGTTCACTCTAGATATTGGAGTTATCGAAGTTAGAGTTATCAAGAACAAATTACATGTAAATTTCGGTCTTGGCGCTACTGCCAACCAATTTCATTCGAGTTATCGAAGTTCGACTGTATGTGGCTTAGGTATTAGAATAATAGATGCAGTTAAAGAATATTGAGCCAGTGTTCTGTACCCTATCGTCGCGATGCACAGGTAAACTGACCATGAAATCGTTATTGGATTTCAAAAAGTAGTCATTTTTTTATTATACTCGTACCACAATGATATTATAACTACATGTACATATTTGTAGCTTTTACACGGTTATAACCACACATTTTAGTTACCCTTTTATGTATGACCATATCCGTACTTGATTTTATATCTCCATTACAGATTCAGAGAATTTGTCCGAGCTGAATCATTTCAGCCCTTATTTCTACAGCATCAATTTATTCGCAGTATGATCATACTGACACAGACTTTTGATCATAGTTTCCACTGGCAGAGAAATTCAATGAATTATTTTTAGCATATGTAGATAGTTGAAAATTGTATCTTTCAAATCCATTTATTGGATTATCAAGTTATGGCTTTTTCCCTTTCCTCTCTTTATTCCTTCATTTCTAAGGAAGTCATATGGGAAATTGTATACACCGACGAGGTGAGTTTGTCAGTCAGTAAGTATAAGAGCTTTGTTAAGAAGAAGAGTACTTGCGTAGATAAATAATAACATCCATATGTACAAGTTAAATATCTTTAATGTGTTTGTACAAAGTTATAATTCTGCACATACATACATATATATGACTGAATCAAATACACCAACCGCGAATGTGTATTTGCTACAAACATGTTTGTTTTTACATAACTTGCGGAGCTTTCAAAAAATATGCATTTTTTAATAAAATAAAATGTTGAATATTTTGCTCACAATTTCAGTTTTATGCACTCTAAAAAAGAATAATCGTGTTTTTTCAGACTCCTGTTGTACAATACATGGCGTAAGGCATGACAATTTTATATTAGTTTATCTAAATATAAATTATGTATGTAATATCTCAATTGATTGTCCTGCGTTGAAACAATGACTAGTATACTCCAGTAATGCTCAAATAGAAAGCAATTATTTCAATGTACGTGAGTGAATATATAAAATCATACAATTTGCATACACACTTTTTATTGCACAATTTAAACACTGTACAGTTGGAGTTTTCTAAATTAAAATTGGTTGAACCGGGACTTTTAAATTATTATGGCTGTGGAGCTCGTTACACGTACTTACCCACAGCACTAAGTGAACCCACAAAACGACACAACGCCATCATCACGTCAGTTTCACAATAACTTCTCCGAAGTATTACATCATTTCTTAACTCCGCAATAATTATTCAATATGTATCTGTTCTTATTCAATGCTGAATTGAAGTGTTTCAATTTATCCCTCATTGATTAATTAATTCCTTTCACCCAATTGTAAGGTCAGTTCATTCATGAATATGAAAGGAGAGATATACTGGCAGCACCACAATAATCTATTACTTTGTTATTTTTCTATGTTACGTTTGTTTCTATTCAATTTTGTAATTACTTTTGTATGGTTTTACCAAGAAGTAGATATTAACATTTAAGTTAATTTTTGAAAGCGGAATAAAACAGATGGTTGTGTTAAAAGTTCTAATAAATTGGAAAACGTTTTATTTCTCACACAATTCTCGCAATAGTTTATAATAATTCAAGATAAACGTTCAGTGGAAATAATAACTCCCACATTTGTGGGATGTATTTTACCACAAAGAATTTAAAATCAAACTCACTGATATCAGTTTAATTCAAGATTAAGTTTATTAATAACAAAAATAAAACACGTTGATTTTGGAGGCCAGTTTCAATTCAATTATCAAATGTACTAGATCACTACAAGAAGTATGAATTTATGATGTAATGACAACTAGAGGCGCTAGTGTAGGTTTTGAACTGCTACAGTACTCCTCCCCAAGTGACAGCTGACAATTAAATTCAATTTGTCAATTTGTAAATTTCAGTTTTTTTGGTCCGGGATATGTTTTCAGTGCTGGAGTATCTGGATGAATTTGTAGCTGTTGAGATGATGACTGCTGTTGGATTTTGGTTGTTGATGGCTGTGGGGATTGCTGCAATGGATCGGAATGTTGAACTTCAGCTGCTGCCAAGTATGCGGCTTCAATCGCTCGATGTTTACGTTCGATGTTCTGCCGTTGATGTCGATGACAAACAATCTATCGTTGAGTCGCTTGATGAACCGGAATATGGCTGGACCAGTTCCTGCTCCGGTGCATCGTGACGCAGGAATACATGGTTACATGAATATAAATCTTTGAAACAGAATGTATTTTTGTTGTTACAGTGATGAGTGGCTGGTATCGGCTTAAGATTGCGCATATATACACGAAAATCTTCCAAAAAGATGTTGGGATCTGAAAGTGTATCTTCGTGTGAGAAAAGCTCACTTGGAATCTGGAGTGCTGTGCCATACATATATTCTGCCATTAATGCTTTGAGGTCTTTGTGGCAGGAACGCAGTCCGTCACTGGGAGTGTTTCGGTCCATCGATTGGTTTGATGGCAGCGTTTGGCCGCTTTTAAAGCACGATGCCATCGTTCTACCATTCCGTTGGCGGTCGAATGTTTAATGATGTCATCGTTTTGAACAGAGTAGACTCAAACTGTGATCCCTGGTCGGTGGTAATAGTTTTCGGACAACCGAAACGTGAGATCCAATTGCTGAAAAATTGTTTGGCTACGATATCAGCAGTTATTTCCTTTATGGGAATCGCTTCAGGCCATCTCGAAAATCGGTCGATCATCGTCAGACAGTATCGGTACCCTTCCGAATCAGGCAACGGCACAACGATGTCCAGATGAATATGGTCAAATCTTTGGTCGACTTCGCGAAATTCCAAAGGTTGCAAGTGAACGTGTCTACCGATTTTCGACCGTTGACATGGTATGCATTCGCGACCCCACAGGGTGATGTCCTTCTTCATGGATGGCCAGATATAACGTGAACATATCAGTTTGCATGTGCTTTTGCTTCCAGGGTGCGACAAATTGTGAACGTTTTGAAAAACTATTCGCCTAAATGTCTTGGGTACGAATGGTCGGATGTTTTTCTGTGACACATCGCAGTAAACTTCTTTAGAGTCTTGTCCCATAGACAATTTTTGAATTTTTAGGGAAGTTGTTTTGCTTTTCAAAATGTTTTGTAGTTCATTATCACTCACATGAGCATTAGCAAGCGCTTCTAAGTCGATGGTGTTGTTAAGCTTTTGTACGTTGGTTGCGGCATCAATTCGGGAGAGGGTGTCTTCAACCACGTTGTCGATGCCCTTAACTGATATGATAGTGGTGGTGAACTGGCTTATCAAATTAAGGTGCCTTAGTTGACGAGGCGAAGCTTTTTCGGAACGCTGTTGGCGTGTGTTAGCGGCTTGAGTTCTATTCTGATTCTTACGGTATATCCCTTTATCCAAGGTCGGAAAAACTTGACTGCGTGATAAATTGCTGCTAGTTCCCGGTCATAAGCGCTCTAGTTTATTTCTGCGTTCGATGATTTTTTTGGGAAGTAGCCAACGGGTTCCCAAACGTTGCCATTGCGTTTCTCAAGCACAGCTCCCACGGCTTTTCCGGAGGCGTCAGTAGACAATCGAGGTTCGCTCTGCGGGGTAGGATGAGCTAAGAGGGCTATATTGGCTAAGTCCTCCTTACACTTCTCAAATCCTGTCAGACCCTCTTCTGTACAAACCACCAGTTTCGTACCTTTTTTTCATACGTCTTTAATACGTCTTATTAAACCAACAAGAGAAGCGGAGCCGAGAGAAAGTTTGCCTTGATCCCTGTTTGTTCATCCGATTCGCGACGTTTATTGACGTCTACGATCAACACCACTAATAAATCCACGCTAACGATGCCGTAGGGAACATCAGCTATTTGGAAAATCCAACGGATAGGGCGTCTTAGGTCAAAGTTAAGCGTGAGTGTTTTTTGCCCGTAAGTAGTGATGTGGGTTCCGTTAGCTGCTGATGTAGTTTTAGAGTTGATGGTCGAGATCCCTCAGAGCGTGTTGGAGGAAGGGTGAAAAGGTCTGCACCAGTATCGACAAGAAAACGTTGCTCAGTACCTTGGTCACATAAAAATAGTCGGCAGGATTTTTTAGTGTCACCAGTGGCTACTGTTGCTACTGGTGCGGAAATTAGTTCTCCTGTTTATATTTGCAAGGTTGGTTGCAGCGCTTAGCTTCCTTGCCGAATTTGCGATGTTAGTAGCAATATTTTTGGCCTGCTGCATGGGGATTCGGTTTGGAGGTGGAACGACTGCGAGATCGATTGCGATCGATTTTGTTGTCAATGTTGCGTGTGATTTCCCACACATTGTCCGCAAGCTTAGCGGGTGCTTCATTGGAAGGGGAATCCCCAGCGGCGATGGCAATTTTTAGCTGGTCTGGCAGCTGATCATACCCGAGTGTACGTACGAGACGTGGATCAAGTTTTCCTTCGTTCAAAGTATCCATTTACCATCAAGTTGGAGACCGGAAACTAATTTTCGAAACTTCTGCTCCTGGGCTTGGCAAAATCTATTGAGAGCGTGTTTGATGGTTTCGTATATTTCATTTAGTGGAGGGTGTAAAACGTGTTCCTTGACGAGAGACAGAAGGTCTGGTTCCAGTTTAGAAATAACGGTGATAAATTTTGATTTATCCGATTGCACGTAATTTATCTGAAATTGGACTTCGATAGCAGCAAACCATAGCTCTAATTCCTTTATTCAAAACGGAGGGGCCAGTATTTTCTCGGCGCTACCGATGTCAGGAACAGGCTGGAAGTTGGAACTGTGTTACTTTGATTTCGAAGAGTGTGCTTGGGTGAAGGTACTATGTTTTGTTCCGTAGCTGTTACGCCGTCTCCCGTCATTGGAATGATTAATATTTGGTATAGATATTGCTATTGCTGATAAAATTGTGGGATGTATTTTACCACAACGAATTTAATTTGTTTGTTAATAAAAAAAGTAAAACACGTTGATTTTAGAGGCCAGTTTCAATTCAATAATAAAATGTATTAGATCACTACAAGAAGTATGCATTTTTAGCTACGTCATGTTAATTGAAACACTTTGGTTGGTGTAATAATTTAAATGTCAACTTATTTATTGAATTAGAAATGGCTATTGTTTATGTATACTACGTTATAATGAATGTCAAAAAGGTTAGGTGCACAATGGAAATGAATTTAATTAATTATATGCAAACTGCACAGTATGAAATGAGGAACGCGACTGTCAACGAATGCGTTGCATTTTGCAGCGACTTGACTGTTGGTGTCATCTGTGCGCCACATACAGGAAACCTTTCCTCAGTTGATGGAAGTAGCTGTATGAGGACGCCACAGTACATACGTCACTAGTCGTTGTGCGAGGTCGCCACAAATTTATGATGGAATGACAACTAGAGGCGCTAGTGTAGGTTTGAAACTGCTACACATTTGTGGCGACCACGCTGAATGACTGCTGTCAGAGGTACTGTGGCGTCCTCATGCAGCGATTTTGACTATCGGTGGCTTGTGTAGCAGTTCAAAACCTACACTAGCGCCTCTAGTTGTCATTACAGGAAAATTCATACTTCTGGTAGTGAACTAGTACATTTGATAATCGAATTGAAACTGGCCTTAAAAAACCAACGTGTTTTATTTTGTTGTTTAATAAATCTTAATCTTGAATTTAAACTAAGATCAGTGAGTTTTATTTCAAATTCGTTGTGGTAAAATACATCCCACAATTTGGTGACCCCGATAAAAGCAATATCATCAGTAATAGCAATATAAATATTAAATATTCATCATTCCAATGACGGGAGACGGCGTAACAGCTACGGAACCAACCACCTCGCGGGAGAGCATAACACCTTCACCCCAGCACACTCTTCAAAATCCAGGTAACACAGTTCCAACTTCCAGCCAATTACAGCTTGCTCCTGTTCCTGATATCGGTAGCGTCGAGAAAGTCATGGCTCCACCGTTTTGGATAAAGGAACCAGAGCTATGGTTTGCTGCTATCGAAGTCCAATTCCAGATAAATCACGTGCAGTCGGACAAATCCAAATTCATCACCGTTATTTCTAAACTAGAACCAGACCTTCTGTCTCTTGTCAAGGAACACGTTTTACACCCTCCACAAAATCAAAAATACGAAACCATCAAACACGCTCTTCTCAATAGATTTTGCCAAACCCAGGAGCAGAAGTTTCGAAAATTAGTTTCCGGTCTCCAACTTGACGGTAGGAAACCGTCGTTCCTTCTCGCCGAAATGGAATCTTTGAACGAAGGAAAACTTGATCCACGTTTCGTACGTACACTCTGGTATGATCAGCTGCCAGACCAGCTAAAGATTGCCATCGCCGCTGGGGATTCCCTTTCTAATGAAGCACTCGCTAAGCTTGCGGACAATGTGTGGGAAATCACACGCAACATTGACAACAAAATAATGGCTGTGCACAAGTCAACCAATCAACCAGCCTTGTGCCCAACACCAACGCTTAGCCAATCAGCTTCTCCAACCACAACTCTGGAGAAAAAAATTGAAGATCTAACACTTCAGATGGAAAGGATGTGGAAAGAATTACGAAGCATGCGCAATCGATCTCGCAGTCGCTCCACCTCCAAACCAAATCCCCATGCAATAGGGCAAAAATATTGCTACTACCATCGCAAATTCGGCAAGGAAGCTAAGCGCTGCAGCCAACCTTGTGAATATAAACAGGAAAACTAGTTTCCGCACCAGTAGCAACGGCAGCCACTGGTGACACTAAAAAACCCTGCCGACTATTTTTATGTGACCAAGGTACTGGACAACGTTTTCTTATAGATACTGGTGCAGACCTTTCCATCATCCCTCCAACACGCTCTGAGAGATCTCGACCATCAACCATAAAACTACATGCAGCTAACGGAACCCACATCACTACTTACGGGCAAAAGACACTTACGCTAAACTTTGGCCTAAGACGCCCTATCCGTTGGATTTTCCAAGTAGCAGATGTTCCCTACGGCATCGTTGGCGTGGATTTATTACATCACTACCAGCTGATCGTAGACGTCAATAAACGTCGCGTATCGGATGGACAGACTGGGATCAAGGCAAACTGTTCTGTTGGCTCCGCTTATCTTGTTGGTATAACAAGGATCGATAAAAACGACCCGTGCGCATCCCTTCTGAAGCAGTTTTCAGAAATACTTGCAAAGGCAAAGTCAAGCACATCTGTTAAACATAACGTCGTTCACCATATCGAAACAACTGGAGCACCAGTTTACGAAAGAGCAAGAAGACTTTCACCAGAACTTCTTAAGCACGCCAAACAAGAATTCAGTTACATGATGGAGCAAGGATACTGTCGACCGTCAAAAAGCCCATGGGCAAGTCCGCTGCACATGGTTCCCAAAAAATCAGGGGATTGGCGACCGTGTGGCGATTATCGTCGTCTTAACGCACAGACTGTCCCTGATCGCTACCCAATCGCCCACATCAGCGACTACTCCTCAATCCTGCATGGGAAAACAGTATTTTCGAAAATAGATCTCGAGCGTGCGTATCACCAAATCCCCGTTCGACCAGAGGACGTACCTAAAACAGCCGTAATAACACCTTTCGGCCTTTACGAATTCTTGGTGATGCCTTTCGGACTCTGCAATGCCGGTCAGACATTTCAGCGGTTCATCAGACAGGTTTTAGATGGTCTCGAGTTTGTGTACGCGTACATGGACGATCTTCTCGTGGCCTCAACCAGCACAGAAGAGCATACCAAACATTTAACGACGATCTTCACACGCCTCCGAGATTATGGTTTGTCTATCAATCGCGATAAATGTCATTTCTTTGCAGACAAGATCGAGTTCCTTGGTCATCTCATATCAGCCAACGGCACTCAGCCGCTTCAAGACAAAATTCAAGCCATCTCGACGTACAAACGGCCCGAAACCTTGGCACAACTGCGTCAATTTTTGGGCATGATCAATTTTTACAGACGTCACCTGAAAAACGCAGCTGCTACTCAAGCACCGCTCCATGCGTTGCTTAAAGACGTACGAAAAAAAGATACGAGACTGGTGGCTTGGACAGAAGAGGCTCTGGCAGCATTTGAGAGGTGTAAGGAGGACTTAGGCAATGCAGCCCTCTTAGCTCATCCTGCCCCGCACTGCGAACTTCGATTGTCTACTGACGCCTCCGGAAAAGCCGTGGGAGCTGTGCTTGAGCAACGCAATGGCAACGTTTGGGAACCCGTTGGCTACTTCTCCAAAAAATTATCGAAGGCAGAAATAAACTACAGCGTTTATGATCGGGAACTAGCAGCAATTTATCACGCAGTCAAGTTTTTTCGACCTTGGATAGAGGGATATAGCGTAACAATCAGAACAGATCACAAGCCGCTAACACACGCCTTCCAACAGCGTTCCGAAAAAGCTTCGCCTCGTCAACTCAGGCACCTTAATTTAATAAGCCAGTTCACCACCACTATCATATCAGTTAAGGGTATCGACAACGTGGTTGCAGACACCCTCTCCCGAATTGATGCCGCAACCAGCGTACAAAAGCTTAACAACACCATCGATTTGGTAGCGCTTGCGAATGCTCAGGTGAGTGATAATGAACTACAAAACATTTTGAAAAGCAAAACAACTTCCCTAAGAATTCAAAAGTTGTCTATGGGACAAGGCTCTAAAGAAGTTTACTGCGATGTGTCACAGAAAAACATCCGACCATTCGTACCCAAGACATTTAGGCGAATAGTTTTTCAAAATGTTCACAATTTGTCGCACCCTGGAAGCAAAAGCACATGCAAACTGATATGTTCACGTTATATCTGGCCATCCATGAAGAAGGACATCACCCTATGGGTTCGCGAATGCGTACCATGTCAACGGTCGAAAATCGGTAGACACGTCCACTTGCAGCCTTTGGAATTTCGCGAAGTCGACCAAAGATTTGACCACATTCATCTGGACATCGTTGGGCCGTTGCCTGATTCTGAAGGGTACCGATACTGTCTGACGATGATCGACCGATTTTCGAGATGGCCTGAAGCGATTCCCTTAAAGGAAATAACTGCTGATATCGTAGCCAAACAATTTTTCAGCAATTGGATCTCACGTTTCGGTTGTCCGAAAACTATTACCACCGACCAGGGATCACAGTTTGAGTCTGCTCTGTTCAAAGCGATGACACAATTAATCGGCAGTAAGCGAGTGCGCACGACGGCATATCATCCGGCCGCCAACGGAATGGTAGAACGATGGCACCGTGCTTTAAAAGCGGCCATCCGCTGCCATCAAACCAATCGATGGACCGAAGCACTCCCAGTGATTCTTCTCGGACTGCGCTCCTGCTACAAAGAAGACCTCAAAGCATCAGTGGCAGAATATATGTATGGCACAGCACTCCGCATTCCGGGTGAGTTTTTCGCACATGAAGATACAACTTCAGATCCCAACATCTTTTTGGAAGATTTTCGTGTACACATGCGCAATCTTAAGCCGATACCAGCCACTCATCACTGTAACAACAAAAATATATTCTGTTTCAAAGATTTATATTCATGTAGCCATGTATTCCTGCGTCACGATGCACCGAAGCAGGGACTGGACCAGCCATATTCCGGTCCATACAGAATCATCAAGCGACTCAACGATAGATTGTTTGTCATCGACATCAACGGCAGAACATCGAACGTAAACATCGAGCGATTGAAGCCAGCATACTTGGCAGCAGCTGAAGTTCAACATTCCGATCCATTGCAGAAATCCCCACAGCCATCAACAACCAGAATCCAACAGCAGTCATCATCTCAACAGCTACAAATTCATCCAGATACTCCAGCACTGAAAACATATCCCGGACCAAAAAAAGTGAAATTTACAAATTGACAAATTGAAATTAATTGTCAGCTGTCACTTGGGGAGGAGTACTGTAGCAGTTCAAAACCTACACTAGCGCCTCTAGTTGTCATTACAGGAAAATTCATACTTCTGGTAGTGAACTAGTACATTTGATAATCGAATTGAAACTGGCCTTAAAAAACCAACGTGTTTTATTTTGTTGTTTAATAAATCTTAATCTTGAATTTAAACTAAGATCAGTGAGTTTTATTTCAAATTCGTTGTGGTAAAATACATCCCACACTTGTAATGTCCGTGGTGTCATCTGTGCTCCAGACACAGGAAACCTAATTTCTGTTGATGGAAGTCGCTACATGAGGACGCCACAGTATCTTTGGCAGTAGTCGTTGAGCGTAGTCGCCACATATTGATATGGAGCAGCTGATTACCTACGGCAGTAAAGAGAATCCACAAGACGACACAACACCATCACCCCGTCAGTTTTACAATCACTTCTCCGTGGTATTTCGTCGTGTACGACCGTTACTCCTTAATTAATAGTAAATATATCTCTGTTCTTATTCTGTGTAAATAAAGTGTTTTAATTTATCCCTCAGTAATTAGTTCCTTTTTCACCCAACTCTCACAATAGTTTATAAAATTCTAGATAAACGTTCAGTGGAAATAGTAATAACTCCCACACTGATTTAATATAGCGACATCTATATCTGAATGTAACAGTGTTTCAAATACAACAACCTAAACAGTGTATTTTCCAGTTCGACATTCACAAGTGCTCTCAAACTTAGTTATTATATTATATTATAGGATATATACCAGGTTGTAGAAATCGATTTGAACGTCTTGAATTACTTAGAATCGCTTTAGATAGTAATGAAAAATATATATACTATTAATTAAAGCCATTCTGTAAGCAAATTATTGTGTTAAGGTTAACTTAATTTCTATAATTTCTAGGATTATTGTATTATGCTATAATGAATTATTTTAGGAATAGCTTGCAAATATATAATATAGATCGAAAAACTGATTGATTGATTTTTTCATTTATTACACAGTAGCCGATCGCTTTAATGAACACTTGAAAAAGTAAAGAGTAACATTTTAATACATTTACTTAGTTCCAAACAGAGCTATTCCGCTGACGTCAAAAGCTTGATTGGTTTTGTATTTGCCTTGTATAAGATTTGTTAAAGCCTTGTATAAGATTTGTGTTCTTTCCCAGATTAAACAATAGCAATCCAAACGAAGTTTTTAATAAATGTTTGAAATGGATTAATAGTTATCTTCTTACAATAATATTGATGATATTGCTATTTCATTTTTAAACCAGCCCTATTTCATATAATCTGGCATACATTGAATTTAGTGAACATATTGTGTCTGAATAGTACGTATAAAGCGGTTATTATATTAAAATATAATTAATGCTTATCACATTTTTATGGTTGCAATAGTAGTGCTACACCTCCCAGAATCCACTTTGAAGGCGGTTCCCTTGTACAAAGATGAAATGTCCAAACGTACGTGGGTCCTCGCAATCTTTTATACAAGAATAAAGGATAGAAAATGAATATGGCAAATTCATGGAGAATAAATATTAATTTTGTCTTCAGTTTCTTTTACGTGAATTCTTTAACGTGAGAATGAACATTTAAACCGATTTTTGACATATTTAGAAAATTTTGAAAAATGAATACAATAGAACTTCGAAAAGATGAATAGATATAGAACAGCTCCCGTTCATCATTTTTGGAAAATTTGTTTAATTTTTTTTGCATAAAATTTGTATTAATTAATATTGTACATTGTCATTTTCAAATTTTAAGTATACATCGTTCCAATTCTTTCTAAACATTTTGCACTGAAAACTTGTTTGAGTTTTTAATTTTTACGTGTTAGCATATACGAGTACAGTGGCGAACAAAACTGGGTACATAATTTCAGTTTTCGTGGTTTTTCATCAAGAAAATGTTTTCCTTATGACGCATTTGGTTGAAAATGTAAGCGAGTGGACTGCTAGAAGAGCACTGCGTACGATAGGGCTGGTGTACGCTATAAAAAAGAAAAACCAGCGCTTTCCGAAAAATATGTAAAGGTCCGCCTAAAGTTCTACAAAGAACATAAAAACTGGACTGCAGAAGACTGAAAATGAATAATTTGGTTTGATGATTAGTTTCATCCAAACAGGTTCCAGTCCGATGGAAAGGCGTACTATTGGCACAAACGAAACACTTCAAAGGCACCACGTTGAAATTGTACAATTTTTTTCGTGACTCTTTCTTTTAGAAATTAAATAAGTAAACAGCTCTGAAAATTTCAACCAAATTCGTCATAAGGGAAACATTTTATTGACGAAAAACCACGAAAACTGAAATTATGTATCCAGTTTTGCTCGCCACTGTATGTAGGTACACGCCTACAAGAATTAAAATAATGTAATTCAATTAATATTCCTGAATATGACAAAAAAAGTTTCGACAGGAAATTTACAATATAAACTGTGCGTCCTTGAATATCATAATTTTCAAGTGAAAGCTAAAAAATTTCTTAGTACCTGGTTTTGTAAAGAGGACACTCATAAACCCGCCGAAAAACATCTTGTTTTTCTCGAACGATTGATTTTATATAAATAATAGGCATTGTACAGAGAATTTCTCTTAATCGAAGTGGAACAATTATCTTTGAGTTGCAATCCCAACTAGCTCCATCAAGGTAAAGAGAATGAACGAATGCTCCTTCCAATGGAGGTAAGCTTCACAAATAAGAAAGTAATATAAGTGTATTATATTCTGTATGAATGAACGAAATATATAGAAAATTATCTTACTTAATGTCTTCTTTTTCTTTTTTAGTGACATCACTACTTAAACACATTCTGTCAAGAGGAAAATCATGCTTTCTTGCTGACTCCTGCATAATTGCTGTAAGAAAACTTTGTGGATTAAAAAGACCACCTAACCAAATGACAGATGGTAGTTTAAAGTCATTTAGCCAAACAGCTAATTCTTTAATGCGGTGGATTAAGTTTGCGAACCAATCATGTAGGCTCATCATGCTAGGGTAAGCTAATCTTGTCCATTTATAGGGAACATTGTTGTAAAAAATCGCATTATGCAATTGCTCCATGTCAGGAGTGATTGTGAGTTCGCCCTTTATTCCTTGCAAAAGTTCTCTAAGAGATCTCTTAATTTCTCTAATCAGTGCATTCATTCTTTCACACTCCTGCAGTGCTACAACGACAAATGGTGTCTTTTTCTCAATGCGATTAAGTAAACTGTATAAATTGAATTCGTCTTGCAGTTTATCCAAAAATTCATCAACTGAAATCTTTACTAGTTCTTCTCGGGGTGGTTCAAAAGTGGAGTTCAGATCAGATTCTCGTGGTTGCAGCTCAAATATTGTCCTTAATAGATTCTCAGCAGCGGCAGTCAGAAAATTAATTTCAGCATTTGGATGCAGTCCGTAGAGAATTGGAGATTCATCAGGTAACATTTCAGATATATAGTTATGATACCCATCGAAATCCAAATTCGGAGGCGATGGGAAGCCAGGGCATAACTCAAACTCACCGTCAATAAGTTCTTGTCGTAATAATTCTTCTAAATGTGTCTGGCAAAGTCTACGATCCCAATCATCTGTGATGTGTCCGCCATACATTATTTCTCCAAAAATATACTGAAGGTCTTCCCAGGGAATACGATTGCTTCCTTCCAAATAGTTATACAATACGTAAGCACTTATATTTAAATCACCGATGTTGAAAGGGTATACTTTATTCCAACCCAATGGACCGAATTTTCTTCGTTCTCCAACTATTGAATGAAAGAAGCATAGTGTAAAAAGAATAGTTTTGAACTCGGCCTCCTGTGTGCATTTTTCAAGAAATTCTTGATTAAAATTATTCCAAGCTTTGTGTAAATTTGGTGCCATGCCTGTTGGGGGCTCGTTAACTATTTTAATTGATGATTCAAGTATTCCCTGTGGGATTATATGATAGTGGGAATCCAAGGCAGGTTCTGCACTGATAAATAACCTGAAGTCTGAATGCACTCGTTCGTCAATGCTTTCTATTATCTTTTCTAATTTTGATAACCAATTTACAACCAAGTGTATATTCTGAAGTATTACCCATTTCCCCTCTTTAAGTGCAATTTTGATTAATTTTTCTGCTACCATTTCTTGGCCTTGACCTAGTGATATATTATACAAGTTTCCCTTTTCTGTTGAAAAATTTAACTGAGCACCAAGTTGTTCAACATTTTGAACTGGATCGACTCCTGGTGATAGAATGAAGAGGACTGGCGTTGTCGGAGATACTTCTTGATATGTGTCGGAGAAAGCAATCAATTCAACATCAGAATATTTTTCACCCATAGTTTTTTCGACAAAATGCCTTTGTAGTAAAGAGAAAATAGTTAAGAAAATAAATTAATCAGTGAATGAATATTTCAAAAGTTACTTTATGGAGTATGTCAACCGATCTGGACGCAATGCTCGAATGATACATAGTTTCTGTAGTGGGGTTCGATGTTTCCACTCACCAGGAAAAACCTCTTTTTCTGGTACATTTACATGTAAAATTTTTTTCCATCGCTTTGGATAATTTTCGATATCCTTGTCTATACCGTAAAAATGTTCTATAGAGGCCAGGTACTTTATACCTCCCCAAGCTGCACGGTTAATAAAATCAATTGGTGAAATAGCATTAGGGTCATGCGGATATCTCAATAAGAATTCAATTTCGTCTTTGGTTATCGATTTTGAATGCAGCAGTATTCGAATTATCATGTGGAAAGTGAAAATTAATTTATCGCTTTCAAAAAGTCCTCGCATTGTATATCTAAAACATTGGTATGTTATTGATTCAACCAACAATGTGACTCTATTTTCCGGACCTTCTGTTGAAACAGAAGTTTGAGTAATAGCGCGGCGAAAAACAACCATAAAAGATTTTAAAGAGAATTTATACATAGGATTAATTATGTTTAGATCACTAAGAACAAAAAATAGTACTGATGCACGTTGAGCTGCAAGTCTGTATATATTTCGTATAGCATC
This sequence comes from Myathropa florea, assembly GCA_930367185.1. Taxonomy (NCBI): domain Eukaryota; kingdom Metazoa; phylum Arthropoda; class Insecta; order Diptera; family Syrphidae; genus Myathropa; species Myathropa florea. The sequence goes on along the minus strand of OV884003.1, from coordinate 132,632,133 downwards.
AATCTGTACCGTTGTTTCATTTGATTCAAATACTTTTCGTTCTATTTCAGCGACTGTGTTCTTTGTTGTTTCCAAGTTAATGACAAGTGCATGATTATCAAGAATGTTTTTTTCGGAGCAAGCTAACCGAGCCAAAAGTTCACCTTCTAATTCCTTTAGCGATATTTTAAATTTATTTTGTTGGATAGTTACTTCAATTCTCATTTCTTCTAAATCGGGTCGTTCCATTTTGACAACTTCAGCAAGTAGTTGTTCTTCCAATCCATCTTGAGTCACCGTAAAGTTTATCAGAGTCATTTGGGCTTGTAATTCAGGTTTAAAATGTGGATTCGCTAGTTTTGTTTGTAGAATCAAACGGAAATTCGGATTAAATTCGATTTCTTTGTTTCCAATTTTTATATATCGCCCTCGTTTGGTAAGTGCCCGATTCAATAATGGGTCAAGTACAGTATCAACTGTTTCCTCTATGTGTTCGATGATGACAGTTTCACCCATTGATATACATTTTTCCAAAGTTTCTAGATATCCTTTCTGATTTAACTGAATAGAAACTAATTTACTGCCATATGCGTTCCTTATCCATTTAATCCCTTGTCTACAAAAGAAGTACATATTTAGTTCACACCTGATATTTTATTCGCTGTTAATATTCATTCACAATTGTGGGTCGATCAAGAGAGGCCATCTATTTGAATAGGTTAAAATTGTGGCGTTTTCAGTTGACATTTTATCCATTGGAAGTCCTTGGCTATTCCAAATTGATATTCGTGCTTCGTCTTGTAAGGAGTTAAATAAATCCGTATTTTCTGAATATGGAATTTTAGGCTGAAAAGAGGATTATAAGAATTAATGTATGTGTATTTTGTTCAAAACTTAGCTTACCTCTGCTTTCTTAAAGTACGGCATCCATATTTTCTCATGTAACTCAACGCGATATCTTTTAGTGAAACTTCCAACGTATGACAGAAATGATGAAATAAGAAGAATATCTCCCGGGAGAGCTTCCAATTTTTCTCTAAGACTGTGGCCATATAAAAAAGTAGATAATTTTAAATAGGCACTGGTTAAAATTAATTCAAGTAACATTTTCAAATCTTGATTGAATTCTCTAATTTAAAAATCAATGTATTACAACATCACAAAACCATTACCCAATACTCTGCAAATGATCGCCATTCATCATTTGTTTCCTTTCAACAGACACCTAATGCAGATATTATTTCTTGTACTATTCTTTTGCATACCTTAATATAGACTCTCTCCAGCGGACATTCTCATTTGCAAGTCCATTAACTAATCTATGGGCCAAGTCAATTGTAAAAGCAGTTTTATCAGCTTCATTTTGACACTTTTTTTTCTGTGCAGTTGCTTCCTCAAATTCAATTCGAATTTCATGTAATTCTGCTTCAAGCCCTGTAATTTTCGTCTTCAGATATTTGAGGCGTTCCCTTGCATATCTAAGTTCTTCTTGCGAGCTATGCAAAGCTTTTTGTTTTGGCCCAACTATTAAAAATACTTGATGATATCGGTGTACGTTAATCACCCAAGCACAAAGCCCAGCAGCTGCAACGGATTTTTGAACAATCTTATCAGGATTAAATTCCGGGTCCTGTAAAAATAAAAATTATAAAAAAAAATAATTGTAAACATAATCTTAGCGCACTCTCAGGTATTCTTGCAAAACTTCAATTATGTTAGGATGGATATTATCTTTATCATAATTCAGCAATTCATTTAAGAATTGGTCGACTCGAACCATCATTAGTTTGGCTGATTTCCAGGTGCGGTCACGTGGTATTTTTCCGTTATCCGCTAACAAGACCATGACTGCACCACATACGTTGACTACTGCTTTAGGCGGTGAACCAAACGATTTTAATTCTGTTAGATTATTTTTATTTAGAGTGTTAAGCGCTGCTTGAGCAGCCACCAGTGCTGGTTCGGCTTTCCGCAAGTCATCTTCAAGCACCTGAGTTTTAATGGAAACGTCCTCTTCTATTATTCGCACCTTCTTTTCTTCGTCCGACGCTATAAGCTTTTCTTTTTGCACCTTTTCATTTTCAGCTGTGATTATAACTATCAACTTGTCTGCTGCCAAATTTCTTGAATTTAATTGAACTTGTTGATCTGCTAATTGATTCTGCATAACGAATACTTGAAAAACGTTATTTATTTTAATTAGAAAAATCGCACCTTAAGGGTATTAACTTGACAAGCACATTCAGCTAATTTAGACATTCCACTTTGCAGACTTTCAATGCGGCTGGAATATTCATTATATTTTTCTGTCATAAGTTTTTTATATAAGAATAAATATTCGAAATAGGTTTTGGGGGTTGTGTAATTGTATCTTTTCTCATTTTGAAAGTAAACTTTCGATATCTGGTTGACACTCTCGTGAGCATAAGCCATGAAGTCTCCTATTGGGTAAATAATAATTTCCTGTGAAATATTCAGAAATTGTAAAAAAAAACGAATATTATTTTGAGTTATTTATATATATACTGGCAAAATGTCTGCTATTTCATGCAAAAACTTCCTCGATACAGACTGCAATGCAGTATTTGGCCACTCATGAAACCAATCTATACATGTTTTGCTTATGATTGCCCGGAACTTCCTCACTCGTACGCGAAGAGTTGCTCCAACAGGTGAAAAGCACAGAACAATTTTCAGCATTCGACGAACTTTACTAATAAAAAACCGCCAGCAATTGTCCTTCGTGTCAAGTTGATCAGTTTGTTTGACCTCATTTCGAATCCCATTGTTGATCATATCAACTTGATCTTCACTAAAGAGTTCAGGAACATCTCCAGAAGCTAACATATCATTACATATAATCAAAAGCGATTCGTTCGGTATTTGTGCATCTGTTAATAGGAATACCGATGTGACGTTCTTTAGTCCAACTTTAATATAGAGATTTGCAATGTCTTCTCTCATATCTTGTATTGAATAACCCCGCTTCACTTCCATTTGAAATACGGATAAAGAAGAAATAAAGGAAGCTAATCGGGCTAAGGTTTGCTTGCCTGATCCTCCAACTCCAATTAAAAGTGCATTTCCTGAGCTTTCTAGAACGCGATTAATTCTAAAATGTAAATATGTGAGTAGAATCTATGTTAATAATAGAAAACTTAAGTGATACCTGCATACATGAAGCATGGCGTCTGCAAACATGACCAGATTCATATGCCCAACTGACTCATTGTAATTACTTTGAGCTTCACTTAGTAATTGGTAAAGAGTTTCCCAACTTTGTATCGACATATATTTTTGGTCTACCAAAGATTGGGCAAAATGAAAATAAATTAGTGGCTCTGAAAACACGTAATCTTCATCGAAGTCTTCAAAGTTTTTTTTTAAAACATCTTTAATAATAACATCAAATGCTTTTATGTCATGACTGTCTATAAGTCGATCTTGGTACACGCGAAATGCTTCATGCACGTATAGGCGAATTAATTCCAAAGGCTTGATGCAGGTAAAACCAGTACAGTTCATTAATCCTTGATATATGTTGGTCATATCTTGCAAGTTAAAAATATAGTGAAATTTTAATGCTGTTGGCAAAAATGAACTTTCCAATCGTAATTGTAATTGTACACTAACAGATACTAAAACAGAACTAAACATCTTAATTTCCTTGGAGAAACCATTCACTGGGTTGCCGAGATGATTATTTAAAACCACAGAATAAATTTTATTCATAGTACACTCATTTGGTGGAAGCACTGAAAATACACAGAAGTGCCGTTGAAGTCTGGGATCAACAGTGAATGAACCAGCTGTGGGATTCATTGTGGCAACGAATTGAACATTTTGTATGTTCTTCACTATAAGTCGACATCGGTCATACCACTGTCGATAATCCATAAACTGCCGGATTATTGTATGTGGTTGGACAGTACCGTATGTATCCACTTCCGGTATATTTAAGTCGTTTATGTAGTAAATCAATTGCTTATTTCCACTTGGTGCGTAGCATCTACCGGACTTCTTTTCAAGAGGTCTATCAAGAATCTTTTGAAACATGTCCGAAGTAGTATAAAAGTTAAAACGAATGGTATGTACGGCCCTTTCAAAGCAGTCTGAGGGTGCATTTAGGTAGTCTGAATTTGATCTGCCAAAAAAATTCTTGAAAATAGTGTCTTTGCCGCAGCCAGATGTACCAACAAGCATAATTGGAAGATGGCGTTCGGTTAACAGATTTAAAAAGTACTCCAAACGAACGGTGTCTGCTGTTGGTACCCGTGTGTTCTAAAATAAATTATTTCACATTACGAATGTATGAATCGTATATAATATATTCTTACCTGAAATGAAAAGTCTGGTTCAAATTGATTACTTGGAACTTTTGACTCCCAAGAATGAAACTTCTGATTTAAAATATCAGGAAAGTAGTCAAAAACTGTACCATGCGATGGGAATTTCACATCCTTAAATTCACTAGTCCACCATTTATGGAATTCTCGTTGCCAATCTATTATGTGATCTTTACATAATGCTGAACCAAATCCCCAAACAACAGCGAATGTGAAAATAATCTCCAATGTTGTTTCCATAGAGTCGACTTCAATTCTTTGATTACTATCCAATAGGCTTTCTATAAGGTGGCAGGTCATTTGGATCATTGCCATGTCAGTGATTGGGGTTATCTTTCGGAACTCTTGGCTACGATTTACCATACTGGGGAAATATTTTTCAAAAAGGCGGGTTAATAGACCGCGTTCAACGACATCCGGGCGATTTTCCAGCCATGACGACACATAACTACAACATAATAATAATATATAACGACTTATTTATACTATTTATATACTGCTATAATATTTATGCACATTTAAAGGAGAAGATTAAAAGTGTACACTAAAGAGTGAATACACTCTCTAGCCTTTATAGCATGTTGCTGAAATATATTTGAACATTTAAGTATACAGTACAAACTCGATTTACGCAACTAATGGAAATTAAAGCAGTTGCAATAACCGAGGTTGTTGCACTTACAGGGTTATATTTTTTCAAATGAAAAATCATAGTTTGGACGGGTTATTTCTTTAGAGGTAACGAGAATTTTGTAAAAAAAAAACAGTATCGAAACCCATGTAAATCGTTAAACAAAAATTAATATATGTGATACATAGAGTAAAAACATTATGAGTTTTTTTTTTAAGAAGTTAGATATTTTAGACTGCGTTTTTTGCAATTCAATATTTTTTGTAGAGTTAAAATGTCTTCTACCGGAATGTTGTTCTCTTCGGCCCATTGTAAACATATGTTGAAGGATCGAACTGTAACTTCTGTTATAGGGGGGCCGGGGCAGCTTCACCTTCACTTTCATTTGTTCTCTCAATTTCTGCCGGATCCTCAAAATTTGCAAAAAACTCAAAGTTTTTGTGAAGCTCATCAATGATTTCTTCATTCTTCTCTTTCCTTTGAGATATTTGCAGACAGTGTAGATAATGGTAGCTCATCCTAATTACTCTTGGTAGACATTAAAATATTCCAAAATTGCTTGATAGTACTCAAGAAGATGCACTAATCGAGGTAACATTTTTGTAAAGTTGCACTTATAGAGTCAAGACGTGCCATGACTTTAGTGTTGCGAAAATCGAGGGTTGAGTTAACCGAGTTCGTACTGTATGTTAATATTTCTCGGAGAAAAACCTAATGCAATATCCCTCAATATGAAAAAAAATTGAAATAATGGCTGAATTAAAATAATGGTTAATGGTAGACAGTTATTTCGGGCTTCTAGCAACTAGCGACATTGAAGTTTATTACAAAATATTTTGATTTCTCATCTCATCTCATCTTCAGTGACCGGCATGTTCTACTAAATGACTCGCGGGGGCAACGTACGCACAAGTCCACTCGATCTTCCGCCATCGGCTCTAACTTATCAGGAGCTATGCCCAAGCGCAACCAGGCGAGTGTTTGAACAGGGTCCAACCATCTCGTCATGAGTCTGCCAAGCGGTCGCCTACCTGATGGAATCGGGTCGTGAATTTTAACTTTTGTTTATAAAATAGGAAACAATTGCTCAATTCAATTTTAAATTTGTACGCTCTCCGTTGCAGTACACAATAATTAGAGCATTGTCAAAGTGTTTTTTTGTTTTTACATTGTTGAGAGATTTTACACTTCTTTAACTTTTACACGGATACAAGGCTGAATACAATTAAGTGTAAATACCTCTTACAATATTTAAACATGGTAATAAAAAAAATGTAATATAATATTTGTTGTTTGGAACGTGAAATATAAATATTTACGGTAACCATCCGAGGTCTTGGGGATTGATGTATAACACTCCGGCACGAGAAACAGTAGCAGGTGTGGCAGCCCTTAAGTGACCCACTTCAAATATTAATCGCATATCTTTGGTTAGGACTATTCTTTCATTGCTTGCTAGTGTCAGGATTTTATTGTCATCCATAAGTGTGTTTAAACTTTCGATCCACATTGGGTCTATGTCTCCGTCTAAAACAATCCACTTTGGACTATTGTTTTGATCGCATTTCATATTTGCCTGGTCTCGCATAATTGAAGAGAATAATCCGTCCCTCCATTCCCTTGTTGTTGAATTCACAACACCAAATAACTCATCACTTGACATTGCCTTTGGATTGAGAATATTAGTAACTGGTTTTAATTTTTGAATACAATACGTTTTTGAAAGGGTTTCCCAGATTTTCGTTTTGCCAGTGCCGGCGTCGCCAACTATAAACACAGAATGTCTGACATTTAATAGTTCCTGCAGTTGGACAACCTTTATAAGAAAACTTTCCTGCGGCTGTAACCTCAACTGATGAACTGCTTTTCGAATTGCATTTTCAAATTCGTATATACGTTTACGCGGTACTTCAATAGTTGGAAATAAGTCACCTATTAAACCCATAAATATAGACACGTCATCTGTAATGATTTTTGGTAAATTAAAATCTCGCAAAGCTCTCATTAAAACTTGATCTTCGGCACACGCGTGGTCATCTCTCTTTAGTCCACCGGCTACTACTAAAACTGATTTGATTGCTCTCAAACCCCAATCATAGTGATCTTGTTTGGATAATAATTCGCGGCAAAGTGTGTACAAGGTTATGAATTTCCTTGCCAATAATCTTGCATCTTGAAAACCTTCTGCGACAAGCATTATCTCACATATAAGTGCAAAGTCCGGCACAATCATTGCACAAGGACGAAACAACATTTTTAGGTTTTCAGGTAGCTCCGTTCGTCCGGCGTATCCAGGGTTCATTGTTATGAAGATACCCACAGAACTAACCAGAGAAATACTCTCACCCATAAAGGTAAATTTTGTCTTCCTCATCTGAAAATAAGTGAACAATCACATTAAATTGGTATTGCGAAACAAGTTTGGGTCCACAGAACCTTTATTGCTTCTTGAATGGTTTTCACCTGCACTGCTACCACGGATAAAACTTCCACTGATATCCGGTTGAATTCGTCAAAGCATCCCCATGCACCGGTCTGTGACAGTCCTTTATAAATATTTCCACAGGACTTGTAGTCCATTTGTTCAGAACAGTTGAAAACGTATACCATTACTCCCAACGCCCGACCCAGATCCTTTGTGGTTTCGGTTTTGCCGGTTCCAGCTGGCCCAGCAGGTGCTCCACCCATTACCAGATGCAATGACTGATGGTGTACGGATGCAGAGCGTTTTAAAATAAAAGATAAAAATGTAGTACGATGATAAAAATTGAATTTCTGCACCTTACTTTGTGTTCTAACTACAGTATAAACTCGATTTACGCAAGTAAATGATATTAAGGCAATTGCAATAATCGAGGTTGTTGAACTTACTGGGAAATATTTTTGTAAATAAAAAATTATAGTTGAAATAGCTGTTTATGTAGAGACAATGTTATAAAAATACATTATTGAAACCAAAACAAATGTTATGGTTGAACACATTTTTATTTAATAAGAAAACAAATGGTTAAAACATAAAAAACATACATACAATAAAAACATTATGGGTTTTTTTTTAAAGAAGTTAGACAGTTTTTTGGGATTCAATATTTGTATTGTACATTTTGTAAGTGTGTAGGTATTTACAAAGAATTTGCCGAGATCTAAATAAAACTAAATATCCATAAAATAACGGCAGGAGCAAACATGAATAAACATGAAATAACAAAAACATGAATAAACTTAAGAAGTTGCACCAATCGAAATAACATTTTTAAAAAGTTGCACTTACAAGTCATGATGTGCTACGACATTAGTGTTGCGAAAATCGAGGAGTTGCGCGAATCAAGGTCTGCGTTAACCGAGTTCGTACTGTATATAAGTATATTTCCATTGAATTGGTGAGAATTATAAAAAATCGCATAAGGGAGTTGGAATATGAAAGTTCTTGTCTAAAGAAAATATTGTTATTTAAATAACTTGAAGCACCTGATCCCATATTGTAGCGCATTTGGAATTATTAATATTTACAACTGCAAATACAGCGACGAGTACCGTTTTTGAGTGGCAAAAAAATAATATGTTTGGTATAGGTCATGTAAATACAATTGGAAGTAAAACTATCTGCGGCAAGCATTGTCTCAAATAACAGTGCAAAGCTGGACCAAAGCGAAAAAGTTTAAAAAAAAATAGGTTTCGAAAATTTCCTCATCAGAGAGATAATAATGAACAACTTTCAGGCTAGATAATGATCCCAACCTAAGTGTGAACTAAATACAATAATTCTACTTAATTATAATTATTAATATTCAAATTATTATTTGTTTAAGTTACTATATTTCAGTCGAGCTCTTATGTCAATAATTTTTGTAACGAACCGTGGGACCAGAACTCGCAAACGAAATTCACGCGCCTCGTATTCTCCACGAGCAAAATATTTGACACCGCTGCAATTGCGTCGCACGGTTTAAATTTGCGATGCAATTTTTTGTACGCACAAGGTGCAATTTGTGTGAGAGCTCGATTCAGTCCGTTGTGTGCATTCAAAGGGTCAACACACAAATAATAAAGAATAGTATTTAGTAGTTTCATTGTTTCACTTTTTTAAAGTTCTTAATTAAACATTAGTAATAATTTGCCAACATCGACTCGGACCATTTCCTTGTTGTAGCCAAGGTAAGGACACGGATATCGAGAGAACAACGGAGTCGAGGAAGCCAACCACGGTTTGACGTCGAAAAGCTACAATCGCAACAGACTGCCAGGAACTTTGCCGATCGAGTCTCCCTGAAACTCTCCGAAAGTTTGACGCCGCCTGCACTAACAATAGACGAAGAATGGAAACGTTGTCAAAGAGCCATCAGAGAAGCCGCTACTGATGTGCTGGGTTTCAAAACACCACCTAGGAAAAACCCCTGGTTTGACAACGAGTGCAGGCAGGCACATGCAGCAAAACAAGAAGCCTACCGGGCAACGCTGCATCGAACCACGAGAGCTGTTCGTGAGCTCTACGAACAGAGAAGAAGGGAAGAGAACCGGCTTCTCAGGAAGAAAAAGAAAGAGCACGAGAAGCGCGCGATCGAGGAGATGGAGAGGTGTTATGGCAGGAATGATGTCCGAAAGTTTTACCAAAGGGTAAAACTTTTATCGAATGGGTATAAAGTTCGGACAGAAGCTTGCCGGGACGAAAATGGACAGCTAGTAGTAGATTCGCAGTCGATACTGAGAATTTGGAAAAATCATTTCTGCAGACTGTTGAACGGCGATGAGGACACAAATACCGCTGTCAGGCAGAATGTTCCACTCAACACAACGGACGATGATAGAAGAGAATACCGTCCCCCCGACCTAGACGAAGTCAAGATAGCGATATCGAGACTGAAGTCTAATAAAGCTGCTGGTGCAGATAGGCTGCCCGCTGAAATGTTTAAAGCAGCTGGAGATGATCTGGTAGGGCGCATGCACCAGCTCATCTGTAAGATATGGTCGAAGGAAAGCATGCCCGATGAGGGGAATCTCAGTATCGTTTGCCCGATCCACAAGAAAGGAGACCCCTTTGACTGCGTCAACTATCGAGGGATAAGTCTCCTTAACATCGCCTACAAAATCTTCTCTGCCGTTTTGTGTGAACGCCTGAAACCATTCGTGAACAAACTGATAGGTCCGTATCAGTGTGGTTTCAGGCCCGGGAAGTCCACCATCGATCAAATCTTCACACTGCGGCAGATCCTGGAGAAGACCCAAGAAATGCAAATTGACACACACCATCTATTTGTCGATTTCAAGGCCGCATATGACAGCGTGTATAGAGACGAGCTATACAGCGCCATGTCTAGTTTTGACATTCCTGCCAAACTCGTCAGACTGAGCAGGATGACGATGGAGAACTCTCGCTGCTCCATCAAGGTCGGTAACGAACTCACCGAGACCTTCAATGTCAAAAAAGGTTTTAGACAAGGCGACGCGCTGTCATGTGATTTCTTTAACATCGTTCTTGAGAAGATCGTGCAAAACTCACTGGCCAACACAAGAGGCACGATCTTCCAAAAGTCCGTTCAACTGCTAGCCTACGCGGATGACATTGACGTGATTGGGCGAACACAGCGAGCCGTCAATGATGCGTTTGCTGGCATTGAAACGGAAGCGGCTAAAATGGGTCTGGCGGTAAACGAGGGCAAAACAAAGTATATGCTGTCATCGAGAAAGGACGCACAACATCGACGACTTGGCCAGAACGTCACCATTGGCAGCTATAACTTTGAGGTAGTGAAGGACTTCGTCTACCTCGGCTCCGCGGTAAACAGTACAAACAACATCAGTACTGAGATCAAACGCAGAATAACTCTTGCCAACCGCTGTTTTTATGGGCTCAAAAGGCAATTGAGTAGTAGAGCCCTCTCTCGGAAGACCAAGCTGACTTTATATAAGACCTTGATCATCCCAGTCCTGCTGTACGGCGCAGAGGCATGGACAATATCCCAAGCGGATGAACAGTCTCTTGGTCTTTTCGAGAGAAAAGTTCTGCGCGCGATCTTTGGTCCTGTTTGCGTTGATGGCTTTTGGAGGAGAAGGTTCAACCACGAACTCTATGGGCTGTACAGCGACATGAGTCTGGTCAGGCGTCTACGGATCCAACGCCTAAGATGGCTAGGCCATGTAGAGCATATGGACAACTTAGCTCCAGCCCGAAGAGTCTTCGACTCTGAGCCTGTGGGACAACGCAACAGAGGACGTCCACGTACAAGGTGGCGCACACAAGTCGAGGGGGACCTCGGCCGGCTTGGTGTGCGAAACTGGAGACAGCTGGCGAAAGATCGTGCTGGCTGGAGAGGCATGTTAAGTGAGGCCCAGGTCCACCTCGGACTGTAGCGCCCTAAGAAAAAAAAAAAAAAAAAAAAAAAAAAATAATTTGATTCAAAACGCAAGCACCGGATCTGAAGCCTATAAAGCACATTTGCAACCATTTGGAGACCGAGTTGCGAAAACATAGTTTTAGATACAATGACCAACTGATGTAGCTCCACAGGACGAATACTTAACTATTTAACCTGGATACACGTAACCTTGCCAAACCGTTTAATAGGAGTTATACGACGTAAAAGTGAACCAAGAAAATATTAAATTAAAATAAAATATGATTTTAAATTTTTTTTTTAAATGTGGAATACTTTCTCGCTTTTTATCACATCTTCTTTATTGCTTTCGAATTATTTTTTTGTGTTGAAAAAAATAATTGAATTAAGTAGTAGACTAATAAGTCTTTATATTTGCTTTTTCATTGGAATCTAATTATTACTACTAAGTAGTATTAATACATTTTTAAGTCAAGAGCACTTCCTTGTCGAATACTTTTTTTGATCGCTGTGTGTTCTATTATGGTTTGATAAAAGAATATATAGCTTACCTGTGTAAGAGTTATGTAGCAGCGATCTGTTAGTGGGGTTATAACTAAACGAGAGGTATTTCCCAAGTACTCGAAGTCGTATAGAAACTCAGCATCACATATATTAGCGTAGCAGTTATCAATATTCTTATCCCATCGATGCCGTAGTTGACTTTGCCATTGAAATGCCAGAACATTTTCAAGCTTTTGCTGAATGATTTTTAAAACCACATCTCGATTGTGTACATCAATTGTACAAATTGTCATAATTTTTTGCCGATCTCCAGGATCAAGTTCACTTAAGAGCAAATTAATCAGAGCATTTAATTGTGATATTTGGTGCTTCTGAAGCTCTTTCATGGCTCCTTCATAGCCTTCTTCTATCCATGTAAATGCCTGGTTTACCGATGTGGTCCATGAAATTTGACTGCAACAAAGAGCCGGTTGTGCAGGCCAGTTTATAAGCCAACGTTCCTTTGCTTTGTTTCTCACATCTTTCAATGCATTTTTAAATAATGTGTGTAACGTTGATTTCATTTTCTGAATAATTTCATTTAACCAATTTTCAACTTGTCCTTCACAGTTTACTACCATCCCTAAAAAATAAACGTACTCATAATTTTCTTTTGAATGCATTCCAATTGCGGAATTCGACGCCTCATTCAAGAACTCAAGCCGTTTAACAGAATCAAAAAGTTTAATAAGGTGGCGAGACACTATCCTTGGATTATTCCCATTGGATAAAATATCAAGAAGATCTGTGGCTGATATAAAATAAAATCGTGGAAATGTTAGCCGCTTAGTCTCCAAATATTCACTAAGTGCCTTTTCACAGATGCTCAATTTTTTCTCCAGCTCTGCTAACGCAAAGTGAATATCTTTATTTTCTGCAACATCAATCACCAATTTAATTTTTCCCACTTCCTTTAGCATATCAGTGAACTCTAAATCAATAGCTTCAAAACGTCCAGCATCTTCTGGCAACTGCTTCCGGATGTCTTCCGATCCTATAAAAATGCTTTCTAAGTAAACCCACTTTCTTTGCACATCAAGCCAATGTGTTATTAATAATTCGACGTTAGAAAGGATTTTCTGCCAATGGTTAAGTTGAGGAAGCAAATAGTCAATATGTTTTGAGGTGGATATATTTTCCAGCTGCATTTGGTTATCATCCAAAGTTTCGATCAATTCTTCTGAGACGCGGAGTAATTGAATCTGTCTTGATATATGAAGCTCATCATCGAACTCCATCATGGCCCAAGTATTTTTAATGTCTTCAATAGCTTTGCTTACAGTAATTTCTTTAATAGCTTTATCAACTGTGCTTTTAACCTCTTCATCAAATCTATGCAAACCTAATGTCAGTAGGTCATTTAATGTTGTGTTTTTATTGGATTGCAATTGCATCTAGAATGTACATATTTTGTTATACAATATTTGAGTTAAATGAAAGACAAAAATATCAACCATTGCAAAATTTCCTTAAAAATATTTTTTTTTTACATTTTGCAATCAAACATTACATATGTAGTTAAGTAACATACCAAATTATCGATTGGTTGCATCCTTGTAAGCTATCAATAAGATTCCGTACAGTGGATTTCTCAAATCACACTTATGTAACCTTACCTTTGTACAGCACATCAATTCCATCCAATGTCTTTCGGTTATTGCAGGATTTTGAAGTTCAGTGATTATTCGTAATGACGAAACTAAATCCTTCATTGAAGAGACGATGTACTCATACGGTTTCCACAGTCGAACGCTCTTATCCAGAGTCCTTAACTCTCTGGTGAATTTCTTGCATTCATTTTCCACGTCATCGGTGTCGATCTGGTACCATGGTGTTGATTTCCAATCAATGATACATGACTGAATGACATGTACAAAATCCCACAGTTGCTGTTCAGAGAAAAGGAAAAACAAAAAAGAAAAACGATTTTAATGGAATAGCAAACGCGAGGAAGGCAGTGATGTACCTTAACCCTTTTTAGTTCTGCCTGACATAGAAGCATTTGGCTGTCATCTGATGTTGAAATTTCTAAAAGCCTGACACAATATAAAATCCGCTTTCGAGATTTTTTAAAAGTATTAAACCATTTGCACACAGTATCACATAAAGCATATACTTCATTGCATGGAACTGAAAAAAACTTTGAACGAGATTATAATTGAGATCCGAGGTTACGAAGTCAGTAGAATACTGCTTACCTTCATCGTCTGAAAAGATAATAAAAACTTAGTGACTTGGTTGTCAAAAAGCATCACTATACCACGTATGATATTTTGTTGGTAGTCCTTTATTTCTGCTAAGCCTTCAATTTTCGCCTTTGCTGTTTCTTTGAGAGCCTCCCATTTGATCGGTAATTGGTCAATATCTTTCAGTAGAACTTGGTTAAATTCCGTATTGTAAAATTTTAACAATGTGATAACTTCCTTTAATGGCTTAAATATGTTGTTTGTCATACATTCACGTTCTTTTATTTCAGACATAATAGATAAGACTTTTAGTAATGATCGAAAATCTTCTTTGGCTATGTTTAGTCTCAAGACCTTTAAACCAGTTGATATAAACTTTTCCATTTGCTGTATACAAATGTTGGCATTTTATTTAAAACGAATTCAATCAGTATGTGCGAAAGTAAGCAAAGCTAAATTTGTTTTCTCCCAAAACGATATTAGTCGGGTAATGCAGGGATTTATATTTTTGCAGTTACAGTGGATGCTCGATATAGTGAACATCGATATAGTGAACAATCCAATATAGTGAACACACACAATTTTATACCGTTTGTTCTACTCAACGTGTTGGCGAAAATCTTGCACGATTAGTTATGTTAATGTATATGGTACACAGTTTGGGGTTGTAAAGCAAATACAAAGTGCGTGTTGCTTGTATAAGGAATGTATTATTTTTGTTGCGTTTTACGTTTTTTTTACGGTTGAGTTGTTTTTGTTAAAAACAAAATATTCTTTTTCGTTGGCTTGTTTTTTAGTTATTGCAAAGAAAAATCGTAATTATATTCTATTTTTGATGAATTGTACTTCAAAACATACCCATTTTGATGAAATTTGCTCCAAGCAGCCCACGCCCACGCAGCCCACGTTACAATGAACAATCTCGCTCCAGTGAACAGGTCCGGTTTTTATAAGTTCACTATATCGAGCGTCTACTGTATGCGTTTTTGTGACCTACCTTTAATGTATCGATTACATATTCCATCAACCATTGTTTGAATGAATCGGTCCATTTACAAGCTTGATTAAGTAAGGCATGTTTAAGTGGATTGATGTCAATTATTAACCACTGATTAATTACTTTGTAGTTTTCCAAATTATCGATATCTTCATATATATCATTATAGCGGTCAATCTGACGTGGAGATAAATTTTAATTAAAAATAAACATAAATTTCGATGGGACATTACTTAGGAAAAAAACAAAAATTAACTTCCAAAAATTATAAATTTCAAACATTAAACGTTCATAAACGCGATTGTGACGTACCAAATAATAATAATATTATAATAATAATAATAATGGTGGCGGTACAGTTCGGAGTGAACCTGGACATAGCTTCTCAGCAACCACTCGTGTTGTTCGTGCTATTGTTCTCTCCCGAGTGGAGGGGACCTACAGTTTAATGCCGACTCCGAACGGCGAGATTGAGAAGCTTTTATCTGGACAGTTAAACTCTTTGATCATTTTCAGTGACTCGAAAGAGGTGGAGCCGTTGAAATATCAAAGATGTTTTTCGGGAATCGAACTCACACTTCGAGCGTAGGAGTCAACGCACTTACCAACTCCACTGAGCCCACCAATGCGAAAACTTAATAAAAATGTTGGCAAGGCACAATATATTATACATATGTATTAGGTTTATATATTTTACTTAATTTTGTCGCAGAATTTTTTATTATTTGCTACAAACTTAAATTCCAAATTTGTAAATTTTTTCAAAAGCAATTATTTAATTATCATAAAGGCTTACCTCTTTCTTCAAAGCTTCCACAATTATTAAACGGTTAGAAGTTGCACAATATTGGGTTTTTAAATTTTTCATAGCGCTTGTTATAGACTCTATCCAAAGGAACTCGAAACTATTGAACTTCTCTGCATACAATTTAGCATTTTTAATAGTTGCCAACGTAGTAGTAGTAATTTCAGAAATCAAGTCTTGTATTTCTGTATTTTTCCGGAAGTCAACTGGCAAAAATGATTTTGGAAATGGTGATAAAACACTATCCAATTTTTTTAATATATTTACTTTTTTTTCCGCATACTGTAGGTACTCCAGACGCTGCGTAGAAAATGTCATCTATGAGACTATTCATAATTTGTACAATATTTGTACTCGCATCTGAAGTCAATTCAAGCGAAGGATTGAAAACTATTTTGCTTTCCGTCAACTCTAATTTTACTTCGAATAAAGGAGCAGTTGATCTCTTTTTAAGTTCCCGAATCAAAGATTCTAGGCTACACAGAAAGTTATGGAAACTTCGTTTAACACATCCTTAGATGATGCTTACCTTTCTTTAACAGATTGAAGAATTTCAGAACTTATAAAGTTGTTGATATATTGTAAATAGTTCAAATACTCCCCATCATGAAAGTTCTGCTGTTAAGAAGAAATGTATATGTATGAAATATTTGTATGTATTTAGGAAAAATAATGAATTGTACAAAAGAATACATTTTCAAACGTAAGCTAAAAAGAAAATACAATTGCGATCGTTCGCTTGCCGCAATACCAAATTGTGGCATACTATAGTCTATACTCCTTAAATGGGAAGTTATCCATATTTGTGGTTACCGAGTTGTGACAATAAGCAATAAGCATTACAATACACAAATACATGAAAAAATTACTTTTATATCGACATGTTCAATATTGTTAAAACAGCGAAAGCTATCTGTTATTAGATCTTGAATTAACAGTTTACTTTCTTCGCAGCATTTTAGTCGATTAAATAGTCGCTCTCTCTGTAGCTGCAAATCCAGATAGTTCTTTCCGAAAGGACATCGTTGGACTAAAGGTTTGTAACAACAATTTTTAATTATATTCATGATCTGTCGAAAATTATCTTTTATACACTGAAATCGACGATATAAGGACGATATTTTTTCCATTATATTAGTAACCAAATTGGAGTCTGTCAAAGAAAAAGTCAAATTAAGAAAGTTTTACGAAATTAATCATACTTAACCGTATGTCCCCCATTTGACAGAGGAGCAAGCTATATCAATGTAATCATTTATGTTCAGTAGCTCCTCATATATAAGATCGTATTCACATGGAAGAGCATTTTCATTAATTTCATTATATAATTGTTCTATTTTCATGAGAACGTTTCTTCTCTGCCACATTTCATCACGGTAATTGAAAAGCTCTAAAGCATTTGCTGGTACATTCTCTAGTTCTGTTTGACTTGCTTTCAAATATTTTATTTCCCGTATAGTTGTAAAAAGATGTATTGAAATATTTGATACGATCTGGCGTTTTAAAACCGGTATAGTTTCTGTAAAACTGGATTTGGAATTTTTCATTCGCCAGTAAAATATGAATTCATTGAAAGATTGTGCAAGTCTGTCATCTACAGATTCCAGCCAATTAATTAATATTTCTTTTTTTTTCTTTTTAAGAACTTTAAGAATATTACTCTTTTTTTCTTTAAGATTTTGATAAACAATGTTATTTTCCAGATCTCTATAAAAAATATGAATAAAAGAACAGTGTTAGTACAAACATTTTTCAATACCTACTGTTTAGTCATCTTACAACGTATTTTCGAAAAGGGAATTGCAAAGAGCTTCCGTCCGTTGTATATTTTGATTTACCCACATGAGGTCAATTGCAAGTGGGGAACTGTTAATTTTGTATCCGATTGTATGATCTTTATCAGAGTTTAAAATAATGAAACTTATTTCTTCTAAATCTTTTTGGAATATATTAACCATTTCAGGTAGAGTCGTCTTAAGCTCACTTTTCATAACTGCTCGACTTAAAAATTCACGAAACAAAGTTACAACCTGAAATAATATTTTGTAACTTAAGAAGGTACTTTGAGTTACAAATACCTTTAAAATATGTTCAGTATTATAACTGTCTGCAAACGATTTAATTAATACTGTGCTTAAACGCTTTTCCAGGACATCTGATCTCATAAAAAAAGCTTCAAGTTTTTCATGCAATTTTTTACATTCGATATTTTTATTACTCAAATCTATCACATCTTCTGACCAGTCGATTAAGATACGCTTGAAGTCTAAATAAATCTATGAGTATTCATAATAATTTTACTAAATAATTAAATAATTTGTCTGACTAACATCCATAAATTGTTCCTTTATCAATTTGCCACGCTTTCCTCCAATTTCAATTTTTTCCAGACTTTGAAAAAAGGACGCTAAGTGGAAAACGTTTCGCAAGCCAGATAGTTGTCCGAGAAATCCATCCAAACGTTTGAAAACTTCATAGGCAGAGAATTTCCACATTTCACGAGACCGTTCGGAATCATTTGCTTGATTCCGAGCATAGCGCAACTTATATTCTTGCACTTTTAATCTGAAAGAAACTGCTGTCTTATGAATTTACAAGTCAACTGTTATTTGTGTAATAATTACTTAAAATGTTCAAGTACACACATAGTTCGAATTATTTTTGCAAGTCCGTCATCGGCTTCCGTGTCTCCGTGAAATAAATTTGGCAGTTCTAAGTCCTCACTCGCTCTATTTATTAATAAATTACATATTGATTTCAGAAGGACTGTCATCCTTTTCGACGAACAGTAGTAGCATGAATTTTTCCATATTAAATGAACTGTATGAACCAATGGTTCCACGAGATCCATGGAATTGATAAAATTTACCGCACTAAAGGCACTAGTTTGTCGTATAATCGGGCTTAGCCATAAAGCTATATCTTGGGCTTCATTAAGAGCCATTATTAGTTCCTTGAACATTTTATGAAATGATTCCGAATAAACAATCGAACCTATGCGCTCGAGAATTGTAGCAACGGCTACTACCGTAGGCGACTTCATTTGCTCGTAAACATCTTGTAAATGAAATTTTCTCGTATTCCAAAAGGAGACTTCATTACCAGGAAGTATATATTCGGTGCTATTAGCATTATTTGTGCATGGAGATTTAACGGTCAAGATCTCATGAATTTGTGTTGTCCAATTAATAATCATTTCTTCTAGCTTATTTTGAAAATGCTCATCACATGCAGAAGAATCACTATGGAAATAGATCTGATGTTTTTAATTAAAAAAGTGCAAAATTAAATTAAAAAAAGAAATTAATTTTCTATAATGCTTTGAATGATTTACTATAATCTACTGCAGAGTTACATTGACCTGACGAAAGTTTAGATTATTGTGAAAATTCGGTATAGCCATTGTCAAACATAATTTGTATTTTTTTGGAATTTGGTTGATTACTTGCGTTATGACAGGCATCCTTGCACGTTGGCCAAATGTGAAGTTGGCTGTATATTTGTGTACGAAGAAAATTTTCTAAAGTATTTATCTAAATCATATCGGAAATGTCCCCATTTTTATTATCCCACCCATAGAAAATAGTTGGTCATAAGCAACACATTTACAGTACAATGATTCCAGGGAGTAGGATTCGAACATGATAACGAACATGTTTTTCGCCATATGCAACAAAATGTTGAAGTATTTTTAGTTTATCGCATTACTAATTATATTTTGCATTGATATTCGTTTTATATATGTACTGTGTCACTACAATCCGTTAACATCGGATGGCCTAACTTCTACAGCAACCACTGATGTTTTGCGTGCTAATGTTCTCTTACGATAGGAGCTCATCTATAGTTATGTGTCGACTCCGAAGGAAGTAGATTGAGAGCTTTCTTGCCAGTTATACTCTTTTGAACTGGAGAAAGAGGCGAAGGTGTGAATTATGAAAATAGTTGTCTGTGTCGGGAATCGGACATTGACTCGATATTCGGCATAGGATCTTTAATATAAACACCGAAGATAGCCTGCCGTCCTTGGTTGTAAACAATATTATTCAATAAATGGAGGATATTCTGGATGTGCATTTTAAAGTAAGCTTACAATATTTCTTTGTAAATCCCTACTTACCCTTTTTGTAGGCTTCTCTCAACTTCAATAATTGCATCTGGCGAAAGTAGTAAGGCGAGAAAGGTTTTATTATTTGATTTGCTCTTTATCTACATTTAAGAATTCAAAGAAAAAATATTTCCATTAATTTCGTTTCATATAAAGATTAAGAATCAATATCCCATATATGTACAAATTTATTTATTTAAGTAAAAAATAAATAACTCACGTCCTCAATTTTGTTCCGTATATCCTTCATTTTAGTATCTAGATCTTGAGATACTGTATTTGGCCATAGTTTCCTATTGAAAGTATTGCTAAGTAATGGAATGAAAATTTGCTGAAGAAATATGGCCAAAGTCTCAATTTGACTATGCAGAGGTACATCACCATATAAAATTTCGTTATGAAAATTGTGTAATGTCACGACAAATGCTTCCTTTTTCAAAAAATATGTCGCTTTTCCACGTGGTACACCGTCCAATGTACTAAAACTGCTTCCAGATAGCGGAAGTATAGTACTACTGATTCCATTAATTGTTGGGGTAATAGAATCTCTGAAAACTGTCGGACTCTGAGACGAACTCCTGATTGTTAAGTCAATTAAAGAATTTGATGGAATCAAGAATCCAGTAGGATTTACTTTAAATATTAGCAATCTTCTGTCAGGAGCATTTAACCAGCCCAAGACTATGGACTATGAGAAAACATTTCATAAAAGAATATTAAAGTTTTAGGTTAGTTAACACGTTACACTCAGATAAACTTAAATAATAATATATTATAACTAAACGTCACTTAAGATGTGACATACGTATGAAAATAATGATCACAGTATTCTAAGTGAAAAAAATATGCATGTATTGAAAAAATTAATTTTTTGCAGAACATACTTTGAATTCTTCCTTTCCAATCATAGTTTGCCATTTTTCTTGACTCAGTCCCATAAGCAATATAATATGTCTAGAGATTTTCTCTAGACGTGGATCTTCTGATATATATTCAGGTATCTGCTCTTCAGTAAGTACGACGTTGTCAGTCATTATTACATACAAATTATCTCACTTGGCACTAATTAACTTAAGCCAGAGAATTTAACTGTAACTAACGGCGGTGGTTACCTAAGACTAAAATTTGCTTGAACGAAGTGACTAACGACTTCAGCCGCAAGAGTAATATTGCAACACTTATATCGATCAAACGAAAAACTGCAATTAGTGTAAGCATTGCAATATGTAGAAATCTATTCACTGTTTGTAAGAATGTTTACGTTTAGTTATGTATACATATACATAACTTATATATTTATATTAAATATTTCATTTAATGTTTCGCCAGCATTATACAACGTCTCTTTCTCGTGACACATATAGCTATGAATGTTTGAAATGGCTAACATATATGTATATATATGTAAACTAAGATGACTATAAAACAATATAATTCGAAGAGCCGACAATCCTACTACATATCTTTCCAAACAGTAGTTCAATAGTCAATCAATCTTGGGCATATCAACTGCCAATATACATATAATGGACTAAAATATTGAATAATCTCTTGTTAGATTGCTTTTCATTGTGACTGCCAACCAAATTTCAGTGTGACCCTCATTCAGTTTAAAATTGAACTCTTCAATAATATCGTGTGAACGATACATTTTTTAATGCCCTTAGAGACAAATTTAAGAATATAAGACAATGTTTTCGTTATTTGCTTAAACTCTTGTCCATCTTTCTGGAACAAAGAAATCAAATGCAAGAAACCAAACACACATTTCATTTCATTTGATAAATTGTTACATAATTTATTTGGTATTTAGATAAATGATTTCATAATTTGGCATTATTTCTTGTATTATATAGCACATATAGCAATATAGCAAACTGGTAATATATTTAGTGGACCGTTTATAAAAAACCATTCTTAAAATAAAAAGTCCAAACAAACGTAGGTCCTCGCATTCTGTATAAAAAATGTTACATAATTTATTTGGTATTTAGATAAATGATTTCATAATTTGGCATTATTTCTTGTATTATATAGCACATATAGCAATATAGCAAACTGGTAATATATTTAGTGGACCGTTTATAAAAAACCATTCTTAAATTTGCAGAAGTAGACAAACACCGGCTAAAGTCCACTTGGCAGCCTTTTCTTTCGTTTTCAAGTTGAAAGTCCAAACAAACGTAGGTCCTCGCATTCTGTATAAAAATCATAGAAAATGATAAACGATAAAAATTCTTTTTTTTCAAAGATATGCGAATGGCAACTGTCATAGATGCCAGTGCCCAAATTTGTGACTTTTCAGTGACAACTTATAGTAGTTTAACATGTTAATAATAACAGGTAAAAAATGATAAACAATTGTGCAAATAATTTTTCCGTAGCTAAATGATGTTCAAGGTAATATATTATAAATAAAATATTTAATTTTGCAATTTAATGTATATGGGTTGCGCCAACTTTTATGTCGGTATGTAAATATTGAATAATTTAAAAAAAAATTATTTATAATTGTGTGAAATTGGTCTTGTCGGTCAGCAAAATCATGTTCTTTTGTCGGCAATATTCTTTGACTCAGTTCAAATGCGAAAATACGAAAAAATAAACTGGGTAAGTGCAAGTTGTACTCGCATGGGGAATGTTCCGTCGCATAATATTGATGGATGATTTCTGAATATCAAACGACGTTTCCAAACTATTTCAGTTGAATTTTCTTCTAACTTCAACCCAAATCAACCGTTCATTTATACATCCAAACAAACAAACATTCATCCATACATATACCTATATCTCTATCCAAGTTTATCCAACACAGAAAATCCCTTCCATCATACAGATACCCAATCACTGCTCATGCCTGCGGTGTGTGTGTTCATTTCTGTTGGTCATTTAGGGGTTGAGATCGAAAGATAACACTCATCGACGAATAGAGTGCTCGAACACAGCATGAAATTTATGTGTGAAAATGAAAACAGTTATCATTTTAAATCTTAGATATATCAAAATTTCAACATGAATTGATATTTTGAAATTTATCATTTCTTAATGCTTACGCTGAGGTGAGGTGAAAGCTGCGTTTTCAGATCTTTCAAATTCGCATGTCGATGATTGACCGTTTTTGGCCAATATCTCCAAAACTATTAAGGCCAGAATGCTAAAATTGTTTTAAATGAAAGTACTCAAGCCAAGTTTTTGTGATTTTTTCAGATTTTTAAACACTTTGGCAGGGGGGGATGCATTAAAAAAAAAGTTTGGAGCTCCATATTTTCCAAACGGTACTTTGGATCAAAAACTGTTGAAGAAAACCTCCACCTCATTTCAAAAGATCTGTCGATTGATATACAAGTCGATGGGGTGCGACAATGCTTCAAAATTAATGGCAACTTCACCTATACTGGAGTAACCCCCAAATGGCCCTGATTTTTAAATTTGGGTACATGGGCAATGACATCTAGGCCTGAAGTACCTAATTCCAAAATTTCATGCCGATATCTTTATAAACTTCGGAGAAAAAAAAGTCAGCAACACTCTCTCTTACCGCTTCAACCAGTTCATTAGAACGTCTTGGGCGTTGATAAACGGCATGTCGACGAGTTTCCACAGTTCCGTGCTCAACACAATTCGACACCAAACGACAATTATAATTGATCCAATTGACATTTAAGAACTAATATAAATGTTTAATATGCAATGTTCATATCCGTGTGTCGGATGTTGTCCACGATATTTTCGATGATATGGAGGTTGAGTTAACACAACTGAACGACTATTTTCAAAGTACGGCGTCACTGTTTCTACGAGTTGTTTCGGAATGAAGCGATGGTTCAAATTAAACTGAATTGACATCAAATTACAATGAAATAACTGAAGTCAATTGGTTGATAAATGTCAAAGTTATTCAATGTGTACATATCGAGAGATGGTGCACCCTGTGTATACATTTGGTGGGTATTTCGGACAACAAACTCTTATCATCCTTACCGTATTTTATATACTGGACATTCGTAAATATTTTTCACGTCCTGTTTATCCTGTGTAACTGCCTTCACAAGCATCACGGGCATTGATGGAAATAGTTCTTTCATTAAAGCAGTGGCTATAGTTCCAAGCTGTGTATCCCAGCGGGCTCCTTCCATAAACAGTCCATTAATATAAGCACCTTCCCTTGGTGGAGCACTGCATTTAACAAAAAGTTAATATATTACGGACATTTGTGGTGCATTTAATTCTTCTGTTGTATCTTACCCTATTTCTTCTTTTCGTTTTTTTGTTACATCACAAATAAGACACATACGATCTAAGGGCCATTCATTTTTCCGAGCCGTTTGTTGCATAATAGCAGTTAGGAAACTCTGTGGATTAAAGAAGCCTCCAAGCCACACCGATGCGGGCATTTTGAAATCTGCTACCCAACCTTCCAATTCACGCAAACGCAGTAATAAGTCCGCAAACCAGGACTGTAATCCCATGAGGCTGGGATATGCTAACTTTGTCCATAACTCTGGAACCTGATCCATATATAATGACTGCATTAAGCACTCCATATCAGATGATATTGTCAGTTCGCCTTTAAGGCCTAATTCAAGTTCTTTTAGAGATCGAAATATTCTCCGCATTAATATGTTCATACGTTCACACTCTTGAAATGCTACAATAATGAATGGACTTTTGTCTTCAACTCTTGCCATTAGTTCAGGAATGTTAAAAGGTGTTGGAATTTTATCGAGAAGATCTTCTAAAACACCTTTGATGACATCATCTTCAGACTGCTCCTGACCTCCTGATCCTGCTCCTGCTGGCATTCGCGGTTGTAGTTCAAAAACAATGCGAAAAAGGCGCTCCGATACAGTTGTGAGAAATCCAATTTCTGCGTTTAAGTGCAGACCATAAAGATGAGGACTTTCTGCTGGCAGATTGTCGTCGATGTATTGGTGGTAACCATCGTATCTTAAGATTCCAGGTGCTGAAAATCCTTGACAATAATTCAGTTCGCCATCAATGAGTTCTTGTTGCATAAATTCCTCAAGGTACGTACGACATAATCTACGGTCCCAATCATCTGTAATGTGACCTCCATACATTATTTCTCCAAAAAGATATCGCAGATCTTCCCAAGGGACTCGAGTGTTTGCTTCCAAATAGTTGTATAATACATAAACACAAATTGTAAGGTCGCCAACATTAAATGGATACACCCTGTTCCAACCTTGAGGACCAAATTTACGTCTTTCTGCTACTACGGCATGAAAATAGCACAGTGAAAATAGTATTGCCTTAAATTCTGTCTCTTTTGAGCACATTTCTAGTGTTTCGTCACTGAAGTTGTCCAATGCTTTGTGTATATTTGCAAGCATTCCGGTGGGAGGTTCGTTTGTTATTTTTATTGCAGATTCCAAGATTGCTTGCGGTAGTATGTGATATGCTGGATCAGCAGCCGGTTCTGCACTAAGGAACAGTCGATAATCTGGATTGACATCAATTAAAGTTGCTTCAATTTTTTTCTCAAGACTAGGTAACCAACGAGCCACTAAATGGATGTTTTGCAAGATGACCCAGTGTCCCATTTTAGAAGCGACCTCCATGGCATTTTCAGCAACAATCTCTTGCCCTTGGCCCAGGGAAACGCTATGGAAATTATCATTGTCCGTTTGAAAACCTAAAACTTTACCGAGTTTCTCAACATCTTTCAAAGGATCCACACCTGGTGAAAGTACAAAAAATATATGTGTTTCTGGGCTCGACTCTTCAAAGGTTTTCGAGAAATCCATTGTGCGGTTATCAATGTACTTTGAGCCTAATTTTTCTTCAATAAAACCTTGAACAGCGTACGACATGCGATCTGCTCGTATACATCTCATTATACATAGTCTTTCTATGGCAGTCTTATTTTTCCATTCACCGGGATATTTCCTGTTTTCAGGGCACTCCGCTTCTACAATTTTTTGCCATCTTTTCTGAGACGTTTCTATATCTTTGTCAAGACCTTTGAATGGCGTCAAATTACATAAAGCCTTTATGCCACCCCAAGCAATATGCGATAAGAAATGAAGGGGTGATGTTGCATTTGGAGAATAAGGAAATCGTAAAAGGAAATCTAGTACAGGAGGCTCTATTTCTCCTGCGCTAAGCAAGACTTGAATAGCCACTTGAGTTAGGAAAATAAGTTTATCCTGTTCAAAAAGACCACGCGAAACGTAAATAAAGCTGTAATAAGTTATTGCGTCTATCAGATTTTCAACGCGTTCCTTAACTTTGAGTGCTGGGATTGATTTTTGAATAGCATTGGAAAACACCACAGTATATGCCTTTAGAGAAAACTGATAGACTGGATTGATTTTGAAAAGATCGTTTAAAATAAAATATATAATAGACGCTCTTTGTGAAGCTGGCCTATAGAGTTCGCGAGCTGAATCAATTTGTAATGCTGTAATTTTTGCTTCGGCCACTTTAACTTCGATTTCTTCAGCGGTTTTCTTAGTTTTTTCTAAATTCATTACGAGTGTGACATCCGATAGAACATTTTCTCCGGCCGAAGAAAGCCTTTGAAGCAAATCGTCTTCCAGAAACTTCAATGTGATTTTAAAGTGATTTTGTTGTTGTGTAAGATTTGAACGCATAACTTCTAAGTCAGGGCGTTCAGCTTTAACTACTTTAGCTAAAAGCTGCTCTTCTAAGCCATCACGCGTGACGGTGAAGTTAATTAAAGTTGCTTGCGCCTGAATTTCGGGTTTATAGTGAGGATTTGCTAATTTTGTATGCAGAATCAACCGAAAGTTACGATTATAATCGATTTCCTTGTCACCTAATTTTAGACATGTTCCTTTCTTTACCAAATTACGTCCGATTACCGGATTCAATACGGCATCGATACTCTCCCCAATGTTTTCAATCAAAAGAACATTTCCATTGCTAATTGCTCTTTCTACTGCATCTAGGTATCCTTTTTGAGTTAAACGTAGTACAATGATACTGGCTTTGTATTTTTGTTTTACCCATTTAATACCTTGTCTGTTTGATAAAAGAAAATTTTAAATTTTTAAATAAATATATGCCTTGATCGCCGTGGCGTAGTGGGTAGGTGCGTCGACTCCTACGCTTGAGGTCTAAGCTTCGAATCTCGAAAAAACACCTGATATTTTTTTACGGCTCCACCTCTTTCGAATCACTGACAAATAGACAAAAGAGTATAAATGTCTAGAAAAAACTGTAGGTCCCCTCCACTCGTGAGAGAACAATAGCACGCACAACACGAGTTGTTGCTGAGAAGCTAGGTCCAGGTCCATCTCGAACTGTAGCGCCGCCAGTTTAATGTGGACTCCGAACGGCGAGATTGAGAAGCTCTTTTAAGACAGGTAAACCTTTGAGAAAAAATTTTTTTTTTTAAATTGTTGTCTGTGCTTATATTTTAACATAGTCTTAAGCACTGATGCGTAGGGGTCGACGCACATATCCAAAACGGCTGACCAGTATATTTAGCTTCTACGATATCAATGCATAAAACGAAACGAAAATGCGAATTGATAGTGAGGATACTGTTAAAATTAACTTACAGTTGAGGATCAATCATCAACGGATAGCGATCAGAGTTAACCAATATTGCCGCATTCTCTGCAGACATTCTGTCACTTGGTAGTCCTTGATTATTCCATTCAGCAATCTGTGCATCATTACAAATCATTGCAAAAGGATCGCTGTCTTGTGACACAGGTATAGGGGGCTTAATAGAAAAAAGTTATTTCGAAATCTCTACATTTACTGTTTGTGAACTTACATCTAAAATCTTAAAAGCTGGTATCCACATTTTTTCGAGCAGTTCAACTCGATAAATATGCGTAAAACAGCCAACATATGAAATAAAGCATGCTATAAGTAGAATATCCCCTGGTAAAGTAATTTGACTTGCATTCAAACTAAAACATGTTATTATGAAATGGTGTTAGCAAAAATAGATACGAATTCATTGCAATAATTTATCGCACACTTACTTCCCAACGGATTCCATCCAACGAATTTTTTCCGATGCAAGACCACCAATTAATCTGTTTGCCAAGTCAATCGTGAATGCGGTTTTATCAGCTTCATCTTGGCACTTTTGCTTCTTTGCCAGTGCCATGTCGAACTCTGCTTGCAAAACGTTTAACTGTTCCTCGAGTTCGTTCAACCGATTATTGAGAGCTTCTAGTTTTTCTCTGGCCTCCCGCAATTCTCGTTCAGCGTCCACCAATGCTCTTTCTTTTGGCTCGACAACCAAATATACTTCGTAGAATCGATGAATGTTTATCACCCAGGAACAGAGACCAGCAGCAGCCTGTGACTTTGAAATAATCTTTTCTGGATCGAATTCTGGATCTTTAATGTACACTTGAAGTGCTTTAATTATATCTGCATGAATGTGTTTCTTATCATAATTGACCAAATCATATAAGAACTTATCGACATTTCCCATCATTTGACGGGCAGCTTTCCAGCTTCGATCCTTAGGGATTTTACCCTTTGGAGCAAAAAGCACTAGCACTGCAGCACAAACATTAACAACTGCATCTGGGGGAGAACCAAATGACTTTAGTTCTGTAAGATTATTTTTGTTTAAAGTGTTTAGAGCTTCTTGTGCTGCCAACAAAGCAGGCTGAGCTTTTCGAAAATCTTCTTCGCAGAGGGCTGCTTTGGCAGTTACGTCCTCCTCAATTTGACGGACTTTTTTCTCCTCTTGGGTGGCGAATACTCTCTCTATTGAAACTTTTTCATTTTCCGTACTTACAATGACAATAAGATTATCAGCTTCTTTATTTTTTACAGCTAATTCAACTTCTTGTACTTTCAGAATATCCTGTAATGCATCAACCTCATCAGAACACGATGCTAGTTTAATTAAACCGTTTTCAAGACGTGTTATTCTTTCCTTATTTAATCTAAACTTTTGTGAAAGGAGCTTGGTGTAGAGGTTTATAAGTTCCAAAAACGACTTCGGTGTAGTATAGTTGTATCTTTTGTCATTTAGTAAGTAAACATGAGAAATTTCATTAACAGTCTTATGAACGTATGCCATGAACTTGGAAACAGGATCAGCGAGTTTGCGTGGCAAGGCTTCAATTTCTAATAGAAAGTTTAGAGCCACGTTCTCTAAAGCTTGTTGTGGCCATTCATGAAACCAGTCAATGGTTGTGTTGTTAACAAGAGCTGGGAATTTTCTAGCTCGAATCCTCAGAGTTGGACCAACGGGGGAAAAACAAAGCACCACTTTCAGTAAACCGCGTACTTTATCAATGAAAAATTTCCAGCAGTTCTCACGACTGTCAAAAATACCCGCTTGCTTTACTTCATTACGCACGGCATTTATTATATTTTCAACTTCTTCATCAGGAAACAGTTCATGTATATCACCGGACGCAAGAAGATCGTTAATAAGAACAAGGAAATCTTCCCTAGCAACTTCGGAATCCGTCATA
Organism: Myathropa florea; assembly: GCA_930367185.1. NCBI lineage: Eukaryota > Metazoa > Arthropoda > Insecta > Diptera > Syrphidae > Myathropa > Myathropa florea. Next base: position 132,602,760 of record OV884003.1, on the reverse strand, counting down.
AGAAAACAACATGCACTTGTCTTAACACCTGTCTTCATATACAAGGCAGCAATATTACCCTTGAGATCATTGTAACTATAATCCTTGGTCAACTGTATTTGGAACACATCCAATGATGATATAAAACTTGCAAGCCGTGTTAGCGATTGTTTACCTGAACCCCCTACGCCGATAAGAAGGGCGTAACCTCTTGAAGATTCAACAATTCGGCTAATGCGGCAAACATGATTCATTGCGTCTTCGAATAGCACGAGATTCATGGCACCCACAAAATCATTGTAACGTTCCTGGGCTTCATCTAATAGCTTGTGAATGTGCTCCAAATTGAGAATAGGCATGTATTTCACATCAGCTAGCCCCTTAGCGTAGTGAAAGTAAATAAGTGGTTTTTGAAATACCACATCTTCGTTAAATACTTCAACACATTTACGGACGTTTTCCACAACTAATTTAGCGTAGTTATTCATATCGGTTTGGTCCACTAATTTATCACCATAAACTCGATTACATTCATGTACCCACAACCGGAGTAGCGTATTAGGATTTGGGCAAGTTTCAAAATTTGCATATAGCATTCCCTAAAAAATAAGAGTAATTTGGTCAAATATTTTGCTTTCTTTATGTATGCCCTTGCGGTTATTTATAAGCCATTGCATATACAACTTACCGAAAAAATGTTGGCTAAATCTCGTAAGTTGAAATTGTAGTGAAATTTAATAGCAGTAGGAAGGAAAGTTTGTGAAATTTTCTGATGAATTGCAATCGCCGTCCGAATTAGAGGCTCACACATATCCTTTGTAGGCTTAGAAAATTTATTTTGTGGAAAATCCATATGCTGTGACAGAATTGAATTCAAAATATGAAATAATGCTTCACCGCTAGGAGTACTGTGGAAGATCTTAAAAGTGAATATCATTTATTAGATAAATAATAAATAGGCATATTACTTCACTGCAAAGGAACAAAAATGACGCTGCAGTCTTGGATTGATAGTAAATGAACCAGCGGTAGGATTCATGCACGAAGCAAATTGGCAATGATGAATATCTTTTAATGACATTTTCAAGCGGTCGTACCAGTGCCGATAGTCCATAAATTGTCTTATAAGAGTATGTGGTTGCACAGTCCCATATTTATCCACTTCAGGCATATTCATATCATCAACAAAGTAAATCATTTGCTTATTTCCAGGAGGACCAAAATTACGACCCGCTTTTTTTTCTAATGGCTTTTCAAGAATTCGCTGCAACATTTCGGAGGTAGTGTAAAAATTAAATGGAACATTTGTAACAGCGAATCTAGGCTCGGGGAGCGAATTTAATTTTCCCGACATTATAATTGTTTTCCCGGATCCAGGTGGCCCAATGAACATAATTGGATGATTTAATTCAATGAGAATGTCGGTGAAATATTTTAGGCGCGTTGTTTCGGATGTATGAACGAGATTTGATTGCAAGGGAACATCGACGTCCAACTCGAAGCGTGGCACTAAGTTTGTCCAAGGAACGAATTTCTTAGTTTTGTTGTCAACATAGTAGCTAAATACATTTCCACTTGGTGGAAATGATATAGTCTTAAATTCATTTATCCACCATTTGTGAAACTCGTTTCGCCAATCGATTATTTGATCTTGGAATAAAGTTGAGCCAAATCCCCAAACAATACAAAATACGAAATATATCTCATACCAATCTTTGGGGCAGTCTGGAGGAACGTTTTGTGATGTTAAGAGACAGTCAAGCAAGTAACAAGTCATTTGAATCATAGCTATATCTGATACAGGAGTAATTTTTTTTAAACGGGTTTTAAAAACTTCCAGCATTGGGGGTATATACTTTTCAAACAATGTGATTAAAATTGTTTGTTCGGCGTTGTTTTGTCGTGTTTGTAACCAGGACATAACAGATGGGTTCCACCCAAGATCTTGAGGATTTATGTACAGGATGCCAGCGCGGGAAACTGTCGCAGGAGTAGCAGTTTTAAGATTAGCAATTTCAAATAATAACCGCATTTCCTTAGTTAGAGCAATACGTTCATTACTTGCCAGTGTGAGTACCTTATTATCATCCATTACTGTATTCAAGCTTTCGATCCACATTGGATCAATATCACCATCCAATACAATCCACTTAGGTCCAATTCCTGGAGTATTCGCTTGATCTCGCATTATGATCGAAAAAAGGCCATCTTTCCATTCTCTTGTTGCTGGATTAACAATGCCAAACAACTCATCATTAGTCACCGCTTTAGGATTCAGATCATTATACAAAGGCTTTCGCTTTTGATTTTGATATGTCCTAAAAAGAGTTTTCCATACTTCTGACTTTCCCGTCCCAGCAAACCCAATTATAAATACAGAATGTCGGACGGCGAAGAGTTCCTCTAACTGCACAATTTTCAGTACAAATCCAGCTTCAGGCTGTAGCAATAGATCCATAGCTGATTTTTTAATTATTTCTTCAAATTGTAGATTCCTTTTTCGTGGCACATCCAGTGCTGGGAAAAGATCTCCTATTAACCCCATGAATATAGCCACATCCTCTGTTACGATTTTTGGAGTATTGAAATCTCGAAGTGCCCTCATAAGTACTTGATCTTCAGGGCGTTGTCTATCGTCTCTCTGTTAATTGAGAAATGAATAATTAAAAACTGTGTTTCATTTCGCCAACTACAGTTTACAATAACAAATTTGTTTGTGAATATTTGTAAAATTAGTCTCTTTGGGCAAAAATATCTCTTATTATATTAGGGCCAGAATGCTTGAAACTATTTTTTACGAAAGTACCCATGAAATGTATTTTTTTTTTGTGATTTTTTTCAGAATGTTAAGCATTTTGGCTTAAAAATGACAGTAGGAGACACATTAAAACCGACTTTGGAGCGCCATAATTCTCAAACGGTATTCTGGATGAAAACAATTTTAGGCGAAGCTAAACTTTATTTCAAGAGACCTGTCGATTGATGTGTTACTCGATGAGCAAGTTTTTAAATTTGCGGGCATGGAAAATGATGATTTTTCCATTAAATTTCATGTCAATATGTTTATGAATATAGAAAATATTGGGTGGCGTGTCCGTGTGGGTTTATATACGCACTAGACTTTCAAGTCTTGGCTCAAAACCCAGTTTTTACAAAACAAAACATTTTTCACGGCTCCACCTCTTTCGAGTCACTGAAAGAGTCTGCCTAGACAAAGCTAGAAAAAGCTTCTCAATCTCGCCGTTCGGAGTCGGCATTAAACGGTAGGTCCCCCCCACTTGTGAGAGAACAATAGAACGCACAACACGAGTGGTTGCTGAGAAGCTAAGTTCAGGTCCACCTCGGATTGTAGCGCCGCCAATATTATTATAGAAGATACTGGAGTCTGACGAGTATTTCAAGTGTTCTTTTTAAATCTGAGAGAGAATATCATTTGGTTGCTGTAGAAGCCAGGCAATCAGTCTTTGTGAATTTTTATGCCCACACCTACATATATAAATATACACTTTTTACATATTTTTGATTTTCAGCAGGAGAGTGACAATTCAAGTACTGTCTTGCACAGCGTTATTAATTTTTCTTTTCGAACAAATTTGTTTGAATCACAAGATAAATAAGCAAATTTGTTACAAATATTTAGTGAGAATTTAAAAATATATCCAATTTATTTAACTAACTTCGAGGTATTATAATAAAAAAATATCGGAAAAAAAACAAGCAAAGTGAAAAACGTTAAAGTGGAAAATTTGTTTGCCGATAATCGACATTTTTTCTTAGTCCTTATTGTGGCTTTGACCACTGGGTTCGGGTTATGGCACATCTATTTTATTTATTTTATTAGTCGACGTTAGGATTTTCTTTAGAAATAAAGTATATTTTCATCGCTAACACGATTTTGTTGTTTTAAATATTATAGGCCCTTTAATACAAACAATTTTTCTTTCGTTGATAGTTTGTGTAGTACAGATGACACAAGAATAAAACTGGTTAGTTAAATTATAATATGTAAGATAGCGGAAGAGGCCTCAGTTAAACAGAAATATAAATTTGAAAGAGTAGAAAAAAAATGTTCAATTCACCCTTAAAGCTCCAGCAACCACCAGAACAGATTTAATGGCCCTCAATCCCCAATCATAATGATCCTGTTTTGACAAAAGTTCTTTACAAAGAGTATACAACGTAATAAATTTACGAGCCAAAAGTCGTGCTTCTTGAAATCCTTCAGCAACAAGCATGATTTCGCAAATAAGAGCGAAATCGGGCACAACCATTGCGCAGGGTCGGTAGAGAGCCTTTAAGTTTTCTGGAAGTTCAGCTCGGCCAGCATAACCTGGATTCATTGTAATAAACATTCCCACAGTTGCTCGCAATGCAATAACTTCGCCTAGGAAATTAAACATCATCTTTTTCGTCTATAAAAAAAGGTATGATAGTTATGTAAAATCCCATTTTATAACTATAGCGCACCTTTATAGCATCCTGAATGCACTTCACTTGTACAGCTACTACAGATAATACTTCGACTGAGATTCTATTGAATTCGTCAAAACAACCCCATGCTCCTGTTTGTGCTAATCCTTTGTGAATATTTCCGCATGATTTGTAATCCATTTGCTCAGAGCAATTAAATACATAAACCATCATACCCAATGCTCGACCAAGATCTTTAGTAGTTTCAGTTTTACCGGTTCCAGCGGGGCCAGCAGGTGCACCACCCATTATAAGGTGAAGTGACTGAGTAAGCGTGATATAGCATCGGTCAGTAAGCGGAGTTATAACCAGTCTCGGAGTGTTTCCAAGATATTCGTAATCGTACTTAAATTGAGCATCACAGATATTAGCGAAACAATCATTAAGTTTTGTATCCCATCTGTGTCGAAGTTGGCTTTGCCATTGGAATGCTGTAGCAACGTCAACCTTTTGTTGAATTATTTTCGACACAACATCTCTACTATGGACATCAATTGTACATACAGTCATAATTTTTTGTCTTTCACCCGCAGTCAAGTCCCCAAGCAGTAAAAGGATAAGGTTGTTAAGTTGATTTACTTGTTTTCTATTGTAGTCTTTTATGGCATTTTCATATCTCTTGCTTACTTTAACAAAAGCGTCATCAGTTTCTGTTGTCCACCATATTTGAGTAGTAACTAATGCTGGTTGTGCAGGCCACTCGAATATCCAAACATGACGCGGCTTTACTTCATATGCAATAACTGCTTCACGAAAGTGATAACGTAGAGTAGCGCGCATTTCGTCGGTGACACGGTTTAGCCATACCTCTACCTTTCCACTGCAGTCACATTTTTGTAAAAATGGTACAAATTCTTCTAACTCTTTTGCAATCATTCCTTTGGAAAATTTCGTCCCTTCAATTATGGACAAACTGCCTAACGAATCGTATAGCTTGGTCAAATGACGGCTGACCATTTTGGGATTGTTTCCATTTGATAAAATATCCAGGAGATCTGCTGAGGAGACAAAGTAAAATCTTGGATAAGCAAGTCGCTTAGTCTCTAAGTAATCATTTAAGGCCTTTTCACAAAGTAAAAGTTGTTTCAACAATCTTTCAAGTGACTCATACATTTTTCCGCCTCCTTTATTTGTAGCACGCACCACATTCCGATCATTACTCATTTGAGCCAGCAAGGCCTTAAATTCTTTGTCAATCAAATCAAATCTTTTTGAGTCTTCGGGCAATTGATTTCGTATATCTTCAGACCCAATAAATATACTTTCCAAATACATCCATTTTCGTTGCACTTCGAACCAAGCTGAGATCACTTGATCGGCGTTCGAAAGTTTATTTTGCCAATCAGTAACTTCTTTTGAAAAGAAGGCAATATATTTTGAAGAGAGCATGTTTTGCAATTGAACTTGGTGTTCTTCAAGCACTTCAATCATTTCTTCTGTTGCTTTAAGCACCTTGAGACTTGTGCGTTCGTGAGTTTCCGTTCCAAACTCCATTTCACTCCAAGTAGCCTGTAGGTCTTTTAAAACCTTTTCCATTGCCATTTCTTTAACTGACTTATCAACTATGTTCTTGACGTCCTCTTCATATTTATGTAGGTTAAGATCAATTAGGTCCTTAAGTGTGGTTGATTCATCCATGCCAAATTTAACATTAGTTATTTGCATTAGTTCAATCCAATGGCGGTCTCGAATTGCTGGATTCTGAAGTTCAGTAATTGCTCGCAATGATATCATAAGATTTTTCAATAAACTTTCCATGTATATATAGGGTTCCCATGGCCTTATATCTTTGTTTAGTCCACGCAGCTCTTTACCGATTTTTTTACATTCCATATCCATGACTTCTATGTCGATTTTCTTCCAAGGAGTTGTCTTCCAATCGTTGATTGTAGAATTAACGCTTATGAAGTAGTCCCACATGGTCTTTAATAAACCCAAGTCAAACCTGCATCGAAAGGTTTTGCTCATATCGGGACTTGCCAATTCAAAAAGCAAGGCAGATTCTGTCAAGTGCTGTTGCTTTTTTTCAATTTCATTAAGTTCAAGGTTGGCTCTATTTATTAGTGTATAAGGGTCATCACATGGTACCGTGAATAACTGAAAAAAATTTAGATATGTTGTATCCATATATATTAGCAAATTCGAATGTATTTTGTTACTTTGCTTTGGAGGAACTTATTTCTGTATAAGTTGGACATATTATTGTAAAGTGCTATTCGTTTCTCAATTAAATCTACTTGATACGCTTGCATTGGACTAATAGTTTGCTTTACAGTGGCAGCATCTCGCTTAAGTCTTAGCCACTTGTCCGGCAGGTCTCCCAACTAAATAGAAATTTTCCTATAATCTGGATTTTCTTATTATATATTCAAGATATCTTTCCTGTGTTACAACATTGTTCTGAAATTCATAATTATATTGTTTAAGAAGCTCTACAATTTCCTTAAGTGGCTCAAACATTTCGTCATATATATATTGTTTTTCATTAATGGTACTCAATATAGACATGGTCTTGAGCAGGCCTTCCAAGTCATCTTTATCGAGTTCAAGTATCAAAACTGACTTGGCCTCATCAATAAAATCTTCCAGTTCCTTTAAATGAAAACTGTTATTAGAAAAGTGTTTTAAAGGCAAAGAGCAAAAAACGCGAAACCTGTAGTGAATCAACTACACGAGATATGAGATCGTTTTTAAAAAGACTTATCCATTTTGATATTTCATTTAAGACGCTATTTTTGAACCCTTTTTTATTGAGCCTTAGCCATACGTTGAAATCTTGAAAGGTTTCCCATTTACCTACTTCTTCATTAAGTGCAATCAATTTGTCAAGCTGGTGAAGAAATATCCAAAACAATTTGAATGACACAATTTCAAGATTTCTTTTTTACTTGCTGCTTGAAAACGTCTAAAGGTGGATGGTCATCTTTTAATGGAGCGACTATTTCCCCTTCTTCTGGATCTCGTTCCGCTGTTGTTAAAGGACGCCCATATCGTTTGATCTCATCTAAGTAATTAACCTTATTTTCTACCCAAATGAAGCTGTATTCATTGTAGGTTCGAACATGTGACCGAATCGCTTGTAGTCCATATTTGACCTTCTGCATGATATCATTGCGATTCTTATGAATTTCAGTTTTGTCCGTGGCCTCATCTAAAAAATAATAAGACGTGTACCATATTCTAGTTTATATATGTTTTCGTTGCTGTATTCATATTATTAATACTGAATGTACCTATAAAATCATGCCTTCTAAAATCTTCTTCTAAAATAATTGTGGTCGGTGATACTCGATGTAGCATTCCAAGTTGCATAAAAATGTCTTCAATAATGGTCTCTATAATTTCTGTGAATCCATGTATAGGACCTGTATCTAGATTGGGAAAGAATACAATATATGACTCTTGTAGCTCCATTTGAATCTCAAATATTGGGGCATCGTTTTCAAAACGGTTTTCGAATTCCATGCGAAGGTATGTTATGCTTGTAGTTACTGCATCTAACAATTGTTCGGCGATTTGTTCATCAACATATTTTTCATACATATGAAAGAGTTCAATTTTTTCGAGAGAAAATGTGTCTAGTAACGCCCATCTGTCTGTCGATGTAAGAACCTAGAAATAAAATAATATTCATCGCAAAAACACCTGTTCAAAATATATAGTTTCGATTGTACCTCCGTAACTTCGGCTGTCTCTGTGACTGTGGTCTCGGCTTCTTTCGCTGCAATAAACGTCGGCTCTGCAGTAACGCTTCCTACGCGTTTGAAGTAATCCTTAGGAGGCTCTTTAGGTATTTCCCATTCATTTATAGGTATGTCAAAAAATAACTTGAGATTCAGCATCATAAGTTGTTCAATTAACTTCATTGTATTATTTGCTTGTTGTTTCCGACGTTGAATAATATTTACACGGTTCTTGTAGTCAATAAGTGCCTTGGGATTCTTGTCTTTTCTTTGATAAAGAGGAATTTTACCCCAAGACTGAATACTGCGCTTGATTGCATATATATTATTCTGACTTTTTTCTAAACGTCTATGTAATCTTTCAATTTTATCAAAAATCTGAACTAGGTATTCATAATCTATGTATATGAAAAGTAAATGTGTTAAAAAACTTGTGATGTAAAATTTTCAGAAGCTTACTAAATTCATTCCATGTTTCTGCTGTCTGTAGCGGAATCAGTCTTTCATCAATGTCAGTCATCTCAACCCGTAGTAAGTTTGATTCGTACAAGTTTGCTCTTTTATTGATATCATTGTACCACTCCGTAATTCTCATTAATTTTATTCGCTCCTCCTTCAAATTTTTTTGGTAAGATTTTACTATTATCAGATATAACATGTGCTCTTACCCAAAGCTCATTGTCTTTTTTGTAAAATTCTAATATTGGAAGTTCTGAAACAGGGCATCCCAATAAAATAATATTTTTCGTATCTTTTAGAGCAGCTTGGAGCTATTAAAATGAAAAGAAAAAACTATTATTATCGAAGAAATAAATTAGCTTCCAATTATAATATCATTACTGACCTCAACATCAAAATTGACATATAGCTTGTCGGCACCATATTCGCGTTGTTGTCCGAAATGTTTTCCCAGAATAGGCTGTTTCGTTTTACTGTTTATACTAACCAATACATTCGCTTCCCATTGGTCTAAAAAAATTTGTTTAAGATGCTCTATATATCCGGTTAACTGCCTATATCGTGCAAGGGTTTCTGCACCATACTCGTTATCGAAAAAACTTCAAAGACGTTATCGAGATCATGTATCTATTAATAATAACTTACTTAATATCATAAAGTGAAAAGTCTTTATGTCGCCATTGTATACGATTTGAAAGTTTTGAGAGATATGAAATTGCGCCAGATACTTTTGGGAAAAAAGTTTCAGTCAAAACTTCCTTTAAATTTAGTACTTTTTTAATTTTATAAACTTTCACAATCTAAAAATATAGGCTTACAAAAATCCCTTTCGCTTTAAAAGTATTGTTGAACGTTACAAAATCTGCGGCTACAGCATTAAGTTCGTCATTGAATTCTTCAACAAAATTAATCAAATTATGTTCTAATTGTAACCTTATCACAGGGCGTGTTAGGAGACTTCCACAAATTTTAAGTTCATGACAATCTTCGAAAGTTTGATGGAATACAAATGCAAGCCGTCTTTCTAGAATTTCTGTTCTTTTATCAAATCGATCCTTTTGATCTTTGAACTCATGTTTATTTGGGTCGGAATCTAGAGGTGAAAAAGTTATATTTGACCATTCCCGATACACATTGTTGTATTCTTCCAAAATAACTTCGATACGATGAGTATGTAATCGACCTTTGAGACCGCCTATGCTAATTTTTTCCAATTTGTTAAAGCTTATTCCAGTTGTAAATATATCACGCATTTCCTTTAGGCGTTCTATAAACTGATTAAATCTATCAAATATTGTTTCAAATTGCCAAGTCCATTCTTGCGAATTGAATTGCGTTTGATATTTAAACCTTAGCAAATCTCCCTGGCTTTCATGATACATTTTTCTGATGAAAAAGATATAAAGTCAAATCGTTTCTTAAATGTTGATCATTGATCATTGAACCTATAATATTCCATGAAATCCGTAACTTGTTCCATTTTTTTATATGCCTCATCCACGTCACCTTGAAAAATACCATCAGGTTCAATAGCACGAATTGCACAGTCAATAATTGTATTATGAATCATTTGAAACAAGAGAGACATGTTGTCAACAGAATGGATATATTTAGAGTGTGCCCAGACAAATCCAATAGTAAGTAAGAGGGGTCTTATATCACCTACGGTTTCACCAACATCCATTGTTTCAAACCGATCTACAATTTTTTTCTAAAATCACACATAAGAAATATTTATGTACAGAGAAATTAAAATAAAACAAACTGACTATATACCAAAGGAGTTAAATATAGTTTTATATCGCGTGCCTCGACAAGAGCTGTCATTATTTTTTCAACCAAATACTTGAACGATGATAGGAAAACAGAATCTATTTTTTCAAGAACGTAACTAATTGTCTTGACCCTTATATCTCCAAGTTGGTCAACTAGATTCTCCAGATTTTCAAGACGCGCTTCCCAAAAGTTTATCAAATGTTCAGGACGAGGGTGCTCTTCTTTACTATATATGGACTCTTTCACAGACACGCTTATAAAATCATTTATCGAGTCAATCCATTTCACGATCATCCCTTCAAGAGAATGCTTCATTAAACTCGTGAATTTTGAAAAATCCCTAAAATTTAAACAAATATTTAATGCACACTGTAACATAATATACAAATCACTAACTTACCCTGAAGCCATGTGAGGCACCATTTGCATAACTTCATCGATACAAATAGGGAGTGGTAAAATTGTTTGATTATGCATCTGGCCTTTCATTTGGGCAATGCAATTGCGTATGTCTTGGCTTTCAGTTTTCATGTCATTAACGATAACTGATGTCCATCCATTTTGGTTTATAGGGTTGTTAAGTAACGGAAAAATGACGAAGTCAAATAAAACAAACAAATTTTCTAGTACGTTCGGCAAAATATCTCCGTACAGTAAATTCTAAATTATTTCTTATATATAAAATAAAAAGGGGCAACATCATTGTAAATTGCTTACGGTTCGTATATTTTCTGTAGCTAATGTGCTTGGCACTTGGTTTCGAATAAAAAAAACAATTTTACCACGGGGTTTTGTTGGAAAGTTGTAAGATGGGACCGGAAGGGATGCAGCACTTATTGAAAATAAAAGCCGCTCCTGGTAAGGATCATCCAAAAACCCCATAATACATTCCTTAAAGTAAGAAAATTCATGTTTTTTGCTATCTTTTAATCATAAAAAAAGTATTATATATAAATCGGTTTCTTTTTTAGAATTACTGCTATAATCTTATTTATAATAATAATAATGGCGGCGCTACAGTCCGAGGTGGACCTGAGCCTAGCTTCTCACCAACCACTCGTGTTGTGCGTGCTATTGTTCTCTCACAAGTGGAGGGGACCTACAGCTTAATGCCGACTCCGAACGGCGAGATTGAAAAGCTTTTTCTAGACAGTTATACTCTTTGAGCATTGTCAGTGATTCGAAAGAGCCGTGAAAAAAAGTTTAGTGTTTTTTTTCGGGAATAATATTATTTGCTTATTAATATATATAATATATATATATATATTATATATTTTCTTTCAATGATTATGTATAAATACCAAGAAACTGATGTTAGATAATTACTGTGATAATATAATGCTCACATGGTCTTGACTAAAGTATTTTTGTTTGCAGAGGACACTCAATTATGAGCAAGTGCAGTAAGACCTCAAGTTGCGCCCAACAAAATAAAATATTTCATGTCACTTATCACATCTGTAGTTACAAATTGTTTTGGTTTTGGTCGTTGGTTTAGTATCCCGATAACAGTAAAAATAAACTTCAAGCAAATATTACTAAAATTATACTGCGTAAAATGCAGAAAGCCGAATAAATAAGCTGGGCAAGTGGGAAGTTTCCGTCGAATAAATTACTTGTGATGGAAGCATTTCTGAATATTAGTCAACAAATTTAAACTATTTTACTTGAATTTTCTTCTTAATTCACCAAATCAACTAAACTAAATTCACCAAATCAACAAACGTCCGTACATACATATACGTATATCTCTATCCAAACGTAAGTCCCCTCCACTTGTCAACGAAAAGTACCACGGACAAAACGAATGTTTGCTGAGAAGCTAGGCCCAGCATTATTATTATTATTTTAACTTTAATCACAAATGTTCTTCCATAAAGAGTCCGCAGTTCCCTTATATTTTCACTATCATTAAAACCTTAATTATATCTAAATGTATTAACATATTTGCTTTGGGATAAAGAAATAGAGATGGTATAATATTCTGTATTTCATCTAATCATATTCAAAAAGAACATATTTGTCAAGGTACTGTGTGAATACAAATTGGGGCAAAACAACCAATAATTGTTACTACCAATATGAGGTTTTAATGTTGAGCACTTGTATAGTTTTAGTAGCTCAATACAGTGCATTTAAGGTTTTTCGATCTGCTGATATAGCAAATATATTACATATTTGTCACCAAGGGAATGATTTACTATTCTTCAATATAGTGCTCGTAGGAATGACGAGATGAGAGTTAGTTATATATAGAATAGTACGAGTTTCAAATAAATAATTAAAAATTAATTATGAATGAATTATGAATTATGCATATACATTAAGAATAATCTGTTATAATAAAACAGGAAACTGTGTGCAAATTACATTCATACTTATATACATACATACCTTAAACATTTCGATTCCAATCATTTTATTCCATTTATCTTGTTTGATTCTCAAAGTTTTCATAACGAAATTTTCCAAGAAATCCAAGCGATTATTCATATTCGTTTATAGTTCTTGTTTATTTTTATAACAATCAGTTTTTGTAAAATGTTTAAAAGTTAATAGTAATAAATCAATGAAGAGTAACAATAAAATTATTGCAAATTATTAAAATGTATTAATTTTCAATATATGTATTTTATGCTCAGTTGTGACTTTGATTTGGAAATTTAACAAGTAGGAAATGTAGTTTATTTTCTTTTCTGACTTTATGTTCCTGCTATAGTGATATTAAGTGTTCACACCATTATTTGAATATAATGAAATTAACATAATCTTCCAATTAACCACCTACGAATTTATACACACATATGTATGTTCAGGGCTGGCCCTGCCATATGTGCAGGATGTGCAGGGCGCAAGATAATTTCTTGCACAAGCACTCAAAAATCTCAAAATAATAAAACCAGTTCCAGAAGAAGGAGAGAAAATGTGTAGATTTTATTTCTGCACCTATGAAAGACATATTTGTTTGAAAGGAGAATGAGTAAGTTAGGTACATATACAATAGCTCATAATTATTAATTATTATATATTATAATTATTAATGTTTAATTAGTAGAGAAATTTCCAGAAACATCTTCTTTACGATGGTGATGAATGTTACGAAATTAGTTTAGAACCGAAATAAAGATTTAAGGTAGAATTTTATTTCAAAACACTAGATCAAGTGATTTAATCAATTACAGAAAGGTTTGAGCTAATGCGAATGGGTCGACACACGAATTTTATATTTAGTTCAAACCTAGATTATCTTGCTCATAATCTAGTTATTGCTCTCCAAATTTTAAACACCATTCCAGCCCCAGTAGCCTTAGGAGATTGCTGTTTTTATAGACTTAAAATGATAAAAAATTAACTTGGGACAACCATGACTCAAAAAAGAAGGGGGGCGCTAAACGCAGGTCTTGCACAGGGTGCTCATTTAGCTGCGACCGGGCCTGTGTATATTCAATGATTTAAAGTTCATTAAAAAAGCAAATAAATAGCGTACAAACCGCACTTAACTTTAAATTTATCTATTCTGATTGGTGGGCGCCGTGGCATAGTGGATAGGTGCGTCGACTCCTACGCTCGATGTTCTCGGTTCGATTCCAGAAAAAACACCTGAAACTTTTTTCATGACTCCACCTCTTTCGAGTCACTGACAATGCTTAAAGAGTATAACTGTCTAGAAAAAGCTTCTCAATCTCGCCGTTTGGAGTCGGCATTAAACTGTAGGTCCTCTTCACTCGTGAGAGAACAATAGCATTAACAACTCGAGTGGTTGCTGAGAAGCTAGGCCCAGGTCCACCTCGGACTATAGCGCCGCCATTATTATATTATTATTATTCTGATTGATGAAGAAACCAGACAATAGCATAAAATCAGCAGTCATATCTAAAGCATGCTATTCGGAGATTCACATACGAAAAGTAAACTATGTTAAATCTCACTAGCACAATTTTTTTTACGATTAGATTTAAAGATCGATTTCTTTAGTTTTACATTTCCGGATAGGGCATATTAAAACCGAAAAATACATATGTGGTCCGAGGTACAGATTTAGAACACAGATTAAGAAAATGTTATGGGTGAAGCAGCATCCCTCTTCAGATGCTGATTCGCTGAATACAGGTTTGAGATTACCGCAACCGAATATTTTAAGCCAATAAGACCTGCTCTCTCACTCAACCGAATAAGTTAAAGCAAGTAAAATCAGCTACAGACTACTGGATGGCGCAGTTGGTTAAGTGCCTGCCCTAAGTTAGAGGGTGAAAGTGTGCTGGTGAAAAACCTAAGACCAACTTCAACTTTCAAAAACCACGGTGTCTAGAGAAATCATTCCAGGGCCCCCTTCAACTAAATGAAAAGGAGTCGAGGAACAATACCGCTCTCGGAGTAAAAGTAAGAGTTAGGAATCTGAACAAAATGATGCGCAGATATTCTATATATGATATATACTGTTTATTTTATTTGACATTAAAGTTGACATATTTTGTCTAAAGAGATTTGATGTGTTTCATATCTTTCAACTGAAAAATTATTTTGAAATATATGAACAACGATTTCTTTTCGAAAAGAGTATACATTTATGTTTCTAAATAAAAATATCACAAAAACATTAAATGTAATGAAAAAAAGCAAAAATAATAATAATAATAATATATGTGCAAACGTCTGTGAAAATATTTAGGTAAAATACGGTGCATGAAGTGCATTCTTGAATATGTACCAACAAAATTTACATACAATATAACACAGATTCAGCCTCGGCGGGGCTATCCACCTTGTTGTGGTGCCGAGGCTTAAGTAGGTCCGATGATAGGACGACTTAGGTCTAAATTGAGGTCCGAAAACTAAGAGATAGCCAACCCGATTTCAATGGTGGTGTGAGCAAATAGTAAATTGAGCCCAAGAATGCAAGGTTGGGGGTCAAACCAACCTCTAACGAGCTCCCTTAAACGCCATGGCGAGGGTCTGTTGTATCCAGCTTTACCCGGTATGGCGGCGCTGCCTGGGCGGACATATATTTTTCCGGCCTTACTCGTGGGACCAACATCGAAAAACAAAAATGGAACATACAAACACTATTATAAGCAAAACACATACGCAGTCGCGTCCTTCGATGGTTTCAAGTCGCCTGGTACCGATGGCATATATCCAGCCTTGTTGCAAAAGGGTATAGACAAGTTGCTGCCGGTTCTGAAAAGAATCTTCACAGCCAGCCTGGCACTCGCCTATATCCCGACCCCTTGGCGTACAGTTAGGGTAGCCTTCATACCAAAGATCGGTAAGGGGGACTACTCACTCGCCAAGAACTTTAGACCTATCAGTCTAACCTCTTTCCTGCTGAAAAGCATGGAAAGGCTGGTTGAGCTTCATGTGCGCAAAACCGCTTTGCGATTTCATCCTCTGTCTCAGATGCAACATGCCTATCAGCGCGGAAAATCTTGCGAGACAGAATCTCGTTGGCAGAATTGAATGTGCACTCGACAGGAAAGAGTACGCGCTGGGCATTTTCATTGATATAGAGGGTGCCTTTGACAATGCGACTTTTGATGGCATGTGCAACTTGGCCAGAGAAAACGGTGTAGATGAATCATTAGTGCTTTGGATTAAAGCAATGCTGATGAACAGAACTATTATTGCGGACGCGGACTGTGGCCAGTATGTTATGGCGGGGGTAAACAGGGGCTGCCCGCAGGGTGGTGTCTTGTCTCCTCTGCTATGGTGCATGCTGGTTGACTCTCTGCTCGATGCTCTTAATAGTTCCAACATCTACGCCCAGGCCTATGCGGATGATGTAGCTGTTCTGTCTGTCGGATCATGCCTAGCGGATGTGTGTTCAAAAGCGCAGGCAGCTCTAGACGTGATCGACGATTGGTGTACCAGAAATGGGCTTTCAGTCAACCCTCTTAAAACCGAGGTTGTCCTCTTTACGAGGAGGAGGAAATTGACTGGTTTGACTCAACTGGTACTAAAAGGTGTCACTATCCGCTTTTCCGATGAAGCTAAGTATCTGGGTGTCATTCTAGATAGGAAGCTTCTGTGGAAAAAACACATTGAAACGAAAATTGCGAAGGCACTGTCAGTTTTCTGGCAGTGTAAAGGAATTTTCCGCAAAACCTGGGGTCTATCACCAAAAAGATCCGTTTGGATCTACACGGCTATGATTAGACCCCTTCTCTCCTATGCATCGGTCGTTTGGTGGAATAAGCTTTCGCGTAAATACGTAACTGCTGCTCTCACCAAGCTTCAAAGAACGGTCTGTCTCGGCTGCATGGGGGCCTTCCCTAGCACGCCTGGCTCTGCTCTTGATGCCCTGCTGAATCTCCCCCCCTAGGCCATCTTCCGTTTAAAAAGAAGTGTTTATTGGTACAACTCGCACTGGAGTTTCGATGACCTTGCGCACCGCATCTCCTTTGACCCCAGTCTTATGGATATGTCTGACGCACGGACACCAGTACTCCAGCTGCGACGAACATACAAAGTCGACTTTCCCTGTACTCAGGACTGGCTCTGGCCAGAATCTGAGCCAGGAAAGGAATGTAGTCAAATTTTCACGGACGGCTCCAGGACCAGTGAAGGATCTGGTGCTGGTGCCTTCGTGGAGAGCGACAACTTTAGACTGCACACCTCGTTAGGCAAATTTGCGTCGGTTTTCCAAGCGGAAACCTATGCGATCCTAATGGCTACGAGCTATATTGTGAAGAATAGGTGGAAGGGGCTAAGTATTTGTGTCTGTAGCGACAGCCAAGCTGTGCTTAAGGCCTTGCTCAACCCTTTAACCACTTCCAGAATAGTTCAGGAATGCAAGTCTTCTCTGAATTTGATCGGTAGATTGAATTCGGTAAGACTTGTCTGGGTTCCCGGGCACCACGGGATCACGGGAAATGAGATCGCTGATGAACTTTCTAGGCGAGGATCAGATGAGGCTTTCTCAGGACCTGAACCTACGCTGGGACTGCCCGCGTCCTCGGTTAGGGCTTCCATCGATGGTTGGACTTTTCGAGAGCACAACCGCAGGTGGCATGACTCTCCAGGATGTAGACAGACCAAGCGCATGCTGCCCAACGTCTGTAAGAAATCCGCGGCTTTCTTGTTATCTCTTAACAGAAAAGACTGCAGACAACTTATTGGCGTACTAACGGGGCACTACACTTTCGCCAAACACCTAAGTGTGCTTGGCCTAAGTGACGAAACCCTCTGTGACGCCTGTGGAGAAGACGATGACACTGCAGAGCACTTCCTCTGCCATTGTCCCGCCTTTGCTCGGATCAGGTGGCAGTTATTCGGCGCTGATGAGGTGAGAGCTGATGATGTAGGCTCCTCATCACAGAAGCGCGGAAATTTCAGTAAAAGTAGGTTGCTGCCTGGTAGTATAATGGACCAGTTTTGAGTCCGAGTGCTCCAGTGGAGTGTGACAAAAACCTACGACAAAAAAAAAAAAAAAAAAAAAAAAGCAAAACACAAACAACACAACAACAACAGAATAAGCACGAGGATTCGACACAAACCTCATCCTCACAGGGCGCTTCGAGATAGAGGCACTGCTTGCGGACAATCTCGATGCGCTTCTGATGCACGAAGCCTCAACGGCTAAAATAATAGAGTAGGAAATCTCTATGGAACTGGAAGAGCAACTACTTGCGGAACCCAAACATAAAGAGAGTACCCCGGAGGTGCCACTGCGAAGGAAAAGGATCTCTGAGGGCCTACGCCGCAAAAGGAATTTCCTCAAAGCGCGGCACTACTATCAATAAAAGTAGTACAAATAAATCTCCACCACAGTAAAGTCGAGGAGGAGCAGCTAGACCTGGCCCTAATCCAAGAACCCTGAGTAAGAAACGACAGGGTGATGGGGTTAGGATAAAAAAACTACGAGGTGCTGTACAACAACAGGAGAGGTAAGATTCTTTCCAGTATAGTAGTAAGGAAATCTCTGAACCTACTAATGTTGCCTAATTTCAGCTCCGGTGACCTGTTTGCTGTCGAATTGAGAGGGAAGGTAAACATTACAATTGCATCGGTTTACGTGCCACACGAAGATGAATTCCCTCGGACAACTTGAGAGCCCTCATAGCAGCGGCTCAACAAGTTAAGATAAACCTAATTCTGGGGTGTGATGCGGATGCTCATCATATTGTTTGGGGTAGTTCCGACATCAACGCCAGGGGGGAGGCTCTCTTCGATTTCATTATTTGCTCCGATCTGCTCGTCTGCAACAGGGGTAATGAAGCTACCTTTGTCACGGCAAGCAGAAAGGAAGTGTTATATATTACTCTTACATCAGGTTACAGCCCAGAGCGAATCTCAAACTGGAGAGTGTCCAGCAAAGCATCACTATCCGATCACTGTTGGAAACTCTTTGACATTGATAGCCAAGTGCCAAGATCGCCAAGCCAAGATCGGCTAACATCGAGTTCAATGGAGACCTGTTGTCCACGTCGGATATCGACAAAGCAAGATCTCACCAATTTGCTTAACCGATCCTTTGAAAAGACATGTCCGGCACGGAATATGAGCACGAATAAACGTCCACCTTGGTGGAACCCCAAAATTGCGGAACTAAGACGCGGCTCTAGGCCAAAATGGAGTCTCGCAAAGAAGGGAGCCATTAAATGGACGACCTACAAAGAGAGCAGCAGCCTCCTGAAAAAAGAAATACAATTCGCTAAGAAGACCTCTTGGGTTGGCATGGTTTCTGCGAAGCAATTGAATCTACCTCGGAAACCTCACGACTGAGGAGGATCCTACCTACAACACCGATGCAGATTTCTTCAATAAGAAGGCTCGATGGTAGTTGGACTTTCTTTCATTCGAAGAAACATTGGACAATCTTCTCAGTACCTACTTCCCAGGATGCGAAGAGGTGTCGGTGGAGAACACTGGCACTCATGAGGCAGTACGGGGCATGGATGCTATCAAGATTGACGACATGGTAGACGATAACCAGATAGCATGGGCGATTAGAACTTCCTCCCCATTCAAGGCTACAGGCGTAGACAACATACTCCCAATTATGCTTCAACAGTCAGACAAAAATGTTGTTCCTTGGTTAAACAGCATCTGCAAGGGTTGTCTCAGGCTAGGCTATTTTCCAAGGAGATGGCGAGAGGTAAGAGTAATTTTTATTCCGAAAGCGGGGAAGCCAAGTCATACCACAGCCAAGGACTACGGGCCCATTAGCGATCTCTTTGAAAAATCCCTAAACCTAAGCGACGAGTGTAGCGTTTTCCAAGCGGAAGTGGTAGCAATAAATGAGGCGGCGCTTACGCTTAAAGAGCTTAGCTTGACTGAAAAAACGACAACAATTATTACTCCGACAGCCAAGCGGCTATAAGAGCCATAGCATCGGATGTTGTAAAGTCGAAACTGGTCAAGCTATGCAGACAGAACGTCAACGAAATATCCAATGTAAACACGGTGACTCTCTGCTGGGTACCGGGACACATAGGAGTTCAAGTAAACGAGAGAGCGGACGTGTTGGAAAAGGAGGGCTCAGAGTTAGATAAATCTCTAGCACTATCTTATGTCAATATGCCGTTAAGTTTCCTAAGGAAGGAAATAGAGGACGAAGCCTTAGAAAGAGCAAATGCGCAAATCCAGATTCAGCATCTGGACATTGGGTCAAAGACGAGAGCCCTATGGCCGATATTGAAAAGTAGGAAATCATTATCAATGATTAGCCTAAGTCGCAAAGATATACAGACGGTGGTGGGAGTTCTCATCGGACATTGTCCGATAGGCACCCATGCCAGAAGGTTAGGTATCCGCCATAGCAACAATTGTAGAAGTTGCAGGGACGAGGAGGAAATAGAGTCCGTCCGCCACCTGCTATGCGATTGTCCAGCCCTACGGTGAAGAAGACTGCTAACACTAGGCAGTGACTTCTTCGACGAGCTGGAGGATCTGGAAAAATAGAGCCAAAGCACCTCCTGAGATATATACAACAATCTGGGTGGTTCTAATAAGCAGCAAAAGTGTAGATCTCACGGGGTACACCTCCAACACATAGGGCACAATGGATCCAACTGTTGGTTTCAGTGAGCCGCGACCCGGTCGCAAGGGCACCCTATCACCTACCTAACACCTAACACAGATTTTCATTAGCTTAGAGCATTCCAATCTCAATACAGTTAAAAAATATGTTCATAGTAACAGGTCTAGATTATATATAAGATAAGAAAAAATGTGCAAGTTATATCATGAGTAGAGGGAAGCTAAATTCAAGATAAGGATAGAAACTTCCTCTGCGTAATGTATAATAATAATTCATATAGGTCAATCCATAAAGTTCGTTTTGCAATTTAAATGTCTTCCAATAAATTAGTATTTCCATGTTCGAACGTAGAGACTTGACCTGGAAATCGCTTAGTTCACAATTTCATGCTATGTGCTAATAATAGATCCGTTATACGAATTTATTAAAATCCTGTTTGTAGTCATTTCTTGACCGCTAGATATGTACGGTCGACAAGTAGTCATCAATCCGTTTCGCATTTCCAAGTTCAACAATATGTGTAAACTGTATATATTTGTGTATTTACATTGAAAATATAGGCCAAAGAGCTAAGGGAAATCGAAAGTTCAGTCGAGGTGTTGCTACTGACCAACACAAGTTTGACTTCTAAGATTACTATTAAATGTATGGTAGAGCACGCGCAAACAACCCTGGGAAGTATTAACGTTAGAGAAACAATCTAAGTAAATGGCTAAGAAGCGGCAATGTACTCTTCCTAACCTGACGCTAAATAAGGTGCTGGTGTAAGCCCTTTGACTTGAAAACCAGTTCACAGTGACACGACATTTGGAAAAGTGAAAGTGAAAGCTGTTCTTTAGTTTCATGTGATATCTGAAACACCTTAAACGAAGTGTTGAAATATTGAGAAACCGTGTTGAACAGTTGTTCCGACGCATTACAAGTTAGTACTACTTTTTGTTCTTAATTAAACCTTTTATTTTTCTTATAAGTTTTCAATGTTATTATAAGTCAACTTGATGTTAATTGATAGAGTTTAACTTGTAATAGAATAATACACATAAATCTGCATCTTATCACCTGAAAAGTTGAACGAAATATTTTTTAATGATTATTTTTGTGTGTGTTGTTATTAATGAGGATATAAATATGTAAACTTATAGTCTAAGATTTAAGAATATAATCCTCAATCGCTAAATTAAAAGGCTTATTTGGAGTGGTATCTCAATTATATCATACTTTATACGTATGTCTTTGCTATGAGACAGCTCTTACTATACGGTAATGTCCGTGCTGCTTAGTGCTGAATTATTAAACATTTTTTGTGTACTTTTTTAATAATTTAACCATGGCATAATAAAAAGTTAGTTTCAAGCAATGCACAAAGTGAAAACCAGAATATATTATATCTGCTGTGCGTAAGCAATCACTGTTAGGGTGATGTCGAATTAGTCTTTCAGTAGTCATACTGGACATATCTTCGTTTAAACTTACTCGTATGCTGCCAACCGAGTTTTTACATTTATATGCAGTCGTTTTTGTACACACTGTTAGGATACAACGTATGAAAATATGTACATATGTGGGGAAACATACAGCGTATGTGTTTTGTATCTTATACATACAAATATATATGTACATACTTATTTTTTGTTCGATTGGTCTCTCTTATCGTTAAGTTTGAAGTAAAACTTTTCTAAATGAAGTTTCCTGATTTATCATGTTTAACTTTTCTCTGCTGTAGCAGCGCATGTATGTATGTATGTTCATATATTAACAAAGCGTTTTTCATTTCCGGAGCAGTATTAAACTGTGAGAACAGTCGTAATATATTTCAAATAAACATTACACAAGTGTAACCATGTGTTGTATGCACGTGTTTTCAATTCAAATAGTTTTTCATAGATGAAGTTGCAGAATTTATAACTATACGATAATCAGGTTTGCAGTTGATCCTATTTCGGATACATTACTGTCAACCATACGCAAAGGTCTAACTTCATATATATGTAATGTAGTTAATTGTGAAGGAAGGGGAGGAAAACTACTAGATTCCTCACTGTTTTCAAATTCAAAAAAATATTTTTACTTTGCCACACGTTCATTTCCTTCAAAAACTTATTTCTTTTTTGCTGCTATCTTTAGGATATTTACAACTCTCTGACCATGCACATTAAAATGTCGAAGATGTAAATGCTAGAAGTTACATATCTATTCAACGGTGTAATAAGTTTTACATTCGAATTTAGGCTTTTTTCAGTAATGTTGTAAATTTTGTATTTTTTCACATTTTACAGAATTAAAATAAATAATCAATACTGGCGACCTTTATGGCTTAAACTAGGATTAATATATGTATATTTATTGTTGCCACATAACAAAGTAAACTGTATAATGTTAAGGGTGGTATTAGTATTATATGCTTGGCTTTCAGACATTTTAGCTCTGTAAAACCTCATAAATGTAAGAATAAGAGAATTACTTTCTGTACAACGGTTAAATTAGGAAAAGAAAACATAGCTTTCTCTTACGTAATAACGTAAGCGCTGTAGCATTTCTGTTGAGTGACCATTGGACAATAGCACGCTACTGAAATATAATGGAAGTGGAAACTTTTTAGACGTCATTTCTGTGATTACGTGTTATGAACTTAAAATTTCCATAGTAACCACGAAAAGAAATGTATTTTTTCTCTTTGATTACTGACCCAGTCCTATTACATAAACCATATTAACCTCATCTTAATACAACATTGTGAACTCAAATTTAATTTTGTGTTCAGTATTATGTGATTATATAATATTGGAGGCAATCACTTAGAATGTAAATTCGATTCGCGACCCTTTATCATACATTTATGAAATTCCTACCACGAATCGCCTCTTAATCACACTCTCCTTCATCGACACCTTGGTTTGCTTTAGAGTAGTTTTACTATGTTAGTCAGTAGTTGCAATTGAAAGGGGTCAGAGCTTCGTTCTGTAAGTTTGTTAAAACTGGAGTGACGCGTAGCTTGTTGTTCTCATAGCGTATCTACAGTTGAATTTAATGCAACTTGGTTCCATTTTAATAAATACTGATCAAAAATTTATACAATATTTTGGTGCAAAATACGTTTAACTCCACAATGTTTTTTATAGATCCTTTTAGTGGACGATAGAGAATGTGTACTCATATTTTGTTTGAATGCGTGCATTGATATACTCGGATTATAGAATATACAATAAAGTTAAACATAAATAAAAATTAGGTTGACATTAATTTTCATATGTTATACTGTAAAACATTTTTTGATATATATTAAGATATACTCTGTATATGTAACACCGAATTTAACTGATATAAAAGTTTTCAATCATGCCTTTCTTAATAAATACTTATTCTTCGATGCAAATTTTAAAAAATAGATGTGTTCGATATTTGTGTGCTTACTTTTTTCGAACAAAGAGAAAGCAGGATTTTAAATTCACTTAAGTGACCTTCTGAAGTTTTTTCTTTGTGCTTAGAATTCAGTAGTACTTAGATAATATAGCACCCAATCGATGTCGCCACAATAAAGGGGAATTCACTCCACATACTTTGGAATTTCCAACAAAGTACGGAAAGAACGAAGAAAAAGAAAAAATAAAATATCCCCCACATTATGAATCCAGAACATGAACGTCTATTATATAACGCAATAAGTGAACCGAAAAAAGTGGAATAATAAAAGCCACTTTCTTCTTTTAGTCCTGCATCATCCCGCACTCTATGTAGCATGTCCAATCAAATTCTGTGAGCGCAATCAATTAAATTTAAAATATATTATCAAAGTGGTTAAAAATGTTTATAGACCAAATGATATGGCAGCTAATGTTTTCTAGCGAATAATCGCACCAGTTGAAGTTTGAAATGAAAAATGTAATTTTGCCATTTTATAGGTATACCCTCTTCTCTTTTACTTATCGTGCGGGATATTAACAAGTTAACCGCACTCATGATAAAAGGAACTGTTCAAAGTTAAAGACTTCAACATCACCCGTTTATGCCAGTTACAATTGTTAGGACATAACGTTAATCGTGTGACTTACACGTATATTGACGCGACATGAAATAGTTTGCGGACTTAATAGTCCAATGAAATAAGTTCAGTGAGATATAAAGTTCGTCGTCCTTCTGCTCGAGGGCTAACTCCAAATTTGTTAAAATGAATGTACTTATTACACAATATTGCGTGATTTGACTCATTTTTTGTTTCAGAGTAAACGGTTATACTGATTCAATATTAAGCCATTTCTGTCTGCTTATGTAGGTGCCTACAAAATACGATATTTTTAGTGTAGTGATAAATTATTTAACTTAATCAATGAAGAGTTATAAGAAAAGTCGTAATAAGAAGTACAGTTGGATTAAAGTAAAGAGTAAAGGGACTATTAAATATGGGTGGCATAGCACCACCGAAACCGCCTCGTTGTTATAATATCCTGTCGATAGCAGCAGTGACACCAGAAGAGCGAAATATAGAGAAAAGTAGATTCGCAATCAAACTTGGTGGAAACTCTGTCGGAAGTGGTGTGAAATCAAACGAAAACTGCTGGAACGAAAATACCTGTAGAGTTAATTTCAACAACTACCGCTTGGTAAAGGGCTGTTCTCGCTTAATGTATGCTTGTCAGCAAGGGCTCATGGATACGGTCGTTCGGGAACTCAGAAATAAGGTATATCTACATATACATGTACATCATAAATATTCAATGTCTCCTTAATTTTATGATTAACATTTCCATTTATCGGCTTAGATTTTGCTGAAGCACATGTGCAATTAATTTATATATTTGTTTCATATTTGTCAAGTATTGAATCTAAATTATTTATAATATAAACTTAGTATAAAATATGGCGTATAATATAATACTAACTGCCTGTAACTATAACTCGCTAAACACCTCGCAAATTTTTAATGTAAAAATACGACTATATTTAAAAATTCCCATGGTCTTTATTTATGCATTTAATCAATTTGTAGATATGGAATATAAAAACGCGATTAATTCGAATGGTACTAATGTCTAGGCCCAAGTCCTCCTCGGACTGTACCACAGCAATATACATATTTATAGATTGATATACACATTAAAAATATTTACATATTAATAACACAAATAGTATACATAAGTTTGCGGTATCGTTCAAGTAGGCACGATTTCAATGAAATACCAATAAACGCATTGTAGCTTATGTAATAAACTTAAAATGATATTAATAAAATTAGTTAAATTACTTTAATGGAGATTTATCTTATCTTACGTTTAATCATTCTTTTGTTAGAAGCTCCGTTAAATGTTCGTCTGTTTTTGGAATGAATGTACTTTTTAGTGTAGTCAATGTTAACTCATATTAAATTAATTGAAAAATCATCCTTCTTGTTCAGTATTTAGGATTGTACATATGTACATGGAATCTCAAAAATTTGATTAAATATAATTTAAGACAAATTAAATATCCAATTGAATGTCATAACTTGCAGACTATTCAGTACTTCGTGATTGGTATTGCTGTTGTGATTTTTAATTTTTTATTTCGTAATATATTTTGCATTTGATACGTTTAGCAAGAATTTTATCATATGTTGCAAAGCAATACATACGATTATTTAAATAAAAAACAGAAATATTTTCCGTACTAATTAAAAACCTTGGATATTTTACCGTCGATAAATTGCAACACTTAAATTAAATTGTATCGAATAATTCGACAATTCCCTATGAAATAGAATAGAGAGACAAAACACTTCTTCGCAGATAAATAAATTTAATTGTTGGCCTAATGATTTATCTGGGGGTTTGTTGGAAATGTCGGGCAAAGAATCATGAATACGATCTCCTGCAAAGCTACGACAGACAACATGCTTTAAGCAAGTAAATCAGTTTCTTGGGCTACGAATATTTTTCAAACTGTGTATTGTGCTTTGCTTTATTAAGACTGAGGTAACTAAAGAATGATTAGAAGTCTCATTAAATCTTAACGATAATTGGCTGTGAATTTAACTACATGCCAGCTGTGAAACAAAGGGAATTTATATTTGTGTTAATGCTAGGGAGAATTTGCGACACATTACATATTTCTATGCAGGCTTTTTGAACTCATTTTCAAGTGATACGGTTTGGTTCACGGGTTGATAGCTTTCATTCAAGATCAATAAAGAAAAATTATACGTTCTTAGAAATGTTGTGAACTATATATTAAGAGTTCATGGTTATTAAAAGAGTACCGAGAAGGTTTATTATCTGAATGTGAAAATAAACTGGACAAGTGCAAGTTGTACTCGCACGGGGAAGTTTCCGTCGTATAAATATTTTTTGAAAGAATAATTTCTGAGTATAATTTAATTGAATAATTTAATTGAAATAGTTTTTCTTCTAACTTCAACCCAAATCAACCATTCATTACTATATTCATTCATGCAAACAAACAAAAATGCATTCATACATATACGAATGTCTATATCCAAATTTATCCAACACAGAAAATCCCTTCCATCACACCCAATCATTGCTCATGCCTGCGGTGTGTATATCGCTGTTGTTTCAGATTTTTAAATATTTTGGTTAAGAAATGGTTGGAGAGGCATGTTGAGTGAAGCCCAGGTACACCTCGGACTGTAGCGCCATAAGAAGAAGAAGTGGTTAAAAAATGGCATGGGGGAATGGAACTTTGGATGAAAAACTGTTGAAGGAAACCTCCACCTCATTTAAAAAGATCTGTCGACTGATATATCACCCGAGGAGGTTCGTCAATGTTTCAAAACCAATGACAACTTCACCTATACGGGAGCCATCCCCAAATGGGCAAACTTTTTGAATTTGGCTGCATGGGCAACTATATCTAGTCCTGAAGTACCTAGTTCCAAAATTTCATGCCGACGTCTTTATAAATGTTAGAGACAAAAAAGAGTGAAAGACATGACAAACGGGCGGACAGACCGAAATGATGAAGGTTCCGTTTTTGCAGACGGAACCTTATAAATGGA
Source organism: Myathropa florea (assembly GCA_930367185.1). NCBI lineage: Eukaryota > Metazoa > Arthropoda > Insecta > Diptera > Syrphidae > Myathropa > Myathropa florea. The sequence goes on along the minus strand of OV884003.1, from coordinate 132,575,426 downwards.
ACTCTCTTCTCTGTGTCTGCCATATCTTTGTACGGAAGAGTTTTGCTTTCAATCCCTTCCCTACAACGAAGACAGAAATCACATGTACTTAATTTGAATTTCGAATAGAATAGAGCTTAAGTATCTTGCTAGAAGTTGTAGTTCTTCATTATTACTTTCTGTACTGTACCTTTTATTGGCTACTGATTGTGTTTTCTAAATTAAGAATGTAAGCAACTAAACACATTTCTGAGCATTAAAACCATATATTAGGTCTTTAAGAAAGTGATTAAAATCTTACAAAGACAAATGTGTACCTTCGTCTTGCACCAAGAGTCGAAAAGCTAAATTAAAAAATAAATGGAGCAATGCATTTTTGTCGATTCGATTCAACGAAGGTTTTCAACGCATAACTTATTTTGGGTCACTAACAATGCTTTGAGAGCACTTCCAAGTTCTCAATGGGCATTGGGATTCGAGTTAAAATGTACAGCTTTATATTAGAGACTATACTTCCACTTTAATAAGTTCCAATATCAAAGACAAATTAAATAGCGGAATCAGTGCTTGACAATAACGATTACGCCGAATTTGCGTTTGATTACTGTGTACAGTTTTGTTAACAGCAATACTATATTTTATCCGCAATCTAAGAATCCAACATAATTTATACAGATAATAAGCCATAACAGAGTGAACTTTTCTAATCAAGGTGGTTTATATCCCATCATAAAGCGAAACAGGACCATTGGCCACCAGAATACCAGGGAAAAGTTTCACTGAAGTCATGTCGATTTTATTGTTTTCCCACAACTTGTACCAAACTTTGATCCGTTCAACTTTTATTGCTCAAGGAAATACATTATTTCATAATTAAATTTAGGTCTTCGCATACGAAGTATAATAATATGACGTGTTTTTATTTATTTACCAAATTAAAATAAAATTAAAGGACAGTGGTCGTTATAAGCGACTGGTTGTTGTAAGCGACTGGTCATTATAAGCGACTTTCACTAAACATATTTCATATCAAAAAATTATAATGCTTGTTCAGATAATTTTTCAATTAAAATATAGTTATGGGAACCTATAAATTTGCACTACTTGCGCTTTAAAAAAATATATCAAACGCTTTCTTTATTGTTCGCTGCGTCTTCTGGTCTTTGTTAATTTTTTCAACGTGTTCTTGCAGTTTCGCTTTTTATAATCTTATTGTTTTTTAACTGCTGTACACTATTAATGCTCTTCTTTAACATGTGAATAGGCCTATTAAGGATAATGAAATAATCCTTCTAAAAAAATGTTTTCTTTAATTGTTGTTCAACCTTTCATATTGCAACAAAGCAAACTCCAGAGGAATGCGATGCAAAGAACAATAGATGTTAGAACAGCGGATGCTTTTGGGAAATCCATTCGTGTCTGTTTGCTGATATTCATTGTTATGTTAATAGGTTTTGTATTACTGAAAATATTGTGGGCAACAAAAAAAATTAAAAAGACCCAAGAAGATGCGAATGTTTTAAATAAATCAATATTAAAAATGCAATCATATGGTTGACAAACAGTAGTGAGATATTCCTATTGAAGGTTAATCTGGATAGCATTTGTTAAGTGAAGAAAATTTATTGTGTATTAACACATATATTAAAATTGTTGATCTAAATAATTGGTAAATAAATACATGAGATAATATTTAAATGATTTATGTTATATAAGACGAATTTAATTTTTTGTGCGTAATAGTGATGTATAAATAATACTTTTTTGGATATCATCAGGAGTTCTGCAAAATATACATCATTTAAAGTAACATAATATTTTGAATCCTTTATTGCCAATGTAAATGTACAAGAGTTTTTATGTACAGTAGACGTTCGATATAGTGAACAATCTAATATAGTGAACATACAACATTTTATACAGGCTATTCTAAATAGCGAACAAAAAAAATCTCGTTATGGTGAACCTATGTTTTTTTCTTTCTTTGAACCTTTCAGCATGTACAAACACGTCTAAAACTCACTAGAGCTGTGCAGTGGGCAGTATATGGTGCAGATATATGGTACACAGTTTAGGGTTGTTTGAACCAAATACAAAGTACGCGTTGCTTGTACGTGGAATGTATTATTTTGTTGCGTTTTACATTTATTACGTATGAGACGTTTTTGTTAAAAATAAAATATTGTTTCTTATAAATATTCGCTTGTTTTTTTGGTAATTGCGAAGAAAAATTTTAATTGTTTTATATTTTTGACAAATTGTACAATACTTCAAAACATACGCATTTTGATGAAATTTGCTCCAAGCAGTCCACGCTCGTTACAATGCACAATCTCGATGCAGTGAACAGGCCCGGTTTTTATTAGTTCACTATATCGAGAGTCTACTGTACATACGGGTATACATATACATATATACATATTTCCTCCAGGAATAAAAGCTTTTTATGCATATATACATTCCATTCAGATTCATTGACCTTTTCTTCCAATCATATGCTTTTGATATCACCCATGCTTCTGTATACATACATATGTAAGCTGTAGAGCAAACCCAGGATCTGAACATAAATTTGACAGAGCATTTACAAAAAATCCTACATCAGACCATTGTTGATTTTTATTAGTTTTTCGTTGAATTATTTTATTTTGTATTAATATATATATATGTATGTGTGATGGTATACATATATGTATTTATATGCACACATAAATACATTAAAATAAACTAAAAGCTTAGTAATGTATAATATGGTATCTATATTGTAAAACTTAGTTATTATTTCACAGTCTAAAATATTTTATTGACAACAAAACAAAACTCTGAATGATAAAAATAAAATTCTAAATGTTACTCATTGTTTCTGTCACCTTTACAAATTGGGTTTTTTTGGCGATGACTGGCAGCAGGATATATGCAGAAACTTTTGAAGAAAGGAAGAAATTAATTCAATTTTTGGTTTTCCCCTTTCCGAAATCAACGTAAAAGTGAATAGGGAGAGTTATAAATCCTCTTCTTTAATTATAGAAATTGAATTGATCTCATTTCAAGTTGATTACATGCTAGGATTCGGGACTACTCGTTGGTTGGTGTATTTTGTGAATTAAAATGACATGAAAATGTCGATGAATTCAGCATGATTGGAAGTTTTATTGTCGACCATAATTGCCTCTTGGGTAATTATGCTCCTTTGTGTCAGGGCATCGTGGCTTTATGTTTTCACTTTAGTTCACGTGAATTGGTTGTGGTCTGGAAATTGATTTTCTTGGAAATGAAGAAAACTTAAAGAAACGTTTTTTTATGTTTCATATAAATTACAGTGAGATGTTGAATGTTTAATTAAGAAATGGGCCAAGTTATACATATAAAGATGTATATATGTATAAGAGAATGTATATATACATACACTGCCGCTCATCTGAATAGGTTCACCTTTTTTTTCACCTTATTGTTAGCCTCCCTGCATATATATTGCAATGACACATTTTTTATATACACTGACGGACAAAAGTATCTATAATCTGGTTTTACTAACATGCGGATAAAACACAGCACAATGGTGCGATTCAAACATTTTTTTTTTATTTCGTAGACCAAAAAGAATACTTTAAAATAAACAAAACATATCATATAGTTCATTACATAAAAAACAAAAATAACTAAATATTTCAAAATTTGCCTGGACAAAAGTATTTGTAATTTCCAAATAAACTACGGTATTCCAAAAGCAATAGCAAAAACAAAGCTTGGCAAAGTACATTTATACTGTCAAGTATTTACTAATATTTGATAACAACTATCATGCTTTAAAGCAAACTACTCAAGTAAACATCATGGCGTGAAGAGGCAAGGAAACTACTCTTGAGGAGCGAAAAATTATTTTAAATTTATACAAAAGTGGTGAACCTGTAAAAAAAAATTAGTGATCAAGTAACATAATATTACAATATTATTACATATTACAAAAGTAAGCCTAGAAGTGGTCGGCCTTGCAAACTGACATCGAGGGACAAGAGGAAAATTATATTAATAATAAAAAAAAATTATAAAATAATAATAAAGAAAGACATCATCCTCCAAAATTGCCGCTGAAGTTAAAGAGAGCTCTGGAACAGAAGTTCACCCTCGAACAGTCCGGAGAGTTCTTAGAAATGATTGGTACTAGGCTAAAAGAAGAGGCTTGATTTTGCCAAAGAGTACTTAGACAAACCAAAATCTTTTTTTTGAGAAGGTTTTGTTCTCCGATGAGAGTAACTTTTGTGTTTACTTATCGGATGGACGTGTTTTGACGTGGAGGAAAGCTAGCACCGTGCTGGATACAAAAAATATACAGCAGACGGTTAAACACGGGGGTGGTGGAGTCAAGGTATGGGGGTGTATGGCAGCAAGTTATGAAAAAAGAAAATGTATCTCAAGATATTAAAGGAAAATTTGAGAGACAGTGCTGAAAACTTACATCTGGATAACGATTTCTACTTTCAGCAAGATAACGACCCAAAACACACTGCTGAAATAGTACGTCTATGGATACTATATAATACCCCTCATATACTAAAATCACCGCCCCAATCTCCAGATCTCAATCTCCAGATAAACGGGTGCGACAACACAATATTACCTCTAAACAACACCTAAAGGTATCATTGCAGGAAGAATGGGCAAAAATAGGCAGTGAAGTTACAAAAAACTTGGTAAATTCCATGCCAAATAGATTGCTGGCAGTGATTAAGCAAAAAGGCAATCCAACTAATTATTAAATATTTAGTAATAGAATATTAATTTTAATTTTAAGTTGAATTACAAATACTTTTGTCCAGGCAAATTTTGAATTGTTTAGTTATTTGTTGTTATAATGAATTATGTAATATGTTTTGTTTATTTTATTTAACTTTTTTCATCTAAAAAAATCACTTTGTGCCACTCCAACTTTCACGACATACATTTTTTACAAAATTGGACACGAATTTCTTTTCTAGATTCGTTAAGTGGTGGTTTTTTCTGAATTGTTTTTCGTTTCAAATGTTTAGCACTTTTAATAACCCGTTTTACTGTCGGCAAACTACATTTTACACCTGTTTTTATCTCTATTTTTGACGCGAATCATGAGAATTGGAAGCTGCTCTGATGATTGCAAGTCTATCGGCTCTTGATATGGCCCTGTAATATCCACCTTTCATATTTTTCCATCCTCATCCTCATCCTCATCCTCATCCTCATCCTCATCCTCATCCTCATCCTCATCCTCATCCTCATCCTCATCCTCATCCTCATCCTCATCCTCATCCTCATCCTCATCCTCATCCTCATCCTCATCCTCATCCTCATCCTCATCCTCATCCTCATCCTCATCCTCATCCTCATCCTCATCCTCATCCTCATCCTCATCCTCATCCTCATCCTCATCCTCATCCTCATCCTCATCCTCATCCTCATCCTCATCCTCATCCTCATCCTCATCCTCATCCTCATCCTCATCCTCATCCTCATCCTCATCCTCATCCTCATCCTCATCCTCATCCTCATCCTCATCCTCATCCTCATCCTCATCCTCATCCTCATCCTCATCCTCATCCTCATCCTCATCCTCATCCTCATCCTCATCCTCATCCTCATCCTCATCCTCATCCTCATCCTCATCCTCATCCTCATCCTCATCCTCATCCTCATCCTCATCCTCATCCTCATCCTCATCCTCATCCTCATCCTCATCCTCATCCTCATCCTCATCCTCATCCTCATCCTCATCCTCATCCTCATCCTCATCCTCATCCTCATCCTCATCCTCATCCTCATCCTCATCCTCATCCTCATCCTCATCCTCATCCTCATCCTCATCCTCATCCTCATCCTCATCCTCATCCTCATCCTCATCCTCATCCTCATCCTCATCCTCATCCTCATCCTCATCCTCATCCTCATCCTCATCCTCATCCTCATCCTCATCCTCATCCTCATCCTCATCCTCATCCTCATCCTCATCCTCATCCTCATCCTCATCCTCATCCTCATCCTCATCCTCATCCTCATCCTCATCCTCATCCTCATCCTCATCCTCATCCTCATCCTCATCCTCATCCTCATCCTCATCCTCATCCTCATCCTCATCCTCATCCTCATCCTCATCCTCATCCTCATCCTCATCCTCATCCTCATCCTCATCCTCATCCTCATCCTCATCCTCATCCTCATCCTCATCCTCATCCTCATCCTCATCCTCATCCTCATCCTCATCCTCATCCTCATCCTCATCCTCATCCTCATCCTCATCCTCATCCTCATCCTCATCCTCATCCTCATCCTCATCCTCATCCTCATCCTCATCCTCATCCTCATCCTCATCCTCATCCTCATCCTCATCCTCATCCTCATCCTCATCCTCATCCTCATCCTCATCCTCATCCTCATCCTCATCCTCATCCTCATCCTCATCCTCATCCTCATCCTCATCCTCATCCTCATCCTCATCCTCATCCTCATCCTCATCCTCATCCTCATCCTCATCCTCATCCTCATCCTCATCCTCATCCTCATCCTCATCCTCATCCTCATCCTCATCCTCATCCTCATCCTCATCCTCATCCTCATCCTCATCCTCATCCTCATCCTCATCCTCATCCTCATCCTCATCCTCATCCTCATCCTCATCCTCATCCTCATCCTCATCCTCATCCTCATCCTCATCCTCATCCTCATCCTCATCCTCATCCTCATCCTCATTATGAAGCCAGCAAATAACCATTCGCGTCTTTTGCCGTCACCCTGTAATTGTATTCACAAAACAAGCTTAGAATATTCTTGTGAACTACCAATGCTTCCGTTTTTTCAGCAGTGACCATCATCTCCTGCTTAATGATGTTGCTTTCATCAAGTAGACAGTGTCGTTTAATATTATTCTCGTTGCCGTTTTTGCCCTGCCATCGATGTCCTGCTATATTTACACCACTTTATTATGCTAATGTTCCTGACACATCCTAATGACCGTTAAAACAGAGTAAGCAAACAAATTCAGACACAGAAGATAGTCATTTCAAAGACCCTAGCAGATGCACGGAAATGTTGTTTTCCGACGAGGCTTCAGACAAGTTACCATGCAACGACAATGCGAACCATCATTCGTCCTTAAAAGTATATACCTTCCGAACTGACATAATAAAGTCCTATTCTTGTCTTGCAAAACAACATAAGCCTTTTGTGTTTGAGTGCATATGAGTGAACGACTTTGGTAGACATGGTGGACTATTTCCTGTAGTTTGTTCACGAAGGGGAATGCCATAGTTTTGTTACTCTGTTCGGAACTGCCCGGCAAGCGTGACATTGTTCTGGGACCCCCGACAGCATTGGGTGGCAATGTAGATGGTAGTTGTATGTCATGAACACTCCAGTTGAGATGGAAGCAAACTTTTGCAAAAAATCTAAAAACTAAAAAAAAGCTCAGAGCTTCCGTAAAGCGACAACAAAAATGCTCGCTTTTGGTGGTTGATGGCAAAACCAACACGGAATGTATGTAGGAATAGTTTTACAGACTTCTGAATTTAAAAATAAAATACTTGCATGTGTATCTACTTACGTATAAGCATCCATATTGAGTAAGTAAATGCATATTACCAATAAAATCAACTTTTATTTCAATATTTATACTTCTATATTTTCATGTAACTATGCACATCCGCTAAAAGCAAAAAATGTACTCATAAATTTGAAAATTTACATGGTTTGTGGTTAAGAAAGCGGTTCAATAAAATAAATTTTGTTTTATATTGGGATTTTACTTATATCAATTCAACTTTAAAATACAAAATATTTCAAAAATGCTATGAGATTTCCATCGGTGCAACTTTTTCGGAATTATCAAAAAATAACCAATTGAATTTTAAGAAGCAATATTTTTATGCTCTCTACTGTCAACCACACATCCAGTATCACGTCAAATAGGCCTGTATCACGTATCAGCAAGGCCCAGCACACCGCTTAGCACCTTGCACAGGGATATAGACATTGAGTCTAACAAGGCAGCTAATAAACGGTGGTGTCGATTAGACACATGCGCTACAGCTAAATCGTTATGGCCAGTCTACGACAAGAGGAGGTTTACCGATCTCATAAAACTAGGTCGATGGGATATACTAACAGCCCTTGGGATCGGTCGTGAGAGGGCAGTGCACCTGGGAATACCCCGTAGCGACTTTTGTAGAAACTGTAGAGACGAAGAAGAAACAGAATCTATTCGCCACCTACTGTGTTATTGTCCTGCACTTACCGTTAGGAGGAAGGAAGCCCTAGGAAGATTCTTCTTTTCGGAACTGGATGATCTAGAGAAAATAGAGCTAATCAAACTCCTGAGATACATTTATATATCTGGGTGGTTTAACTTAGCTGTCGACACACTGAAGTTTTAGGTTTTCCAAAGTTTTAGAATTTTTTGGGCACAATGGCCTCATAGTCTTCTAAGTGAAACGTTGACATGTCTTTATGTCAGCAAGGACACTCATCTACCTAACCTAACCTAAGCTTGAACATATGAATTTGAGGACAATTTTTCCTTCGCCATTGATCAAGCGTAGTTACAGAAACGATTTTTTTCGTGCCCTCTCCGCATACAGCAGTTAAAGATTTCATCTCTTGAATTAATATTCTATATCACTGTTTAGTGTTTAATGCACGAGATCGTTTTTGTTTGCCATTTTCAACTAATAATAACGAATTTTCAACTACTGCTTGGTTTAAGTGATCAGGTTGAATTATTATTACAGATCATGATTCCAATAACCAACGCCCAATATTTTACACTCATTTTGTTAAATAAACACAATTTATTGTACATTAACAAGCATTTTTTCGAATGTGTTTGTTTGTTTGTGGAAAATATTGAAGGACTAAAATCGTTGATTCAAATTAACACACATATGTATACAAATACAAACAGACTATACTATCCTATTCAAAAACAGAAATACGTTTGGTTTATATCCAATGAAATAGTTCTGCTGTCTCTTACGTATAAAGGTAGTCCACATGGACCTAAGTAAGTCAGGGTCTCACCCTGTCTACTTACCTACTTACCTACGTATAAAGGAAATAACTTCACGCATAGGAACTGTGTACATGTACAAGTGCTCACACTTATTTTCATATATACTCGTATATGTACATCATTCGTTAGGCTTGAGATTCCACCTCATACAAAGTGCTTTAGTTACATGAATGAGCAGCTCTGTTCTATATTTATACGTACTTTCGTATGGTGTTTGTAAACAGACCTGCCTATTGAACCATAGAACAAACCTCCGCCTTCGACTGTATTTCCATAAAAGTAATTCTTTGTTGTTAATTGGTAACTAGGTAAACATAGCAATGGTAACTATAGGAACCTTAACCACTAATCGTTTAACTAATTTTGTTGTTTTCGTTTCTGCCCTTTACACCTAGAATCATATTATCATATACGAAAAAAGGATTTTCGGTATCAACGGACCTATTGAGAAATTATTTGCCTCTATTGGTTTTGGATGAGAACTATTTCAATTAAACTACAGAGCGCAATAAAATGTCACTTTTGAAACCATATTATATTACAGTCAGTCATTAGCTAGTGTAAAAAATGTCAAAACTCAGTAACACATGACGAGTGAGTTCATCATCACAGTAGGTACCTAGGACATGTTGTTTAATTTTTACCATTCATATACGTATGTACATATCTAATTGCTCTAGTTTACTATGTTAGAAGGCATATTTATTCTTAGATAATGTATGGATGAATTACAATTTTTACATAGGGTAAGCTTTATTGTAATGTACTGTTTTGTAATTGTGTGTTTTTAGCCGGAAAGCATTCGACAACGTGACAGCTCTAACAAGAGCGTTCTTCACTATTGTAGTGGACAACGTAACCTGCTGGCTGCTGCAAGTGTTGCCGTCGCAGCTCCGGATCTTCTGGAGTCTGCTGACGAAGATGGATTTACGCCGCTTCACTTAGCTGTTATTCAGGGCAATTTGGCCATGGTCAATTTATTGCTCGCGAACAAAGCTGATGTGGATGCGGTTGATAACGAAGGACATTCCGTTGTTCACTGGGCAACAGGTAAAATTGCTAATTGGTGTAATTTTATTCTCATTTAATAATATCTTTCAAATTTCTAGTCTGTGGTGAGGTTGAAGCCTTAAGATCTGTACTGCAAGCGGGCGCAAATGTAAAGATTCCCGACATTAATGGGGGAACGCCTTTGCACTATGCTGCTCAAATGTGTGGTGCAAATTATGACAATAAATTGGGGCAATCAACTTCATCTAAACTAGCACTGGAAATTCTTGATATTCTTTTGGCACATCCACAGTCGTCTGTTGACATTACTGATAAGGATGGCCGAAAGCCCTTACTATGGGCAGCATCTGCCGGTTCAGCGAAAGCCGTATTAGCATTAGTAAAGGCTGGATCTAGAATTGAAAGTGCAGACAAGTAATTTTAAATTCTTATATTTATCCATTTGATTTTAAGAAACTTTATTTGTTGTTATAGGGACGGGCTAACCGCGTTACATTGTGCCGCTTCCAGAGGTCACACAGAATGTATTGACACAATTATAAGTTTATGCGGTGCACCGACTGACTTAATTGACTCTAACGGTTGCACAGCCTTACACTACGCGGTAACATTAGGACATGCGGATGCCACATCCAGGTTGTTGGATTTAGATGCAGATCCCAATCGCCAAGATAGAAAGGGACGCACTCCAGCCCACTGCGGTTGTTCAAAGGGTCAGCTGGAAACAGTCAAATTGCTAAAAGAGTGGGGTGCCAATCTCTGGTTGCGAAATGCGAAAGGTGACGTGCCAGTGCACGAAGCGGCATTATCTGGTCGGAGAGAATTGGTGGAATGGCTTTTGGAACAAAAGCCAAAACATGTAAATACTACAAGTAATGATGGTAGAAGTCTCATGCACATTGCAGCTTCCAACGACTATACTGATATTTGTAAGTTACTAATAGACTATGGAGCTGATGTCAACAGTATACTAAGAAATTCCAAGAGTATAGCGATTACTCCTTTGGATTGCGCTCTCCAAAAAGGTTTTAGGTCAACAGCGAAATTTCTTCAATCAAATGGAGGGCTTCCAGCCAGTAAACTTCGGTTATCGGCTAGGCGATTAAATGCTTTTAATGGTCAAGACTTGGTTAAACCCTTAAAATATGTTGAAAACGAAGGACTTCACAATACTAAATGTTCAAAGAGAAATGTTATTTATTCCAAACGTTCAGATTCAGATTCGGGGGGGCAATGTAGTTGCAATGAACACACTTACAAAAAGGAGCATACCTACAGTCATACCTGCAAACATCACAGTAAACGCTTACGTAGAAGGACAAGCAGCTGCGGAGAATCAAAAAATTATTGTAGAGAAGATAGCTGCAGTGACATCTGCCGCTCCAAGAGCAATATCGAAATTCGTAGGAGGAAATCACGTGAAAGGGCATCAACCAGCGAGAGTGATTTTGATTCATGTGAAAACTGTTGCTATCATAAAAAAAAGCACAAGTTGAAGCGAAAGGATAGGATAAATCGTAGGGCAAAGATAATCCGAAATGATAACCACGATTTAGAAGACAACAATGACACAGATGATGGAAAATTTGAATTGACTGGAGAAAAACAAATAATAACTAATGCTAAAACTATAGGAGACCCATTTGAGTTGCATTCAATTACAACACAAGTTGCATCTCCAAAAACCTCAAATGGTGAGAAAACTATAGGAGACCCCATTGAGCTGCATTCAATTACAACACAAGTTGCACCTCTAAAAACCTCAAATTGTGACAAAACTCGACCTCCATCAAGCAGTTATAAACCATCCGATAAAGCCACAGAAAACCTTATATCATATGAAAAACCGGTATCCCTGAGCATTACTGACGAAGAAGAATCTCCAGATAATGCTGAACAGATAGTGCTTACTCAGGCTGATGTTCACGTCCCTGCTGTTGAAGAAACTGTTCCATTTGAGATGCACCCAACCAATTCAGAAATTATCTTAGAAGTGAAACAAGATCAGGACGTAATACTAGAGAAAAACGATATCGTTAATTCAAAAGATTTTGAAATCCGAGAGACTCAGAATACGGCTATAAAATCTTTACATGATGAAGAACCTGCCAACAGTAAGCGGTATTTACCTAGTAATGATCAGTTTATTGACGGCGATGAGGAAAAAGACAATGCATTGCAACAAAATACCGAAAATGACACTATTATGCAAACTGACGTAGTTGAAACTACCAAACAATTGAATGCGTCTAGTTCTTTGGATGAAGAGAAGAAACAGAATTTGGTTGAACAATGCACCATTTCCACAGATTTAGTGACCAGCGATGTTAAAAACAAAGAAACTGTAGTAACGAAAGTGGAAAACATTTCGGAGTTACTGGATCCTGAAGATGCTCCACAGGAGTTAATACATAAAAAAGAGGAAAATCAATCATCTGAGTCACAAACTAAAGAAACAGAGGATTTCCTGTCAAAAAATGGTTCTGCTGATAAACAAGATGTTACTTCTCACAGTGACATATTAAAAACGAAGACAGAAGAAGAAAATCATTTATTAACTGAAAAGCCCGAGAGTGCTCTACAGCGGATACATGCAGAAGAAGAAACTAAATCAAATCAAGCAAGCCAATTAGAAGATTATCAAGAAACACAACCAAATCAAACAAAACAATCTGGTACAATGATCGAATTAAGTCAACCAATCTCGGAAATGCAATCGGTCTCACCTGCACCACCTGCTGACAAAGACATAGCAAAAGAAGTCCGCGATCAAGAATCACGCCGATCGTTTACTCTTCTTCCAGATTCATCCGATAATTTGGAATCTCAATCACGAAAAAGTAGCTTTCAGGTTCTTAAAAGCGACGAATCAGTGGACGTAGATGATGTCATAGAACAGATGACAAAATCTGATACAAAAACATTTGAAATTGTTGAAGGTCCACTAAAATCTGGACAGGACAGTGATGGGGATGCTGGAGCTGACACCAAAGCAGGAAATATCAATATAAACCTTGCGAATAGTACCAGCAGAATGTTGACATCTCACTCTGCTGCTGGAACTACCCATGGTGTATATCAGGAGTACAATAATGGTCGTAAACGTCGCCTAAGAAAGCGAATTAAAAGTGGAGGCACACGGGGCCGCAGTTATTATAAAATGACGTCCAAAATTGCAAATCCTCAGATTCAGCAATCGCTATCTAATAAAGACCATGATTCTGGCTTCGAGCCAAGTCCTCGTGCAACAAAGACAAAAATTCCAACGCCAAGAAATTTATATACCACACATTTGCCACGAAAAGCAATCTATGCTACTTTGGATGGTAGTCTCTGCAGCAGTCGCCTAGAAAATCGCAGACCTGGTGATAAGGGAGCATGCGACATGTCCGCTGTAACTCGTTCCATCCAAAGGAACATTCGTAGGTAAGTCCCGAAGCTCTAATGATAATGGTTTGTTTCCGAAGTAATTCGAATCATTGAGATGTTTCCTTTCCGGAAGCATCTTACACACCATACCTTTTCGGTAACACCCAGGAAACAGATTTCTTCAAACAAAAAGGCGTAAAAAGGGAAAGGGTTATGTGCTTTGTTGGAAGGAAATATGTTCGAAATTATGGCTATAGATAGTGTTGACTTATGGGGCACTTGTGGGATCTCATAAGCAATTATTGTTCGTTTTTATATAAATACAGAAATGCTTACTCTCCTTCCTATAGTATTCCAACGATTTTCATTAAGAGATATTAGAAATTGGCATACATATCTTAGTGCAACAACGTGGTTTGTGGTTAGCTCAACGTATATTTACTATGTGTGATAGCGGGTTATCAACAAACAAACTTCAATAATTAATATTTATTCTAATTTAAAAAAAGTGAATCAAAATATAATAGAATACCTTTCCTTTAAGAGATGTGGGTAAAGTAATAATAGTTACTACACCTCAACTATCAATTAAACGTATAAAAACAGTTTATTACATGAAGTGGAGCAGGAAGGATAATAGTTTTGGTGCAAGCTAAAGAGCGACTTAATTTCAACCAATATCCTAGAAGTGTAGTACAATACCTAATTTGGAGTACGGTCTGAATACAGTACAGAGTTTCAGTTATAAAAATATCGGTATTCTGGTGATTGACAAGCTTTTAAGCAGTATTAGTTGATAGACTTGTAAATATAAGTATGCATGCATATCATATTCGCACGTAGGCTTGCAGATGTATACCTTTCGATTAATTAATTACCGTTTACGCTGGTTATGCTTTTAACGTTCCCAAAATAATTACGCAAAATCATTCACATAATGGAGTGTCCATTGAACAATTTTCAAAACATTTGCTATTCTGTTAGACGAATTCATAAATTGTCCATAATTACATATTTTCACCTGTGTTTCGATTTTATGCTTTACGCACCACGGATGTACTCGTATGTAAGTTGTGCTGCTAAGCCAGCGCAATTGTAGAAGCAATAAATAAAATCAATTCCCAAAATTCAAATCCTAACACTATTACTTGAATTCTCCAATTTGGATGAACGGCTAAATGAATACATTTGTATGCACCCTAATAAAATCTGATTAATTTCCAATAGTGGGGAAAATAATTCTGGAATTGATTTACACAACCAATGTTTCATTGGACATTGAGTTTACCTATATTTTCTACTTTTGCTGCATTTCCAAATTGATTTTCAGCTTAATGCAAAGTATTGTGCACAATAAATTTGGTTATGCTCTGAAACCTTTTAGTGGATCACAATTCGCAAATTTTCACGGATAGAATCCCGAACTCAGTGAGCACTGAATATTTACCATGCTACTTATGGCAATGAAAATAAGCAATATTATTAATCCTGTTAATTCATAGGATTATTTAAATTTCCCTCATCAGCTATGACGTATCTCTTCGTAAAAAACACTAACAATAAAATATTTTCATATGTTTATGATTAGTTTTATAACTGGATGAAATAACATTTTTAATTCAATCAATAATATAATACTCGTATAATATATAATTTCGGTGTGTCCGTCCGTCTATCGTGTTTGTCACACTTCTTTATCTCCTACATTTATAAAGATATCGACATGAAATTTTGGAATAAGGTATCTTATAGTACGTTAACACCGCACCCAAATTCAACATTTCAGGAAAAAAATTTCGAAATCCAATTTTGCGTTCCCACTGCAACTTTAGCATTTCAAATGACAAATGACTTAACTGGGGTGAATGAAGGCCTTATAAATTGAAGCCAAATCTGAGGGGGTGAAGTATTTCTTGCATCGTTTAAGGAAAACTAGACATTTCGCAGCATTTTTGGCAACCTCGAATATGTGGTCATTCCAACAAAGTGTTGTGTTGATACACATACCGAGGATGGAAAGTTTTTCGGTTTCTTCGATGCAAGTGCCATTCAGGGATAATGGCTGATTATTTTAGGATCACTTAAGTGACAGTAGACAGCATTGAGTTTTGGAAACAATAAATTCCACTCTATTTTTTTTACCCCAATTAAATATGCTGTCGAGGTCGGAATTTAATGTTCTTAACATACCCTGCCGCTCCAATTCTACAGCCAAAGGACAGGGACGTGAATCTTGGAAAGAATATGAAAAGCTGAGAGTACTGTCATCAGCGAAGGAGTGGATTGGATTAGAAGTAGCAGACAGGGGATCATTTATGAGAAAGAGAGTCGGAGACAAAACAGAGCTTTGGGGAACACCAGCATTAATTTGGTGGATATTAGACTTGAGCCCGTCCAAAACGACTTGAATTGAACTGTTCGAAAGGTAATTTCTAAGAGCTTCAAAGTCGTTTTTCGTGCGCCCTTCTGCCATTTCTAAACCATAGTGTTTACAAATGTAAGAAAATCAACAACTTGGCTTCAATGAGTACTTTCATTTAAAACAATTTTAAGCATTCTGAGCCTAATAGTTTAGGAGATATTGGCCGAAAACTCTAAAACATCGACGTGGTAATTGTGAGTTTTGTAAAACTCAGCGTTAGCATTAAGAAATGATAAATATCAAAAATCGATTGATGTGTAAATTGCATGGTATCAAAGATTTAAGATTTTAAAGATTATCATTTTAACACATAAATTTCATGCTGAGATCGACCACTCGACACGATGATCAGCGTTATCTCTCACATTCATTTCAGCCTCTTCAGCCAACGGCAACACAGCAGGCATGAGCAGCGACTGGTGATGAAGAGATTTTCTGTGTTAGATAAATTTGGATACAAATATAGGCACATGTATATTTGGATGTTTGTTTATTCATATGTATGAATAGTTAATTTGTGTTGAATTTGGAAAAAAAAGTTTAAATTCGTCGCCTGATATTCAGAAATGTTTCCATGGAAAAATATTTATGCGACGAAACCTTCCCCAGTTATACTTATTTATTTCTCGCGTTGAGCTTCAAGCCCATTTCTATCCGACCTGGGAAATATTCATGCAAATAAAATTCAATAAAGCCGCATGTTTTTTTTTTGAAATAACGCCTTCTGCTTGCCATAATTATTCCCATTTTGTATTTTGTTAGTTCGTATTAAAATGTTCAAATCTTAGCCGATCCATCTTAGTCTGTGACTCTATTCCTCACTTGAGAATATTATGCAACGATATAAGATAGGAGAAAGAATATCATACAATTTTTTCAATGAAGTCTTTGAATTTCATATTTGCATTATTCGATTCACATCTCAATAAGCAAGAAAACAAATTATCTACTCAGGAAAGATATTGTACATCTGTACATTTTTACATTTTTACGTTAGAGAACTGAGCAGTTCTTGTATACCTACATGGATGGAAGAAAAATAATCTTATCCGTATTCCGGTAGCATAACTTGTATACCATTTTCTCCACTCTCAAAATAGCAGTGAAACTTTATACGGTTATAGCTTTAAATCAACACCACCATGGTGGGGGAGGACCGAGTCCAGCATTTCGTACTTTCATATTGTTGTTATTTAACCAATTTCCTTCTTAATAATGTAGTGGTACTGCAAAGTGGGTGGTTAACTGCATGTTTATATGAAAATCGATTTAAATTTACTGCAGCCTTTCATGTAGATCTCCTTCTGCCTGTCCATGTAATGAGAGCGCCATTGGAGGCAATCCAATAAGATTTGCAGCAGATTGACCGACGTCTTATTTAATTTATAAAAATTCAAAGTTTTGTGTTGTAAATATCTGTAGTCTTGAACTGGACATCAGCGTCTGTAATTGTTATAACTACGTATGACAGTCTCCCCATCTTTTCAATTTGCTCTACGTTGCTTTGTTTTATATCAAAAAGGCAAATAAATAAATAAAATAAAAAATTTGTTTGTACGTTTTTAAGATTTATAAATTGGGTCCCGTATCTTTGTGTGTATTTGCGCCGACTCCCATCCACTAGACTATCTAGTCTTTGTTCAAATTACAGCACAAGCAATAATTTTTCACATCTCCACCTCTTTTGAGTCACTGACAATCCTCAAAGTGTATAACTGTCTAAAAGAAGCTTCTAAATCTCGCCGTTCGGAGTCGGCTTTAAATTGTATGTCCCCACTCGTGAGAGAGAAACTACTACATATTACGCTCAGGTCCACCTGGGACTGTAACGCCGTACAAAAAATGAAGATATTAACAGAAACGTGATGTGATCAAAATTATTCAAATTCCATTCTTATTCTCAACGTGTATGTATGTAGATTATAGACCAAATTTTTTATAAAGTAATTTTAATGCCATAAAGCATGAGCATCCCATTCATTCATTTTCCCTTTTCATTGTCCTTTGTCAGAAAATAAAGTAATAATTTACTCAGTTACGCATCTCCTTTAATGCAGAGAAAATGAAGAAAAATCAGAAAAAAAATCTTATAGAAATATTCTTAGTAGGTACTCTTTTCGCCTTGCATATAAATATTTGCTTTTTTTATTTTAAATTGTTGTTAACATTTTCTTTCTAACTCATAGATATTACATGGAGAGAAAAATATTTCAGCATCTATTGGAACTTAAAAGTCTTCAAATACGCTCGAACAAGCTCAATGAAGCTGTTTTGGTTAAACGTGCAGTGGACGAATATCATAAATCGTGCATAGCATTAGGGGGTGAAACAGGGACTACCCTAAGGCGTTATTCCTACAGCGAGTATACATTTAAAAATTTTGAACTATTTCTGTACGAAACTCTTAAAACACTTCAGCGGCCTGGAACATTTAATTTTCAAAATATAAACGATGTCTATGAGGAGGTAAGATGCTTTACGTTAGCAAAATTCTTTAATGCGTTGGCTTTGTTCATAGGCGGAGAGAAGACTAAGTCCGGATTATAATGCATACGAAAAGGCTTTACAGTGTACTACTAAGACACATAGATGTCTGCATGCTACACATGCCTATACTGGGATTCCTTGTGCCGCATACAGTAAGCTCATAAACAGAACATATTTTTATTGCATACAAAAAGAGGTACATACCTCTTTATTAATTTGTAAGCATTTTACACAGTAATATACCAGAAGTAAAACTCACATTAGCTATTACTTGATTTTAACTATAGGCAAAATTAACGTAATGTGGGAGATTGGAGGTTTATCTATTCATTTTTATGTTTAGGATTATTCATAAATTATTGAGATTGTTTAAAACAACGAGCTCTACGTTGTGCTGTTCAAAGTATGCAAGTACAGCGCGACCTCAATAAAAGCAACTAATGAACATTTGGGCAGTTGCTTTTATTAAGTTTGTTGCAATAATCGAGTGCCAACAATGAGGCAAAAAGTTAAACACAACAGGATAGTAAAAAACGTGACTTACACTGGTAAAAAGACCAAGACGAACTGATAATTCCATTCAGATAAAAAATCAAATTTAAATTGAAATTTTTGATTGTCTTTTTGAACGCAGAATTCCTTTCTACAGCTGACTCTCTTAATTCTACTTATGTTCGACTTGTTCACCTTATTTATTTGATCCAAAAAAATACACTTTTTTGCTTTATAGAAAGCTTAGGAACACTTTTGACAATATCAATAGCTAATAGTACAGTGAAATACGACTAATGACACCAACAACTACAGAGGAAAGTGCGCGAAAAACTACGCCTGCTATACAAAACGCACACATCATGTAACAAACATTTGTATAAAAAGTAGAACAAATAGCTGTAAAATAACTGCCCAGAAATAGCAGCAGAAGGGAAATATACAAATAACGTACAAAATAAGAGTACATGAAAGTTGCTTTTATGGAGTCATTTTTTTTGAGGAGTTGCAATTACTTAGTAAGATCTAAGGTATCGCCTTTATCGAGGAGTTGCACGTATCGAGGGTTGCTTTTATTAAAGTATCACTGTCGCACTTTATAATAAAACTGCATTTTCTGCATCAACTCTTTTCCTATGAAATAAGGGACCATTTTGAAAAATACTAGTGGATAGACTAAGATGAAATTAACGAACTCTGCAAAATGCACTTTATATTAACTCAATATTAATTTAATCTCGCTTAGTTATTCTCACCCTAAAAATAAAATACATACATTGGTACATGTTGTACTCGCACGAAGAAGGTTCCGTCGCAGAAATATTTTTTGAAAGAACAATTTCTGAGTATTAGGCGACGAGTTCAAACTTTAACTAAAATAGATTTTCTACCAACTTCAACCCAAATCAACATTACTACATTCATGCATGCAAACAAACAAACATCCGTCCAATCATATACGAATGTCTATATACAAATTTTTCTAACACAGAAAATCCCTTCCATCATACCCAAATTGCTCATGCCTGCTGTTTGAACATTGCTGTTGGGCATTTAGGGGTTGAAATGTATCGAATATGAGAGATAACACTCATCATCATATGGAGTTGTCGATCACAGCATGCACCTTATCTGTTAAAATGAAAATATTTATAATTTTAAATCCTTGATAATTTAAAATTTGCACATAAACCGATACTTTGATATTTATCATTTCTGAATGCTTACGCTAAAGTCTTCAAAACTGCGTTTTCAAATGTTCAAAATGGTTGACCGTCGCATGTCGATGGTTGACCGTTTTTGGCCGATATCTCGAAAACTGTTAGCCAAGCTTTTGTGATTTTTTCCAGATTTTTTAACACTTTGGTTTAAAAGTGGCAAGGGGTGACTCATTAAGGAAAACCGTGAAACTACATATTTTCCAAATGGAACTTTGGATCAAAAACTGTTGAACCATCACCTCATTTAAAAAGATCTGCCGATTGATATATCACCCGATGGGGTGCGTCAATGTTCCAAAATCAATGCTTAAAGAGTATAACTGTCTAGAAAAATTAATTTGTCCACTCTTTTAACATTTTTCATGAACGAAATTTCTGAGAAGTAAGCAATCGATCTTGTTGCACCTAAAGAATATAAGATATATACGAATATCAAGAGATAAACGGAGTCAATGAAGGCAAGGAAGGCCAAAAGACATCTGTTAATCAATTTGGAGGATGATAGACGAGTATTCCGTCTCCAGATCTAAGCGATTCAATGAAGGTAAAATCAAGATTGAAGTTAAACATACATATCTGATGGCGCCCATGAGTGTAGAAGAACCACAACAACTTTTTACATATACAATACATACAATTTCTGAGTATTAGGCGACGAGTTCAAACTTTAACTAAAATAGATTTTCTACCAACTTCAACCCAAATCAACATTACTACATTCATGCATGCAAACAAACAAACATCCGTCCAATCATATACGAATGTCTATATACAAATTTTTCTAACACAGAAAATCCCTACCATCATACCCAAATTGCTCATGCCTGCTGTTTGAACATTGCTGTTGGGCATTTAGGGGTTGAAATGTATCGAATATGAGAGATAACACTCATCATCATATGGAGTTGTCGATCACAGCATGCACCTTATCTGTTAAAATGAAAATATTTATAATTTTAAATCCTTGATAATTTAAAATTTGCACATAAACCGATACTTTGATATTTATCATTTCTGAATGCTTACGCTAAAGTCTTCAAAACTGCGTTTTCAAATGTTCAAAATGGTTGACCGTCGCATGTCGATGGTTGACCGTTTTTGGCCGATATCTCGAAAACTGTTAGCCAAGCTTTTGTGATTTTTTCCAGATTTTTTAACACTTTGGTTTAAAAGTGGCAAGGGGTGACTCATTAAGGAAAACCGTGAAACTACATATTTTCCAAATGGAACTTTGGATCAAAAACTGTTGAACCATCACCTCATTTAAAAAGATCTGCCGATTGATATATCACCCGATGGGGTGCGTCAATGTTCCAAAATCAATGCTTAAAGAGTATAACTGTCTAGAAAAATTAATTTGTCCACTCTTTTAACATTTTTCATGAACGAAATTTCTGAGAAGTAAGCAATCGATCTTGTTGCACCTAAAGAATATAAGATATATACGAATATCAAGAGATAAACGGAGTCAATGAAGGCAAGGAAGGCCAAAAGACATCTGTTAATCAATTTGGAGGATGATAGACGAGTATTCCGTCTCCAGATCTAAGCGATTCAATGAAGGTAAAATCAAGATTGAAGTTAAACATACATATCTGATGGCGCCCATGAGTGTAGAAGAACCACAACAACTTGGCGTGCTCAATTTGGATTGATAGAAACTCATTTATAGTGCCAAAGAAATTTGTGCGTACTTGAAACAAAACATTGTGCAGTTATAAGCTCACGTGTCACAATTACGCGACGGGATACATTTTGAAACAGGAATTTGATATAATTAGAGTGTCTATTTGTCTTTTTTTTCTAAGCTCTTTGCTTGCATAGTACGATTTATTACAATTTTAATGAGCCGCCTTGTTGATTTTTCATTTGTATTAAAGTCATGCATAGTGTCACACAAACGATTCTCTTGTAAATCGGTGCAAGGGTCTGTACATAACACTCGAGTAGGAAAGCGAGAAGTACATGCATATGTATGTGTTATTTGTACAGAAGAGCTAAATTTTTTTATTGCTTGTCTGAACTAGCTGTTATTTTGCTTAGAAAAACTGAATGGCTAAGAATAATTTTAATGAAAATTATCGATAGAAA
This sequence comes from Myathropa florea, assembly GCA_930367185.1. NCBI lineage: Eukaryota > Metazoa > Arthropoda > Insecta > Diptera > Syrphidae > Myathropa > Myathropa florea. The sequence goes on along the minus strand of OV884003.1, from coordinate 132,553,324 downwards.
ATTCTGTAGCCGTGGTGTTTTAAGAGAATTAAAAATAAATATTTCGAAAAAGAACATACCTGCATAAAACGATTAACTTATATTTCGTTCTACATCAAATATGTGTCTTACGTACATGTGTGTGTCATGGGTTATCATCTAAGACAAAGCTTGTTGCCGTATTTGAATAAAATGAGATAAAGATAGTCAAATTATTAATATGCGCATATATACAGTAACAACACGTGTGTAAATATACACAAATGCGAATAATAGATTTAGATGGTTGCATTCCAAAAACAAATAGGTTACTTAACGCCAAGCTTCTCCAAAGCCGTGATATTGAGCAGCACATGAAAGGGTTTCAGCCACCACTCGTGTTGTGCATGCTATTGCTCTCTCACGAGTGGAGGGGACCTACAGTTTTAATGCCGACTCCGAATGGCGAGATTGAGAAGCTATTTCGAGACAGTTTTACTCTTTAAGCATTGTCAGTGACTCGAAAGAGGTGGAGCCGTGAAAAATGTTAGCTGTTTTTTTGAGATTCGAACCTTAGAACTCGAGCGTCGAGACGACGCACCTACCCACTACACCACGGCGCTCACATATGTATATACTATAATGATTTTTTATCTCATTTATACATGGATACACGCTAATACATATTAATTTTGTTGAATTGCTACTACCATAGAATTTTCAACACTTGAGTTGAATTACTAATCTTATTTCTTCCGAATGTTAACAATATAAAATATTATCTAAAATGCATGTGTATACCTGAATAACTCTAATCCACTACAATCATTGAGTTTCTCCGTTATCTTACTTTTAAAAAAATCGTGCCAAAAGTTAAACTTTTTCCATTGCAGTGAAAACTAAAATATATCTTAGCACATCCAAGTAGTTTCAACTTGCTGCAAGAAAAGGAGAGCACACGAAAAGTTCTAGTGAAAACAATGAGATTGAGAAAAAAAAAACCTTGAGCTTGATTTTATTACGTTTTGCACGAAACTTCACACCCGTTTTTCTTCATAAAATTTGCAGCTTGTTAAAATCGGATTTACGGAAATAGTACGTAAGTCAAAGCTTGTCTTTTAGTCATCTGCACCCTTTTGTTATATGCTCTTTCCTGAGGAGGGTAGAAATCTCTTGGGATTATTTGGTACACTTAGATTAACTATTCTTTGCGAGAAAGCTTTCTCTTCAAAGTCACACTTAAGTGGTACGTAAAGTTATCTTCAATTTGCGCGAAATGGAGAAAGATAAAACTCTCGGATGACACGCGGGAAGGTTGATATCTTAGCGAAAAATAGTAATATTTCATCGTTGAGTGCCCCCTTACCAACTTACATTTCACCCACCATATACAGGTGAGGGTGTTATACTTATGTCCTTTACCTTTGCGAAGCAGCCCGCGGGAACTCGCAGTCAGTAATGGGAAACGACTTCATTCTAATATTATTTTCCTTCCCCAGTTATTTCCTTTTTTTCTTTAGATTTTCGTACTTCATAACTTGGGTAAATAAGCAATTGAGTCTTCCGCAAGTTTCTTACAACGCAAGGATGAAATTACGTTGAGGATTGTTATGAGCGTCTATTGCTTCTTTACCTTGATATACATAGCCATATGCCTCACAATATCTATATGTTTATATGAACATTCAAACAAATACATGTACATACTCGTACATCGGCAATCATATTTATGTATGAATGTTTGATCAAAAGACTAGGTTGACATATGTATGCATGTCAAAGTCTCTCTCAAGTAAAATTAAAAAAGCTCTTATGAAAATTTTAATGTCTGTGCATACCTATCCTCATATGATTATTAAATGATATAATTCATTAAAGTTACTCTCGCTCTGACAGAGTACATAGTTACAGTGCATTAATCCTGTTAAAAATATTGATAAATTGATGAAATGTAGAACATATGTTAAAATGTATAAATAAATTATTTTTAAAAGAATCCAATATTAAGTAATATATTTGTATATTAACGATTATTCGGTCGGTCTTATATAACGCTTGGGTTCGTCGCAAGGATTTTTCTGTAAAATGTCAGATGCCATAGCCATAGGTCATGTATTTTTATCTCATAAATTTATAGACACATACAGCCTTTGCCAAATGTATTAGGCACCATTTAAGATTCGTAGCCATAAAATTTAAACTAATTACTTCCGATAAGTGATTTGGCAGCAAAAACAAAAAGATAAGGTTGCCTTACACATTTGGCTATATATACTAATAATAATTAAATTAATATAAATTAAATTTAATATGAATTAAATTATCTGCTTGTGGATATTATTGCAACAAAGTCAATAAAAGCAACTGCCCAAATTTCTATTAGTTGCTTTTATAGAGGTCGCACTGTATATATATACAATTAATCAATACATAAATATACATACGTATAAAGCCAATAATGTTTGTATAATATATATTCACATTTTGAATAGGTTCAAAACCTTATACAATAATTACAAGATTCATTCTGTGTTAGAATACAATTATTAAATATTCATCTAATTAGAGGAAATAACAATAAACTAAACCTATTAAAATCGGTGAAACGATCTTCGGTCTGTCCAGAATATCTTGAAATCAATCATCGTCAAGAGCGCATAATTTGAAGATGCTAGAAAAGTTTTTTATTAGTGCGTTAAAAAGCAAAACTCAAATAATAATTTGTCATATTTCAATGATTTATGTCGCCTCAAAAGTGCCTCTTAAGCAAATCAAGTAATAATTATTCACCCTGAAACATATCTCGTTTATGTACTTAAAAACATTGTTTTTCTTCTCATAGTTCCAATGATGAATCATCATACAATGCCGAAATTTGGCTTCGGACCGTACAAAAAAAGCGGAGCAGGAAGTTTTTATCTACCCAAGATTTTAAGCAGCAGTCCTAGCTGTGGGAGTAAAGTCTCCCTTGAGCTGTCACATGGGAAAAACAAACAGCTTATATCACTGCCTTCAGAGAAGTTGGATAGCAATAAACGCTATTATGTGACATTTACTGTTAAAGAGTCTGATGGAAAGCAGCAACTTCAACAGCAGCAGCTACAACAACTACAACAGCAGGGATCGACCACCTCCTATGGGGATAATACTGGGGTCAGTGAGAAAACTTGCGACCAGAAAAAAGTAAAAGAGGACAGAGATGACAAATAGATACCCGCAACATCTTACATACGTACGTACTAAGAGTCTGATACACACAAGTATATGGACAAACTGCTCACTGCCAAGTTCATGAAATAGTAACAAAGCAAGCATAATAAGGACGTCAAGTTAGATATACACCTCGAACTTCCCAACATACGCATAGGATTTGTGTATGTACTCATAGTAAGCACCTGCCAAACCTATTGTGTTGTATTATAATATCCCCCCGAAGTGACTGGATGTTGATTTTCTCTTTGTTATGATAAATGAGGTGAATGACGAAGTGGATTGTATAAGGCTATCTTAAATTATACTCATTCAGTACATCCTGCCTTATAATTGCCTAATTTTTAAATTGATTTTTAATGTAGTATTCTTATAATAACATTGCTTTGAAGAACAAATAAATATGTCTATGTACTCGTATGTAGAAAAGTTGTATGTCAACAAATAAAGGTTAACAAATTTCGCATTTCATTAGTTAAATATAAATACTATGTAAAGTGATTATTTACTCTAATTAAAAAACTAGACCTGCTTAAAATTGTACATTCACATATAACATCGTATCGAAAGTGGTTTACGGACTGGCAGGTAAATGACACAATTCATGCTGAAAATCATGTACACGAATTTAAAACAACTGCTTTTGAAAATTTAAGAGAACAGATTACATGTGAAAACCAAAATAGTGAATAGTCTTTGAAGGATGAATGGCGATTTAACATATAAAATGTTAGAAAAAATGGGAAGGACCTACATATATAATGTGCATGTAGAAGCATCGCGAATATAGATCGTCGTATCCATTTTGAGTACACCTAATTATAACATTAAATTAATGATATAAAACAATATAGGGATACAGTTTATTTAATATGGAGGATATATTAAAATTGATTAAATTTGTAACTTATTTAACCAAAGGGTTATGTACACACAAAATATGTGCGTTGAAACTTTAAGAAATTAAATATCTACATACGTCGAAGACTCGAAGAAAACTTCTTATTCAGAACACAAAAGATTTGTGGTTCCTTCCAAAGAACACAATTATATCTTTGACTGGATTAATCCTTAATTTTATACAATTGGATTTAGATATTAATTAATATGAAATCTAAGCTATTTCCGTTTCTAAAAGAAATTCTTGGAAATTCTAATTCAATTTTTAGCTCTTGGTTGCACTTACAAAATAATTATTCGTGGAGAAACTGATGCTTTTTGCATATTAAATGCACTTGTGATTTTTATTAAAAATATATAATTATTGAGTGATTTTAAAGCCAAATCAAGAAAAAAAATTCAAAGTCATGTATAATGTTCAAGTTCTGGAGCAAAGTCATAAATTTGTGTTATTAAATAATCGATTCCGAGAAATATGTTCATATGTATGAAGTAATATTGATATACGAGTAATTTCAAGAATATCAAAATTCTGAGAAGCAACTTCACTGCACTATCCATTCCCTATATTATTAAATTAAATATATCTGTAGGTTTTAACAAAAAGAAATGTATAACTTTAAAACATTTATTATTGTAATCTTAAATTATTAGCTTGTGATTCAAGCATGCAAGCGCTAGGTCCCCCAGGTCAAACAATAATAAGTCTGTCGTCTCAGTTACTGTTACCAATGTATTCATTCATTTTCATTCAGCTTACCTAACAATGTGAACGTACTGACAAGTATCTGCAGATAAAATTCTGCACATGTCATGTTCTTGAAGATTAAAATGTATTTTCTTCTCGAGATATTCATCTACATCTGTCATATTCTTTATTATGCTCACCAACTAAGCGTTTGGATGTGTATGGAACTCTCAATGATCATTAAATGAAAAAGATGAACAAAAAGCAAAGCATAAGTGGTATTGTTGGCGTCTAGACAAATCAGGAGTGTATTTTTTTAATGTCTGTGAACAAAGCCGTTTAGCATCGTTCTTGGATAAATGCAAGCGATTATCTAAGGCTGCAGGAAAACAAAAAATTATAGTAAAAAATAACATACATCCAACAGTTAAATTGATTATTTGAAAATTAAACTGTTTTCCACTTTATTAAAAGTATTTAAAACAAAAGATTATTTTCGGTGATGGTTACATGGGTAACCTTGTATTTTATGTCTAGTTTTTGTGTTTGCATACATATTTAATTATACATTTTAATTAGCGAATTCGTTTTAAAGAAGAGAACGATGTCAAAGTACTTACTTACTTACTTAAGGTGGTGCTACAGTCCGGGGTGGATCTGGGCCTCAACCAACAAGCGTCTCCAGCCAGCTCGATCTTTAGCTAGCTGCCTCCAGTTTCGCACGCATGTCAAAGTACATTTACCTTAAATTCCTTCCTTGTATGCATTCAGTCCTTGGTACAGTGTATCAAATAAATAAAATATATCTGAAAAAATGTTCAATCCTTTTTATAGTTTTTTTCCCAAATCCAATCTTTGAAATATTTACTGCTCACTTCGTACAGAAAAATGTTTACACAGATGGATCAAGTTGCTTTGCCTCGAATAATTGTTAAATAAATTCCACGAACGCAATGTATTTTAAAATTATAATTTTTTATTTAATTTGATTTACAATTTAATTAGTCTTTATGTTTAACACCCAATATTTTCATTTTATTTATAATTACAGCATAACATTATTTTAAAACACATTTTGAACTTTATAATAAAAAATCGTACAATTTTATTAATTTATTAATAATTATTGTATTTTATCATCTTTTTTTGCTTACATTTTAGCTATTTTAAAACACTACTTCAACGGTTTTTAAATATAAGTTAGACTTTTACTATACACGACTTAAAGTTATACATTTTTACTAGAGTTTACCACATTGTTTAATTATATATGTATATATATATATATATATATGTATATATATATACAATATATCATTGTTATATTACACTTTATGTTAACATTATTATTTTTCTAAGAACAAACAATATTTGGACTTTTTAAGATTTTCAAAATTGAATTCATGAAAGTAGTGCCAATTTACATGGTAAGTGTATTTTATTTTCAAATGATTTGAACTCGTAAGTACAAATGACAATGAATGTGGATGTCTTGTTGAATATATTTGGGATATTATCTATTTGCAATGTCCTTCGAGGGTGGTGAATTCAATTTCCCCACGCGAGAGTATCAGATCCGGGTCTGCAATATATACTGCTTTGCATATGATTTCGAAACAATATTCAAAAAGTTTTAAATTAGTTTGTTAGTTATTAATCAAAAAAAAATTTAATAGATGATAAACAGACTACAATTTAAATTAACGAATGTTAAATGTCAAGCCTTTTAGATCTATTCAAATAATAATACACGTGCAAAAATCGGAGATGTACATATACCACCTATTTTTATTAGTGTTTATCGAAAATATAGTAGTTACTATAACTAAATGAATGTGGAGCATGTGAAAATAAACGTTTGTAATTGTGCGAAATTAATTGCATAAGCTTACACAATTTAGCTGCTGATTAAATATATAGTAGTAGTTACAATGTGGAAAGAATCTAATCGTTTCTAATTGTGCGAAATTTATTGACTAAGCTTACACAGTTTTGTTCGCAACTTAAGGAAAAAATAGAAAACGGTGTAATTTGTACTTACACCGAAATCGCTGTTTTCGAAGTTAAAAACCAAAACAAATTTTAAGAGGACTGAATTTATTCCGATTAGGAAATAAAATATAATATATACATATACAGTAAGTAAGTAAGGTAATAAATAATAGCTCTAAAAAATAATGTTCTAGTTTTCGATATCACAGATGTTCTGTAAAATATTTCTATGACAATAACTTTATATCATAGATCTTCATTTATATATTATGCATGCAAATCAATAGGTTTTGTGACACGACCCAAATTCGCAAATATGTACAATATGCTAAAATGCATCCACATTTGTATATTTTGTGCATATGCACATGCTGAAAAAAAGCCATTTGAGGGGAATCATATGATACGCGTAATTTATGCAAAAATAAAAACAAATACTTGCCTATGGTCAAAATAATCTGAGAACACTTAAATCATGCAGTGAATAAATAAAATCCAAATTACAATTGAATTCAGTCAAAAGAGAAAGCATTGAAGATCAAAATAATATTCGTTTATTACAGTTTTTTGTATTACAAAGTTCTTATCAAGAATGAAATACTTCCGCATCGCTTTTATTATCCTTTTTATAGCTTGAACTTGCGTGGCGTCACTTGTGACTATAAAATTCTCCCGTTCTAATGCTGTATTCAATGAAATTATTCTATTTGACGTGACGAATCCATAAAAAAGACGAAAAATGTTCTGGTAAAGTATTATTACCCCACATCGTCCAAATCCGCAGCAAAGTGTGAAAACAACTTCAACATTTCATTTCGATTTAAAAAAAATACACTTTTCTAGAGATTTTCATTCCGTCATTCTTATAACAGTTGCTTCTTTATTCAAGTAAATGCATTTCATTTTGGTTTAATACAAGAGATTGAATTGTTCGACAGGCTTAAATGACTGGACAAGTATTCGCCTAGTACTTGTTACATATGTACGTACAGTCAGCGGCAAAAGTGAGTGAACAGTCATTAGCTGAAAGTTTGTCCTCTAAATTAAAATGCCTCAAATAAATGTTCTGAAATCGTACTTTAAAAGGAGCTATATTTAATTCAACATAATGGTAAATATATTATAGTTCAAAAGAAAAAGAGGCTTAAAGCAAGCGTCAAAAGTGAGTGAACACCTAACTCTATCTTATGGAAAAAAATCTTACTTTGTATGCCTAACTACTGTTTCAAGTGTTTGTATCTGCCTGTCTAAAAGTTCCTACTAATGTGTAACGACACCGAGCTGTTATATAACTATATGTATACTCACTTTTAATTTCGTTTTTTAGGACTTTTCTCTTTTAAATTTGGTCAATTATTTTATGTTAAGACATGTGTTAACCATTATACAGTATATATTTGAGCTTTAATTTGATGTATCCACATCTGTCCTAGCTCAGTCCGGTGATTTCTAATTTAGTGCAACTTTCAGCAGATAACTGACTGTTTACCCACTTTTGACATTGACTGTACGTATGTACATTTATGTATTACCTGCAGGATAAAACATCATTATATATTCCTTGGAAAATATTATCCTCTACATTTGTTTTGAGTATCTTCCATGGGAGTAATAATCAATGTAACATCTTTACGGAACCTTTTTGCACTAAGTGCTATAAATCATCAATCGAACAATTGAAATATTAGTTAATACCTGCCACTAATGCTCATATACAGTCAAAATCGCTTACAACGACATCGGTTATAACGATAAAGTTCTTAGATCCCGTTCGAGCTCCAACAGCATAATAAATCGTTTACAACGACAAAATTCGTCAGTCCCTTGAAGGTCGTTATAACCGATTTTGACTGTACTTTTTGTTGGTATCAATTATTGTTAATTATTGTTCTTCTGGTAGCGACACAATCTGGCGTTGACTTTGGCCTAGCATCTAGCTCAACCATACGCGTTGTGCGTGGTATTATTCTCTCTCTAGTGAAGGGGACTTAGAGTTTTATGCCGACTTCGAAGGACGAAGTTTGAGAAGCTTTTCTTTATAGTCATACTGTCATCTGAACATTTTCAGCGATCCAATAGAACGTAATGCCGTTGTGTTGTTGAGTGTTGAGCTTGAGACTGAATCAAGGACTTTAACCACTGGAGCCACTACACCACGGCCGCTACAGTCAAATTTATTACGAATATGTATGGTGTAAATCGTGAATAAGAAATATGATTCGAAATGTGTCAGGTATAGGCGATCAAAAACTACAGAAACTACAAATGGGGCGAGAGTATTTCCAAAACTCATATACAAGGCTGTGCGTTTTCCGAAACGAAATCTATTTTATAAATACCTTTGATATTCTGTACATTAGTGTCACAGATCGTCAGTTGATTGAATATACGGTAATGTATACAAAGACAGAATTGACCAAAAAGGAGTATTTTCAGTATAATTATAATAATAATGGCGACGCTACAGTCCGAGATGGACCTGGGCCTAGCTCCCCAGCAACCACTCGTGTTGTGCGTGCTATTGTTCTTTCACGGGTGGATGGGACCTACAGTTCAATGCCGACTCCGAACGGCGGTTTCATAGAGAAGATTTTTCTAGACAGTTATACTCTTTGAGCATTGTCAGTGACTCAAAAGAGGTGAAACCGTGAAAAAATGTTAGGTGTTTTTTCGAGATTCGAACCTTAGACCTCGAGCGTTGGACGCACTTACTCACTACGCCATGGCGCCCACTCTTTTGTCAGTATTGTCATACAAATATTGTCAGTCACATATAAGAAGTGGTGCGCGAATGAATTAACTTCGATATGAAGTATAACTTTAGAGTCGAGAATAAACCTAAGGATTTTGCTCAAGTATTCATGAGGCAGATGAAAAAGCAGGAAGAAGTGGGAAGCAGGAAGAAATAACTGGGAAAAAGCAGGAAGAAGTAACTGCATTTGTTACTCGATTTCGATATCCCTTTAAAAGCGAATCGACGCTATGAGATAGAACTATTGGCAACACTTTAGTTAACCGAATAATTTTTTTTATATTTCAAGTTTCAATAACATAAACTGCTGAAATACTTCATTATTTATATTAATTATATTGTACTAATTATTCAGTTTCTCACTATCCTGGTAGCGTTGTTTAAAGATCTAAACACGAGAAACTGAAATAAATAAATATGTATTTATTTATTTATTATTTAATTAATTTATTTATTTATTTACTTTTTTATTATTATTTTTATTATTATTTATTATATATTTTTTATTATTGTTATTATATATTATATTATTGTTTTTTTTCTTTCCTTTTGCTTTAATTTGAGGCTTTTTTCACAGAATTTTCCTCATTAATAAAATTTATTCATGTTAGTTTGTGTTGTTAAAAAAATAATAGATAATGGTTCAGATGTAAGACAAAAAATGCCAAATCACTGCAAATGATATAATGTAAATTGGGCGATGTTGGAGTATTGTTATTTCATGAAGCAATAAAATGAGTTGAGTTGAAACTGAAATATTGATAAGAATTGTTGTCACAGAACAATAGTAGCAAGTGTATGTACAAAGATTAATGCAAAGAACTAATCTTTGCTAATATGAATCCACGGCTTTCAGGTTTATGAATACAGTTTTGAAATGTAAAAATGCGTAACATTTTGTGGACATCTGATTAGGCTTGGATTTTCAAAAATAAAATACATTAGATACAATGTCCTCTAAAACGTCAGATTAATACTGACTAAAATTGTTTGATGTATTAGCTTGAATTTACAAAATAAAGCGTTGTATTGGGAGTTCCAAGTTGATTTTCTAACATGACCTCATACGTTATGTATATGGTATACATATGTATATCTAGAATAATGTTGGTAGTAAAGTATTTTTTTCCAGGATTAATTGAATTCATTTATAAAAAATGTCAACAAGTTTGAAGAGCTCTTCTGAAATCAATAATCACATAATAATATCGTGCAATATGCACTTGAAATTAATAGCTGTCGTTTGCAAGCCGTTCTTTTTACTTCAATGTAACGAATGACATCAGCAGGTTTGCAATTTCTTTCCCCTTTTTCTCCGTGATTTACGAATATTACAAAAATCTGAAAAATGTTGTGAAACTTCAAGATGATTTTCAATTTCCTCAAAATAGTATACTAATTATAACAAAAGGTTATTTTATACTTTTCGAGTTGATTCAGAATAGTTTAAAAAATATAATTCAATGAATATAATTTCTACGCAGTGTATTTTTTCTTAAAAACGTATGTAAATTATTCGTCAAAGGCCTTTCGGATTTTATATGATTTGTGAGGTAATGATAATTTTCAATTCATCAGTTTTGTTGTTTTCCTTGGGATAAAATTGATATATCGAAATAAATAAAAATACAAAAGAGGTGTAGGTGTATACATGAACATAGTTAGACTTTAGAAAGCGAAGGAATACGACTATAATTCCAACAAACATGAAATACAGTAAATGTTTGAAACATGCTTCATCAGTTCAACAGAGTGCTCCAGGTGTAAGGAAGGCACAGAAGAGTAATTTCTTACCGAATTCACTGTGTAAACGAAGTTGTTCAACTATGAAGAGTCTTCACATGCCGCCCAAAAGGCATATAGGGTGCAACCATCAACTTGTGCACATTTCTTTTCACTTATCCACCTGGCTAAAAGCGATAAAAAAGGCAGATAAAATTGCGTATTTGCTTGGCTCGATATAAAATGGCAAAAGCCAATTTAATTTACAAATTTTTGTTTAGAATCGTAACTTAGTTAATTTGATAAAATTTGTGCTTGTTATGTATGTGCTGATAGTTTTCTATAACTGAATATTTAAGAAAATTACATGATCATATCTACAGAATTCGTAGTTAGTTAATACGTTAAACGTCTTTCGTGTCATACGTTGTAAAAGAGAAAGGTAGTCTTCTATATCACATTTTATATTGTCTATTACACCTCAACCCCCAGTATCAGAACATGCACAATATAATTAAAGTTTCCTTCAATTCTGTTGATTACTTTCTTACGACTTAAATTCGCGTGTCAAAAATATTTCGAAATTAAATTTTTTTACAATTTACAAAATTAATTTACATAAACTCTTGTTTGTACTCATTGTTTTAATGTTATAAAAATGCATATTTTTTTATTACTAAACTTTGCAAATTTTATGAATCACTCAATAGCAATTATGATTCAGTTAAATTTTTTTATGTCTGTGTAAGCGATGAAAGCAGCACATATCGTGGCAAAAAAGTGTATTTTTAGATTTACCAAGATGGAAAAAAAATACAAAAACCGAAAATTAAGCACTTGACCTCTGTCACACTAATAGCCACTGCTAATGAACATGCAAAATAATAAAATAAGTTAATTTAATAAAATAAGTAAATGTACGTAAGTACATTTTCAACGAAATTAACCGAAAACACAATCGCAACTCTCTACCGGTGTGCAACCATGTGCAAAACTAAAAATACATTCGAAAGTATTAATTTTATCTACATTTACAGTTGTATGTATGTATTTACATGAATGTTTATATTTGTATATGCAAATACATTAAGTTGTGTGCAATTAAAATTAAAATTTCTTTTTTTTTTAACGAAAGTGTTGCTTGTATTTTTACACTACATCTTTCTGCGGTGAGCAAACTATCTAAGCTTATAATTTGTTGTATAAAGTTAATGGAATACCGTTCAGACTTGGTTGAGGATATTGGATGAATCCTTCGGAAACATAGTGGTGACTACTTGTGCTACTCCTAGGACAAACAACTCTACTATGCCGGATGTCAGCAGATCTCGTAGTCTCATCATCAATGAACTCGTCCTCTTCTATATACATGGATGGGACATCTGTTCTAACCGGTCTGAAATTAAAACAACTTTATTACATATACTTACTTTATTAGATGTACGGTTTTAGTTTGAATCTTAAGTATTTGAGAATTTAGATACATTAATTTTAAAGTAAAATTCATTACGATAATATTAAAAAATTGTGGGACCGTGGCGATGTGCAATCCGAAAAAAACACCTTCCATATTTTCACGGCTCCACCCCTTTCGAGTCATTGACATTCTTTAAGAGTTATTACTGTTTAGAAAAAGCTATTCGGAGTTGACATTAAACTTGTAGGTACATTCCCTGAGAGAATAATAGAAGTAGTAGAAGCTAGACCCATGTTCACCTCGAACCACAATGTTACTATTATTATTATTGATGCTGAAGAATATATTTATTTTTGTAACCAAAAGAGTGCTGTGCAGTTACAAAGAATGTATTTGAATGGTTCCTATTCCCACTTTTTTAGTGCTTAGTCAAAATTGATGTATAGAACATTAAACTGTGTAAGTTCGCAGGGAAGGTTCTGTCGTATGAATAACATAGAAACATTTCTGAATATAAGGCGACGAATTCGAAATATTTCAGTTAAACTTTCTTCTAACTTCAACCCAAATAAACTATTCATTACTACATTCATACATACAAACAAACACGCATCCATTCATCTCTATCCAATTTTATCTAACACAGAAGATACCTTCCATCATACTCAATCACTGCTCATGCCTGGTGCATATTGCTGTTGGGCATTTTGAAGGGACACACCGAAGTTATAAAGGTTCCGTTTTTGTAGACGGAAATTTAAAAACAACCGTTATAAGTGCAAGTTATTTGCCAAAGAGAGGTATTGGAGTATTTAAATATTGAAATAATTGGAATGTGTAGCATTCCCACCCATTTATATTGATTGCAACCTCAATAGTAATTTTAGTCTCTTGGTAAAGATCCGATACTTTTATATTGATTAAATAACATTTCGATTGACAAAGAAATTCCAACAGAAGATAGACAACTGGTGGAAAGAGGCCTAGAGATAACGACAGAGATTGATTTGTTGTAAAGCCAATTATATCATGTTATTGCAAGATTCCTCAAAAATTGTGAAATCACCAAATAACCTGTTACATTTCTTAAATACTTATTAATTTGCTTTTCAAGAATATTTATACAGTGGCTTTCACGACTAATCGGTCACAGGAAAAAAAAGTGTGTACCATGAATAGGGATGCAACATCGTTCTTAAAAACATCGATGTTTGAAACATCGATAGTTCCAGGACAAACATCGATGTTAAAAAAACATCGGTATCAACAACGATACATCGATGTTTTTCCGATGTTTTATTTATATTCTACATCACACGAATTGTTGGCTATATTTACGATGTACTATACCTAAACAACAAAACATACTAGTCGTACCAGTTTCAATCCAAAAACCTTCTCCGTCTTCCGTTTCGTTGATGATTGAATTTTTAGTTTGCGGCTTATCGGGCCAACGAAAAACCCAAAGTAACGTTGGAGGATCCTACGATTCGGGATAAGGGTTCCCGAGCGGGCCCTTCATGCACGTTTATATAGCGAGTCGCTTGCTCATAGACCGACACCCGTTCCCAGCCGCACCCCCTTGGTGAACAGGCGCTAGCTTGGCTTTTGACACAAGGTCTGCCATGCCAATACATGATAAAACATGAGCCCTCTCCGATTAGCCACCGACCCACAGTTCCATAGGAGTTGGATACCCGGTCTCCTTGAGGGTTGCTCGATGTCCAAATTAAACCACTTGGAGGTTCGGAGTAGGATATTAAAAAAGGAGAGGCTAAGATATAAAAAAGTTACATTGTATTGCGTATCTCTAGCTCTTTCACACCCCATTATTATTAAAAGAATACAAGCACATTTTATATATAACTTGGGAATGTTTAACGAAATGAATGAACGATGTCGATGTTTGACAATTTTGCCGTCGATGTATCGGCGATGTATCAGTTAGCAAAACATCGATGTCAACATCGATATTTATGAACGTTTGCATCCCTAACCATGAAATTTCTACAAAAAAAGGAATGGAGGCTTTAGAGCTTTACCATAATATGTTTGTACAGACTTATGCATATGTATATGCAAACATATGGGCGCCGTGGCCGTGTGGGTTCGTGCGTCGATCCATGCGCATTAGACTTTCACAGTCTAGGTTCGAATCTAGGTTCAGACAAACAATTTTTAAAAAAAAAATTGTTTGCGGCTCCACCTCTTTCGAGAGTCACTGACAATGCTCAAAGAGTATAACTGTCTAGAAAAAGCTTCTCAAAATCGCCGTTCGGAGTTGGCATTAAACTGTAGGTCCCCTCCACTCGTGAGAGAACAATAGCACGAACTATTATTATTATGATATGCAAACATCCATCAATATTTTAATGACTCCATTAAGCGATATAAATAAATTTATAAAAATGCATATATTAAAAATAAACACAAAGTATAGATAAGTTAACACAGTCAGCGGGTCACACGCGCAACCAGGTGCGCGATCAACTTCACATTCCTAAGCTTGTGACAATCGGAGGTGGTGTCAAGTTCAGGACGCAGACGCATCGCTTGCACTTTCGTTATTGCATGCGCCGACATGCATGAACCAGCGTGAGAATAAAGAGACCTTGATCAACCGGTGCGAGGTTAGATATTAAGAAACGAAATATTGTTCAGTTAGTTGAGGTTGGGGAATCGAAGAATAAAGTGTCGAATACTGTAAAAAAAAAAAAAAACGTGTTTTAATTAATCCCAATTGTTTTTGTGCCTTCAAAACTAAAAATTATAACTAATATTTTATAGACTGCAGAGATTTTTTTTAAATAAATTTATACAAAATGTATGCTTTGACACTCTTATGAATCTCGCTTCCTATGAAATGACAAATTTGACGAATTTTACGTTAAATTTAAAAGCATCCCAGCAAGCGAGTTACGCTTTTGTTCAGACAAAGTGAAGAACGTTCACCTAAATAAACAATTTGTTTTTGTTTTTCTATTCATGCGAAAGAAGTAGCACCATCGTTACTCTGTAAGTGAACTTGCTGAGAAGTTATATCTGAATGGGGTCAAACTTCTTATAACAAAGTAATGCAAAAAGTTCCTGTTTACGAAACCAGGACTAACGAACTCTCTATATTTTCCACTTACAATTTGTTTTTCATATTGCTTAGCTCAGTAGAACAAGAGTTGGTAAAGGGGGTAAGAGGTAAATCGACTCAACTCGTCGTATTTACCAGTTTGGGAAAACAAATAAACAGAGATTTCATTTCGCATGACTAACAACAAAAAGTAAGTACTTTTCAATTAAATTAAGTGTGGCAACTCATTGATTGGATTGACTCCGTGGTTGTTCTAAAATTTCTCTGTTCCGATAAATTTTAAACTCTGATGAGGGCAGATTGAATTTTAACGTTTTATAGAATTTTGTTTCGTTTGTTCATTATTAAACATTTCATTGCTGATATTAACATGTACATCAGTTCTTATATTGCCTTCCGAATTTTATGATTTTTCCAACACATTTTTGCTTTTCCTGACGTGTGACCGCATTCGCATAAGCACTAACCATAAGACCTTATCATCATCGACAGCACTCCGATTGGGCACTTTATTTGTCGCAGTACTATACATTATTATAACTAAAAGTTCTCTAATATATTTACCATTTCCATAATCACGAAATTAATTTAAATGTTCCTTCACATTTTCTTAAAAAAAAAATACAACCATTTATTCAAATGTTCACTTTCATTGCTGAAGGGACAGCATTATAATCTTCTCCTTGTTTCCAACATTTGCAATATAAAGTAGAAGATTTGCTTTATTATTAAAATGAATGTTCGTTGAAAGGTCGTGAATGAACTTAATGGAGTACCCTTTTCTGTGTTTGGCTACAGACCAATTTAAATATGTCGGGGGGGCAAGTAAAGAAGCTTGAATTTATTTGAACGTTTTATCCGTATTCATAAGTCATACAATTTATATTTAAAACGTAAATAAGAAAAAAAATTAAACAATAGGGGCTTAAATCCCATCTTAATCTAAACTTCCTGAAGTTTTCCTAATATTTCTTATATTTTAGTTTGCCAAATGTAAATCACCCAAGTAAGGATCAAAATATTATTTGTACTTAAATAGGACTTCTTATACATGCATATGTGATAATGGCAGTGTTTGCAAATTTCATGGTCCGAAAGGTTGAGTCACATGTAACATACCAAAAACTTAAAAAAGTTCTTAACAATAATTTATATTCCTTCGAAAAAGGTAAGAAGCAAGCAAATTGTGTGATTAATTTTAATTTGTAAGGAAAGGAATTTCAAGAAATGAGGATACTAAAAGGAATTGGCAACTACTAAATTAAGGAAGAACCATCCTACGTCATCTAAGGCATATGCGTGCACAGTATCTCAACATACTTAGATATTGTAATAGTAATTTGTTTTGTACTTCATGGACCTTACCTCATGCTTTTACGGACGTCCTGAGGCTCAGGTGGTCTGGGCCTGTGCTTGCAAACGACTACAATTCCAGCAACTATAATTGACGTAACTATAACGGCGCCTATCGCAACAACAGCAGCCAGAATAAGCAAGGTTGATTGCTTCTCATTGCCTTGATGTGTTGTTTCAGCTGGGGTCGGATCCTCAGATAGGATTGTTTCATCTGAAATTAAACAGAGAAAATAACGTAAGTAAGTAAAAAAATGTTGAAAGGAGAATCTAATAAAATCTCATGGGCCTGGATAAATTGCGAACAGGAGATTTGAATTAGCATTAGCAATTGGTGAAGAGTAATAGCTCGTTGGTAACCAAAATCAGAATTATACATGTAGTATATACATTTATGTACATAACACCGCAAATATCTTACCATGAGTTTTACACTCATTTTATATCTGAATTTCATATATGTAAGAGGTTCCATAAAGCAACCCCATTCTTCCCTCCCATTCCTCCTATATATAAGATCTAATGAGGGTTGAAGACATAAATTACATCCTGGTCGACTTCGCAATTTTTCTCGGATATCTGGTAGTCCGTAAGTGGCGTGTGTGTACGCCGTTCATGAAGTGAGATATTGTTGTGTTGAGAAGTACAATTCTCACTGTAAGCATGTGCACCTGTTTTGGTATAATTTCTTCGGCCTTAACTTTCAACCACCTGAAATTGTTTTCAATAAAGGTGAAAAGGGAGCACATCTGCTCCTTTAAATTTCTTTACAAAACTTCATACTAGGCTGGTTTTAAGATTTAAAAAGTAGATAAATAAAATCTGAATGGACCTTTTTTATTCTTTTCCCACTCTGTTGTTGCTTTCTCAAATGTTTTCCAGTTTTTTTCTTTTTCAAACACAAAACAATATTAAAAATTACTTCTTTTTCTCTTGATCTAAATCTATAAGGAATTTGCAGAAAGAATCTTAATTGATTTAAAATTGATTTCGAAACGTTGCATTATCTGATTTTAAAAGGGCAATTTGAGTATCAATTAAGTATTTCTGCTTGAATATTTAATTTCTTTCTTCGAGTTGATTCGGCTTTCATCTCAATTCTCGAGCAAAGTGTAGGAGAATAAAGGAAAAACTTGAATATTAGAAAAACTTCATCGCCATTCAACGGTATTTTATCAGCCTGTCATGTTAGGTCTCTTTTTCATTGTCCTCATATTATCATAGAACAATGAAAGTAACATTTCTTGAGTATAAATATAGTATGTTTTATTTTCACTTACCGTATGGTCCCAATTGTGCGGCTACTCGGACTCTTTCTATAACCACTGGCGGTTCACTACGTCCCTTAGCGTTAACAGCGTACACTAAAAATTGGTATTCTCTTCCTGGCTCTAAGTTGTTTAACCGAAATTGTGGATGTGCCTCCTGCATACGAAATAGTGGTGCAAGTGTAGCCTGTAATGAAACAAGTAACGTAAATATATAGGACTTAATATTTGAGTTTTGTTAAAATATCTGCGCGGATAAATATGTGTTGCATAAATACATATATATATATATACATAAGAAGCTAATAAATTCATCTTGAGTTATGCACAAACTCTTTCCTAATTCCATTTATGAAACCCAGTTCTAACGGAATTCAAAGGCTATCAAAAATCTTATATTTGTAATGGGTACGTACATATGTACCTCTTGGGAAATGTGCCTACCAAGCTCTCAATTTGTAAACGTTTGCACTTGTTGTTGTATAGTAACAAACTTATCAAATGTGAACACCTTTATTGCTCTGAAATGATGAAATAGGAGGGACTTAAATAGATTTCGACTCGAACCAAAGCTGGCTCTGATATCCCGCTATAAGAATAATGTAGAATATAAGTTATGTACATACATAAACTACGAGAGTAAGAAAAAACTATTCATCCTAAGAAAAAAATACACACACTCAAAGATTAATATTAAACAGAAGTTTTTCGCTCAACCTCAGAACAAGTACATACATATACACGTTGTTAAAGTATGTACATTTTTGTCTACGTATTTAGAAGGACACGAAAAGAAAGCTTTTCTGCTACTCAAAATTAACTGATTGACCCAACAATTTATGGGATATACACAGAAATATTTTACCGGTTAGGTTCTAATATACATATACAAAATTGCAATTAAAATAACCAAAAACATTTTCAGAAAATTTTCTTTTTGAAAATTAAGCTTGCTTGGAAATACGACTGGATGTCGCAGTTGGTTAAGTGCCTGCCCCAAGTTAAGGTAGCCCTAAACGACGAACTTGCTCCCCGAACTTGCTCGTGCTCGCCGCATTTTCGTCGTGTATGGGCTGGTCCGCGAGCCGCTCGCTGTTGGCGAATAATTTCGATTTTGTCGTGTTCGTTGGCTTTGATGTTCGCCGTGTAAGGCCATGTTCACGAGCAAACCTCATTTTTGCTGTGAACGTCGTCGCCGAGTGCATATCACAGATTATGCACAATGTCAACAGTCAGCCAAGATTTTATCGAGGAATTCACCACTTGCGCTTCCCTATCACACATGTTGACGGTTTGAAGAAACAACACGAAATGAATGTTCGCCAAATGTGTTCGCCGTGTGAGCATGTTCGTCGTTTAGGGCTACCTTTAGAGGGGTCCCAGGTTCGAATCCCGGTGAATTCGAATCTGGTCCAGTCACCATTTGCCATTGGGATCAAATTAACGGCACACGGTAGGTTGTGGGCGCCGTGGCGTAGTTGGTAAGTGCGTCGACTCCTACGCTCGAGGTCGTCAGTTCGAATCTCGAAAAAAACATCAAACATTTTTTCACGGCTCCACCTCTTTCGAGTCACTGACAATCCTCAAAGAGTATAACTGTCTAGAAAAAGCTTCTCAATTTCGCCGTTCGGAGTCCGCATTAAACTGTAGGTCCCCTCCACTCGTGAGAGAACAATAGCACGCACAACACGAGTGGTTGCTGAGAAGCTAGGCCCAGGTCCACCTCGGACTGTAGCGCCACCATTACTATTATTATGGAGTAGGTTGTTACCTGGTTGCAGTACAATGGACCAGTTTTAAGTCTGAGTGCTCCAGTAGCGTTTCAAAAACCCGCCGAAAAAAAATTTGCTTGAAAATCAATTCTAAATATTAAGTTAGGTTAGGTAAATGGGTGCCCTTGCTAACATACGAGTAAACATGTCAGCGGCTCACTTAACCACTATGAGTCCATTGTGCCCAAAAAGTTTGAACAGTGGAAAACCTAAACATCTATGTATCGACAGCTAAGTTAAACCACTCAAATATAGATATGTATCTCAGAAGTTTCAGTAGACCCCAGCACCAGTGCCTACACCCATTTTGGATCCGTCAGTATAGATTGCAAGTTCATTTTCGGTACAGACTTTCCCCATATCCCATTCTTCCCTGCTGGGAATTCTGATAGAGAATAACAAAGGTCGCGGCGAAGTCTTAACCGACCTTTATGAAGCAACAGCCGTTCCCCACTGTCATCCTACAAAGACGAACCAGTTTTGCAGGGATGCTAAGATTAGACAATGCGCAGTATAACTTGCCTCCCTAAAACTGTCATACATGGCCTTAAAATCGATAAACAGATGGTGGGTATCGACTTAAAGCTCCTGTGTCTTTTCTAAAATCTGTCGCAATGTGAATAAATGGTCACGTAGGGCTTCAGGCGCTTGCATAAGACAGCGGAGAAGATCTGATATCCGATATTTAGGAGACTGATCCCTCTGTTGTTGGCACAGTTTTGAGGGTCTCCGGTCTTTATCTGCTATCTTCGCGTTATCAGTTACAGCGACCTATCGCTCATAACGACCAAATTCGTAAGTCCCTTGTAGGTCGTTATAACCAATTTTGACTACGTCTAAGAGCAATACTCAAAATGTCTTATCAAGAAATAATTGTTGTCCTAAATACGTGGTATGGTCATCTCTTTAGTATCCACTCCTTCGCAAGTCTACTACAACGAGTGTAGTAGAGAAGATTGACCTCATTGGAGTTAATCAATATAAATCCTGTTACTTTTGCCCATAATCGCATCGATTTTCACTGGATAAACTATCACATTGCTATCCACATTTGTTAAATGTCTTATACCGATTATGTTCTTAGTAGTCGAAGAAGCAAATGTACGGCCATATATTAATATGTATTAATATAACCAATACGATTTTGAAGAAATATAATAAATAATATATATTTATGCAGTTAATTTCATTTAGTTTATTTCAAAGTGAATGATAATAGATTATAAAATGTTGTTGGTTTTAAATGTTTTAAATACATTTTTTGCATTCTATTATTATTTTGCTTTGCTCATTAATGTTTGTGGTTTATAAAGTGTAAGTACTCGTACGTTTGAGTACGTCAATTCATACGATCAAAGTCTATGTTCGATTCCCGAAAAAACACACGTGAAAATATACGTTGACAATGCTCAAAGAGCATAACTGTCTAGAAAAAGCTTCTCAAAGTGGATGCTGTAAAAAGTTTGGTCACCTCGGACTGTAGCGTCAAAATATTATTATTGTTATTATTAAGGACGTTTGAATGGATTTTTATCTATATAAGGAAAATAAGACCATCAGCGAAAATTCTCCTCGAAACATAGAGAGCTAATTATTGTAAGTCTTAACTTACGTATAGGCTTAAACTGAAGCCTTTAACATTATTTCATCATGATTCACTTAAGCTTTCAGATATTTAAATGTAGATACATATTTACATACTCGTAAACTTACATATGCCAATAAATCTATACAAGGTGCGTTTGATTTCGGTTAAACCCTAAGATAATTAATTTGTGAACTGACAGTACATTAGGTTTACAATTCGAAATAGAAATATTTTAATTCAGCATCTGAAAACCTATTGACTCGAAAGCTGATTATTGTCTGCTTCAATCAATGAATTATTTTCCAATTCGATGGAAAATATCTTTGCACACGCATACATTTTATAGCATAGTGAACTGGAGTTTAAATAAACACTAACTTCAAAAAAAATTAGGCTCTGTCAATGGAAATCCCTAATATCGTATTACTGAATAAATTTTAAAAGTTTGAATTTTATTTACACTGTATACATATACTACTTGGACATCCATCAAGAAAGGACAGTAAATGTTCCATGAAAGAGAAAAATTAAAATTATTCAATCAAAGGGAAAAAAATTTGAAAATATCATTCATGTGTAAAATATAAACAATGGCAGGCCAAGCCAGGCGATGTTTCAGAAACAGAGAATGGATAAAAAAAAAAAAAAACGGGAAAAAATTCAAGAGAGTCCATACATTCCGAGATTACTTGACGAATTACAATTCGACCGGAAAATGGTTTCGCATCCTTATTTCCGATGATATTGTTCGGATTTCTCTTTTGAAATGGAAACAATTTATGTGACAGGGATTGGTTTCATTGTCAGTGAGAACGAACGAAAGAGAGAATGTATGTATCTTAAGTTCAGTTGTATACTCATGTTTATAAATTAAATTCTCAAACCTTCCAACCCTCACCTGATCATTCATCGTTGAAATCTCATTATCGTTTGTTTCAGGTTCGGTGAAAGTTCTTGTCGTGTCGCTCGAATAGATTGGATTTCCCCCGATAACCTCAAGTAGAAAGTGTTGCAGAAGGCCTCCATCACTCCCAGGGACGCACACAACTTCCAAGAATGTATCGTTCCGTATTTCACATCCCTTTGGTGCTTCAGGTGTATCTGGAATGGAAACAATTGATATCATCCATATGAATACATGATATACTGTATATGAAATGTATCTATGAAATTTAGTGGCTTTTGTCGTGCGCTATGCGTCGTATTGTATATACATCATTTTGAAAACATAGACTTCAATCGAAATTTTTAATTTTTAATATGAATTCTATCCTACAACTACAAAATTGTTATGTTATAAGTAACTAAAGTATCCAACGTCAGCGTAACTAAAGTATCTCCGTCGAATGTTTGCGGAGAGATACTAATTTCTGTTTTTGCTATAGCCTATGACCGATTCCTGATCGATCGGTGCTAGTACTGTCAAGAATTGCATAAGGATCGTGTTTAATTGCATGTTCGTTTGTGTTTAAACGATAAAAAATTAAGCTAGTTGTTTGATGATGTTTAGCTGCAAGTTTGAAAATAAACTGGGCAAGTGCGAGTTGTACTCGTACGGATTGATGGATGATTTCTGAATATCAGAAAATGTTTCCAAACTATTTCAGTTGAGTTTTCTTCTAACTACAACCCAAATCAACTATTCATTACTACACTCATTCATTCAAGCAAACAAACATTCATCCATACATATACCTTTATTTCTATCCAAGTTTATCCAACACAGAAAATCCGTTCCTGCTCATGCCTGCGCTATGTGTGTGCATTTCTGTTGGGCATTTAGGGATTGAAATCGATCTAAGAGATAACACTCATCAACGTAAAGAATGGTCGATCACAGCATGATATTTATGTGTGAAAATGAAAATATTTATCATTTTAAATTTTCGTCGGATTTTCGGTCCCGTATGCGAGGAGGGCGAATGGAGGAGAAGATACAACCGCGAACTCTACGAGCCAAGATGTACCAAGATGTGGATGTAGTCCAAACAGTGAAAGAACTACACTGGCTTGGCCAATAACGCTTCAGCGAAGAGGATCTTCGAATCACAGCCCACCGGTTCGAGAAGAAAAGGAAGACCGAACCTCCGTTTCAAGGACGAAGCTATCGCGGATGCCAGAGCGCTTGGCCCGTATAACCGTAAGCAGCGTGCCCGGGACCGCAGGGCATGGAAGGCTGCCGTGTCTCAGGCAGAGACCCTTGACGGGTCGGGAGCCCGCTAAAAGAAAGAAGACAAAGAAGAAGAAGACATTTTAAACACTTTCGTCTAGAACTGGCAGGGGAGACGCATTAACAAAAAATTGGAGCTCCATATTTTTCAAATGGAAGTTTGGATCAAAAAGTGTTGAAGCAAACCCGCACCTTATTTGAAAAGTTCTATCGATTGATATATTACTCGAGAGGTTGCGTCAATGTTTCTACTATACGGGAGCTACTCCTAAATGGCTCCACTTTTGAAATTTGGGTGCATGGGCAATGATATATAGGCCTGAAGTACCTAATTCCAAAATTTCATGCCGATATCTTTATAAACTTCGGAGATAAAATAGTGTAACAAACACGACAGACGGACACACCGAAATTATGAAGGTTCCGCTTTTGTAGACGGAATCTTAAAAAAAAAAAAAAACAGATTTACGCGGCAAAACTTTTTTTTGTGATATAAACACAAAAAAATGAAATGCGACTCTTACCGATTACATTCGTTCACAATACGAGTTCGATAAAATATAACCTTAACATGATCACTTACTGACAGCTATCAATGTGTATGCGTGTATGCGCTACAACGTGCATTTGCCGTGTGTATGACATCAGTACACAGTATACATACAGCACACGCTTATAGGCGCTTACCAAAACGCAACCAAAAGAAATCGTTGTTGTTGAACACATTTTTGTTCAATAAGAAAACGAAAGGTAAGAACATATATAAAACATACATAAAATGAAAGTATTATGGGTTTAAAGAAGTTAGGTATTTTAGACTGTTTTTTGGAATTCAATATTTTTCAAATTAGCCACCTCTTTTATTTTTTGTAGAACTAAAATGTCTTCTACAGGAATGCTACTCTTCGGCGCATTCAAAACAGACGTTGAAGGATCGAACTGCAACTTCTGTTTTAACTTTTGATAAAGAGAGGGCCGGGACAGCTTTACTTTCACTTTAATTTGTGCCCTCAATTTCTGTCGGATCCTCACAATTTGCAGAGGACTAAACGTTTCCGTCATGAATAAATACAAGAAGTTGCACTAATCGAGGTAACATTTTTGAAAAATTGCACTTATAGAGTCAAGACGTGCTACGACTTAAGTGTTGCGAAAATCGTGGAGTTGCGCGAATCGAGGGTTGCGTTAACCGAATTCGTACTGTACATATATATAAGACAAGATAACTCTTTTTACAAGTCGATACAAATTTATTCATGCACATTTTGTTAACAGCTTGGAATTGTTTGAAACACAACATTACGCACGTCCCAGAGAATTTGGAAAATTAATCATACATATTAATACATTTGTGTGTATAAATATTGACTTACTTGCTGGGAGAATATGCACCAGGCAAGGTATAGTCTGACGTCCGATATCGTTGATCGCCCAGCAAGCAAGTGTTATTAACTCGGAATCGGTTTGTGGCAGATATGTCATTGTGCTTACGAGGCCATTGGATAGAATTCGTGAACTCAGAACCTGTTAATTACAAAAAACATAATATTTTTAAATTAAATTCCAATTGTTATATGCGTAAAGTTATGAATATGAACATATGATGTTTCTTACCGGAGAAACGTTTCTTGTGTTATTGTATGTCCAACTAAATTTTACAGACTCTATCGGATCAGCATCAACTTCGCATTTCACGGATAACGAATGCATGTTAATGGCACCCATTGTGGTTTGTTCCGTGCCTGGCTTGCATCGAGGAGAATCTGCAAACATAACAGAAAATATTGGTTTACAAATTTTCGTGGCTTTTTTTACTGTGTGTTCCAATTCAATCTTAAGATTTTTTGTTCGTTTGATTTATCATAGTGTGTATTGAACTATTGAAAATTCTTTATAAATAAACTGGACAAGTTGCGAATTGTGATCGTGCAGGAAAGGTTCCGTCAAATAAATATTTTTTGATGGAAGTATTTCTGAATATCAGGCGACAAATTCAAACTATATCAGTTAAATGTTTTTCTAACTTTAATCCAAATCAACTATTCATTACTACTCCCCTACATTCATTAAAACTCCAAACCGAGTTTGGAGCTTCATTTTTTTCAAACGGTACTCTGGGTCGAAATTTTAAAGATATATCACTCAATTGGGTGCGTCACTGTTTCAAAATCGATACGGGACTCAAAGCCAAATGACTCCACTTTTTAAGTTGGACTGCATGAAAAGTGATTTCTAGGCCGAAAGTACCTTATTCCGAAATGTCATGTCAATATCTTTATAAATGTAGGATATAAAAAATTGTGACAGATACGATAGACGGACGGAAACACCGAAATTATAAAGATTCCGTTTTTGTAGACGGAACCTTAAAAATACGAACTATCAACTACACCAACACAGAGATAATTTTTTTATAAGCCGAAAGAAAAGCTGTACTTACATTGCACCTTCAATGTGAGGCTGGAACTTCTTGTTTCTCCTTCAGTATTAGTAGCACCACACGCATATGATCCAGAACTTTCTCGTTCTAGCATAGTTAAGTGTAATATCTCCAAATTTTCACCAGACATTCGCATACCCTGAAGAAAAATAATGTTTTTCATAAAATCGCATACCTAATATTTTCATATCTTTTTATACAAATATTATTTTTATTTATTAAAATGTGAATAAAAACAAACAATAACTTTAAGGTCTTAAACTACGGCGCTAGTTACCAGGCTCTTTGGAAGTTTCATTAAAATATATTCTATATTAAGTGAGGAAATTTTATCTTATTTGGAAAGAAACTAAATCCTAAAAGTAGAAGAAGAGGTTTTGCATGTGAATGCACATGAGTGTGCCATCATATGCCGTAGTATGCAGTACTGAACGGCATAAAACTAAGAAAATACTCATCAGTTTGATGGACAATACATCAATTAATTTAACTAATGCTCTAGGGATTAAAAATATTTGATTTTAGTTATAAAATCATTGAATCAAATTTTGGCTTTAGTAGCACAAAAGGAATTTTAGAACAATAAGGCAAGAAAATGTCGGGCTTAAAAAAGAAGTTTTCCACGTTGTAAACGTCATCTGTAAAAATGTATATTTTTTGTACATTCACCCCTTAATACTTACATTCTTGAACCATGAATATGTTGAAACCGGTGGTCTTGCATCTGCTCTGCACTTAAAAGTGACGTTTTGTTTCTCTGCCCTGATTACCACCCGACTAGGATCCTCGTTTGCTAAATGCACCGACACACTTGGGGGATCTGAAAACAAACAAAAGAATTAGATTGGATGTGTGCTTCAAATTAAGAAATCAGCCATTTACAACAAATTTGATAATGCTTTGTCTTTTCCTTGCTTTTACGAGTATGCATTTGAGTATATGTACGTGCTTCCGTGCACTAAACCCTGCATATCATCAGTCTATATCCATTAACGAAAGTGGAAATATTTGTTCGCAGTGTTTTTAATAATTTGTTACTAATTTGGAATGTAAAGTTATAACTGTCTGCTAAATATATTGTCTTTATTACAATGAACCCGATAAAAGGTAGCATAATGCCTACATACACAGTATATATACTTAAGTATATTGCTCTTACAGATGGATGTATGATTTGCTTAGTGCACAAATCTCAAACTATGTTGTGCTGTCATAAAGAAATTGTAAAATAACTTACATGCAACACGGATTATCCGTTTATCTTCTATAGCACCCCCTGAGAACCACGGATTTGATGCTCGACACGTGAGCTCCGAGTTATCATTTTCCGAAGTTACTTTCAATGTCAAGATACTTGTTGTTAAATTGGAATCCTGAAAAAAAATTGGGATTAAAGTATATCTATGTACATAAAAGTATGTATAAACATGAGGAAAATGGAAGAACAGAGATCAAGGCTATATTCCCAAAATGTTAGTTATTGATGAGGAAAATAGAAGAACAGAGATCAAGGCTATATTCCCAAAATGTTAGTTATTGATTGACTTGAGAAAATCCACTTTATCTATTTACATTTCCATGATAAGTAGATAAATTGCGCTTTACAAAACTATAAGTTAGTGCTCCCTGACATTAAAAATAAAACTGAATGTGCAGATAGCACATAATAACTTTAAAATGTCGGTGGCTCTTACATTGACTCATGACACATAATCAATTTTACCAAATTCAATATGCATTAGCTAAGTTAGTTATTAAGTTTCTTTACATCACCGTAGAAACTGTGTCAATCATATAATCAAACGAAATTGAAAATGTGTTGCTGTCTGCCTCTGAATAGTCATTTGCTCAAGACAAATGTTCCAATAAAATTTTCTTATTGACTATGTTTAATGTCGCTTGTAAGATATCCTAAAATGTAGCAGGCCTATATATATACAGTAATAGTTCTTTATGCAAGGGTACGTAACCCCTATAGTTTTCTATTAATCTTTACGTACAAACAATTTCAAGAAAGTCGGGGGTGAATGCTCTTCGGAACTGCACCCAAATTTAATACAACATAAGTTCTTTCTACACTGATAGCCATGTATGTGTATGTTGCATACATTATTTTCGGTAAATGGATTCCTCAGCTCATGTCCGACTTTTACCTGTTGCACAATTTAAAAAAAAAAGAACAAAAACTTTTCACCATCGACATTTTCCCAAAGGCTTTTTTTAAATGAAGTGATAAAAAGTGCAAAAGCTTGTGCAATGATACAGCATCCTTTACACACCATATACATAGATACCATTTTTGAATAAAGTACAGAAAGCAGTTTGTTTGACATAAACATTTCAAAGCAAAGTAAAAAAAAACGAAAGAATCACAATCTAACAGCTGACATACATAAGTATATACGCTTGTTTATATATAACTATCTATATGTATGTACGTAGATATTCTTTTATTCATTCAAATAAGTAGGATATCAGGCAAGTGTCACACTCACAGAATTTTCTTCCTCGTTGTACAAACCTAGATGCATTTTCATCTTGTACGTATGTATGTATACATTTGTATATACATATGTAGGCACTCATATCTGATAAGTGCAATGTACATTCGTTAAATACAGGTGAGTTATGTTCATTTCAATTGTAGCAAAAATTGCCTCACTTACAGAAGGGTCCAGAGTGTTTCTAACATTCTAGTCTCTCAGCTAAACTTAGATACGTTTGTACATGTAGTTACCAACATGCACGCAAAATCTGCATAGAAATAAAAAACATACATATATTTGTATGCATGTATAATATTCAAATATATTGAGTACATGTATTTAAAATGAAAACCTACGAATGGATAAAGAAAAAAATTATTTGCTGGAAAACAAATCACAGAGCAACAGCTTCGTTTCGTATTCGGTATTGATGCAATGAATCAAAGGAAGCCTCACGGCATAGCTCTCTCATTTATCTCTACCACAGCACATCAATTTGTTTATGAGGAAAGTACACATTACCATGCCATTGAAATTCAATATGCAATAAGCCCTGGAAATCAGTGACCTACAATTTATTTCCCCTGCCGCTCCTTTAGCGATATTGACAAATTATCTCTAAAATTGTGTATATATTAGTCTATCACGCAACATTTCGGAACTATATATGCATGTTTTTATATGTTAACATATGCACATGTAATTTTAAACGTATACATATCTAGAATTGTTTCACTTCCATTTTCTAGCAAACATTCATTTTTATCTTTTGTTTTCATACCGCGCCAATTAAACAAGTCTAAGAAATATAAAAAAATCTATAAAGAAACCAATTCGATTTTAGATTGCAAGAAAAAAAAAACAAAATAAGTATCAAATAGTGTCAATTTGGAAAAAAAATGGGTAACTTGGACTCTAAGTCCTTGTACGATTGCGATGAACCAAGCTTTCCTGTACTGTATACTTACATATACATATATATGTTTGTATAATCTGTGAAAACATGTTTTTCACTTACCTCTCTATCATTGTGAACGTTAACATCAGCACTTCGTATGGGTTCTCCATCAAGTAACCAAGTTATTTTCGCTGCGGGATATGATCCCCACGATTCGCATCGTAAAGGCACAGGATGTCCAGCTGTAAGTAGGTCATTGGGTGTTACTATTTTCACCCGCAATGGTTTCACTGGAATGACATTTAAATTTAACGTTGAAGAGGTAGGTATTAGTTCGTAAGAATAGTATAATAGCGAAAACATTTTTTAGGTTTACAAAAATTAAATTTAAATGTTTGTGTCGAGTAATTAAAACTTACGATGAACTTGTATGGTGACATCTTTTATAACAGGAGGTATAAGCCGTGTTCCTTGAGCTCTGCATTGTATCTTAGAGCTGTAATACTCTCTCGTCACTGTCCCAATTAGTAGTTGATTTACCATGACTGCAACACCTTCTTCTACGGAAGAGTGGCTGGCTCCAATTATTTCTATATCATCTCTCCACCACGTTACCTTTGGTGGGGGTT
The DNA here is from genome assembly GCA_930367185.1 of Myathropa florea. Classification (NCBI taxonomy): domain Eukaryota; kingdom Metazoa; phylum Arthropoda; class Insecta; order Diptera; family Syrphidae; genus Myathropa; species Myathropa florea. Next base: position 132,522,996 of record OV884003.1, on the reverse strand, counting down.
TACCTAAAAAAAAAAAAAAATTATTTTGTCTCAAAATACGTTCTCCAGATTTAAAGAGATGTATATTACACCTTCCCTATGTTGAAAGCATTGTATAAACACACAAATATTAAAAGACTTTCATTTGCATGAGCCTTTTAAGTTGTGAAAATTAAATTTGAAAGTGTAGAGTAGTGTAGAGTGTAGAGGAACAAGGTTCGTTCCTTATTTGCTAGAATGGTATTATGGGTATGTATAGCAGTTACAATTATTTAGTAAATAAAATATTAAGATCGATTCCTGTGTATGAGTATGTATCTTAGGAGATTAAAAAAGGCTTTTACTTCCATTATTTTTATAATTATGCTTACAACTTAACAATATATTTTTTAAGAAAACTCCTTCTAGTATAATGTACATACAGATATACAAAGACAGAGAGATTTCTATGCACAATGTAAGTGATGTCACTTAGCATACCGCTGCTGATGAAATAATTACACGGCGTAGTATAATAATATTTATATATCTGGAAATAGTGGAATGCAATGTTCCTGGCAGTTTTTAAAATCAAATAACTATCTATTAAAGTCATCTATTAAAGTAATCGAAGGTGTGGTAACAAGCAATCTAGTAGATAATTAGGAGATATTTTTCCAGATTTAACTATTTAAACTATTTTGACCGAATTAAATAGACACAGTACAAATTAACACACGCGCAGCTAAGAAAATGACAAGGGTTTGACTTTAACAAATCACTTACCTCCCTTTACTTGGCAGCATAAAAAAAGTTCGTATCCTTCTCGGAACGGACCGGCCACTTGGGATATTTCCTTTCCTTGTGCATCGAATATACGAGGTTCGTCCGGAGGAACTAAATAGATTTAAGAAAGGCATATACAAAAAAGAAATATTCGTGAGAAAAAATCGAATAAATACAACAAAATTAAAATTTGTATTCTGCACAAATTTTTGCTCGAACACACATGCCTTCATGTATTAATTACTCAACCGGGTTCATTAATTCGTGAACTTACCTACTAAAGTTAAATTAATCCTAAAGTTTCGTGTTGGTGAATTAAAAAAATCTATTCTACAACGATAGACACCTCCATCAGATGGTTTCACATCGCGTATTTGAAGTTTTGATTCTTTTGGCTCATCACCGATTGAAAAAAACAATCTTTGTCCCAAATCGCTAGCTATTGCTGAATGTGGTGCTAATTTCACATTTCCACCACGCGAGTCCAGGCTGCAAGAAATAATAAAGAATGATATTAAAATTAAGTTTAATACAATTTCGCATTAAAGTGTATGCAGAGAATGGAAGCTATGATCTGGAAGCAATAACTACATGGAATGCATGAATGGTCGCGACTTCTGTAATCTAATGATTATCAAACTTAATGAAAAGTCTGTTCACTCGACTACAGGCCAAAGCTATTTTTACAATTTATAATTTGGAACTTATTCAATGTTAACTCTTGGTTTTTTTTTCAGGAATATAATGATTTTTTTTTTCATTTGAAATATAATGTGTGGACTTGAAAATAGTTTTTGTTTATAAAAGAACACCGACTGTAATTACTGTGAATGATGTTAGTCTTCAGAGCCTATGCTAAAAATGTTTATGGCTTCGAAATATTATTCATAAAAAGAATGATGTACAGTACCTGTAGAGTGGAATTCCAGTAGCGTCCTTGAACCAGAGTAGTAGTTTTACAGAATCCTGTTCTGATGGTGGAGTCAAATCGCATGGAAGATCTACGCTTCTCCCCACTGCCGCCCATATGAGACGTGCTGGAACTAAAAGTTAACAATGTTAGGAACATTAAAATCAAATAAGATAATCTGTGAGGAACAATTTTGTAATTTTAATCTTTTTGCAATATAAATAATTATGAAGAACTCTTGTCTAAATTTTACAACAATCACTCCGAGCGTTGAGGAACCCGAGGTTCTAAGCCGCCTTCGGACATAATTTGACAGTTAGTTATTCAGACCATAATCAGTGCATCTAGTTGGATGTGTTTACATTGTCCATTTAAACCATTAAAACAAAGATCATACAATAATTTTTTAATTTTTATTTTGACTTACATATATATGTATTAATACATATGCCGTAGAAAAAACAAAATGCATTATGTTCTGTAAAAAAATTTCTCTGCGAATGAAGCCTATGCATTACAGTGGTTTCCTGACATTTTCATTTTCCACATACCTCAAATGGAGACCAATGGGAAAGTATAAATGTACGGATATAATAAAATTAACAATTAAGACATCCTATCCACAAGTGAAAGTCCCAGCACCTATTGCAACAAAAAAAATCAATTTTCTTTTCGTGACACAAAAGTTGTTCAGCCTTCTTGCTTCTACTGGTCGTGGTTAGAATAATAATTTGTACATGGGCACATTACGAACGTTTATGCTTCATTTTCATCAAGTTTCTTCCTTTACCCCTAAATGGTATTTTGTTCAACAAAAATAGGCAGAAACTATAGCAATTTTTCTAAAAGGAAACCTTTCAATACACCTACATACATGCGAGTCTGTATTACAAAAACATACGTAACACTTAAATGGAAACTGAGAGCGCTACGAACTGCAAAATGTGAATTTAACAGTTTATGTTCGATTTCATTTGGTTTCGTAAAACAATCGCGTCATATTTTATGATATGGATGCTACTCTATACATAAACTATAGCATTTTTTTTCATTTTTAAGGAATTTGCCCAAGTTCATGGAAAAATATTCCTAAGCAAGAACGATTTATGTTAATTGAAATGTACACAAGAGGCATAAGTCAATTACTAATTCCTAAGGCGACTTTTATTGTGTTTTAGCGGCAGATCTAAAGAACGTGTGAGAGTAGCCATCCTCCACCTTAAAAACGACACAAAGTCAACTTATTTGTGTGTGTGTTGGATCTATTTTTAGGACTCTCAATTTGAATTCCCAAATTTATTTTCTTGTTTTCTATTCGTTAGGTATATTTGTACACAACGCAAGCAGGACGCGCACAAATAGCGATGTCACTGATTCATCTATTGGGTGTACGAGGCCTAGATTTCAGTTCGCTATATCCATTTGCATAATTGTACGGTATTAAATACAACCACGTTTCTTTAAATATATACACATAAATGTATATTGTACTGAGGGAAAGAAAAACAAATTATAAATCCACACGAAGCACGCATCTCGTTTATTTGCACCTTTGCTAAATAAAACTTGCGAAACTGGCATGTCTTTACGTTTTGATTTGTTGTTTTAACCTTCGGGCTGTTAAATAGGGTTAATCAGAAACTAATCACGATAAGGACAGATTACTGATTATAGGAGGACAAACGACTAATCAACGCAAATAATTATCATCCACAAAAATGAAGCTTACGTACATGTGTTTAGGATTTCCTAAAAATAAAGGTTAAAATGAATTTCATATATATAATATAACTATTAAAAATAAGTATATTTATGAACCTCTTCTCTTTTCAGTGGTATGCAATATTTTATGAAGGATAACATCCCTACACGGCAACTATTAAACAAGTCACAAGGGGTATACATGATATCATGCATATGTGCTTAAAGTCTTTATGTAAGTGAGTTACTGAGACAACATTTTGCCCACTGTAATATAATGAGAATTGATTTAATCTTTTTTTTGAATAATAATACAAACAAAACAATGTACATGACCCTATGACGGTTTTTTCATATTTAACAAAATAACATAATAACATACAATTTACCGAATTGTACCAATACCGAAAGCTAATGAACAAACTCTTTGTCTTTTCGAGAAAAAATTCTGCGTGCGATATATGTATGTCCTGTTTACGTTGATGGCATTTGGAGAAGAAGATTCAACCACGACCTATATGGGCTGTAAAGCGATATATGTAAGTCTAGTCAGGTGTCTATGGATCCAACGTCTAAGATGGCTAAGATGAATAATATAAAGTCAATCAACTTTACAAATATTTAAAATATCTAAAGAAAAGCAATGTGCTATGTCCAACCGAAACCAGGCGATTTTTTGGACTTGGTCCAACCATCTCGTCCTGGGTCTACCAAGCGGTCGCCTACCTGCTGGAATCGCATTCAAGGCACGCATCGGAAGTCGTTATGATGATGACGTAACCTGATCAATCCATTGAAGTACAGCCCTTTCCGTTCGAAGAAGCAGCTGCCCAACTTTGAGTTTCTCGCGCATTGCCGTGTTTCTCATTATTCCGGTGAGTAATTCCCACAACAGCACGAAGAAATCTCATCTCGGTAGCTTACATTCGCGATCTTATTCTTTCGGTCATTACCCAAATTTCACGACCATAGGTGAGAGTGGGCGCCGTGCATCGACTCCTACGCTCGAGGTCTACGGTTCGAATCTCGAAAAAACACCTAACATTTTTTTAATGTTTCCCCTCTTTGAAAAGAGGGACAATTACCCCAGTCTGCTAATCGCCATGTGTCTCATCTTGTTCCCAAGCCACCTTAGTGACAAGATCGAGTCATAAAAATATATAGCCTTAAGTATTTCTGGCCGAATTTCATCCACACCGGCGGATTTGCCAACCTCTATCGCCAAAATGACTTCTCCACCGTTGAACTATTTTCCGCCCTACTCAAGACTACAGATCTGTCACCCTCAGTGCCCTGTTCAGGATTGAGCAGCTCCGAAAAGTGCTCGCTCTATCTGTGCAAGATGTCCACCTCATTGGAAGCAACACTCCATCTTTGGACAACACTCCTTCGATAATGTTGAATTTCCTTCCTCTGAGCCGGCGAATGGTTTGCCAGAACGCCTTTTTCGCAGATCTATGGTCGCTTTCCAACTTCTCGCCGAACTCCTTTCAAATCTGCTCTTTAGCTGCTCGCACAGCCGAAGTTCTTCGCGCCTCAGTGTACCGGTCATGAGAAGCAGAGTTCACCAAGAGAATCCATTCTCTGTGGGTCTTCTTCTCTCTGATGGCTTCTTGAACTCTGGGTGTTTTGAACCACGCAGTTCTTTTCTCATTACCAGCCGCCACACCAAGTCTCTTCACCTCACAAACATCACGTACAGAAGCAATGAGACCTGTTGAAAACAGTCGCCATTCTTCCTCTACATGCGATGGAACAGTTCGAATTTGCTTAAGCCCTTCGGATATGCGCCTTGCAAAGTGTTGTCGCACCACACTGTTCTGTAGTTTCTTCCACGGTATGCGTGTTTTCTTGGTTTCCGCCTTGGCAGAAGAGGTACATTATCAGTAAGATATAGCGTACACAACACCAGGTGATGATCAGTTGACAGTTCAGCCCCTCTCAACACACGAACGTCACAAACTATCCGTTTCACACACGATGGTACCGGAAAGAAATCTATCAACGGTTTCTGTTGAAGACTCCGATGGTATTTGTGGATGATATTGCTATAAATTTAAAGCATTCTTTTTAATTTATCTGTTAACATATAAAATTTCCTGATATCTATTTTAATTTGCTCAAGGGTAGCAAACGCTTAAAATTTGACAAAGGTCGTAAGAGAGGATAACCATTTCGGCAGTGTTTTTAAAGCAACCTCCTGAATTTGACATGGGTAAAACTTCATCACGTCTTAATTTGATTGTACTACTCTGTCGAAATCATGCTCATTTACATAGTGGTGACTGAAATTATAATGCATATTTTATATCAACAAAAGATTATTTTCTTTATTTGATGATTAAGTAGCCTTTACAATATTTTTGTATTACAATCTTATGACGTTCCCTTTCTAGAAACCACAACAACTCTAGTGAAAAAAAAAACAATAAGATATTCAGAAATAAAAATAAGTAAACAAAATCATTCAGTATATATTAGTTTTGAGTTTGAGTTTTGAGTTTTTTATTGTCTCAATATAATTCACAGGATACAATATATAATATATTTAGTATGTATGCCTTCGAACATCTCCATGGAGTTATCTCCTCAATGCTGGTTAATACCTTGAAGCTGTAGAGGAGAGTCCACGTGAGACATCCGTTGGCCTTACAATATTATTTTTAAGCGATTATTCTTATATTACATTAAAGGCAATACAGAATCTGCGAAGCCTAGAAGCTTTTCTGCAGAAGATTATTTGCATGGATTTTACATATATATAGAGTAATTCTCATTTTCAATAAAGATTAAACATTATGTTATTTAAAAGTTTATATTGTTTAAAAGTATATATTTCTTCAGTTTTTTTTTTCCTGTGTACCGGCTGTATACTCCATAAAGAGTGTGGGAGTTCCATACGCGTTGTGTATTCTAGGAATCTTCAGGTTTCCTTGTGCCCTTTGCCTTGTGTTGACGCCGTGATCAATAGGTTGTTTAAATCGTTGGTCGTTGTATGTTTCATTTATAAAATTAAAAAGAAAAAGTTTTTGGACGGCTAGTACATTCAAATCTTTACTAGCACAATACAAATTTTCAACATAGCGACTACCATACTCGGTTTTGAGCCCTTTGGAGTTCCATAATTCTGTAATGCGCTGCATTACCCCAACGCTGTTATACTCGTACTATACTGAAGTACTGACTCCACCAAAGATAAGTATACTTGCTTCAGTACTTCGAACGACGCGTAGTTGCTCAAATGGTAAAGAGCGTATGTTGACTGCCGAAGTCGCTTGCCCACGTATTTGAGACTTGTGCAGGCACTCAAAATGATGCAACTTTTTTTTTATTCTTATTACGTTGTTAGGTCGGATATGCATCAGTTTGGTTTTTTTCGAATTAATAATAAGGCCATTGTCGTGACACCATCGTAGTATAATGTTGAATTCTGTTTGCATTGTCTGAGTACGAATGTCAATATCTTTGTTGCTTACAACTATGGCAGTATCATCCGCATATTGGAAGCCGAAGCTATTTTGCAACACGGATAGCATATCGTTCACATATAGAACTACACATACAAATCTCCATTATATCACAATTAATCTTTGCACGGGTCAAATGACCCGTAGTAACTACAGCTACCGGGCAGGTACAATTTATTGGTACAAAAAAATAGCAAGAGAGGAGTGAATATTGAAAAATACATTTGATACATTTTTAAATAAAAATATTCGGCAAATGGCGAAGATAATGTTATTTACAATAAATTCCGACATCAAGTTTAAAATGGGTCATTTGACCCATCATGCTAGGTTTAGTGTTAAACTTCAAGTTCAATATATCAATCATACTTAAAACCTTGCTATTGTTTTGAGCAGTATTAGTATATTATTATGATTATTATTTTATCTAAGGATTCCGCATTACATCGAGAATCTTCGGAGAAAAATCGTCCCACTAAGGATAAACTCATTTGGTTGTGAACTACTTGCTCATCTCGTTTCCGTTTCAATTCAAAAGTAAAAACTAGCTTTTAATTCAATTGCCTGATACGCGAGGGCCAAACTTTGTTTCCTTCTGCTGTTTCCTACTCCTCTCAATTATTATTAAAAAAGACTCAAAAATGTCTTCATAAAAAATATAATTTGATTGAAAGCAAAATTTTCATATTTTATACGATGGAATAATCTTCTCTGTCATGTGAGAAGTAAAATCGGACACAGATAATTTCATAAACTTTAAACGGATATAAAAATCTTTGCATTTTCAATACTTTATTTATCTTTCTTGTTTCACTTTTTTGTAACACATTCATATAATACTCGTAATTACTTTTTGTACAATATCTTGTATTATATTAATAGACAATTAAAATTAAAATATTAATAGACAAACAAATAAATGAATTTAAAATAAGAACAATTACAATCCCAAAACAAAATTGTTCGTGCCTCTTCCTCTTTCGAGTCACTGACAATGCTCATGGAGTATCAATGTCTTGTGACTGAACAATAGCACGCACAACACGAATGGTTGCTGACAAGCTAGGCCCAGGTCCACCTCGGGCAGCTTGAACTTCACATTCATATGAAACCAAATCTGGATATTCTGAGCCCTTTTCTCTCATTTCAGGCCTAAACGGATCAAGCTGTAAGCTCTCGTTCAAAGACGAATATAAACGCTCTCTAAGTAATACCGTTTATATACATATATTATAATATAGCTGTCAATTAATAAAGTATCTTTCATTCGTTGAATGAAGATATCAGTGCATTTATATAATGAAAGGTAACGCAATTACGTATGCAGGAAGAAACAATTTTCAATTTATATTGTAACCGATTGTGCTTAAAATTATAAAATTAACCTTAATGTATATATTAATATAGATATACATATGAATGTGAATATCATTTATAAAATGTATTCTTTTAAAACAAAATAAAGCATACATATCTGTATTTTAGTAGTAATAATATGCGTATGACCACAACAGCAGATTCCCATTGTCGCAATCAGCATAATACAGTACTTCACATATGTATGTATGTCTACAAAAGTATAGTATGAATTAAAAAACTATTCAGGATATTTAACCCTCTGTGCCATACACATGTATTTATTGTGAGCTACGAAATCTACCGCATCGGCATGCAGAGTATTGTTTTAATTTTATTATCGTATGAATGTATTAAACAGTTAAAATTTGAGCAAGTGTTCCAAAATTAACCTTATCAACAAATTTATGAAGTCCCAAGTTACTACTTTGCGGTATAATTTGTTTTCATGGGACGAAAAATATGGCTCGACCATAATGTGCAAACCGTTCATTTCGCAAACAAATATTACACAGTCTCATATTATGGTTGGAAACTATACACACTATAAAATAAACTAATAAAGTTATGAATATTCCATTTAATAATAAATATAAAGCTATCCATATATTTGCCTATGTAGATATAATTTATATATAGCTTCACCTTCTTAATCAACTTCAAAGTGGCGCCCCATCTGTCAAATGTAGAACAATTAAAATAAAAAGGAGGGACCAAGTAAATAAGGCACATATCTGGCATCATAAATACCAATCAAACTACAGAAAACGTTGAGCAGTCTATTTTAGAAAAAATCTATTAACGTTATATGACTAAAGAACAAGTACCGTCAACACGCTTCGGAAATTCCCAGATTTGTGTTTTTTCATCATACAATCACAAGATAGAAGCATCCACATATTGAGTCGAAATGTGCATACATATGTATTATTTTATAAAAGTACATACATATGAGGTGGTGTTCCCCGAAAATATGATATTTAAACTCATTCGGGCGGACTAAGTTAAATGGATGTCACACAATGTGTGTTATTTTAATTTGTGTAATGTGCCAAGGAATGCCTAGACCCAAATTTGGTTCTCACACTAAGACGATGGCAAATCGAACGAGTAACAAATATGCCACACATGTGTGTGAACAATGTGTTTACGGCTCCCCTTTTCGATGTCATATGACAGCTGGAAGATGATACGCTAAAAGTTAAAAAGGGCATATTTAGTATGAAAGGATGTTTTCACTTATTTTGATTGCGTACTTTAAAATACGATCAGGGAGAATGTAATTACATGACAATCGTTTTAAGCTCTGGCAAGTGAATACCAAAATGTGAATATCTACCATTACCATTTTGTGCCGGCAGATTTCCACTTAATTTATCTTATATAGAGAAATACACATAAAGTACATATAAATGAGGAGTTTTTATGAAACTCGAATTAAAATATTTCCTTCCCTTCTTAGTGTTAATTTGATTTTTAATTCGTCCTTTTATACTCGCCACTTATGTACATTTCAATTCGGCGTTCAGGGATTGACGCAGTGCGATAAGGAAAAAGTCCAGTTATCAAATTATTTTCACTTTTTTTTCCTTTTTTTTTGTGTTCATCTACTCATCTGTACAACACAAAAAAAATGTGTAATGGCAGGCTGTTGAGTATACCCAGCGGGTGGACAATTTAAATTTAATGCGATGTTAGCGGGACTACATTAAGGGACGGTGTATGTCGATTGTCGAGAGAATGTCAGCTGTAAATTAACTTATTATTTGTTTTATTGCACTCTTATTTCATTTCAAGAAAAAACATCACAACGTTAATCAAAGAGAATTTTATTTTCCTATCGATACATTCTTCCTACCTTGCCACTGTCCACCACAATTCGTCCGTTTTTGCTCCCCATATTCATTCACATCCAGCTTCAAATTTTGATTGATGCACAGGCCATTTTTTAACGAATAAAAAGCTTCGTATTTTTGGATATAGTGGATTTTAACATTGACACTCAGTCGCTGGGTTAAATTGGAATTCATATAAAGGATATTAATTCGGAAAATGTTGAATAAATTCAAAAATCGATTTTTTTTAGAATTTCAACTTTAAATAAGGGCTTTCGATATCTGCGGCATTTTTGAGTACCAAAATGAGAGAATAGAAGAAAAGCTCTCTCTCTGGAAGATATAATGTACAAAAAATGCATGCACAAAAATTGCCTAGATAAATTTGAAGATTAATCGATTATAGACTTGACAGCTATATTATAATATATGTATATAAACGGTATTACTTAGAGAGCGTTTATATTCGTCTTTGAACGAGAGCTTACAGTTATTATATGTTTCTAAGTCGCTCAACGTTGACCCGTTTAGGCCTGAAATGAGAGGCGCTACAGTCCGAGGTGGACCTGGGCCTAGCTTCTCAGCAACCACTCGTGTTGTGCGTGCTATTGTTCTATCACGAACGGAGGGGACCTACAGTTTAATGCCGACTCCGAACGGCGAGATTGAGAAGCTTTTTCTAGACAGTTATACTCTTTGAGCATTGTCAGTGACTCGAAAGAGGTGGAGACGCGAACAATTTTTTTTTTTAAAAATTGTTTGTCTGAACCGTTTCGAACCTAGTCTAATGCACATGGGTCGACGCACTAACCCACTCGGCCACGGCGCACCACTTATTATACTCTCAATCTTAAAATGAAGCGTAATAATAATGTCATGCTATGTGACTATCACAATCGAATCAAAATAATATAAAGCGGCAACACAATTAAACATTTTGTCCATGTATATGTGATTTGAGTGATTTCTATGAAAATATCCACAATCGATCAAAACAGCATTTTCACCCATCAATTTAAAAAGCAGGATTAGGCAACCAAAAAATGTATTTTCTTAAGAGAACATAGTTCCTCAATTGCAATAAAATTCTAAGGAAACACCGAATCACAATCCCACATAATCACATAATAAATATATGCTTTCGATATGGATTCAGTTCAAATGTTTTGCAGATAACATACGAGTTTACCAAGTCATAATAATTTATCTTAACAATTGCGGTTAATTGTAGAAAATTTCTTTCTGTTAACAAAAATTTTAAGTGAATTAAAAAATACATCCTTTTCTAAAAATAGAATTAAGTTTGTATTAGGTGCTGTGTGGCATTTTCTCTCTGAAGGAATACCAAATGAATGAGTTCTTTGATGAGATGACTCCGAACTGTGGAAACTTTCTTTTGGTTGAGTTAATACAAGAATTTTATGGAAAATTCTATTTTTGGATTTGACATGTGTGGCTCTTTTACAAGCCTTTTACAGAAAACGAATGAACCATCGGAAGTGGGGGCTGGCAACTCCATTATTCAAAAGAAAACAGAAAAATAAGTTGACGGTTGAGTTTATCAAAACCGCCTGCACACTTTGAACGATGATTCGTATCTTTCGCCGCAAGATCCGTGCGTTTACTACATCGTGTGCCCGGCATGGTGATCTTTGTACTCAAGTATTTTGACATCTGTTTCCTTTTGCGGTAAAATAATATAAATAAGTTATTGAACCTACATATGTACAAATATATGTATACTGAACGTTTGTTTGCTGCGAAGACTTTTTATTCAAACAGGAAAAAATACAAACCGATTTAGCATGAATTTGAACTTATTTTTAAAGTCACTATTTCACGGGCAGTTTTGATGCAATACATACTCGTACATACAAATAATTTATTCATGATATAAAACCAAAAAATAGAAAACCGAGTAAAAGTCTGCTGGATACCTGGCCATACGGGGATAGAAGGCAATGAAATGGCCGACTCCCTGGCAAGGAAAGGAGCATCAGAACCCTTCATAGGCCCTGAACCATTCTGCGCTGTAGGAGTCCATCTCCTCAGAGAAGAATTCAGGGAACTGGAAAGAAGGAATCGAATAGAAACCTGGAATAACGCTCGTAGAATGAAGCAGGCCAAGAAACTCTTAGGGCAATATAACAGGAAGAGATTCGAGGCATGCATCAAAATGAGCAAGAATAACCTCCGTATCCTAACAGGCTTTATAACAGGACACTGTAGACTCAGGGAGCATCTAAGGAAACTAGGGGTATTAGAAGAAGGTCTCTGCAGATTTTGTGGAGAATTTAATGAAATTCCAGAACATATACTGGGATTTTGTGAGGCACTAGCCCACAAAAGAAAAATAAGTCTGGGCAAGTACCTACTATCAGAAGAAGAAATGCAATCACTAGAACCATCTCTCATTCTCGACTTTGATATGTGCCTTAAATGTCTTTGAGAGTAGCGGCGAATGCGGCACAACCCAACAATTATCGACTTTAACATGATTGTCTTTCGAAATGATAGATTTGCCACCATCTTCAGTCGATCGTCGACGGTAAAGTGGATATCCGTCGTTTCCAGTAACAGTTTCCCCAACAAAATCTCTTGGGTACCGTTTTTTGCATTTTCCATCAGACATGGTAAGCCACATGGACCGTGAATCATATTTTTGGTAACGACTTCAAATGAGCCTGGATCAACTTCGGCATTTGGTACAATATTTCTGCTGAGATCACTCGGTCAATTTGATTTAGCGTGATTTTTTTCAAATAACCAAATCAAAACATGTGCATGCGGCAAACCACGTTTTTGCCATTTGATTGAATACACCCAACAGCGTGTCTTCCCAAAAACATAATGCTTGACCATGAAATACATTTGTTATAATTACAATAACAAATCAAACTTATCAAGGATACATTTTTATAATCCAAACTGGGCAAGTTCGAGTTGTACTCGCACGGCGAAGGTTCCGTCGCATAATATTGATGGATGATTTCTAAGTATCACACGATGTTTCCAAACTATTTCAGTTGAATTTTCTTCTAACTTCAACCCAAATCAACTATTCAATCAACTATGGATGAATGTTGTTTTGGTTGGATGTAGGAATGTATGAATTTCCTACATCCAACCAAAACAACATTCATCCATACATATATCTATATCTCTATCCAAGTTTATCCAACACAGAAAATCCCTTCCATCATACACATACCCAATCACTGCTCATGCGTGCGGTGTGTGTGTGTTCATTTCTGTTGGGCATTTAGGGGTGAGATCGTACTAAGAGATAACACTCATCAGCGGATGGAGTGGTTGGACACAGCAAGAAATTTATGTGTGAAAATGAAAATACTTATCATTTTAAATCTTCGATATCTCAAAATTTCCACATAAGTCGATATTTTGATATTTATCATTTCTTAATGCCTACACTGAGGTCTTCAAAACTGTGTTCTAAGATCTTCAAAATTCGCATTTCGATGACTGATCGTTTTTGGCAATATCTCGAAAACAATTAGAGCCAGAATGCTTAATATTATTTTAAATGAAAGTACTCAATGAAGCCAAGTTTTTGTAATTTTTTCAGATTTTTAAATACTTTGGTTTAGAAATGGCAGAGAGGAGCGCACTAAAAAAAACTTTGGAGCTCCCTATTTTTCAAAGGGAACGTTAAATCAAAAAGTGTTAAAGCAAACCTCTACCTCATTTCAAAAGATCTATCGATGGATATATCACTCGAGGGGATGCGACAATGTTTCAAAATCATTGGCAACTCCACCTCTACCCCAATGGCCCCACTTTTGTACCAAAACCTTTTCCACAGAATTCTGAACAAAGTTGCTAAAGAGATCAGTTCTCTATCTCTTACCATTTAAGAGTCTATAAAGGTCAAACAAACAAACATTGATTTTTATATATAGAGATAGTGTATAAAAACCAAAAAGTGTGACGTTAAGCAACCCTGCCTAAGGTAGAGGGGTCCCAGGTTCGAGTCCCAGTGCATGAAAAGTTGATACGCTTTTATCCGGTTTTTTAAATCTGGTCCAGTCGCCATTTGCTGTTGGGATCAAATTAACGGCACTAGCATTGGAGCGGTCGATAATGGTAGTAATCTGACTGTGGGTATCACAATGGACCAACATGATCTAAGTGTGCTGGTGAATTCAATAGCAGCCCTCTTACCTAACCTAACCCAAATAACTTCCCTGATTGAGACATCATTCAAAATCCCTTCAGGTAATAAGAACGAATAAAGAATACTGTAACATTTCATTTCATTTCATTTCATTTATTTCACATCAACTTTTTCGAAGTATAAAGTAGATAGAAACACATTCAATAGATTAAAAATAGTGTTTAAAATTATTATTTGCATTGAACCTAACATGCACATCATCATTTGGTCTATTTTAAAGTACTTACTGTTCTTTTGAAAATCCTGTGTATCGTCGCATCCCGTTCTTCCTGCCATAGCTACCAATATGGTTATTAAGGCTAGCTGTTGGGTTACAAAACTCCAAAAACATTTTGTAATTAACCAATTTTGATGTCTTCCCATTTTTCATATTACAAAACATATGGGCTGAATTATAACTCTTCGGTGTACTACTTTGGTGATATCTAGAAGTAAAACGTTATATCTATATCCTTTCCACTTTCTCGCTTTTTCATTTTTGTTAACATCAGGTTTTAGATTATTTCTTTGATATGTTTTTATTTTTGATTTCAAAAATTGTGCACTTAACACCAGTTTAATTAATCTCCATGTATTTTATGTTTGCATCATTTATGACGCATATTGAAACTTGGGACACAACTTTAACGTTAGACACGACAAAAAAATGATGTAAGAAACTTGATTATTTCACTTAACATATTGCAATGCTTAAATTTGTTGAATTTATTTTATTTGTGCTTATACTTAAGCATTTGCGTGAATTTTTTTATTTTTAAGTTCGACCGATAAGAACATAAAAGGTCAGGCTATTCTTAAACTGTAGCGTTAGACACTTTCTATTCCTCAATGAACTGGATGCAATCAAACAATAGAGCAACTGCATCTGGAATCTGGAAAAAAAATGTAATCATCATTAAATTTCATTTCGAACGTAATATAAAATTACATGTTTTACAAAACAAAGCTAATATTAGTCGTAACGACAGAATATAAGTAAATAAATATGGCAAATGAGCATATCATACACATAACCATCGAATTCCATTTGAAGGTACAAGTTCAACCATAAACGAATTACAAAAAAGTTCATAAGTATAATGCAGCATATACATATCTATATCAAGGAGACATTAAAGAAATTCATAAATTTACATATACAAAAAGAATACCACTATGTGAATGTTCATATATCTATTGACATATTTATGTTCTTATCTATAGAACACTCATCCATAAACACTCATCTAGTGCTCCTTTGATTTCCTAAGTCAGAATCTCAAAAGTAAGGTTATGGTATGGTCTATGGTAATTATTATAGATATTCGTTCCATGTTGAACGTAATAAAAACGTAATGAAGGTTATGTACACTAACTTTTGAAGAAATGGGGAAAATATGCAAATTTTACGACAATTTTGTGAAAAATTTTACTTTGATGTGCTATTGCGCCTCATTGGTATTGCTCGCACATCTACGAAAGGGTTTACTTATTTAATATCAAATCAATATATTTATTCCATTATACCCCTACAGTGGGAGGCTAAGCATTTAAATAATAAGAAATGTATTTGAGAAGAGAAACAACTTAAAGATTTAAGGTTGTCCGCGCTGCGGTATAAACATCTATTTTCTAATTCATTTTCTTATATATTAATAACATTCTTTAAAAACTAAAGCGTTATAACCTTTCTTAAAAATTGTAATTCCAGACATAAATAAAAAATCTCTTGAGCAGCATATTAGATATAATGAATTTATAATTTAGGTCTCGTTCTAAAAAAACCAAAATAAAATAATTCAGCAAAGTGAGTGGAACATTCTGTCTGACGGCGTTATTTGTGTCCCCGTCATCGTTTAACAGTCTGCAGAAATATTTCAGTATCGACTGAGCCTCTACTACCAGTTGTCATCCCAGCATGCTTCCGTTCGAGATTTAATTCTTTTGGATAATTGTTTTACCTTTTGGTTAAACTTTCGGCCTTCATTCCTACCGTAACATCTCTCATCATGCTCTTTCTTTTTCTTTCTTAGAAGCCGGTTCTCTTCCCTACCTCTCTGTTCGTAAAGCTTCTTGCTTTACTGCATGTGCCTTCCTGCAATCGTCGTCAAACGTGGTTGGTGTCGTAAAACCCAGCACAGCAGTGGCAACTTCTTTGATGGCTTCTTGACAACGCCTCCATTCTTCTTCAATTATTCTCGACTACGTCGATATCCGCGTTCTTATCTTGGCTACAACAAGGAAATGATTGGAGTCGATGTTAGCTCCTCGGAAAGTTCGGACATTGAGAATACTAAAGGAATGTCTGACGTCGATCGCAATATGATCAATCTGGTTGACGGCTGATTGATCAGGTGACCGCCAGGTCCCTTTATGGATGTGTGGTATGGGAATCGCGTAATAACTACAGGGAGGTTCCGCCCCGAGAGATCATAGATGTCATCCTTACTATTATCATCCTTCTCAATGTTACCGAATTTTGCCTTGATGCGGATTGTTATGAGGCGCTCGCTTGCATATTTAAAGCTTAAGACTTTGCCTAAACAACAAATCCACATCCAAATAAGAGCTGCTTTCGCGCTCTGTAGCAATCGCCGCAGTAGAGGTCGCAGTTTCTCATCCTCCTTTTGCTCGGCCTATCCCATCTGCTAATGTATTATATTAAAGAAAAAAAAAGCAATTACATCTTCTAGCTGTAAATTAGGAACTTAAAAGAAATTCAAATTTTGGGCGACAATTATTACTCAAATGCAATTAATACTCAAATGCATAGAGAATAAGGAAATATATTATTTTGTCTCCGTTTAGAGAATTTCCTCAAATGGTCTATGGTGCTTGTGGTCTCCCTTCTTTGAATACATTTCTCGTCGACACTGGTGTGCAACAGCTTCACTTATCCATTGGTGTGGAATGCACATGCATTGATTTCTGATTTTTGTTTCACTGATTTTAGAGAAAACTTAGAGTAATTGATTACCTGCTTAGCTGCTTGAAATTCCTTCAATAAAGAAGCATTTCGAAGATGTTGTTTTGGGACAATATAGTTTCATTAAGATTGCATTAAGTAGTAAGAGGCCTACACAAACATCTTTGTATTAGTTCGAAGTGATTTATTTTCCAAAATGTAATGTCATTTTCGATATCGTATTTTGTATGCTACATTAACTTTTTCGTCATCTAATCATTAATGGTTCGACCATCCGCTATTGACTAATGGAAATGTGATGAATTGGGATAGTGGGTGTAAGCTCTTGATCGCAATTCTACCGAAACGGACAATGTTATACCACACAAGAACGCAACTCATCTATACAACAATTGATGCTTCCACATAGCTTTAGAGTACAGCCGATGTGAATTTTCCCAAAAAAAACCTTGTTTCGATAATCCCAGCCTCTCCGGGCGGAAATTTATTTGGATTAGTAATGGTTCATCAAAGCCTTGTCAGTGACAAGTCCACCCATTTTGCTTTGAGTATTGAGTCTATAACTTTGTCGCATGAAATTTCTCATATTCTGGAGGTAAACATTGTAAATTGACGTATCTGCACATACATGTATTTTTTTACCCACGTTTGATGTAATGAAACGATGATACGTTTACGTAATATTCAAATTAATCAAAATTTCGATTTTTTACAATAATTTCATTTTGAAAAATTGGTATGCAGTTGAGTTTTAGCATTGCAATTTATGCGCTTGTCACGTTTATGTTTACAGATCCATATCTGCAATTATGTGCATTCATTGATATGTAGGTTGTTTTAACAATATTTTTCATTTTAAACCCTTCCTATTTGAGTTTTGCAAAAACCCAAAATGTACACTGGCATTGCTTCGAATAACCTAAATATATCTTCATACGACGGCATCCGCCTTTCGCCTATGTTTCATACCTTCGCCTTTGTTTTTGATATGTAGTTAGAAATGTTTACGTTCTGTTATGTGATTTTCTGTAATATTGTATTTCCCAACCTACTTATTGAAAAGGAAAAACAAAGGACATTTTGAAATGTTTTTGAAATGAAAATTACTGTAGACAGAAATTTGGATATACTAGTTTATGGAGAACTTTGTAAATACGTGGTATTTAAAATATGATTTGCAGCACATTTAATATTTGTGTGCCTTAGAAGAATGTACACTGGCATGAATTCTACACACGTGCATACGGCCATGTACATATGTGAATTCCTTTCAAAGCATGCCTTATTTTTCCTTGATTTATAATTTTTTCCGTCTCAAACAAAAATAAAAAAAAAAAAACTTGTTAGCATTCCATTAATGAGAAGCTCCATCTGTTCGCCTCGCATCTCTCCCTACATCCATACATCTCTTCCAATTATTTCGTTTTATACACTCTTTAATACTCGCTAAAGGAGTTTCAAGGGTTATGCCGAACGCCCAGTTGATTACACTCTACTCATGTATTTCATCTTTGGTAAATCAGTGCTTGCTCTTTGCAAAAGTGTGAGTCTTTTTTTACACTTTGTGCACATTTAGATACAGTCATAGCTCAATCTTCATGTGTTTATGTACGTCACATTAGTGCGTGCAGGTGAATTTTTTCGTTAAATAGACGCGACTGGCGTGTACAACAGTTCAAAGTTGTATTTTGTCAGCATTTTCAGTGCTATAACTAAAAGTATAAAAATACAGCAACGGAGTCCCTTCTTCTGTAATGCGAACAGAAATAAAATTCTTGACATCTTGCCAACAGCTGCTTCTGCTGTTGGTATCAAAAAGTGTGCTCATCATTGGGTGCCGTGAAACTCGCAAACAAAAATTTGAACAAAACAGAATGATGGAATATTGTAAGATACTATTTTTATCAAGAGTCAAGCATTGCTTATTTATTTTTGAATCGAATGGGATGCCCGGTGTTACTTTCGTTTTCTTGTTTTTGTTTTTTTTTTTTAATTTTAGGACATTTATAAATTTTTTGAAGAGCTATTGGCCATTGCGAAACTATGAAAAATGTTGTGTTAATATAGAAGACAATCATTTTTGGTTTTCCGTGTTTGCAAAGCCCAATAATAGGATTAAATGAAGCCTATCACAATGATACGTTTTAATTATCCTTGTGCGCATTGGTGCCTTACATATATTAGAGTTCATTATACGAGTAATATGAATTCTTATCGCATTGAAATATATTTGCCTGTTAAGGTTGCAAATGTAAACATTTAATAAAATGCACACTCGCAGGCGCTTTTGAAAACCTGTATTTTGAGAAGATATAAAACCACAGGTTCGTTATTAAAAAAATCTCAACGTGATTTGGGTATATTTAGACTATAAATACTTATCATTTAAACAAACATATTCGTATAAATTGTGTACAGAATTAAATGCCAACAAAAATCATCTCTTATCTTTTACAATTTTCTTTGATTTAAGTTAAGTCCATACACCACATAGACTATAACTATACATATAACATTTCTTTTCATTACTTCCCAAAGAAATATGTTTAAATTCGTACAAAGACAAATATTCACTTCATTCAATAAATTATTAATTTATGAGCTAAGGTCCAATATTTGGGAAGTACTGCAAACAAACAATACCACTTGTGTATACCACACATACATATAAAGAGATAAAAGTAATCGTATGTATGAATGTATATACTTCCCTTGCAAAAATATCAATCACAATACACAATTTGTTGGAGCTTAACTTTCCTAGATGGTTGCGTTTCTATTTTCACATGCCCGTATATGCAATATGATTAGACAAACAAAACGCACAGATATGTATCAAGCGGGAAACATTAATATATTAAACATAAACATAATTTCCAGTTGTAAATTCCAATTTGAGTGAGAAATAATTGAAAATAATTTCAAAAATAAGAACTGTGAAAGTAGTTAAATTCAGTTATTGAAAAGTTAAAACAATAGCTGCTGCTTTTAAAGTTTATAGAATATCAGAACCTTAAACTAAATACAGGGAAGTAAGCAACTGCAATCCAAAATATATACTGGTATGAATCCTCAAAAGGAAACAGATAATCTCAAGACATCGTGGGTGCCGTGGCGTAGTTGGTAGGTGCGTCGACTCCTACGCTCGAGGTCGTCGGTTCGAATCTCGAAAAAATCATTAAACATTTTTTCACGGCTCCACCTCTTTCGAGTCACTGACAATGCTCAAAGAGTATAACTGTCTAGGAAAAGCTTCTCAAAATCGACGTTCGGAGTCGGCATTAAACTGTAGGTCCCCTCCACTCGTGAGAGAACAATAGCACGCACAACACGAGTGGTTGCTGAGAAGCTAGGCCCAGGTCCACCTCGGACTGTAGCGCCGCCATTATTATTATTATTATTAATCTCAAGACATCAGCTCATGATTCTATATATGAGTCAGCGTTTCGATCCGATGAATGGATAAGATATGACAAACACACTTTTGTATATAAGTAAGAAACTATGACAAGTGGTTAGTGTAATAATAATAATAAGTAAAAAAGGTGCGTGATGGGTAGGTGCGTAGACTCCTACGCTCGAAGTCTAAGGTTGGAATCTCGAAAAAACACCTAACATTTTTTTCACGGCTCCACCTCTTTCGGGTCGCTAACTCTCACTAATTACACAGAGTGTAATTGTCTACAAAAAGCTTCTCAAAATCGCCGTTTGGAGTCAGCATTAAGCTGCAGATCCCCTCCACTCGTGAAAGAACAATAGCACGCACAACACGAGTGGTTACTGAGAAGCTAGGCCCAAGTCCAACTCAGACTGTTACCATTATTATTAATATTATCTTTGAACAATCCTGAATTGAATTGAAGACCTCGGGGTGTGTCACATGTGTAACACTAGTACTGCGACTGTAAAGATATATTGTACCCCCTTCTTTTGGTACGGGCTTTGAGTGTTCCCTTCAAAAATTTTACAACTTCTCTAGATATGATTTCTTGAACGTCTTGTTGTTTGGTTTATCATTTTGAATCTTTCTCGGGCAAGACTTGGGCAGGCGGTCAGTATATGCTACATAGCCGGACCACATCGCCTACAGAATTCTGTGCTGTTGAGATTCAATTTATAAATGAGTAATTACGTGGCCCATGTTCTGTTAGGATCTGCTTTGTTAAGTTCTAAAGCTTTTTTGGCTCGTCTGGGATTATAGCTTTGTTCCATGAACGTTTCTGAGTGTTCAATACCCTCTTGACTGTTCCAAAACTGGTTCCTTTGTTTTATGATCTATTTGTGTAGATATAGGTTTGTGTCCGCGTTCCTGAACCCATAAACAGATGAAAGCCCTGTGAAAGCTACCTGAACACCTTTCTTAGCTTTCTTAGCTTGTATGTCAGCCATTTCATTGCCTTCGTGGTTTTAATGGTCTGGCATCCAATTAACAATTCTAGTCCAGAGAGAACTTAGTAGTACTCCTTAGTGAATAGAACCTTAAAACCCAATTACTCAAGCCGGTTTTATTTAAGTTTAGTGAATTATAACTACTTTGCTTTTTCAAAGTCAGACTCACATAAAAAACTTCAGAAATTTGAAGCAAAGTATTAAACTTGACCCTACTAACCAACAACTTTTTTAAAATCGCCGAGAAACTGCTCATAAAAAGGAGTAAACACAATTAAGATGTCCCCTTTAGATGCATCATCAAGTTCCTTCCATAGTACTTGTTTTCATAAAATTCATAGTTTCAGTATTTGTAGGGTGAACTTTATTGCCATTGCTTCATATACTCATGTTGCAGTCAATTGTGAAAGCACATGTCACATGTATTGCGAATGGGAGTCTTCTTTAGTTTTCACATTCGGTCAACGTGCATCACACTTGAGGAAACTGAATTTTTAAACATATTATAAGAAACAGGTCAATTCTCTTGTGTAACATTTCGTTGTAGCTTCAGTATAAGCAATGGCCGTTTTTTTGACTACACATCGTTGCACCTTTATGAAGAATAACTCACATAAATACGAATGTATGAATATTGTAATACCAAATACTTAATTGCTTTAGATTATGTATGATGTGGCCTTGTAGGATTTTTTTGGCTTAACTTCCATTGAATATTGAAGAGAAAGGAGTAAAAATTAATATGTATAAAATACGATTTTTGATCTGGGTAACCAATGAATTTGAGGAAAATGTATTCTCATATCTAAGTTACATCACTGATTAGAAATGCATGGGAAAACTCTTCCACCCAACAGCAACAATGTGCTGTGGATGGTTGTCAGACATTTCTCATTTAGATTAATTATTTATTACTTACGTGAGCTTTGCAACCTTTTCTGAAGCACGTACCACGTGGATAACAGTAAATGTTCATCCGAAACACCCTCAAAATATTTCCTTTGGCGGATTTATCGAAAATGTAAATGATTAATTACTGTATCTTCTTGCAAAACACTGTTTTGGCCACTAAGACCATTAACTTCATTCTTAATGTTAGTTTAACGATTTTTTCATATACTCTGATCAAAAAATAGATACATTTAATTTTTTCCAAAATATTTAAATAATGAGTTCAAATGATTGTTTATTTCAGTTGCAAAACTAATTACACTAACACCCTGTGAAGTTACCCCTTTGCATTACAACTGCAGCAATTTTTTTCGGCATACTGCTTATCAATGCTTGACATGTCTCTGCTAGTTTTTTGTTTCATACCAAGTTTTTTGAACAAATTGACACAATTTGTCTTTATTGCTAGATGTTTGCTTAGCCAATTTCTTAAGATGCGCCCACAAATTTTCAATAAGCAAGTCGATTTTGTTGTCAACAAGGCTTTTTTTTACTAGTTTGGAAGCATACTTCCACTTGGGTGGTTATCCTGCTGAAAGACAAAACGCAGAGGCATGACCTAGGGACCTAGACCTAGAGGCACGACCGAGGGTTGACCTTGGCTACCGTCATTTTGTTTGTGGTCTGAAATATTGGACAACACCATTATAAAAAAAACATGCCCAGATCATCATATTGCCGCCTCCGTGTTTCCCTGTATTTTATGTGTAACGGTTATGGAATTTCTGGGCTTGATGACATAAAAGGGTCACTTTTTGATAACATTATTACAGTCCAACACGGATATAAGAAACTCTTATATAAGAAAAAATCGCTTAAAAGGAACGCATGTGAAAACACAGTGTCTTTTCTCTGTCTCTCCATACAAAAAGGAGCTGATATAAGAAACACGCTTATAAGAAACATACGGATATAAGAAACGAACTTCCATTCACAATATCTCCTATTTAAAAGAAAATCCAACGCATAAAAGAAACATGTATTTTTTTGTTCATTGAACTCGATTTAAATATCATCGCATGCATGTAAACGACTCAGTTCAAGTAAGTAACAATAACGTTGTAAACGCACCTTTAAGACAACGACAGCTAGTTCAGAGTACAAAATGTCAGTAGGAAAACCCGCCAAATCGTGAATATTTTGTATTGACTTTTTGATTAGTGGTAGTTTTGACTTTTGTTTGGGGTAAAATGTATAAAAAACAAAGGAATGCGTTGTCAATTAAAATCAAAAAATAAACATTCTCCAATAGTTGAAGAGTGGAAAAACCAGAAAAGAAGTGGCAACAAAATGTTATATTGGTTACATCGAATCAATATACATAACCTAGAGTAAATAATTTTTTTAAGGTCATTCTATAATAGGAAATTTCGTTTCTTTATCAGTTGTTTTCATATAAGAAATGTTGTTTCTTATATACGTTGTTTTCATATAAGAACACCTCGGATATAAGAAACAAATTTTGTGTTTTTCAGATGTTTCTTATATCCGTGTTGGACTGTATTCGGCGATCATTCGCTGGTGTCGTTTTTTTCGGTTTTTGGACAAAATGAAGTGACCTTCCCACACATTTCGCGGTTTCACACACAGATTTTCCATCTTCTCTGTGCGACAGAACCAAAACTCTTTCCTCTGTATTCCAGTGACCATGGTAAACCTTAAATGTCAATTTCCTCCTTCCAAATTGATACAAAGGTATTAAAATAAACTTAATCTTTTTGGCAAAAACTCGGAAAGAAAATACAGATATAAATTAATATTAACCACAATCTGAAGTGTATCTATTTTTTTGATCACTCGATTTTTATGTGTCAATTTATCTTCATTATAAAGATATTTATGTTTATATTGAAAACATTTATAAGTTTTAAGTTTTTAATAAGAATACAAATATATTAGCCTGTTTTGCGAACTTTCACAATTTTTTTCATTATGCTACGCTAAAGACGAAAACTGTAAGGTGTATGGAAGTGTATGTATTTTTTTGATCAGGTGTGTACATATGTGTGTACGCTTTATCATACAATGTTACAGCAAGAGAGAACTGACCACATCATAAATCGTCTAGACAGTGCCGAGTGTCGGTATATTTTTTTACTGAATGTAATTTTGGTATTTGCATTGCGTTTCTTTTAACGCAACGGTATATGGACACAAATATATTTGTTGAGACAGTTCGAGCAGAAAGGGTTGTAAGCGTAATTATAAAAGGAAATTTTGTATTTGATAATTGTAATAATAATAATAATAATAATACAGTCCGAGGTGGACCTGGGCCTAGATTTTCAGTAGCCACTCGTGTTGTGCGTGCTATTGTTCTTTCAAGAGTGGAGGGGACCTACAGTTTAATGCCGACTCCGAACGTCGATTTTGAAAAGCTTTTTCCAGACAGTAATACTCTTTGAGTACTGTCAGTGATTCAAAAGATGCGGAGCCATAAAAAAATGTTAGGTGTTTTTTTAAGATTCGAACCTTAGACCTCGAGCGTAGGAGTCGACGCACCCACCCACTAAGCGCCGTGGCTTAAAAAAATATGAAAGTGAAATTTTAGAAAAACTGACCCAATGCTCTACGATACTATGGATTTGTAAACAATTTAATGTTAACAAATTTATGATCTGCAGAATCAAAAAAGGAAGGACTTTTAACAAAATTTGTCGGGCAATCAGTTTGTGGACATGGCTTTTTTAAATTGTTTTAAATATTTGTTCGACTATTGCAACTTTTCGATTTTTGCAACAGGTCATGCTTTTATTAGTTGCGAAAATCTAAATTACATTGTATGTATTTCCACAAGTGCCCACTGGATACAACAAATGTGTATTTAATCTTTCATCTTACAATTGTTTTCGTTTGTTTATTGGCACCAACAATTTGTATCCAAATGTGAATTACTTTGAAAAATGTAGATACAGTATATCAAAGTGAAATTCGTACAAACACTTGTTTTTTCTATTTTTCGCTTAAAACGAAAATTAACTTTATTCAATAAAAAAAGTTTGACTTTAATTTACAATAGATGGTATTTTTTTAAATGATCTTATGTTCAAAATGTCCAAATTAATGCAAGTAAAATACTTGCATATTTAACGTTGAATGAAAAAGCTACGGTATTTTACTTCTTTAAGAAAAACGCAGTGTCTGACTAGAGAAATGATTAACTTACAATACTATAATAATGGCGGCGCTACAGTCCGAGGTGGACTTGGGCCAAGCTTCTCAGCAACTACTAGTACAGTTTAGTGCCGACACCAAGCGACAAGATTAAGAATCTTTTTTCTAGACAGTTATACTCTTTAAACACTGTAGTGACTCGAAAGAGGTGGTGCCATGAACATCTTTGTTTTTGAAAGATTGTTGCTTGTTTTTGGATTTGAACCTAGACTTGAAAGTATAGTCCGGACCAATTGTTGTCGGCAGGCATCCGTATGAGATGGTCCTGCATCATTTTCTAAGTCTATGTCTTCCTCTGTTTCATCTTCTTGCTTTTTCTGCTCTTCATTTACTTTTAATATGTTTCCAACAACTTTGTCATCCGACATAATCTGAAATCCTTGATCAGTACAGTCACAAGTGAGCCATTCATTAATATCATCAGCATCACATTCCTTGCATATTTGTAGGTTTAACATTAGCTTATTTATATCCTTCAAAATGGAATCATCCGTATTGGCTACTGAATTTTTGTTTTCCCGCATGAGTACTCTGTTCCAAGGATTGCTTAACGTCTTGCTTTTAATCAAATCCCACGCATCTACAACCATCTAACAACTCTTGAAAAAAGCCAAAACGCCTTCTACGTCATCATCAATTGATGACAATATACTCGTATGTAAAAATTGTTTTTTTTTAATATTTCAATAATACTTTGATCCATAGGTTGTAGCAAGGATGTCACATTAGAAGGCAAAAACTGTTTTTGTCTGTTTTGAATTTTATTCCAGATAATTGCGAATCCACATAATCGAGGTCCGGATAATCGAGGTTCTAGTGCATTGGTTCGTTTTAATTAAGGTTGTACCCAAGGAGTGTCCGCATCTTTGCACGGAAGATACACACAACACATCATCAAAAAAAATATTATCATTTGCCATTATTCTATTAATAAAAGTTTGCCACCTCAGGGACGCAATTCACAAGCGATAGAGAAATCATCAATCAAAAATGAGGAGCAAAACCCGTTTTGACATTAATTTATTCAAAAGGTTCCTTTCCAAATAACCAGGAGGGTGTCCCTAAACTTTTCGTCAACCCAACCCAGCAATTGACATCATTATGTGTCCTTGAACCCCAGTGAAAAATTACGCATCATCCTACCATCAAATTACTAGTAATTAGCACACTTCTGTGTTACCAATTGTTGACAGAGAACCAGAGTCCTTCTTAAAGGAGTTCTAAACAACATACATAGCAATTTATCCGTGCTGCAACCGGTATGAACGGAAATAGTTGACAGTAGTGATTATTGTCATTTAAAAAAAAAATAATCGTAAATAAAAAATACTAACCACATAAAATTTGCGGTCAGGCTATTTGTGTATCCATTTCGCTTTATAGTTTTTTATGACCCATCATTTAATCCCACAATGTTGATTTATTGCAATCACAATATGAATGCTGCACAGCATCTGTATATTTTTGTATTATTATTATTGTTTTCAGTTACCGCAATTGCAAAAAGCCCATATTTTATAATATAATAATTATACACGATTTACGTATTGATATTCGTTTTAGGCTTTTGGATGATCATTATTATTAAATCGAATCAATAAAATTTCACTTTATTCACATTTGTACTTCACCGCAAGTTTAGTGAAATAGCGACGGGCAGAAGGTGCTTCCGAGCATTGAACTCTTAAAAACACAAAACTTTTGATTTTAAAGTGATTCACATGAACCGAACTAGATTTACGACAATGGCTATTATATTTTTCACAATATACTCGTATGTATGCATATATTCAACGGCTATTATAATTTCATTCGAACTGTATATTCTTAAGCATTAATGTTCGGAAATCGAAATTAAGACTGTTTCAGTATTCAGGTTACGGATATCCCATTTCAGAATAAATTGAGCGAGTCTCATTCGAACACGAATATAAAGTTTGTCGTCACACGAACCGCACAAATCAACCCTCGAATCTAAACTGAATGCGGCGGGTATCTTTTGTATCAAACATCGTTCTCAACATTTTTTCGCCCAGATAGAAATGGCATTGATGATGATGTTCGTGTGTTGTGGCACAAGTAGGCAGGCAAGCAGATGGGTAACTGGCATGACAGTGTTCTCGCCGGAAGCTGAGCACATTGCCGTTGTGGCGCGCATGAAGACTCTTTGGGGAAGAGCATTTCTGAGAATGTTGAGAGAAATGCTCATATGTTGCACGGTGGCTATGTCCTCATGTGTTGCAGTATAACAGCACCATTCCTTTAACATTACCTATCACTCAGCAATAATTGCGTGATGTATCCGTACATACGAATATACATACGAGTACATGTTTATACATACCAAAATTAACCGTCTCCTCCGCTTTGTTTTTATTTGATTATGTATTTATTTATTTTTTGTAATTGATTCATGACTTTCAAAAACGTTAAATTTGAGCGGAGCCACTGAAGCCAACTACTTATCCGATTTTGTTTCTTTCGTTGACAATATTGATCCAAAAATATTCAATTAAATAAACTGTTGCGGATTTCTAACGTGAGAATTGCTGTTTTATCTGAATAGTACCCGGTTAAATGCGATTTATTGTCTTTGCTAAGATACCCTCTCCTATGATTTTCTTTATTTGTGAGCATTGCTCATGCATGAATGCATATATGCACAGATCATGCATATGTACCTATGCATATTAAAACATATGTACATATGTAGATAGGCTAAACGATTTTTTTTATAATTGTCTATCTATCATTATAATTGGCATGGAAAATGCTTACGTTTTCTTGCAGCATGTGTCAAACAAAAACAAATTTTGGGTGATATAAATCATTTTTCTAAAGAAACTACCATATGGAACCATACCCAGAATCGTGGCATATACAAAGGTAGTTTAAGAGAAATTCACTTGTAGCCTTGTACCCATAACAAAATTAGAAACTGTTTTTCGAGTATTATACGTTGAAAAAACCAAATCTCTTGTGGCATCTCACAAATTATTGCTTTTGTTTTGGCATGAAACCGAAGTAGACAGTCAAATTAATTTCCAATGGAAATTTTAATAATTCATCCCTCAAAATATAGCTCGAGAAACTATTCTCTCCCCAGACTCTTTGCAAATCTGGGTCCTAATTCAAGCATTTCCCCTCATTTGACTTTGGGCGCAGAGAAATGCGAACAGCAGTATATTTATTTTGCAGATTGAGATGATGAGAGTTTCGTTAACTTTTCAGGGTGTCGGCGTTAGTGGAATGAATGACATGCGTATGTGCGCCCACGCACATCTATCTCTCTCTCTCTCCCTTATCCCAAACCAAGCAAACGCACCGTAGTGTCCGGTGAAGAGTTGAAGGTGCTAAGTATTATATGTATATACACATTCGTATATTTGTACTTATATTTATATTTTTATGTGCCAACCTTAGAAAATATTTTGCCATGTTGTAAATGTTTTGAATATACTCCAGGACATTGCGGTAGGACGTTGTGTGATTTAAAGAAACCTACAATCGTAGGTGGTGCCAGGACAGCTTATGCCTTACTGCTTTTTGAAACGTTGTTGAAACGGCGCAACTTCTTGAGGTAAGTTGCTGCGTGCAGCATACAAAAAAATAGGGGTGAAAAAGTATAAGTGAATTTTAATTGAAATGAGTTGCTGGTGATATTTATTTCTGACTTTATGACATGTATACTAACATAAATATGTACGTGGGAACGTGCTGCATAATGGATGATTATGTTTGAGGTTTTTGGTAAAATAAGCAACAATTCCCTTGAGTGAAAATATCTTTGTTAATAATTGGAGCTATGTGTATGTTTTGCAATAAAGGGGATTTTGATAATTATATTAAAAAAGAACAGGATATTTGCATAATAAGATATTTGCTTCATATGTATGTACACCGAGCTAACTACATACATACTTGTTTAGATTACTACTATGACTACTATGGCTGTGGCACACTTTTCCTTTCCATGTCCATTTTATTAACCAAACCAAATGGAAGCTTTATAATTTCGACGTGTCCGTCCGTCCGCCTGTCGTGTCTTTCACACTTTTTTATCACATATCGGCATGCAATTTTAGGATGAGGTACTTTAGGCCTAGAAAGCATATTTCATGCACGCAAAATTAAAAAGTGGTGCCATTTGGGGGTAGCTCCCATATAGGTGAAATTGCCATGGTTTTTGAAATAGTGACGCACCCTATCGAGTGATATATCCATCGACAGATCTTGCCTTGCTTAAATACTTCTTGATCTAGAGTATCGTTTGTAAAATATGGAGCTCCAAAGTCGGTTTTAATTTACTCTACAATGGGAGCATTCCTAAACCAAAGTGTAAAGATCTGGAAAAATCACAACTTGGCACCAACTTGGCTTTAATGAGTATTTTCATTTAAAACAATTTCAAGCATTCTGGCCATAATGGTTTTGAAGATATTGGCCAAAACCGTTAGATAAATCTGGAGATAGGTATTCATATATGTGTGTATGGATATTTGTTTGCATCAATGCATGTACATATTTTGTAATGAATAGTCGATTGTGTTGAAATTAGAAGACATGTTTGCATCAAAACTTATTAATGCGATGAAACCTTCCCAGCTTCCCAACCCAACCTTGTCCAGCTTATATTTGAAGTAAATACGTCAGTAACACGACAGGTAACATTTTCTAATATCCTGGTTTGTACCACTTTTTGGTATCTTAAGCATGCTGCGGAATTCTAAAGTAACAGTGGAAAACATTCTCTGAGGATCAAACGAAACATGTATATCTTGGGGAAAATATTTTGTATTTACTCGATCGTTTTAAGAGACTTATTTGATCAAATTAAAATTATCAATTTTTTTATTTTACACCTAAATATTTAAAATAATTATACTTCTTATGATTTTTTTCATTATAATAAAAAGGGATAATTAGGGACTTGAGTAAATAGATTATATGTATTTTCAAAATATAATTGTAAGTAATATACTTTCTATCACTGTTTTTAGAATGCCGCAATATGTAAAGATATAAAATAGGATGTATATTCTCGAAATTCACGTATTGCTAGATCGAAACTGTTTTTTAATAAAGCAACCTCATCAATTGTTTGAGCTCTGTCCAGGTTGTTACGAGCACAGGAAATTATTCCAAGCTACCAACAGCATTCCAATTCGTTAACGATGCTCGCTATGCAATGTCAATAGTTCTGTAGATATTGGTCAATCAAGTTTCAGTACACATCAAATGTCTTTTCTGTTAACATAGGATTTTGAACAATTGCAATTTATAGTAGGCGTTGTTTTCATGTTCACTGCTAAGCTAACTACGTTAAATTTCCATTTACAGTTAATCAAATCGCTGTTCTCCCTCAACTACATTGGATTGAATTCACTTTAGTCAATATTTCATAACTAAACCAAAGGATAAGATGGTGTTTCAGCATAGATTTTCTAAACAATAAGAAAAATGTTTGAATCCTACTTAATATACTATAAATTCACAACCTTCATCCTTTGGTAAAATTTACATATTTGGACTTTTTTGTATGGAATGTTCTTTATTTTGGCCCAGGAGATATGAACGCAAATTTGATATATCCTGAACTTGATTCACAGTTGATAAAATGGCCAAAAAACTAGACCGACTTATGACGATCGATAAAAATGCCTTTAAATTAGACCCCAATGCTGCAAATGCTCGGCTTTTATTTAAGGATGTAAAGGTAATCGAGAATAGGATTATTTCTATACCATACGAGTTAAAAGGTTTTCTGAACAATTTATGCATCCGGGAGTGTCTGGGGACATTTCGAATACAAGAAACTAACCTTTTCTATTTTTTCTGTCAAGAACAATGTGAACAATTCGTTCATATTAACATATGTAATAATTCCCAGCTTAAACCTTTGGAATCTAAATAATTTTGACAGTAAGTACCTACATGCACAGATTTTTCTGTCATATTACTTAAAGGGACTTCAACATTTTACTTAAGCTTTAACTCGATTTTTGAATATAAAATAACAAATATACAAATTTCAAAATGATTCGGCATTTTTTGTATAAAGTAAAAATGTAATATTAACTACTGTTTTCAAATCTGCAAAGTAGTGGGGAGGATATCGAAACATGAAAGCACTTTTTTAAATTCAATTATGTCCAACCTTATTTTTAAACACCATAATTTTTTAGATTAATTACTAATTAATTAATTTAAAATATATAAATATACTACGTCCATCGCTAAATCAGTAACTTTTAAATATCATTATATACATACATACATCACCTATATGATTTAATATCAACTTTGCCAATACCGACACCGCATCCGACCCTTATTAACAAAGGACTGTTGTAAGATCTTATCGATCATTTGCCAACAATAGTTGGTGATGAGGGAATACCTTGTCATTAACGTTTATTGAACTGCCTGCATAAAACAATAGAAACGTATTAAAAAAAGAAACTATAATATATCACCTAAAATCAATAATTATGAATAACAACATATAAAAAAAAATAGTAATATTTGGTATTGCAGAGGCAGCAATACTTAGGGAATAATCATTGCATAAACAACACAATCAACGTAATGAACATCGATGTCACTGTAACGATTTCCCTTCCCCCAAATATCAAATGAGTTTAATTAAAAGAAAATACAATTGCCCCTAGGTCCAGTTGTTGTTGCAGTTAAGAAATAAATCTTGCCACGTTACGAGTGCCCAACCAGATCAGGGTAGTGATGTACTTTAATTTCCTTATGCTGGGCAATAGGGTGGTAGTGTGTGTTAGTCACATACCGATGAGTTCGCTCCTCTGTTGACAATATTCCCAAGGGGAGTAAAATCAATAACCCACGATAAGTCAGATGCTCGGATGCTGAGATTTACACCGGGGGATGATTATCGCCGTACTTATTTAATGTGTGGCAGCGGACATACTCAACTCTAATGTGTGCTATAAGCCGCTAAATTTACCCATATATCGGCGTGTGTTTCCTAACTTTCTCTAATCACATCTGACCTTCCTCGTTGAACATTGAAAGCGTTTTGATTTTGTTAAAATGAACCATCAAACAGTATGTATGGGTTTGTGTTTTAAGAAGGCTGTATCGAGTTTTGATTTTTTAAATGAAGGTCACTGGCCACGAATGAAAGTGTGTTATATTAAGGTATACTCGTATGTTTATATGCACGTACGTGGTTGATTATGAGAGGGGTAGAAGCGAGGACATTTTATATATGAAATTATTTCATTACTTTTTTGTATATGTATTTTCTGAATTTTTTACATATTCTTGCATTACATATCTCTAGAGTTGTAAACATTTATCTTGCCCACTGCGGAGCGCAGATCCAGGACTCACGCTAAAACATGGAATTTTATTACCCCTTTTGTATAATTCGAGGACTCAATTCTGGTATGAAGTACCTATAAGAGTTTCAGTGGCATAGACGAAAGAAAAAAGATTTTGAGAAGTTACACATGTCCAAATTCTAAATTAGTCAATAGACTTGTCTATATAATCGATTTTAGTTAAACTAAAGATACATATTTATTTAAAATAAACTTCTTGGACTTGAACTCCACAATATTTAGTTTTAACATTTGAATAATTGAATAATCAAGAAGTAATCTAAGCTTGCAGTTTTTCTATCAGCCATACCATAAGAATAACATCACAAATTTGTCCAATGTGAACAGTAGTCAAAGTTCTAAGGGCGAACTTAAGAAAACCCTTGAGGCATGCATACATACAAAATAGATACATATCTTAGGTATGTATGTGATCACTTTCGACTTTTATATGATCTTCTTAGAATTTTGTTGTCATCCACACATTACTGAAGTAGAGATACTCGTATAAACAGATTTCGGTTCATATGTGCGTGCATACATACTCGTACGTACGTATGTGCGTACTTTGTTCAGTGGGAGGACTGCCACTATATTGAGGGATTATTATTATATTACTATTTCATTTGTATGTATATTTCGAGATCGATCGGAGAAGCTTTGCCTTTTCGGTAGCAATTTTTCGATTTTCAATTTTCAATTCCTAAATATTTCGAATCAATTATCTAATTTTCGTCTCTAATTAACCTATTATTAGATATCTTAATGCGAATAAATGAACGTAATATTCGCCCGCGATATTTGCATTTCCACTCGTAGTCAGGCAGTCATCAAAGCCCTGGACCTAGTCTCTCAAGATTTGAAAGTGTAAAAAAGCATATTTCAGACATCGTTTAAAAGAAATCGCAGTATTATGTACTGCATATCCAATTAATGCATCATGTTTTCAACTATCAGCAACTGTCATATGGATAATTCAAAACTCTGAAGCTCAGCTAAAGACAGGATGATCAGTAACGAGAGTGATGTACATAGTTACTCTTAATTAGTTATCAGAAATGTAAAAGTGGTTAAAAGTCTGCTTATAGAATGAAATTCGAACAGTACTGATGATATTGAGTTTCGATTAGATTAAAAAACGCATGAAATGTGATGTAAATACTAATTCTAATAAATCAATTCAATTAGACCTTTTCTTTAAATGATTTCATCTGCCAAATCATACGTCAAATCATTTATTGCAGAAATACCAGTCAACGTAGATTTCAAAGCTGCATAGTAGTAGCATAGAGACATATAACTTGTATTCTGACATTCTTGGTCTTATAATTTGAAAGATGTGTATACGTTAGTATGTACAGTTTTTCTTATTCATTTATGAAAATGTTCCGACTAAACATGAATAATGTAGTGAGTATACTTATGTGTGCGGCTGTCAATGTCATGAATATTTTGTGAAACACTCTCACGTATAAAAATAATATGTACTACATTTACAAAATATGCACATACTCGTACATATATTTATATTTATATAAATTAAAAGAAAGTGCAAAAAACGTTACGCAAGGCACAATCAGAGAAAAAAGGCATTCATTTCTTCGTAATTTTCTTTCTTAATTGCGACTTTTTGTGTGGCAACGCGCAGCTATTCAGAACTTCCAAGTATGAAGCCATTCACTGTTTTTATAGGGACTTGGAAGGACAAATTGTCAAGAAGGTTACAACTTTTGATCATTTTTAAAGATACGGCAAATGTGAATATTTTTTTAACAAAATATTGATGTTAGAATCTGTTTTGAAACCCTAGATTATAGTACAATAAATTAAATTCTTTATACGCGCGTATATATGTACATTTGTACACATGTGTTATATGTGCATACATGTAATTATATTTATTATTCATGCTGTCAGAATGTTAACTGAGATTCAAAGAAGTTGAAAGGAAAGCGCGACAAATGAAGAGAAATGCGAAAACTGCAGAAATTGGTGAGAGGGCTGGGTTGGAGACAACATTGGAGACAACAACTTATAAGAAAAAACTGCATCTTCAGTGCATGAATACAGTTCTGTTTCAAAAGAATTTTATGAGGAGAAGACAGAAGCTTAACGATCAGCTTAATTATGGTCGGATTGAAGAAATCAAAATATGAAATGAGAAATTGTTGCGTTTTGTTTTTAAAACAGACATCGAATCTATCTTACAGGATAGAACTCCCTGTACAGCGAAAGAATGTGTCCTTTTTACCGCCGATGATATGGAAGCAACCAATGAAACAGGTTAAATATTGTAACATCAATGTTTGCATTATACATTGACTCAAGATCTTGTCGTACTTCTAAGCTTCGGCATAACGTATTATGGGAACTCAGAGATAAATAAAATAGGTTTCTCTCTTACCACTATATAATATTTATTAAAATTTTATTCAAAAAGTACGAATTGTTAAAAATGAAGAGCGACTATCTCGATGGACCAGTTCCGAGTTTAACGCGAAGCGAACTGAAAAGTTTTTTTTTTTCTTTTTGAGCTTTTATGAAATTTAACGAAGGTTAGTGTTGCCAGGTATACTGTGTCGCTTCGATATGTATTACCATACACTGTTTTCTATTTCACTGTTGCCAATATAAAGCAACGCATATGACAGGGTGCATAGAGACGAGCTATACAGCGCCTTGTCTAGTTTTGACATTCCTGCCAAACTAGTCAGACTGAGCAGGACGACGATGGAGAACTCTCGCTGCTCCATCAAGGTCGGTAACGAACTCACCGAGACGCGCTGTCATGTGACTTCTTTAACATCGTTCTTAAGAAGATCGTGCAAAACTCACTGGCCAACATAAGAGACACGATCTTCCAAAAGTCTGTTCAACTGCTAGCTTACGCGGATGACATTGACGTGATTGGGCGAACACAGCGAGCCGTCAATGATGCGTGTGTTGGCATTAAAACGGAAGCGGCTAAAATGGGTCTGGGGGTGAACGAGGGCAAAACCAAGCATATGCTGTCATCGATAAAGGACACACAATCAGAACGTCACCATAAGCAGCTATAACTTTGAAGTAGTGAAGAACTTCGTCTACCTCGGCTCCGCGGTAAATTAAAAGTAAAGAGGTAAAGGTAAAGAAAAGTTCTGCATGCGATCTTTGGTCTTGTTTGCATGCTATTTCAATGCCAACGAAATTGTGCGCACCTTGAGGCAGTGTGTTCTTTTACTTCTACTATTCCGCAATTTTTGAGTCACTGAAAATGCTCAAAGAGTAAGACTGTATAGAAAAAAGCTTTTTAATCTCGCCGTTCGGATTCGACATTAAATTGTAGGTCTCCCCGTGAAAAAACAGCAGGACGCACAGAGAAAACAGAAACAGAAAAAACTACCTCAATTGTTAAAACCCAATTTCGAAACATTACTACCATGATTTAAATTCAACCCTAATATCTCAATCCATTTCAGACGTACTCTAGAACAAAAATAAGCATTTGCTATAAAAATTGCAAACTATCTAGTGAATGTATATGAATAAGAAGAATATTTTTAATATTTCCACATTTCTGGGGTTTTTTTTCATAAAAAAGTGACAGAAAAATAAATAAATAATAATAGTAATTATAATTACCTCAATGCTATATGAATCAAAGAATAAATTGGCCACGAAACAAAACGCATCGAAGCTCCTGCTGCATTGTTTTCCGCTTGTTAGCCGCATGGGCAAGCTCCTCATCCTTCGTTCGAAGGCAACTGGGTCACATGTCAATAGCAGAATATTTCGACAACATGGGATATGATTTATATGTATAATCCTTTCACAGTTCAACTGTGGAAATGTCCTGTGTAGGTATGCAAATATGGTCGTCATGTGCGGTGTTAATTCCTGAATTTTTATTGTGTTCGGAGTTGAATTTTAGAGTGTATTTATGCCTTCGTTTGTCATTCCATTAAAGGACCCCATAGAAAGCACAAGAGACTTACATTGCATTTTTTGTTAAGTTGTTGTCCCACACGTTCAAACTGATGATGCACTAGTAACACCAGCTCACGATCTAGAATGACTCGTATTTTTATAACCTGAATGGTACACATCTGTTGTATATTTTATGGGATTTCATCATCACACTTTCTATAGGGCATATCCTTGTTTGGTGTCGGGGGTTGTGTCAACACCGAAAACCCGCCGGTATTATGGGTGAGAGTGCAAAGAGGAACTAGGAAGGTAGAAATGAATAAAACTGTCAGGGGTTGAATGTATGTTGTGGGGCAAAATGTAGCGTGTATATATGAAGTATATTTACACATAAGTGCAGAATACAAATGTGCTGCGTGAGTGTTAAGGATATTCTCAAGTGATGAAATGCGTGTTTCCTTCATTTGACGTCGGACTTTGCTTTTGTCAAGGGTGTTGCGATACTATAGCAGATAATTGGTGACTTACTGAGTGAACGTTATAGAACGACATCTGGGAAGGCCAATTATCTTTAATTAGTTAAGGCTGCCCCGTTAATAACAAGAATCGAGGAAAATTTAATTTTGGAACATGAATTGGGTATTTTTATTCATGCCTAGCTTATCAGTGCCCGTAGGTATGTGGTATTAACCTACCAACAGTCGTTTCCCTTAATTAATGGTTGAGAGGTTATTGTCCTTGGAATTGATGGTTTCAGGAGTTACTGCTATCTATGACAAGTTATCTCCGCATTAACTTAGAACATGGGGTGAATCGGATACACATTTTGTACATCTGCTTGTTTACTTTATATTAATTTCAAATTATATTAGTTTCAAAAGCTTGTTTCAAAAAGCGAAATATGCGCAGGGCATGGATATAAATCAAACACAAAGTTTAAACATTCAACTCATTTAGACAGATTAAAGATTTTAATTAAACATATTTTGAAAATAATAAAATATTTGATGAGTTCTTTTGTTGAAATTGTTTGGCCTTCTACAAAGTTAAAGCGTATTTTTAAATCCTTACATTGAAATTAATTTTTGGTTAGATGATGAATACTTTAAATTGGACGGAATGAACACAAGTGCCTGAACCGTCATGACTAATTTGAGTTCGTTAGCTTTGAATGGATATACAAAAAATAATTAATAATCTTAAAACTTTTGATGTGTGGGTGCCGTGGCGTAGTGGGTAGGTGCGTCGACTCCTACGCTCGAGGTCGTCGGTTCGAATCTCGAAGAAAACATCAAACATTTTTTCACGGCTCCACCTCTTTCGAGTCACTGATAAAGCTCAAAGAGTATTACTGTCTAGAAAAAGCTTCTCAATCTCGCCGTTCGGAGTCGGCATTAAACTGTAGGTCCCCTCCACTCGTGAGAAAACAATAGCACGCACAACACGAGTGGTTGCTGAGAAGCTAGGCCCAGGTCCACCTCGGACTGTAGCGCCGCCATTATTATTATATATTATTTATTATTATTATTAAAACTTTTGATGTAAGACATATTATTGCTTTGCTATACTTTTCGTTATCGAAGAAATGTGTCAAAGACACATTTTGAAATTAAATGATAGTTGTTTCATAACAAATCAATTGAAATCAAAAAACCCCGATACTATAGCAGAACATGTGTTCTATCCAGAAGCTTTTGGCCCAACTACAACCAAAAGAAAACATAAGACCTGCTTAACAACAGTAGAAGAAATATATCCAGAATCACAGCAGTCTGCACTGGACACTGGGCTGTTGGCAGGCATGCTGAAAGACTAGGCATACCATTTAACTCGCACTGCCGTAGCTGCCGGGTGGAAACTGAGCCAGAAACACCCGAGCACTTTCTGTGCAAATGTCCGGCTCTAGCTAGAATCAGACAACGAACTCTGCGCAAAGCCTTCTTCAACACCCCTAATAATCTCTCAGAAGCAAACATTCATGGCCTGCTAGCCTTCATAAATTCCACAAAGTGGTTTCAAAATTAGGCTAATTCTGAGTGAATGCACACTCTTTTTCACCCCCATCTCACAAATTAGGTATCCCATAGGATGTGGTATCAAAACGGCGCTTTCATGGCGCTGATTGGGTGCGAAAACAGGATCTGTATGTCCACCGCCACTTTTACCTACCTACCTACCTATAGCAGAACATTGAGCAATCGTGTATGATTAATAATCATCATTCATCATTCTTCAGTATAAATATACAAACATATTCATACGTTTTTTATAACCATTGTTTCTCGGACTAAAGGTTTTGATTAATTTAAATTAATTGATTAGTTAAGTTGAATATAAGTTTTTTTCAATAATTACCTCAAGCTTTTACTTCTTAAGTTGTGAAGAGGAAATGTCCTTGCGATGGAAACATTAGTTTTATTTCTTAGCATTGTTTCCATAGTAGAAAAAAGTTGAAAAGTTATTAATATTATTATAATATTATTAATACCCCTTCATACATACACTTTAAAAATTGTCTAGTTTCAATAATTAAAACTATCATAACCATGTCCCAAACTTTTGCATTTTAAAAGATAGAAACATGTCAAATTGTCATTAGATAAAGTGGACACAGTGGATTTGCAAAGGATCTGTGTCAACCGTCTCCCCAACACAAAGGGATATTCATCACATAAACTGGTCCTCTGAGAACTATAACGTATAGTCCACACATCATCACTCTTATTGCACTATATTAGGTGATAACTCAACCGAATACAACACCAGTTGGAACAAACGGGAATGCCGGGACTGGAAAAAGGAAAAACGATACAGAATAAAAAGCATATGCGTGCAATTAGGGAGTAATAAATTATTGATATCCGTATCGAAGCAGAGGGTTAACTTATCCGTCATGTGGTTCTAATTGCAGCAGACTCCTAAAATAGTGAATTTTTTTTTCAAATAAAAATGTCATCGCATCTGTATACGCGCATATATATACTCGTACAATGAAAGATGCGTAATGTGTGAAAAGCAATCACATTGAATAGTTCAAAAAATTATATACTAAATATGGATTCCACATAAAAGTATGTGTCGGTATGTCAGATTAAGTGGGGTGTCTATCCCATCCATTGTATGCTTTTAGATCAACATATGCGTATACACACATACGCAGAATACTCAGGCTTATAAGATTGGAAAGTGAAAACAATTCTACATTTTCGGGCAGTAGTAACGGTATAAATGGTAAGAAACACCCCACATTAGCGATAAGAAAGTGTCAGCGTAAACGTGACAAGAATCCTAAACAATTACATCACAATAAAATGAAACCGACTCATGCATAGTAAATGTATGAATGTATGGGGTATACTACAAAAGCGTAAAAATCACGTTCAGCAACGAACATTTTGGCCCATATCATTTTGCCAACACCTGCAGAAGATTTAATGCTGCAAAAAAAGTGTTGGCTTTGAGAGGAACTGAAGGTCAACCCAAAAGCAGCGCTGCCACTTTGAACCCACTTAGTAATGATGTTTGCCTTGCCCAGTTTGTAGCTAATTATAATTACCATGCCTTAAGCAGTTTTTAACGTCATTTACATTAAAAAATAAATATTTTTGGTGCAAGAAAATAATGATCCGGCCAGTCCACAAAAGAAAGTTCCACTTTGAGATAGATACCACCATGAGAATGGGAAGTTTACTCGAAAAGCCATGTTGTGACCGCAAATATCAACCGAAAGTAGGTAAAGTGCTGCACTATCGCAGAAGATGTAGCGCTATGGGCACAAGCGGTTATCCAACAGCTCTTAAAAGACACTATCATATACTATGACGAAAATGCCACCAACGAAAAACTCTGAAGTATAAGACCGCAAAAAAAAACAAAAAGATTTGAGAACGGAAGAACGAGAAAAAAACACTTAGCGCAACAGTTCTTTTAGGGGTGAACCTTATTGAAATAAATACTTCGTGACTTACAATTGCAATGCAAAACTGTGTTTTCCACGTTGAAAAACCACGACCATGTACATATGAATATATACATATTGTATATTAATTAAAAATTATTACGGCACGCAAAGCGTATTCAAATTGAAGCCTGAGGGTGAATAATATGTACACAGTTTCAAAATCCCTAATTAAAACTATTACTATAAAAGAATAAGTTAAAAACACTCTTTTAGAATGCAAAATTGTAAAGTAAAAAGTTACTAGACGTAAAATTTGTTTAAAAAGTTAAAAAATTTAAAAATTACAGTTTTTATAAGAAAACACTGTAATTTTATCAAAGATGTTGAATACAAACAGATCTTAGAAAACTTCAATCATTAAAAGGCTCTATAAAAAAGAGGTTTTGGCAAATTTAGCCATAATTATTATTATTAAAATTAATTTAATTCTCGATATTCTCTGTATGACTGTCTATCACAAATATGAAAATCTTTATGTATAAAATAGTACAAAAGTATAATGTTTTGATCAGGCACAGTTAGTCAACATTGTTATTAGTAAGGACGAAAATTAGCGGACCTATGTGACTACCTTGCCGAACCCCTGAAGATCTGCATAAGACCTCATACTGTCTGCCTTCCAAGTAAGATTTAATCCATTTCACGAAACCGGATTGGAAACCAAAAGCAGAATAATAACTTATGTGGAATTTTATCAAATGGCTTACTAAAGTCAGTTGCAATGACATCGACTTCTTTCCCATCTTCATGCGCACAGTGCGTGAGTGACAAACTCTGTAAAATTCGTACTTGCCAACCTTCCTTTGATGAACCCATGTTGGGAAGGAGAAAATAAAGATTTGTAATGAAAAAAACATTGACTTATACACAATGATTTCAAAGAGTTTGGGTATGCAAGATAGTTTGGCGATGGGGCGATAGTTGTTTATTTCGCTGGTTAGCCTTTTTTGTGTACGGGACCAATATATGAGTTTCTTCACAGCAGGGAATGAGCCAGGTGTCTAAAGCACTTTTTAAAGAACACTTACGGGTAAACCATCGGGGCCGAGGGTGAAAGTCTGCGAATAAGTTTGCAATGGTTTAGAAATTTGACAATGAATTGTTGACAAGTTTAAGAGAAGGTGGGTAGTTATCGCATTCACGTTTGGCATCGAAAAACAAATCATTCCTTCAGACTTGACGATAGTTGTAGTGTTTTTTAGGCGGAAGTTGCTGCTATAAAACGTATAAATGTGCATAAAAAGTATGGACGATATCTCAGTATTGTCAGATATTTCAGACAATAAGGTGACCCTCTATTGGGTACCCGGCCACATGAGAATTTCCGGTAACGAAAAGGCGGATGAGCTGGCCAGGGTTGGGTCAATTCCAAGCTCTTCGCGGGCCATATCTCAAGCCAGCACACCGCTTAGCACCTTGCACAGGGAAATAGACATTGCGCCTAACGAGGGAGCTAATAAACGGTGGTGTGTCAACATCGAATGGTGAAAACATAGAAGTTTTAGGTTTCCACGGTTTTAAACTTTTTTGGGCACAATGGGCTCATAGTAGTCTAAGTGAGCCGTTGACATATTCTTCAGGTCAGCAAGGGCACCTATCTACCTAACCTAACCTACGTTTGGCATTATAAAAGCGGTAAAAACTCTTGGGATAGAAAATGAGATTTGATTGCATTCGATCGATGTAGTTCAGACAGAGAGATTCACAAATTTCGGCGAAGTATATATGAAAATGCAGATAATTGGAATAGTGGAGGCCAGAATCCGATTTGAGGTAAACTTTCCAGAGTTTGTTTATTTGTTGCGGAGCAAGCTAAATTGTTTATTATACTAAGGTGGGAATGTAGAACAATTTTTTGACTTTCATAAGGTACAGCTTTCCGAAGACACTCAAAAATTGCAGTCTAGAATGGTGTGAGGGCGGTTTTCATACTAATATGCGCAAGTTTGAAATTGGCGCTACTAAGCAGTTAATTAAGCTTTCCGAAGTCAGCTTTACGAAAATTGAAACTGTACGAAGTCGGAGTGTGGTCCTTTCGGAACAAATCACCGTAGAAAAAATTGAGTAAAATAGGTGGGTGGTACTGGTCTAAAGTAAAGAGAAGATGATCCCTATCAGTAACAATACAATTATCTGCATCAGATGAGAAGATAAAATCCAGCTATCTACCTAGACAGTTGGTTACGCCACTAATTTGGAAAAGACCGGAGTTAGAAAGCAATCTATAAAGAGTATTTTTTTATCAGAGGTTGCATTAGGAGTGACGAAATGTGACCGATCATCGGATTGAACCCATTGAAGATAGGGAAGCTTAGACTAGCCTAGAATGATGACATCTTCATTGGGAGCGATAACATTAAAGAGTGAGTCTACGGCATTAACAGCAAGTTGATAGCCTTGAATTAGTTGGGATGGGCGAATGTAGCAACAAACAAAAAAAATACAGATTACGTTTAAGAATCGTTATTTTGGCAAATTGGTGGTATTAGAAGATTTGAAAAAATGGATAACCAAAAGGACACCGTGTCCAGAAGAATCGTCTTCTTTTCAGATACCATCATCGCGTAGCACGTAGAAATTATAGGTAAAGAATTCGAAGCTGTTGAAGGAAGAAGTGAGGTCGGTTTCAGTGAGGGCAAAAATATCGTATGGCAGCTTTTGGGAATTAAGAAATACAATGGATGACTTTGTGCGCAATCTCCGGACGTTCTTAT
The DNA here is from genome assembly GCA_930367185.1 of Myathropa florea. Lineage (NCBI taxonomy): Eukaryota > Metazoa > Arthropoda > Insecta > Diptera > Syrphidae > Myathropa > Myathropa florea. Next base: position 132,479,433 of record OV884003.1, on the reverse strand, counting down.
AATAAATTTGTAAGTGTTTGACTGTAGGAACGAACAAAGTTTTTATAGTTTGTACGAGTTCGTTGAAGATGAGCTATGCGTTTCTATACGATATGCCACCTTGTTGGGTGGTACATCAAGATCTTCATGAAAATGGAGGGATCAGTTGAGAGGCTTCCTTGGTAAAGCGAGACAATGACAATACTTCAGGTAATACTGTCGAAACAGATGGAGTCGCCCTTGTTATGTAAGTACGCTAAATAAAGGCAGACGTTGTCGTAGATCTAGCGATCACGTAAGCGTGATAGAACATAAGGGCCATCATTACCAGAATCGACAAGTTGCTTAGTGACTTTATCAGTGAGAGGGTACAACGGATCTACAGATTCATACAGATTAGTGGAGTTAGGATGTAAAGAAGCGGACGTACGGACTGCAGATGTAAGGTGTAGAGTGTCTGTGGAAAGCGGTAGACTTGACGAAGAGGAGTTGAATGGTTTAGTGGCTTTAAAAGTGTGTGAGTGAATGAAGTTAATTGGTTAGCACTTAGCGGTTTTTACACTGATAGTGAAAGGGGAAGTAAAATATTAACGTACATTGCATCGCATAATAATAATGTCAACTGTCTTAATAATCGTATTTGAGACGGTGTAAAGTAATTTAAATAGTACGCAAACGACAAGTTTGCCTCCTTATTTTTATAAGAGGAGAGGCAAAACTACGGTAGACCATGTTTAAATGATTTATGTAAAATAAAATTAACCGATCAGTACCATCTTTGAAGCTTTCTGTCGTCGTTAGTTTAGTGTTAACCTGTAACTTGAAAAGGCAAATTTAAATCTGTAGAAGGTAGAATATCCCCTTGGATACCTGGATAACTGTTAAGTAAACTTTGCATTTTCGTCGAAACTTTCCAAGTGCTAAATTCTCAACAGAGTACGAACTTCATGATTTCTTTGGGAATCAAAAATATATAATGCAGAAAGGGTACAAACTCATTGCAGTTATCACAAAAGTTGTATTCAATGCTTATTTCCTTTTACCATCATATAATGGATTCCAATTAAATGCTTTTGCTTCATGATTGATATTAGCATCGGGGTTTGAAGCAGAATCCCTATAAAATGTTCATACCATATCGTCAAGGAGTGCATTGCGTTATAAAGTCAACATTTTTCGTCCACCATAATAGATATTGATCCCATAACATCAAAACTGCTAAAACCTATTTAAAATGAATCTCTTTACATTCCGTTAAATCATCGTCAAGGAACATTTTACAAAAACAAAACAAAATAAATGGAAATCAAATAAGGATTTTTTATATCGATGGTGAAAGAAATGCATTAATAGATGCACATGTATGTAAAAATATGCTGTTATTTGAAATACATACGTGTACACATATACATCATTACCTATATCTTCAAATAAGCCGTATTTCATATATACAGGGAATTGTATATAGCGACAGTTTAAGAGTTACAAAGGCATACTAATATTTCGACTATACATGTGCCTCAAGTCCAAATTTTCTCTTTGATCTTTGTATTGTACGTGAACAACCAATAATTTGATTCAAATGAAAAAAAATTCTCCACTGGCAATTTAATAGCTTATTCATATTACAATGACCATTGATGTGGATATGATCTGGTATGCTATCTCGAATTTGTCTTGTTATCCATTAGAGGGTGTATAAATATAGGTTTACTTCTATCTGGACGAAAGCAACATTAATTTTATCTAACAACAAATAAATAATGAACAAATTCCTTAAAACATTTTTTGTTTACCAAAAGTAATAATTGTTCGTGGGTGCAGCTGATTCTAATTACCACCAGGTTAGTGGTTACAAAATTGATCCAATTAGCAATTAGAGTTCAAGTGAGGGATAATTTTATGGATAAAACCATGAGGATATAAAAAATTATCCAAAACAAAAAACGCTCCGCAATTATATCATCTGAATAGATATTATTTTCCTATTGGTTACAAATGTTACCTAAGGTCTACCCCTCCTATTCATCAGAATGATATTATATAAAAACAATTTGAATAATTTCGGTGAAGCTTTGCTCTGATTAAAAATGTTTAAGAACTTTCTGCGTAATTATCACTTTGAAGACGAACGTTTCAATTGTATCGTACACTTTTGCGTATGTAGGACTTCATTATAAGTGTTATCCTCTACTGAAAGAAAGTAAAACAAGCAAGTACTTCAAATTTCGTACACACAATTTGCTTCATTTCTTTGAGCAAATTAAGTTGTGAGATTTCTTTCTTCTTGTTTTGAATTAGGAACTGTGTAGATTTGCATGACTACCTGTCAATACACTCGTGGTCGTAGTATCCGTAATATGTATTGATTGCAATCTGGAGGCTTAAGCTTCATTACGAATTTTAGATTCAAATGGAGATTTTATAAAAAGACGAGAATTCGGTAACGTGTGTTTGCTTATTCACACATTAAATTGAATTCCTTTGTATCCTTTGCTTAAGTGCACGGTTCATATTTGCTTAACCAATCTGAACACCAACGTGCGCTTAAAAGTTTATTCCCATGTTACGCTGTGGAGCAACCTATTCTCAATGGCTAACTATTCTGTACTTTTATTACTGCATACATATCTTGTTTACCTAGTGTTTAAAGTTTAATGCGAAAAAATCAATATATTTTTTATTGTATCATCTACAAAAAATCTACATGCGAAGTCCCAGTTTTGTTATTTGGATTGCATTTTAAATCGGTTAAACGTTCTCAGTTGACATGTCCCCGATGTGAGTAGGTTTAACGCCATAAATATTGTTCGCCGTCACATCTATTTTTTTTTTGCGATTATAGACATAAATGTAATTATGGAAATTGTTACATATTTGAATCGTGGCTAATATTTTCAAAATCATAACAAGAATTAAGTAAAAGATTCAAAGCAATTGGTTTCAATAATGTTTTGAAATTCCAGAAAATTTAGATACATATAAGGTACATACAAGTAGACTAACAACATGGGCTTGCCAAAAAATTATGCGTATGCACTCCCCTATCGAACTGATTAGAGGGATTTATGTGAAGGTTGTGCCTACGGTTTGCTTATTTTAGGAATGAGGGATTTAATGAGGTGTAGGTTTAAATTTTATATACGTGATTAAAATTAGAAAGCCCTCCTCCAACGAAATGTAAATTTAGGGACGGAACGTGTTCACCTACTTTTATCACAACGCGGCTCACGAATATTTCACGTTTTTCATACATGTAGCAATGTCCTTATGTTTAAATGTGTTCGTGGTTGGCCGTTTACATGTTTATTCAAGAAGCTTCAGTGGTAACGAATTAAACGGTGGTGAAGGGTTTGGTTGATGGGGTACACAAGCGACATGCACCACTCTCAGGACACATGTTGTAGATTCGTTTCAAGCCAACTAAAAAAAACGCAGTATTCAGAAAACACATTTATGTGAATTGTGTATTGTTTGTGAAAATGATACAAAGAGCTGTTTGGCGCTCTAGTGATGAGATAAAGAAATACACTTAGCAATAAACCGCATGTCGACTGTGGAAAACACGTATGCGACATTTTAATTATTAATACTCTGACTGGGGATATGTGCGGATAATACCAAGGCTGGTACTTCAAAACGTATGCTTAATTTCCTTTGGAAAAGTACATGTTTTTAGGTGCACAGATTAAATTTGCATTGAGGGCTGAAGGACCCTTTTGGCGAATTACTGTTGTGTGCATGTTTCTGTACCAAAAAAAAAAAATGGGGTTAATGCCTGGCATGATAAACATTTAAAAATTCTTCACGAAAAGTAGGCAAATGATAAAGTTAATATATATACATACTCTATTTTAAGTGGGGTTTACATTTAGTATATAATAATTTGTTGATTTCTTACCAACTTGTTCATGCTTGAAAAAATACAATCTGTATTTCGTTCTTATGTGGCTTTAAAAAATATGTAAAAAAAATATGTATTTGCAATTCTTCTATAGCGATTGTTTATCTTACTCTAAACTTTTATTTAAAAAATGACTTTTTTTATAATCAAACTTATAAAGAGACATACAAATATTTGTATGCTTATTTTTGTAGTCGATGCGTTCATTTTTATTGCTGTATTTAATCGATTTGATGCCACTAATCCAGCAGGAATATACGTACAAACGTACGTACAAACTTCAACGTCCTCGCAAAGATATTTTGCTTAATGTCTCGGTATGTGAGCAATGTTCGTCCTTCTCATGTCATCTGTTTTTATTTTCAGCGTCTTGCCATAGCACTGCTTGCAGCATGATTGTCCTAAATATTCATACCCTCTACTTGAGAAACACAAAAAAATAGATGTGAAAACTTGTTGAACGTTCCGTAGCGGTTTTAGCATTTTGCGAAGTTGAAAGATACATACCTACACATATTTATTTGACTACATACTACTGAGTCTGATGGGGAAATGAAATCGTTTTCAAATTTGAAAACATTAGTATATATGTATATAAAATATGTATGTATTTTTTGTTGTATTGTATCTGCAAATGTACTCTCTTGGAAGGATGTACAAGCGCTTCTTTGCGAACACACCGAAGGGAAACTAAATCGATGTGTTATCGACAGACATAGTCTTAAGTTATTATCCCGGAGTTTTTATTTTGACAACCTTTCTCTGAAAAGTACTTTAGTGGTACATAACATGAGTATGTACCTTCCATAGTATCTTATTCGAACTGTCGGGTGCGATTTACGATTTGGCTGTTGTGCCAAATGTGAAATGAAATGATTGTGACCCAAACTGTTTGATGCAAAACTCGTGCAGTGTCAATGTTAACAAACAGTTTATTTTGAATAAAACATTTTATAACATAAATGCTTGAAGTTAAATTTAAGGTTTGTGAATATATTTATTAAAACAGAATACAGTAGACGCTCGATATAATAAACAATCCAATACAGTGAACACACAACATTTTATACAGGCTATTCTAAATAGTGAACAAAAAAATCTCGTTATAGTGAACCTATGTTTTTTGTTCTTTGTTTGAACCTTTCAACGCACAATAAAAATAATATAGGATTTCAAAGTCCCTCGTCGGGCCAGTGTTTTCTAGTCGGGTTCTCGACTTCTGGCTTTTCCGTCAGAGATTGAGGATGGTGAATGAAGATAATGATGAAAACGTTGAATAATCCGTCAAATGGTGAGTGATAATGCCACATGAATTATCAAATCAGGAGATAAATCAAAATCACCCAATGTTCAAAAGACCAAATATTCACGAATATTAAATAAAAGAGTAAAAATATACTAAGAATAATTTTATTAGAGAACTTAACAATGTCACTTCCAAAATCCAACATCAAGTAAATTCTTATTGCTACCTTAATTTATAGATTTAATTTGCTGACTCTACAGTTCGATCACCGCGAATTATACTTGGTCGATTTTGCTGACCTAATGTCTGGTGCGATTTCCGTTGATTGTTGAGACTGTCGACTGTCGAACACTAGTGCTATGCAGTGAGCAATATCCATATAATCGTCCTAATTTACCGTTTGTATATGGTACACAGTTTGGGTTGTTTAAAGCAAATGCAAATTGCGAGTTGCTTATACGTGGAATGTATTATTTTGTTGAGTTTTACATTTTTTTTACGTATGAGTTGTTTTTGTTAAAAAAAAATTATTATTTCTTATAAATATTGGCTTGTTTTTTCGTAATTGCAAAGAAAAATCTCATCTCATCTCATCTCATCTCATTTTCAATGACCCGCATGTTCCACTAAAGGGGTCGCGGGGGCAATGCATGCACGAGAGATCTCCAGGCCACTCGATCCTCCTCCATCGACTCTAACTCATCAGGAGCTATGCCCAGGCGCAACCAGGCGAGTGTTTGGACTTGGTCCAACCATCTCATCCTAGGTCTGCCAAGCGGTCGCCTACCTGATGGAACCGCATTCAAGGCACGCTTTGGAAGTCGTGATGATGGGGACATTCGTGCCACGTGACCAATCCAACGAAGTACAGCCCTTTCCGTTCGAAGAAGCAGCTGCCCAACATTGAGTTCCTCGCGCACTGTCGTGTTTCTCACCCTATCCCGGCGAGTAATTCCCACAACAGCACAAAGAAATCTCATCTCGGCAGCTTGTATTCGCGATCTTATTCTTTCGGTCATTACCCAAATTTCATGACCATAGGTGAGAGTTGGAACAAATACTGCGTTAAAAACCGCTAACTTGGCTTTGACACCAAGTTCGGCCTTCCTGATTACAGATCGACCAAGCTGTTTCAAAATTGACCCAGCTTGACCAATCCTACAGGAAAGCTCAGCATTATTCCTCCCATCACTCGTGAAGAAGACCCCGAAATACTTGAACTTCTCCACCTGTTTCAATGGGACTCCACTAACATGTAGAGTGCATTAAATAGGAGTTCTGGAAATAACCATAGCCTCGGATTTGTCCACGTTAACCCTCATCCCAGCATCAGCACATACGGCCGCAAACCTATCTAGCGCGCGCTGGAGTTCTATCTGGGAGGATGTGAGGATGACTAAGTCATCTGCAAAAAGAAGATGACTTACCCTCAACTCTCCAAATGTGAAACATTCCACGCCTCGACTGCGCTATAACACCCAGTCTATATATATAATGAAAAGGAGAGGTGACAAAACACATCCTTGGCGAAGTCCAACGCCCACGGTGTTGATTTACTACCGTTAACCCGAACACAGCTACTACAGTTTGTGTATAGAGACTGAATGGCCCTCAACAAAGAACCATCAATCCCATACTCCTGCAGAACACTCCAGAGTTTACCTCGAGGAACTCGGTCGTATGCCTTCCAAATCTACAAAACAACTGTAGATCGGTTTGATCCAATAAATTGGAATGAAAAAATTTGGCAGTCTAATGAATACGCTAAATTGACTTAAATCATGTCACACAGTGCTATTTGATTTTTTTTTTTGTTTGTTTTTTCCAATTCATATTTTCTTTGTACAACAAAAATGAAAAGTAACTATAGATACCTATTGAACCAAAAAATTATTTATTTTTATTTTATTTTATTTTTTATTATTTATTTTTATTAATATTTTCCTGTCAATTTTGCAGCTTAGGAAAATTTAATAAGATATTAGACGAGAAAGCGTTACGAGTATGTGCAACAGTATTTATTTGATTATTATATTTTTTTCAATTTTTTAAAAGGGGTTTAATTAACAAAAATCTTTGTTTTCTAAGAAAATATTTCATCAGATCATATTTGTTCATATTTGTAGAGGTCAAATATTCGCTTTGGCAAAGTAACGTCATACCCAAGCTGGATTAAAGCACTTATTACCGAATTACCTTTAATTTCCATTAAAGTGATTACTTCAGCAATATTGGATTCCTACCCCAATAAATCAGGTATTTATTTAGCTCCATGCAACCAACACGTATAAGGCATCTACGAGCTACAACCTTCAATTTGAATCTGCAAATATTGAGTTTCTGCTCACATTTCATTCCCAATTATGAGGTAATTTCCCTTAGCTGAACACGTCTAATCACTACTTGAATGAACTTTCTCGTCTACAATTTTATAGAAGTCTCCTAAGAATTAATTAAATCTTTGAAAATAAATCTGAAATGCTGACATTTGCACGAAAAATTATCCATCTTTTCGCACATACATAAAAAGAGCTTAGAAAGGACAGAACTATGTATACACATACCGAAATAATAGATTTTCTCCTCGTCAAATACTCTCATACGAATACGAAAATCATTGAACGTACAATGAAAGGACCACTGATCACAAAAATAAAAAATAAACCTGTCCCATGAAAATGGAGATGTCATTAGCTATAAATGTACCTTTTAAATTGATTACCAATAATTCCGGAAGGAACATATTAAAAGCTATAGCTGTTACTCACACAGTACCACAAAAATAGCAAGCGAAAAACTTTAAAGACTATCCGAGTAGGAAAGGAAAATATATTTAATTAAGTGCGAGAAATAATCGTGGACCATATAATACAAACCACCAAGCCAATGTACTTTAAAAATTTTTCCTGAAAGCAAAAGTTAGGTAATAAAATAAAATTAATTTCCACTCACTGGCAGAACTTTGAAATAGAAATTTCGGATGCCGTCCTCCTTTTTTAGATTGCTTATGTAACTAAAAAAATTACTTTGCAGAAAGTGGTGGAATTTTATAGGGACATGAAAATTATGCAAAATAACTCCCAGCGAATGCAATTTGCATTAATTATTTCGTTGACAAAATGTTCATAAATATAGCGTTTAAGCAAACCACTATTTTGCGGACAAATAGACGTGAATACTTATTCGCATTTCATGTTTCATGTTGCCGCGGTTCTCTGAACCCGCGTATAGTCCCGTAGTTTGTGTTTATCTTGTAAAATGGATATATTTTCTCTTTACTGCAGGATATTACAAAATGTTATTTCACTTACTTGAACAACAAACCTCTTCAGGATGTGGTTGACTTTTTTATTGTAATTTACACTGTTTTGCGTGTCAACGCATCATTTACATACTTTTTCGGCTTGACTCGGCGATTGATATTGATCTGGCTCTATGCATGCTATTTTACACATAAAGACAATATTTAAACACCAGAAAATGTTTAATTTCGAACATAATTCGAATATATGTACATACACTAACTATTTTTCGGAATATTTGGTTTGGTTAATTAAATTTCTCTGTACATGTACGAGTATGTACAGCAATCATTTTCATTGTAACAATTTAATGTTTTTGGAATTCGTTGGAAACTTCGAATACTTACTCGCCGAGATTAAGTTTCCAAAACTAATTATTTTGTAACTGTCTGTCAGATTAACACATTTCTTGGTATAAAATAATTTCACTAAAATATTTCAGCTACTGGCTACCATGAGAGTGTATGAAATTGAGTGTTAGTCATTCAGTTAAAAAGTAAAATAGTGTGCATACATACTATTTAATCAAGCCATATATATAATTGGATATTTTAAAGAAAGAAGGAATTAAGGAAGTGAAAGTGAGGGTTAGTATTTTTAGACATATTATTCCGAAGCGAAGGTAACGATTATTAGGATATGGATTTGTTGTTCGAGGCAGACTTAGGCAAAAAGTCTTAAGCTTTAAGTACATAAGCGAGCGCCTCATAACAATCCGCATCAAGGCTAAATTCGGCAACATCAGCCTTATCTGTGCCCACGCCCCAACGGAGGATAAAGATAACGATAACAAGGATGAGTTCTATGATCTCCTAGAAAGAACGTACGATCAATGTCCCAGCTACGACACCAACATCGTTCTAGGAGATTTTAACGCTAAGAGGACATCTTTGCTAGAGTCATCGGTAAACACAGCCTGCACCACACCACGTCCGAAAACGGACTCAGGCTGGTGGTATCTGTCACGGGGCGAAACCGCTCTGTTGCTAGCACGCGGTTCCCACACCTTAACGTCCATAAAGTGACCTGGCGGTCACCTGATTATTCAATCGTCAACAAGATTGATCACGTTGTGATCGACGTCAGAAACTCCTCCAGTATTCTTAATGTCCGAACGTTCCGAGGCGCCAACATCGACTCGGATAATTTATTTGTCGTAGACAAGCTAAGAACACGGCCGGAACTACTCTTAAGTTGTCCATGCGCCCTACAAGTCCTAGTCATCTTGGGCGCTGAATGAATTAATGAATGCGCCGTAAAGCAGGACTGGGATGATCAAGGTCTTACACAAAGTCAACTTGGTCTTCCGAGAGAGGGCTCTACTACTCAATTGCCTTTTGAGCCCAAGAAAACAGCGGTTGGCAAGAGTTATTCTGCGTTTGATCTCGGTACTGATACTGCTTACCGCGGAGCCAAGGTAGACGAAGTCCTTAACTACCTCATAGTTATAGCTGCCTATGGTGACATTCTGGCCAAGTCGTCGATGTTGTGCGTCCTTTCTCGATGACAGCATATACTTGGTTTTGCCCTCGTTTACCGCCAGACCCATTTTAGCCGCTTCCATTTCAATGCCAGCAAACGCATCATTGACGGCTCGCTGTGTTCGCCCAATCACGTCAATGTCATCTACGTAAGCTAGCAGTTGAACAGACTTTTGGAAGATCGTGCCTCTTGTGTTGGCCAGTAATTTTTGCACGATCTTCTCAAGAACGATGTTAAAGAAGTCACATGACAGCGCGTCGCCGTGTGTAAAACCTTTTTTGACATTGAATGTCTCGGTGAGTTCGTTACCGACCTTGATGGAGCAGCGAGAGTTCTCCATCGTCATCCTGCTCAGTCTGACGAGTTTAGCAGGAATGTAAAAACTAGTCATGGCGCTGTATAGCTCCTCTCAATACACGCTGTCATATGCGGCCTTGAAATCGACAAATAGATGGTGTGTGTCGATCTGCATTTTTTGGGTCTTCTCCAGGATCTGCCGCAGTGTGAATATTTGATCTATGGTGGACTTCCTTGGCCTAAAACCACACTGAAAAGGACCTATCAGTTTGTTCCCAAATGGTTTCAGGCGTTCTCACAAATCGGCAGAAAAGATCTTATAGGCGATGTTAAGGAGACTTATCCCTCGATAGTTGGCGCAGTCAAAGGGGTCTCCTTTCTTGTGGATCGGGCAGTGAGATAGTGAGATTCCACTCATCGGGCATGCTTTCCTCCGATCATATCTTGCAGATGAGCTGATGCTTGCGCCCTACCAGATCACCTCCAGCTGCTTTAAACATTTCGGCGGGCAGACTATCTGCACCAGCAGCTTTATTAGACTTCAGTCTCGATATCGCCATCTTGACTCACTCCGTTGTGTTGAGTGGAACATTCTGCCTGACAGCGGTATTTGTGTCCTCATCGCCGTTCAACAGTCTGCAGAAATGATTTTTTCAAATTCTAATTATCGACTGCGAATCTACTATTACCTGTCCATTTTCGTCCCGGCAAGTTTCTGTTCGAACTCTCCATTATCCATTCCATAAAAGTTTTACCCTTTGGTAAAACTTTCGGACATCATTCCTGCCATAACACCTCTCCAGCTCCTCGATCGCACGCTTCTCGTGCTCTTTCTTTTTCTTCCTGAGAAGCCGGTTCTCTTCCCTTCTTCTCTGTTCATAGCGTTCACGAACAGCTCTCGTAGTTTGATGCAGCGTTCCCCGTAGGCTTCTTGCTTTGCTGCATGTGCCTGCCTGCACTCGTTTTCAAACCAGGGGTTTTTCCTAGGTGGTGTTTTAAAACCCAGCACATCAGTAGCGGGTTCTCTGATGGCTCTTTGACAACGTTTCCATTCTTCGTCTATTGTTAGTGCAGGCGACGTCGAACTTTCGGAGAGTTTCAGGGAGACTCGATCGGTAAAGTTCCTGGCAGTCTGTTGCGATTGTAGCTTTTCGACGTCAAACCGTGGTTGTCTTCCTCAACTCCGTTGTTCTGTCGATATTCAGGTCCTTACCTTGGCTACAACAATGAAATGGTCCGAGTCGATGTTGGAGCCTGGGAACGTTCGGACATCAAGAATACTGGAGGAGTGTCTGACGTCGATCACAACGTGATCAATCTGGTTGACGGTTGAATGATCAGGGGACCGCCAGGTCCCTTTATGGATGTTGTTCTTGCTTAATTACCCAATTTTCTTTTTTGTATAAAATAGATAAGGATAAATTATAATTTGAGGAAAAAATTATAGAAAAACCTAATTAAAAAAAAGAAAAATAATAATAAATATGTTATGCATACATAAGTATATATAAACAAATAAATCAATAATTAAATACAAATACATAAATAAATAAACTGGGCAAGTGCGAGTTGAGCTCGCACGGGAAAAGTTCCGTAGCATAATATTTATGATTTCTGAATATCAAACGACGTTTCCAAACTATTTCAGTCGAATTTTCTTCTAACTTCAACCCAAATCAACCATTCATTCATACATCCAAACAAACAAACATTCATCCATACATATACCTATATCTCTATCCAAGTTTATCCAACACAGAAAATCCCTTCCATCATAGAGATACCCAATCAGTGTTCATGCCTGCGGTGTGTGTTCATTTCTGTTGGGCATTTAGGGGTTTGAAATCTGTCTAGGAGATGACACTCATCAATGCATAGAGTGGTCGAACACAGCATGAAATTTAAGTGTGAAAATGAAAATAGTTATCATTTTAAATCTTAGATATCTCAGGATTTCAACATAAATCGATATTTTGAAATTTATCATTTCTTAATACTTACATTGATGTCTTCAAAACTGCGTTTTCAGATCTTCAAAACTCGCATGTCGATGATTGACGGTTTTTGGCCAATATCTCCAAAACTATTAAGGCGAAAATGCTCGAAATGGTTTTAAATGAAAGTACTCAATGATGCCAAGTTTTTGCGATTTTTTCAGACTTTAAAACACTTTGGTTTAGAAATGGAAGGGGGGACGCATTAAAAAATACTTTGGAGCTCCATATTTTCCAAACGGAACTTTGGATCAAAAACTGTTGAGGCAAAACTCTACCTCATTTCAAAAGATCTGTCGATTGATATATAACTCGATAGGGTGCGACAATGTTTCAAAATTAAAGGCAACTTCACCTGTACTAGAGCCACCCCCAAATGGCCCCACTTTTTAAATTTGGGTGCATGGGCAATGACATCTAGGCCTGAAGTACCTAATTCCAAAATTTCATGCTGATATCTTCATAAACTTCGGAGATAAAAAAGTGTGACAGACTCGACGGACGGACGTACGAACACACCGAAATTATAAAGGTTTTGTAGACGGAACCTTAAAAATAAGTAAGTAAACGGTACATAAAAAAATAAAGTGTAATAAATTATAATGAATGGAAATATTGCAAGAACCAGACAAGGAAAATACATTTTATAGTAGAGGGTTCTCGAAGTACACGCAACAAACTTTAAATGTTGCTCTAAGAGTATTTATTATATCAGAAAATGAATTGATCAACATTCTCTTTTTAATGTTAGACCCTGTAGAGAAATTTCATGGGTGAATAAGCATTATTTTTAAATGTTTATTTTAACGCTGCTATTTGAAATATAACTTAGCAGGACATACAGTCGAATTTCGATAACTCGAACCATCACTGCCACAAAAAAAATTCGATTTATCAAGACTTCGAGTTATCAAGAAAATACAAAATGTACAGGTATAAATATTTATTTATTTGCGTCAAAACGTAGAGGAACATAATTATTATTTAAAAAAGTGTGTCATACATGATTGAAGAGAGGATTTTTTATTTTCGTTTTAACCAATATACAGTGTATCGGTCGTATGTAGGTAAGTTCTGCCTCTTTTTTAATTTTAAACGATTCCAAAACTGCTTTGTCCACGTACGTTAGTACGTTAGTTTTTTAAGTCTCTTTGCACTTTCACTTTCACCACCATTTTCGGTTCATTCTGTGTATGATTTTGTCTTCCACTTTATGTTTTTCTAGTACGAAGTAAGTGTTACATGTCTTCTATTGTGTGTTCTTACTCCATCTCATCTCATCTCATCTCATCTCATTTTCAATGACCCGCATGTTCCACTAAAGGGGTCGCGGGGGCAATGCATGCACGAGAGATCTCCAGGCCACTCGATCCTCCTCCATCGACTCTAACTCATCAGGAGCTATGCCCAGGCGCAACCAGGCGAGTGTTTGGACTTGGTCCAACCATCTCATCCTAGGTCTGCCAAGCGGTCGCCTACCTGATGGAATCGCATTCAAGGCACGCCTCGGAAGTCGTGATGATGGGGACATTCGTGCCACGTGACCAAACCAACGAAGTACAGCCCTTTCCGTTCGAAGAAGCAGCTGCCCAACATTGAGTTCCCCGCGCACTGTCGTGTTTCTCACCCTATCCCGGCGAGTAATTCCCACAACAGCACGAAGAAATCTCATCTCGGCAGCTTGTATTCGCGATCTTATTCTTTCGGTCATTACCCAAATTTCATGACCATAGGTGAGAGTTGGAACAAATACTGCGTTAAAACCGCTAACTTGGCTTTGACACCAAGCTCGGCCTTCCTGATTACAGATCGACCAAGCTGTTTCAAAATTGACCCAGCTTGACCAATCCTACAGGAAAGCTCAGCATTATTCCTCCCATCACTCGTGAAGAAGACCCCGAAATACTTGAACTTCTCCACCTGTTTCAATGGGACTCCACTAACATGTAGAGTGCATTGAACAGGGGTTCTGGAAATAACCATAGCCTCGGATTTGTCCACGTTAACCCTCATCCCAGCATCAGCACATACGGCCACAAACGTATCTAGCGCGCGCTGGAGTTCCATCTGGGAGGATGTGAGGATGACTAAGTCATCTGCAAAAAGAAGATGACTGACCCTCAACTCTCCCAATGTGAAACATTCCACGCCTCGACTGCGCTATAACATCCAGTCTATGTATATAATGAAAAGGAGAGGTGACAAAACACATCCTTGGCGAAGTCCAACGCCCACGGTGTTGATTTACTACCGTTAACCCGAACACAGCTACTACAGTTTGTGTATAGAGACTGAATGGCCCTCAACAAAGAACCATCAATCCCATACTCCTGCAGAACACTCCAGAGTTTACCTCGAGGAACTCGGTCGTATGCATTTTCCAAATCTACAAAACAACTGTAGATCGGTTTGGCGTACTCCCAAGCCTTCTCAAGTACCATTCTTAGAGTGAAAAGCTGGTCGGTTGTACTTCTGCCGGGACGAAAACCGCACTGTTCATCCCCCATCCTGGATTCGACCATAGCTCTAGAACGCGCCTCCAACACCTTAGCGTAGACTTTACCTGGGAGACTTAAAAGAGATATGCCCCTGTAGTTGGAGCACTCTTTCTTGTCCCCCTTTTTGAAGAGAGGGACAATCACCCCAGTCTGCCAATCACCAGGTGTTTCACCGCGTTCCCAAGCCACCTTAATGACACGAGAGAGCCATAAAACTCCCTCTTTACCCATAGCCTTAAGCATTTCTGGCCGGATTTCATCCACACCGGCGGATTTGCCAACTTTTAGCGATTCAATCGCCAAAATGACTTCTCCACCGGTGCACTATTTTCCGCCCTACTCAAGACTACAGGTCTGTCACCCTCAGTGCCCTGTTCGGGATTGAGCAGCTCCGAAAAGTGCTCGCTCCATCTGCGCAAGATGTCCAACTCATTGGAAAGCAACACGCCATCTTTGGATTTGACTCCTTCGATGGTGTTGTATTTCCTCCCTCTGAGCCGGCGAATGGTTTGCCAGAACACCTTTTTCGCAGATCTATGGTCGCTTTCCAACTTCTCGCCGAACTCCTTCCAAGTCTGCTCTTTAGCTGCTCGCACAGCCAATTTGCAATTTCTTCGCGCCTCAGTGTACCGGTCACGAGAATTAGAGTTCCCCAAGAGAATCCAGTCTCTGTAGGTCTTCTTCTTCTCTCTGATGGCTTCTTGAACTCCGGGTGTTTTAAACCACGCAGTTCTTTTCTCACCACCAGCCGCCACACCAAGCCGCTTCACCCCACAAACATCACGTGCAGAAGCAATGACAGCTGTTGAAAACAGTCGCCATTCGTCCTCTACATGCGATGGAACAGTTGGAATTTGCTCAAACCCTTCGGATATGCGCCGTGCAAAATGTTGCTGCACCTCACTGTTCTGTAGTTTCTCCCACCGTATGCGTGTAACCACTCTTGGTTTCCGCCTTGGCAGAAGAGGTACTTTATCAGAAAGATACAGCGTACACAACACCAGGTGATGATCAGTTGACAGTTCAGCCCCTCTCAACACACGAACGTCACAAACCATCCGTTTCACACACGATGGTACCACAAAGAAATCTATCAACGATTTCTGTTGAAGACTCCGACGGTACCATGTGTATTTATGGATTTATTTGTGTGGAAAGAAGGTGTTCATAATGGACATGCCATTTGCACAGCAAAAATCCAACATCTTCTCTCCGTTCATGTTTTGATGAGGATCACCGTTCCTCCCAATCACACTCCCCCATGTCGTTACATCCACACCCACGTGAGCATTGAAGTCACCCATCAGAATAAAGGAATCCATCTCAGCCACCCTGTCAAGGGCAGCATCAACTTCATCCAGGAAAGCCGCATACTCTGACTCTAGATTCGGTGCATACACCTGCACTAGAGCCAAAGTTGATCTTTCAAGCTTGAGCTTTAAGATACCGACTCTCCCTCCTAACGGTATCCACTCCAATACCCTGTCTGTCAGCCTGGGACTTGTGAGTATCCCCACTCCCGCCTGTGCAGACATTTGAGGTGCCACTCCCGACAGGAAGAGTTTCCACCCGTCCGAAAGATCCACAGTTCTAGATCCTCTTTGCTTGGTCGAAGAAATGCCTACGATATCTAACCGATATCTGGCAGCTTCTCCAACCAGCTCGAGATCCTTTCCTGTGAGCGATGAGACGTTCCATGTGCCTATCCTAAGCCGATGCCGTTGTCCGTTGCCTTTTAACCCTCGCACGCACTGGTTAGTGCATGGCGTGATCCCCCTCCCACCCCCGTAGTGGCTCACGAGGCCACTGCCGGGCTGAGCCCGACCGGCTGCGGAGCGGGACAGGCCGTCCACCAGACGCTCGCATACTGCCACCATTCAGGCCTGGCTCCGAAAGGGGCCCTGGCACACCAGGGTAGGCGGTATCCGAGGCTGTTTTAGGTCTTCTTGTCATCCGAGGGGGTTGCGCTTCGTTAGCCAGGCTTGTGGCGTACAATATGCACACCACAAACCTGTTGCCCGCCCCCCACCACGAGGAGGTCAGCTGCCGGGGGGGCGTGTTCTTACTCCTACTAATAAAAAATAAGACAATTCTTAAGAAACCACAATTTTCTGCACGTATGTATACTAATTCATACAAAGACAGTGTCTCGAAAAATTCATTATAAAACGAACATTTAAAATACGCAGAATTTGGGAATTCCCTTCAGAATTCGACTTATCGAAGTTGACGCCAAATAATCTGCTCGAGTTATCAAGATATTCGAGTTATCGAAGTTCGAGTTATCAAGACCAAATTACATGTAAATTTAAATCTTGGCGCTATTGCCAACCAATTTCATTCGAGTTATCAAATATTCGAATTATCGAAGTTCGAGTGTATATTCTGTTTTCCAATTTCTTTTAACAGTTAAATTGCCGTTTGGAGTCGCCAATTAATAATACGTATATAAATGGTACAAAACAAAAAGGACATAGGTAGACTAAAATTGCCAAGTAAATGTAAATTCACAGAAAATAATTAATGTATTCAATGCTCGAATTCAAATAAATAATAAAATATACTTTATGCATATGTAAATGTTTCCTACTGTCTGTCCTCAAAATAATGCAGTGAAAAATGAAAAACTCCATTTAAGCCGAAAGGCATAATCTAATGTGATTAAGTAACTCAGTAGTGGAGTTCCTTAGTTTCACTTTAAATTATGCAAGTCAAATATGAATAATAATCAAAAGTAAGTTATTATACATATTTACACAAGCATAGCCTTCTGAAAAATGTATATCAATTTACATACACCCGAAACCAGGAAGCCAATGTACCCATGACATCTAACATTTCATGCATTATCAATTTGTCATATTCTATGAAGATGATTGTGGCAATGTAAACGACGGCTTATCTGGCATACATCTGTATAGCTTGTCACATGCTTTACAAGTATGCAAATGGACATAAATTCGCAGAATATATTTTCTTCACACCATGGTTCTTTTCAACGCTGTACCAATTTACGGAAAATTTCTAAAAACTGTACGACTGAAATCTAATTAACTTTTCTTGAAGGACCATGTTAAAACTACGACTTCAAAACTTTACCCAACATACGCCAAGCAACTGGCTCACTTACAAGACTATCAAATTAAAGTTTTCACCAGGAGGCAAGAAACTCCAAGCTCAGTATAAAAAAGAAGATATAAGTTTAGAAACTTTTAGATGTATTAAACAAAATGAATCTCCACTGACAAATAGATACATACGTACATATATACTGCTTAACGAACCAATAGCAGAAAACGACTAAAAAGGTATCTCCCCTTTTAATTGCTTGCAAAATAGCAAAATTCCCTTAAGATACGAAAATTAAATCGATGCTTTGAAACGTGATATTGAAACGGATGAAGGCTGCTCCCAGGCATGTTGTGCAGGATCTACAACTAAAGTGAGAGCAACGGGAAAAAACGCCTGTACGTAACAACCTTCAAGTTCAAATTGACCCATTTCTATTCCTTCAACCCCTTGCCGCCTGAGCACTTGCTCATGGAATCCTAACCTCTCTCTTTCTGTTTCCTACTATCGCACATTCTGCTTTCCGTATTTTCATTCAATCCAAGTTTTTAAACTCAGAAAATAGTTCACCGGATTCTACTCGTTTCGTGTCTAAAGTAAAGTTGAAACTTTTAGTATACTGTAGATGTCCCGTGTGGCAAGAGGTTGTATCTTCACGGAGGAATTTTTCATGAAGAAATGACAATAAAACACCTCACATCTTCAATTGAAGTGAACTTCATCTCGATGCAAATACACTTTGTGTTTCGTGTACTTTTGGAAACAAAATTGCGGGACAAAGTACAAAGCTGGATTCAGATCTGAAGAGAGGTGTTTGTGGGATTGCATACATACGAGTATATGCGCAAAAATGTTGATGACACGTGCTTGTTCCCTTTTGAGTTTCACATGCATGACAAAATAGTTTTATTGAGTTAAATAATTGTACAAAAAAAGTTGGTATTCAAAATTTCAAGGCGTAAAAGCAATGAAATTATAATAAATAAAGTACAAAATAACATACCTACATCTATATATGTACGTAAATATTGTTAATTCTGAACCCTAATAAGACCCCCAAGGTCCAAAAAACAGTCGTTGATTAGGATTACAGATCTGAGATACCAAAATTGGCGGTGGGCGCCGTGGAGTAGTGGGTAAGTGCGTCGACTCCTACGCTTGAAGTCTGGGTTCTATTCTTGAAAAAACACCTTTGATATTTTCACGGCTCCATCTCTTTCAAGTCGCTGACAGTGCTCAAAGAGTTGTCTAGAAAAGGCACCTGTACGCTGTTCGGAGTCCGCATTAAACTGTAGGTCCTCTCCACTCGTGAGAAACAATAGCACGCACAACACGAGTATTTTCTGAGAAGCTAGGTCCAAGTCCACCCCGGACTGTAGCGCCACAATTAATATTTATTATTATACCAAGATTGTCTGCTTGAGTACAACAACTGAGTAGATAACTGCATTTGTATGCCTGTTATGCTTGAAGTTTCACAAACTGATGAAACTACTATTTAACTGACTGTTAAACAACGTCTCATGTCAGCGGAAAAAGTGATAGAAATTATATGTTGTTATTACCTATATACAAGCAGACAGTAGTAAACTAGTAAGGAATAAGCAACGTGGAATCACTCAGTGGATTCACCAATTTAGGGTAACGTCAGAATCAAAGTGTAAAAAGCCTCAAGAATCAAAGCCTCATACCCAGAAATTAATTCGATTTCTATGGTCATGGCCACTCATAATAGTTATGGTTTCACTTTCATTTTGAACAAAATTTTTCTTGATATTTTTACGGCTTCGGTCGAATATAAAAGTTTAATAGCGACTTTTATTGATTTTAGGTTATATGAATATCATGATATATAAGCTGTTTGTGGTAAAAAAAAAAAAACGAAAGAAATTGTGGTTGCGCCTTGCCGGTATATTTGAGAACATTTTGTTTTTGACGAAAAGTGATAAGATGTATGTACACATGAAATGCGTAATGACAATAGATATTATAAAGAGGTTTAATATATACAGTCAGCGTCAAAAGTGAGTAAACAATAATTAGTTGAAGTGTATTCCTCTAAATTAAAATTGACTGAAATGGTCTACGTCTGGCATTGATGCCTCAAATTAAAGCTCAGAAATCATACTTCAAAATAAGCTAAATTGAATTCAAAATAACAGTAAACATATTTTATTTAGTTCAAACTAAAAAAGGGGCCAAAAACAGGCGTCAAAAGTGAGTGAACACATGTCTTTAAAAAACAGTTTCTTATTGTGAACAAAATTGTACTTTGTATGCCTTTACCGCTTTTTCAATTATCGTATATAGCGGTCTTGTTTAACAGAATCGAGCCTTTATGTCTTACAGTCACTGACACAACGATATATACACTCACTTTTCAATGCTGTTTTTACTACTTTTCTCATTGAAATTCAATTAATTGTGGTTTGCAAGTGGACCGGTCTTTTCTTCAGACAAAGATGTTGTATGTTGCAATTGTAAGGTACGTACGAGTATTTTCCAAGCTATATGATCCTTCGCCAATGGCTCTAACATATCAGAGGCGAAGCCCACGCTTGTCCATAAACGCTGTCGATCTCGGTGGCATCAGCTCACACTGAGCCCATCAACTGCCCCACTGGATTTGAAGCATGCTTCGGAATAGCACGTTCCGTTCGAAGAAGTAGCTGATATGTTCCCAAAACTAATTACGGCTAGTACCTCTCACAATTACACAAAGATATTTAATTTCATCTACAATGCTTTTTCAAACTTAATTACTTTTGCCAATCGTACCAGAAAGCTTAGCGTTGATTTTCCATAATTTGTGAAAAAACCCTGAGATACAAATCTCTCCCACTGTTTCAATGGGGCGGATGCGCTGCAACATACAGCCCATATAAATTTGTTGTATTTTAAATTGTATGCATTTCTAAATAAGTTTGTTTATTTTATAGTGTAAATGTACACTACAATTTTAAAATGTAAGATACTGGTATTTGACATTTCAGTATAACGTCCAAAATAAATTTGTCAGATTTTGAATACACACATATCTACCTACATTCTTTTAAAGTTTAACCCCCCGTTGATAGTATCGTTCTGATAATTGCATGATCAGATTTTTCTAGTCGGATAATTAGAGACAGCATCAAGACATAATCGCTGTGCACACTATGGTTGATAATTGTTTCTGTTGTTCAAGGAAGTCCACTATTCGTATCTCTAACTATATCCAAGCATGTACTGTTCAATAATGTGCAGATGATGTCGAAGCAATTAGCTAATTATAACTGCATGCATTTGAGAATTCCCGAATTGCATCTAGTTATTTATGGTGTATTTACCATCAATCATATGATTGAGCCGCCTAACAAATGCGTAGTCGGCACGCATCCATATCTTTCAATTTATACTGCGGGCTAATAAAGTGCCCCTCATAATGGACTGGACAGATTACGCCACGCTTGAAATTTGTAGGCTCTCATATACTCGTATATCTATTTCACACAAACTCGATAAGTTCACGAGCAAATGCTCCATGTACTCAGATGAATGCAGTGTAGCCGACGGCTTAATTAACGTCGATGTTGAATGCTTTGATCTCGATATCAAAAAGGCGAAGACCTTCTGGAAAATGCAATAAATAACGCGTTATATTCTACTGGATAAGGCAAGTGCAGGTTGGCAATAATTTTAGTAGATTAAGTATCTACATATGGATGCGTTTAGTGCATACTTATACCTACATACATATGTATGTACATATGCGTCATACGAAAAGTTCAAATCAGCGATAGTATCCAACACCATTCATTTTTTGCAATCAACTGTAATGTAAGACAATGTCCGTCGGAGGCGGAGTGATGCTTGATTTTGAGTCCTCTTTCAAAGAGAATTTCTCGCAGTAAGAGAAAGCTCTGTTTCTTGCAACATGTTGATAAAAAAAACCTTGGCTTTAGTATTTATTTATATGCACGCGAGAGCATATCCCAAATTTCTGAACTGTGACCGGTTTAGCAAAATTCATTTATATTAATGTAGTGACAGACGAAAATCGTTGAAGAAATATTCAATAAACAAAGCAATTAGGATGAATGTTGACTTGTCAAAGCGATAGACAACTCTCAATAGAATATGGAAAAAAATATTCGCATGCGCTCTCTAGGAGAAAAGTATCTCTCGTTTACTTTCGTTGAGTATGACGGCGACGTTTTTCGCATTTTCCGTCAAACAGATTACTGTACAGAAATTAAACAAAAAGAGAAAAAAGAAATGTAGTCAAGAGTCGACAGAAGAGGTTCGTTATATATTGCTGTGGGTCGACCTCCTGGCAATAATTACACTCAACTTTAGATTGAAATATTGCAAATGACCTCGAATAAAGTTCATCTGATTGAAAGTTATATCCGACAACACAAATATCCACGGCTTCTTTCTCTCATCTTAATGGCTGTGTTCAGTAGGTACAACTTTCGTTGGTTTAGAAGAAAAATAAGTACAGACTGTACCCTATTTAATAGACCATTTATTTAACCTGAAAGATGTGCGCGACTACAAGGCGCGGTTTAAACACCGACCAGTGTACACTAGCTATAATTCTCTTGAATATATTACCATAAATGCAATCGCAAGAGCTCTGCGGCAATAAAATTCACTAATAAAACATACACAGAACAGGTAGACATAATATGGTTAGGTAGGTAAGGTGGCTTTCCTCATAATTGAAGGATTTACGTAGTCCCAATCGCTACTTTTGAGACTATCTTGTTTTCTATATATTTTTTAGAAGTCGTTGTCTCTGATATGTCAGTTAAGTTATTTATACAAAAAGCTCCTAGGGTTTCTTTCCTTGAAGGTGCGAGGGTGTGTCCTCTTCTTCATCCATACATCTGCTGCAATAATCGTTGTACGGCAAGCCTAGTCCTGCGGTGTGTCTTCCCATTGCGCAGTGCTCTGTGAGGACTCCTACTAGGTTGCCCATTTTTTTTTGTTTACGCAGAGGGTGGCTGTCGTTTTCCATAGGTCCATTTTTGGCCACATTTGTCTCGCATGTAGGCAGATACTAAGATTTCTCGATCTCACAAGCCCTGCTAAATGCTAGCTTTAAAATCTACGTTTGCAAGTCACAGAAACTTTGGCAATGGTCGGGTTGATAATTATTGTTCCCTTCCTGGCTTGCTCGTCTGCTTCATAGTCACAGTTGAAGTCGAAGATCGGGGATAGGTAGTCTGTAGATTCTTCTAAGAAGCTATATGCGAGAGTATTAATCCTTGTGATGTACGTCGTTGCACTCCTATTTTCATTTGGCTGCTACCGAATAACTTGTGTATTTCCCTGCTAGTAAGCATTAGGTTTATCCAGTGGATGACTCTACTGTGGATACCTAACCTGCTCAATGCGTCGATTATGGCTTCCGATGTTATATTATTGAAAGCTCCTTCAATATCGAGGAAAGCAATCATTGTATATTCTTTGCAGACCATCGATTTTTCGATTATATCTGCCATGTTGTCGACAAATTTTCCCTTGTGCGTGTTGCGATGCTGAGAGTTTATGTGCTTGTATGCTGTTCCTTAAGTAGAAGTCCACCAGCATTTCCAATGTCTTTAGTAGGAATGGGAATAAGGTGATGGGTCTGTAGTCTTTCGCTGTGGAGTGGGATGCTTTTGTCGATCTTGGAGTGAAGACGACTTTAGCCTTTCTCCATCTCATTGTTATATAGTTATAGTCCAGGCAGGTTCTAAATAGGTTCAGTTGCTAGGGCTCCAGTATGCTGTAGGCCTGTTGCATCACTAGTGGGTGGATGGTGTCTATGTCTGTTGATTTGTATAGAAGGAGCTGAAAGCTGCCCATCTGAGTTTTCTTTTGTTATTACTCCCTTGGAAACGTTCGGGTTGGAGATCGCGTGCGTGTGCTGTGTGTAGGGGGTCACTTCCTGAAAAGTGTTTATTCAGCGGGAGTTGTAGCGATTCCTGAATTGACATTGTCATTGTTTCATCATCCTTGTTCAGAAGTCCTGGTGTAATTCCTGGCTTTCGTATTGCTTTCTAGTTTTTCCAGCTTTGATTTTCGGATTTTATGATCAACGCCTTGTATATTCTTGACAGTCCTTGAATCGGTCCCAGTCTTCGTAGTTTCTCGTTATGTTGGTGCGGTTGAATAGAGATCTACTACTAATAATAATAATAATGGCAGCGCTACAATCCGAGGTGAACCAGGGCCTACCTACCCACTACGCCAAGGCGGCCACTGCTACTTTTTTGAAAAAATTTCGCCTACCACCAACGAGGTTTAGAGTTTTTTCTGGGTCTGCTTACTTGGCACGATTTCTCTAGCGCCGCCTTCATAGCCCTTGTTATGCAGTGTACTGTATTATTATCAATCATTACCTTTGCGGAGGTAATCATGGGGTTTGTGACGCTAGCTAAGGATGTTTTTAAAATGTGCTAATATCGTATCCAGTTTGTTTTTCTAGGGTTCCTAAAAGGGGCCCTGAGACGTTACAAATTGTTTTCATTTGAAAACAAATGCAGCAGTAATCAGAGAAAGAGTTCAGCTTTGATACTGCCCAGTTTTCAATGACCAGTTCTTCGGAGTTTGATAAAAGTGTGACGTCTATCATATCCTGCCTGTTTTTGGTTACAATAGTGGGCTCACAGCCTAGAATGCAAACAATAAGATTGATTGATTAATGACTCACCTCTTTTATTATTGTTACTGCTGCCCCATACAGTATGGTGGGCATTTGCGTCGCATGCTAGAAGTATTGTCCGGTTCATTTTCTCCGCTTCCCCTACTGTGTCTCTTATTGTGTTGCAAGGTATCGGCCCGTTGTCGTGGTAGGCCAAATACGCTGCGCCAATCCAGATTGCATTTATCTCTATCTCGAGACTAGTCACTGTAAAGTCCACGATGCTGTAATTCTGGAGAAGGAAAATGTAATAAATTAAATGAAGCCAGTCAAAGATTTTTATTATTATTTTTTACTATCTGGAAAACGGAAATTAAATATTGTATTAAACTTGAAATAGTATTCTCGAAAGATGGATGGTTTATTTGCTTACCTACATAAAATTTGAAATAGTGAAAGGAAACAGTGATTTCGAATGGCAGTGGCATCTTGAGTCAAAAGTCAATAATTAAACAATGAAAACAGTCAGCAAGTGCAAAAGACATTTACAATAAAACCGTCTACAATGCAACCCACAAGCAAAATTGCCAGCGGGTAATGGTCCCGATGTTCAACATCGTCAAAGGGAGGCGTGAAGGTTACAGAAGGCCACGAACAATATATGATGTTAAGTGCTTTCATGTTGTGGAAACAACAAACAACCTGAGACGGAGCCACTTCAAAGTAGTTAACAAAATCTAGTCAGTTGTAGAAGAGGACATAGTGCTGGATGTGTGACAGCAAAAGAATTAAGTTGAATCACAAAGAAAGTTTCTGCATGTGTAATGAAGAGACATTCTACCCATCAAGAATTTGACTAGAATCATATTGACATCATTTTCTTGTAATGGTTTCAGCAAAAGTTAGTTAGGGAAAAGTTATATTGACTTTTAAACTCAATGTCGTAAAACATGGTTTTTAAATTAAAGCCTTAATAGTGAACCACTATGATGTCTTAAAGCTACAATTAAAAAGTTTTAACTCTCAATATTGGAAACAAATTTACAAAATAGAATTAGTTGAATACAAACATAAAATTTAAGATGTTGCTAACCAATTCGTAAATAAAAAAACGTACTTATTAAAAGAAATTTTTTTTTTCTGTTCACAGATATATCTCATCTCATTTCATCTCATTTTCAATGATCCGCATGTTCCACTAAAGGGGTCGCGGGGTCACAGATATATACTTGTCGAAATACATACATACATAGGTATATATATCTATACTTGATATTTTCTTAATAATGTTTTTTTAGCATAACATTTGTTAATAGAGTACGACCGCCATAAAATTAACCCTCGGTACACGCAACTCCTTGATACAAAGAACATCTAATATTTTTCACTTGCATATTTGACTATAAAGAAATATGTTTATACTATTCCGAGTTCCGAAAAACAGCTGTTAAAAAACTTCCCAGACATGATTAAAGTTAAGAAAGAAGATATGTAAATAGGGAACGAGATAATAAAACATTATGCGATAGTTGAGTCTATCAGTTACTTTTTTTTTTTCAAAGTTGCAATTACGCTGAAAAATATAATAATAATAATATTAACGGTAGCACCACAGTCCGAGCTGGACTTGCAACCACTCGTGCTATTCTCTCACGAGTGAAGGGGGCCTACAGTTTAATCCAGACTCCGGGCGACTGGGTTGAAAAAATTGTTTGTCTGTGCTGGGAATCGAATCTAGACTGAACGTCTAGCGCATAGGGGTTCATGCACCTATCTATTACGCTACGGCGCCCATAATAAGGATCTTATAAGCGATGTTAAAGAGACTTATCCCTCTATAGGAGGGGAGCGAGTAATCGGTACTGCGATCCATATCCTACAAATAAGCCAGATGATCTTCAGCTGTTTTAAAGATTTCAGCAGACAGGCCACCTGTTCCAGTAGCCTTGTTAGACTTTAGTCGCATATCTTGACTGAGTGGCATGTCTTTACCTGAGGGTGGCTACATGTGCATGTCCAATTATGGAGCAAAATGATGTAAAACAATTGTGAATACGACAAATCGATGTAAAAGAAAAGTTAATACATATATAACTTTTGGTAATTCTATCTTTACGTCAGCATAAGCATGTGAATATGTAGTAATTTTTTTACCTCCCTCACATACACTATTTGCAACAATGAATTTTTAACTACAAAACATTCATGATTAAAGTCATGTTCAACATAAAACGAATGTTTCAATCTATTATTCAGGAACTTCCATCTTGTTGTACGGAACTATTTAATAAAGACAAGACTATAGAATCGCTGGTTATAGTCATTTGTGAAGGTATATATTTCAATTAGATAGAGTTAATGGAGCAGTCAACCCCTACGGACTAAACTTTATTTGATTTTATCATATTTATATCAAATATATTAAATACAGTGTCCTACTGCCCTACTGTTTCATTAAAAGGACGGTTCTAGAAACCGTTATACAAAAATTTATTTTGTATTTTTTTACATAAATATGTTCATAGTGTCATAAATATGAGTTTGTAGGAGTTTTTTCAAATCGAATAAAATTAAAGGTGCTTGGGATAATATGGGATACCCTCAACAACGCACCTACTTCATATTCTACGTGTGGTCCAGCAGTGGGGTTGCCTTCCTCACTGTTTATACGCCGTAAACTTTATATATACAGTGCCTCACAAAAATATTCGGAATTATGTTTTTTCCTCTACAAAATATTGTCGTATCCGGCCGCCGAATATTCGGCTATCCGGCCCAACTGCTGGTCGAATATTCAAATCACTATTCGGTACAACTCTAATAATAACATAACAAAAAACAAAAGCCGGTGATTGGATGAACCTTATAACAACAGCATTTCAAAAATGGAATTGATGTATAGAAACTTTAAGTAAAAACATTATCTATTTGAATCAATGCAATGCTTTTGAAGTGTAAACACTTGGAAATTTGATTTTCATCGAATGACCATACAAAAAAGTATACGTTTTATTCATATAAATTAAGTACGTGTAATAGCAGAGCATGGGTATATGCTCAGATGAGCAACATCGCACATGAATTGGCATTGTGAAATGTCTACATTTTCATTTTTCCTAACCTGTCGGCATATCACATATCAGTCTGATTTCGATTGAATTCTTCCAAATGAAGTGCTAAGCAAACAACAGATCCTAATAAAACAAAAATTACTAAAATAGAAATGGATATGAATGTTTACGAGTATGTATATATGTACATGGATACAGGTCCTGTCAGATCCCACTTATAAATATACTACGAATTTTACTATCTCACGTCGATACAAATACTGTACCTAATATATGTTTGTATGCACACATCACAATAATATGTAGAGGCACACTTTCTCGAGCTCACCACAGCACCTACACCAAATTGTTGAAGGAAGACGCATTTGCATTTGAAACATTTAATAAAAATGAATTCCAAATTCCTAAACGTTCTCGTATATAGATACCGATTTAAAAAAGGGTGGACTGTTGTTTTTGTTTTTATTTCATACATTAATCGCAATTACGACACTACGTGACCATGCTTGATGTGTCAATACATCATCCTGACATAAGACATCTATCAAATGTGTCGCCGGCGGAGGCTGCTTGTCTCTTTTATAAAAAGCAACTATAACAACAATAACTTGCGATTATTCTATTTACTCTCTTTACTTGGCTCTTTACACTGTTTTAACAAATATCCATCCGTCCAAGAAGTAATGTTAACCGATTAAGGAAATTCGCAGAATTCTACCCAAATTTATGGCAACGAAAGGAATGTTATATATTGTACGTATACATGCTTACATACATACGCAAATACAAACATGCATATATGTATTGTATAGATATTCAAAATTTATATTACTTTCTCTGAATTGTGTGTAATCTTAGACTTACATGTTAATACGCAAAAGCCTTTCACCTACCCTTAGAATTTCTATATTCAGCAAACATAAAAAGGACGTATTGTGTTCTTATTCTTAAAGTTAAGCAAAAACACATTGTGAAAAAAAAATGTTTCCTTTTTTTCTTTCTTATGGGTAACATGCATAGATCAATTGCTACGATAAAGGAAACTTTCAGAGTACCCATTTTAAGGAAAACAACTTGTAATCTCGATTAGAACATCCTTAAACTTTACGCTAGTGACTACTTAACCATAAGACTGTAACTCAATATGAACAGTCTATAAAATACCGTGCAAACATATATGTTCATACATAAATGTACATATGAACGTGTATGGCTAATTACATATGTAGAAATGCTTTATTTATTATACCTCCGGAGCTTACAGCATTATTTATAACATCATAGGGATGTGGTTTTTGTAAGAAAGTGTCTACACAAAAAAGAATGCATTCATATCATCATATTTATCTCCTTGTATGATTAATAAATTTGAATAATAAAACTAGTAACATAGTGATATAAATACAAACAAACCCAAGAACTTTAGTTAATAGCATTAATTTGTTTTTAACTCTTGCATTCAATTGAAAGAAAATTGTTGATTAACGGAGTTATGTTTTCGTAAGTATTATATTTGCTTGGATCTGGATAGATTTGTTTTTTATTTCTTTTAGTAACATTCTTTCATCTCAGGATGTGATTTATTTATTGGTTGCATATTGTTTGAAACTTCTCTTTGTCAAGGAACCACTGATAACTTCTGAACATCCTCTCAATGAACTTGGGAACTTCCTTAGATGTATTTTTTAGGTACGTAGATTCGTTGTATTTTATGTTTACATCTTCACCGACATACCTCCTGGAACGAATGTGCTCGCTCCTAAAAGAAAATGTGGCAAAATAAAAAACAGGGGGTAAAAAAGATATAAAATTGATGGATGCATTTGCCTTCGACGGAAATGCTGCTGGGAATGGAGTGATGACAAGTGCTTTTCGAAGTTCAGTGAATTTTCCAACAAAACAGCAGGATGCACGATATTTTCCAATGCAATGGGGCTGTCAAAGGGTAAAAGTGTAGGAGTGCTCGTACTTCTATCGTCATAAGTCATACGACCATGACCATCTCGCAGCGCAGCAAGTTACAAAAATGTGCGGTTGATTAGTTCATAGCAGTTTGCATCACTTCTGCACTTCCCATATATATTTTAATTCGCGGCGTCTATTTGAAGATTAATGAACTAAAACTAAAAACTATAAGTTTCTTTAATGGGGTACACAAAAATGTGAATTACTAAAATTAAATCCAACCTAATGATTACGTCAACAAAACAAATTGAAACTGGAAACGCGGATTGGCCAACAGCTAACAAAATAAACTTGTATTTTATCTTTTGTAACTTCAAATGAAATGGGCAAAACTTTGTCAATGTGTGGAAACTGAAAATGTAATTGTATTAAAAATGAGAACAAGATTTCGTAAAATTTTGAGAAAAACTTAAGTAAAAATTATTTAAAATAAGAATTATTGGAAAGGGAAAATCATTCTGTCCTCCAGAACCAGGCTCATTGTAGTAACTAAAGGGAGCTGCCCTTTTCTGTTTATTTTTGGCTGTTCTATAAGGTATTACTAAACTGAACTGCAAATAATTCAGTTGATTTAATATTAGAGCAGGTAGAAGGAAGACTAGTTAAAATTGTTTAAGCTTATGTCATCTTTTTAAGGTTCCGTCTACAAAAATGCAGTCAAACGTAAAAAGTGGAGCCATTTCGGGACGCAACCCATCGAGTGATATGTATATCAATCGACAGATCTTTTGGAATGAGGATGAGTTTTACTTCAACACTTTTTATCCAAAGTACCGTTTGAAAAATATGGAGCTTCAACGATTTTTTAGTGCGTCCCCCTTGCATTTACTAAACGAAAGTGTTTAAAAATCTGGAAATATTGGTCAAAAACGGTCAATCATTGATATGCTAATTTTGAAGATCTGCATATATATATTAATAGTTTATTTTTGTTGAAGTTGGAAGAAAATTTGATTGTCGCCTGATATTCAGAAATGTGCAGAAATGCAAAAAATATTTAGGTTACGGAACCTTCCCCGTGCGAGTACAACATTTATAACACTGACATTTGAATATTTACCAACACTTCATTGAACGAATCCTAATATACCCTCCCGGAATTTTAATATATTGTGCATATATACATGCATATAAGTTACCAATGTTGTCAATACTATGCAATACAATTCCCCGCTCAAGGCGGAGTAATCAATTCGGATGACCGATAAATAGCATTTGACTTAAGATAAATTATTCACCTAAATAAAGAATAAAATACTTTCAGTTTGCACTTGTGTCCGCTGAATGATTGTGTACTAAAAGAATTAGTGCTTTCAGTTAGCTGAACACGAAAAAAGTCGTAACTACTGTCATAAGTTGGGGATAAAGTTGATCCTATTTGCCATCGTATTGTAGGATTAGTATCTTCTGAGAACTACAAAAGTATAAATGCGTCATTAATGTTAAGTAACTAAATGATATTAAATTTTTTTACGACAGGTGTTTACCTTTGAGTATACATATATGGATACATAAATACATATAAAAATGTATACATAATTTTAAGCATATGATGTTTGCAATCAGCGCAAGGCCGCATGAACTCTTAGATACTAAATATAAGCGACATGGAGCAATAAAACATTTTTATTCATCTTATACTTCAAATCACATATGTATGTCCATGAGAATTTAGAAGCACACATTTCTTTTTCATATCGCAAACCCATTTTAAATCCCAGAAGTCGGTACTGCCTAGTAAAAGTATTTAAGTGTACTTTTGGCTTGGGTTGTAAAAGTTACGTAACAAAACTGTAATTTTTAGTAATTACTTTCGTTTCGACGAGCGGGGGTTGGAAAAAGAAGTTGGATCATATCTTCCATTGAGTAAATTGGGTAATATGTTATGAAACATATAGCACTGCTGCACAATTTCGAGTATATCTTCTAACTTTTTAATTACACAAATGACAGACACTCCATCAATTAAATAAATTAACTGCACAAATAAATATAACCCTAGTACATATCGAAAGAAAAGCCTTACGTATATCAATGAACCAAATTCAAAATTAAATTTCTGAACTTACGTGATATGTCATAGCACTGCAAAGTTAATTATTGTGAAATTATGTACAACCAATACCATTTGCAGTGTTTCAAAATCAATGACAACATATGTACGTATATTTCGTAGAAACGAATTTCATCAACCACCTGCAGTTTCCTATAGACGTACCATTGAATTTAAACAATCAGCCAATAGCAGTAAGAAGTTGGACGGCAGTGCGGATAGTATGAAAACGATGTTTGCAAATTAATATACAATACTAAACTACAAATCATTTTCCTTATATTGACTCAGGGAAACAATTTTCAGAATAGCAGAGAGGTTATATTTCTGTCAATCATTTAACCAAGCACGTGTACAACAATTAAAAAAACAACAATTTGAATAAAACAACGATTAAAAAATAAAAACAACAAACTTTGAATATTTTTAATGAATCTTAATATTTTTATTAAAGAATAATATGATGCTACAACATTTTATCATTTTAGCGCTTAGTCTTCTTCTCTTTCCTGCCCCTTTTAGTTTTTTTTCTAAACGGACCAAAACCCTTTCGTACCATCACACCTCTCCACCAAGCTTGAATCGTTACTGCTGATTTTATCCGCGTTAACTGAAACTTCGCCAAACGATCTTGTTCAGCTTTCTGTTGTAAGTAATAATTTATAAATTCCTCCCAGTTACGAAAGATCTGGTAATGCTTTTCGTAAGTTTTCCTCAATTCCAAAATCATCCTTTCTTTTTTTGAAATACTTGATTCCAGATCATTCATTTCATTTGTATACCGTTCCTTCCATGCTGTTATCTTGATCGTGTATTTTTGAATTTCTAGTTTTAAAAATGACTGCATGTTTGATGCTACAAGTTGGTCCGCTTCAGTTTTTGCAAATAGTCTCGAACATGTACTTCTAAGACACTCCTCTTCTTTTTCACTAGCAATAGTAACTTGCGTAAATCGGGTCTGCTCCCATTTTTTTACTAACTCATGTTCTAGTTGGTTTAATTTTCTAATTAATCGCCAAGACGATTTTAAATTATTTAGCTTTTGGGTAGCTTCCATTAATTTTTTGTTTGCCTCTGATTTAAAGTCATTTACTCTCGCATTAAGAGCTTTGAGTTCGTACAAACTGGTTTCATTGTCTTTTATTTGCTTCTCCTCCCCTTCCTTTTTTGCATTATACCGACAAATGTTTTTTAACAAGATTTCAAATGTGTACCTTTTTTGAAATTCTTCTACTGCGTCAAATACTGTATCAACAAGGTCTTTAACGTCTTGCCTCAATTTGATATCATTGAGTGTAGGAATGGATAATCTTTTATCTCCCAATTCATGTTTACTTTGTCTTGTATTCAAATCTACGGGTTGTGTGATAAGTTTTGATTGCCCCTCATTACTATATTTTAGAACTAAAAGTTCATTTAGGGATGACACCAGTACAACTGTTATTAAATTGTTAATTAAATTGCTCATTTTCTTAAAATCTATAACTGTTTACAACACGCTGGAAGTTCTTAATAACAGCTAACTAGAACAACCAACGTGTTTCTAAGCACGCAGTATAGTTATATACTCGTACATACAAGTAATTAGTGTTGCTAAGCAGGTTACCCCGCAACCAGTAGCATGGAACAATACTACATAAATGTGTGAATGAGTCCTTTATATTCGTTCCCTTCACCTAGGACTAAAAATTATGTGTTCCGTGTTTCAATAAGGTAATATTCAAATTAAACTAAAAGTGCATAAAGATGGGTATACATGGAATTCTGTTTCAAACACATGCCTCTGTTTGTCATGAACTGAATAATACATACACACATACATAGGTCATAATTATTCGTTAATTATACAAAACAATTTTGACTAAAGAAACACATTTGATTAATGAAGTGCTTCACTGTCACAATTGGTCTTATATCTGAAAGCCATTAGGTTAAGATATCTCAAAAATTATATATCTGGTTTGATAGAACTACAACCAACAGCCAAAAATACAAGAAACCTCTTCTCTCTTCTAATGACAGATAACATCTAAACTGTGCAAATGGTGTCATCAACTATTGAAAAATAATTTGCACAGCATGATAAATGATGTTAATTTCGTAAACACATTGTAACCGAAACGTCGAACATACGAATACAGGATGAATTCTCCACATTACATCTGTTTCGTTTCGGGACAAATTTATCGCCACTCATATCGATGATAGTCGACGGTTATACTCCTATGATGGGCAGCTAATTGACGGATGTTTCACTTTGCATAATAGATTGCACGAAATAAACTAATTACTGTGACACGATTTACGAAATTTGGTTAAAAGAGAACTTTATAGATTGACGGTATTATAGACCTGTGCACCTGGTATAGTGCTTGCGGTACAGTTAATGCCATCAAAATTCCGTAAACAGACTTCTTGCGGAGGAGATGATTCATAGGTGATTCATACATGACATTCTTTACATTTGATACGATTGTCTTATGCACTAAACATTATTTCTTATATTATATTATATTTCGAACAACTCCTTGAATACTGCGTTAAACAAATCATTTTCAATTCTTCAAGTAGCGAATTGCATCCTTAATTTTGGCATAAAGTGACAGTACATACAATTTCAAATCTTTGTTATACAGATATATGGTCAAAGTACCTTATTACTGTTATATATATCCAATTGTTTAAAATAATATCACATAATTTTTTTACATTTCGAAGGAAAATATTGCGAAACTCAATAACAAATATGAAAGTACATATTATATTCTTTGTCTATTGAATGTTATAAATGAAATATGTCATTTTCAGTTTAGTCAAGCAAATTATTAAAAAATAAAAATATATACCACAAAATTTGAACATGTTTGTAAATAATGAAACGAATTTCATTATTAGATCAACCCCCAATTGATGCTACCTTAAATTTAAATAAATAACTGAGTATTTACCTATAGCTTTAATAATGCAAATCCTTACATGTATTATTGTAATGATAGTCATAGCAGCAAACGTATTGAATGCTTAGATGCGCATTTCGGTATAACCAGTCTTTGAATCCATTTAAAATACCTTACATGTTATATCTTATGAAAATAAATTGTCCTTACTCCTCATGTAACAACAGTAACAAAACGTTTGTTCACATTACCAACGTCATCCAACTACATATTCACACGTACTACAAGCGCAGTGTAATCTAATCTAAATTTCTTATAATAATGTACTTTTCTTGTAATACACACAAAAACACTTTCAACCAAAAATTAAATCTGAGTTTCAAAGAAACTATTTTCAAGAAGAAAGCTTAAGAGGGACGTAAATAAATATCTTTATGTTTCAAACACGCTTCGCAAATCGTATCATTTAATGTATTTACTTCACACTTTTGGCATAAGACATGTTTCCTGAATTATTGCGATCTAGTTAATGTAACCCGAATGGTTGCTATAAAAGGGACTAACTAGGATTTCTTTCTAAAAAGTTTGGGTGTATCAAACCTTTAGATAGTAATCAATAAAGTCGGTCTACCAACATGCCGTTCATATTAAACAGTATAAGAAAGTAAATTTACACCTAACTATTAACACTTATAATACTATGTTAGTCTTATCTATAAATATTTTTCTTTTAGTTTATTTGTTAAACAGTTAAACAAGAATATACTACCAAAGATCAACATGCTTAAAAAGACAGAAATAAAATAATATTTCAATTTGATTGAAGCTAAACATATTTAACATATTTCAATCAAAGTGCAATAATCCCCGTGAATATATAGAGGGAATATGTACATCGTATTAATACTACGCAGGACTTGAAGCCCAAATTTGTTTGCGGACTCTCAGCAGAGCGATATTCATGATTGATTGTCCAAAAATGTAAATTTGAACGTAATGCTATTGTGTAAATCCAGAACAAGTAAATGGACAATGTTTACAAAATATTTTACCGACAACCTTTTGTTCAAACAATTATTTATAGCAGTCGAGTGTCCCGGTTGGCCAAAACAACTGGTGCACTGTCGATTGAATTTATATGCACCACACTCACATTTCGCATTCATGTAACAGAGGATGTAACTCCATCGAAGGATGCAGTCACCACATCCGTTTCATTTGAATTCATACACAACAGTAAACCAACTGCAGAGTATTTCGTCTCGCATGACAAGGACAAATTCCGCTCCCACTCTTCCTGCAAAATTAATTCCAATATTGATTTTCAATACATTACTCAGCTCTCCCATTTGTTTTATTGCAATTTCTGTTCTTATCTGCATTTATGAATATTCATAGTCAAAAGAGGCACTATATGCACGTCCTCGGGTGCGAAATTCTTTAGCAAGGGAACACGTCGAGTAGGAATTAAGATTACGAAAACCACCGGAATTGGGAAGTGCTGCACGAGTACATACCACCACCCCAACAACTTCTCGTTAGGTTTTGCAGAGTATTTTTCCCCTTTTACTGACAAATACTATTCAGATACCTCTCTTATACACACATTTTTATCACAAGATCAAAAGTATTTAAACCTAAAAAAAGTTTACGAAGACCATCGTATATTGCAACATGATTAATGGGATCGATGTGGAAGAGAACTCTTGAAGTTGTTGTTTCAAGAGATTACTTTATGGTTCCCTGTTCAGTTGTATGTGTAGTGGTTGGGATTATTTGAGATACTAGTTCAACACTACATAATTCAATTTCGATATAAACCCTTGGAGAAGATTTCTACATGCCTAATCGGGTACATAGAGCGCCGTGGCGTAGTGGACCTGTACGCACGAAGTCTGGGTTCGATTTCCGAAAAAAAACACCTTTGATATTTTCACGACTCCACCTTTTTCAAGTCACTAATATTGAAAAAATTAAAAAAGTAATGTATATGAATAACAATAGAAGTGTAAAAAACACTGTTGCCATTGCAATGAGACATGAGACAGCAACCACTCATGTTGTGTGTGCTATTGTTATCTCACAAGGGTAAAAGACCAAGAATTTAAAGACGACTCCGAACAGCGAGAGTGAGAAGATTTTTTTCGAATATTGTCAATGACTCGAAAGAGTGGGAGCCGTGAACAACTTGTTTAGAAAAATTATAAGTTATAAGTTTACAAGTATGAAGGATGTTAAACTACATTTTATACAATAAGAAATATACGAGGTAGGCGGCTGTTGGCAAAACACGCTAATCTATTATTTATCTGTCCTGTGTGTCGTCGTCCTCAAGTGTGTATGTTTGTGTGTTGGCCAGTTTGTTGCATCGTATAAGAGCTTGACGGCATCATGTCCGCCGTTGGGTCGCCTGATCGTAAACGGTTATCTGTTGTGTTGCGTGATCTGTATGTTGGCCATTCGTCGCCATCCAGGATGGCCATTCGTTGCCATCGCTAAAGAGAGTTAAGGCCGCCAACAACTTCCCAAGGAGATCGGCCCCATCTTCAGTCAAATGTACATATTAGGCTTCCAGGTTTCGCCACGTGGAGGTGAGAGTAAGAATTCGTTAATAGAAGCCAAATAAGAGCGCTTGTGTCTGCATGAATGGCTCACAATAACTCAAATCCACATAATATTTTCTTTCCTTAGAATTATAGTCATCAGTTTGTGGTCATAGTGTAATTCTCAGATAAAATATGAAGTAAGTTTATGAAAGTTAATTCTTAACCGCCTCTTATTCATAATATTTGATGTCTTAATATTTTCTATTCCCATCGCAAAAGAATTGTTAAAGTAAATGAAGTAACTGCGACCTTTATACTGATTACGACATTATTTTTAACATTAATGATTCAGAATTCATGCTCGATCCTGAGAGACAAGATTAAAAGGTTTTCGTGTACAGTCGTAATTTATGCAGCAGGCAAAATCGATAGATCATTCATTAAAAAACTCCAACGCTACTGTTTCCTTGCTTGTCCCTAATCTAGTCGATGATTGTAATCTTTATGCTGGTTACTCAAAGTATGATGGCTGTTCACCCTCAAGCAGCATTCGGGCTAGAGGAGAGGAAAGCTTAATCACCGAAATAACCGCAGTACCATACCCGAAAAACCAGGTAATCGAAAATCAGTATTGCAATTCATAACACGTTTAAGTTGATACTCTCTTCTATTATTATCAACAAGACATTTCATATTTGCCTGTATTACCATAGAATTTTTTTCTTTCTTATTTGTCAAAGATGCTTTCCAGTTAAGCACATCACATCATTCACGTGGGCAAATCGTACGTCATGCACTACTTAATGTGATAAATGTTTCAACAACTTTTGATAATGTTTCAAATTTCAGGTTAAATTCTCATAATTCATTTTTATTGTATTTTTTTTTTTTTGCATTACAGAGTCAAAGGTTGACGTCGTAACGAAGCAATCGTTCAATTGTTCGACATTAAGAGTCCTTAAAAAGTTGTGCATGTTGCGGATTACACGCTTACAAACTTTTAACACTTTCCACTTTTCTCAGCAAGGAGCTTATGCCATAATTTTATACGAGTACACCGACAAAGCAATGGATACGTAACACAGAACATGTGATGTGTGCGAATTTCAGACTGAATGCCAATATATCACTAAGTTTGAGGTTCATGTCCACCCATCTGTCACTAGAATGGGGGCCGTAATGTTCTTGTTAAACATTAATGAAATGCATAAATTTGCGATGATATCTCGAAATGCATTGCTCTCAACTGACCATTTGCATGCTCACATTTGAGTACAGGGTTTCTGGACTCCGATATTTATATGCATTTTGGCCAGCATTAATTTTTAAAGTGGTTGTTAGTGCAAGCCCTATTTCGCTTATCAGCTTTGTGTTTTCAATGTCTACTTACGAGTACCTATATATCGTTCATTGGTTCAATTATTTGGTTATTGATAGAATAAGTAAGCGTTCTCTCTTGGAAATACTTACATACGTTTGAATTTCAAATAGCGAAGATATAATATCGCCTATTTTATCATTACATTCATTTTTGTGAAAAATAAAAAATAAATTATGCAAATATTATTTTGTGCGCCAACCTAAATGTACCTTTCTCAAGTACGTATACAATCAAAATAATACAGGAATCTCGTTTGGTGTTTCTGTTAAAGTTTGTCTATTTGCTTTTCTTCTAAGCAATATGGTCATATGACTGTAGAAACGAGATACAGATGAATAATTAATGTATGTTATTTTTTTCTATAATTTCTTCTATTATTATACTGTACGCATAAGGAATCTTTATCAAGCGTGTTGTATTAGCAGTACAGGGGACGTCCAGTATAACGAATTTCCAATATAACGAATAATTTTTTTTTTTCCATTAATGGTTCTATATAACGAATGGTTTAAACATTTTATGCTCAATATAACGAATGCCTTGCAAATTCCTGTAGGCGCAAGTTTACTTTTGTTGGTAACATCTGTTGAGTGTATCTATTTTCTTTGTTAATTCCTGGTCATGATCAGTTATACTAACATATACATACATTTAATTTTAAAGGAAACATAACTGTTTTAGTTTATTGGGTTTTTTAGGTTTTATTTTTACGCCTTTAATTTCGCGAACTATTTCTAGTGTTCTAGTGTTTGCCGTTTGTTAAAAAATAAAGTAAAATGTCCGCTATGTGTTATCGTTTTTCCTATATAAATGAGTGTAAAAAAAGGAGTGTCATTAAAGGAGATTTCCTCAAAATATGAATTACCAAAGTCTTCGATTTGTCCCATCAAGAAAAATTAAAACAAAATTGTAAAGACATTGAATATTTCAAAAAATGGTTCAAAATCAAAACATTTTACGAGGACCGGCGAATTCCCAAAAATGGAAGTAGCACTTTTTATGCGGTTTCTCAAGAAGCACAATGACAGCATTGCAATGAGCCAGTGAGGATTTGCTTTCAAAGTTTAAAAAAGGTTTGGAATCCGTCTTCTTAAGTAATCAGGTGAGAAATTGTCTGCAAAACTGGAGCTGGTTGAGCCGTTCAAAAAAACAATTAACTGCCGTAATAGGAGAGAATCAGTTATCGGAGAAAGCGATATTCCACGCTGATGAAACGGGACTTTATTGGAAAATGTTGCCTAATAAAACGTATGTTCATTCAGGCGAAAGTTGTTAAAAGAAAGACTGACGTTTTTGGCGTGTGCAAATGCTTCAGGCACAAAAAAAAGACGATCGATATAACGAATTTTTGGTTATAACGAATGACTGCGTTATATAATTCATTATACTGGACGTCCACTCTATTTAAAGAACAAACTTATCTATCTAACTTATCTTATATGGCAGTGCATACATATTTATATATATACGAGTAGAAAAAATACTTAAAATAGATATATAATAATGGGATTCTTATACTATCTTACTGACCCTATGCGGGCACTTTAAGTTATAATTTACTTTTCGGCTTCTTTTTGTTTATTTTACATACATTGTTAAATAATACATAAAATACATATATGTATGTACTAAGAAAAATTAATTAAAAACTTATTAATCTAAAAATTTGTTTTCTATTTTTTTATATATATGTATGTACATATGTATGTCCATACACTGTTTGATAAACAAAATGTTTTAAGCTACCCTACTAAAAATAACAGTGTCCACTGATAAGGGCATCGAAAAAAAAATCAATTTAATAACAATCGGAACAACAAAATGTATTTATTTGTATAATTGGTCGGAAAGTATTTTTGTGTGCAAATATGTGAGAAAATCAAAGAGCTTATAATACTTAAACCCACGAAGTATTGTATTTTTCATAAAGCAAAAACCATTATCGGTAAACACCGTTTTCAACATTTCATGTTCTTACGAATTTGTAGATATTATTATATACATATGTACGAGTATGCATGTAAATATTTGCTCGCTTACGATTTTTTTTAATGCATACTTTCTACTACTACCTTGTTTTAAGTTTATAGTTTAGTAATAATAATAATAATGGCGGCGCTACAGTACGAGGTGGACCTGAGCCTAGCTTTTCAGCAACCACTCGTGTTCTGACACGAGCGGAGGGGACCTACAGTTTAATGCCGACTCCGAACGGCGAGATTGAAAAGCTTTTTCTAGACCGTTATACTTTTTGAGCATTATCAGTGCCTCGAAAAAGGTGGAAAAAGGTGGATTCGAACCGATGACCTCGAGCGTAGGAGTCGATGCACCTACCCACTACACCACGGCGCCCACTTCTAGTTTAGTAGAATAACATAAATTCAGTGTATTCTTTTAGGTTTCTCATAACAAGCACCGTTTTAACTTGAACGGTTCCATCAAACGGCGTCTGCTCACAATTTAAAAATTTAGTTTCAATAAACTGATTCTTCTCCGTACAATATATACCAATTTCTTACAGAACCAACAATCTGAAATAAGCAATGCGCACCTAACAGCTTATTAAATAAACTACTCACTGAAAATTCAAAAGAAATCAGAAATTTCCCCCTTGTATTGTGAGTGCACTTGCATATTTATTGTTATTAGCAAGTGCAATTTGTGTGATCCTGGAGCATCACTTCAGCCTTTAATTATTAAACCCATATACATTTATATACGCTTACATAAAGCACATATTAAATGTATACATTAACATTTGAACATAAACGACAAGAGTCATTATCCACTTTTATAAATGCATTTGTACGCAAATGAGAATGAGAAGTGGTTTGTGAGGGTTTAATGTTTCTTTGATCTTGAGATTTTATTGATATAATTTTCACGCATTATAAAGCATCATCAAGAAGCGAAATGATTTGGAGATTCTATGATTTAAGGACTGATAATTTCAAGGTCTACATGCAACATGCTTGATGTATTTTCCAAATCAATATTTATGTAGATATTCATACATTTGCACATATCTACAGATTTTTATCGGTTTTGTCAACGAGCAGTAGCTTATGCGTGCGGAATTTAGAATTCGGTACACATAAAAATCAAAGATTCCGTCTTCATGGCTTTATGACTGTACATAGGAAATGAATGTATAGGTACATCAAATTCGCAAATACGTGGTAATAGGAGCATTAACATATTAAAGCAAGCAAGGGGGATGGGACTTCAAAATGTTTTTTTTTAAACACAATTGTGATGGACATTTGAAATATACATTTGTAATTTGTGTACCCGCAATGAATTATTTATTCTTGAAAAGCAAATGCTGGTTCTAATTGGGCTTCGGGACTTTTTTTGTAATAAGTAATGTATTGTAATACACATAAGCTGGGCGCCCTGGCGTTGTGGGTATGTGAATCGACCCCAACGCACTAGACTTTCAAATCTAGGTTCAAATCTAAGAACAATCAACAATTTTTTTAAAATAATTTTACGGATATATTTTTTTACGCAACCAAATTTAAATGTGGGGCTATTAGGTGGAGGAAGTGGCCAAGGATTTTAACACAGTGACGCATCTCATCGAGTGATATATCAATCGACAGATCTTTTGAAATGAAATGGTAGAGGCTTGCTTAAAAACTTTTCGATCCAGTGTACCGTTTAAAAAATATAGAGCTCCAAAGTCCCACTTCTAAACAAAAGTGTTTAAAAATCCTAAAAAATTATAAAAACTTTGCTTAAATGAATACTTTCATTTAAAACAATTTTGAGCTTTCTAACCCCAATAATTTTGGAGGTATTAGCCAAAAACGGTAAATGTTAATGATCTGAAAACGTACTTTTGTAGACCTCAGTGAAAGGATTAAGAAATTGTCAGTATCAAAATATTGATTTATGTGCAAATTTTGAGATATGAAAGATTTAACATTTCAGTTATTATCATTTTTACACAATTTCTGATATTCACAAATTTTAAAGCAACAGAACCTTCCTCGTGCGACTACAACTCCCACTTGCCCAGTTTATTTGTTATTTTTTTTGTGTGGGAAAATTATGTATTTTTAATCGATTCGGATAGAAGAAAATATAAAACGGATAATTGTCTTCATATGGGACGGAAAGAGCGTAAGGGGTGTCGAGGGCATTGAGATGCTCCAGAAAATGGTAAAACGTGATACTAAATTTACAAAACATCCGATTAGAAAATAACAGGGAGATCAAACAATAATTAGGATGATGTTGAAATATTAGCTGTGAATGTCTGAAAGAGTTACATCTCGATGGAACTACCACCACTGTAAAGTTAGGAAGATACATACATACAGTACAGATAAAAGTAATTAAAAGTGAAATCCATCTGCGTATGCTTACATGTAATAAATACCTACTTATTTAAGGGCAGATCTGCACATTTTTTTATTTGCATATGGTCAACGAAAGATTAAAAATGTTATATACAATAATAATTTATAACATCCTATTCTTTGAAAAAAACATAATGTAATCCAGCGACGAAAGGATCCCAAAAGACATAACTGGAACGCCTGCATATATTTACATATTTTGAAAATAAATTTACTGGACCCACGCAATTTCATGTTAAACCATAATTTTATTTTGAAATTTATTCAATAACCCTATTTGCATATTGTAAATAGAAAAAGAAAGAAAAACAAAATTTATTTGACGTAGGCTACGAAGACAGCTTCCGTTACAAAACCCCTTTAAATGGTTTAGGCAAAGTTTAGAATCGAAGAGTGGAAAAAAAAATAAAGAAATTCATCTACGAAAAAAAATTAAGGAAATTACCATATGGATTATCACTCATGAATTATTGCTCGAATGAGCTCAACCACATCCACTCCCATCCACTTCCTTTGTCCTCTGCCAGCTCACAAAATATGGTAAGAGGGATGCTGTTCGCAAATAACTTGTTCATCTTCAAAGACTTCACGTACACATTCAGGATGTTCCAACGTTACTACGTTAGCATAATGACTTAATTGCTTGCATAATTTTTTCCTATTTTGTTCGTTAGGTATATATGGTGGCAAGGTGTTTACATTATGCGATACGGTCTAGCTATCCAAAGACACTTCAAACTGCTTCCAATAATCAACCCAAGCGGTAGAATTTGCGCCCCTGCAAGGTCCTCGAAAAGGCGAAAATGCTACTTTGCTATAGACAGGACGATTGGTAGTAGGAACATCAAAAGCAATTGCAAATTATTTCTCGTTGAATCTCGAGTAATTTGTATAATTCGCTCATTGTTCCTGAGAGTATTTTACGAAACAGACATGTACGTGCAATAAAGTTTTCTGTATGTGTAATTAGAGGCCTATGTACCAAAGATTTACCAAATGATGTCTCATGACTGCGGTAAAGCACACCTGCTTCTTGTCTGAACGCCGCAGTAGGATTCATCACGGTTCAGATGGCAATGTAGACAAGAATTTTGTTCTACTTCCATTGGTTATGTAGGAGTATCGTACATAATTTGAGTGAAATTCACCATTATTCCGGGA
This sequence comes from Myathropa florea, assembly GCA_930367185.1. Taxonomy (NCBI): domain Eukaryota; kingdom Metazoa; phylum Arthropoda; class Insecta; order Diptera; family Syrphidae; genus Myathropa; species Myathropa florea. The sequence continues at coordinate 132,435,605 of OV884003.1, read as the reverse complement.
CGATTATGATTGTTGGTCGGATATAAAGTGGTGAACGTGCTCTCATATTATTAAGTTCGTGACCTGGCAGTTCTTCACTTCAATTGTAATTCATTTATACAGAAAATGTTGTAACCCATCACCTTTCTTTTTTACTTATTTAGGAATTGAACTAGCTTACATAGTGCAATGAAATATGTTTGGATAATTTATTTTATCATTACATAAACATATAAACATGTATTTAAATACATATACCAAAAACTCATACCCTATAAATACTATTTTATTAACGTTTTTCTACAAGTAAATACTGTTAGTTTCACTTAATAATCCGCGAATAGCGGTAATAAAACGAAGGAGCTGTGGAGCATCAGCATCCTAAACTTCGCATGTAAACCATCCTTCTTTTGCACAAGCATCCTGCTAAACCAGGACGGAGTTACATTTGATACATTTGGTACATTTGACATTGATGATCATCGTCCGTCCTTGTCTTCGAATTACTTTATGCTTGTTTGAGATAGTTGCAATTTTAGTCTTCCTTCTAACGAGGCAGGCATTTTTCAACTAATACCACAGAAACTCTTCTACTGATAGCATCATACACTTACCTTCAAAAATCTTAAAGTAAGGAAGTATATTTCGTGTAAGTAACTGATGATTATAAAATCTAAAAATCTTATTTGGAATTACTACAAAACAAACAAATAAAATGAACAAACAATTAACATTTTTCTCAGAACCTATATTTGTGATATTTCGAATGGCAAACGCACTTCAGCAGTTAATATGTGAATACAATGAAGTTCTTTATTCTATTTCAATAAATTCAATCCACATGCAACGAAGAAATATGACATTTTTCAAACTTTTGTAGATACAAGTGATATTTTGTTTGTGATAAATCACAAACTCAATTATTTTATAACATACTCGATTCTATAGTTTGCCAACTTTACTAGAATTTAATCTTTTTAGAACAACATACAGCACGTCATGTCAGTGTGACCTAAGATTGATCTCTAGTTTTGATGTGTTACATCTGCTATAATTTTGTTTTTATTTATTTATTTGACTTTTTACAAATTCTATACCTGAAACAGAAATATTATTTATAACTCTTCATAATAACATTGTTGCGCTACAGTCCACATTAGGTATGTGACCTACAATTTAATGCCGCCTCCGAACGGGGAATTTTGAGTTTTATCTAGACTCTTCGAGCATTGTCAATGAATCGAAAGAGGTGGAGCTGTAAAATAATGTGCTTTTCGGAATCGAAGCTAGACCTTGAGCATATAACTCGACACACTTACCCCCTACGTAAGCATACTGTAGCAACCACTCTTAAATTTACTTTACTTGTTATATCAAACACAGAGCTAACAATGTTAAAATCAACTGTTAAGATAGGTAAGTGAGAAGATATGGTAATATCTGACATGATTCTTTATAAACAATAGCAGTGTTCTCGACTGTTATATTTTTTTACGCTTATGCATCTGTTTGTAACTAGCATATGTATTTGTACACGTACATGTGTGTAGGATATTAACACGTACTTGATCAACATATTTACTATTCAATGCGTTTATTTACTAAAATTTTTCTTAGTAATAATACAATAAAATCTCTTCATATAATTATAATGATTCATTCATTCATTTAGTTTATTGAGTCAATATTAATACACATTAATTAATTTATGATTACATTTTTGTTTTCGTGATAACCGACTTTGGACATATAATCTGGTTAAGCTCAAGTATAATAACTTAATTAATAATTAATTACATTATAAAATTTTAATAATTCATATTTGAATATTCTATTTTTATCATATGCTTGCTCCCGACATATGTTCACTTCATGGCTCTAATTTGACCAAAATTAAACTTATATCTAAACTACTTAAAAACTACCTATAAACTACTTATGTACTAATTATAAACAAACATTATATACATTATATATATAATTAAGATCTTAGCATATATAAAATCTTATATTTAAAGAGCTATATATATATATATATAAATATATGTATATATATACTATATGTAATTCATTTGTTTTTTAACTTTTCATATTTGGTATTATTATCCTCTTAGAACAGGCAAAGAAGCTTTCTCATAAAATGGTAATTTTAAATTTAGATTGGAAATACATTCAAATTCTGGTTGAGATCTTAAATTCATTATACTAACAGGTGATAAATAAAAGTGGTTATCTATAACACTATCGTTTATATTTTTGTCCCAAATGTCTTTCAAAATTTGGTTAGGATGACTAGCAAGAGATTGTAATTTTATTTTCAGTCGATTTATCATATAAATAAAAAGAGGTTCAATACCACATTCGTTGTATATCGTTTCATTAGAATACCATTTCTTATTCGGCTTTCTGAATTTTCCGCAACATAATCTTAAAATTTTTCGCTCAAAATTTTCCAATTCATTTGCAACCGTGGGAGAGATACTGAACCAACAACCGAAGCCATATGTAATTATTGGTCTTATGAGTGTCTTATACATAAGAAGTTTAGTTTGCTTAGAAGTAGCATTTGTAGAGAAAAGTCTCTTAAGAAGACATGAGGCAATTTTGGCTTTCTTTAAAATGTTTCTTGCATGTTTGTTGAACTTAAACTTATTTTGGTAATGTATACCAAGATATTTAGTTTCTGTCTTAAGCGGAACGAGAACATTGTCTATTTTTAATGAGAGGGTTTTGCTTTCTTTAACTGCTTTACGGTGTCCTTTTCCATAGACGTTTCTAAAACATGTGATTCCACTTTTCTCTGCTTTTATTACTAATCCCCAAGAATTAAAATAGGAAGTTAATGTTGGAACAAAATCTTTTATTTTGTTAAGTGCATCGTGGGGTCTTACTGCACTTGCTAATAATTTAGTATCATCTGCAAATAAAAATGCTTCAATCTCTGGGTTATTGTTTGGAAAGTCGTATAGATATAAGTTAAACAGTTTTGGGCCAAGTAAAGATCCTTGAGGAACACCCATAGAGACTACAAACTCCTCTGAGTATTCCGAAGCAATAGAAATTTTTGCAGTTCTAGAATTTAGAAAACTTCTTATCATTCGTATAATGGCTGGAGAGAATTCTAGTGTTATCAACTTAAAAATTAATCCACTGCACCAGATGGAATCAAAAGCAGATTGCAAATCTATATCAAGGACTAAGGAACATTTTTTACTTCTAAGATTTTGGATAATTCTATCATTTAGGACATATAAGGCATGTTCAGTTGAATGTTTTTTTTTAAAACCAAATTGGTAATTTGGTATAATATATTTTTCATCGCAAAAACTGTCAATGTATTCTGCCAAAACTCTTTCAAAAAGCTTTCCAATATTAGATAATAATGATATTGGACGAAAATCTTTGATATCTTTAGAATTTTTTTTCTTTGCAACAGGTATAATTACGGATTTTTTCCATGCCAAGGGAAAGTAACCATTATTTATACAATGGTTAAATATGCACGAAAGTGCAATGTCCAGGGAGTACGGGCATTTTCTCAGTATAAAATTCGATATTTTATCCAAACCATATGATTTTTTATTATTTAAATTCATTCTGTGAGTGTTTACTTTGTTTGGAGATGTAAATGGTTTTGTCAAGTTGTCTGAGGTTGTGTGGGATGGTAGGAATGATGTCAAACAGGAATTTTCATGCGTAGTCTTAAACTCATTTACTTTGAGATAAATTTGATTTGTTAAGCTTCTGTCAAAATTAGGTATTTTTTCTGAGTATAGATCGGAGTAGACTGTCTTAAATGCATTGAGCTTATCTGTAATGTCTGAGAGTTCTTCTCCATTAAAAGAAACAATATCCTTCGAAATATTAGTACCAAAGTATTTTCTGTTTGTTATTCTGTTAATTTCTTTGAAAGCTTGTGGAGATGGTCTTATTTTTTCCAAGCGAGACCTAAACTCATTATCAAGCTCTATTTTTACTCTTTCAGCTATTATTTTATTAAGGCACTGTATTTTAGAATATAGCTCTCTGTATTCTGGGCTTGTTCTATTTAAATGCCTATGAAAAATCCGTTTGAGCTTTCTTAGCCAAATACTTTGAATTTGTAGAAGTTTTTTAGTGAACGATGAAATGTTTTTGTATTTAATATTTTTTGTGGTTTTAGTTACAGAATGATTTCCAACACATGTATTAATTTTATTACTTAAAATTTGGATGATGTCATCAATATCGATATTCGAAACGTTTGTATTTACTGGAAGGTTCATTCTAGAGATGCTTCCGTGTAGCTCCATTCTAAATGCGTCCCAGTTGGTTCCTTGAAAAAAAAAATTATAATGATTAAGAGCATTAGCAGCAGAGAACATTTATTTCTATATATATAAATATATGCATATTTGATTTGATATTATTTCAATTCGTTTAGAACATTCTTAAGAGGTCTTATTCATTTTTCTGAAAAATCAAAATCACTTTCACTGGAACCTGTTTCGGGTTTTGGAAGGATACTACTATCGTCTGTCTCACTGTCAACGAAATTGACGTGTTTCTTCTTTTTTGTTGAAAGATCTGTGTGCTTTTCAGTGGAAAGTATCGACGTAGGCGTAATTTGGTTTTTGGTTAACAATTCTACATTGGCTTCTTTGATATTGGATATGTGTTGCTTTGCTATTGCCAATTCTGATTCTTCAATGTCTTTCTCCACGGATATATGTTTCTCGATTTCATCACTGGCTACTTGTTCTGGTTGATCATCCGACTGCTCTTCCGCATATTGTTGATTATGTTCTTCCATATTATTTGACGCATTCTGGTCATAATTAGCATACTCCGGTGAATAGGGATCTTGTGAATAATCCTGATTGTACATTTCAGATGCATATTGAGCTTGGTTAGAATCGTCATATTGTTGGTTGTATTCGTATTGATATGCACTTGGGTCGTAATTAGTTTGATACTGTGTTGTATCATAATTTTGATAGTCATTTACATAATTTTCAGTTTGAGGCACTTGTCCATCTTCCGTAAACGTATAATCTTGCTGGAGGGTTTCTTCGTTTATAGGAACCTTATATTCTTGAGTTTCATCTGCGTAGGTATATGCTTGTTCATCGTATTCCTGCATTTCATGGGTTTCGTTATCTTTGTTAATTTTCAAAATCTCTTGATTAGTCTCCGCCTCTATACTAGAGGCATTCTCAATTAACTCAGTATCCTTTAAGTTTTCTTCCTGTTCTGCAATAAAATTTTTTTTCGGTTCATATTTATCTGTCGGTACATTATTAAGGTCATACTCGTATTGTTCTAATTCCCCACCATAATGCATATTATCCCCTTTTTGATCGTCTCTAATCGGTGGTATATCAAGTAAATTGGTGGAAGTTAAGTTTTCTGGCTTTGGTAGAAGTTCTCCATAAATAGCGGTCTCAATACTTTCGATTGACATTTTCTCCTTCTTGTCAAAATGCATAGGTCGGTAAATTGTCTCCAAAGGTGTATTTTCACTATTATCTACATTTTCACCTCCACCATCAATAATTGCAGTGGTTCTATTACTTGCTCCAATGCTTTCATCTCTGGAATTTTTTGTCCCATTAAATAAAGTTATTTGTTCCGTATCCCTACTGGGATCGATGTTCCTGGCAGCAGTATTAGATGTGTTTTCCGTGGTCTTATTTTCCAATGATTTCTTCGTAAGGGCTTCATCACCAATACTTTCCATGCTACATTTACCACCTAAGGAAGGGAAGGCCGATGAAGTGTTCTTTTCGTTGTCTTCAATGTCGTTTATTTTTTCATCGTCTTTGACAGTCGTTTCATCGATTTTTTGTACTTGAAGTGTTGTCGTGATGTTATCAATGCTCTGCTCTTGAGGAGGCGAGTTAATAGGAATGGGAACGTTCTTCTCGTACGTTTCTTTCATTTCTTTTATATATTTAATGTAGTCGTCGCCGTCGGTACGGAAATCAGTGACATTAGATTTGTTTCCTCGATGTTCTATCCGCCCATTTTCGGTTCTTTGCTGAAGACTGTTGTTTGGACTTATATTGGATAATATATCAACCTTTAAACTTTGACGAGGCATTAACGAATCACTGTTGTACATGTCGGCTAGTGGGGTACCCTCTAAGTTGGCGGACTCGTGGCCATTCACTTCTTCCTCTTCTTTTCTATTTGAATCTAAGACTTCGCATTTCGATGTTTTTCCCCTAGAAAAACTATAAGCCTTGTGGTTGTGGTCCGAGTAAGTCTGATTTGTAAGTGTCTCATTAGGTTTTATGCCTGTAAGAGAAAAGGTTGTAGGATTTTGGCTTTTAAATTCAAATTGCGGCTTAGCATCTTTTATGTCCATAGATTTAGGTGAGGTTTTCACATGTGTTTGGGTTGCTAAATTATGTGGTTGTTGATGTAATTCATCGACACCATACTGTATAGGCAATTCCGCCGGTGTTTGAAGGTATCCGATCGGGAATTTTAAGTAATCCAAACTAAAATTTGCCTCATTTTCCTTGCTGTCAGGACTGCCCGTCGTTGAAAGATTGGTATCGTTACGGAGCGAAATTATAACTCCCGAAGGAGTGCTAGCGAATGCCCATCTGCTACTCAAACGATTTTGATCGTTTGGAATCGGAACAACAAGAGGTATAGGAACCGTTTGAAAATTAGTTGTGGAACCATTGAAAGATCTAGAATATTTTTCTCCTTGGACCACATTATTTACATTTTCTGTGTATGTGTTCATTGACTTCTGAATCGGAAGAAATGGTACGGCAGGAACATGTTGTAGAGTTTTCAATGAGTATGAATGTCCAAGTTTAGCGAAATAAAATTCATATTGGAGCTGTAAAGAATAATTTGAATTTAAAAAAATGGTTAATAAGAAATAGAGAAATAGACGAACCGATTTTTCAAAAATTACATAATACATATGTACATAAAAAGTTCATAATAGATACAAAATAATACAAAATTCAGAAAGCAAAGAATTGGTTGAATTTGATTTGAATAAATGCGTATATACACATATGCATGAAAGAAGGTCACTGACAGAAGGATACCACTGTGCAGTAATCAGATTGCGTGTCGTCTAGTTCACAAAACCGTTGAAGAGGGAAACAAGTTACAGACCTCCTTTTCTACTTTAAATAGCATATAAATATTTTCGAAAATTGGTAAGTTATTCAACGTAGATGTTTTATACAGTCTTTAATTGAGTGTGGGCGAGCATCTCAATTAGTATGTCTTTTAATCGTTTTTTTTTTATCACCATGAAGTGTTCTCTCTCTCCAGAAAAAATATATTAATATTCCACTAAAAAAATTACACGCAGTGATTGTTCATGTATTTTTCATCAATCATTAGTGAAAAAGACATTATATGAATTCGATTGGGAAACGCTTTCGTGGTGATAATTGTGATGTGCTCAGACGCAAGTCCATGAGCCTATCTGATGCAGCTATTTGCAACAACAAGCGCACCATCCACTTCAAAAAATAACCACAACCTAAGTGACACACACTGTCTGGAGACAAACCTGGAGTCACTCTTCAAATGATTTACCAACCAACCCCCACCGTGCATCTTAAGAAAACTAAAATTAGATTGAAACCCTTTTCCATTACTGTAAATAACCGGATTTCGAAGGGTTAACAGGCGAACCATGCAGACACAAGCGTCTGCACCTAGCCTCTTTTAACGAACTCCTACTCTCACCTCCCCGTGGCGAAATCCGGGAGCCGAGTACCCTCGACAGAAGATGGGGTAACCAACCCTCGTGGGACGTCTGGGCGGCTGCAAACGAGAGAGGGGGAGTGTGAGTCTACCAGGGCTCATCACCCTTTTTAGGATGGCGGCGGAGGAACTGATCAACTGTTTGGCCAACGGCGGCATCCACAACTCCAGTCAGCAGGAGCTACCTGGTTTCCATTCTAAAGTCGGGGCCCTGGAATAGAGATGGCAACGGATGAGCCCTTCCTTTAGGGCCAACGGTGGCGCTCACAGCCTGTAAGGGGCTATCGACACCGGATCTTTCCGGACCACTTTGCTCGGGGGCTAAACAAATGGACCTGTCCTCCCAGTTGGAGGTTGTGCGTAGGGTTAACTTCCTCACCACGTAAAAATGAACAAGTTCAGAAACAACAACCTGCCTCGGATATGGACGGATTTACTGTTGACGACCCTAGTAAACGAAAAAAGGTCAATGACTTTCGGTTCTGCACGTGGAATGTGACATTCCTGAACAGACCACTTGCAGCCGATGAACTCGCGGAGGCCATTGACTGCTATAAAGCAAACTTTACCGCAATGCAGGAAGTGCGGTGGGATGGGCCGGGCAAAAACAGGATGAAAAACTGCGATGTCTAGAATACTACGGCAATTGTTACAGAGAGCGAAGGCAGCGATTATTTGAATGTGGATCGAGGCAGACTTAGGCAAAAAGTCTTAAGCTTTATGTACAGAAAGAACGTACGATCAATGTCCCAGCTACGACACCAACATCGTTCTAGGAGATTTTAATGCTAATCTGGGTAAAGAGGACATCTTTGCTAGAGTCATCGGTAAACACAGCCTGCACGGCACCACGTCCGAAAACGGACTCAGGCTGATGGACCGAAACCTTTCTGTAGCTAGCACGCGGAGAGGGACCTCAACATCCATAAAGGGACCTGGCGGTCCCCTGATCATTCAACCGTCAACCAAATTGATCACGTTGCGATCAACGTCAGACACTCCTCCAGCATTCTTTCTCGGACTCGGACCATTTCCTTGTCGTAGCCAAGGTAGGGACACGGAGATCGAGAGAATAACGGAGTCGAGGAAGACAACCACGGTTTGATGTTGAAAAGCTATAATCGCAACAGACTGCCAGGAACTTTACCGATCGAGTCTCCCTGAAACTCTCCGAAAGTTCGACGTCGCCTGCACTAACAATAGACGAAGAATGGAAACGTTGTCAAAGAGCCATCAGAGAACCCGCTACTGATGTGCTGGGTTTTAAAACGGTAACAAGGAAAAATCCCTGGTTTGACAACGAGTGCAGGCAGGCACATGCAGCAAAGCAAGAAGCCTACTAGGCAATGCTGCATCGAACTACGAGAGCTGTTCGTGAGCTCTATGAACAGAGAAGAAGGGAAGAGAACCGGCTTCTCAGGAAGAAAAAGAAAGCGCACGAGAAGCGTACGATCGAGGAGATGGAGAGCTGTTATGGCAGGAATGATGTCCGAAAGTTTTACCAAAGGGTACCGATGAGGTCCCCGATTAGTGCGTATAAGATCTCCTCTGCCGTTTTGTATGAACGCCTAAAACCATTTGTGAACAAACTGATAGGTCCTTATAAGTGTGGTTTCAGGCCAGGGAACCATAGATCAAATCTTCACACTGCGGCAGATCTTGGAGAAGACCCAAGAAATGCAAATCGACACACATCATCTATTTGTCGATTTCAAGGCCGCATATGACAGCGTGCTATATCTAGTTTTGACATTCCTGCTAAATTCGTCAGACTGAGCAGGATGACTCGCTGCTCCATCAAGGTCGGTAACGAACTCACCGAGACCTTCAATGTCAATAACGGCGACGCGCTGTCATGTGATTTCTTTAACATCATTCTTGAGAAGATCGTGCAAAACTCACTGGCCAACACAAGAGGCACGATCTTCCGAAGGTCCGTCCAACTGCTAGATGTCATTTGGAGGAGAAGATTCAACCACGAACTGTATGGGCTGTACAGCGACATGAGTCCAGCCAGGCGTCTACGGATCCAACGCCTAAGATGGCTAGGCCATGTAGAGCGTATGGATAACTTAGCTCCGGCCCGAAGAGTCTTCGACTCTGAGCCTGTGGGACAACGCAACAGAGGACGTCCACGAACAAGGTGGCGCACACAAGTCGAGGCGAAAGATCGTGCTGGCTGGAGAGGCATGTTTGAGTGAGGCCCAGGTCCTCGGACTCTAGTGCCCTAAGAAGAAGAAGAAGAAGAAGAAGAAGGTGTTATCTATTGCTTTTTAGGTAACATAAATTATGTAAGCAGTCCTCATTGCGTGCGCTTAATTTTTTGTAATAAATATATTATTTTTCTTATAATTATTATTATTAGTGTTAGTACTATTATTATTATATATCTGCTTTTTTCAAAAACAAATGGAGGCGATTGTGCTTCTCAATATCCGCATCAATTTTGTGTGGAAAGGTATCGGGCCATACTATTATTTAGAAATTTCAGTCACTATTCTTATACGTTTCTGATCAGTTCTCAGTAGAAGTTATTATTAGTTCATTCACTACTGAATATGGCACCTTACACTGATATCCAAATAAGATAACGATAACAACCCCAAGCACATGGCCAAATATGTCCGCGAATGGGTTGCTACGTAAACCTAAGAGTTTTGTCTCGGCCAGCACAATCTCCGGACCTAAACCCCATCGAACATTTATGGGACGAGTTAGAAAATAAGGTGCACGCAGAAAAATATTCAAATAAGATTGATCGTTTTGGATCCCTATGAGAAGATTAGAGAATTATTAATATTGAGTAGTATAAGAAAGCTTTAGCTTTAATTCTATTAATTTTATCTTATTAAAATATTTCTTTTCATAGATAGTTTCAAGTGCGATTAAAATGCCCCGATTTTCATTTAACTATGTTTAGCACGATTCTTTTGCACGCCACTGTATGTATGTCAGTATAGAACTTGAATAAATTTTAGAAAGATGGTGGATCTCCAAACAAAAATGTTGGGGATTTGTATGGTAAACTCCCAAAACACTTCATCTATAATAATAATAATAATGGCGGCATTACAGTCCGAGTTGGACTCGGGCCTAGCTTTTCAGCAACCACTCGTGTTTTGTGTTCTATTGTTCTCTCACGAGTGGGGGAGTACTACAGTTTCATGCCGACTCCGAACGACGAGATTGAGAAGCTATTTCTAGACAGTTATACTCTTTGAGCATTGTCAGCGAATCGAAAGAGGTGGAGCCGTGAAAAAATGTTAGGTGTTTTTTCAAGATTCGAACCTTAGACCTCGGGCGTATGGGTCGACGAACCTACCCACTACGCCATGGCGTAGTAAAATTAAATGGAATGAAAACGTATGAAATCTAATATATAAAAATATAATAAAAATGTAATAATTAAAAAACAAAATGTATCAAAGAAAGAAGCCAAAAAGTTATAAATAAATTCTTTCACTAAACATCTCCTCTAGCGAAAATTTGAGTTTTTTAAACGAACATATTAAGCAGTGGCACGAAGCTACAAAAATCGAAATCTATACTCGATGTATATTTCTTAACTATAACAATGTACTTGCTATTCAAACCCTATAACAAAAATAACAAAAACGCATAAAAGGCACGGTCTGTAATTGACACCATTTACTGTATTCGCTTCCTTTATATAAGTGTACATTCCAGAATTTAATTTGATAGTTCGACTACTCACAAAGCATGGTCCATAAGATCCAAACATTATCCATCAGTTCGATAAATTGAAATTTCTACGAGACCGTTTTTTTTAAATCGTCCTTTTCCGGGAGCTTTTCGTTTTGTGAATGTTTGCACATACCTAAGAATATATTTCAGTATTATACACAAGTTCACATGTGAAATATGGTTGTATCCAAGTTTTCACCACCTTATACCGAACGTGACTACATCACAATGCTTTTCCAAAAATATACAGAAAAAAACTCATTCAGTTGGAATGAATAGTGGATACACTATCCTTTTTTAATATCAATATAAACCCCAATAAAAATATTGTATTATTGGAATGGAGATTCAATCAAATGGATATATATCTATTTCGAAATCATAGATAAGTTTGGTTCATCTTTATAAAAGGATACCATACTTGTCAGAAATTTGACACATATACGAGTACAGCAACAATTGTCACCTATATTGTATACATTAGCTATTTTAGTGGTCCCATATGAATGAATGCACTTCTCTGAAATGCAGTTCTTAAATTATTTTAAAATCTTTCGGATTTTTTACATTAATTAATATTGAAATCAAAAAATAAAGCGCATCGAAAAACGATGCGCAAAGGATGTTAATATTGTGTTGCTATTCGCCAAACACAATATTTAAATTTATTTTTTTTTACGACGATTTACGACTTTGGACGTTATTTATATACCTAGTTAAAGATCATATAGGGATCGTCAGTGGCAAATTACGCATGCACATATGTTCCCTTTAAATATCCTATGTGAGAGGATATAAACGGTAAATATCGCATCAAAGAAATAACGTAAATTGTTGGTCTCTTCAAAGCTAAATGGGTACTTCCAATGGATGTCAACAAGAAGACGTAAATATTGATTTACCGCAAGATAAAATTTATGATACCAATGTGAAAGGCGTTAAAAAGTGGATACCTCTATACAGATACACATCCTCTTAAATAAATACATATAATTTGATACATATCCTTGCATCTATCATTACTATTCCTATATTAGACAGTGCAAAGTATCACTTTTATAAAATAACTAATTTATAATCATAGACGTAGTAATGCATTTTAAACCCAAAAAATCTTGCCGTTACTTTGTGTTTCCATACATGCAATTTAATACAATGTTAAAGCGTGCATTTTTTTGACTTACTTTCATCATTTTAAGTCTTTCACTCCGGGCTGCTAAAGCAGCTGCTTGCTGATCTATCCGTTCTAGCATTTCGACCAACTTGTGATTACGTTCATTCCGTTTTTTCTGTTCATCCAAGAATTGCTGATATTTTCTTTGACTTCTTGACCTTAATGCTATCTCGCTAAGCAACGAAACAGAAACAAAGGTGATTATAAAGAATTAAGTTTATTTTTTTCTTTAAACTTTACATTCAACGAAAATGAAAGATAACTTACTGCTCGCTTCTCTTTTTCATTATCTGCTCCAATTTGACTTCCAGCTCTTGGCGATTATTCTCACTTTTGTATGGACATGAAAACAAAAACAAAAATGTTCACCGCAGAAGACGAGAGAAATTAATTTTATTTTTATAGTCAAGAGGAAATTTTCTTTCTCCAAACAGTAGTTTTCATTGCTCTTACCTTCGGTGTAGTTTCTCCTGAAGCAACTCCACTTGCAACTTGTAATTTTCCAACTCTGATTGAATATGCATCCTCTTTGACTTATGGTAGATTTTTTTCTGTTTAAAATGACCTTCGCAGCAATTTAGATTCAGATATCCTGAATTCAATACAGTTCACAGAAATGAATAAACTGAAAATGTAAGCACATCGAAACGAACGGGAATGTCATGTACATTCATTATTGTTTTGCACTAGGTTAAGTCCTTGGTTAGCAACCAGTTGTTGTTTGGGCATCATTCCTGGATACGGTATCGATTTTGTCCTGCTCCTTAGTAAGCTCGCAACAATGACGGCGTATCCGCAATACAACAATAAAGGTGCACACATAAGTGCTCGAGCTCTAGGTCAATAGAGTTCACCTACATTCTGCCAGATGTGCTTAGTATATTCGCCTGAACATTTTTGTTGTTTTCAAACCATTTGCTGGTCACAGTTGGCTTACTTTCACCAGCAGCGTCAACCCCTGTCGAATAGGAAACAATTGCAATTCACTCAATGGGTATGCACTCGTTGTACGTGTTGCCACAGACATCCCTTGCAATTTTCCACTTCTACATAACTAATGCTTGTTCGTTTGATAAAAAGGCTCTTGTCGATAACAACAAAAAATTCCAATGGTCGGATATCAACGCTTCACCTGCTAACAAGAACGAACATTCATCGACAGTGTGACAAAATTTAGGATTCAAAATATAAAAAAGCCCCTTTATTCGCTTGCGGTCATGATGATTAGTTCTTCACATACAAGCTGGTTATGAACGTAACACTTTGTACTAGTTGCTTTACTTTGAAATACATAAATACATTCATGAATGCAATTAAATCAATAAAGGCAATTTATTATTGAATGGGCGATTTCAACAAATTGTTTTGTGATTTAGGTGCTTGCGTTTATGGAAGAAAATTCAACATTCGAACTTATATGGCACATGTACATTTACAGTACACTTGAATTTGAGTTAAATAGTGCTTTATATGGAATCTTGTTCTGATTAAAATTCTGCTCACAATAAACATACGAATAAATTGTGTAGTTGCGTTCACAGTCAAAACTGCAGTTTAGGTAGTTTATGAATAGTTAATTAAGTTCTTCATGAATACGTTACAATTTTTTTTTTAAATCCAAATATAAAGTATGAATCTGCGATATTTTGGGAACTATCATTTTTTGATAGTGGACAACATTCATATATGTGTGCATATGAGAAAAACATCGATGTTGGTCGTTTAAAAACATTTTCTTATTTGAAGATTGATATGTAATTTAAATTTTAGATGACAAAAAAGTTTCTAATGTAATATTTGATCTATACTTTCTCAGCTTGTAATTTGAACTGTATTAAAATTACAATGTAAGTTGTTATAGACAGAAGTATCTGAAAAATAAAAACACCAGTCAAATTATTTATTATTTGTAAGTGAATTAATGTAATTACTTCACCAAAGCATTGCAGATTAATGTTGAAATATCCACCACAAGATAAAACTAACTTTTGATGTGTTAACTGAAGTGAGTATTCCCGCAGACGTAATTTCATTAGTGGATCTGTATCTCTGGACTTAAAACCATGAACAAGTCGAATAATTTTACCATACTAAAAAAAATGAGTGCAATACATGTAATTCTCGATTGATAACCAAGGCGTTAGTATACAAATATGTACATAAGTTCGGTTGAATTAAGGATTACATACAACATAAATTTGTTTTTCGTACGTCACAAAGTCCCTTCTGAAATTTGACATTATTTTGTATGTAAACAACTTTTGTTTTTTGGGTGAATTTGTTTTCATTTATTTGTTGTGTATTGGTATAAAATTAAAATTTTGAAATTTAGCCTTCCGTCTGATTGTTGTAATGGTATAGTATATTGTGGATTAACAGAATGACAGCCATGAGCAAGACGGTAGGCAATTATCAAAATAGGAGTTCAATTTTAATTTAATTTTAATCAGTTTTGAAATATGTTCATACATTAGACTCGCGATACGCAAACAATTAAATACCAAGCCAGTTCACGTTTGCGAGAAAGTTCACGTCTGCGATGTTTGAATTTTAACAAAAGAATAGGACAACCCCACGATAGATATTCATTTAAATGCGTATTTGGTTTAAAAAATTAATAATGATAAATTTTTACTATTTTTAACAAAAAGTTGTTACATGTACATATATGTACATAAAACGAAAGTTTTGCTATACGAAATAAGAATAAATGTCATGCATTGATCGTGAACATTACCGATACGAAGTTTAGTGGAAATAGTCGGCCACCCGATTTTGTATCTTGTTTTTATCCAAAAACTTTAATACTTTAAAATACAGTAATACAAATTAAATAAAAAAATAATAAAATATACTTCTTTTTTTGCATCAAAAATAGTGTATTTTAATAAATACATAGTGAAGCATTAATTATGATTGAAGAAGAAGCACATTTTTACAATCAATTATTGTCAAATTTATTTTCAACAGTGCAATCATGCAAGTGGTTAACGACTATAATGGTGAAATGTATTTTTTGGGAGCTTTTAGCAGCCATATAACCAAACAGAATACTCCGTTTTTAGATCGCCTTTTAACATGTGAAATAATGAAAAATGTTTTGCAACAATGTGAGATAATTGTATAGGAAAAGAGACAATGGCCCATAAGAACTTATTAGAATCCCTAGATAGAAATTAACAATTGTTCAGTGGCGCCATGATATTGTTAACTGATTAGACAAACATTACTCGTACCTGTTATTGACCACACAACTCCTGCTGATGAACAAAACAGGAATCTTCATATTTGTGAGGACATGTGCTACATTCATCGCTTCTTATTTTTGGCCTCTTGCCCTGTGGCTTTACGCATACGTCTACCAATGTTGATTCGATTTTGGCAGCATTATAATACAAAATTATTAATAATTTATGTATTACCACAAAGTGATTATTTTCAAAATTGTTTTTTTCACAATTTATTATTGTTTATTCCAATTAAATATAAACTATATGCCATTCTACGTCCTATATCGAGATTGTAAATATTTATTTGTGCCAAAAAAATCCAAACATTTTTAAACCATTCCATCCCTTAATCCTTCTACAGACCATAACAAACAATTTAAAAAAAATATGAAAATTGTGGTTGATTCGTTTTCAAGCCAAGTTTTCAAACAGCAAACGAAACTAGAAGCGATAGCCAGCGCCGTGGCGTAATGGGTAAGTGCGACGACTGTTACTCTCCAAGTCTGGGTTCGATTCCCGAAAAAACGCCTTTGATATTTTTACGGCTCTCCCTCTTTCGAGTCACTGACAATGCTCAAAGAGTATATAATGTCTAGAAAAAGCTTCTTAAAAAAGCCGTTCGGGGTCGGCATCAAACTGTATTTCCCCTCCACTCGTGAGAAAGAAAGTACTACATACTTTTATTTATGTTGTTTAATTTATGTTATTTAAAATTTGCTTATAAATTAACAATTTCGTACGAACACTATTGGGTAAATAACGTTAAACTGATATTTCCGAAAGATGTTCTTCGGATTTAATAAAAAATGTTGCATACTTTATAACTTTTCATTGAATTTTTTTTTATTTCTTAACCGTAAACATTTAAAAACAAGTCTTACCGTTTTAATGCACTCGTCAGAAAGATAGCAGGGTATGAACATATCCAAAAGAAAAAATGCAAGAGTTAGAATCCTGGCTGAAAAAAAAATGTCACATTATTAAATTTAACTTTTTTTTTCATTCTTCAAAAAAATGAATTCATATATGAGTTTGGGTTGAATTGACCTTTGCAAAGATAAACATAAAGGAAACATATGCGTATGAATATACAGTAGACTCGCGTTAGCGTGAACATCGGCTAATGTGAACACCAGGTAACGTGAACAGATTTATTTTTACATTGACATCTCTAAAACGTGAACAAATCATACACGTTACAAAATGTGAACAACAATTTTCGTACCAATTTAACAGTAAAATTCGAACAAGCTGCATTTTAATTTGGAGTTTGTCGTTCTTGGTACAAGGTTTGTGTCGTCTTGGTCTGTTCTTCGTCGTTTTTTGCATTGTATGCAGATACGTAATACATTTTTGTTAAAAATAAAAAAATTAATTAAAGACATTTATGTAATAGTAAAAACTAATTATTTTTAATTTGTGAAATGAAACATATTTTTTAATGAATATTCATTCTTGAGATTATCCTATTTTCTAGTTAAAATTCAACCTTCGCAAACGTGAACTCTCTCGCAAACGTGAACTGGCTTGGTTTTTAATTGTTCGCGTTATCGCGAGTCTACTGTATGCATATATGAGTAGTAACCGATAAAATTTTCAAACAGCTATTTCATATGTTTAATTTGCGTAATTATTCAACTGTCTAAATGTTTTTGCAAAAAAAAACCTTTCGAAATGTAAACAAATTCTCATAAAAATATTAATTTATATGAATTTACATATTTGAACCATAAATGAACCATTTTTTTAAACCTTTAATTTTAAATGAATATTATCTTACAAATGTTCATAATATGGGAATCCACACTGAACTTCACATATATCCAATATATTATATTCGTTATAGTCAATCCATTGTAGATAAATTGAAAAACGATTGTTATTGAAAAATAATCGGTGAATAAATTCAAGGTTTTCCATATTTCTGAATGCAGGTTCTGAATGTATGCCAGTCTTCCTTGCAATAATAATCTGTTGACTGAATGCTTTTTACCATGGCCCACAGTAGAATTGAAACTACGATGCAACTCGGTCATGTTGCTTAATATCTCACAAAGCAACTCATTAAATACTTGCACTAAAACACAAAACTCCATGCTTTTAAACCGGATTGCGATTTCCGATATAACACTTATAACCCATTGGAGTGGAGGAATATGATGTAAATAGTACCAGTTCATTGTTGTTATTGGCTGTAAGATTATAGTAACAAGCATAAGTCCAGAAGCAAAGATTAAGTGTCTTTTAAATTTAGATCGCAAGTCGAGCATATACAACTCATTTGTAATTTGCAGTAGTGAGTGATCCATTGATATTATTTTAAAGAAAATGCTTTTGAGGCGATTGTACTTCAAAAACACAATGAAATGCATCATTAACTGAACCATAGTTAAGGTTATAAACTGGACAAATTGAAGACCATTCCATAAATAGTCCGTAGTTGTGTAACTATGATTGAATGCAAACCTACATCGCTCGTACGTTATAAAACTTGTTCCAGCTATAAGAGCTGTCTTGTAAATATGAAGTAAGACTGCAAATATCCTATTGAGTGGCTTTCCTCTCCTTGCTATGGGAAATGGAGCAATTCCGCATATACAGAAAACAATCTGATACGGCAATGTTATTTTCAATAGGTATTGCACTCGCGACATTGAATAGCATTTATGTGTACACAAGTTGGGGAAAACTATACAACTGATGTTATTCATTTTACTTTGCGGCGATAAAAGGTGCTTGTGCGATTTTACTGACGATAGGATATCATGATGTTAAATAATAAATACATTGAATACGGAAAGGTGGCTACTGGTCTTCTTTACAACGAATTCCAAGTTTTTAGATACAGTGATGACCACTATTGTGCCCTCAAATGTAAATTTTTCAGAATATATAAATTTGTAATAAACATGTCCATGTTGAAATAAATATGTAAAACTCGTAACTACAATTATATACGTATGTACATCTAATTGATACGTTCAAGTTAATTAGCATGTAGTCTGTGCCTTGTAAATATTTGAATACAAACGAGATATTGACTTCTTAAGTTAAAATAAAACCATCGGGAAAATAATGGATGATTTTTTTTTATTTATATTTTAAATATTTACATGAATATATTATTATTATTATTATTATTATTATGGTCGAGGGTATATTGCACCGCGACCTTCAAGATTTATTGTGCCCCGTTTCAATACCTTAGCACTATTATGAGTTCCCCTCAAATACAGTTCTTTTCAGAGTTATATTGAGGGTACTGGACTCCTATTGATATTCCTCTTCTGACATTAGATACTTGTCCAGATATCTTTTTCTTTTAATTCTCACAAAATCTAAGTATATGTTTGGAATTTCATTAAATTCTCCACAAAATCCGCAGAGACCTTCTTGTGATACCCCTAGTTTTCTTAGATACTCCCTGAGTCTCCATTGCCTCTTTAGGAAGCCTGTTAGGATACGGAGGTTATTCTTGCTCATTTTTTTGCATGCCTCGAACCTCTTTTGGTTATATTGCCCTACGAGTTTCTTGGCCTGCTTTATTACACGAACGTTATTCTAAGTTTCTATCCGGTTCCTTTTTTCTAGTTCCCTGAATTCTTCACTGAGGAGAAGGTCTCTTATAGCGCAGAATGGCTCAGAGCCTATGAAGGGTTCTGATGCTCCTCTCCTTGAAATTTCATTGCCTTCTATCCCCGTGTGGTCAGGCAGACTTTTACTCGGTTTCTCCTACTCAACTCGTTGAGCTTTTGCAAGCGTTTCCATACAAGCTTGGATTTGATGATGTAGGAGTCTAGTGCCATAATAGTGGCTCGACTGTCCGACATTATTGCTATGTCGCAGTTGGTATAATTCCTTTCAAGATTGATCTGAACACATCTGTCTGTGGTATCAATTTCCGCTTAAAAGATGCTGGTATATTTGCCCATGGACTCGAAGTATTTTGTCCTGGGTCAAAAAAACTCCTGCTCCAGTTCTTTCATCAGTTCTTGACCCGTCTGTATACCATATTACCATGTTGCTGATAAGTTTGTGGACCATGGATTCATTGCTCCAGTCCCTTTTGGTGCTAAGTTTACTGGTATATTTCTTTTGGAAGTTGAATTTCCTAATCACGTCATCCTTCGGAATGGCCAGGAGTAGTAGCTTTTTGACTAGTGCGTCCAATTGCCTCGTTGTAAGGCACCTGTATTTTCCTATCCCTTCTTTTGTCATTCTCATGATTGTTTTGTTTGCACACTCTGTAACCACTAGATACAAAGGAGCCAGCTTCAATAGCACCTTCATAGCCGCAGTTGAGCAAGTTCTCATGGCTAATGTAATGATACAGAGGCATGCCAACCTTTGAACCTTACTGAGTGTCTCCCTCGCGCTGATCAGATTGGTTCTCTTGGTCCATGTTATTGCACCATAGGTTATTGTAGGTCGAACAATAGAAATGTACATCCATTTTAGAATACTTGGACTGCATCCCCAGGATTGAGAGTACAGTTTCTGTTGATCTGCCTGCCCTATATGCACAGTTATACACAGTTCGAGACAGCTGGCGAAAAATCATTATTGGAAAGGCCTGTTGATTGAGACCCAGGACCTCTCACAACTCACAACAAAATAACACGTAATTATTTCTTCTTTGTACGATTCTACGTTCCGAGGTGGACAGAGTTCCAGACAGACAGACAATATTGCATTGAGCTTTGGTATCTATATATTTTACAACGCCTATAATGGCTAGATCCGCAGATGCCTGACTAAAATCATTTCGCTGTACCGTACTGTAAGAGCCTTTATGACCATTGTTTTCATATTGCCAATAACAAACGCAATGCCGGCAGAAATAAATTTTTTTTAAATTCATAGTAAATATTGCCGGTGAGAGAACTTGCAACGGTAGACTTGTGTAAGTTTCGGAACCTTGTATCCATTGGAAAATTATTTTACCCTTAGATAAATTTATTGGAACTCATTTATGCAGTTTCTTTTCTTCTTGAGAAGCCAACTTTTATTGCATACAACCCGAACTCGTTGAGGTGTTTTGATTTTTTCTTTGTCTCTTCAGTCTGCGTTAAATGCTTAATGATACGTACCTTGCAATTATAATACAAGGTACACGAAAATTAAGAAATATGGATTTGCCAACTTTCAATTCAAAAGATAAACCTTTCTCCTTTTTTAATTTATTTTACATTTAAGAATAACTTATAGAAGCAATTTTTGTTTTCGGTTCTCAAAGAACATTTTAAGCAGTAATTCTTACACTCTAATTACATACACCAGAAGTAGGTTTTACGATGGAGATTTCTTTTTCGTGTTATTGAATATACCTAAATATTTCCCTCTCGTCATTTCTTTTGCCTCAACAACGCCTAACTGATAGGCTTCATCATATAGCTTTTTTATCTCCATTATCAAACCGTCAGTTGACAAGACGCCAAGTTCTGTAATTATATTTGTATGGAGTAAATAGTTCAAATTGTGTCATTTATTGTTCTTAGCATTGTAAGTTACCATGCATAGAATTTATGTCCTCTTGAGAAAGACCTTTGGACCAAGTAGGCGGTGTTGTATGAATGGGGGTATCACTCATTGCAATAAAATCTGTTATTCCTGGAACTGCAAACAAATTATTTATTCACTACCTCGCGAACTTCCAACAAGTCCAACATAAACGTCGTTATAAACTTTTCAAACAAATGCCACAATGACTTTCGAGAATCGTTTCCTGGATTGAAACGGAATGTCAACAGATACTTTGACATAACTCTTACTTTTTTCTGGCCAAAGATCAGGTGAGGCACGATCCAATTTTTCAAGGGACATTAGGGCTTCTTCATCAGTATCCTCTTTCACAGACGAATCTATAAATGCTTTTGTTAGTATTTATATAAATTGATTTTATATTAGACACCTTCTGTACCATTTATTAATGTTTTCTTTTTTGTTTTATCACTTCCCTCTGACATCTTATTATTACCAACTACAATACTTTAGTTTGTTTGCCTATTTGTCATTACAGTTCGGTTCCATTCTGTTCTATCTCAATAGCACGTTCGAAAATTGGAATTTAAGGCGGTAACACGGTCATAACTTTATAAGTAAACTACAATATATAAATACAGAATGTATTTTAATCTATTATTTACATTGCACTCAATTAGGAAAATACGAAAAACTTGTACGAGAGAAATTCTTTTACCTTTACAAAATATACGGCTTAGGAATAAATAATTTATCTGCCTCAATGTTATAAAAATGGGGAGTAATAACTTACTTCGGTTGAATAAAATTCGATCTATAAGTATCATATTACTCGCTATAAGTTGTAAGTCAAAACTGTTATTTCATTATTGGTTTGTAAGTAAAACTTTTAATAATGTTATTTTTAATGTATATATTTCCTTTCCAGTATTCTCACATGCTCAGTGAATGCACGAATTTCAAAGTGTATAAATCTATACCACACCGTTTATACGAGTAACTTTGGATCAGCTGGGTTTCTTTTCATTTCCATTTCATTCTATTGTAAAAGGTCAATCCGTGTACTACGGTGACAGATTCCTACAACTTTCGATTTATCATTTGTTTGCTAAGGAAAGTTTGATTTTGTACAGAATTAATTATTGTATTTAAAGAACGTTAATGGCGGCAAATAAAACTATGATGGTTGGTAAAATACCAAATGCCTCAAATATTGTTGCTTTGTTTTTCGATCTTGATAACACACTAATCCCTACGAGGAAAGGTGACTCTAAAGCTTGTAGAAAGGTAAGTTACTTCTCTTTTATTGTTCTCTCTTCAGCTTTCTTTTGTTTGATTTTTAATGGTCGAAACACGAACATTGAGGCGATTTGGTTTATTTGTGTCTTACGAAGTATTGAAAAAATATACATATGCGAGTGAACATTGTGTATAAAAAAGATACATCAGCGTGCGTACTTAAGATGTTGTGTAACCAACACAATATAAAAACCGAAATTTTCAGAATGGCATTATATGGCCGTTCTTTTCCAATTCATATTTTCTTTTCCAACGGACTCATCATTATTAAATACATATATATATCGTGAAGAAATGTTGAATAAATTGTAGGTCAATGAATCTAGTTAAAGGTCAAAGTGCAGAGATACAAAAAGAATTCAACGTCAGGCAATTTTGACAGGCGTACATATGTACTTGCAATGCACGTGTTATACCTGTCAAAAAAAAGATTGTCATTTTTGATATTCCATTATCAACCGCGTTTTTGTAAAGTTCGTATGAGCGATTGCAGCGAGTGAACGTTTCCATAATGAAATTATCTTACGTTTAGCAATTAATTGAAACCTTGCCAAGCAATGTTGAACATTTATTTTACAATGTGGTAGATGAGTCGATTTTCACCTCGCAAGCTGTTTAAATGTGTTTTTTTTTTCTTGAGTGAACCGATCTCCGGCATCATTGAAAAAATAGATCATTTCCAGAATTAGAACAACACACTGCACTAGCACTGAATATGCATTGTTGTCTATGTCGCCAAGTTCTTAGAGTTTTATGCAAGAAACAGAATAAAAAAGAAAATGTTCATAATAAATACAATACTCCTACTATCCTATATAGATATTTGTCGCTGTGCGATTCTTTTCGTTTTAATTGTGTTTTCCCGAATTCCAATAGACTGCAGTTTTTCCATTTCACCTCTTAATAAACTTTGTGTCCTAATACGACCATGAAATACAGTAACCAATTGACGGAAAATATTAGACACTACAGTACACAAAACAAATCCTTTAAAATTGTTGTTGCGAACGGTTTGTTATTACAAGCCAGCCTTTAGTTTTCCATTCATATTACTCAATTCATATTTTTTTTTAAAAATTGTAACGCAAACGGTTTGCTTTTTGACATCGAGTATAGAGGACGAGAAGTTTACTATTTTTTAATTTATTATACGGTTACATTTAAACTTCCAAACTAATATTAAATATTCTGTTTTCTTCGAGTATAAGGACGAGGAATTTAATATTTTGTAATTTACACGGTTACATTTCTAATATTAAATATTCTGTTTATTGCATAAAACAATCAATAACGTTTTAGGGAAAACAAATATAGACAATAGAATAATTAATTAGTGTCGCTATCACCCTATGTTGGAAAAAGAGATTCTAAATATAAATTCCGTCGTACACCGCAGTGAATCGAATGCATGGATGTTTCAAATTTTTCATCCAATTCGAAAATAAACACAAAAAGAACAAACCAATCCCGAAAAGTGTAAAGCATTTGCTCTGCTAGTAGAGAAGACAAATAATTCCATTCAGTTCACATACGAGTGCCGTAGAAGATTGTTTCATTACGTGAAGGAAAAGCGCGGGTATCAACACTTTTCAAATAGACATTTTTTTTGTTTTAAAAATCCAAATATAATTTCTATTCAAAATGGCGGACATCCCTGAATCCGTAAAAAAGTGTGCAGCTATGTTGAAGGGAACAAAAAGTGATACAGAAAAGTTTGCTGCCTTGTTTATGGTAACAAAACTAGTAAAGGGCAAGGATTGTAATCCATCAGCCAAAAAATTATTGTTTGAGGCTATTGGGTTTGCTTTTCTTAAAAAATTGTTAAGCTCAAAAGACTTGCCAAGTGATTGTCCACCTCTAGTTTACAAAAGTGTGGCCTTGTCGATTCTAACGTGTTTCTGCCAAGAAGAAGAATTGGCTACTCATAAGGATATGATTGAAGCAATACCAACATTGCTGGAAATAGTAGAAACTGCGGATGATGATGATTACGACGATAATTTGATTGTAGTAAGTGAAGCATATAGTTGCTTGAAGAGCATTGCAAGTTATGAATCAGGACAAAACGCTCTTCTCTCCATTGGAGCTATTCCTAAGATGTCTCAAATCTACTCTCAGCAAAGTTTTCAAACTGATGAGGCTTTACATCTCATTGTAATGTTAACAAACAAATTTGGTCCTGCTTCTTGGACAGATGACCCGAAACCGTTTCATGCATTGATCCAAAGAATCGCTCTCGACATGGAAACTGATCACAGTGAACGAAAATTTGAACTGTGCAAAATTTTGTCATCCATACTTTTAACCTGTCGTCGGGATATAATAGCGAATACTTTAGTTGGAGAGATATGGCCAGAAAGTCTGTTTAAAGGTTGCAGCGATATATTAAAAAGTAAAATTGGTCCAAAGCAACGTGATCCCACACTTCATCTTATAGCCACTACATTGCAAGTCTTGGGAATTCAATGGGCATTTATGGATGATTCAAAACAGTTTTTCTTACTGCTACTTCAGTTAGCTGCTATAGAAGTACGCATGCAAATGGATGAAAAAAAACTTGAGACTACGTTTAAGAATGCGGAGCTCATTACCTGCTGCTTTATAATTTTGGAACTTTGTATTGAATATATGGCTGGGGATCAAATAGATTTGGAACCAAAAGAAAAGCAATCAACATACACAGCACTTAAAGGTGCATTCAATCAAGTTCTTGCGGTTTTGACACGCATTTCCAATGACAAAATGAAGGACAATTTAAATGAACGTGACAAGGGATTTGTTTATGCAGTCGTACGTATTTTATCGGCATGGTTGGCTCAAGAAACTACAGCTATGCGTCCAGCAATCTATAAAATCTTACCGTACATGTTTAAACTAGCTAATGAAACTTTCCACGATTTAAAAGCTCATCGCAAAGAAAACAAGGAAGGCGAACCTCCCGTCGATATTCTTCGAGTGATGTTGCCTGCTCTATGTCATTTAGCCGTTGAAGACGACGCACGAAAGATAATGTTTAATACCAAACAAGATGATGTTTTCCTAGAAGCCATCGAATTTTACTTTTCTATATCTTACTACAAGAAACCTCCGATCCCCAGAGCTGAACGCTTGAAGCGTATGAATGAACCAGATCCCGTTCCAACGCCTAAGCAAGTAGAAGAAATGAAAGATGCACGCACGGCCGTCGTAAGTCTTTGTAATATTTTGATGAATCTAACTGTATTGGAACCAAAGATAGTTGAAGAGAGTCTCGTATTTGCAAATCTTCTAAAATTCGTCTATGATAATTTGCCAGAACTAAAGGACACACCCGAAAACTTAGTAATGCATGGTCATTTGGCTATACTTGGTCTCTTACTTTTAAAACAACAATCGAAGAAGGTGAAGCAAGACGATTTTTCAATCTGCCGCTATATTCAGGCAACTATACGTTTCCTCTGGGATGCATATAACATCGATGAGTCGAATGACCCAACCGCTTTGGTAGTTTCAATTGCTTACAAAGAACATTGGATGGAGGTGTCGGAGTTATGGTTCCTTGGTATGCAGACCATTTGTGGAGTATTACCGTTAATCCCGTGGATATCTGAGTTTGCAATCGAAAGCGGATGGGCTGAAGGAATTGTGCAAACACTCAAGAAAGTCAAGATAGGTACTTTGCCGCCCAATGTCAAATCTGCATATGAAGATTTCCTCTCGCAGCTGGTAGAAGTGAACCCCAGTGTTGTTTCAACACTTAAAAAAGCCGATGCTCTGCGTGTCTGTCGCAATCACAGAATGATGGATTTAGGCAAGAAACTATTTGGCGATTAGTTACTTTTTTATGCTTTTTGTAACACATACAAATTTATTTATTTGTACTTTTTTTAATTTATAATAAATGAGAAATGATTCATACATAATACGCCGCTTTAGAAATTGTGAAAAACCTTTTAATAAAAATATACCCTATTCAAAAAAGTGAACAATAAAATGAGTCATTCAAAAATCAGTGCTTGTTTACTTTTTGATTCGTTTAATGAAGTGTTAGTCATCATTTGTATGAAATTATATTACAAGGATTGGAAATAGAAGTATGATTTTAAGAATACTTCATCTACATACATACATATGTACATATCTATCATTTTACTCGGAGGGAAAAAATTGTGTCGTTAAATTCACAAAATGGAGGAAACTTCTATACATACAGGCAAATCTTGTGTGGAGTCTCGAAACACATGAATCTATTTTTGATTAACCGATAACCTGGCAGTTTGCCAGTGTGAGTATCCGTGCTCCATGAGCGCTTGGATCTCTTAATCACTGAAATGGATGTTATATTTGTTTTTTTGTTTACCTTATACGACTGTCGCATTTATATTTGAGAGACAATGTGCTTTTTGCTTTTAGTGGCCAGGGCAAGTCATTGACTGCAAGTAAAATGTATTTTTGTAAATCGTTTTCCGTTTTCTTTTACGAATCGAATTTCTATTACGAATTGATGTGAAACATTTTATCAAACAGTTTTCAAAAGTCAGCTAGTATTATTTACTGGATTTTCAAACGCACTACAGCGTGAATAATTTACTATGTCCTTAATTCGTTCCATTGGATAAATATGTATCAATATTCGACCTATCGTTCGTTCGTTTGCCAAAAATTAAATGTATTTTTAACCTTGAAATAAAGTCGTATGAACCGATGTACATATATTAAATATGTATGTATACTTGAACTCGTAAATATTCAAAATATTTTCATTAATGATTATTAATTTTTGAGAAGAGCATTTAATATTGACGAATACATTTGAAATTCAGACTAACCAGGTATATGCAATTCTTTAAAACTAGATATGACAATTTATCATCTAAAGTACATATGTACATACATATGCAGGAAACACCTGTCTGACATAGAACGCGCTTTTAGTAAACTTTATCACTAGTGACGTACAACTTCCGGATTTTGATCACTATTGTTAAATTAAATGAATATTTTCATATTCAAAACATAAATAAACTCTGACGTATTTAGAACAATTATAAAAATGACACAATCAGTATAAACGTTTGAGCATTTGATAAAAGAAAAAAAAGATTTTCAAGTCCAGCTGTTTGTAAATTTCAGACATGACATGTTATATACATATGTACGAGTATGTGCTGAATGCTAATAGTAAAGTATTGGCTTTACAGTTGTTTACAGTTTGAAGTGTATTTATTTAATAGAAATTTAGCGTTCACAAAATTAATTTATTTCAGATACATCACAATGTTTCCTAAATGTTTTCTGTTCAAGGCATACATTCTCTAACTGTTTTTACTAATGCGGTTAATCGTTATGTCTTTAGACAGAGTTAGAGCATTAATATATAATATATTTGTTTCATTGGAATTTACATCAAATTTTAGCTTGCCGAGCAGTTAGAATGCAACTATAACTTCCTTCCAAATGAGGCTGTCCAGGTGACCACAAAATTTCTGCAATCATTTCGACGCTGCCCCGATAATTCACAAACCTCATTGGACTCATGGCGTTCTTATCTTTGGCGAGAGGCTTTGCCAGAACGCTATAAGTACTTAGCAGATCAGATTTATAAACAATGGTTGCACCTGCGATATCGATACTTAGCCATTCCACAGGAATACACACAAATGCTTAAGCAATTTCGTTCGTCTGGTTATCTACTAGCACTCATCACCAATGGTCCATCGAACGCACAGTGGGAAAAAGTTAAAAAGCTGAATGTGAGTCAATATTTCGATTGTGTTCTAGTTTCATCTGACTTGCCCTGGGAGAAGCCTAATCCGAACATATTTCTTGCGGCTTGTAATTTTCTACGCATAAAGCCTGCGGCGTGCGTTATGGTTGGTGATAAAATTGAAACTGATATACAGGTACGTATCTAAAAATATATGCATTAATTGTATTAAGCTAAATCGTTAATTTAAAAAGAGAAATTTTAATATTAAGCGAGACACTAAAAATAGGGAGACGTGTGACCAGAGAGATACCTTGCAGATTACATGTGTATAGTTTGAATTAGTTTGTGGTCCTTTAACCATCTTTTTGATATTGAATCCGGTAAAATTGTATCTTATTTTTCTTTAAAAATGGAATAAAAGCATTTGGAAAACTCGCAGCCGGCTGGTTGAAAAATGGTTTCTCGCAATTCGTGATGCATGCTAGCGGTTTCTGCAATAGAGAATTGGCTCTTTTTTATATGTACTATACGTATATATGTAAATATGTAATACATTCAAATTCCATTGTGCTCTCTTGTCACTAAAACTGCTGTGATATTTTTACTTCCTTAAGAAATAAATTAAACTCTAAATATGCATAATATCAAGACAATGCTTTTTGTGTGTAAATGTCTCACTTATATAACGCTTGTGCAAAACAAATAACCATAATATTTGCATTTCTTAAAACATATCTAATTATTGGTATATTAAAACATTCACTTCGATAAGAGAAAAAGTGGATCCTTGTTTTTCCTTGCTGATGGATGTTTATAAAAATGAATAATCAGCATACTAAGGCTAGAGCTGCCAAGGCCATCAGCTTAAGAATGTATCCTTATATACATTTTTATATTCAATTGTGTTGGAATTGATATTTTAAGAGATATTGTGCCAACGTTTCAGTTAAGCGTGGTTAGGTATTTAGAGTTCTTTGAAATTTACAAAATTCTTCATTAAAGGAAAGTGTGGTAGAAAAGTTTATGCAATAAGGGAAGCAAGGTTGTGTGGTGACGTTTTCTCATAGTGTGGGTTGAAAATAATCTAAAAAAAAAAAGCGTTAATTGCATATAAGGACTATATGTGCACATTTTGAATAAGTTGTTTTACGTTTATAAAATAAAGTCATGAACAAACTGTGATGGTAAAATAAAATTGTAGAAAGCTTGGAGAGACATTTTGACAAAACAGTTTTGATAGATTTAAACAAAAATTTGCTTGAGAATTAATTTCGATCACGCACAGAGTGACTTCTGCAAGATTTAGATAGCATTGCAGCCACATAAGATAAATCTTCACCAAATGGATTTGAACAGAAATGCACTTGAACTGGGCTCATGCGGTAAGTAAATTATTTTGAGAAAAGAGGTAATTTTAACGCGATTTGAAATTAATCCGTCTCCTTATTTAGAAACAATAAAAATGGAAAAAAAATAGGAATTTAAAAGAAATAGGCACAGTTTTTAATATGGTAAGGAATGAGAAATAAGGTTATTGTTAAAACAAGGCCATGCATAATTCTACCAAGGCATTCGCTTTATTTTCTAGTTCAAACTATGTTTTTCATTAGGGTGCTTTCAGTTTATTTCTGTTAATCTTATAAAACTAACACCAGTAGAAAACACTGGTACGAATAAGATATGTAAAAGAGATCAATTCTTTATTATTATTATTATTATTATTCTATTTTACATAAGTATCAAACGTGGGTTTTGTTTTTTTATTTTTTTTAGTCGGAAGTTAACGTATAAAAAAAAATGAAATGAATAACGCTTGAATTGTTCTGTTTCTTAATCCTCTGTTTACAGGTTTTAAAAGGCTATTAATGGGCTAATAAATTATTGTCTGTTAACCAATTACTCTAAGTAGAAACCCTTATAAGTCTTAAATATATTTTTTATAATTAATATACCAGCTATAAACTTTCCAGAAAAGCATATATAAATATAAATTAAATACAATTATAATTACATTTAAACTTCCTGAATTAAAGTCGACTATTTCTCTCTATATGCACCCTGTTAACTCAAATTCCAAACAAAAATATCAACTTCCAACATCCTATCCATACATCTTCCACAATGAAATATCCCTTCGTCGATTTCACACCATCGTAACAAATCAATTCCGGATGGTGATGCACAATCGTTTAGGGAGGCAAAGCAGCTAATCTAGGAGCGACGATTTGGATACCATTAAACCCAGATGTTATCGATGATCTAGAGGCAGAATTTAAGGGCAACGAACACATAAGACCCGATTTAGTCGTTCAAAACTTATGTGAGATGATAAAATTCTTTCCGAAATGCAGAAGTGGAAATGGTCCTTCAAATGGAAGTAATACATCGTCATCATCGAGCCATATGATGCGTCGCAACAACAGCCAAGCAGGTGCCAGTTCCAGCCGCAAATACAAAAATTATCGACGGGGTGTATCACTGCCCGATATTGATTGCAGTAGCGAAAACAGCTGCGATAGTCTCTTCAGTTGAGGGTCATAGTATGCAAATGAGGAAAGCTGTATGCAGAACCCGCATAACTAGTATAAAAATCTGTCTTATTTGTAACCGAATTCAACTCGGTTATGCACTAATACTTCCTTTTGGTTTAAGGAACTTACATTTTTATTCAACTGAGCTTCCAAATGCAAAGATATGAGGTATTCGATTAGGAGAATTGTTTGTTTTAGTTAAAGCACAGATTAAAAAGAATTCGTTATTAAAACAGCACGTGTATATGTAGTTTAATATTGAGATCAACTGAATCCTATACTTGCAAGGTCAATTCAGGATAACACGGTAGATATTTTTTACAAAAACAATTGTTTCGAAAGAAGAGTACAAATAGTTTCCTCCGAATTATTGTAATAAGGAATACCCAATAAAAATCACATTTTTGCATAGAAATAATAAATATTTTTGTATATATTTACAAGAGTCTCATAGTGTAAGAATGAAGTCTTGTTTATTTACTTAAGTCTGTTACTTTTTTATGATGTTTTTTTGTAGAAAATCATTTCTTCTACTGCTCTTAATCATCAAGTTTAACTTATTTCATCCTTAATATATGCAAAATGGATCGCAATAAACAAATATAATTAATAATTAAAATGATTTTAAATAAATAAAAATTCATTTGTATGACAGTTGCTAAACTAATGACCTGCAAAAAGTACCTTGATCATTATTATTATGTAGTTAAAATAGTAAGGTGAGTCCAAGAGGAAAATTAAGATTATGTTAATGTAGTAAGAATTTTTTATGATTTTGGAAAATAAAAATAATAAAGTTATTTTGAATAAAATAAAAAAATTGCTTTCATTTACTTCCTGGCATTTCATGTAATATGGGGCAAATCAAAATTTACAAAGGAAATCTAGGTGAAATCAAGATCAACAAACCAAAAGCAACTTTATTTTTATATTTGCGCAATTTTGTTTAAACTTGCGTAAAAAAATGTGTGCTACTGTGATTTAGAATTGTTTGTTTTATCGAATACGAAGTTACGAATGCTATGCTTCATCTCATCTTCACTGACCCGCATGTTACACTAAAGGGGTCGCTGGGCAATGCACGCACGAAAGATCTCCAGGCCACTCGATCCTCCACCATCGACTCTAACTCATCAAGAACTACGCCCAAGCGCAATCAGTCGAGTTTTTCGACTTGGTCCAACCATCTCGTCCTGGGTCTGCCAAGGGGTCACCTACCTGATAGAATCGCATTCAAGGCATGTCTCGGAAGTCGTGATGATGACATTCGTGCCACATGACCAAACCATCGAAGTACAGCCCTTTCCGTTCGAAGAAGCAGCTGCCAAATATTGAGCTCGCACAATGACGTGTTTCTCACCTTATCCCGGCGAGAAATTCCCACAACAGCACAACAGCTACAGCTATGCTTTGCATAATTTAAGCATTTCCGAATAGGTTTAGACAATAGGTTTAGAGATTTGCAAAACTTATGGCTGATCACTGTCCAAGGGGCATTTGTAATGCTTTTTTACAACATTTTACACGACTATGAACATCTTCAATCAAATTTCATCTTGTGTATACGAATCAATGGAAGATTCAAAAGTGATATGTGAACTTCAATGTTATTTATTTTAGAAAAACTGGTTTAACAAAATAGCGTAAAAAGTCTTAAGCCGTTGTCGGGTATCCCCAGGGATCCAGTTTTTCGTTTAGCAGTGTTAAACATGACTCGGACAACTTTGATAGTAATTCGGCCAATTTATGTTTGGTATAAACTTTGTACAGTTGACGTACTTCACTAGAAATTTCATCAGCCAATTTTATACAGCCCTTGTAATCGCCGCTTTGATGTAAGACTTTATGTAGTAACAACACTATTTCTGGTATACAAATAGAACGAAGTTTCTGCAACTGATGCAAGCGATTCTCCCAATCTAATGGATCCACATCCACAGGATCCTTTGCAGTATCTGGATCGATTAGCCATCCTTTTTCAGGGAATAATAGCACATTAAATAAAGCATCGCGTGTTACTAAAAACAAAGACCCAGTAAGTAAATAATACTACATACATACATTCGAAAGAAAAATAGTTACGTTTAGTCTGCTCGTTTAAATTCATATTCCAACGATCAAGTTCGGCGTGGTACACTTGCTCCTTATGCTCCGATGCAATCCGCTCTGTAAAATTTGCATGGGAATTCACACTTTCTGGTTCTTTTGGCCTGTTATGTAGTAGTTGCGACCAATCATTGAAACTGTCTAAGCCAATTAAGTATACTTTGTAACTGAGATATTCCTTGACACTGCATTCTTCACGACACGGAAAATTGTCTTTTGACCCATAGATTGATATTATTTGTGCCAAGGAGTCTGATGGAACCATAGCGAAAGCTGACCGCATGCATTCCGTCTTTCCCTCTGCAAGAAAGGTACGGAATAAGGCGTTTGCTTGCCAAAGAAGTTCCCCCTTTTGTTCAGGATAGAATGTGAGCCACTCCAAAGCCTTTATTTTCTCATGATCATTATTAGATATATCGCCTTGTTGCCTTTTGTTTTCTATTTCACCATCAGAAAATCGTGTACGAATTGTTTGCACCGCGAGTCTTGTAATACTATCAACGTCTAGTCCCGCCGACATAGCTTCCTCTAAAGCAGCAGCTCTTGCCGATGTTTCTGTTACAGTTTGGAGGAATCTTGAGTAAAATAGTATTTGCATTTTACCTGGGAGTCCGGCTGTATAAAATGCTACAAGTTGAGGGTCTTTAAATTCAATTAAGCATTCAACATAGGCTTTTACAATAATGTCCGCTACTTCTTCTTTATCAACTTTTCCGATTTGCCGCATGAAAAGGACAATGTGACTTAAAAACCGCAGCATATGGGCTGATAGTTTCTCCCCTTCTACCCATGTACGCATTTCCTGCAGCAACTCTGGCACGTTATCGAGTATGATATATTTTTGAATAATATGCATCTTGTTATTTGCTGCTTTCCTTACGTTTTCGTTTTTGTGCACAGTTAGTTCATCAAATATTTGTTCCAATGACATCTTGTTGTCCCAATATTCTTGAGGCATAAGAGACCGGATCTCACTTTCCACCCGGATATCAATTTGAACCTTTAAGTAAGCCCACAATAAATCGAGCCAGGACTTACTCAGGAGTCCCTTGAGTGATTCCAAATGACCACATAAGGCTCCAGCTATGGCTCGAGAATATTCATCAAACTTATTGCTGTCTGCCATCATCCAAGCACATTTCTTCCAAATATCCCGCCGGGGGTTTCCTTCTATTGGGATCTTTTCATGAGTACTTGATGATTCATAATTCGGATCCTCATGTAGTCGCCAGCCTTCAAGGATTGCCGCTCGCCAAGTCTGACCACAGTACTTACAGAGCGCCATAGCTTCATCAATACGTCCTTGACGGATTTCCGCAAATATCGCCCTTGACAGCCGTAAGCTATCTTCCTCGTCAAGGGGATGAAGTGGTTTCTTTTCACGTACGGGCGCATCTGGGTCGAGCGATTTAATAATTCCACGCTCATTTCCAAAAGCTACATCGTGAGGATTCTGCAGTTGGAAAAGAGTATTTTCCCATCCAACGGTGCGATCAGTTGAATGACCAACATGCATTGTCTCGTCCTTAACATAACATGCTTCTAACCAGTCTACAATTAGTTGATATTCGCGGATGTGTGAATTACCTTATAAAGGAAATAAAGGAACAGTTAAAACAAGTAAACTAAACAACGGAAATACTTACAGGCATACAATTGACTTATTATTTCTTTCTCTGAACAACCCAATGGCATTACCTCATCCATTTGTTCTGTTTGGACCATTATGCGGTCTTTATAAAGGGCATACAAAAGCTTCCACGTATTTTGTTCCTGTTCTAACCACAAATATTCTTCAGATTGCTGTTTTGTATATGCATCGCGCATTCCTCCCCTTCCAACCTCCTCAATTATTCCGGAACATGTATGAATTATATCTTGAATTGTCTCAAATATCTCTGAGTCATTAGTTCTACTTTGAAGTACCTCCAGAAATTGAGGAAACAGCATGTTAGTTTTTTCTTTTAAACACATTTCATTACTTTCAAGGACTGAACGTTCACTGTTTACTGGCTCTATACTAAGGATGTTTGTTGTGCTCTCATGCATGGTATAATTTCCAACCATATTCAAGCCGGAGGAGCTATTATGATGATCTAAGAGTCGCTGAATTTCATTTGGCGCTAATGTTATGGATAAATCTAGATTTCCTGATTTCGGTGTTCCATCTGAACGTGGTTCTCTTGCTCGAATGAGACCCCGCTTGGATATAAATGATAGATCAGACATCTTAATAGCAATTATTCGCTATTATTAACAAAATAAAATATTATTTATAATGATAGCAGATTTATTAATATTTAATAAAACGCTCAAACTTATTTTTTCGAAAAAAAAGCGCCGAATATATGTCCAAACAAATGATATGTGACATTGACAAATGGGCTCCATCTGTCGGGGTATGTTCGTCGAAATTAAAAGAGTTTTCTGTCAATGGTGTTGGACGGATTAACTAATATTTTCAGCAAGTCTTCTTTTTCACAATAATATAAACAAAAGAAAAATGTTCTTTCCAGAGACTTTGTTACAAAGTGTAGATTAATTTTTTTTAATTAAAAAAATACAATCAATTGTAATGGAAACGGTTTGAGAGCACGTGGTGAAGTGTGAAAGTTATTGGTGTACGACTCGGCTAAAAATTTCCCTTTTAACACACTCTGTCATCCAATAGATATTTAATAGATTTTGAGATAGAAGTCACATAAACAGTTTTCGTTAATGCAAAAATTAGAAGCTCAGAAAGAACAAAATCGATAAACATTTAATGTTTATTATTTCACCAATGACTTTTATAATCAGAATCACAATCTTCTCAAAACTAATTACAATTATATTTAAGTAATCTAAGAAATTTAAGATTGAATTCGTATTGGATGTAGCCATGACTTTTTCGCATACCCTTGGATTTAAATATCTTCATAGTTATGTATATCAAAACTGGGGAATAAAAAAGGCTCCGACAATAAATTTAAATTTCTCTTGACTTCAAATTAACAGTGAATAGAATGCATGATTTTGCTTTTAATGTTATATGCTTATGTGTTTTAAAGCATATACTGCGAAACTGATGCTGTTAACAACACCATACTTATATGTACCCAGCTCAGTGGAACGTTTTGATCAAGTTACGTTTAGTCTTCATTGCTTTGATGTAGATTTGATATCCAAAATCACCACTACTGACAAGACATTTTTCATATGGGCGATAAACCTTCTATAGCACCACCATCCTTCTATTTCACTGTTGATTTAAGCATGAAAAATCGATGTCAGCTAGGAAAGAAATGTTCAATTGGTTACATCAATGTTAATGACTGCAGTTCCCTCACAGCAGTGAAGTGAAACATGTTAAAATGTGCGTACAAAGCCCAACCAAAAAAATCTAACGAGATGAAGTCCACTGCTAGTTGCATATGTTCTAATAATAATTTAACAAATATGATTGATTGAACTTTTTTTTTTTGGTACACGCAAATACAAAGTGCGCGTTGCTTGTACATGGAATGTATTATTTTGTGGCGTTTTACATTTTTTACGTATGAATTGTTTTTTGTTTAAAATAAAATATTCTTTCTTATAAATATTGGCTTGTTTTTTAGTAATTGCGAAGAAAAATTTTAATTATATTCTATTTTTGATAAATTGTACCTCAAAACATACGCATTTTGATGAAATTTGCTCCAAGCAGTCCGCGCTCGTTACAATTGAAACTGACCTTTATTGGTTTATGCGTTATCGCGTTATCGCGCGGGCGTTGACCGTGACACTGTCCCCGAGTGATCTGTGTCGCGGGTTTA
Source organism: Myathropa florea (assembly GCA_930367185.1). Taxonomy (NCBI): domain Eukaryota; kingdom Metazoa; phylum Arthropoda; class Insecta; order Diptera; family Syrphidae; genus Myathropa; species Myathropa florea. Next base: position 132,398,886 of record OV884003.1, on the reverse strand, counting down.
TATACCCGCGTGCATTTGCTGCTACATCTCGGCCATCCTATCCTCGATCTCGCCCTCGGGATCGGAACCTTCCTCATCGCTGTCGTCCTTGTGGATACCTTCGTCCGGGAGCTCGCACCAGCGCTTCATCTTGTCCGATGCAATGACAGTGTTCAGTATTCGTTGGGTTCGCTGCATGTGGGGGATATCTTCCACCACGTACCTGTCGTTGGGTAGCACTTTCGCAACGACGTATGGCCCACGGTACCGAGGCTCCAGCTTCTTTGACTCACCAGTGGCTGCAGGACCGTTTTCGATGAGAACGAGGTCTCCCGTCTGATACGATGTAGGCCGTTGCCTTCTGTCGCACCTGAACCTCCTCGATGTTCGCTAAGGCCTCGTTTCGCCGTTTCTCCATTTCGTCGGCTTCCACTCGCGTCTTCTTCCCCAATTCGAACAACAGCTTGTTCCCAGAAATGCCTCGCGGCGTAAAGGCGAATAGGAGCTCGTGTGGGCTCGCCTTTGTGGTGCAGTTTCGAACCGTATTGAGCCCCCATTGAACTGCCTGGAGGTGTCACTTACCTTTTCCCCGGAGTGCATGCATCTGAGCGACGAAAGAATAGTTCGGTTGCACCTCTCCACTTGACCGTTTGCCCTGGGTGTCCTAACCGCAGTCTTGATATGCTGTACGCCGTTCCTCTCGCAAAACTGCTCAAACATCGCTGATGTGAAGGCTGTTCCTCGGTCGGTGACAACTCTTCGTGGCAGCCCGAAATAACCGGAGAACTCATTCAGAACGGCGAGAACACCTCCGCTGTTGATTGTCTTGACGGCTCGCAAGATGGTTTACTTGGTGAAGTTGTCCACCAAGGCCAGTACGTACCTGGTTCCGCCCTTGCCCTTTGTGAATGGTCCGAGGTGGTTTAGGTGTACCGTATCGAAAGGAAGCGGGACGCGTTCTAAGATGTGGAGTTCCCCCTCGGTTCTGCCTCCTCTCCTCTTCTCATACGCACACTCTACACAGGATTCGATGTAGCTCCTCGTGAAGCTCCTCATCTTCGAGAACCAAAATGTCTGCTTGATTCGGTCTAACGTATTCTCGTCCGCGAACTGTCCTGCGTCGTTGTGACACATCTTGAGGATCCTCCATCGTATAGACACTCGGGACTGCCCATCTCTCCCCATCGTCCACCTTACGGAAAAGGCGACATCCTCGTACGATGTGATCCCTTTGGAGTTGTTTCTTCGCCTGTGTCTCCTCGGTCTCCTTTAAAACGCTTATAATGTTTCGCAATTTTGGGTCCTGCCATTGCGTGGTCGCCACCCAATCCTCGTCTGAAATATATACATTCAGTACTTGGGCGGAGGCTTCCTCCACTTCCCGCTCTTCTTCTGCTGGTTGCCGACTTAGTGCATCGACGTAGGTGGTGTTCTTTCCCGGCTGGTGTACCGTCTCGTAGTCGAACTCTTGTCGCTTGAGCCACTATCGGCCAACTCGAGGAATCAGCTTGGTCTTCGTGCTGGTTGCGACTATGGCCTCACAGTCCGTGACAACCTTAAACCGCCTTCCCAGGAGATATACCCGGAACCGGTTCAAGCTCTCGACTATAGCCAGGACTTCGAGTTCGTACGAGTGGTACTTCCTTTCATCTGCTGACAGTTTCCGGCTATAGAACACCACCAGTCATAGCTATCTTCCTTGCCTCGTTGTAATAGTATGCCGGCCAGTCCAAATGACGAGGCGTCTGTGTGCACCTCGTGCGCGCACTCCGGGTCAAACAAAGCCAGTACGGGGGGGTGGGTGAGAGCTGTCTTCAACTTGCGGAATGCCTCCTCCTGTCTTTCCTTCCACTCGAAGGGCTGGTCCGCCTTGGTCAGATCAGTCAGCGGTGTTTGCCAATCGTGCGTAGTTCTCCACGAATTTTCGGAAGAACCCTGTGAGTCCCAGAAACTGCCGGAATCCATGGACGTCCTTGGGGGTCGGGAATGCCATTATGGCGGCCGTCTTCCTCTCGCTAGGTTGTAGCCCTTCTTCACTCAACTGATAGCCTAGGAATCCTATATTAGTTTTTTAGTTAGCCCGGTTTCCCTCAGAACTTCTAGAAACCTCCGCAGCTTCTGCAAACCCTCTTTGACAGTTTTACTGCCGATTGCGATGTCGTCCAAGTAGACCGCTATGTCTCCCTTCCTCAGACGTGACTTGATGATGTTCATGCATGACTGGAACTCTGCTTGGGCATTCACCAGACCGAACGGCATTCGGTTAAATTCATACATGCCGTCATCAGTCATCAGCAAACGCCGTCAGTTTCTTGCTCCGTTCCTCCATGCATATTTGGTGGTACCCCGATGCCAGATCCAATGTCGTGAAGAATTTGTTTCCGGCTAGTGATTCGACCACCTCTTCCACTACTGGTATAGGGAAGAAGCTTCTTGTCTCCTTCGCTCAATTCCCCTGTTTCCAGGTCCTCGAGCGACAGTTTAGTTTGGGTTCCGGAGGCTTCTTCTGCCACTACAAGTGCCCTAGTGCCCTAAGCATTTGTGCGTTTTCACCACCTTTACCTGGGGTTGGTCCGACCAATCAGCATCGGGTACGGCTGGCTCTCGTCTGGAACTATGAGGACATCGCACCACGGCCTGAGTTGGTCTACCGTTACCTCGGCGTACACTCTTCCTACGGTCTGGCAAGTCCATCCTCCGAATCCATTAAGTCGCCTCCGTTCATCGATATATTTGATCCCTCCTTCTTCTGAGACAGAGCGGCGAATGGTGACGCAGTCGCTTCCCAGGTCGATAAACGCTTCGACTGTGGCGTCCTTCACGTATTCAGATCTGCTCACCTTCAATAGCAGCTGGGTGGGCCTTTCTGGTCTGTTCCTTTCTGTGCTTCGCTCGTCGCCGTTCCTTTGCGGGCAGTCCCGTTGGTACTGACCGATTTGATGACATCCGAAGCATTTTACCCCGCTTCCTGAAGTCCTGCCACCCCGTTCAGTCACCGAGTGCAACGTCCCCCTCCGTCGTGGAAACGAATCTTCCTCGTCCCTTTGCCGCAACCTATTTGCCGCCCTACATCTGCTGCTCCTCAACCCTATCACCCAACGAACTCTTTCGAGAACGTCGTTGACTGAGGTGGGCCTTAGCGCTCTGAAAGCCTCCTGGCATTCAGCATCCACAATCCCCTGTATGATGTACTTTACCAGAGTGCTCTCCTGCATGTGTCCTCGAGACCCTATCATCCTCATCTCGAAGATGTATTCTTCTATGTCTTCGCTGGGGCGTTGCCTTCGCTCCCGCAGCTTGTCGTGGATATCCGCTTCATCGTCCACGTCCGAAAAGTTGTAGCACAACCCCGCGAAGAACTCTCCCAGAGATTCGACGGTTATGCTACGGCTCCACAATTGCGCTGCTCCCACTAATCTGGTGGTCGCGGCCATCAGTACCAGCTTTTCGTCTAACGCGTACTGCCTAACGCGTACACATCTAACACCTTCCTTTTCCAGCCCGCGGAGAACAGTCCATCGTACGCCTTTCGGTTAAACGGCGGAAGCATCTCTGCGACTTCCACTGAACCCTAGCTAGCAGCTCCTCCTTTGTCCCATAAGTTGGCCTCCCGCGCTCCTTCAGCACATCGCGGAGCTCGTCACGGGTCATCATTCCATATTCTGCTTCCATCTTGCCGTGCTAATTCACAACACAGCTGATCGGTGTGCAAACAATGATACGATCGGCGGCCCCAAGCAAAAGTTTGCCGACCTACGACAACACGTTCAGCTGTCGATTCCAACGATGTCTTTGCCAAGCAACCGTGCAGACTTGAGGTCGTCGCTCGCATGCACCGTTCTCCCTTGCTTTCGGTGGTCCCGTCTACCACGCACGCACAATCATTCACGACTCGAAGGCAGGCAAAAAAAAATCCAGTGCACTCTTAGCAATCGTCGGTCGCATGTACTGTACTTTCTTTTTTTCGCGTTTGATGGTCTTGTCTACCACGCACCCACAGTCATTCACAACTCGAAGGCAGCAAAAAAAATCACCGTGTTCTCCACAGCGTGTATGCTAGGGTTGGCGATGCGCACAAATTTGACCGTTGGGTTTCTTGATCCCACTTCTGATTTGAAACGAGAAAGCAAGTACGATTGAAACACAGTAGTTTAGTTAATGACCTTTATTGGTTTATGCGTTATCGCGCGGGCGTTGACCGTGACACTGTCCCTGAGTGATCTGTGTCGCGGGTTTATATACCCGCGTGCATTTGCTGCTACACAATGAACAATCTCGATGCAGTGAACAGGTCCGGTTTTTATTAGTTCACTATATTGAGCGTCTACTTTATTACGTAACTCAAAGTATCTAATAAGAAACGATTCTGATTGTCATTACGTTTCGTCTTCCTTCCTTTGGTGTAGATCTCATATCTCCCCACTACTGCCAAGATACTTTTCATAAAGGCAATTACCTTTCTTTCTATGGCTACATAAAATCAATTAATGTAGTTGGATTTCAAAGTCCTTCCATTAACGTTTAACATCCATCGAATGTCAGGGCGGAATTCTAAACGCTTACGACACTCAATATTATATGTATGTTGCATTTTAAATTAGATTCATTGTTGTAGCGATGTTAAAATCCAAAATTGATTGGGTGGCAAATAGAAAACAATGACTAGGTTGTTATACAGTGGGAAGAACTTGTTAGATTTCTCGATTTTCCAGTAGTATTTGGGTCCCTTCTTAAATATTTAGTTATTTACATTGTGTATAAGGAGAGAAGAAAGGGTGATTCCAGATAATTAATTGAAGGGATTACTTGATTATTTTTGAACGATTTATAATGCTGTATTTTAGAATTGTACTTCACGGTCCTTGAAATGTAAAATGTCTATTCATTATGTGTCAAATTAAATATACATACTTATAAATTTATAATTATTGAATTTAAGAAAAAAAATGTTTCTTCTTCATATTTACGTAACTAACTTTTGTCATTTACAAAGAAATTATACGGTTTTATTAATTTTTGGTACATTACCAAGATTTTAGTGTAAATTTAGATAACAATTAACAAAATCAATTGGCGTGGCTTCGCCATCTGCCAAATTGACAACAGCACTAAAAATAAGTATTGCATAAAAACGTATCCACATATTATTTACTTATTTACGTATCAGGCCTGCGACCGCTGGAGAGTATGAGCCTGAGCTTGCGACTTCCATCGCTGACGGTCCAGGGCACACTGCTTCCAGTCATCAAGACCAAGTTGTCTTGCATCTTTTGGTAAATATACCGGAGGTTCGGTCTTCCTCTTCTCATCGAATCAAGAGGCTCGGATTCCACTTTCTTGTCTGAAGCATCTAGTGTTCATTCGCTCGATGTCACCGAGCCAGTTTAGTCGACGGATTTTTGTCTTCCGAGCTACGTTCATTTCGAAGCGTTAATACGCGAACCATGCAGACACAAGCGTCTGCACCTAGCCTCTATTAACGAACTCCTACTCTCACCTCCCCGTGGTGAAATCAGGGAGCCGAGTACCCTCGACAGAAGATGGGGTAACCAACCCTCGTGGGACGTCTGGGCGGCTGCAAACGAGAGAGGGGGGAGTGTGAGTCTACCAGGGCTCATCACTCTTTTTAGGATGGCGGCGGAGGAGCTGGTCAACTGATTGGCCAACGGCGGCATTCACAACTCCAGTCAGCAGGAGCTACCTGGTTTCCATGGTAAGGTCGGGACCTTGGAATAGAGATGGCGGCGGATGAGCCCTTTTAGGGCCAACGGCGGCGCTCACAGCCTGCAAGAGGCTACCGACACCGGATCCCTCCGGACCCCTTTGTCCGGGGGCTAAACAAATGGACCTGTCCTCCCAGTTGGAGGTTGTGCGTGGGGTTAACTTCCTCACCACGTAAAAAAGTAAGGAGTTGAGAAGCAACAATATGCCTCGGATACGGACGGATTTACTGTTGACGACCCCAGCAAACGGAATAAGGACAATGACTTTCGGTTCTGCACGTGGAATGTGAGGTCCCTGAACAGACCACGTGCAGCCGATGAACTCGCGGAGGCCCTAGACTGCTATAAAGCAGACGTTACCGCAATCCAGGAAGTGCGATGGGATGGGCCGGGCAAAAAGAGGATGAAAAACTGCGATATCTACTACGGCGACTGTTACAGAGAGCGAAGGCAGCGATTATTTGGATGTGGATTTGTTGTTCGAGGCAGACTTAGGCAAAAAGTCTTAAGCTTTAAGTACATAAGCGAGCGCCTCATAACAATCCGCATCAAGGCTAAATTCGGCAACATCAGCCTAATCTGCGCCCACGCCCCAACGGAGGACAAAGATGACGATAGCAAGGATGACTTCTATGATCTCCTAGAAAGAACGTACGATCAATGCCCCAGCTACGATACCAAGATCGTTCTAGGAGATTTTAACGCTAAACTGGGTAAAGAGGACATCTTTGCTAGAGTCATCGGTAAACACAGCCTGCACGACACCACGTCCGAAAACGGACTCAGGCTGGTGGACTTTGTTACGGGGCGAAACCTCTCTGTAGCTAGCACGCGGTTCCCACACCTCAACATCCATAAAGGGACCTGGCGGTCCCCTGATCATTCAACCGTCAACCAGATTGATTACGTTGCGATCGACGTCAGACACTCCTCCAGTATTCTTGATGTCCGAACTTTCCGAGGCGCCAACATCGACTCGGACCATTTCCTTGTTGTAGCCAAGGTAAGGACACGGATATCGAGAGAAGAACGGAGTCGAGGAAGCCAACCACGGTTTGACGTCGAAAAGCTACAATCGCAACAGACTGCCAGGAACTTTGCCGATCGAGTCTCCCTGAAACTCTCCGAAAGTTCGACGCCGCCTGCACTAACAATAGACGAAGAATGGAAACGTTGTCAAAGAGCCATCAGAGAAGCCGCTACTGATGTGCTGGGTTTTAAAACCCCAACAAGAAAAAACCCCTGGTTTGACAACGAGTGCAGGCAGGCACATGCAGCAAAGCAAGAAGCCTACCGGGCAACGCTGCATCGAACCACGAGAGCTGTTCGTGAGCTCTACGAACAGAGAAGAAGGGAAGAGAACCGGCTTCTCAGGAAGAAAAAGAAAGAGCACGAGAAGCGCGCGATGGAGGAGATGAAGAAGTGTTATGGCAGGAATGATGTCCGAAAATTTTACCAAAGGGTAAAACTTTTATCGAATGGATATAAAGTTCGGACAGAAGCTTGCCGGGACGAAAATGGACAGCTAGTAGTAGATTCGCAGTCGATACTGAGAATTTGGAAAAATCATTTCTGCAGACTGTTGAACGGCGATGAGGACACAAATACCGCTGTCAGGCAGAATGTTCCACTCAACACAACGGACGATGATAGAAGAGAATACCGTCCCCCCGACCTAGACGAAGTCAAGATAGCGATATCGAGACTGAAGTCTAATAAAGCTGCTGGTGCAGATAGTCTGCCCGCTGAAATGTTTAAAGCAGCTGGAGATGATCTGGTAGGGCGCATGCACCAGCTCATCTGTAAGATATGGTCGGAGGAAAGCATGCCCGATGAGTGAAATCTCAGTATCGTTTGCCCGATCCACAAGAAAGGAGACCCCTTTGACTGCGCCAACTATCGAGGGATAAGTCTCCTTAACATCGCCTACAAAATCTTCTCTGCCGTTTTGTGTGAACGCCTGAAACCATTCGTGAACAAACTGATAGGTCCGTATCAGTGTGGTTTCAGGCCCGGGAAGTCCACCATCGATCAAATCTTCACACTGCGGCAGATCCTGGAGAAGACCCAAGAAATGCAAATTGACACACACCATCTATTTGTCGATTTCAAGGCCGCATATGACAGCGTGTATAGAGACGAGCTATACAGCGCCATGTCTAGTTTTGACATTCCTGCTAAACTCGTCAGACTGAGCAGGATGACGATGGAGAACTCTCGCTGCTCCATCAAGGTCGGTAACGAACTCACCGAGACCTTCAATGTCAAAAAAGGTTTTAGACAAGGCGACACGCTGTCATGTGATTTCTTTAACATCATTCTTGAGAAGATCGTGCAAAACTCACTGGCCAACACAAGAGGCACGATCTTCCAAAAGTCCGTTCAACTGCTAACTTATGCGGATGACATTGACGTGATTGGGAGAACACAGCGAGCCGTCAATGATGCGTTTGCTGGCATTGAAACGGAAGCGGCTAAAATGGGTCTGGCGGTAAACGAGGGCAAAACAAAGTATATGCTGTCATCGAGAAAGGACGCACAACATCGACGACTTGGCCAGAACGTCACCATAGGCAGCTATAACTTTGAGGTAGTAAAGGACTTCGTCTACCTTGGCTCCGCGGTTAACAGTACAAACAACATCAGTACCGAGATCAAACGCAGAATTACTCTTGCCAACCGCTGTTTTTATGGGCTCAAAAGGCAATTGAGTAGTAGAGCCCTCTCTCGGAAGACCAAGTTGACTTTGTATAAGACCTTGATCATCCCAGTCCTGCTGTACTTCGCAGAGGCATGGACAATATCCCAAGCGGATGAACAGTGTCTTGGTCTTTTCGAGAGAAAAGTTCTGCGCGCGATCTTTGGTCCTGTTTGCGTTGATGGCATTTGGAGGAGAAGATTCAACCACGAACTGTATGGGCTGTACAGCGACATGAGTCTAGCCAGGCGTCTACGGATCCAACGCCTAAGATGGCTAGGCCATGTTGAGCGTATGGACAACTTAGCTCCGGCCCGAAGAGTCTTCGACTCTGAGCCTGTGGGACAACGCAACAGAGGACGTCCACGAACAAGGTGGCGCACACAAGTCGAGGGGGACCTCTGCCGGCTTGGTGTGCGAAACTGGAGACAGCTGGCGAAAGATCGTGCTGGCTGGAGAGGCATGTTGAGTGAGGCCCAGGTCCACCTCGGACTGTAGCGCCCTAAGAAGAAGAAGAAGAAGAGCTACGTTCACATCTTTGTACAGCTCCTAGAGTTCATGGTAGTGTCTTCTCCTCCATTCGCCTTCCTCGCAGACAGGACCACATATCTCTCTCATATTTCTCTTTCGAAGGCACCAAGAATCAGCTTGGGAGTCCTGTTTATCGTCCAGCTTTTTGCTCAATATAGCAAGACGTATTGACGTATTGAAGTAGTGACCCAAATTGTTTGGACAAACCGAAGTAACAGCGGTTGTCAAGAGCGATCCTGCGTCGGATCTCCACCAAGATGTTGTTTGTGGATTTCACGTTTGCCCCGAGGTAGACAAACTCCTTAACTACCCCAAAATTGTAACTGTCGATTGTGACGTTTTGTTCGAGGTGATGATATCGAGAGCATATAGTTTACCCTAACACAAGCTTGGTATTATTATACATGTTATTAATACTCCCTGTTTAAAAACAAGTTGTGTTAGTTACACCATTTATAACTCAAGAACTACTAACATAAAAAAAAACTCATTTGTTGTTTTTAACACTTAGTTGATACAGTCGCCTCTCGTTAATTCAAACCAGCGATAATTCGAACCTCTTCATAATTCGAAGTTATCACGAGTTCCCTAGAAAATCTCTTGATATTTCGAAGAAAATCTATACACATCGTCGTTGCATAAGCATTTGTCATTGAAGTGAGTAGTTTCACACACTTCAGTTTGATGAGTTTAGTTCAGTTTTCGTTGGTTACAGGTTTAAAGACTTCTTCCGAAAGACTAATAATTAATTCACATTATGTACATGTGTATATTCACCTCTAACCGTTTGATTTTGTTAAAAAATTAGCAGCTAATAAATAATATTTGATTAATACTCGATAATTCGAACTTTATTTTCTTATTTTTTCTCTCGAAAATTTCGAACCATTTGATATTTCAAACTCTCGTTAACTCGAATTTTTTGTGAGGTCCCTTGAGTTTCGAATTATCGAGAGGCGACTGTACCTAAATAATTTGCACGAGCCTCACCAGCAGCCCAAAATATGTACAGTCGTTCACAATGAAATTCAGTTAATTTTTAGGATATATTTCTAATATCTTTGAGCTTTATCCGTGATAATACTACTTCTACTACTGTATACCAGATGTCTGTATTAATGTCTAGTGAAAAGCTTCGGCAATAAACTTAGCTCCTATTTACTAGAAATCTCAAGGTAACACCAATCTACGCACACATACAAAAAAAAATTTAAATTGACCCGGCCTTGGGCCTTCTCTTTAAAGAAAAAAAATATATTTAACAAAGCATACAGAACTAATCCCTTTCCTTTTTCAAATTCATTTAATATTAATTTTTTATTTGTGCACTCCATTTTTAGCCGCCTGTGGAGTGAGTGTTGCATTATTTGCCGCTCTAGTTTTCTTTTAATTATATTGCGAGACAATTGTTCTGGAGTATTTGCTTGAACCCCCACCCCTTTGGCCTCTTGATTCATTTCATTTGAGTGAAGGTGGGTACAATATTTAGTGAAGGATATTATCCTTAGACTTGCCTCAATAATTAATTGCAATTGCCATATTTAAGGTCTGGTAATCACCAACTATATTATTATGTTACCATAGGTTTATGCTGTATGTACACATGGTTGTTTTTTTTTATTATATTGTAATACCTTACTACACTGGTGGTATTTTTGTGTATACGTTTTTAAAACAATCTTCAATATATCCATAATTATGTTCAAATATGCGAATGTATTGATGTATAAAGCCCTCTGTTGATTCCAGCCTACTTATTCGCAATAACACTAGTTGTTGCTCCATTATTTATGTACATATATGGCATTCTAGTAATGTCAAGGGGATCATTATTTTCGTCGGGAGGGACCAACGTAGAATTATGCGAATAAAACAGGCGATAATGAAATCTCACAGAATCAGCGTTTTTGTACGTGTACGCTTACGTTTGTATTCCTCATCAAGGAATGCGCTGAAGTTAAATTTGACTCCAGTCATATCATGTGAATCTTAACGTCTAATTATTGCATTTTGTACAAATAAGAGGGTTTCTTCTTTTACGGTCCTTTATTTTAAGCAGCCGTATGAAACTGTTATACGTCAGTAAAGGAAAAGCTTTTCCATCCACAATTCATTGAGAGCGGTTAAACTCTCAACTGTCATGTCTCCTGTGAGTCTGGTCCAAAATGGAACAGAATGCAAAAGGGGAATCATGGCATTGTCATGTGCAGAGCGCATGTGAGTATCAAGCGTAAAATCGAAACGCGTTATCTTTGCAAATAAGAATGGTATAATGCTTATATACCTGATACTAAAGGGTCCATAGGAAAGCAGTAGGACTGGAAAAATCGGTCACTACAGTTGGCCTTTGAAGATTTCTGCTGATGTATTTGTTGAATGATGTGTTTTCAGTCCTAGTTGCATTTCCTTTGGCATAAAGGAATGTAGGAATGACACACGTTTCCTTATTATGGACTGAAGTAGCTGCGTACAATGTCCCAATGTGAGACAATTGCCCTTTGTTTTCAAACCAAGTTTTCTTCAATACATGACGAGTGGGTGTTGATTCGTTTTCAAAATACTTATGCATGTTTTTTTAGGCATATACGAGTATTTAAATGTGATTAAAATTAGCGCTCGAAGTATACAAAACGTATGTACATATTATGAAGATTTTTATAAACGTATAGAACTTATTTAATATACTTTTTTTTTAATACTTGGCTGCTGCACTTTTATGACAATGTTTAGAAATGTTTTTTATGGTCTATTATTTGCTGCAAATATGTAACTACCTACACATTTTTCTCAACATAATATATACAGTACGAACTCAGTTAAGGCAACCCTCGATTCCCCCAACTCCTCGATTTTCGTAACATTAAAGTCCTAGCACATCATGACTCAATAAGTGCAATTTTTAAAAATGTTACCTCGATAATTGCAATTTCGTAAGTTTATTCATGTTTTTGCATGTTCTGCGGTTATCTTACAGTTATTTAGTTTTATTAGGATCTGGACAAAATTCTTTCAAAATATTGAATCCAAAAAAAAATCAGTCTAAAATATCTAACTTGAAAAAGAAAACTATAATATTTTTATTGTATGTTTGGTATGCCTTTACATACAGCCACGTATAGTACTCACATACATATGTACATTGATATGTGCATACATATGTATGTATGCCCAGATCCAGTGAATCTATTTTGTTTCGTCGTACCTAACACATCATTTATTAAAAAATACGTGATGTGTTATTCGCGTTGTTTTATTACTCGAAGCAACAATTATCTTTTTATTTAAGAATTTTTATAATTTAAGCCCTTTTCGTATAGACAACACATATTATTTTTACCACTCTAGTCGCTTTTTACTGGATTACTTAATCAATATGTCGAAACAAACTACATATTTACATCAACAATTTCACTTGCCAAAACAAAAGTGAACAACAAGCATTGGCAATTCGTCCAAATCAAAATGTATATGTATCTTTGGTATCTAATGTGTCCTTTGCAATACAAAGTAACAAATTATTTTGGCTACCATCATAATGCTTCTTGACCATATATGTATGTATGTGTATCTATACACACGTTCTTTGAAATTCAATCACTTACCCGGCTCAACAGACCTGCACTTCTGTTTTTGCAAATAAGTTTTGGAGTTCCTAAAAACTAAAGCCAATATTCAAACAGGTTTACAATGAGCACTTGCAACGTTGGTACCCGTATCTTTCTTCCATCATATCGAAATTTCATTTGAGAATGTCTGTATTTGACGTCCGCAAGAGATAAGTGAAGTTAAGTGAAAGTAAGTATACAGAGTTTGTTATTTAGCAAATGAAATTCCCAGCAGCCCTGCTGGTTGTGAAAACTGCATTAAATTGTGGATGAAATTTGTTTTATTTTTTTTTTTAAGTAAATATGTATATCCAAAAATGGGGGCCTTGGCCGTATGGGTTTGTGTGTCAACCTAGACCTCCAAATCTAGGTTCAAACGCCAGTACAAGTAACCATTTTTCAAAACAAAAAAATTTCACGTTTCCATCTCTTTCGAGTCACTGACAATGCTTAAAGTGTAAAACTGCCTAGAAAAAGCTTCTCAATCTCGCCGTTCTGAAGTGGCATTAAACTGTATGTCCCCTCCACTTGTGGGAGAACAATAGAACAACAACAAGGGTGGTTGCTGAGAAGCTAGGCCCAGGTCCCCCTCGAACTGTAGCTTGTTGCTTGTTCTGGGATTCTAAGCTAGACTTGAAAGTCTAGTGCGTATGGGCCGACGCACAAGCCCACATGACAAAAAAACAATTTCTACCACAGCTATGTCTAAAAAGTGAGTGCTATATTTCCGATATCAAGTCACTTAAATTTGCTCAGCATTATTCAAAATACTCGTGTATCTCAATTGTTTTTCCCTGTCCCTGTATCACTCCAGTTCACTGAATTTAATGCTTCAAAACTTAACATACACCCGATGAGGCTAATCGTATTTCACACTTACTGTGACGGATGAATCTATAAAAATGATAAATGTATCATTAAGCGGATATGGTTTCACATGTATACAAATATTTATGTATACATATCTATATATTAAACATATGTATAAGTGAAAGCAAAAGAGATTGATTTCATGGAGGCATAGCACCTCATGCTCCATTCATGCTTTTGCAATGCAAACCAGTAGAAGAACCGAAAAATAAGACAAACTCTAAATGTGTGTAATGTATATGAAAAAATCAAATAAGATTTTTAAAAATATTTGCTAAGCTTTTCCTTTTGTTCTCCGTCTTTTAACGTGCTACGAGTATATGTTCACATCAAGGGCTCTGCAACAAAAGAAAAATACGAAAACATGTGAAACATATAATCCACTTATTACAAACTTCTATGCTTCGTGGCACTAAGCATCATACATTACAAAACTCAAATCCATCCAGATTAAAATCATCAAAAGTAAATATGCAAATAAATTTTGAACGTATCATGGATTAGTTTTCCAATCCCATCAAAATACGCGAAAAGAAGAAGAAAAACAACAAATGGATTCGGCGTAGTAATCCTACACAAGGATGCTATCAAGCTTGGTAGTCATTCTCTCTTTTTTTTCAGTAGAGCTCTTACACATCTGCAAATGATGAATTTTGAATTGCCCCACATGTTGCTACTAGGAAGATGTGACACACAAGTAAATGAGTATCTTAGAGTTCGGGAGCAATAAACAGAATTATTTACAACATATTAAAGCTGTAAACTTTTACCATTTGGTGATTTTATATTTTTGCGCCATGTGTCCTTGTATCCATAAAATATTAAATATTTCAAACTCGCCAACTTGATTTAAGAAACATTTGGGTTCGGCTCTCATGTTTCCTTAAAAGAAGTGTATGTAAGTATTTATAATTCATGATCGGTTGATTTGTTTCCAATGCGGGATAAGTCATTATTGACGAGGTAAGACCAAAAATCATTGGACCCTTTATGCACACAAATGTACATATGTATGTGCATATATCTTGTTCAAGTTGCCAAATTGTGCAAAGTCGCTTTTGTGTAAATAGTTTTCATTTTTACGATTTGGTTTTTTCATTTATGATTGAGCGCAAAAATTTAAGGTAAGAAATCTTAAGATTTTTAATGAGTAGGATCTAAGAACGTTCCACAACTAAAACATTTCGAATAATCTGGAAAATGAAGTAAGACTTACTATTTCTTGTAGACCTTAAAATGAGAAAATTATTTGTGGGTTGTTTTTGTTAAGTTTTACTGCTAAAATAAATTTTTGAACTTTGTGAAATACTCTAATTGACAGGGTGCACCTAACATTATTTTAAAATTTTAGTTAAATATTTGTATTTAATTTTCGGATAGAAAACTCCCATTGATGATTCTTTAACTTCAGCCTTAACTGATTGTTGCTGGCAACGTTTATTGCTGACAAAAGCAGACAAATAATAATATTGCTACAAATTGAAGTAAATTTTAAATTTGTATTGGTTGTACTGAAGGGAGTTTTTGTTCGAAGATTTTCCCCGGATTTATGACTATGTATTTTGAATTCGATGCGTTGCACTTGTTTTTTTTCCCCTCTTGTATTTGTTTGAACCACATGAAATGTCTGATTTTCGCTCAATCGGAAATAAGAAGTTCTCGAGTGAACGTCTGTGCCAGAACGGTTAAATTTTCTTTTGTTATAAAGTAAAGTTGTCGTGTGCTTGACGTGTGAGAATTTTAGGATTCGTTACGAGGTGCCGTTAATTTTTTCTAGGATTTATTTACCATAGGCGCCATGGCTGTGTGGTTTTGTGCGTCGACTTGACTTTCACAGTCTAGGTTCAAATAATAGCACAAGCAAATATTTTTCAAAAAAAAATGTTTCGCGACACCGCTTTTTTCGAGTCACTGACAATGCTCAAAGAGTATAACTGTCTAGAAAAAGTTTCTCAATCCCGCTGTTCGGAGTCGGCATTAAACCTTAGGTCCCCTCCACTCGTGTGAATATAGCACGCAAAACACGAGTGGTTGCTGAGAAGCTAGTCCCAGGTCCTATTATTATTATTATTTGCCATTCAGTCCGCAGTACACATTCGAACACTCTTCCTTAACGAATTTAAAATGGGACATAATGCGTCATTGGCAATAAAAAAAACCATTAATGACACACTTGAGGATGTAGTGGTTAAACGAACGCACTATACGACGTTGGTTTGAAAGGTTCCGTTCGGGAGATATCAGCTTCGAAAATGAGCCACTTGGGAAGCCGCAAACGTTAGTTGACGACGATGTTTTAAGAGTAGCGGTGGATGCTGACCCAAAGAAATCGGTGCGGAAGATTGTACGAAGCATGGGAGTATCTGCCATGGCAATAAATCCACACCTATGTACTCGTACATATGTCTAATAAAAGAAGTGAAGCACCTCAAAAATGGACATTTCATGTGGTAGAACCTAATACACCCCAGCCGTTATGGCAGCAACATTGCGACAAGTTTCTCCTTGTTGTATTTGGCGAGGGATTAAAGTGCATCGTAGCTACTTTTGACGATTTTGGAGCCCATTAGGTTAGACGATAAAGTGTTGCCTGGCTATATTCTAGCCCTCTTAATGCCCTTAAGGAGATTGTGTATGGCGCGGATCTCAATGACGTGGATTTCAGCTTGAGAAACACTAGGACTAGACCCCATAGGTACGGACATTCTACAGTCTGGTCTAAAGACTCCAGCTCCAACTTCAATTCCAGAATCCATTTTCGATCAATTAACCTGCCGAAACAATGCTTGACCATAATGTCCGGCATTGTACAGCACATATCTCTTTAAGTTGAGTAACCTAAGGTGTTCCACTAGGTCGCCTGGTTTGAACTTACATATATTCTAGCTTCAGTTTTATGGCATATCTGGCAGCTATCTTCCTAACGAAGATGGGTAAACCTGTTAGCCCGACGTTAGCTTCGAGAGCAGTTGTGGGGCAAGTGCGCATGGTACATGTTATGCCAAGACATGTAACCCTTTGTACTCTTTGCAATTTATTTGCCGTTGACTGTTAACGGGTTTTATGCTAGATGATGGGTTATGGGTATGATTATGGGTCTCGCCATCATTGTATACAGCCAATGCATAATTTTGGAAGAGAGTCCTACCGCATAGACATCTACTGGCCCACAGAGCTCTAGTAGCTTAATACGTGAATTCCATTTAAGTCGTCTGTCCAGGATTATTCATATGTACTTTCCATACTGGCATGTCGTGCTTTACCCTGATAACAATCGTCAGATCATCAGCATAACCTATTGTGATGTAGCCGAATCTTTGAAGATCTGCTAATAGTTTGTTGATAACTAGTGACCTACTCAGTCCGACGAGCCGGAATGTCAAAACTAGACATGGCGCTGTATAGCTCGTCTCTATGCACGTTGTCATATAATAATAATGGCGGCGCTACATTCCGGGGTGGACCTGGACCTAGCTTCTCAGCAACCACTCGTGTTGTGCGTGCTATTGTTCTCTCACGAATGGAGGGGACCTATAGTTTAATACCGACTCCGAACGGCGAGATTGAGAAGCTATTTCGAGACAGTTATACTCTTTGAGCATTGTCAGTGACTCCAAAGAGATGGAGCCGTGAAAAAATGTTTAATGTTTTTTTCGAGATTCGAACCTAAGACCCCGAGCGTAGGGGTCGTTGCACCTACCCACTACGCCACGGCGCCCACGCTGTAATATGCTGCCTTGAAATCGACGAATAGGTGGTGTTTGTGGATTTGCATTTCTTGGGTCTTTTTCAGATTGAATTGAATTGCATTGAAATGCATTTATTTCTTGCATGATATTTATGATAGATTCGAGTGGGGCAGAGTTACCTAGACTCTACCTAATTATAGGTGCTATATAGGTATGCAAAATGAAAAAAAAGATTATCTTACTAATGTCCATAATAACAAACAATAATTAATGATAAGATATCATCACACAGCAACGTCTTAAAAAAGTATCTCCACAGAAAACGTAATTGATAAGTATGTTATCATTTAAATAATCACTAATAGACTGCAGAAATTTAATTTGAATTATACAAAAACAATGAAAAGCAATTACATTAGCATGCCATAAGCATCTACATACTCGTATGGTATGTACATATGTGTATCTCTAAAAACTAAAAATCTTAAAATAACACTTTGCAAAATTTTATTGGATCGTATCGTGTGTATGAATTACATTTGCTTTCATTATCAACCAATTAAGAAGATGAGCATATCTAATTACTCCAATTAATTAACATTTCAAACCATACAAGAAATTTCGTTGAAGATAAAAAAACATAAATTTCTCTTGAACGGGATATAGCCATTCATTTTTGTACAACCAAATACCAGGTCAGCCAGAAAAAGGAAATTGAAATATGAAATATAATTAGTTAAAAAGTATTCTGCTCTGCACCAGAAATGTGTTTATTTTGACACTACTACACAACGGAAATGTCACAAAACATGCATAGCATGCAGTCTTTTATTACCGGAATTTTCGGTTTCAATTATTTATATTTATTTATTTTGTGTGACCCCAAACGCATCGAACTTTTGAACCCCGATGGTAACAGATGGAATGATTTGCATAGACGATTTGATTTTTGTTTGTTGAAATTAAATCCCAGAAACGTTTGATGCTTTCAAAAAATAAAAACTGAAACGGACAATGTTCATTGTCATTAACTTCACGTGGCCTCATCTTATTTCACCACACTGAATACAAACTCAAGGCTCAGAAAATTGAAAACGTACAGTAAATCCGTAAGAGAATTGCATGTACCCCAGTTTCTTATCGCTTTGATTCTTCCATCCACCTAGTGGGCACTGCTTGACTGGTTGGCAAAGTGTAGCAAACATTGAAATGAGATAAGATCGTCCTTTTAATGTTCTTTCAGTTTGTTATCTATTATCTATTGGAAAGTTAAAATTTGTTCACCGATGGAGCCTAAAGAAAGATCATTGTTTTCAGTTACAATCCAGTAAAGACAACATTTTCGTGTATTGACATGATTGTGAAGGGGAGGAAATAACATTTTTAATCAAAATATGCAGAGAAGATTCATTGTTTTGCGTTCCGTTGCCACTTGTAATCGGATTGGTTCGCAAATCGGTTCAATTTAAGGAATACCCACATGGTCATATGCAGAATAGATTGAAACATACTCGTGTGCATACATATGGCAATGAGGAGACAGTTTGGGTAATTTCATTTCTTGGATTACTCCCAGTATAGTCGTTTAAGAAATCAAACCAAAGGGGTCAGAAGCCGCACAAATTTCGTTGAGTGTAACTGCTCTAGGGAAACAAAGGCTACTTGGATTAATTTACTAGAACAAAAGGTGGTTACATCACGTACTGCTCGTATGTAATGGGATATCCTTGCATCTCCCGAATAAGGAAATTAATCATAAAATGTAAAATGAGTCTTAGTCTGGGTATAACTGATGCAAGGAAGAGTGTACTGAAAACATGTATGTACATAATTTTTATTTATTACAGATGACTTACTGTCCAAATGAATCTTCATTTCAATTAAAATCGTATCAAAACAAAATACAGTGCAAATAAATAGGATCAATACTTGAAAATTAATCAATTATTATCTGTACATATATAGAATTTTCATCATAAAATTACCTTTCACACGGAAATACATTTTTCCAAATGTTGTTTGAGTGGTTTTCTAGTCATATTAAAAAAAGCATAGCTTTGAAAATAAGAATATTGAAGAAAAAGGAAAAAAAAACTATTCCTCACATAACTCGTTCCAACTAAGAGTAGATCTGGAAAAACAAAGCCAAATGGGCAACAAATTTCGTTCACCAAAAAGTACTGGCAGCTCGCCAAAACTTTTTGCACTAAAATCTTCCCCCAACCCATCACATCGGTTGTAATCGTCATTAGAGAGTATCGCCATATTACCTCACTCGAAGGATGATACCCATCCCACCCCATATACCGCATATTAAACCAAAGGCGGAATGAATTAGCATCCTTGCAGCTGTTTGATAATTTTTAGGTTACTTGATTTCTGGGTCATTCATCATCGTGGGAGGAAATCACAGAAAACATGGCCGAATGTTGAGCTAGAGATAGAGAATATATGTAATTGAACTTTTCAATCATTTTCGTAGCTCAGAATGAATAGGTATTGTCTGTCTGCTGGACTTCTGAATTCATAAAAATAACACCAGCTCATTTAGGTGTAGTGGTGTTTCATTACGTTAGTTTGGGTATCATATGAAAGTGTTTCGTTTTTCAATAATTTATGTGTTTTGTCTGAAAGCTAATCAACAGTTCTCCAACCGGGTGAAAAGATAATTGGAAAATGTCATCTGCATATGCTTGGACTATCGGTAACAAATTGGATCACAGAATAAAAGAATTTTCTTGCCTTAAGCTGTCACTCACAAGAAAAAAAGAAGAGATTAAGTGAAGAAAGATAAATACAGTTCAGGGTGTTGATATAACCAATTTATTTTTCTTTGTCAGAAAAAGGCACATAACACATTGTAGAGTAATTTGTTTGTTTCAAACAATTATATTTTTGGACCGTTATTAATTGTCAATATTTTTTACTTCTTTAACTATTGCACCGCACTTTCAAATATGCAAACTTACGACATACAACATACATATATCGTATAGTATGTATGTACATAGGGATTTAACTTAAGTTTGTCTATTTTATGTTAGTTTGTATATTTTTTATTATATTACATTCGTCATAATTCGAGATAGAAATTAAATGCATTAATGCATTAATTCCTCTAACAAACAATTTTGCGTTATGGTATATTTTTCTACCAAAAAAATACATTTCAGAATCAGGATCTGTGAACATATTATATTCGTGATTTGTGATTCGGGATTCTTGATTCGATGATCGATTGTGAATTGAATTCAGGTAAGCTATGTTATTTTAAATTTAAATAAAAAATAATGTTATCATTTTAGCCCTAACTTTGAGTTAAGTATAGTATGTAAATAAAACAAAACTTAGGGTTAGCAAAAGGAGGAAATTATTAAAAATGATAAGTAATTATGAATAAAAAAATGTTTTTAGATCCGATTTAAACGAACGAATGTGGTTGGAATTGAGAAGAAGAGCGTAAAATAAAATGTGTATTAAAATTCTTTTTATTGGTATACCTTCAATGTTTAATGGGAATGTGAGTGCAAAATGTAGTTAACATCCAAATAAAAAGGAAAAGTATGAACTATAGGGTAGACTGCAACCCCGTACTGCTCCTCTGAACATTGTCTTAAATCTGGAAAACCAAAAGGATATTTTCCTAAAAAGCTTTTCACTGTCACATAGATACACACTAAACAAACATGTCAACCACTATTGTCAGTCAATGAACATTTTATTTAGCTTGCTTTCGTCGACCTACTTCAGCGTGGGTATGCATTTATGTTTTGCTTTATATATGCACATGTATACATACACATATATGTATATAAAATACTAGAACGCAAATACAATATCTCCGTGTTTAATGTAATTATCAAACTGCATGGTACAAAGTTTTAGTAGGGCACAAAAACACACAAAACTTAACTTATACTGGTATCGGAGAAAGTGGAATTATTTAATATTACTTTTCACCATAACCAAAGTCGATATTCTTTGCTGGCTATTTATTCACTGCATTCAAATCGATGCTATTGGTTTAGCTTGTTTGCTTAGTTAAAAACAATTTCCTACAAATATTCAATGCATTGAATGCGAATTTTAGTATGCAGCCTTTCTACGTTCGTTTTAGTGGGAAAAATACTTTGACATTGAAAAAATAGTGCATGAAAATTCTCTTAGCATTGCCTACCGTAGAAGCATCTTAATAACACATATCAGCTAAATCGATTAGCACATCCGAATTTATCCAGTGGTTTATTTTTATAATTTTAAAACAAATCTGCATATTAATCCATAATGAAATTATGTCTTTCCACTAATATTTGTAAATTATTTGATAGCGATACCCAAGAGACAAGGAGTTTCTGAAGAAGAATTTTGCTACAACCAACAGGATCAACATTTGACCAAGGGTGCGGTAATGGTATGCGAAACAGAAAGAACCTGAGAAAGCAATTTTCATTTTTATTGCAGAATTATTCACAGTTTTCCTTTCTTTAATGTTTCCACGTTTAATCTAAAGCAACAGAAGAAGAAAGGTGTTCAAATAGTTTCCTCCACCAAGAGAAAAATTACTTACTTGAACGGGTGGTCGCGGAAGAGCACTTCTATTCAACGTTTTCCTGCTTTATCTGCAGCAAGCATAAACTATTTAGCCCTTTTGCCTGTAGAGGAGAAATCGTCCGCCATGCAGTATCTGGCAAAAAACGACGCATCCACTTGCTTACACAGAGTAAGAATGTAAACAAATTTTCTGTGTCGATGAAAGTATCTTAATGGTTGAGGGTCCTTTTTGTATTTCTTCTTTTTGTGTGCGTTGAATTAAAAGTGCTGACGGTCTCTGTTGCCTGTCCGCGATATAATTTTTTGTTACTTTGTGATGCACAATATTTTTATTTATTTTTGATTGAGGTAATAGTCTATGGATTAATTTGTGGTAACTGCAGCAGAGTTATATAAGAAATATATATAGTTAAATATATTCGCAGAAATTCAAATTGGCCAAACTTAGTTTTTAAAATTATTAGCTTTCACATTATGTATTTATTTTTATTAACGTCTGAATCCATATGAAATCCGTTGGTGATGGAAGGGAGTCTGTTACAAAGGCAACAATTGGGAAAGTTGTCGAAATATCATTTATACATTTTGGCTATAGTGAAATGTAATTTATTTTTACACATATTATATACATATATGCATTTATGTTTAAGTGACGATTGAACTGATGTCCATATCCTCATCTCTCATAGAGTGTTGAAAAAAATGTAAATGGTCTGCACTCAAGTAATGTGAAGTACGAATTTTTCAGACTTAAATCCCTGAAGTATTGTAATACCAGCGATCGCGAATGAGACGCTATTGTGAATTACAATGACATGGTTAACTAAATTTGTTGTCCTACCAAACATTTAAATTCTGTTGATTGGCCCATGTTCCCTCCACACAGCGTGGCCGTGTGGGTTCGTGCGTCGACCCATGCGCATTAGACTTTCAGAGTGTAGATTCAAATCCAAGCCCAGACGAACAATTAAAAAAAAAAAAAAAATGTTTCAATTATAATAATAATAATAATAATAATAATAATAATAATAATAATAATAATAATAATAATAATAATAATAATAATGACGGTGCTACAATCCGAGGTGGACCTCGGTCTAGCGTGGACCTCGTGTTGTGCGTGCTATTGTTCTCTCACGAGTGGAGGGAACATACAGTTTAATGCCGACTTCGAACGGAAAGATTGAGAATCTTTTTCTAAACAGTTAAATTCTTTGAGCTTTGCCAGTGACATGAAAGAGGTGGAGCCGTGGAAATATCAATGGTGTTTTTAGGGAATGCATAATAAATCTGTATGTATATGCCTACTTATAAAAAGTATATACACAAATATACCTTTTTTTTAATTATTAACATCATTTTTCATTTTCTACATGAAGTTTTACTCCAAATGGAAGGTCCAAAACGATAAAGAAAATTCAACTATTTTAAAGAAGAAAATTGAATACTGCTGGAGTACTCTTATTCATGTAATACAAACACAAAAAGAAATCACCGCAATCTTTTAATATATTCATATAAAAATTGCTGTTCACTAAATCACCCAAATCACTGTAATCCTACATATGTATAATAAGCAACTGTCTGATGTCATAAGCATTTTCAAAAAAGTGCTGGAAATCGTTATCGAACCCATTCACAATGCTAGTAATTACCCTTATGCCATGCATTTTAAAGTAAAATTAAAAGATTAGCGCAGACGAACCTGAATAATTTATTTCTCAAGCTAGGGTGGTATTTATATGGATTAATACTACAGGTGGTTATGAGATTGCACACTATTTCTTTCTGACACCCTGTAAGTCCACTCATTTCAGAAAATCGTGCGTAATTAGCTGAAAAGAGCTGATAGTTAAATATTTATGGATACAAGCTCAACGCTGAGTTGACAGTTAGCATATGTTGGTGCACATGTAAAACTACCAATATTAAT
Source organism: Myathropa florea (assembly GCA_930367185.1). NCBI lineage: Eukaryota > Metazoa > Arthropoda > Insecta > Diptera > Syrphidae > Myathropa > Myathropa florea. Next base: position 132,375,307 of record OV884003.1, on the reverse strand, counting down.
AGTAACGAGGGATGTAAAATATTTATTAAGGTCATAAATCTGCTAACGAATGTGGTTCAAATAGAAGAGCAACAGAACATACAAATATGCATTCTATTCAGACTAATGAGCCAAAAAAAATTGGAAGGTGTAACATTGAGTTGGAGGAGTATTGTTATACATTTGGGTTTGTTTTTTGATACGTTTTGTACTTAAGTACACTCTTTGTTTACCTTTAATCTTCAGTTAATGCTTAGAATGCTTGTTTTATTATCTAAACATATCATATCCACTCGTATATTTATACAAATTTCGTAACCGTAATTGAAAGCCGAATATTGGTAGCTACAAAATCGTCAGTAATTTGACGCAAGAACAACGAACTTAACGTGGAGTAACGCAAGGAATTGTCTAGTGGAGAGAACAGCATTAACAGTAGTATCATTCGTTCAAATCGCCTTTTCATATAATCTTCAAATTGATTATTTTTCACATTCAAATGTTAGTATTGGTAAAATGGATAAAGAATTCACTTGATATCGCGCATTAAAAATCAAAAATGAAAACCCGGGTATGTGTTATGCTGCTGGAAAAGTTATAAATTAAATATTATTATTCCTCCATTTCAATGCTTAAGAGCCTGATAAGTATGAGGTTGATAAAGTGGTTATTGTAATTTATAATTTGTTATTTGTAAAATCAATCAAGACTGGATTTTAAAAGAACAAAATCCAATCGGATTGTCATTATTTTAACTTAAATTGCGAACAAAATTTAAAATGAGAGACGAAGTGTATAAACAGACTTACCATTTTTGAGAAAAAATATGTGCATCGCACAAAAACATACATATTTTTACATCATTCGATTCTGAGCATTCTTGGCAAAAGGAGGCGTTGTTTAAAAAATCAGAAAATTAAAAAATCAAAAAAGGGAACAAAATTTAAAAATATCCGAATTCAAGAATTTTTGCAAAAGGAAACGAAAAGACAAATTGAATGATAATGGATGAGGAGCTGTCGCTCATTCCGAGTGACAACTCGGAAAATAGCAGCGAGGAAAATTTAAAAAAGAAAAGAAGAAAAATTCTGAAGACGCAGCCGAAGAGGCTACAGCAGAGACGATCAAAGCTGCCGGACAATTCCGGCAAAAAAAATGATGGAGAAGAAGCTACGTACAGCGGCAGCGGAAACCTGTACGTGGAACTGGCTTCTTCCGAGGCAGCAGATCAGGCCGAAGACGAAGAGGAGTTGGCCAAGAAAATGAAGGAGAAGGATGAGCTGGAGGAGTTTATAAAAGCCCTCCAGCTTAAGCTTGAAAAAAGAAAACAACAGAAGTTGCCACAAACTCAACAACAACAACAGCAACCCAAGATGCAGCAGCAACCCAAGCAGCAGCAGCAACCCAAGCAGCAGCAGCAACCCAAGCAGCAGCAGCAACCCCAGCAGCAGCAGCAGCAGCAACAACCCAAGCAGCAGCGGCAGCAAAAACAACAACAGCAGCAGCAACAAAAGAAGGAGAAGTCGGTCAAATTGCCTCCTATTAACATTACAGGAATGGACGCCGAAAATACGATCCAGGTATGTAAGTTGGCCATAAGGGACAAGTTTTATATAAAAAATAAGGGCTTTCGCAGGCAGGCCATCCACTGCTCATCAGTGGATGGCTTCAAGCTTGTGAAGGAGAAGATGGCGTCAGCTGGGGCTGACTTTTACTCTTATACTCCCAGGGGAGAAAAGACTCAATCCGTTCTTCTCAAGGGATTGAGAGTCTCTGCTGAGCCGGAGGACGTAATGAAGTCGTTGCGACAAACGAACGTCGACGACGTAAAATTTTTGGGAGTGAAGCGCTTTTCCACTATCCGATCCAGGATGGAACCGGTTCGTTTGCTTCCCATATTTCTAGTGCAAGTGACACCAGAGAGTAGGCTTGAGAGTCTGAGGAGCATTAAGTTCCTTGACTTTCAGGCCGTCTATTGGGAGAGGTTGAGGAAGAGCAAGCAGATGCTTCTCTGTGCAAGATGCCAGAGATTCGGGCACGCTGCTGGAAACTGCAACATGCCGACTCGTTGCAGTAAATGCGCAGAGGGGCATCTGTCTGCGCAGTGTCCTCTAGGTGAGGGGAAGGTCGAGAACAGTAGAGGCTCCAAATGTGGGTTTCGCGGAGCTGTTGTCAATGATGGCCTCAATGCAGACCCAGATGGCACAGTTCCAAAAAGACCTTGCGCGGATGGACCAAGTCCTTTCGTCGAGACCCGCTGGGTCAAATGCGTATCCAATATAATGGATACGCCGGCTGCTGGAGACCTTTCGATCCTGGCGGTGAATGCGAATTCACTCGTCAGGATCGAAAGAAGGTTGACTTTACTCAACTTGTTGGAGACCCATAAGCCTAACGTGTTGATGGTTAGCGAAACTAAGCTAAACCGGAAGCACATTCACAGGTACAAAGATTATACCATTATTCGAAGGGACCGCCCCCACTCCACACAAGGGGGTGGGGTCGCTCTCTTCATTAAAAAAGGTATACGACACAAAATCGTGTATTGCGGCGAATTGCGAGCTTTCGGTGTACTGGAAGCGTGTATTGCGTGCATTTCTCTCCAAGGTGGAAGGAAATTGTACGTGGTCGCGGTCTATGCGCCAGACGCACCTCGGGCCACAGGTTTCATATCGGAGCTCGAGACTCTCTTTATAAAAACTTCGTCTTTGCTTGGAAGAAAACTATTTTATCATAGCCGGCGATTTGAACGCGAAGCATGAGGAATGGGGTAATTCTGTGCCAAATCAAAGGGGAAACTCCCTCCTTGACTGGTGGACGCAGCACTCTATTGAGTTCAAGCTGAATTTGCTTGCAACCGATAGACCATCGTTTCCCAGAAGTGGGTCTTATTTGGATCTAATGCTGATTGACAGACGACTGACGTTACGCGATGTGGAAAATGACACAAGGAACTGCTTAACAACGGTGGAGTACGAAAGTGATCACTGTGGACTTGCCGCTGTTATTCAGTTCCCGAACGAGCTGGTCGAACTGGAGCAATTCGTGGAGACGTACCCTTACAATTATCGTAAGGCTCGTTGGCCGCGTTTCTCTAGAGCCTTATCCAGAGAACTACGTTCGAGTGACATCACTCCACCCACAAACAGAAATCTGACGAACGAAGAGGTTGACAGGTACCTCAAACAAGTGGACAATACAATAAAACGTACCATGGACACGACGCTTCCGAAAGTAGCACCAACCCCAGATGGCGACATCTATCGAAACGCTACTATCGACGCACTGCACGTGAACAAAAGCAGACTGCTGTCGCGACTTAAGACACTTTACAGACGCTTTACGGACAGAGACGACCAGGAACTAAGGTCGCTCAAGTCGCAGATCAAAAACCTCCAGAAGTTAATTCGGATGAACTACAGAATTGCAGTCAATTCGTATTGGGGAGACAGGATTCGGGCTGTTCGTTCCAATGGTCCTGGTATGTTTCCCCAAATCAACCGAATTTTCCGAAGGAGGGATCACAATGACTTGGAGGCTATTCGACTTGACAGAACGACTGACAACGCGAACCTACTGACGTCAGTTGGCATAGATCCAGATGGGGCCACACTAGACAATGACTTCTTGATTGTTGAGGATCCTCAGGAGAAGGTTGAAGCAATAGGAGCAGTTTTTCAGGAAGTGTACACGGTCAACGAGTCTCGTTGTCCTAACCACGACTTGGAGAACAGAGCCTTGCTTAACCATTTCTATCTTCGAAATGAAATACAACAATGGCGTTCTGAGAATCATGGTTTCACCAGGTTCAATGACGAAAATATGGCAAATAATGCCGTCGCCTATGGTGGATCCGATTCCATTCTCATTTCGAGGCAGAATCTCAAGGGCATCTTCAACAGTCTTAAGAACAAAAAGTCGACGGGAATAGATGGGATACCGAATATTGTGCTGCGTCATCTCCCCGATGAGGCGGTAGAGATATACACAATCCTATTCAACAATGCACTGAGTAATGCATATTATCCAGCGCATTGGAAGACGGCGGTAGTGAAACCCCTCCCAAAAAGGGACAAAGATTCCTCTCTTCCGAAAAATCTTCGGTCGATTAGTCTCCTTCCATGCATAAGCAAAGTTTTCGAGAAGATTGTCAATAGAGTTCTGATACAGTGGGCTGAGGACAGAAAAATAATACCGAATAACCAATTTGGATTTAGGGCGGGGCATGATACTGTACATGCCGCGTCAAAATTGGTGTCGGACATTCAATGGAATAAAGCAAAAACCCAGTGCACCGGGGCCTGCCTCGTTGACTTAGAAAAGGCATTCGACACCGTATGGTTAGAAGGTCTCTTCCTTAAGTTGACGAGGATGCGTATAAGCAAGTCACTGCTTTACACGATTTATGACATGATAACAGGTAGAAGTTTTGTTGTTAAAAGTGGCAACATGACTTCTACCAAAGTTTTCCAAATAAAAAATGGGCTTCAGCAGGGTGCAGTTAACTCACCAATCCTCTTCACTATTTACACCAGTGAACTGATTGGCTCCATGCAGAACTTAATTGCATACGCCGATGACTTGGTGGCGTACAGGACAGCGCAGAAGGCTGAGATTATCAACATCCTCCTGCAACGTGACTTCGACAAAATTCAGCGATTTTGCGACGACTGGAAGTTGAAAATCAACTACCAGAAGTGTGAAACCATCCTTTTCCGAACTCCGTTATACAAGGCCTCAAGGGACACGAAAAAAAACTGGCGCAAGTTCGGCATAGTTAACCCGCAGGGGGAGCCGTTAGCAGTGAAAAGTGTAGTAAGGTACCTGGGCATTTGGCTGGATCAGTATCTATATTTCGACAGACATATAGCTACTGCTCTGACGAAAGCCAGAAAAGCCTTTGCTGTGGCAAGAGGGTTGTTTTATAGCAGCCAACTTGATACCAGGGTGAAGGTAATCTGCTACATGGCCCTCATCCAGCCAGTCATGGCGTACGCTTGTCCAGTGTGGTTTAACGTGAGTCCTTCCCAGATGGAAAAGATGAGGATGTTCGAGAGGCAGTGTCTCCGGGCATGTCTCAAGAAATACAGAACCCCAGAATCTGAGTACAAGAAATTCTATTCCAACGAGTTCTTGTATAACGAAGCAAACGTGAACAGGGTGGATAATTTTATTATTAAGCTGATTCGAAGGCACGTTGCACGAGCTATGACCTCGGAAAATGAGCTGATATTTGGAGCCTACTACCCCAATGAAGCATATCATGAGAACGCTCGCCGAAGTGGATTCATTCCACCGGAAGCGTTCTTGTTGCTTGACCGGATTGGCTTAATCCAGAATGCAGAGGGATGTCCATTGATCTACCACGTGGTGCGAAGGACGGTGGATAGGCGACTCCTCTACGAGAGCGATGTCGCAAGCGTTAGTCCGGGTGATCTCCGGTTCAGCAGATCTATCTCTTTTCGCGACAGAGCGGAGTGTGACAAAGTTCCTGGATTCTACTGGTGGTGCCACATCAAACGTCCCAGCTGTCGCCAGCTTAATCAGCTAACTGTTGGTCCCTTACGTCCAACTTACATTTAAGTTAGGGAATTAGACTAGGGTAAATTTAAAAAAAAAAATATAAAAAATCCAAAAAAGGTACAAAAAATCCAAAAAAAAAAAAAAAAATGTTAGATAGTTTAGTTTAGTTTAGGTTAGTTTAAGTTAGGTAAGCTAATTTTAAGTTAGGTTAAGAACATAAATAAAAAAATTGTTTAGATTACTAAGTTTTTATTTAAGTTTTTCTTAGTATAAGTATTCTTTTCGTATTGTTAAAATATATAAAATTACAAAAGAAGCCGAAAGGCAAAATAAATTAAAAATGCCTAGATTAACTTAGAGTGCCCGCATAGGGCCAGTAAGATAGTATAAAAAACCATTTATCATATCTAGTTTAAGTATTTTTGCCTAGAACATAAAATTTTTAAAGATAAAAATAAAAAAAAAAATGCATTTAAAAAAAAAAAAAAAAAAAAATGAATGAAATTGGTGTTTTATTTAAGGGTTGTTCCACGTCTCTCAAATAGGATGCTCAAACTAATTACCAGCGGACGCAAACAAAATTTAATAATTTAAAAGTATGTTTTTGAAAAACTCGTCCATTTTCTAATGACGTCATTTACATCTATGACCTAGCGCATAAAACAAAATTGTAATTTTTTTGTTGTTTTGAGACAATTTTGAGTTGCAAATACAAATACATACCTTCATGTATACAATTATTTGATTCCAGCAGTGTTATTAATTATTGACAAAATACTATGATCCTCATTGCACAAAATAAAAACACTAATTATAAAGTAAGATTTTTTTTCTGAAGATTTTTGAAACGCTACAGGAGCACTCAGACTAAAAACTGGTCCATTGTACTGCCAGGTAGGTTGCTCCAGTGCAGTTAATTTGATCCCAACGGGAAATGGTGACTGGACCAGATTCGATTTCACTGGGATTCGAACCTGGGACCCTCTAACTTGGAGCAGGCACTTAACCAACTGCGCCATTCAGTCGTAAGTAAGATTTAGTTGGAGAGTTTTGCTACCAAACATTTTTACTATATAAGAGTGTTCATCTTTTTGACATAGTGATAAGTAGTATATAATTTGAATTACTGTTAGATCAAAACATGTACAAATATACAATTACTGTTAGATCAAAACATGTACAAATAAAAATTAAAGATCTACATACATATATGTATCTTTCTCTTGTACGCACTACACACATGATTTTTTAACCCGGCGAGAGTGTGGCGGGGTATGACATACCCACCCTGTTATTTAAATAACTATATTTCTTTAATTGATCACACAAACCCTGGAGTTAAAAAGAAGCAGAAGGGGACAGTGGAGTTTTCGCAGTGTCGCGCTAGTCACCGGTCGAGATACACGTGTTCAAACATCTGTTGGGTACGTAATACCCCGCCACATAGTTGGTGTATGCATTTCGTGCAAATATAAACTATTGCTGTTTTCGTTTATGTTCTACTTTTTTCTTTAGTTTTTGATTTTCGAAACTAGGGAAAGGCGACTTAGGTCCGTGTTGAAAGAAGTGCTAGAAGATACTTCCGTCGAATCGAGCTCTGAGAGAGAATCCGACTATTGCAGTGAACATTACCTTCAAACTGAGACAATTCCGTTTTTTTCTGTATTAATATAAAAATTCTTAAAATATTACATGTGTTTCATTTGAAACTAATTATTATATACCCTTTATAATAAAATACCGATTTTTAAATGTAAATATTTATCATAACAATTTTTACAGGTAATTTTTTATGTGGGTATATCATACCCAGCCACATAGTCAATGTTACATTTCGTCAGCACACTCTCGCCGGGTTAATACACGACAAAGCTTTAGTGTTGTCTGTATTTGTATTTATGTATTTATGTTGCGACTGAAATGTTTTTTTGTTTTTCAATAAATAATCATTTTCAAGCAAATTGTGGTACCAACCCATTCATGCTACAACAAAGTTTTATGCCATCTGTTGAACGAAAACAAAGAACTTTCAGCAATATGTCAATAGATTGAACAGGTTCAACTTTAATCAACTATTGTTTTTTTCTTAATCATGTTTGCCCCTTCTCTCTGGATTCATACAATCATCAAATTTGTTTGTGTTACGAACACAATCCCATTTCTTAGTTTACAAATTTATTTTAGTTTGTCTTTCGTCCACTTGCTTGAAGTTACTTTGTTATCCGCAAGGAATAACAGGGCTACGAGCTTTTCATGTTGTTATGCTTTTGGCAGTGGTGTATTCTTTTTTCGTCAATGTTCTATGTTCTAGGCCTGAAAAACTTTACCAGCACAGTTACCCATTTTATATTAAAAAGCAACGCGGATTGATGATTTTCGTCGTTCCCTACGAAGAAAACAAGTGTACATTCAAAACATATGCATACGAGTATGTAAACAAATCTGTACACACATACTCGTACGTTTGTTTGAATGGATTTACACTGAGAAGAACGAAAAACACAAATATTGATTAAAGATGCTCCTTAAAGATACACACCATGTGTAACCACAAATCTTTTCAATGGGCCGACTTTAATCTTTTGGGATTTCAGTGAATAGATCTTACACCAGTACACACAGTTGCCAGGTAAGAAATGGGGAAAATCTCGATACCTTAAACATCCTAACTTAAGCTAGTCGGATTCAAGTGTTGTCAGAACCAGCTTTCTGATAATCGAACCCAGAACCATTGTACACTGCTCCGAGCGACTTTAAAACAAAACAAAATCGTTTTGAGCTCGAAATTGAAGATCTACGCACGTAACAGGTACCAGGACCACTCGCACTTAAGATGTACACAGAGAATAGAATGTATTATGGACAATAAATGGATGCGACACAATTCGGGTTGGAAGAATCCTGGATTCTTAAAATTACTCAGAGAAGATAGAAACATGTGTTGCCAGAAAGAACCAAATGAAATATCAAGGAAACAAATAGGACAATGATGGAGAACTTTCTTTATCAATTCGATAGAAGTTGCTCTTCCATGAAAACATATCTTCTCACATATGTCAATTCCTCGTATGTATATACATACATATGTATATATTTACAAAAACATGTTTGTACGTTGTTTCTGTATATATGCCCAAAGAACAGGAGAAAGACTTATGACAACAGTTAAGTCGAAACCTGGAACTTGGTCTTTTATTTTCGGATTTGGAATATATAAATTACATACATACATATGTACATACACCAGTTCTCTTCCCACTCGTTGCTGATTTTGCAGCAATAAGTTATTTCTATCGCCTGAATTTCACTATCGTTTCTGGTAGGTACAATAGATACTAATGTATGTACAATACTTTCTTGCTTTGAATGCTTTGCCCCCTTCATCATTTATTGGATTTCTCAAACTATCGTTGTTTGGTGATTTATTTTGCGATGATAAAGAAATGCATCAAGGAATGGAGTAACAAAAGCAACAGGACTTTGATGTGCATCGGAGGTGGATGTTTCGAAGCGATATGATGTATCCATCAGAAAGTGCTGTTCAAATTTGAAAGAAGATTACATTCCAACTTTAAAAAAGTTTTTTAAGTTTTCTATACTGAAAATACTTTAATTTTTTTCCAATAAAAATTAATTCAATATTTTCAAATGCACAGTTCGCATAAATTCAATCAAATCATTACAGAAGGTATGTTTGGTATTGCAAAAATCTTTTATTTACTATATGCAAGTTATCACACTGGTTCCTTTAGGAATCAAATAAAACTGTGCCAATGACCACTATATTTTTTTTATCAAACAAACAAAACACCTTTCGTCTGACATCAACCTCATAATCGTGAACAAACACAGCTGAGTCGATACGATGCTAATGTGTATCGGAAACAACTGTGTATGAAAGAGAAAGCCACCGAAATACAAGAGGGCTGTTCCTACGGATCATCATTTCGAAAGGCAAATTAAATTATATGTAATGAAAGGAACGACGAACTATAGTGAAAAGAAAATGTGTTTTCCAAAAATCATAGTTTCCTAAAAAACCTGTTACCTATGTATATTCCATTTAATAAATTTAGTGAATCTGTTGTTGATTTACGACTGCTTTTGAATGTGTGTTTCAAAGAAACGTAACTACTATGACCACCGTTTAGGCCAATTTTTAAGAGCTGCCAAGTAATAAAATTAACACACGAGAAGTCAATGTTATTCACCTTACTTTTCTTAAGAAATTGGTTAAAACTACGACTCTCTTCGGCCATATTGGAGCCGTAACTTTTCGGCTTATTGGAATTGATTACAGATTGAACTTAGTAATGCATGAGCACTTGTTTGAAGCAGGGTGTTCTTTGCAAAAGTTTCCAATTTTCAAATATATATGTATTATATATCGAACAATCTTCCAGTAGATTTTAATCAGGAGACGGTTATTGAAATTTTATTACTTTCACGCTTTGTGGTTGATTGGGTATAAGTTAATGCTGGTAGCCTTACTAATTGATTTTATTTGATGAAGAAATATCAGCTGACTCCAATGGCAAACACGTTTTGATTAATTGGTGAGTTTCCAAATATACATAGATACATATAAGTCCTCTGATTTATGTATGTGATTGTATTATTAATATGGCGCTTTATATGAGCGCTATTAATAACGCAAAATTAATTAGCTGCCTTAACATCAATACCCTTAGTACAAAAGTAAGACCTTATTAATTTTAAACGACACGGGGAAACAAACTAAAGTGTTTCAAACCATGCTGATTGAGATTCTCTTAAACTTGTGTTCGACATCTATAAAATTATCCGACTAATTCGCAACCAAGCCGCAGTAGATAAATGTCAATATACACGTGTACATACTCGTACATATCCAAAATCTGCCTGAAAATTTTTTTTTAATTACGATTTATTCCTTCACAGAGATAAATTCCAGGCCCGAAAGTTTAATCACTTTATTTGTTTATTTCATGTTGCGGTAGTTATAAGTTATGGTTTATGTAGTCAAATATTGTCCAAGTGCTACCAGAATGCAGCAGACGACTACATTGGATATGTTGTTATTCGCTTGTGGCACAAACAGCACTTGTATGTATGAATGAAATTGACTGAAGTATTGATAACAAATTTATAGGCAACTCATGATCCACCTTCATGGCAACACACCTGTGATACAGTAAACGAACTCCCAGCCAATCGATGGACATGGATCTATTTTAAATATGCATGAAAACCGTAGTATCTCTGGGGCCCTAGTATAGATTTAACGTCATTCACGAAACTCTAAATTGCTTAAACCACTTCGTTGCAGCGCCACCCGTGTCCATTATTATTTATGGCCGATCAAATAAATACTCCAACGCAAAATATTATATCCAAGTGGCCACGCATTTCGAGGAAGAGCTCGATAAAGATTTATGGAATTCACTGAGAAATTGATTTCGAATGAATTGCAGGGTTCCCTTATGGCACTGATCACATGCTGCCTGTGTTTTAAAAACAACATACACATGTGGGGTTATGATTTTAAAGGAGCGCGAGGCGAAAATGGATTTTAGAAGGCCAGCCTCCATTTAGTGGGATAATGATTTAATCCTCGAGAAGCAGACGAATACGAGGCAAATATATTACATAATATGAAAAACATATATATGGTATGTAGATACAACCACTTGAATTTAGAGTAATCAACGGCCTTGCATAATATCCAGTAGACAATTTTGCAAACATACGTAATTACTCAGTTCTAGCTGAAGTTGGAATGAAATGAAAATAGAAATGGATATCCGCCATTGTTGCAGCAAAGATAGTAAAATTTCACAGTGCATACCACTCATCCATTCTTTCAATTTTTATTTCTTAGATGGGGTCAGGATTATAAGCAACTCATTGTTTCTCTAAACCACCGCTTATTAATTTGGAGAACGAAAAGAGAAATCCTGGCAATGAATTTCGACTGCTTTGTACAGTACAGTGCTTGACGATGGATGGTGGCGAAATATATCTGTTGACTATATAAGCCACATCAGACAACGAAATGAGAGATTTATGAAATGAAAGAATGATTGTAGATTTCTACTACATACATAAGCGGAAATTATTCTGAAAAATGGTTTGAGAATTACTATGTCGTTGATATTTTAATCTAAAACAAACAAAACTCTCGCCGGGAAATTATAAATAAGGAAACGATAAGAGAAAGTAGAGCATAATTACTCAATACCATTTTTACAAGTAAACCTTTCGACTTTCCTAAGAAACGTTTTTCTTATGTATTTGTCAACGCAAAGTTAACAAAGATTAAGAACCCATTTTTTATTTAAATTAGAAGATGTATATCCAACCTCATCTGCTCTTTATCAAAGATAGCACCGGTGGTGTAAATGCAAATAAAGTGAATGTGGTGGTAGAAAGAGGAATTGCCCATGGATTGAAAACAAAACTGTATATATAACCAATGAGATTCAGGTTTTCTAAATTTTGGTGATAAGGGCTTCGCTTAATTCAGCAAAGTTCACCTCAGTTCCATAATTGCTATCTAAATAAGATACCACCCAGAGCCATCCAAAATAAATAAAGGCGCTGAACGCTTTTCCTAAAGCGTTAACCAACATAGGTAATACCACTTAATCAAGAAAAACTGTCCACAACAGGGTATTAAGACCGCGTTTGATGAAGGTGGTCTTTTAGGTGCAGATATCTTCTCACTTGAGACACTTGATATGCAATTCATATCTGCTGTTATTCTCAACCTTTTTTTATTTCTCTTATTTCGCCCCCTTGCTCTTACAATTTCCACTTAATCGATTTCTACCGTAGATATGTACTTTTTGGTGGTTGCAAATTTAAAACACTTTAATACTGTTTTTAGTGTCTTATTTATGGAGAAGTTAAATAAGGGTTCTTACTTGCAGCTTCCCCTTGAATTAATTTCAAAATATTTTAATTGTATCTTGTTATCTATGTTTATTATATAAAATCATATTTGTAAAAGGCGTGTCTACCAAACCTCTAAATATGAAAGTTTCTACAAATGTATATAATATTGTTTACCTAATAAATGAAATGAAATATTTATGGAAACAGGTGGTTTATATTTTTCACGTTATTAAAGAAAATAAAGCATTTAAAAGTAATTAATTAGTTACAATATTTAGGAAGGAGGAGAATAATTGTTGTTCAAAGTTAAAGATAGCCATCGTCTTATCTATAGTGATTATACAAAACGATATAGTCCAAAATGTACGATAGCTATAAATAAATAAAAAATTGTTTGGGAATGTTCCGTTCCTTAATCAATAAAGTGCCACTTAAAAATACTAAGTACTTTTTTCATGAAGACTTAGTGCTCTAATAAATTGATTGAAAATTTGTAAGGTGGTATAGCACAAATATATATATTAAATTACACAAAATTTATGAGAACTTTTAAAAGGGTACAATTTATAGCCAATAATTTGATAAACTTTTCTTTGACGATTTGTGGTTCTCGTTTCTTTATTTTCAAAGCAAGATATAACATTTAATACTTGCAATCAGAAAGTAATTTATTACCAACCTGTAGGTGAGCCATCTAGTGTTTTTTTAAATCATAGGTTAAATTCAAAATCTTGACAGAAAGTCACCTCCTCGGAACGAAATGAATAGCTTTACGCTTGAACAACGTTGGGAAATATTGAGAACTTATTTCCAAAGCGAGTGCTGTGTAGCCCAAACAGTGCGTTTTTTGCGACTGCTGTACGCAAGTTTGTGCAAAAAGTGAGGTAGGTAGGTAGGTACGGTCGCATGCTTATCCGAGAAAGGACAACACTCATAGTCCCCGTCGTCGTACAGTGCGCACAGATGAGAATGCGGCTGCTTTCACGAACATCATTTCTTCATCGATCTCAACAGCTCAACGTTTCACGCAGTAGCCTGAGGAGAATTCTGAATAAAGATCTCGGATTATTCGCTTACAAGGTTTAATTGACTCAGCGATGGAAGGCGCGCGACCAACCGCTTTGTTATCACTTCGCAGTTTGGGTCTTAGAGTAGCTTGAATTGGACAACGATTTTGGGCGAAAAATCATCTTTTCTGGCGAGACGCATTTTCATCTTGGCGGCTACGTTAACAAACAAAATTCCCGCATCTGGGCTCGCAAAACCCACACGTTATTGTCGAGAAGCCAATGTGGAGTGGTGGCATCATTGGACCATTTTTCTACGAAAATGAGACTGGGTCGATCAACAACGTTTCGGTCAACGGAGGGCCTTACAGAGCCATGTTAACCGCCTTTTTTTTACTAAAATTTAAGGCATGGATTTGCTCGACCTCTGGTTCATGCAGAATGACGCGCATGCAACTTTTATTTGGCTCACCCTGTAGAGTAAACCTTGAAGTACTTAATACATAAGAGGGATTGTATACATTTTTAAATTAATTAATTTTAAAGCCACACAAAAACCCTTTACACACTTACACGTATGATCAAACATTATTTAAACCGAATCTTTGTTCTTCTTCTTACAATTCGGTATGGAAATGGCCCTAAAGCAGCATGAATCTCCATTTAGGCGCTCTTTTGCCAGGTGTCTCCAACTCTGCTCTCTAAGTTGGTTGAGGTCCCTTTCAAATTGCAGGCGCCACCATATCTTTGTTATATTCGAAAATTCCTCATGGCTTAGTCGATATCCACTATTAACAAGTTGCATGCGTTGTCTATAGTATATGTCGTTTCTCTATGAATGAGCGAGTACTTTGTATTGCATTCACTTAACGTCAGGCTCATTTTAGCCGACTCTGTATTTATTGCAATAATCGTCTTACTGACGACTCGCTGTCTTTATTCAAACACGTCAATTTTGTCATCATATGCAAGCAATAACACAGGCTTTTGATAAATCGTGCCTTTTGTATATGTTTTGTTTTATAAATTTAGAACATACACTTAACGATTTACTTGTCAATCCATATTTTTTATCTATATTTTCTTCCGTCAAAATGTTGTCTACTGCTATCAGGACTTATGTCATCTTCTTCAAAAAAGTTATTTTTGCCTCCTAATTTTCAAAAAAGTTTCATACGCACTTGACACTCTAGGTTCAAATCCTAGCACAAGTAACACTTTTGGTTAAGTGCCTGCCCTAAGTTAGAGGGCTCCCAGGTTCGAATCCCAGTGAAAGCAAAGTTAATACGCTTTTATCCGGTTCTTCAAATCTGGTTCAGTCACCATTTGCCGTTGGGATCAAATTAACGGCACTATCATTGGAGCTGTCGATCAATGATAGTAGTCTGACTGTGGGTATCACAATGGACCAACATGGTCTAAGTGTGCTGGTGAATTTCACAAGCAGCCTCCTAACCTAACCTAACACTATGTATGTATGTATATGTGTGTATTTTTAAAATAGGTCTAATCCGAAAAACGAAAATAACTTACAGATTACTGTAAAAATTATTGCAAATCATTAATCATCTTCTTAGAGTAAATAACAAAACTCATAACTATGAATTTTGAAATAAAAATTCTGGAATTTTCTTAGTTCTCAATGGAGAATTAATGAATTCCATAATGGCAGTGAACGCCTTCTGAAACCATTACAAAATGATGATAAATTGAAGTAAAGAAGATATCCATATTCCCCATTTATGTACGTGGCTTCTAATAGGGCCTTTTTTTGTCTCTTTCGTTCTTTGGTAACAAAGATGAAGAAAGGAGGAGAGGAAGACTCAGCGGTAATAAGATACGCCCGCCAGTTAAAAAGATTGTTACATCTGAAGAACGGGTAAAGTCTCAACATTATCATTCTGTTAGAGTACAGCAAAATTTTACATCATGAATAAAAGACTTCAAGGATCTAATTACGGTGCATCGTACACAATACCATCCAGCAGCAAAACTCGTACTCTTATATTGATTGTGGTTGTATTTCCCTGCCTCAGAGCTGCGGTATTGCATAAACTTTGAAAGGACTACCAACAAGGAGTGCGATAACTTCGTCCTTACAGCACCCAGACGCATTGTCTTTCAAATTATATGACTAACTATAAGAAGTATGTATATTTTACACTTTTAGAAGATGATTGTGTCTGCGCCTTCAATTGAAATATAAAATGAGTAAAAAATCTATTCTTTTTTGATAACGACAAGCAAGTTTCGCGGTTTGTAGTCTAGTCAGTTATATTAGATGTTTAGATAATTTTTATTTTTTGTTTACTAACACCGCAAAAATGTACACTAGATGATGTTTCTCTTTTTGTTTTAACAGAAGAAAAATTATAACTCATCAAAAACTTTTAAAGTCATGTTGACTGTTATAACTTGCTTAGCAAAGATATATATATATATATATATACATATATAACGTGTTAAGATCTCAATGAACCACTACAACGAATTGAATTTTAATTGCTAACTATAAGTTTAAATTTATTTGGTTTCTTTCTCATTGTCTGTTATTTACCATAGAGTTAAATGCTTCATTTAATTTATTTATTTATTGACCCAATTTTATCTAGGTGGTGTGGAAGAGGAAAATACAGCACGTGTACGTACGTGTAATGGCAGTGACAATTAAAGCAAATAGAATTTCATGGAACAACGCTGAAAACAACGTCTAAATTTAATACGGATGAAGAGGTTTATTGAATATTTTTCAAGAAATTGTCATCATGTACCGCGTATCTTTAGAATTGTCGATGGCTAGGGTGATCAACATAAACGTAACTTAGAAATAATATTTATTTTTTAAAAAAAAGTTACATGGACCTTATTTGATAAACATGGGTTAACGCATTAATTAAGCACATCAAATATGTATTCAAATTTGCCAAAGATTACAAAAACAGAAATTCATATGGAATCGAACAATCGAAACTTAAAGATCAATTGTATGTGTCATAAAACAGTACATTACATGTTTTGCCTAACTAGAATATTCAATTCAATAACATGACATAAAGGTATGAATATTTTTATTTATTTGCTTCCTCTGATTGTAAATAAGTTTATAGTTTTGTACAAGTTGTAAATACGCTTATTGTTTTGTGCAATTATTTTTTTTTATCAGTGTATATCTTCTTCTCCTTCTTGTCCGGGGTGGGCCTGGGCCTTAACCAACAAACCCCGCCAGTTATCACCAAGTTGTTTGAGGTTTCTGAGACACTTGGCTAGACTCATGTCACTGTAAAGCCCCTATGGTTCGTGATTGAATCTTCTTCTCCAAATGCCACCAACGCAAACAGGAACAAAGATCTCACACAGTACTTTTCTGTCAAAAAGCCAAAGAACTTCTTTATCCGCTTGCGACATTGTTCATGCCTCTACGCCGTAAAGCAGGACTGGGATGATCAATGTCTTATACAAAGTCAGTCAACTAGGTCCTTCAAGAGAGGGCTCTATTACTCAATTGCCTCGAGGGCCCAAAGAAATAGCGGTTGGCAAGAGTTGCTCTGCGTTTAGTCTCGGTATTGATGTTGTTTGTACTGTTTAGTCCTTTACTACCTCGAACTTATATTGTGACGTTCTAGCCAAGTCATCGATGTTGTGCTACCTTTCTCGATGACAGCATATGCTTTTTTGCTCAGACCCAAACTGAGCTCAGATTCAGTTTCAATGTCAATAAACGCCTCATTGACGGGTTACTGAGTTCAACCAATCATGTCAATGTCATCCACGTATGCACAATCTTCTTAAGAACGATGTTAAAAAGTCACATGACAGCACGTCGCCTTGTCGAAAACCTTTTTCGAGATTGAAGGTCAAGGTGAGTTCGTTACCGACCTTGATGGAGCAGCGAGAATTCTATATCGTCATCCTGCTTAGTCTGACGAGTTTGGCAGGAAAGTTTAAGCTAGATATGGCGCTGAATAGCTCGTCTTTATGCACGCTGTCATATCCGGCCTTGAAATCGACGAATAGGTGGTGTGCATTTCTTGGGTCTTTTCCAGGATCTGCCGCAGTGTGAAAATTTGGTTTATTGTGGACTTCCTTGGCCTGAAACCGCACTGATAAGGACCAGATTATTTTTATTATTTTAGATTTAGGCATTCACACAGAACGATAGAAAAGATCTTGTATGCGATGTTAAGGAGACTTGTCCCTTGATAGTTGGCGCAGTCAAAGGGGTGTCCTTTTTTGTAGATCGGGCAAACGATACGGAAATTCCACTAATCGGGCATGCTTTTCTCCGACCATATCTTACAGATGAGTTGGTGCACATCAGTAGCGGTTTTTCTGATGACTTTTGAGAATGTTTCCATTCTTCTTCTGTTAAAATTCGCATATCGATAGGTTAAGGTTTTTTTTTACATGAAAGTACTCATTGAAGCGTGGTCTTTGAGATTTTTTCAGATTTTTAAACACTTTACAATTGGTAGTGTGTGGGGGGGGGGGGGGCGTATGAAAACCAACATTGGAGCTCCATATTTTTCAAACGGAATGCTGGATCAAAAAGCTTTGAAGCAAACCTTCACCTCATTTCAAAAGATCCGTCGTTTGATATATCATTGGATGGGGTGCGCATATATTTCAAAATCCATGACAAATTCACCCATACGGGAGCCACCCCCAAATGGCCCCACTTTTTTAATTTGCGTGCATGAAAAATGATTTCTATCCCGAAAGTACCAAATGTTTTCATGCCGATATCTTTATAAATGTAAGAGATAAAAATTCTGACCGACACACAAGACGGACGAAATTTTCTTTTGTTCCATTAAGATTTTTTTTTAATGTATTCGCTCGAAAATTTGAAAAATGTTCGTATGAATTTAATGTATACAAGATGTCTGTCTGCATTGCTTTTCATGAAATTATTTTTACTTAAAGCATGATACTTTCAGTTGAAAGCAGTCAAGATATAAAACAGCGATACACAATATTGATGTCAAAACATCTCACTAAAAAACAATAATATCCGCACTGCTCCGAAGAGATTCTTATGTCACACTTGTAAATGCCTAGCGCATATTATACGAGATACCATACAAATTTATGTGTGAATTCAAGGCCAAAAACTGATTTACTGACAACTCTACTACAATTTCATACGTACATCCCTAGATTCAATGCCAGTGTGCAATATTTGTCGTCCCTATTGCGCTGATGGCAAATTAAATTCGAATGCCGCAACCTTATTTTCCACCTGACATTGTATTTGTCAATTATTGTTAATTTTAAAAGAACTACCTTTCTGCCTTCTTATTCGTACACGAATATAATGGCAGTATTTATGGCAAGGCGGAATGATCGTTTTTAATAGAGTGTTTGGCTTTTCTACTTGCAATCATCGTTGCTTTTGTAGATAAGATTATTTGCTGAAGATGTACTACGCTTGTGGTACCTCATTCGTAATTCATTTGGCAGACTGCAGAGGTGACAAATTTTACAACGTGCTGAGAGTTTCCGGTTCAATTTTGCGGTCGGTATGGTGTAGGAAGAGTCGTCCTTCTTTTCTACTACTGCCAGCTCCCACTAAGTTTTACTCAAAGTGTATTGCAAGCTATCCGTGCACAATGAAAAACAGGAGACAAGCGGCAAAAAAGCTGCGGGATATGTTTTTACTTGTGTTGAAATGCATGAAGGGCTGCAGAGAGAGCTGTGCATGTGGCAGAAGATCCTTTGGGCTATGCAGTAAGTAGGTTGCTAAGGGAACTTTAAAAATCATTTCACTTGCTTGCTGCTTGTCATTGATTGTTGCACTCTCACGTGCGGGTTGGATTATAAACTTGGGCAGAGCAAAGTGCAGTTTTTATGAAAATAAATTCGGAAGTTTGTTTTTATTTATGACATTTCCAATCAATTATGAGCTTTCTATTTGTGCAGTTCATTTTAGGTGATGAATGCAAATTAACTTTAAAAAAACAAAAACATTTTAATAACATAAGTTTCACTTGTTTGACCATATTAACTAAAAGTTAGCTATAGTTTAAGTACATTTTGGAGCATTCGAGTTGAATATCCCCCTTAAGTGGACGAACCCCATTGAATAATCAGTCATTTTCAAATTCACACTATGAATGTATCCTTTATAGGTTTTCGAAGGAAGGCGAATGCAGTAATGGAATAACCCGAGAGCTGAGAAACCTTGCAGCGTTGTTTTGCTGAAAAATTCACTGATCTTCGTAACTGCAATCATTTGAGCATTAGGATTTGTATTTTTATTTACTGTTGATGGATTAACAGGAATAATTTTATCACAAATATCAACTATTATTATGTATCAGGTGGTATCCACTTTTGTTTGATAAAAAAAAACATGCGGAGCAAACTTTTTAGAATAATGACCTGATCGCATTAAAAATAACGAGTGACTTTAATTGAAATGAAAAAAAAAAAACGTCCAGATGTTCTACTGTCAATAATAAACTGCGGGATTTCACGTGAACGTCGATATAGAATGCTGTAGAAACTATGCCAAACTCCACCTCGGACTGTAGTGCCACAACATAGGTATAAAAGATAAACTTTTCACTTCATTCTTTTAAAAAATTATGTTTATTCAAATTAATACAAAAACTGAACTTGAAACAATGTGTTCACTCACTGTTGCGGAACTAGATATAAGATGAGGTCTCCTGTTGATTTGAGTCGATCCATGGTGTGGCTATTGTGGATGAGATTTCTCTCATTCGTATGTTGTTTATGTAAAGTGAACGTGATTAGAAGGGTATGGTGTGTCTTGTGCGGTAAACGACTTTAAGATAAATTTAGTGTATGATTTGCTGATTATTTGTTTAAGATGAGTATTGTTTGGTAAACAACTACAAGATACATTCGGTGGTCGCCTTGTAGACCTTCATGTGTTAACTCCTCCCCTTGTTAAGGAAGATCGTCCCGTAACTTCGCTCGGTTGCTAGATAACTTATATATGTACATAAGCTAAAACCCAGACGAATTCGATGTTCAAACACCTTCAAGTATTTCATTCAATCTTGTCAATGAATTTGATTTATTATCTCTCCAAAGTTGGGAGGTAAAATCAATTTTATACGAGAAGCAGCCATACAATAACATCTTTTTTATTTTTACGTGTTATTCCCTTTCGCGTCACTTAAGAAGTAGACCTATGAACGGCTTATCCACATCCTCGCACAAAAGTATATCAGAACACCAGTAAAACCCTATCCATCTTATATTCTCTCGTTTGGTATTTTTATCAAGCCAAACAATTGGGAAAAGTTTAATTTTGTTGTTTTTATCGGTGCAACCTAAATTTCGTACACAAGCATGTTCAAGAAAATGATAATGTCGGTGAAAGTTCCTGTTTCTCTTGAAAAGGACCAGTAAACAGGTATTTGTAACGGATTTCACGTAAAAGAAACCCACAGCCCCATTCCTGTCACCACAAACTCACTGAATTCCAACATAAGCGCCATCAATCAAGTAACTGATCAATAAAAAAAAATTATACCCACCTACCCTACTTATTCCATTATGGCACGTACTTATTATCACCCAAAGAATCCTTTCACGGTTTTATTGTGTCATCCTTATCAGAGCTGTTTCCTGTGAATCCTTTATTCATTTACTGCGCCCAATTTTGGTTTGGTTGATGTGGCAGGTTGCCTGTTTGTTGGTTAGTGATTCGGGTATGTTCACGAGCCAATGCCAATGCCATCTCCATCCTATTAAGACCCGATCATTGTTGTTTTTACGCAATGTATGTGTATGTGCGTACGTGGGTGAGTTTATACGTTTATGCTTTTTCAGGTTTTTATTTTATTTCCTTTTTGGTGAAGAAATGACAGAAGTCGGAAGTAAAGCATAATACAATGGAAAGGGAGAAAATTGAGGATGATATGGTACGTTTCAGATGACGGAGATGACAGCAACCGAAATACTTATGAGTGTATGCCTGTTTCAGGTGTAAATTGAATTGGCATCAAAAGTAATTGAATGGTTACTTGAAAGATTCATAACGAACATTTAGTTATATTCCTGACAGGATATCCTCTACATTTCGGAATTGATATCAATCATTCCGGATATTAAAATTGAATATACATGCTTTTGTTAAATTTAAAAACGAATTATGGGTAGATTCGGTCTAATACTAACACTGCTCACGGGTATTTATATATATCTAAATGTACATAGATGTCTTTTTGAATGCATAAATGATATAGACATCGGTTTTTACAACATACATAATAATTAAGTTGTGTTGAGTATCGGTATCTGATTGAGTATTCTGAAACACTAGCTACTTCTCACTTTCTTTTTACACTTTGCTATATTTCATTTGAATAAACAAAAGTTTGCTGAGAAGTTAGGCCCAGGTCCACCTCGGACTGTAGCGCCGCCATTATTATTATTAGTAAAATATTTGTAGAAGAATTTTATATCTGTCAAATCAGAGGGACATCAAAAAACTTTCCCGTAAATGTTTCTTTCTTTTTCATTATTTAAGTGTATGGGCTATTTCGTGTGTTCAACGAGTACGCTTGTGACGCGTGAAATTATGTGAGTTAACTAAAACACCTATCATAAAGAGTATACATTCTCGACAATGTAAAATGCCAAGAAGCAACCTGAAAAATTGGGGGGTCTATTTTTGACATGAAAAACTGTAAGCATGTCGCACATGCACATACATATAACTATAATTACGTTCCTTGATATTTGTTTATCATTATTCTGTTACTTTTAGAAATTTATTTAAATTGCAATTAAGGTGTGCGTGTATAATGAACTCTCATCTCTACTGAATTAACACGCCCCAGTTTTGCGCGGGCACCTTTTTTATTTATTATTATTTTATCTTACCTTATCTTATTGAATACTGTCAAAAGTACAACTATGTATGTATATGTTTTGAGTTTTAAAATATTTAGTTACTGAACTTGTTGAGAGTCCTTCAACAAATGTATACAAATTTTTTATATATATAAAAAAAACAAAAATATTCAATGCGTGCTGCTTAGAAATCCTTTAAAGTCATGTTCTTGTTGTTATTGGAAAGTTTCTTTTATAAGATATAGTGACCAGGCTAAATTAAATTTTCCCGAGCATGGGAGAATTGTCTCCAATTTATACGCAAATCAAATTCAAATAAAATAAAATTCACCAACATTGACACTTTTGCAAATATCTCAATGATGACTTATGTATTGTTTTCATTATAAATATGTCAATGACGCTCGATGCTATTCAATCAATCAACCATAATAACTCTCATCTCTGAACTAAATTTGCTGGTGCAAATGAAAGCAATCTTTTTTTAGACCAACATTTTTTAAGGTTCCGCCTACGAAAACGTAAGTGTGTTCTCAGATAAAATTCCTTGGAAAATTAATTAGAAACATTGAAATTATGTTATCTTCTGGTAAATCTTTAGCGCTGTGTGTTTTCTATTGAATTATTTTAGTTTTATTCCTTAGCAAACATTATCTAACAAAATGGGGAAAAATATCATCATCATCATCATCATTTTCAGAGACCCGCATTTTCCGATAAAGGGGTCGCGGGGCAATGCATGCACGAGAGATCTCCAGGCCACTCGATCCTCCGCCATCAACTCTAACTCATCAGAAGCTATGCCCAAGCGCAACCAGGCAAGTTTTTGGACCTGGTCCAACCATCTCGTCCTGGGTCTGCCAAGCGGTCGCCTACCTGATGGAATCGCATTCAAGGCACGTCTCAGAAGTGGTGATGATGGGGACATTCGTGCCACGTGACCAAACCATCGAAGTACAGCCCTTTCCGTACAAAGAAGCAGCTGCCCAACGTTGAGTTCCTCGCGCACTGCCGAGTTTCTCACCCTATCCCGGCGAGTAATTCCCACAACAGCACGAAGAAATCTCATCTCGGCAGCTTGTATTCGCGATCTTATTCTTTCGGTCATTACCCAAATTTCATGACCATAGAGGAAAAATATTTGTTTCAAAAATATGGTCTATGGTGCAATTATGGTCTACATGGAAAAAGGCAGTATGGAAAATTCTAAAAGAAAACCCCGGGCGAGGAAAACCACTGTCAAAGAGGGTAGACTTATGAGTAAGGCGAAAGTGGTCAAAGAATACTCAGAATCATCAGGAACAGATTGCTTGAAGGAGGTTTGCGGTAGTGCATTAAAAGCAAAACAAACAAGAAATGATGTGTTTCTAATTAGTTTTCAACCATTATATGTATGTATGTATTGCGACGGAATCTTCTTCGAGCGAGTACAACCCGCACAAGTGTTCATTAGTTTAACCACCTTTTTATCGTATACAAAAATTAATACATTTTTCTCACATGTGTATAGCTTCCACCACAACCTTTAGTGTTGTGCGTGCTATGTTCACCCATGAGTGGACCATAACCTACAGTTTAATGCCGACTCCGAACGCCGAAGTTTGAGAGAAGCTTCTATATTTCTATTATTATACCTAAAACTGAAAGTGAAAAACTAAAAAAGGAATATAAGAAAATGTAAAACGTTAGAAATTCTAACGACGGAGGAGTGAAAAAACTCCCTCGTCGAACATGCCCAGGCTGAAGTTCCTTCTCGGTAATGACAATTTCTAATTATGCCTAACCACATTAGGCGGCCATAGACAGCCAAAGATTTCTTTCACGCTCGCATCCAGTTCGCTGTTGTACAGTCTTTTTGCAAGGGGGAAACTACATCTAGATAAAATAAACTGGGCAAGTGGGAGGCCCAGAGATATTATAGATATTATAGATATTATAGAAGTCATCCTTGCTGTTGTACATACTTGTCCTCTGGGGGGCGTGTGCCCAAATCAGGCTGATATTACAGAATTCCGCCTTGATGCGGATTGTTATGAGGCGCTCGCTTACACTTAAAGCTTAATACCCAAATAGCAGCAGCGCGATCGCGCGTTCGGAATTCGGCATTTTCTGTAGAATACATGTAAATCCTTAGTAAAGTCGGAATAGCGCAATCGCACGTTGATCTTTCACAGACCGTAATATCGCAAGTCCGAGCAGAAAGTTTGGATTAGAGCTTCTCTCTACTCACTTGGGCTTTTGACAGAAAAAAATGATTTCTTTATTCATTTGTGCTTTTACTTGGTGAGCAAAGGAAATTATTTGTGTAATTAATTAATTTTTTGTAGGGATTTTATTTATGCTAATTGCATATTTTTTCTTGTAATTTTTTTTTAAAAATATTGAATTCACAGTGGACGCGTGGACATCAATATAGTGAACACACAACATTTTATACAGGCTATTCTAAATAGTGAACAAAAAAAATCTCGCAAAAGTGAACCTATGCTTTGAAACTTGCATGGGCAAGCACGTCTAATACTATGGTTTGGATGAACTTTTACTCAGAAATCAAATAGTAAATATATATGATTCTGCTTTGTATATGATTTATATGTGCTACTATATGATTTCTGCATTTACTGAAACCTCAATAGGCCGTTCCCATCGAGTTGAAGTGTTTTCAAATGTCAATTTTGAAGTGGCCGCCAAAACAAATTGAGGAGAAAAAATTAAAAATGAGTTTTTCAGACTTTAAAAAGAAAGTTATTGCAGCGGCTATATCACACCTTGTTGTATAAATAATTGGAAATATTTGTAGTGAAAATATTGCCTATTAATATTTAATATTTTAATATTTTAATATTTAATATTTTGAGACGTGAAAAGAACACCGAAATAAACTGAAGTTTCATCACGGACGGATGAACTCAAGGGGGTTTCAAATAGATTTCGCCGAAACCGCGAGGTTTCGAAACTCCGATAATTTATGGCGAAACCTCGGAGACTGGGATAAATTTGACAAAACCTCGCGATTTCGTTCGGTGGGAACATAGAATAAAACTCACTAGTGCTATGCAGTCGACAGTATCCATACAATCGTTCAAATTTACCGTTTGTTCTACTCATCGTGTTGTGGGAGAATCTTGCATGCCTATGTATGTACAAGGTTGTGTAAAATTAATCATCCTATTGGAAGATGTTATAAGGAGTGATTGGGATGTATTTTTTTGAGATATTGTGGAAAGTCATGGAAAATGTATTGAAAAAGGGCACAAATGTGTATCAACACTTGGTCCAAATAAAGATTTCCATCACTCAAAAGTAAAAAGTAATCAAATAATTTTGCGCCATCTTGTATATGGGACACAGTTTGGGGTTGCTTGAAGTAAATTCAAAGTGCGTGTTGCTTGTACATGGAATGTATTATTTTTGTTGCGTTTTACGTTTTTTTACGGATTAGTTGTTTTTCTTAAAAATAAAATATTCTTTTTTATAAATATTGGCTTGTTTTTTAGTAATTGGAAAGGAAAATTGTAATTATATTCTATTTTTGATAAATTGTACTTCAAAACATTTTGATGAAATTTGCTCCAAGGAGTCCACGTGCGTTTAAATGAGAAATCTCGCTCCAGTGAACAGGCTCGGTTTTTATTTGCTCACTGTATCGAGCTTATTATTATCATCACTGTTCCAAGAATTTAATTATTCTGTGTTCATATAATTTTAACACATAGAACACCTATGAATCTTTAGGGAAGTCAACGTGCAACCCGAACTGATTTAATCCTAATCACATTAAATCATTTTCCAATTACAAACAAAATACACTTAATTTGCATGCGCTTCAAAAGAACAATCCAAATAAATTATTTCGGTCTTGAAGTCAATTACCTTAAAACAAAAACAATTGTGGAGTAATAACGCGAAAAATGAGAGAACGAAAAGTGATTACTGAAATTATATTATACGAAGTCGTAATACAAGGTAACATACAACGGCTTACTCCAGCATCAGCTTCGGCCACCAAGTGAAAATTAAAAACAAATGAAAAGTTGTAAATAGTCTCACACCTGTGGTGGTGAATATTGTTCCACATGTGTAAGGCTGACAAAAGTGAGTACCAAGACGCGATACACACATGTATGCGTGTACATACATATGGATATATAATTGCATGTATTCGGATTTTAATGGGTGACAACCCTATTTAATCCCTAATTCTGGTTGTCGACTGCGAAGCTCAATTCTATACTGTTTTTTGTTTGAGTTTAATTTACGGCATGTGTTGGCCTGATAAACGGAGTTAATGTGTTCTTACAAAGATGTCAGAGATTCCTTCGGGCTATCGATGACACAAAGCCTGCGATGTTGGGTCTTGATAAAATTTATCATCAGTTGCGCTAAGTTTCTTTTAAACAAAGTCATGTTTGTATTAAGATATGTATGTATGTACATGCAGGCATGTATGTGGATTATTACACTCGCGACACCTGCGATTTATATTTATCAGGTAAGCTGTTAAGTTCACACCATAAATTCCTTTATGAACATGAGATACGATCTTTTGAAAGAGTATTCAATATTCTTAGAATATAATAGTTACTTCCGAGGTCCTTCACATCCGGATTAAGGGATATTATCTCAAAAAACAATGCTCAATTATTCTCGTGACAGCGAATACAAATTAGTTTGGTGACTAATTCCAACAACAGAATAAGACGTTCATTCTTGCGTGACATGATTGCTTGTGATAAATCCGTGTATCCAATATGTATTTGATAAGGATATATATTATATGTAAGTATGCAGATATATTAAGTAAGATAGCCTAATTTACCTATATGTATTCTAGTTACTTTTTAAGGATTGCTCCTAACGGATTTATCTCCGTAACATTGCTTTAGAAATTATCGTAACTTTGGGTGGTGTTTCGAAAACAATTGCAAATCGATGAATTTCATTTACCTGTTCAACAGAAAGATAAAACAAATCCAGTGGAGTTATTGATTTGTAAACTACAGACCCTCATATCAAAGTAAAATCAATTACGAGTAAATGGCCAGGATAAATTTTGAAATCGTTGAAGCGGTTAAAGAGAGTTGTCTAGAACTATTACTATTATTATTGTTATTGTGGGTATATTGCACCGCGACCTTCAAGATCTATTGTGCCCCCTTTTAATACCTTAGCACTATTACGAGTTCCATTCAAATACAGTTCTTTTCAGAGTTGTATTGAGGATAATGGACTCATATTGCGCATAGGTGAAGAAATCTGATCTAGAGTATTCTCTCTAAGCCAGTTTCCTTCAGGAATCTGAGAATGAGAGATGGTTCTACTGATTGCATTTTTTCTTCTGATAGTAGGTACTTGCGCAGTCATATTTTTCTTTTGTGGGCTAGTGCCTCACAAAAACTCAGTATGTGTTCTGGAATTTCGTTAAATTCTCCACAAAATCTGCAGAGACCTTCTTCTGATACCCCTAGTTTCCTTAGATGCTCCCTGAGTCTACAGTGCCCCGTTGGGAAGCCTGTTAGGATATGAAGGTTGTTCTTGCTCATTCTGATGCATGCCTCGAACCTCTTTTGGTTATATTGCCTTAGAAGTTTCTTGGCCAGCTTCATTCCACGAGCGTTATTCCAGGTTTCTATTCGGTTTCTTCTTTCTAGTTCCCTGAATTGTTCTCAGAGGAAATGGTCTCCCACAGCACTGAATGATTGAGGGCCTATGAAAGGTTCCGATGCTCCTTTCCTTGTAAGGGATCACGTCATCCTTCGGAATAGCCAGGAGTGGTGATTTTTTAACTAGTGCGTTGAATAGCCTCGCTGCAATTCACCTGTCTTTTCCTATATATTCTTTTGCCATTCTCATGATTGTTTTGTTTGCACACTCTGCAAACACTACATACATATATGCAAATTCGTCAGCTTCAGTGGCACCTCCATGGTCGCAGTTGGGCAAGTTCTCATGGCTCCTGTAATACAGAGACATGCCAGCCTTTGAACTTTACTGAGTGTCTCCCTTGCGCTGTCTGGAACTAGAACTAGGTGTATGTATTTAATTAATTTTTTTTAAGCCAACCTAAAGCATAATTGATGTGCATACATATGTACATATATTTGGTGCATATGTATGTATTTATTAATTACGTATGCGCATGCCTCGATAGACTTGAGAAAGCCTTACTTCTCAGAGAAATTAAATACGTTATTGGTTGTAATTTGTATCTGTTTTAAATTGCGCTGTTCAATTCGCTTACATTTTTTGGAAAATCATCCGGTTTCGCTTGGGCATAGCTCCTGATGAGTTAGATAGAGTCTTTGGCGGAGGATGAAGTGGCCTGGAGATCTCTCGTGCATGCATTGCCCCCGCGACCTCTTAAGTGGAATATGCGGGTCACTGAAAATGAGATGAGATCATCCTTCTAAGTATCTCTTAACCCATCAAGAAAACCGAAGAAAACTCGCCAGTTATACAATACGATCACTATAGAGATAATCAAGTCGCTCACTGCTACAAGTTATAATATTAAATTCCAGTTTTGATTGAGTTTTCCCTTCAGCCTCAATTTTACGTGATATATACATACAGTGCCTCACAAAAGTATTCGGAATTGTTTTTTTCCTGGATTTTAGTATTGTTAAACAACAAATAATTATTATACTTATATTAAAAAAACAGTTTCAATTCAACATTTATTCTCTGTTAACAAAAAATCAGAAAAAATAATGCATGTTTTCTGTCTGCAACAACAACAAAATGCAACAAACTACGATCCAGGAAAAAACATAATTCCGCCGTCTCCTTTTAAATCGAAAATGAAGCTCCAAACGATCCTCGAATCATTAAACAAAAAAAAAACAGTCTAATGTATTGAAAATACACCCAATCCTGTTCAACTATGCGCTGAATAATGCATATTTGAAACAATGAATACACTGTTTCCTACGACATGGACGCAATAACAACCAAAAAACCAATAAAATCGTTCCATATTTTTGCATCTGTTTTATCAATATAATAGTCAAATACCAGGATTTTTTTAAAGAATTCGCAAGAACACTTATATGTTTAAAATATTTTATTTCAACAATTCTTAAAACAATGTGAAGTCCAAGCGATTGACTTGTGCATCAAAACTACCATCGATATCCAATGAAGGCATATCTTTACCAGCACCTTGAGGCACTACTTCTTCAATTAAATCCTCTTGCATTCCATCTTCCTGAAACACACACTCCTGTAGGACGACTTCTTGCGTACCATCTTCTTGAATAGACACCTCCTGACCAATATCTTCTTCAATAACATTTTCTTCAATGATATTTTGAACCATGTTAATATGATCTGGATTTTCTTCCGTAACGTCTTCAATTGAATATTGAATATTTGGCTGTGACAGGAGAATTTCAACACGTTTCGATGGTATGTGCAGCAAGTTATCCAGTTCTAAGTGTGAACCTGTACGCTTTAATGAGATTCCTGATTTTGCATATAGTTCAAAGAGCTGATTAACATCTGTTACAGACTCGGTAATTAAAATGTTTTGATTTTCATTAGCTTCAATAAGATCTTCAGCGTTCAGTGTATCATTTCCAGTAGCAAGTTCATTTTTTACTGTTTGCAGATCAACTTCCGGCATTAACAATCCAATTACTTTACCGAATTCTTCACGAGCATGAGCCTCACAAGTTGCCGGATCTATCATTGGTGCACAAAACTCAAGTTCGTGAGAAAGGATAGCTTCCAAGACTTCCTTTTCCAACGATAGCTGTTTCTCAAATTGTAACCGCTCTAGTAAATTCGCATTACTTAAAAATAGATCTTGTGAACGGTCGGATTTTGTAATCTCTCTTCGGTCTTTAATATAATTTTGGAAGAATTCCAAACACTCTCTAAACTGTTTGGGGTAACGAAAATTTTTAGCTGCCGGATTACTCAAATAATGCAGCGCTCGTTTGACCATTTCCCACTGGTCGCGGCAATCAGTCCACTTAAATGGAAAACTTAATGCAGTTTTACGATGTGGTTCGTTCATTTCATTGGCAATTTCCCCCCACATCCACTGTGTATAGTCAGGATCTCCATAACTTTCCAACGATTTATTGTAAAGTAGCGGGTAATTTCTAAGGATATCAATGAGCCGGGCGTCATTGAATTTTGCATTCTCTTTCTCATCTTTATCTATAAAACAAAGTGATAACTTTTTGTTGAACTGTTCTGCTGGTTTAGCTTCCTCTTCGGTTTCTTGATTTTCCATTTTTTAAGCACAATTAAATAATAAATTGTTCCGATACTATTAAAAATAAATATTCCCCAAATCCAAATAAATACACTGACAAACGTCAACTGACAAGTTGTCAACAGTGGAGTGTGCATTCAGCGAAGCGAACTGTAATGAGTGCCTTCATATTCATGTAAAACATATGACGAGTGAGATATTCCAATAAAATTTGAAACAATGAAGTACTTCTTATTAATAGCAAGATATATATTATCTTGGGGTTAAACACACACAAGTCATACATAAAGTTAAACATACAAAAGTCACAAATGTGGAAGAAAACCACAAAAGAGTTATAACTTTTTTGGCAGTGGCGCCAAATTTTAAAACATCCACAGAGAATAAACTTTTTCATGTCTATACACAAAAGTGTGTCGAATTGATAAAAGACATTAATTTGATCGCTATATTCCTTCTTTAAGTATATCTTGTATTATGTGAATGTGTCATCATTTTTGGCATTTTCTATGACAATCCTCGAAATATATTGTGAATTCACTGTTTTTACGGTTTTTGGAATTCAGAATTGTAAATAGCGTGGAAAAAAAGTTAAGCCAATATAGAATACCAAAAACAAACACCTATTATTTCATAGAAAACATTTCTACTTAGTATTTAAAAGAAACAAGTAATGTGTCAGACTATGTAATTAAAGTATTGACTGTCACTTAAACGTCAATGACTAGTAAGATATTAAAAAAAGGATTCCGTTTTTTTTTATTTCCCTTGTCCACCCCAGACTGTGGCGCCAGAAGAAGGAGAATTGCCTTTTGTTTTACAAGTAAAAATAAATTATAGTATAAAAGACCTTGTTAACAAAAAATAATTACTTTTGATTTCTGTATATTAACACCTTTTTAATAAAGTGCAAAGTTTAAGAGGAATCGTACAAGAAATTCTTGCGTTAAAAAATCCCTAGCAGAAGCAAGAACCATTATTTTTCGATAGCGCCACCTATCAATGTCTAGTTGGAAACGATATAAGAATCGCCAACAACGACAATGAAAATCAGAATTTAAATCTCCAATGAGAAAATATATACCTGTCACTCTTTCTCTAAGAGCCCTTAATAGATGGCAGCACAGCTGGAGTGTACTCGATGACACTGACAATTGGAAATTTTAGTTAAAGTGAACAGTATTAGACTGTCAACAAAATAGTGGACCTTGAGTGTTTTTCGGTTTTTTATCTTGAAATTTAATTTGGCTAAAAATAAAATCGAATAAAGCCGGTGTGAGGAAGTCGATGTTTCAATTGAAACCTACATCACAATACCTATTACGCTTCAATAAGTCTAACTCGCCTTCAACATAATTTTTCTTTTCGATGAATATTTCATTATCTGTGCAACATTGAAAATTTTCGGGTGTCTGCTCTCGTATTTTTTATTGTTCTCTCGCGCGCTGAGATATAGGAAGAGAAAGAATTTTCCGGCGCTTAAGCGACGACAGTGTGGTAAAGTGAGCAATTGTGTTGTGTAATTGTTGTTGTTAGGTGGTTGTTTTTGGGGTGTGTTCGCTCTTGTTTATTGAATTTTGCACATCTCTGGCGAAACGATTTTCGCAAATTGGTCTTGTGAACTTCAAAAATTGGATATCCGGAAAATTCGAAAGGTATATCAAATAAGTTAAATTTTCAGCAATTCTATGATTTTATGTTAAATTTGTCGATTTTAAGGCTGTTAAAGAACAAACAAGTGCAATAATGTTTTTTTTTCTGAGTTTAAGAGATTGCATTTAAAGGGAGGTGTATAGATTCTGTTTTTCCAAAGAGAACTATTACAGAACTTACGAATATTCTCTTGGTCTGATTTTTTGAAACGCATACAGTCGGAGAGATGTGGTGAATTCAGATGTTTTCTTTTGTTGATATTGCGAAATTAAGCAGATTAACCGGTGATTCAATGAAATTCTCCATCATTCGTCCCATCTCAAAATGACGTTTTTTTTTTGCTTGTTTATATGTATATTTTTTTAAAATTCTTGTATAGACGAAACTCTTTTGTCAGAAATGTATGTAATGTATAGGGAGTAAAGTAAAGTAGTCGTAAAGTAGTCGCTTAATGAAACATTTTCTCATCTTTAAATTTACCTAAAAAATGGCTTAATTTAGAGTAATGTAATACAGTGCCTCAATAAAAGCAACTAATAGAATTTTGGGGAGTCGGTTTTATTGAGTTTTTTGCAATAATCGATTCAAAAAATTTAGATAAAAAAAATGAGATAAAAAATTAAACTTTCATGTCGATTTTCCAGAAACCATGTGTACAAGGCATTCTCCATGCGTGGAAACTTGCACGCTTTTAACGCTACTCGTGTTCCCGGTCCAAATTCAAAATTTGCAACAAGTCCTGTCAGGGCTCCTTCTCTCCTTAATTCTACTTATGCTGGACTTGTTCACCTTATCTTTTTCAGAAAGCGATTTAGCAGTTACACCCCTATTTATTTAATCTAAAATTTCCCTTTGAAATGTGACTTAAGACGCTAACGACAAAAGAGGAAAATGCATGAAAACGCCTGCTATACAAAATGCACGCTACATGGTACAAACATTTCTATAAAATTACCATAACTAGCTGCAAAATAACTGCTAGACATAGGAAAAGTAAACAAGAAAGAAAATATACCAATAGCAAACAAAGTAAGAATTCGTAATTGTTTCATAGCATTTATATGTAGGTTCACCTTTTTTTGAGGAATTGAAATTACTGAGTCAATAATGGTAAGATTAAAGGTGTTGCTTTTATCAAGGAGTAGCACGTATCGAGGGTTGCCTTTATTGAGGTCGCACTGTAATAATAATAATAATGGCTGCGCTACAGTCCGAGGTGAACATACACACAAATCTACGACGCCCATAGCACTTGTATAGTAAAAGCTTATAATATCCTAGTAATAATCCATAGCCGGAAACAAGTAAATTCAAAACCCTTTTACATCTCCACCTAAACATCCTGTCACTCCTATACTTGGTTACTGGTTGTATATATTTTTTCTCTTCTAATGTAAGAATAAAGTCAACATGATGCGCTTAGCGGACTCTATGATCATATCCTGTAGTAATTGATAGAAACATAGACGGTAATTGAAAGAAACATAATAGACGGAAGGTCCAATCATACTCACAAAGGAAAGTGTTCCTCTAAGACAGGTGAAGGTATTGGAGTAGGAAATTACGGCATTACGAATATTAGTGACAATATGCAATTTTGATACAATTTTATTATTATTCTGTACTATCATATGAAAATAAAAATTAGACTGCAAATACATCTTCAAAATGCCTAGTCTTAATTAAAAAGAAAACATGTCTTGCAATTACGTTTGTACGTTTCTAAAAAGTTATTTAGCATGAACAAACCAGAAATTTAAGTTGGAGAAGATAGTAAAATGTTGTGAACCGTAAAAGATTGCCTTGTATGTAAACTTATATTTTTTAATTTTTAATTATAATATATTTTAAACCATTATTAATTTTCTTCACAGAATATTTAACTTTTGTCTAGATTCATGCAAGTTTTGAACAAAGTTGTCTTTTGAAATGTAGCTAACTCTTAAGGGAATATTTCGATAATCAACGTGTTTCATTCCATTCGACGTGTTCCATTCTACTGTTTCACCAAATTTAAGTTAAAAATGGTTTTATCGGATGATTTGACAATTTATTTGGTTTTTTTTTATATTTAAAGGTATAAAACGTTTACTAATATCTTTCGTGGGCTAATGATGAATTCAAATAAGTGGGAGTGAAAATGAGGAGGAGCTTTCATCATTAACTGTCAAATTTATGGAACGATTCGTGGTTAATTGTCAAATTTTTGAATGTATGAATATACAGTGTATCAAAGTCATATTCGTACATCTGATGCTTATCACTTTTTGTTGCTGTTTATCACAAACCTTATTGGATTAAATGGCACTGGTGATAGTTTTTGCTTAAAGCTAATCTCATAGGTAGGACAACAGCTAATTTTGAATATGGTCTGGTTAGGAGATATAATAAAAGGAAGAAGTACCTTAAAGGTACCTCACATTCACATTCGTACAGCAACCATATTTGAGGTAGTGTACCGTTAACTGCTTCTTAGTTTTTGAGTGAAATTATGAAAGATGTAAAGAAAAGGCACTGAAATGTCCAACGAACTCAGAGAATTGTCAAATTTAACGTCTGTGTGTCAAATGGCCATAAAGTGGTCTGGCGAATACAATAGCTTTAAATTTTTTAAGTAATTCACTAAATTGTTTCAGTTCACTAGGTGTACGAATATGAGTTTGATACACTGTATTACTGATTTGTGTAAATAATAAAGCAATATGTACACTGATTCATTGTCTATCACTGCTCATTTTCAATATCCGTTCCGTAGGTTGAGTCCACGTTGTATACATGACCAACAACAACCCTTTAAATTTCTAAGCCAGCACCTATTAAACTGAATTACTGAAAACTTGACTATAACCTATGTAGAGCTTGAATATTAGATACCTATAGCTTTAATACGTATCCCAAGAAAGCGGATATCGGCTTTATTAAGGACAACATCAAATTAAATTGAGTTTTATTTATAATATTGTTTAAGTTTTGCATCTCTTTTTATTGAAATCGTTATACAATCACTAGATCTCGTATTAAAGCAAAATAAACCCCATTTTTATAAAGCATGTATTTTCTCACAACACGGCAACTGCTTTCATTGCGTTTATAATAAAGTTAAATACAATACACTCTGATAGCAAGTGAGGTGCTAATAACTTGTTCATATAAATGATTATGTATGTACATATATGTAAACATAATTGGTAAATATAAATAATAACGATTTCAACAAAATGTACTTACATGTGGAACGATAACAACTTTTCTTGCATGTGAAATATTGTTTTCATAATAATTATCTAAAGGCTGAATGTGTAAGTATCAGGGAACCAACAAGCACAGTGCAAGACTGGTCGACTAAACTAATCGCAATATAAACTCACAATTTATCACTTAAATTTAGAAGTGTATGGCATATTCTTAACTACAAAATTCAACAAGATTTAATATTATATCTCAAATATAATTCTTCAACCATTATATTGAAGGTTTTCATCGTAATATCGGTATGGCCGTCTGTCTGTAACACTACCCGTAGCTCTTACTTTTTTGAAGATATCGGCTTTGAATTGTTATTTAAGATCTAGATATCAGTTTCTGTCATGCAAATTTGAAAAGGGTGGCTTATGTATATGCAAAGTTAAAAAAAATTTTGAAAATTTAAGCATCCCATAGAGTGATACAATCGCCTCTCGTTAATTCAAACCTGCGATAATTCGAACCTCTCCATAATTAAAAATTCTCACGAGTTCCCTGGAAAATCTCTCGATATTTTGAAAAAAATTATACATTTTTAAGCACTTGGTAATTCGAACAAAAAATCATCGCTACGTAACAAAACGGCGCGCTAATTCGAACTCATGGGCGTTGTACACTCGACAATTCAAAGTTATCAGATAGCATAGAGATACATTTTGAGACAAGTTCAAACGTCTCATCGTTGCACGAGCATTTGTTTTTGAAATGAGTAGTTTCACACACTTCAGTTTGGTTAGTTTAGTTCAGTTTTCGTTGCTTACGGATTAAAGACTTCTTCCTTTCTCTCGAAAATTTCGAACCATTTAATATTTTAAACTCTCGCTAATTCGATGTTTTTGTGAGGTTCCTTGAGTTTCGAATTATCGAGAGGCGACTGTATATTAATCGATGTGGTTGAATTCTTTAGCCAATATTTAGAAATACTTTTCTTAAACATGATTTTCGCAACGGAGCCTTCTCCGCGCGAGCACAACTCGCACTTTTTCAGTATATTTGTCATGCATTAATAAATTTGTAATACATATGGGATAGGAGTATGCGTTTTTTAAAAAGATCATTTATTTATTTCCTTAAATAAAACATGCTAACGTAGTAAAATTCTTCACAAGTTTTTTTTTATTTTATTATACAAAATGTATAGGCATAAATATTTATTTATGTGCGTCAAAACGCAACGTACAGGAACATAATTATTATTTAAAGTAGTCTGTCATACATGATTGAAGAGAGGATTTTTTATTTTGGTTTTAACCATTATACAGTGTATCGGTTGTAAGTAAGTTCTGCCTCCTTTTCATTTTAAGCGGTTCCAAAACCACCATTTTCGATTGCACTGTTCACTCTGTGTATGATTTTGTCTTCCGCTTTGTGTTTTTCTAGTCTGTGTTACATGTCTTCTATTGCGAGTTTTTACTCCTACTAATAAAAAATAAGAAAATTCTTAAGAAACCACGATTTTTTACACGTATGTATACTAGTTCATAAGAACATACAAAGACAGTGTCTCAAAATTCATTATAGCACGAACATGTAAAATACGCAAAATTTGGAAATTGGCTTCAGAATTCGACTTATCGAAGTTGACGCCAAATAATCTGTTAGAGTTATCAAGATATTCGAGTTATCAAAAACAAATTACATGTAAATTTCAGTCTTTCTGCTATTGCCAACCAATTTCATTCGAGTTATCGAAGTTTGCATGCACGAGAGATCTCCAGGCCACTCGATGACTGTAATTTATTTTGCAAAAAAAATAAAAAGGTTTACGGAGACAAGAATCAAGAAATTGTAAAAAAAATATCACCTAACAATTTTCGTTGGTCATATTGATGCTTAACTTTCTTGTCGAATGATCAAAAGATATTTCGTAGCCCTTCGTTGGTGTTGTTAGTAGTTGGTAATGAAACGCTGGATTTGGAATAGTGATAGATTATCGTTGCCGTGATGTATTATTATTGAAGGATCTCCGCTGTAATAGTATTACATAATTCATTCAAAATTAGTCCACTATTGATTGACGTATAATTATTATAAAAAATGTTAAATATAAAATTTTGTGGCATCAGCTTAAATTAAATTAAATTAACAATTCGTATATACAGAGATGTTGGATTATTTTAGCTTAATAATAATAATAATAATAAAAATATGGCGCCGCTACAGTTCGAGGTGGACCTGGGCCTAGCTTCTCAGCAACCCCTCGTGTTGTGCGTGCTATTGTTCTGTCACGAGCGGAGGGGACCTACAGTTTAATGCCGACCCCGAACGGGGATTTTGAAAAGCTTTTTCTAGACAGTTATACTCTTTGAGCAAGAAAGAGGTGGAGCCGTGAACAAATTTTAGGGTTTTTTTTTCGAGATTCGAACCTTAGACCTCGAGCGTAGGAGTCGACGCACTTACCCACTATGCCACGGCGCCCAAAATGTCCAAATATCAGACGTGAATGTGCGTCACCGCCTGATAGAATTTTTTCATTCATTTAAACCTTAGGTTTAATCTATCATTCAATTCATAAGCATTCGTAATGCACGGGCGTTGAATTCAAGAAGAAAAGGCTTTGCAGCTTTCACAAAAAGATTGACGTTAAGGTTAACTTATTCGCGTAGAGCACATGATATTTGTTTGTTGTTTGTATGCGTATTTCTCTTCTTTTGCTACTTTACGTATATGTGAATTTATTTTAAAGGTGGAATAGAATGTAATCTAATCCTCTCTAATTTGGATGCATTATTCATATCACAAACTAAATCTGTTTTATAAGCTTTGAGCCTAGAGTGTTATGTATACGTCTCCAATACCCGAGGAGTGTACACTAAAAATATTCACCATACTCTCTTTAAGTTTCTCTTTCTATGAGTTTATACTTCTTTTGCAACTCTTTCATTCTAAAAATGGTAGACTTTTCCACTTGCCTTTTACAAATATTCTGTTCTGTAGACCGGCATAAAATACTCTAACAGTCCAAGGTTGTAGGATGTAGAGAACCGAAAACAGAAGCTACATATGTACTCCAGTGTGAAAGTGCCTTTGACGACGTAAATAAAAGTACCTGTGATGTACTTGTGTGGGAGCTGGAAAAATAATAATAACGGGATTTTTCTCCAGTACGAATAGACGTAGTTTTTTGAGAACGCTGCTGTATCTTTTGTTATTTTCTGGAGTACTGATAAGGACAGTAGTGCCAAAGCAATCCCATTCATCGGATGCACTCGAACCCATAGGGTGTGCTTTTTATAGTATGTGTTAGGGGGTAGGGTGTGGTGTTAGTGTTCCTGAAAGGTGGTTGATTCGTTGTGCGTGCTGATGACGATCCTAAAATAATCATTTACACAATAGAAAGTGAGGTAAATTGAGGGATAGCGACCGGGCCTGCTTTTGTTGTCCTTCTTCTAATTTAATTTTCACATCTTAAGTGTAGAAACATTTGTATCGCTTCACATGGCAGTTCAATTAAATT
The DNA here is from genome assembly GCA_930367185.1 of Myathropa florea. Lineage (NCBI taxonomy): Eukaryota > Metazoa > Arthropoda > Insecta > Diptera > Syrphidae > Myathropa > Myathropa florea. Next base: position 132,336,513 of record OV884003.1, on the reverse strand, counting down.
AATGCCTTCCAAATTCTCTTGTCTCATTTCAGGACAATTTTCTGAATAGTGCTGCTGTTACGATGAAGGTGCTGTTATGAGGGCAGTGTGAAACTGTAACGAGAAACTATGACTGCTTTATCACTACAAATTGTACGTACACTGACTAAACTGGAGTAACATAACCCAATCAGAACGTTTGGAACGAAACTTACTTAGCACTTTATTTTGGCGCTTTTCGTGTGAACAAGGAAAAGTTTTGGATCAAACGAAGCCAAACTGAAGGGAAGAAAACAATAACAGAGTATTGTTGTATCGAACAGAGTGCAACGGCCATTTTATCATACAACTACATTCGTGCATCAGAGGACAGCGTTGCAACAGTTGGCGTAAAGCCAATAGTAGAGAGCCATTATTCGTATTCCTTTCTTCAGTACACAATTACAAAAGCAAACAGAGGACATAAATAGAAAAGAAAGAAAATCCTTTTTTTGTTTGAAATTGTTCAATGGATTAAGTTGCGGCTGTTTATATGTTTTCGCGTTTGTGCTTTCGCTCCATCAGTAGGTATCCCTTTAGAATCTGTAAAATACAACTGATAGACATTCCGTGAACAATACTTGTGACTCGATATTTTAATATTGTATGAAAGTTATTCCAGCTCTTCGTTGGTGTAGTAGTGTGCTTGTTGGGGATATCCTCGTGTGCCGTCACAGGTTATTTACAATACACTGAAACAGAGAAGTCAAATACATATTTAATCATAAGGTTAACGTGTCTCGCGAAAGACTGTGTTTTATGCCCCTAGATTGTGTGATTTGATACGACGTCGTGAGTTATTTACGAACATAACATTACAAAAAAAAATTTTAATAATGGCTGAGGACGAGGTGCTCTTTGACGATGTATACGAGTTGTGTGAAATAATCGGAAAGTAAGTACATACCAGCATTTATGAGAATTATAACATTTAGGCTCTACTAACGTTTAAAGCGCCGAAAGCAAATCTAAATTTATCTGCGAAATTGGTCTGTATGTATTTTCACTCTACATATCTATTTGCATGCACGACACTATCACGATATTAATATGCATAAATGTATAAACATTGAAATAAGCTTGTTGAATATCACGATACCGCAAATAGTCGCCGCTCTTACATTTTTTGAAAGGGGTTAAGTGATGAATTGATGATTGCCACAAGTTCAAAATCAGCTTATTGATTTGACCCATACTATTTGAAGTTCAAGTTCTAAAAGGCGGTTTATGATGTTGCACTGTTTATTTGATTATTTTAAATTATGTTAATTGCTTCATTCTGTTTAAAAAGGTATACAATGTGCCCCAACTTGTAAACTTTGACATGCGCAATAGGAAAGTCTAGTTAGATTTACTATAATACGAATCCTAACTATTGACTTGAAATTGCTTATCAATTTCATTCATGGTTTAAGAAATTTTAGTTTTGTAAGGTTGCAAGCTGTAACATGAATGCTTTATGAAATGAACCTTTTCAATGATTAACTATATTAATATTACTAAAGCTGTGTTGTAAGATATTCCTTCGTCCGCTTGGTCGTTTTTCATAGTCTACAACATTTTCGGAAAAGTGGGCGCATATTCTCATCAACTTTACTTTACGCGAATCTCTTTTTAAGCAGTCTTGTGGCTATAAATATTGTTGAATAAACGTATTTGGATTGTTGAGTGTTGTGGTTTTTATCATTAATTACCATAGATTAACATGTTTTGTTTAAAATTTCTCCCTTGATAAGGATACATTTCGATACAGATTATCGTATCCTTCAATTTACAAATAACGTCTGAAGCAATTATTAGCAAAAGTAAATGACACCGTTAAGAGAAAATCTATGCATTTTATAAATTATTTATTGTGCTTGGGCCCCGGCTGAAATTTATAAGCAGACGACTGGATGGCGCAGTTGGTTAAGTGCCTGCCCTAAGTTAGAGGGGTCCAAGGTTGGAATCCCAGTGAAAGCTAAGTTAGTGAACTTTCATCCGGTTTTCCAAATCTGCTCCAGTCGCCATTTGTCGTTGATACTACAAGACTACTAGAATTTTAGCAGCTTCTAATGAATTATATGCCATACTAAAATTAATTGCCTTTAAAACACTGTTTCATTTTCTTATGTAAATGTATATAACTATGTATATGACATAGATGCTAATGTTTTCTCATGAATGGAGCGAACCGTAAGTTGTATTTCGACACCGAACTACGAAATTAAGAAGGTTTTCTTGATAGTTAACTCTTTGAGCATTGGAAGTGACTCGAGAGAGGTGGTACCGTGAAAATTAAAATTTATGCATCCATGACCGCATCCACCAGAGGCGGAGTTCACGACCTTACATTACTCCGGCGGTATGAGAAATGTAGAATCAGCAGGATTTAAATCAAGTAGGGAATGAATAAATCATAAAGTGTGCATAAATATTTACATACATGACAGGCAGGCGGTAAATAGAATATAGATAGAAATAGAAACCTACTTATTAAAATCTGCCATTGTTCCTTCTGACTAAGGTTTTGAATCTCTCCATTTCACTCAGAATGGCAGTCCCATTCTAATATCCATAAAATTTAACAAATATAATTATATTTAGCTCCGGTTCCTACTGTAGCATTTATACCTATAAATTAATTTGTTGCATGGCCTAATGAATCGCATAACAAGCATTCAATACCTGCCATTTACACGCACCGGTAGTAGATGCCAGCAGCTGGTTGAAAGATATCCTCCTAATCAAAGCAGACGCGGTTAATTTTGCAAGCAAGCAAATTCTTATCATCAGAAACCTATTCGCCCTGCTGTGTCGCACACTTAATTTGTATATTGATTATTAACCGTGTGACTAAGAACTCAAGCAAAACGGATACCATTGGCATACATAATCAGAAAGACTCTGATACAGAAACTCTAAATGTATGCTTAACCCCTCTAGACAACTTCCTTTCGCTTGAGTATATAAGATGAAAATGAAATTGAAACTTTGCTTTTAACAGAATTTTGTCTTAAAAAAAGTTTTCGAAATTTATATGCTGCATGTGAAAAGCATATTTCACATAAAATCAATATGTTCTTTCCTTGCTATAGATAGCTTCACTCACACCGCACACAAGTGCCGTTGGAAAAGTCGTTTTTGGGTTGCTTGCCTTTTTCAAAATAATTATGCGTAACCCTCTTAAGTTCTTCAATTTTATGGAATCGCCTTCCTAACAGAAATAGTTTGAATTAATCTTTAATCACTTGATATCGATGTCGAGTTCGATGAGTTAAAGCAGCTCGAGTGAGAATTTGAATAACGAATTGATACTTCATACTTTCCGCAAAATGATTACCCTTCCGAAGGGAGGTAATTCAATAACTATTTTACTTTCGAAGAGGTCACATTATATCGCGAAGGACCATATTTGACCTCGCTGTATTTCAATCGACGTGTAAATGCCTTTACCAATATTAACATTAAAGTTACAGCAATAGGAAATGTAATTTTCGAATTGATAGCCATTTGACGTTTTGGGAATGCCAGTCACATATTGTCTCTTTTTAATGAAAGGATTGATTACACAATAAATGCTTAACAGTGATGAAATGTTTAATTAGACGCAGTAGTGAGTACGCATTTTCCTGCAATTTCATTATATCTTTATGGAATTAGACTGCTGATGCAGAATGCGCGTCCCTTTGGATCCACTTCAAATGTGTGCATGTCCATATTGAGTAATTTTTCTATATTATGTGATATACATATATAAATAAACATATTTCAAAATTTTCAAAATGTACTGCTTATACATCAGACAAATTTTATTGCATTGATAATATCTACTTTAAAACTTTATTATATGATTGTGTTTGTATTCTAAAACTTTTATATCTCATAACTTTAGTTTATATCATGTAAGGAAGGTATAAAGATGTATCTGGCAAAAAAAGTATATATATTATTATTTTTTTAAGTACTTAATTCTAACTATTTCAATTTATTTGCTTTTCTTTTTTTATTTCTTTAATTCATTCATTTATTTCAATTTTAAAGGAAAATGTGGCAAAACCTTTTGCAAATAATTTATCTTTTTTTAAAAACTAATAAAATTATCTTAACCCACCTTAACCTTAACCTAGGAATGGATTATAATAATAAGTTTATTGAAGTCGATTGCGAAGTAGTCGAAGAAGAAGGGCACTATTTTCCATTGCCACACATGATATTAAGTTTCGATTAATCAAAAAAAGGACTCAACGTTTCATACTGCACTCGGTTTTTCTGGTTTCGGATCGAAATACATGGTTTTTATAAGGGCGATAAGTGCACAAATCAGTGACGTCCAACAGACGTTATTTTTTAAATACTGTTAAGCCTGGCAGATGGAATATGTTGACGCGTGGTGGTTTTTCCGTGTCTGGTTTGGGGCTATTGGATCGCATTAATGGAAAAGTAGACCAATGGGCACACAAAAGTGTCTTTGAAGATGTAGTATTGCCGTTAGAGGAATGGGAAATGCTGTCGCATTAGGGGTTCCAGCAGTAAAATGACCTAATGTACACGCCTAAGCTAGTTCAAAATTGAATCAGTGGTCACAATGTCATGTTTATGGATTGGTCACCTCAGTTACTGGGTTTTATCCCGATAAAAATTCTTTAAAGAGTCTTCAAATGCAAAATTAATAGTGAATATGTTAGCAGTGCAGACCATTTTTCTTAGAAGAATAGAGATGACTTAAAATTAGATTCCATCAAATATTATACTAAATTAAATTTAATTAATACCAAAAAGGTCTAAGAGAGTCAACGGAGAGAATTATTTGCAACTTAAACCAGATTTTTTGTAATTCCATTGAAAGTTGCAAATGTTTTGTCGCGCACCAATAATAGGTTACTTTTACAAATCAATGCAGATTACTCAATTCTTTAATATGATTTCAAAAATTATTTACTTTTGAACAGCTGTAATATAGACCTTTCAGAATATATTTAGGATGCTATGCTTTTGCAAAAAAATTGACGAATTTAAAGAAATTGCTTGATTTCACTTCTTGTTGAAAATGTTTTGTCCATGTGTATGTGTATCATCCCATGTAATACTAACTAGTAAGTTCTTTCAGATCGCCGCTTTATATGTTTGTATTTTATATTTATTCGTTTTTTTTCTAAGTAAAAAGTTGATTTTTATTAAACTTAATTAAGCACATCCAATAACTGGACTTAAGTCAAAAAGATACTGAAAATGTTGAGTGTTAGTAGTGGAGAAACGTAAACGTGTTAAGCGGATTCTGTTACTGCTTTCTTACTAGGCTTTTGTTTAAATGGTTGTTCTATTTTATTTGTTGATTTTAAATGAATTATTGTCGAAGCACATTCCTTTCCAAACTTTTTTCCTTATTTTCTCATAAATTTTTACTCCAATTATTTTAAATGGCACATTTAAGGCTTTTAGATATAAATTTGAACAATAAAATATGTACATATGTACATATGATCGTCTTACAAAAAATAATTGTAGTCAGTGCATGACATGCAACCACTTTAACTTCTCACATATCTGTGCTAATTGGTATTATAAGTAGACGATAAGAAGAAAGATGACGTAACTGTACGACAAAGCGAATCATTTTTAAAAACTTTTTAAACATCTGTCCTAAGACTCTGAGTAATTGTTTTAAGAGATATAATTGGATACATTAGATCGTAAGACCAGTGTCTTCTACTTTAAGGTGTTAACTTTTATAATAAACATGTTAATATAACATGTTAACATACATATTATTATTATATATATTCATATATATGTATAGTCATACGCTCGAGGTCTAAGGTTCGAATCTCGAAAAATCACCTAACATTTTTTCACGGCACTGGCTGGCAATGCTCAAAGAGTATAACTGTCTAGAAATAGCTTCTCAATCTCCCTGTTCGGAGCAGTGCTGCCAGTATTTTTAAATAAAATTTACCAAGCTGGAGAAGAAAAAATACCATATTACTAAAAATTTACCACTTCCGATTCGAAATAAATGTTGCTTTTAAAAGGGGAACCGAATCATCTTTCATCTTAATTGTTGCATTGTGCTCCGCGAAGAAAACAGTCAAATTTATTTAACCTTATTTCATTGTTGTATCTTTTGAACAATTCAATGTTGACACTATTTGGTGGACTGCATTTGTATTCTTTTAATGTTTGCTTCTTCCACCGTGCTTTTCAGCCATCCCTTGAACTCGGGGTATTCCAATCATAGATTTGTTAGAGAACACAAATAAACAGAAGGATATTTGTTTTAGAAAAAATGTATCCTTTTTTGTATGAAAATACCTTTTTTACCAAAAGTGTGGAATGAGATTTGGAATTTCCCACGAAAAGATAAATTTACCACAAACTGGCAGCACTGGTTCGGAATCCGCATTAAACTGCAGATTCCCTCCACTCGTGAGAGAACAATAGCACGCACAACACGAGTGGTTGTTGAGAAGCTAGGCCCAGGTCCACGTCGGAGTGTAGAGCCGCCATTATTATTATTATTTTTAGCTACAATCATTTAAATGTTTCAATGATTATTCGGCCAAGCGATTCTCAAGAATATGAAACAAAAAAGTGGCTAATAATATAAATATTGGAGAATTACCCATGTTTTTTTTCTCCATTCTTCGGAGAGGATATTGTAGAATTCGAATGAGGAAAAACAGATAGAGCGACTACAAGATCAAATCACGCCCAAATATAATGATGTTAGTATATAAACTACCGAAATAAAAGCCATCGTACATTTTCAAGGACATTACACACCTTTTCCCAAACACTTACGCTCGCAAATGACATGTTCCTTAAGAATCAATTTCGGAATTTTATTAATAATATAAAACTGATATCTGCCGAGGTTTTAAATAAGATTCATTTAGATACAAAAAAGGTCAATTATCGGTAAACAAGCAAATGTATTTATATCAAATTGTTTTTTGAAAATAATCTTTGGAAGTTTAAAACAAGTTTCATCGAAACGAGTTTCAAATTATGCGTTAAATGAAGGGATTTGGAAGAACCGAAAAACTTGATTCCAGCATCCGATTATGAGTTTTTGATAAAGTCGAAGCAACTTAATGTGTCATTTCCGAAATAAAAACTGATTGTTTAAAGAAAAACCTAGAAATAGGTGATATTTTCTTATATGAAGAGCCTTCCTGAAAATTGACGATATGAGTCAAATGAACAATTTATAAAGTATCCGCTATAAATTTGAAATACATATGTATTACGGTCGCAGTGCATTTGGTTATCTTTAGTTCAATTCAAAGGTTTTTTGGTATTTTTTTTTTGATTTTAAAGCCAGACGGATGTTTAATAAAAGGATCAGATCTAACAAAACAATTTTTTTAATTACAAAAGAAGGTATCGATAGTAGTCGTACTCCCTAGAGCTAATGAGGAACTAGGATGGTGCTGCACATACTCGTAGAGCATTAGGAAGGTCTGCATGTCTATTCTTGTCGAAAGTGAATCCTCAATTACGATGTCAACTGAACACATAAATCATTTCCTTCCCCCGTCCATCATCTGACCCTGTTAAAAGGAAGTAAAATTGGACCCAGGCGGAAAGTATTGTGTTGGAACATTTGATGGAACACAAACAAAGATAATAGCAGCATCAATGTAGCGACGGGACATACAGTAGTTTGAACTCAAAAAAATGGGGAATTGCTGTGTGAGATTAAATTGATTTGTTATGCCTTTGTGTCAATTTGCAGTGCATGCAAAAACTAAAGCCTATACATATACATAAACATTATTCAAAAAAGAAATGCATTTGACAGTAACCACAATGATTGCACAAACCTTTAGGTGCAGAAGTTCCCGATCTCCATTTCTAGATTGTGTTCAAAGGAATAAAATAATAGTTTTGAATTGGCATGCTTACCACAAGAATGGGGTTGACAAACCCTACAGGGTAAAACCTGTCAGTCTACAAATCATACTTGTGCGAAAATGTGGTATCTCAATAAAATAAACGCAATAGGGACTCAGTCCCAAGGCATACAGAAGTGCTACTGTAATGAATTTCATGTGTGCGGAGTTCCCCTTTGGGTTGTTCCCAGGGTTTGCGGTATGGATGGAAAAACCCTTTGCAAAACCACTTTTAGAGAATGATTTCGCAAAGTTTTCTAATCCGCAAGTCTGTAGAGACTTATGGCTATTCACTTCTCATCTGTAAGAATACGGGCTGCGAGCAAAATAACAAACAATCTCTAGAGAAGCGTGCACATTTTAAGATGTTTGATGTTGATGTCTATGTCGGCGGAACTGATTTAACTGAATTTGAGGCTCCTCCCGTTCTTCATCGATTTATTTTCACACTACAAAGAAAAAAGAAAAAACAGTTAAAGACTGTGCCTGCACAAATAAATAGATTATAAGTTAAATAGTATATAAGAGAAAAACAATAATTTGGTCAATGAAGAATGTGCAGTCACACAATTCTAAGAGGAAAGTTGTTGAAGTCGATGAATATTTGAAGAATGTTTTATTTTAACAAAAAACAAATATACTCGTAAGTTTGAGAGCATCTTTCCTCCATGTGCTAATGAAATGTCTGAAAACTGAGCTTAGCTGACCGAGAATTATCTCATTATGGATCGTTTTCTGCGTACCGTACGTATACGTAACAGTTTTGCTGAACAACATAATTTTATTTTACTGTAATTATTCTGCATCAAAGCAAACATTCCACGATTCGTCCGCAATCTGAGTATACGTCCGATCTAAACGACTTCTTTCAATTGAATATACTGTGTATATATATTTTATTATAAACAGTATACAAAAAACCGTTTCGTTTTTGCCAAACTCCAGGGATTTTCTGAAAATTGAATCCGTGCTCTATAAATCGCTCGTCTGAAATCTAAAAGGAGTTTTATGGTGGGTTTATTTCAAATAACTTAAATTCCCATTTGGAAATTTGGATTTGCTCAAAATGCCATTTTAGGGCAAAGTCGGCTAGGGTTTGGAAGAAAACAAATTTTCCATTTCAATCAGGAATCAACCTTTGAATTGTGTGTTGTGTTGCACATCATCCTGGCACCGATATGGAATCCGTGCTTTTCATATTCGATCGCATCATTTTCGCGTATAATAATTTGATATAAATTTCTTGAGTATATAGAAATAGGATTACCACCATCGCGTATGACATTTTTGTCGCTTACCTTGTTCGTGCATTTGCGAAGTGGAAGAAATCGATTTTATGCGTGTTGGAGCATTAAATACACAAATTGGAACGGACATTAGTAAGAACACCAGAGTGGCTTCAATTTAAATTCAATTGAGACGATGTCTTTTAAAGCTTTTTTGTGGTTGAGGTGGGTTACTTTTTCTTTGTATAGATCTTTATATATTTATTATAAAAATAAGTTCGTCAAAATGTAAATTGAAGATAGACAACACGCAAATACCTGACGATTACTTTCTTTCATCTTCTATCACTAAAAACTAAATTGTCAACGAAAAGAAGTCACAATCAGTCAGAGTATGGAATAACTAAGCCAGAAGAGAGTATTTTTTGTTAACTAAATTTTTAATTCTGTCACTTCTCGAGAATTGGCTTAACAAAAATCAAATAGACCGACCCCTTATTGACTTGTTTTGTTGCATCAAGCTGTTGAACTAGAAACCGCTTCACCTCACCTGCATTTTAGCGAAGGGTACAAAGATTATTTATTATTCAGAAGTTAATTTCGTTTCGATGCAAAGGTAAATAATTAAGAACCGTACACTCATCGTCCTGAGAGCACTCACTCTTTTGTGAGTGCTGTGGATGCCGCCGTGTTTCTGAAAGTTTAATGTGGATGATATCCTGGGACGATTTTGTTGGCTCTTCACACAAACAGTATGGGTTCTGTTGTTGGTGTTCCAGGGAATAACCAAAGGAAATTCTAAGTCATAAATATAAATTGGAGATTTTATTAAAGTGGTTTAAACTATCAGTTGTTAATGCTGAATTGTTAATGTTTAGATATTTTAAATAATTTTTTTTTTAAAACACGTTCGCAAAAACAGAGATATTTACAAATAATGATAAATATCAGTCATTCGATTGCATTTTGTATTCGATATTTTTAATATATTTTTTAAAATTTAGATTGGAAGTTATTGCTGCTGAAACATATGCAAGTTTATTTTAGCGGTAAAGAGATTGTTATTTCTGGTCTTCCTAATTATCTATCCTTGGAGTTGCATAAATGTATCAGTTACAGATGATTTGTTTGATAAAAAATGAGTAAATCTTTTGCTTAGATAAAAATTTACTTTTATCGATTCGTCAAAGTCAGTATTACAACTATTGGTGTCTTTGGTACTTTAACGTCTCGAAATATGTTATAGCTCATACTTACTTACTTACAGGCCTACAACCCATGGAGAGTCCGACCCCGAGATATCGCTGCCTTCCATCGTTGACGGTCCTGGCCACGCTGCTTCCAATCATCAAGACCAAGCGATGACTTGGTCTTTCTACCGCAGGTTCGGTCTTCCTCTCCTTCTCGAACCAGGAGGCTCGGATTCGAAGATCATCTTAGCTGGAGCGTCGTTGTCCATGCGCTCGATGTGGCCGAGCTAGAGCAGTCGACGGATTTTTGCTTTCCGGACAACATTCACATCCTGGCACAGCTCATAGAGTTCGCCTTCCTTGTATATCCGACGTAGAATTTTTCTTTCGAATGCACCAAGGATCAGCTTTAGAGTTCTGCTTATCCAGCTTTCGGCTCTATATAGCAGGACTGGTAGAGTAAGAGTTTTGTAGAGCATGATTTTCGTCCTTCGAGTCAGGAGTTTTGAGGACAGTGGATTTGACAAACCGAAGTAGCATCGATTGCCAAGGGCGATTCTACGTCGGATCTCCACTGTGATGTCGTTCGTGGAGTTCACGTTTGCCCCGAGCTAGACAAACTCCTTCACTAACTCAAAATTGTAGCTGTCGATTGTGATGTTTTGCTTTAAGTGGTGTGCGGCGGATCTCGGATCGTTAGACAGCATATCATTGACCTTAAGACCAGCTAGTTTCGTCTGTTTTTCAATCGCCGTGGAAGCTTCCACTACGGCGAGTTGGGAACGCGCAACTATGTCGATGTCATCTGCGTATCACAACAGTTGGACTGACTTGTAGAAGATAGTGCCTTCCGTGTTCACAGCAGCCCGCCGCACTATCTTCTGCAATACCAAATTGAAAAAATCACACGACAGTGCATCTCCTTGCCGAAATCCGGTGCAGGTTTCAAACGGCTCGGAAGTCCTCGAGCCGAACTGCACGGTGCATCGCGTATGTGCTAGCGTGGTGCGACACAACCGGATCAGCTTTCCCGTGATCCCGAATTCGGCCTTGCGATGAATGCTGTCTTATGCGGCTTTAAAATCGATGAAGAGATGGTGCGAACTCACTGTTCTTCTCCAGGATTTGCCTTAGTGTGAAAATTTGGTCTATAGTCGAATTGCCGGCCCGGAAGCTACTCTGGTACGTGCCGATTAGTGCGGAGCAAAACGGCTTTAGACGTTCACACAGTAGGCTGGACAGGATCTTGTAGGCGACGTATAGCCCATACTATGATACAAAAAAATACGTTCTCGGCCAGAAGAAAAAATTTTCTCTGAATCAAAGAACCAACAGATCTTTTTGTCCAACAAAAAATCACAATAAATGTCTGGTCTATGATTTCACCCGCAAGGTTATTGTTGAACTTGGACACAGTACCCAATTTAAAACGTAATATTACTGTACTTTCACCTTTCGTGTTTATATATAACTTCAATGTGTGTATATAAAAATATGTATGTGGACGCCGTGGCGTAGTGGGTAGGTGCGTCGACTCCTACGCTCGAGGTCGTCGGCTCGAATCTCGAAAAAAACATCAAACATTTTTTCACGGCTCTACCTCTTTCGAGTCACTGACAATGCTCAAAGAGTATAACTGTCTAGAAAAAGCTTTCCAATCTCGCCGTTCGGAGTCGGCATTAAACTGTAGGTCCCATCCACTCGTGAGAGAACAATAGCACGCACAACACGAGTGGTTGCTGAGAAGCTAGGCCCAGGTCCACCCGGACTTTAGCGCCGCCATTATTATTATTATTATTATTAGTAGTATTAAAAATAAAAAAGTAAATTACGACTGTCAAAACGAAGTCCGGATTTGTAAAACGATTTTGGTATGAGTCAAGAATGTGTGAAAATCAACTCCAAATTTGCTTACATTCAGCTTATATTCAGCTGTTTTACTGGGAGATTTTTTATAAGAATTTATTTCAATACATATCTATTTCAAATTATTCCTGTCTAAAATTGCCTTTCAAACAAAATCAACCGTCCTCCGCTCTATGCAATTAATTACATGAAAGAGATTACACATCAAAGGTGATTTGGGTGCATGGATTAAAATTTACAGCATTTAATCATATCAATGAGAATTGATAGCCGATGATTACATTATGCAAATATACACACGAGTATATATACTCACAAATAAGAACACGCACTAATTCGCAATTCGTAAAAAAAAAAACTTAGGCACAGGAACTTTTTATTGCTTGTTTCTTTTTTAAGTTTCCGTGCTTTAGGTCTAGTTGTCATTTCCTATGCACGCAAATCTAAAAAGTGTGGTCTGATGAGAGTGGCTCTCGAATGACTAAAACAGCGACGCGGCCCATCGAGTGACATATCTTTTGAAATGAGATTGAGGTGTGCTTAAACACATTTTGATCCAGAGTACCATTTGAAAAGTATGGAGCTCCAAAGTCGGTTCTAATGCGAATGTAGTTGATGTCTTAATTGTTTAAATTACGCACAGAAAATAAAACACAACCGACTACATTGAGATCCATAACAAAAGAGACCGAGAGTTTATTGAGAGGAATTGTATGTTAAAATGTTACAGTTGTGACGTTTTACATTTAAGGTTGTATTCAAATTTTCAACACTTTCCCTGAATGCGACATTAACATGTTAAACTGTAATATGAAATTAAATATTCAGTCATATAGTATAATTGTTAATAAGGTGTATGGTAAGATAATTGGATACATTTGATGGATAATAAGTACATCCATTAGTTTGATCTTATTTACATTTTAAATTATATTTTAAACTATTCAAATAAGCCAAGTTTATAAGAAAAATCTGTCTGTTTTATGCCATTTACTCTTTCAGTAAGGAAATCTGCTAACATATCATTGGTAGATATTTGTTTTAGTTTTATTTCATGGGGCTCAACCTTTTGGCTTATGAATGATGCCTTGACGTCAACATATTTGGTTCTATCTGAGTACGAATTGAAAAAAAAACATGATTTATAGAAATTGGTTCCAGTTGTCGAGTTTTTCACTTTTTTTAGGTTATCGTCGCATATACGAGTATGTCCCATTCTTCTATGCCAAATGTCACACACGGTCATGGCTGTTTCTTCAGGTCGATGTTTTTTAACAACACAATCAAGTCGATACAAATAATTTTTCAGACTAGCTGTTACTACGAGTTCATGACTAGCACCCAATTCCACAGGCCTTTGATGATTAAATACGATTTTGCCTGTCTACTCCAAATTTGATAGCTTTCTCGTCCTCGTAATTTTTCAAATTTTAAATTCTCGTTCAAACTACTAGCCATCGTAAACCGACATACTTCACACGGTCGAAAAAAAAATTTAACACAGTGCTTACGGAGAAAGTAAAGAAAAATCCAAAAATATCTCGAAAAATGTTCATAATAGGTCAACAATTTATTGCTTATTAAATTCACAAACAAATTATCAATTTATTTTTTGTGTCTAAAGGCCCATAACCTGATGTTTTAATTGTTTAAATTACGCACAGAAAATAAAACACAACTGACTACATTAAGATCCATAACAAAAGAGACCGAGAGTTTATTGAGAAGAATTGTATGTTAAGATGTTACAGTTGTGACGTTTTACATTTAAGATTGTATTCACATTTTCAAGAGTAGTAATAAATAGTTGGTTTGCGTTGAAGTTAGGAGAAAATTTAACTGAAATAGTTTAAATTCGTCGTGCGATATTTAGAATTGCTTCTATCAAAAAATCAAAAAAATATTTATGCGACGAAAACGTGCGAGTACAACTCGCACTTGCCCATTTTATTTTAAATTGGATTCAGAGATAATACTTATTTCTCATTCAATTAACTTACATTAATATTACTATTTAAATCAAGTACCTAAATATAGATTAAGTGGAAAATAATAGTGACGTTTTGTAATTTATAGCAGTAACAGCCGCATCAAGTGGGTTAGCATTAAATAATAGGGGGGTGACCATTACTATTTAAAAAAAATATTGCAAGTTATTCAAAGCAAAAGTAACAAATAAATAAATACAAAAGGAATACAATTTGAAAACAGTGAGAGGAAAAAAGGCGGAAAGGTCATAGAACCAAATTATCAGAATTTACACACTAAGTTGTGACATTATCCACATCGACGTCAACATTATTTGGATCCATTTTATACCTATACCTTTGCTCTAAGTTTCCTGATTGAATGAGGAGGAGAATTTTACACAGACGACGAACGAACAGTGAGCGTATTTCTAAAAGCAGTAGTGCGTAATTGGGAAACAGATACAAGATGCCTAGAATATAGACATAATTCTAAATCTAATATTTCCTGATCTTAAGAAAAATATAAATAAAGAAAAATATAAGTGTGGGACGGGTGAAATGTTAAAATCTTGAAATAATGGAAAATTACGATGCAGACGATGCTTTGTGCACATTATTCTTATGACATGCTTTTGCAACGAGAATATAGACTTTTCTTCTGTTTTTGCTTATTATTCATTTGTCAACTAATTATTGAATTCTTTATTTTTGTTAAAGTATGAGAACTATATTACTCTGCTGTATATGTTTCAAATCGCTCTCTCGCGCTAATTACTTTGCAGTGCGCGAGGAATGTGTGTGGGAATTGGAACACTACACGTTACTCATGCATCGATCTCCGTTTTTCGTTCACTTGAATCGAAGTCAGCGCAGCGAGCAAAGCCAGCGAATCAATAAGCAAATAAAAAACATCGAATATTCAGATAGTTCGGTTATTTTCCTTTAGTGCAACTATCAGATTCATAATCAATTTAAATCCATAAACTTTCTTAATTTTGAATCATTTCTACTACTGTTGATGCAACAGCTTGACAGCTTAAACCTTTCGCATGGTATAGAAAGTTCACTTTATAACTACCTTATGTGCTTACAAAATAACCAGTTTTGAAACTTATCACTAAATTATTTTCTGCAAACCGGTTTCTTAGAATATTTAAATCAAAATTTATTTCAGAAACAAGATTTAAAGTAGTGTCCAAAAAATGAGACTTAACCCAAAAAGAGAATTGATACAATTTAGAAAGAGTATTTGTCCCAAAAACATCCTAGTGGTATATTCCAATATATATCCATACAATTTATTCAAATTTTGCTCTTTGATAAATCACTTATATTTTGAACCCTATTTTAGGTAGTATATTTTAGTATTTCTATTTTTAAGGTTCCGTCTACAAAAACGGAACCTTTATAATTTCGCTTTGTCCGTCGTGTCTGTCACACTTTTTTATCTCCGAAATCTATGCACCCAAATTTAAAATTTGGGGCTATTTGGGGGTGGCTCCAGTATAGGTGAAGTTGCCATTAATTTTGAAACATTATCGCACCCCGTCGACATATATATCAATCGACTGATCTTTTGAAATGAGGTAGAGGTTTGCTTCAACAGTTTTTGATCCAAAGTACCGTTTGGAAAATATGGAGCTCCAAAGTTTTTTTAATGCATCCCCCCCTGCCATTTCTAAACCAAAGTGTTTAAAAATCTGAAAAAATCACAAAAACTTCGCTTCATTGAGTACTTTCATTTAAAACAATTTCGAGCATTCTGGCCTTAATAGTTTTCGAGATATTGGCCAAAAACGGTCAATCATCGACATGCGAATTTTGAAGATCTGAAAACGCAGTTTTGAAGACATCAATGTAAGCATTTAGAAATGATAAATTTCAAAATATCGATTTATGTTGAAATTTTGAGATATCTAAGATTTAAATTAAGAACAATTTTCATTTTCACACAACTTCATGCTGTGTTCGGCCACTCTATTCGTTGATGAGCGTTATCTTTACGATCTCACCCAACAGATCATGCCCAACAGAAATGAACACACACACACCGCAGGCATGAGTAGTGATTGGGTATGTGTATGATGGAATGGATTTTCTGTGTTGGATAAACTTGGATAGAGATATAGGTATATGTAGAGATGAACATTTGTTTCTTTGGATGTATGAATTTATGAATAAATGGTTGATTTGGGTTGAAGTTAGAAGAAAATTCAACTGAAATAGTTTGGAAACGTCGTTTGATATTCAGAAATCATCCATCAATATTATGCGACGGAACCTTCCCCGTGCGAGTACAACTCGCACTTGCCCAGTTTATTTCAGTAAAAAACAACAAAATAAAAAGTTTACTAAAGCCAAATTACGGTGATTGAAAATTAGTTTTTCTGCATTCAGCGATGCATGCTTCAGAAACGAGTCTCTCACTGTATACACTGCTACATGGATATGAAAAATAAGTTTTGGCAAAGTTGGGCTATATTGGGGTCACCAAGCCCAAGGGCCGCTATTCCGTTCAAAATAAACCGTTTGGGTAGAAAACTCCATCTGACTTGCCTTCCGCAACCTCTTCAAAATTGCCCCAAAAACTTTGCTGTGTAGAAAGTAAGAATATCTTGTGGAGGAGAATGAAAAAAAACATGTTTAAGTTGGTTTTACTTGTACAGGTTTGACTTGAGTATCAGACCACCAAACTATTATAATTTCAATTTGGGCAGATATCCGGCCGCCGAATATTCGCCTATCCGGCCTAGCTTCAGGCCGAATATTCGGTATCCGGTATCCGACCAAATCACTATTCGGTACAACTCTAATCAGTACTACAGAGACATTAATGGCGATAATGTTGATAAGCTCATGTCAAACAGATGGCTATTTAATGGACAGTTGTATACTGAAACCGAAGCATTTATGATTAGAATCCAAGATCATGTCGTCCCAACTAGAAAATAAATAAACTGGGCAAGTGCGAGTTGTACTCGCACGGGTAAGGTTCCGTCGCATAATATTGATGGATGATTTCTGAAGATCAAACGACGTTTCTAAACTATTTCAGTTAAATTTTCTTCTAACTTCAACTCAAATCAACTATTCATTCATACATTTATACATCCGAAAAAAACAAACGTTCATCCCTACATATACCTATATCTCTATCCAAGTTTATCCAACACAGAAAATCCCTTCCATCATATACATACCCAATCACTGCTCGTGCCTGCGGTGTGTGTGTATTCATTTCTGTTGGGCATTTAGGGGTGAGATCGAAAAGATAACGCTCAGCAACGAATAGAGTGGCCGAACACAGCATGAAATTATGTGTGGAAATGAAATTGTTTTCATTTTAAATCTTAGATATCTCAAAATTTCAACATAAATCGATATTTTGAAATTTATCATTTCTTAATGCTTACATTAATGTCTCCAAAACTGCGTTTTCAGATCTTAAAAATTCGCATGTCGATGATTGACCGTTTTTGGCCAATATCTCCAAAACCATTAAGGCCAGAATGTTCGCAATGGTTTTAAATGAAAGTACTCAATGAAGCCAAGTTTTTGTGATTTTTTCAGATTTTTAAACACTTTGGTTTAGAAATGGCAGGGGGGGATGCATTAAAAAAACTTTGGAGCTCCATATTTTCCAAACGGTATTTTGGATAAAAAAGTGTTGAACGAAACCTCCACCTCATTTCGAAAGACCTGTCGATTGATATACATTTCGATGGGGTGCGACAATTTTTCAAAATTAATGTCAACTTCACCTGTACTGGAGCCACCCCCAAATGGCCCCGCTTTTTAAAATCGCTGCATAGGAATTGACATCTAGGTCTGAAGTACCTAATTCCAAAATTTCATGCCGATATCTTCATAAACTTCGGAGATAAAAAAGTGTGACAGACACGACGGACGGACGGACGGACGGACGGACACACCGAAATTATAAAGGTTCAGTTTTTGTAGACGGAACCTTAAAAAAGCATGTCATGAAAGATCACACCGTTATACTTGTCGCAGATGTAGAATTGTACCTGAAACGATAGACCACATAATATCAGAGTGCAATAATAATAATGATAATAATAATAATAAACACGGCCGTGGCGCCCACTCTTTTTTTTTATTTTGCATAACAAGAAGACATTTTACAATGTGAACGCATCAAACATCTGTTTGTTAAACATGTTTGACGATATCAAAATATTTTGATATTTTCCTTTCTTGTTAAACAATATTTTCTAGCACGGACGCTTTTCGTCGAACTACGAAGAAAATAAAATTTCTCTAGAATTCGGGTAGCCCGGAAAATTTAAAAAAATGATATTATTTGCAAATTTTGAATTTTGGAAGCTGTTTTTTAGAACTCATTAAAGTTTTTCTGGAATATGGAAAATAAATACGTAATAAATGAACACTTATATGCATTTTCTACCTTTATTTTGATTCTTTTTTTACTTATTTTTATAATTGAAATTTAATAACATTTTTCCTGCTTTCTTTCAGGGGACCATTTTCTATTGTACGGAGATGCATTCATCGCGAATCCGCACAGCAGTTTGCAGTAAAAATAGTTGATGTCGCTAAATTCACGGCGAGTCCAGGACTTAGTACAGCTGGTACGTAATGCTTATATTTAAAAATGTAGATAATTTGTGGGGATCATTAACAGGGATACACTCATTTCAATTATGTTTCTTCCAGCTCTAATAGATAGTATAATTGCACGTGAGGTATATTAGATATACAGTGAGGTATATTAGATATACATATGTACAATATAAAAGCAAAGAAAAGGAAAGAAAGAATGGATACTGAAAGTTCGAGCAGAGAAAAAGATGAAGAGTAAAAGAGTTTAAAAACATGCATTCAATGAACCAAAAATAATAGGAAAAAAAAATCTTTTACAATAAACGTAAAAGAGTAATGTCTTTTTGGAGCTCTTAAATGGAGACTCTTGGTTATAAGCAGCATAACTATAGTTAAATTCCTTTGAGCGAAGTTGTACATTAATACACTGTTGACGGGTTATTTCTCTTAATTATATCACATCCTACTATTCTAACTCATGACACTTCTGTACTTCTATTCATAAAGGCTATCTTGTGGTGCGAACGTGTCTGACCTCTGTCGGCATTCAATGGTCGACACCCTACTTCCCGTACGTATACAGGTATAATGGAGTCCATGACATTAATTTATTTTGATGTCGACAAAAATGCGGGAAGGGAATTTGTCGCCTTTCTACACTTTTCATGAGCGTTCTTTTGTGCAATTAATAAGCCTCACATCAATTGTTGTGATCCATTTGGAAATGAGTTGTTGCTTATATTGTTTTGAAAGTGTTCCGCCCTTTATCCCAATTGCCAATTCCCTGTGATGAACGGATGTACAATATGCACGGGGAAATGTGTTTATAGGGATGAACTAAGAAAAGCAATTTCTTTCTTTGAACAAGAAGATGCGCTCTGTAGATAAATGCACAGAAAGTTTACACGGTCAAACAAAAGAGGGACTTCAAATCGTAAGCCTTTTAAAGTACGAGTAGGTGCTTGAAAATAATTTACTCCCGTTCGTGTAATCGTCTATGCCGTACATTGGAAAGAATCTGTAACACGGCACTAGTTCCTGCAGTAGAAATAGATACGCCAAAAATTATAAATGATGATTATACCAGTACTATATTCGAACTATCTGTATTTAGAAAGATCTCTAAAAATCAATTCCGACAAATAGTATGCCTATTTAAGTTTTTTTTTTAACAAGATTGGAAGTTATCCATTTCTTATCCTACAATATCAAGGGTGAAGTAATTTTCTTAAAAGGTTTCCTTCTATATGCCTTTAGGCTACCGATTTAGTAATTTCACATACATATGGTTTTCCTTCGTAATACATAAAAGGCATACTCTCAAGGATTTCTTCTTTAACAACGTGGCACCCTCATGAGCACGTCCGTAACCCTGAGAGAAATTATCACAACCACAGACAAATTAAACTGAAGCGGTATTCTCCGCTTTGCATTTCTTAAAAAAGATAACCCTACATATTCAAAGCAATTTACTGCAATCGCCTGATGTATGTATTATATAGGACTCGTTCCCTTCACTTATCATTATTATCCATAATCGATATTAATTCCCTTGGGTTTCATAGAGTCAAAGTTATTGCAAGCCCCCTTGCAGCGTATTTTGTGCAAGGATCTGCATTCAAGTCCTCCGGATAGGGATATTATCTTTCAAAGTAAATTGATGTTATGTCATTTCATAGGTATATTTACACGATTATGTGTCTTTCACTTAACTTTGTTACATCTTACATTTCTTTATAAAGGCAAGCTGAATCATCATTTGATTCTCAATTTTATGTGTTTTTGTATTTTGCATTTTCAGATCTGAAACGGGAAGCAACCATATGTCACATGTTGAAACACCCACACATCGTAGAACTGCTGGAGACTTATAGCTCTGAAGGGATGCTTTACATGGTTTTTGAGTTGTAAGTATGACACTTATATTTTCAATTGGAAAAAAAGGAAAAAAATGATATCCTTTTTTTTCGAAAATCAAGTCATACAATTTTTTTGAAATTTTGACAGCGATACGTGACTGCATCCTTTCCAAAAAAAATTAATTTTAATTCCATTTTTTCTGCTCCTCTAAAATGATCAAATAAACGAAGCGAAAGAGTAAAATGAAATAATGTTTTCAGAAAGTAAAGACGGAAGTGCTTACGTGAACTCTACATTTCGTAAAGACATTTGAGGGACGATGAGTTTTTTGTCACAGAATTGCATTTTATTAGTAGACTAAATCTGTTGACAGTGAGAATATCTACAGTAAGGAATAGATAAACTACGTTGCCTTGATCTGTGGAAAATAATGCACATGTACATATATAATAGCACACATGTGTGTAGGTACAAAACCAGTTTGTGTTTAGCTTATATAGAGTAATTTATTATATTCAAATAGTCTGCAACTTGTAGGCAAGTCGTTTATCTTTTGTCGACGTAAGGTTTTGCCAAGGAAATTGTGAATGAAATTAAAGGCGCATATTAGTTTGTAACATTTCAATACGTCCACTCCAAGTGTTCCTAGTGAGTTCATAAACACAAACATAAAAAAATCTCTACTCGCACATTTTTTCTCTGGGTTATATCATAGTTGGATGAAGCGTTGCAATTAAATGTGTCCAGAAACTTTGTGATTGCTGAAAAATGTATTTATTATGAAAAATGTATTTATGGTTCTTTGTCAACAAGATTTACTTCGTACGCGTATGTATATTTAAGCAACAACAACACATCGAGTTTTACTCATTTTTTTTATTCGAACTCATTTCATTAAGGATTATGCATGTTTAAATCGTAATTATCAGATACGGTGACTGAACATTGCATTACAATTAAATATTTTGTTCCTGATCAACCAATTCCACGTTGGTTGTGAACAAATTAATCCTGGCTTGCATTTACAATACGTACATCTGTATTGTATATATGTACATTCGGTGTACCGAAGGACTTCACATCTGCTCAGAATACCGTGAGTGATTTACTATTGAGTATAAGAACAGTTGTGATATATCTCATAAATATACACACTATATTCGTTATCGTTTATTTTGTTAGTCTGAATGTTAATTTTCAAATAATTTATGATATGATTTACAATAAATGGCGGTGCACAGTAATAAATCTAAAATTCTAAGCAAAAATAATGGTATGGTGTGTAACTCAAAAATATGAAAGATTGTTTTAACATTTAACAAGACATCACATTATTGTTTCTATAAACCACCAAAGAGAGGAATTTCCCTAACCTTGTTATGTCAAAATGTTTATGCACAGCTACATTTCCTTAACTGTTGCACAACAAACCGAAGTAACATGATTAATTTGAAAAACTATCAGGAAAAATAAATCCTAGCCGAAACCACCCCTTTACAACTTTTGTTTTGTTTTTCTTCATGAGCCTCGAGTATCCTTACAAATGTGTCAAATGTAAAATTTTTGGAAAAACTCAACGAACTAAATTAAAAAAAAATTACTTACGGCAGAATAAAAACCACAACATTGTAACTTGGTGTTCAGGAGATGTTCTTCTGTGTTAACAGCTGTTACCCGCGGGTAGCGAAAATTTGTTTTTCGTCATTTATATTCATCAAAGTGAAGTAATGGCAAAACTTTATACAAGGACTCTCCATAGAATTTTTCTTTTGATTGCGACACTGTAGAGTTATTTTGTTCCCTTTTTTTATTCTCGCGGATAGCTTTAAAAGGTTAGTAAAGGATTAATTCAACGTACAAACTCGTTTTTTACTTTTAATTCACAGTATGGAGGGATCGGATTTGTGCTTCGAAGTGGTTCGGAGGGCAGTGGCAGGATTTGTGTATAGTGAGGCGGTTGCTTGGTATGTGCGATGGAAAGTGCTTTATCTTTTTTTGGGTTGATTTAGACGTTATTGGATGTTTTTAGCCACTATATGAGACAGATCCTGGAAGCCCTTAGATATTGCCATGAAAATGATATCTTGCATCGTGATGTCAGGCCAGCTTGTGCTCTCTTGGCTACAGCGGATAATTCAGCTCCAGTTAAGTTGGGTGGATTTGGATCAGCAATACAACTGCCTGGAGGCAGAGATACCATAGAAACTCATGGTGAGTTATATTAAGGCTAAAACTGAAAAAAGCCAACAAACTGTTTACTTCGTAATTTATTTATGTTTTAAATATTTACATATATTATTCCTGTGTTATATTCCTTTAAATATGATATGATATGATATGCTGCAAAGATTGGAGGAGACATGCGCTGTCCTTTCCATTTTGGATTGGTTTGAGAATTGTTTTCTTCCATAATAAATTTTGAAATTGTGCCTTTGGGGAAGATACGAATAAAAAAATCCATACTGCTATTTTCAATGTTAATACATGGAGTTTATACAATTTAAAAGGTTTTGTCGTCATAAGTTAGCATTTTGATAAGCTTCTGTTTAATTGTTTGTCATATGAAGTAAGCATTTTTTACAGAAAATTTAACAAAATTGTAAATACATATGTAGAATGCTTTCTGAAAGTAGAAGAAAATAGAAAAACAAGGAATCAATTTTTAAAAATAACCCTATTTACTAAAATTTACACGAATGTGAAACTATGTAAAAATGATAACTCATAGAATACTATTCACATCATGCTATGATCTGAGCAATATATGATGTGACATGTTTCATACAGTACCAATTCCGTGAAAAAGTGATTGCAGTGACGTTGAGCTAAATAAGGAAGATGTACAGTTTACAAATGCAATATGGCAAATTTATATTGCAGGATCTGGGATATTGCATTATAGCGTAATATTTTTGATTGTATTCTCTTGAGTGTTCTTTGAGTGATAAAATAAGCAATAAAATTAAAATAATTTTTTAAACCTTTTCACTGGAAACTTGTTACCTGGATGTTATTGAAATATTGAACCATTTAGAAAATTTATTAAATAAGCGATATTAACTCCTGTTTTCATCACGTATCTAACAAAATTATCAATAACATAATGATGGATTTAAGTTGAATCAAAAGAAGAAGATTTAGATAATTAGGCATTGTTCTAGAAATAATTCTGTAAGTCAAATTTCCGCCCCAATAAAGACGGATAATAATGTAAACTTTAGGCTCCCATAATCTCATATCTTATCTATATATTTTATTTTATTAGCATTAAGTTTACAGATTTTTATACATACATATGTCCGGTTCTTAAACTTTGAGGAATCAAAGGGCGTTTTGAATAACAAAAAAATGGGCAGTATTATTATGCGAAGGCAATTAGACTGTTTCGGCATTTCAAAGATGATTTTTTTTTTGGAGCATTTAAGCGTAACTGGAGCACTCGGACTCAAAACTCGTTCATTGTACTGCCAGGTAGCAATCTACTCCAGTGCCGTTAGTTTGATCCCAACGGCAAATGGTGACTGGACCAGATTCGGTTTCACTGGGATTCGAACCTGGGACGCCTTAACATGGGGCAGGCACTTAACCAACTGCGCCATCCAGTCGTTCAAAGATGATGAATCTTGCGCTTGATGTCCCATCTTCTACCTACCTAGTTCCGATTACTTTCGCTTTGGCTTTTATTATCTTCAAAATCTTACCTCTTTCTACATCACGTGTATATCGACTGCTTGCATTTTATATGCATATGATGTGTGCATGTATCGTCAGCAGATTCATCACTCAGTTGCGTAAGATTAGAAAGTAATGCAATCCTTTCTTATTTTTTTCAAAGTCTTCAAAGTCTCAACGCCCAATTTGCTTTGGTCGTAAAGAATGTCTTAAAATGCTGCACGCTCTTCGTTTTGAGTATTATTATGGTCTACATTGTCTTCTTGTTTCGTGCCCAAAAGTTCAATACAATTTTAGAAAAAATGTTGATTTTCATTGTTAATCGTCTCTTGTTCACCACAATGCACTTTCGTGTGCTTCTGAAGTATCATGATCAATCGGTATGCATGTTAGTATTTGTATTTGGGATCCGTTATATGTGTACTAATTTCCATTTTCGTAAACAATTTAACATTTTCGACAAAGTTCTTGTCCTACGAAATATATCACAAAAATAGGACTTCATAATGAATTAAGCTTTTTAATATCCTCTAGACTTATATGTTCAAAATCAGACAGAAATGAAGGAATACTTGCGTGCCTAACGCTGATGTTTTCTTTATTAAGGCTTCTCCTTCTGCCGGTTGCAGGCGTTGTCGTGCTAAAATACTACGGGAGAAGGTAGGGCATACATTGAGATAGTAACAGAATTTAAGGAAATGTAAACAAACCCATTTGCGTTTTTATCTCTTTAAAAAGTTTGCTTTAAAGCAATACATCACCACACTCCTCCGGGACAAAGTTCATGCCTGCAAACCCTTCTGTTTTGTTGTTTCGTTGCGTCGTTGTCAGAATCTTAAGCCTTCTCAGCACTCATCCTGACTCTAAATAATACGTTCACGAATCACATGAACAACAGTAAAGTATAGGGTATAGCACTGTTGCCTGTCTCATATTTTATGTGACGATTTTACTGAAAAAGTGATAACCGAAAGAAAAATAGTTGATGATGGGACTGTCTACTTTCAATGACATACTCCTTACAAAGTATGGAGTCAACAATTTCAAACGAAACATGCTCCTTTATGTATTTTTGTTTGGCCGATCCAAATTTCCACCGTTAATATACTCGTGGCAGATTGTTACGTGTATGTACCTCGGTGGAAGAACCGCGTAATTCTCTTGCCAGCATGACCTTGTCAGAACTTCTGTTTTAATTTGGATGGAAATCGAGTAGCAATTGGTGAAATTATTATGTCTACTTTAATATAAGAATTAGGGCACAGTATGAGTATATACATACATTTTGAAAAGTTGTTCTCATAAGTACATACAGTCGCCTCTCGTTAATTCAAACCAGCGATAATTCGAACCTCTTCATAATTCGAAGTTATCACAAGTTCCCTAGAAAATCTCTTGATATTTCGAAAAAAATCTATACACTTTTAAACACTTGGTAATTCGAACAAAAAAATCATCGCTACGTAACAAAATGACGCGTTAATTCGAACATATGGGCGTCGAACACTCGACAATTCAAAGTTATCAGATTGCACAGAGGAACATTTTGAAACAAGTTCAAACTTACATTGTTGCACGAGCATTTGTCATTGAAATGAGTAGTTTCACACACTTCAGTTTGATTAGTTTAGTTCAGTTTTCGTTGGTTACCATTTTAAAGACTTCTTCCGAAAGACTAATAATTAATTCACATTATGTACATGTATATATGCAACTCTAATTTTTTAATTTTGTTAAAAAATTAGCAGTTAATAAATAATAATTGATTATTACTCAATAATTCGAACTTTCATATTTTTTCTCTCGAAAATTTCGAACCATTTGATATTTCAAACTCTCGTTAATTCGAATTTTTTGTGAGATCCCTTGAGTTTCGAATTATCGAGAGGCGACTGTATATAGATCATGTCCCAAATGATGTACATATTATGTATGATGATTTGAAGATCGGATACGATAGAGTAATATTTTAATATCACGGTTGGTAATATATTTTAAAATCACGGTTGATGACTTTAATAAAATGAAAAGCAGATAGAGTATAGAAAAATATGTATTCTTTTAAAATATGTATTTTTATTAATATAAAATATATAATATATTCTCCCTGCCGACACACCATGCACCAACATCTGGTGCACACGCTTGCACGGAAGTTTTCTTTGTTGTTCCTTTCCGCATGTTTCTAAAGACCTTCAAAGATAAGAGTCAGAATTCATGTGTAATTCCATAGTTTTAAAATAATTATTAATAAGAAAAGAGTACAGAATACACAAAGCAAACTTTATAAACATAAAATGACATGTGTTTCTTTCTTTTTTTTTCTCTACGTACACATCCTTGTTGCGTTATTCGTCATCGTAAATGTTACGTATCCACACATACACAAACAGAAATAGATATGGATGTCAAATGCATGATAATGACACCCCGTGGAAAGCTTTATTTAAAAACTGACGACGAGGGTAAGCGCAGTATTTATGCCCCAATGATATACATACAGCCTTGTTTTACCTTTTGTTATTTTTCGTCTTCTTTTCATTTATTGTTTATTTTTCGTATTGTTGTTTCGTTTTTCGTTCTTCCTTTTTTGTTTATATTCCATTTAGAACTTTTTATTTTGTTATTTTCGTGGAATCACTTCCAGTAAGAGAAAGACACCTGGCATGGTTCGCTTATAAAGTGATACTGACATGTTTGGGTGTAATTTCAAATGCCTCCGCACATTTTATTTAGATTTTATTGGTACAGTATTTTTCAGTAATTCCATTGCACTCAATTAGAACAATGCATGTTATTTTCATGCTTATTTCTTACTTGACCCAGACGATGGCAAGTATTTGCAACGCACTTAAATTGACAGAAAGTGTCAGTTCTTAATTCAATGTCACAGACAACGTTTATCTTTCATGCATTCTTTCTAAATTACAATCTCGAAATTTTGATATGAACACTATTGGTGCTTTATCATACCAACATTTTTGTGCATCAATAAGAGCAATAAAATAATAATTCACGACTTCCAAGATGAAACAGCAAACAATTTTCAATCGCTTTTTAAGTACATAATCTCTTTTTCTTCAGAACTCCCTTAATCATATTTTCTTATTAATTCAGATTCTTACCTTGAAGTATTTTAAAGCAGTAGATAATCTTTGAAATATTTGAAATATGGTATTCAAAGCCACTAACAAATTAATTTTTTTTTACTAATCAAGCGTACGTCGTCATGGACAATGAGTAAACAAATCGCAAATTATTTACCCTCTTATAAGCATATGAGTTTAATCCGTTAACGAATGAGATTAAAAAATATTTAGATATAAGAAAACTACTCAAATATATATGCGTTATCTCATATCAAAACCAAGCCGCTTTTATAATATAAATATTTTTTTCGTATTCCTGCATTTGATATTAATAACAGTGCATACCATACATCAACCGGTTGTATGATTTCTGGAAAATATGAATGGTTGTTGAAATTATTTTGAATCCGCCGCAAAAAACTCAAAATGACGGAGTCAATTTAAGGCGAAGTAAAAGAAGTTGCGACAGTTAAATGCAGTAGTCAGATTATATGTGTAATTAAAGGGATTGGCGTATATTATTATTTCTATTTTCCTATAAACTCTTCAAAAGTATCTAGTCAAGAGGTCTTTTTACAACAATTGATTTCAATAAGGCATTATTTTGAAGGCTTGCAAAATATAAATTTAACTATACATATAAATATTTTACTAATTTCAAATAATATTTTAAGAATCTAAAACCTATTTATGAATATGTTCTCCTGATTTCAAGATATTTAATAGCAAACTAGATGTTGATTCAAAAATGGAACAAATAAGACTTAGCAATTACAGTTTTTTCATTTCTTACGTATACAAATTAATACATTTATGGATCTTATCAACAAAAATTATATTAGTTTCGAACCTCTATTGAAGTAGAAATACACGGGGGGCGTAATAGTGACGCATTTTTGTTAAAAGTAAAGGTCCGTATGTATAGGTTATAAGAATAATAATAATAATGTAATAATAATGAAGCAGTCCGAGGAGGATTTGGGCCTAGTTTCTCAGCAACCACTTGTATTGTGCGCGCTATTGTTCTCTCATGTTTGGAGAGGACCTACAGTTTAATGCCGACTCCGAACGGCGAGATTGAAAAGCTTATATAAGCTTATAAAGTTATACTCCTTGAGCATTGTTATTACATAGAAAGAGGAGGAGCCGCGAACAATTTTGTTTCCGAAAAATTGTTGCTTACACTGGGATTTGAACGTAGGTTTGAAAGTCTAGTGCGATGGCGCCCACGTTTTTTGTAGGTAATAGCGCATTCGCATTCACCATTAGCAAAAAAAAACTTATTACCAATCGGACTTAAAAAACCTTTCATAATTAACACTATCAATGCTGTGATATGATATTAGTCAGAGTAAGAACTAGTCAGCTATAAACAAACAAAGTATTGCTTGCAGTACAATTCTTAATTAGTGAAGGAACTATACATACATCGCAACATCCGCTTCACCACATCTGCCATTTGGTATTTATTTATTTTGTGTGTACCCGTCAATTAAATTGATTATAGTGCTGAAGCACCCAATCCGTTAAGTTTTTTTTCCCCAACGGTGGGAGATGCTTTTACCTAGTAACGTAGAATAGTAGAAGTAGTGCACCCGTAACTACTTGAGTTACGATCATAAAAAGTATTTTCATTTCATCTCCTTTATATAGACAATGTGGAAACGAAGCAGAAGAAAAAAATTAGTTTTAAGGGAGAGATAGGGATAAGGGGGACTTAGAAGGGGATACAAAGGCACAATAACCCTCTTATTTGTCCTGACAAAAGCCGATTATCCATTCCGGCTATATGCAAAATGCAACAAACTACCTATACTAGAGGTAGCTGGCCACAAAAAGAAAAGTGCACTAAGAAAGAATTGAAAATCATCTCATTCCAACCCACCCCCCATCCGCTCCTACTTTTTTCCATTCACAAAAGGGATGCTTTGTCTTCCTTTATTTGTGCTTTTTTATTTAAACTTAATCCTTTTCTTGGGATGTATCTTGGGCAGTAATCTAAAATACTTCTTGCGTGTGCGTTCATATGTGCAGGTCGTGTTGGATGTCCACATTATATGTCGCCGGAAGTTGTCTCAAGGCGAATCTATGGTAAAGGATGTGATGTCTGGGGCGCTGGAGTAATGTTGCATGTTCTGCTGTCAGGGCGATTGCCTTTCCTAGGGTCGGGTAAGCGATTGCAGGACTCGATTGCACGTGGAAGGATATCCGTAAGTTGTCAGAACGGCATAAACGCATTTGTATTTGCGTTTGCCCCAGGTGGGAGTTGTGTTTGAATAAATTATAATCTTGGTCTCTGGTCTTCGGTTTTTCTATTCCTTTTAGTTTGAAGCGCCTGAATGGAAATCAATTTCTTCAACGGCTAAGGACTTGGTTATGAAAATGCTTGCCGCCAACTCACATCATAGACCATCGATAACAGAAGTCCTCGATCACCCATGGATGCGAGTAAATAACATTTTTGTTTCTTTAACTTCAATGCTTCATTACATCATTTCGTAAATACACTTTTATACTGAGTTGTTTTGTTTCGTAATTTAATCAAGGATCGAGACAAACTGCAAAGACAGCATTTGGCTGACACTGTCGAAGAGCTAAAAAGGTACAATGCCCGAAGAAAATTGAAAGGAGCTGTACAAGCAATTGCTGGTGGTATTGCGATGGATCCTCTGTTTGGTACAGACACTGACTCAAGTAAGTATTAGAAGAGTGAATGATTAGTTTATTCTTATTGTTCTATATCTCAATATCAATTTTTATACCAATCTCAGCCGTTTTGTACTTGTCGTACTGCAAGTAATTTCCTCAATTTTTGTGTTACTTTTATCCCATCTTATTCAGTCGTCTAGAAAAAACTGAATGGAATAAGAGGGATGCAGAACTGTCAGTTTTCATTTTTGGTTTACTTAGAAAGAAACGCGGACAATACTGAGAATACATAAAATAGCGGAAATACTCAACAAAGAAGAAATGTAAAATGAAGTTCTTTTCGAGTTTGACTGTGTGCTTCCGCAAAGGAAAGCTACGTATCCGTAATGTTTACGTAATGAATGCAGTGTATTTTAATTGGATTTCGACTGGTTTATATAGTAACGCTGCACTTGAACTTGTGTTTGGCAATTTGTCTATCTATTAACTGTGATTTAACGCGTTAAACTTTGACTTTGACTATTTGAAGGAGGGCGCCGTGGACGGCTGGGTTTAAGTCAACCTCGGACTGTAACGCCGCCTTTATTATTATTATTTTTATTATTATTATTATTATTACGAGTGGCAGTATTTTTCTTTTATGCCAATAAGCTTAATTTGATGATGCACCACTTTTTCTCCAAGTTGCATACATGTGTAGGTAAATAAGGAAACCTTAAGAAAATGTGAATAATATTATATTGAAGGATCAATAAGGCACTTATTTTGTATACAGTAAACCTGCTACATTTTTTCTGCAAGTTATGCAGGTTATTAAAAGCAGTGTACTTGTCAAACTAACAAGCTTTAATCAGACAACTTGGTACACTGGGACTCGCACTCAAACTAAACCACAGCAACAAGACATGAAAGTGACAACCTATTTAAGTTGCCAATACATTTCACATCATTGTTAATAATTAATAATTTCAGGAATCAGATACATAGTAAAGAGATTTCCAACTTCGCCCAGAATTACCCCTTGTCCATGGTAAAATTTGTGACATATGTTTCGCGAATTTTTTAGAAATTTTGTTTTTGCTTTGGTTTCACGCATGCTTTCACAAATTGCAAATTCATGAATTTACCAGAAAAAATCCATGGGATCATCACGAAAATGGCGGAAAATTCGTGGATTTGCCACGATTAAAATCATATTCTTAAGCTATGTTCAGACGATAGCCAGATCTGCAAATATTGTCAGGTTTACAAATGTTCTGACAATGACCTACAAATAAGCTGACAATAGCGATCTACCTTACAATGCTAAATTGTCAGTTCACACGGTTACCATATTTTGTCCCAAGCTCTGTAAATTTCATTGTCAGATGGTTTGCTTGACAATTCGTTGCCTGGCAACGTTGTTAGGTTGAAAATTGTCAGTTCACACGGTTGACAGACGTTCGTTAACAAAAAAAATTGCAGATTCGTAGACAGGCAATGTAAGCCAAATTATTATTTTTTTTTTCATTCGGTGCTGAGTGAGTTTTGTTTTGTTGAGAATTTTAACAAAATAATAAATTGATAAAATAATCGAAATGGAAAAAAGATGCACTTGCGATTGTTTTGGCCGCGTATGTATTGGAAAGCAGCGAGGAGGATGAATTGCCACAAAAACGTCGGCGTGTTTGGACGGAGGATTGGGTGGCCCGCTATCAGCAGGAGGGAAAAATTGTTTTTTGTATTGAGAGCTGAGGAGCCGGAATGTTATCGCAATTTTTTGCGTATGGGTTCCAAACAATTCGATGATCTTCTAGCTTTGGTGACTCCACACATCCAAAAGCAAGAAACAAATATGCGCTGGTAGTTCTTGAGGTTGCTATTAAAACTGATACGAAGATTCAACCATTTGCTCTTACAATCGTTGAGACTCATATTGATGCTATCAGCGACTTCCTGCCATAAAGCATCCTTCGGCATTTTGTATTCTGTGCATCCCACAAAATGCGTCGCGCCTCAATTTTGTTAATCCACCACTCAATGACCACTCACTCAACTTTCCTCCGATATGATTTTTGAAAGGCGAAAGTGGTAGAACCTCAATCGGACGAAATATTGGATCGTTTGCTTCCTTTCTTTCCATAGCCTTTGGATTTATTTTCGTGCTGAAAATATAGGTTTGAATAAAGGTTCAAATAACGAATAGTTTTTTAAAAGAGAGGTGTAGTTGTAGGTTTATTGACGTACACGGTACAAACAATCTCATATAAACGCTGTTAAATGAAATCAGGGGGCAAACAAGCTAGAAGTTGAATATCACTTTAATATTTGATTTCTGATGGATTTACAGATTATACATACATTATATCTATCTACATTACACCTATATGAAGGAGGAGAACCTTATCTTAAATTTCAGTGCCAATTGGGACAGCATCGGAAACACTAAACGAGTGGGCGGATGAAGAAGCTGGTCTTGAAGCCGTTCAAAGAGTTATCGATTCTCTTGATGACATATATGCACTTCAAGATACCTTTGTTGATCCAGAGGTTCTGAGAGAAATGTTGCGGGACAACAAACTCCACCAATTGCTTCAGGTATACCAGAGTTATTTTTTATTGTTACATTAGTTCTTGAAAAAAAAGTTTTCGAAAATTTAACCCATAAATTCGTTCCCAATATTCCTTTAAAATGTCTAATTTGCAATGAGAGACAGTGGGAACTATTGACCTGATGATTTGGTACAAAACTCACTGAACTATATTTACTTCTCAGCTTTACGATCGGATTAGTTGCACCGTGATGTCTCCATCGCGGGCTCCACCTGGAGATGCTGTGGTACGAAGCCGTGATATAATTGATGCTATTTCATCGTCATCGGGACACAAGTTTGCAAGGGAAAAATCTGAGCTGCTACAGATACTTGTATCTCCACACTTACAGGTGAGATTTTAATGCTTTCATAATAGTCAGAAAATCACAAACCCCAATCTTTCGCTAAATAATACCAAGTCTCCTTTGCATCTATCAATATACTTGCGAATATATTTCCTTTGAAACATAATCATTTATGTTACAATTTCCATAGAATAACTGACTTCTTGGCGGTAATAGAATAAAAAGCAATTTGTAAAAAGAAAATGTTCCACATCGTGATAGGGGATGAAGTAGTGAAGTGTATGATTTACGAGTTGTGAGTTCAAATTATATTATTCTCATGAGTGTTCACTTTATTCGAATATGTTTCATCGTGTCAGCAATATCTGCTTACATAAATATTGTTAAATGTCTAGTATTATGTCATTAACATTCTTGGGGGCTGTCGTATTTCATTTGTGTGCACTTGTACCCTCATGTAGGTAAATATTGTGTGGGTTAAGATATTTTCCTACATACGAGTATAAATGGTTTAGAAAAGGCATTCGATTTATTTCATTGACATTGTATGTACTTTTATTTTGATTAATATAATAATAATAACAATTAAAATAATAATAATTCTCTTTTTGGAATATCCTCATTCTTGAAAGTGGCTTAGTGTCGGATCAAAAGAAGTGTAAATAATGTTTTGTTTAAGTTATTAAAGAATTATTATTACATATTTTTCTTTGCAACTCAATTTACAGCGGCCAACAATGCTAGTGTTTTCCGTGGTTACTTATAATGATATTTGCTAATAAGCGCAGAGTCTTGGCGGGGTTATAAAGAAAGTGAAATAGCATATAGTATATACATAGTTTTAGAAAATAGTAGTGATATACTATTGTATATATCATGTATACATTCCATATACTATGTATATATGTTATAACAAGTCTATAGCTTAAGACAAACCAATAATAAGACAAGCTCGTAGAAACTTGTATGCAATGGTTTAAGTTTTTTCGAACTAATATCTGAGAGTCTGGAAAAAATCATTTCAATCAAATCAATCAATCATTCATATTTCTAACAGAAAATATGACAACTTGATAATGATGAAAAATAGGCCTGATTTTTTTTACATTGTTATGACGTATAACCCAAGAAGCCAGAAGTAAAAATCCGACATTTTTTTAAATTTTTAAAGATGGTCCAAACCCATTTTGGACTTCTACCTCCGAGGTATTAGGCTGTATGTACAAAAAGACGGAAATGCACTTAAAAAATAGCTGGAACCAGTTCTGCCAGTATTTTTAAATAAAATTTACACTCTGGAGAAGAAAACTTACTATTTCACTCAAAATTTACCACTTCCAAAAAATGTGAGCTATAGTGAGGTACAAATTTGTTCGCAAATTCGGAATTTATAAATA
Source organism: Myathropa florea (assembly GCA_930367185.1). NCBI lineage: Eukaryota > Metazoa > Arthropoda > Insecta > Diptera > Syrphidae > Myathropa > Myathropa florea. The sequence goes on along the minus strand of OV884003.1, from coordinate 132,302,240 downwards.
TTGTTTTTAAAAGGGGAACCGAATGATCTGTCATCTTAATTGTTGCATTATGCTCCGCGAAGAAAACTGTCAAATTTATTTAACCTTATTTCATTGTTGTATCTTTTAAACAATTCAATGTAGACACTAGGTGTTGGACTGCATTCGTATTCTTTTAATATTTGCTTTTAATATCAGCCACCCCTTGAACTCAGGGTATTCTAACCATAGATTAGTTAGAGAACACAAACAAACGGAAGGATATTTGTTTTAGAAGAAATTTACCCTTTTTTGTATGAAAATACCTTTTTACAAAATGAGTGGACTGAGATTTGGAATTTACCACGAAAAGGTAAATTTACCACAAACTGGCAGCACTGGCTGTAGCAAAAGAGTTCTCAAAGGAGAAACATTTCATCGTGTGGTAATAAAGGAATATGTGGTTTAATAGAGTTTTTTTGTCTTGAATGAACACGAAGTACCTAATATTAGAATACAGTCAAAATCGGGTATAACGATCTTCAAGGAACTGACGAATTTGGTCGTTATAAGGTCGCTGTGACCGATAACTCAAAGATAGCAGATAAAGAACGGAGACCCTCTAAACTGTGGCAACAACAGAGGGATCAGTCTCCTAAATATCGCATATCAGATCTCCTCTGCCGTCTTATGTAAGCGCCTGAAGTCCTACGTGAATAGTCAAATTGGTCAATATCAGTGCAGGTTCGGACCAGCGAAGTCTACCACCGACCAGATATTCACATTGCGACAGATCTTTGAAAAGACACAGGAGCTTTAAGTCGATACCCACCATCTGTTTATCGATTTAAGGCCGCGTATGACACTATTTAAGGAGACAATTTATACAGCGCATTGTCTAATTTTAGCATCTCTGCAAAGCTCGTTCGTCTTTGTAGGATGACGGGGGGGATTGGTCGTTTTTTTAATGTCATTCTTACGAAGATCTTGCGTAACTCAAACGTCAACACCAGAGACACCAACTTCAACAATAATAAACGCAAAACAAAAAGAATAGCATGTCAACAAACGGTAAGCTGTAACATATCCAAAATTCTATGTCGCACCAACACCTGTTTCGATTTTAGTCGTTATAACCAATATTTTATCTAAAAAATAAAAAAATCGGCGTTTGTAAGCGATATGTTGCTGTAAGCGATGTCGTTGTAAACGATTTGTTATTCAGTGGTATTATAATGGAGCTCAGACGGGACCTAAGAATTTGGTCGTTATAACCGATACGTCGTTATAATCGATGTCATTGTGAGCGATTTAGACTGAATATATATAGTTTAATAGACGCCACGATGTGGCGGAATAGTGCATTGATTACAGTTTGAGTTAAATCCACGAAAGGGGTTGAAAGTATTATTTGTGAACTCCAAGATCAACAACAGATTACATCAACAGTTATATTGGTAAAGAAAAACTTCACAAAATTAGAACTAGTATACTTCAATAACAACTCCAAGCGGTAATAAGTAAATAATATAACTTAAACACTTCGTGTTAAGTAACTAACCAAGAAAAAATATGCGCAAAACACTGTTTGCAAAAGTCTGGTAAAGCAGTCAAACTCATTGGTTTTGGATGTTTAATATTCTGTAGGGTACCCCTTTGCATGTAAAATAGCTGAAAGTCTTCTAGGCATGGATTTGGAAAGGGGTTTTTTAAGCCCGTCTTAATTTTTTCTTATTCTTTATGTAAAATTTCACGTTATATTATTTTTTTCCCAACTCATCCCACAAATTTGCTATAGCTCTGAATTATTGAGTGATTACGCTTCGTAATCTGACAAATTTTCAGGATTTTCTTTCTTCTTGCAACTCAATAATTATTATTCTCTCAGAAATCTCTATTTTTTGGTTTTTTGAATTGAAACTTGTAGAGGCAGATTTTATGTACAAATTAAAATGGGGATTTGTTAGTTTTTAAAGCGGTGGGCATTTATTTGCTTTAAAAAACTTAATAAAGATGCACTGTACGCAGAATTATGCAAGCACTGTCTGTATGCATTGATATACATACAGTTTGTCAAGAAAGTGTTTACACAACGTAAAAAAACAGGAAATTCTACTTTCGCATTAAAAATTAAAGTACTTCCAGTAACTTAATTGAACATTTTCTTTTGCTAGTTCATAAAACTACATATTTGAAAATAGGTAACATAAAAAAATGCTTTATTTCACTAAACAATAATGACAAAAATTACAAAATGCAAAAAGGGACGAACTTTGGACTGTAAAGAAAGTGTTTACACATCCTATTTCAATTCGCTTGCGCACTACATGAACAGTTTCATAACAGTACCGTTATAGTGGTTTTTGATTTTTTGTCTTATGACAGATGTACAAATTTGAAAGAAAAAATATTTATTGGTATTTTAGCTGTTGAAAGAGTGTTGTTCGTAATCATGTTGTTATTGATCAGTTGCATACAATATGCCTGGGAAAAGAAGTTTTGAAGTGAAGCAATTGGTTTAGTACAACCATTACAATGGCAAATCTACAAATCTGTTCGGCTTATCTAAAAAGACAATTTATAATATTATAAACCGAGCAGAGCGTGAAAATAGTTAAGAGGTTATTGCAACAAAAGGAAGGCCAAAAAAATATCTCATTGAAATGAGCGCTGCCTGCTAAGAAAAGTGCACGAAAACCCCCAAACATCAGTTAGAGCCTTGTCCAGAGAGATGGACCAGAAATCTCGAGTACAAGTTTCTCACGAAACTATAAGACAAGTGCTTCTAAAGCATGAGTTTACATCGAGAGTTGCAAGAAAAAAACCACTGCTTTCGAGTAAAAATATTTAAGAACGCTTTCCGTTTGCTACAGAGTATGGCATTCAGCGAAGCGAATACTGGGACGATGTACTATAACGAAGGACCTAGCAGAGTGTGGTACAAGCCCTTAAAAGTCTTATCGAAAAGGAATATAATTCCAACCGTTAAATTTGGAAAGTTATCTGTGATGGTATGGGGGTGGATTTCGAGCAAAGGTGTCGGAGACTAAGGCTTTATTGAAAACACCATAGGCGCAAAGAAATACCTGAGCATTTTACAAGCTCATTTGCTCAGCAGTTCTAACAATTTTGGATTTAATGGCGGTGATAACATCAGAAAACCAAAATTAAAGTTTTATCAAGATAATGACCCGAAACGTAAAGAACTTACGGTTAAGACATGGCTGCTTTATAACGGCACCAAAGTACTGGATACACCTACTCAGAGCCCAAGTCTTAATCCTATAGAAAACTCTTGGGCCCATTTGAAGAAGAAAGTGGCAAAAATGAACCCGAAAAACCGAAACCAATTGATGGAATACATCAAAGAAGAGTGGGAAAACATTCGAACCAATTATTACATAAAAAAAAAATGATTGGGTCAATGACGAATAGGTTAAAGGCTGTTATTGATGCACCAAATATTAAAATAATAATTTAAAACATGAATTTTCTTGATTTAGCTTCTTTTTAATTAGTTTAGCTTGTAATGTAAATGTGTGTAAAGACTTTCTTGACAGTGAAATTTTCGTTCATTTTTATGTTTTGTTATATTTTATGTTGTTGCTAAATGAAATGAACTATTTTTGTATGTTATTAAATCTTTAATATGTAGTAATATAAGTTGTACCAAAAATATTTGGAACTGGAACCACATATATTTATAACGTGAAAGTAGAATTTGCTGTTTTCTTACATAGTGTAAACACTTTCTTGACAAACTGTATATTCAAGTGTAAATACAGACGCCAATATAGAATATAGAATATCGGTTGCTATAGAGCTTATACTTACGGTCGCAAATACGTACATTCAAGATATATAACCGTTATAATTTTGAATATTTAAATTGTATTCAGCTGGCCTGTTCACAATAGCCGCTGAATTTATGTGTCGTCAAAAGCCCATTTCCCCGCTAGAAGTTCGTCTATTTTCCACTAGTGGTAAAAATGGCGCAAGCAGCATACTTTCACAACCATTGCCTGGAACCGAATTTACTACCTCACTCCCACGTACGTGGGTGGTGAAGGATTGACTGGTGTACCACGTATCCTATGCAAACTAAAGCCATGTGCTAATATTGCGTATTTATGAATATGATGATGATGCAAAACTTTTTTCGCCATTTTCCACAACTGCAGTTGATGGCATACTATTCGTCCAAGCATCTCCCGAATGCATTTGTAGATGTGCAGTGCATCCCCAAATAAATTGTCTAGTTCCTTGCACATCCGCAAGAGGCCCATTCTAGTTAAACATTTGTTATTTGTTTTCGTTCGGGGTAAAGAATTTGCCTCCAAACACCAGTTGTTGGTGAAACAGCCGACATCCGTCATCCTTGTCGTTCATTGCCGTTGAGAAGAAAGAGAAAACTATGTAAATTTGAAAGAATCACGTGCTCGATTTTAATGGAAAGTTGACTTGCAAGCTATTCGCGCGGTATTATGCTTTTAATAAAGATTTCACAAGTTATCCCCGTCTGGCACTAAGAACACTATCTCGAATTGAGCGTTGCGAAGTGTAAAGCAAACTCCAAGGGATTTAAGTACCCACGAGAGTGAAAGGAAGCTGCGTTCGAAGTAGCCTCTTTATTCGGATTAAAACGATGACCTAGTTTGTCTTGCTCAGATTTGAGCTCCATTTAATTTTCAGTCTACCCTGTGCCTGTGCCTGTACTCTTCTGGTGTGGTGGTGATGTGATCCTGGTGGTTATCGGATATGAGACGGGGAAGTGTGTTTTGAAGTGTTTATATGTTGTTGTTTTTTTAAAGCGCTGGGGGAATACATATGTTTGACAACAAAGGAAGATAGTGTGCGCCAATTCGCATTGTTTGTAAAAAGTGAGGCCGCGGTTCATTTTGTATGGTTTGGCGTAAAGTGTCTTCTCGTGAGGGACGGCATGAATGTGTCACTGTCAATCGGGTGCCCATTAACTATGCCGCCAAGTGGGTATCGAATGGAAGAATCCCCTACCGACTCAGCTTCACCAACAGAACAGTGGATTGGCTCGGAGACAGCTCAATTTATTCCACCATATATCATACGTTATTACAACAACCTGCATCAAAAGGTAAAGGCCTAAATGATGCATTCTTGTGTGGCCTTCCCTGAGGCTCTGCCGCTGGCGTGCCCTGTCACAGCTGACATCATTGCGCGCAAGGAATAATAATCACGTTATATTTATACAATTCATCCTATTCACATGCCGTTCAGAATATTCATTTCCTATGTCTGTCCTTGACCTATGCCAGCAGCTGATTGCATTGTTGCTGGCAAGCTACTGGTATCTGTTCCAAAGGGAAGCAACCGTTGAGAAAGGAGTGGCATTGGAGGAGAATTTCTGTGATATGTTTCTATTAAAATTTCGTTTGGTTAGTTTTGCACACATTTTTCTTATGATGTGATGATCTGTTTGGCCTTAACACAAATATACTTCCTTACATTTTCACATATCCTCACATTCGTTCATGTCTCTATTCATTCTGTTCAAAAATTAAAGCCAAATGTGTTGACAATCAAACTAATGGATGATTGTCGCATTGGGTACAGAACTCTTATAACAAGTTCAGCCGGCCAGCAAAGGGAAGCCTTACCGTCGACCACAATACGTAAGTGGTGGTGACCAATGGGAATATAACTGTAATATATTCGTGGTCTACATTATGGGATTGTTTTGTTTTGTTGATTGGGTGACCGTGATAACACCGCAATGGGAACTCTATTGAATTTTAGTGACATTCGACTTCTGCAAAGGACATGAAATTCCTAATTAAGATCCATAATTAAAATGAAAAGAACACAGGTCACGCTACGTTTGATTGAATTTTATATTTCAATGTCACTTAGATATCGAGAGAAATGCCCATTCAATTGTGAATTCATTGCTTTCGAGTTGTTATAAGTTCTTGGGTTCTGACATAGCGAATATAGTTCTTGTCAGCCTTGGACTACTTTCCTTCTGTTTGCACTTTGTGGGTATTCACTGCGGCATTTTTAGGTTGCATCAATACATTTTTTTTTTGTTTTATCTTATATTGGTGTTTTTTTTAAGTTTTGAACATATCACTTACAAATGGACTGTCGAGTGATCACAAAGTCAGATTTTCATTTTAACCGTGTTTTGTACCAATTGTGTTCTTTCGGGGCATTATTTGCTTTTGGTGCACTGATGCCGTGGCAGGTGAAGTTCACTATTAATCTATGCATAAAATGTATATGTATTCAAATACGATTCTCGTTACTTTACAAAAATCTAGATGCACCTAAGTACATACAAATGTAGGTCCCTTAGTATGAACTCAAAATTGATTTCATACTGGTGCATCTAATGTATGTATCATATGAAGTCATAGGAAAGCAATAGCCCTCAGGTACATGGTTTAATTATTTAGAATACCGGTTGCTATAGGAAACTAACACATGTTACCCAGGATAACAAATCGTTGTATGGATATGTAATTTTAAGCATATCGATCAAAATATGAATATTGTTGTTCCATTTTTAGCTCAAGGCTCGTTTGCCACAAATTTCACAACACTGATTTGACCGGTAACAAGTTAATGAATTGCAACTGCTGTCTAGAATATCCACACATTCATTACCTATGTACGCAGACAAACCACGTTGATGAAAGATATATGATTGGATTATTTTGATTGAAAAGTATCTCACAATTGGGTGGTGGTGGTCATTTAGACATTACAACTGCGTACGTTCTGGAGTCCTTTTTTATTGAATGCAGTATCTACTCATCTATTGGACATGTTCTCTTTCCAACTACACGTAGTAAAATGGGAACAGAACCACTGTTGAAAATTAATACCAGCACATATATATAGTAATTATAGAATAAGGGTGTAAACCAGACCCCCAAGGTTATCCGATTTATAATTCAGTTGAATTAATTAACACGCTGCCTGACCAACATTATTTTAGATTCGGACGGATCTGCAAACACATTACGGGGTTCACATCTCTGGTTAATTAAAATTTAATATTTGTTGTAGCATTTCCAAATCAATAGTGTATGAGTTTCCCGAACTGGAGAATTGCTGCTTTGATTGGAAATAAATTGCCCATCGGGATTTTTTGGCCCTGGCTTTATGCGGGACACCGATGGAATTCGAAATTAAACATTTTTATTTCTGTGGATCCATAATTTTACGCGGAATATCCGACAAAAAAATATCGCATCGTATGAATTCACCTGGAACTGCGAATCTACATATTTGTTCAAAATATTCTCCACAATGGTTTTTAGAACAATTATTAATTAAGTGGAATAAGAAAGCGTTTCCTTAATAAGTCTTCAAAAAATTAAGTATTACTAACGGCGCCTTTGGTATTGTAGCCCAAAATAATATATAACATTTACTTTTGATAAATCGAAAATAATGCAGTGCTTATGCAGCTTTTCACTATTAACTTAGGATGCCAGTTGTTTAGCTACGTAATATATCATTGTAATTACGTAAATTCCAATAGGATGTATAACTAGCATAAGAACGCCTTGCAGTGAATACCTTGCTTCGTATGTCGGGAAAACTTTTTCCAATAATATTCCTTTTACGCGAACCACCTTGTATTTTAAAATAATTTTTCCCCAACTTTGCGGCTATATTTTTTTAGATTATATGGCTATAGTATTATTCGAGTGCAACGAAGTCAAACGTTGAGGTGTTTTATCCAAAAGCTAAGGTTATCTTGCACACTATTTTTAAATCGAACTTGTTTCCAACTGTTCCATCACAACCCGTGCTTTAATTAATAAACTATTAATTTTTCCTAAAAAAAACTTTATTAATGTATTTTCTTATATTTTTCATCTACTTGCAGGTATGACATCAAAGAATTTTTTGTTTTACACCAGTAAATGGTATTCGCATCTTTTATTGAAAATGTCTTGCAAGTCTGCATTTATAAGGTACGAGCTTTTACTCATCAAATAACAACAAGTGTGGTTTTTTTTTAAATCATTTAGGTGTAGCTTTCGAAATGGAAATGTTGTATGTATATAATGAAATGAAAAGTTTTCCCTTGATCTTGTAAAGAGACTGGGAATCATTTACCTAAGTAAACATCTACTCAAGACGTATATAGAAGTAATTGAATATTTCCTTCCCAGATAATATCAAGGAGTTGATGTTTTGCGCGTTTTATTTTTCAAGAGCATGAAAACAATGGAGCGTGAAATTAAATAAATATCCTTACATTTTTTTTAATAAATTAACTGAAAGTATATTGATATTTTCACAGGGGGACAATTATGTACACATTTCATTTTGTTTACCAATGTTTAATAGGTAGATTGCCTTTATACAAATTAACTTGATTTTATTTCTTAACAATAATAATAATGATGGTAGATGGACTTGGGCTTAGCCTCATCATCCACTGGTATTGTACGTGTTATTGTTCTCCCATGTGTGGAGTGGACGTACAGTTTAGTAATCCGAACGGCGAGATTGAGAAGCTTTTTTTACACAATACTCTTTCAGCATTGTGAGCGATACAAATGAGTTGAAGTCAATTTTGTGTTTGAAGAATTGTTGATTATGCTGAGATTTGAACCTAGATTGAAAATCTATTCCGTAGGAATCGATGCATACACCCATTACGCCATTACCCATCGAATAGACAGATTTTCATAAGACGAAAAGTCTATTCAACTAAAGCCGGAAATGACAAAAAGTTTAGCATAATATTTGCAAAGGTATTGTAATTAAAATAAACTGGGCAAGTGCGAGTTGTACTCGCATGGGTAAGGTTCCGTCGCATAATTTTGATGGATGATTTCTGAATATCAAACGACATTTCCAAATTATTTCAGTTGAATTTTCTTCTAACTTCAACCCAAATGAACCCTTCATTCATACATTCATACATCCAAACAAACGTTTATCCATACATATTCTTATATCTCTATCGAAATTTATCCAACGCAAAAAATCCCTTCCATCATACACATATCCAGTCACTGCTCACGCCTGCGGTGTGTGTGTGTTCATTTCTATTGGGCATTTAGGGGTGAGATCGAAAAGATAACACTCATCAACGAACAACTCTATTCGAACACAGCATGAAATTTATGTGTGAAAATGAAAATTGTTATCATTTTAAATCTTAGATATCTCAAAATTTCAACATAAATCAATACTTTAAAATTTATCATTTCTTAATGCTTTGATGTCTTCAAAACTGCGTTTCCAGATCTTCAAAATGCACATGTCGATGATTAACCGTTTTGGCCAATATCTCCAAAACCATTAAGGCCAGAATCGAAATGATTTTAAATGAAAGTACTCAATGAAGCCAAGTTTTTGTGATTTTTCAGATTTTTAAACTCTTTGGTTTAGAAATGGCAAGGGGGACGCATTTAAAAAACACTTTGGAGCTCCATATTTTCCAAACGGTATTTTGGATAAAAGTGTTGAAAGAAACCTCTACCTCATTTCAAAAGATCTGTCGATGGATATATAACTCAATGGGGTGCGATAACGTTTCAAAATTAATGGCAACTTCACCTGTACTGGAGCCACTCCCAAATGGCCCCACTTTTTAAATTTGGGTGCATGGGCAATGACATCTAGGTCTAAAGTACTTAATTCCAAAATTGCATGCCGATATCTTCATAAACTTCGGAGATAAAAAAGTGTGACAGACACGACGGACGGACGGACGGACGGACAGACACACCGAAATTATAAAGGTTCCGTTTTTGTAGACGGAACCTTAAAAATGGAGCGTAAATTACCTGGGATAGTATTCACACTTGATCGTTTGGTTTATCTGGAACGCTGTTTTTAGGAGTGCAGTTTCAAAAAGCTGTGTCAGTGTCAAATTTTATGAACATCGTTGCGAGTTTTTCCATCATTACCAGCCGTTTACTGCACGGAACAAGAGAATGTTAAAATATTATATGATATAAGCACGACACTCTAAGGGTTCTTAGGGTTCCGTCTACAAAAATAGAACCTTTATAGTTTCGGATGGAAAGTCCTTCTGTCATGTCTGTCACACAAATTTGGCTTCAACGAATATGTACATTGAAATCATCACCTGTAGAACTCAGCGTAAGCATTAAGAAATGATAAATGTCAAAATATCGATTTATGTGCAAATTTCGAGATACACAAGTTTTAAAATTTCAAAGATTATCATTTTCACACAAAGATTTCATGCAGAGATCGACCACTCGACACGATGATGAGCGTTATCTCTCACGTTCATTTCAACCCCTAAATGACCAACAGCAATGTCTGCATAGCAGGCATGAACAGTTATTGGTTATATTAGCGATTTTCTGTGTTAGATAAATTTGGAAAATATATATAACATTTTTAAATTAAGGTTTGTTTATATGTACATATATAGAATTAAATAATTGATTTGGAATGAAATTAGAAGATAATTTAACTGAAACAGCTTAAATTCGTTATTCAGAAATGCTTCTATTGCAGTGCGAAGTTGCCATGCATGTGCATTTTTATTATTAGTGTTCACGTATATTTAAATAAATTGACTGCAATATACGATAATGAGTAGGTATGTCTCTAATCGATGTCAGTAAGGACGGATTTTGCAATCCATGAACTTTGCTTATATTTCTGCTTTCAAATCATTAAACACCAGCCAATAACTTCAACAACAACTTCTTACAACTGCAGCAAATATTAACAATGTTTAATCTTCACATTCTTCGAAACCGGTCTAATAATATAGTGAACATAATATATTATTAGAAATAAATTAAGAGTAATGAAATTAAAAAGGAATCAACCTGCTAGGGAAATAAAGGATTAATGATATCTTTGGAAATAAAGTAGTCAAGTAGTAGAGACAAAAGCACGTGAACATATTTTACATTTATGTATTCAACCTTGCTCAGGTCGTGGAGAAATCTTCCTTCCCCCTTGCAAGACCCTGTTGTGAAACTGATTCGATAGAAGTTACACGCATTAGTAATAATGCTTCAAGTTGTCATATAACTGAAAGTTATATATAATTTAGAAGCTATGTTTCCCGGGTGTTTGTGTGGTTAATATTTTAGTCCATAATACACACCGAACCCAACCTGTCTATGTCTGCTAGCGCTTTTTTGGAAACAATGCCAGCTAAAGTTTTGTTCAACAATTATTGAAACAACGAAAAAGTCGAGTTTACTTAGTTTTGGTTTAAATTACTTTCGTCAACCTGTGGGTGGGTGGTTTCGATTGAAAACTTTCAACGCACATGGTGAACTTTGGAATAACAATTATTCTTTAATCGCTTACGACTTAGAGCAAATGCCTTTCTAACATGATTGAATATTTCACTCTGTGAAATGGCAATAGATGTGTAGGATAAAATAATATAATTATCATTCAACAAAAAATTTATTTTCAAATTTTTCACGAAGTAGGGGAGATCGGGGAAAAATTCGATGGTCCTCTCTTAAACCTGCAAGGTTTCAGCGTAAGTGACTTCAGGTAAGTCAGCGAAATCTTTTTTTTTTTATTTGGAAATCAACTTCCAAATGCACCAACCTACCCTGACCTTGGCGTTAGTTGTAACATAGGCTGGGGCATGTTCTAACAATAATTTAAAAAAACGCGAATGATCTTTTTCCAGAAATGTTTAACCTATTTTTAAAAGATAATGAACAAAAGATGAATCTTAGTTCAATGTATGCTTCGTATGCTTCGTGTAACCCCGAATGAATAACTTTGTACATTTTATATGGTCCCACGTTTTGTATAACATGCATTGGACGGACCCACTTCTTATCGAGCAAGCCCTCTGAAAATGATTCATAGCAAATGAGGCACACATATTGCTCATTTTCTTCCTCAGATGAAAAGCTAACAACTTTTTCTTCGTCTGTCTCTTTGGTTTCGTTTTTGCTTTATTTTCGCTCAGGTATTTCTTTCTCTCCTAAAATGCTTGCTTTTCCCTTTTTCATTCGTTGGTCTTCCTTTGTATAAGGCCTAACATCCTCTGAGGTAAAAGTAAAAACAATCGGCTCCGAAACAAAATGAAAGGAATAAGTTGTTACATGTCACATCTTCATTTTCTTGAGACTGGCGCCCCGTAAAATTTATTAAATGACGTTGAGGTTTTAATTAATATTTCCGAACAATATATTGAAATTGTATTTTTAAAAAAAATCGTTTGATATTTATTGATTATTTAATCACCCATTTTGTACTGAGCGCCATTCTGAAAATTCTTTAAACAAAAAACATCAATATGTCCCTTAAATTTTTTTTAATTATCATAATGCTTCAAAATACTTTATTTTATGTAAGTGTAATTTACATTTGTCTATACATACTTGAGTGTACAATGTATGTCACTGTGTAGCACCACAAAAACTGTAATACATTCATTTGAAGCTTAGGTTCCACTAAATGGAAAACATCCACAATGTAACTAGCATTAACTGTGTTAAATTATCATGTTGGAATCAAGAACTGTCTTTCCATAATTTATCCGGAGTCATCTCACCAACGGCAACTGCGCATGTTACTTCTTGTTTAAGAGTGAGAGGCCATTCCAAATATTGTAGCATTTCATTTCTAGCAGGTTCCCGTGCGCTACGTGTTTCTATCCCTTTTGCACTGACAAAATGAACACCTTTGTTCCATGGTTGCCATAGAAATTTAAGCTTTACCCCACCATCTACACCCATGGCAACCCATATGTATCTTTCACTGCAGCCCATGGCTGGTATCATAATTTCTCCAGCTTCCGTTTCGTTTCGCATCTCATCTGTCCTTGCACAATCTCAGTGCGGGTAATAATCAGCTCCAGCAACACAAGCTCATACTATTCGTCCTGTGTGTACATCACCATCTTGCTTTTCTCCATAATTCAACAAATATATGGACCAAATCCTGCCAGTACATCGCGAGCCCTTGACTTGAAAGGGTACACCCCAGAACATCACAAGGATTATCTAGTAGAGAGAAAGCACAATCTACATACAGCACATAAGTAAAACTTAAAGAGGACCTCTAAAAATCGGGCCACCATATTACAATGTAGTGGAAAGCAACAAATCTTTGTCCTCGTTTAAACGAGAAGTCATCGCCGGCCAAATAGCATACGAAATCTCTCCCATTCCACTTTATAAATGCCGCAGTTTAGTTTAATATTTCACATTAGAATTTGTCTTTTTCAATTCCTCCTTAATTGACGACCAGAATTTTGCATATAATTTACAAAATTATGAAATTCAAAGTGTTTAGTGTTAACAACAAATTCCTGAACGCGACAGCATACTCTAGATGAAAAACATTTTTTTCTTTCTGTTCGCAACGCGCTTGTTATACACACGCGATTTATATGTACGTATCTATCCTGCAGTAGCCCGAGCTAAAAATCACCTCAATCCGTAGTAACAAACATATTTTCATTTAGTTTCCTGAAATTTGTACATCGTCAGTGAACTTCGAATATCATTTTCCAACACCCACAGGAGAGTGGGATACCAGCAACTACGTCCTTTTTTCGCGAAAAATAAGAAAATACGTGGAAGTACAGAAGATACACGTACATACATCATCGTCGTCATTATTGTCGTCTCCGTTCAAAGAAACTTTGTGTTTGTGTTTAAAACTTAATTCCTTTTTCGTTGCTCAGCAGTGTTTTTATACGTGCATAACCCATAAATTGAAATAAAAACCTTGAAGTTTGGAGAAATTGGCTTTCGCTGTAAGTGTATTGTGAATTTTTTTTCTTTCAATCATTATTTCTTTTCTCCGTGAATCCATCTGTAAGAGCCAACAATTTTATCTCTGCATAAGCATCTGCATTAATATAATTTTTACTTCCTTGTCGCACATTCATATTTTTCGCTACTGATTTTTTATTTTATTCTGTCTCTCTCTAGTCTTTGGATAAAAAACGTCACTTGCGTGATAGCTCGGTCAGTTTTTTTTTACAATCGTAGTGACGATTATTTTTTTGTGAATTTATTGCAATTAATCGCCCTCATTGTTGTCTACTGATCGGTATTAAGTGCTTTAATTTTATAGAACTGTTTATGTTGGTAATGACGTATTTAAATTAAGATACCAATGTAAGCGAACTGAGGCAGTGATTTTTAATTGAAATCCTGGCGTTTGCGACGTTTAATCAAATATTAATCGCGATTAATGTAAATAGTGCGGACTATCTATTTAAAGAATTTAATTAAACCAAATAGTTGTTGCTGTAATGCAGGCATATGTTTTTTCAATGACATCCGAACAAATGATAATTGCATAAATGTGTACATATTAACGAAAATGAAAACGATGTCGATTTATTTCTTACTCATCCGCAAATAATACAGCCGCGGAAGATTTAAGTTCCTTAAATCCGAATAGGATTTATATATGTTTTAGAGTTTAGACAATTGATTTATTTTGTAAATGTTGTAAACCATTTCACAAACTTTTGGGTTTTATTTCGAATGAGTAATTTTATTTATTTTTTATTATTTAAAAAAAAATTAAGATACTCATTTTAACAATAATAATTTAAAAAATTAAACAACTTCAAATCATGGCAGGTTAATAATAGTTAATTTTATAAAATTAATTTGATGACGAAGGCTTTAATTTTTATGTAACCGAATTTAGTGTTGAGCCACATGTTCCTTGCCAGAAAGCCTTTAGACGTTACTAAATCAAATTGAATATCTTCTGTTGCCAAAAAATTTGACAGTGATCAAATTTATGTCCGCCATGAAAATAGAAATTTAACATAGCAGCTGATAACATCTTAGAAAGAATTTAATGGCGGTTCAAGGAATAGTTTTAATTTCTTGAGGAAACCCACAAATGAATCGTTTAATTGCCAAAAGGTATAAGCAATCTTGTAAAAAAGTGTATTGTTTTTATTGCAATAAACGAATAAGTAATCAATAATTGTGTCATATATCAATTGTTGTTGTGTTGTTTAAAGATAAAAGCAAATCCTAAATTGTATGACGTAATTAATTCAAATTGATTTATTTATTTGTTTCATACTTATTTTAAATAAAAAAAATGTTTGCACTAAGAACACACATTTAGAACATTTTTGTTCATGTGCTTATAGCGTTATTGCTTCGCAAAGTCGCAGCCATGACCCCATTTCTAACATTGCATACCAAGAGAACAACTGACCTTGACAAGCTTTGGTTTATTTTAGATAGGATTGTGATCCATACAACTTTTTATATTTTTTCAGATTATATCATAATCTTTTACTGTGGCGATTCCTCCATTAAAACGAAGTTAACTTACATAAATGTGGGCTAGTTACATTTTTGGAAATTTAGCTTGTGACTAGGTACCAATCACCCAAATGAAAAATCTGGAAAATAATAAAGTAATAATAATAATGGCGGCGCTACAGTCCGAGGTGGACCTGGGCCTAGCTTCTTAGCAACCACTCGTGTTGTGCGTGCATGTTCTCTCACGAGTGGAGGGGACCTACAGTTTAATGCCGACTCCGAACGGCGAGATTGAGAAAATTTTTCTAGACAGTTATACTCTTTGAGCATTGTCAGCGACTCGAAAGAGGTGGCTCGCAAGAGGTGGAGCCGTGAAAAATTTTTTTTAAAATTGTTTGTCTGAACTTGGAATCGAACCTAGACTGTGAAAGTCTAATGCGCATGGGTCGACGCACGAACCCACACGGTCACGGCGCCCATAATAATAAATTAATAAATTAGACTAAATAAAAAAAGGATGGATGGGGTGATGGGGTGACTGAATGGCGCGCAGTTGGTTATGTGCCTTCCCCAAATTAGAGGGGTCCCAAATTCGAATCCCAGTGAAATCCCATCTTGCCGTTGGGACCAAATTAACGGCAGTGGAGTAGGTTGCTACCTGACAGTACAATGGACCAGTTTTGAGTCTGAGTGCACCAGTGTAGTGTTTCAAAAAAAGAAAAAAAAATAAGAAAAGAAGATTGTTCTACAACATTTTTTATAAAAATTTAGGTAGTACAGAAGATATTTTTTTAACACTTTCAAATGTTATGATTTCTTATAGTGTTCACATCTATAAGAGACAAACAATCATTTTTACGAACGGAGTTAACACCGCAACTTGTATTTTCATTTACCATTGGTTTTGATCTGTTAGCACCTGTTAACTGTTACGGAAATGGAAGTTTTTTCTTATGTACCACATTGAAAGCAGATAAAAATAGTAAATAATCAAGACAAGCGGTTTGAACATATGTTGGTTTCATACTGATTGCACAAATATATAGTACACATATTTTATGGCTACATACATATGTAGCATCTCTCTCTTACGGGTATTTGCATATGCACAACCGACAAAATAACAACATGCATAAAGAGAAGGGTGCAGAGCTGACCGATTTTGTATTTAATATGCATACTTCAGCAATAAATAAAATGTTATTTGTATGCAACATTTATGAGAAAATGTGAGACTTTTACTACATAATTTTGACCTATTACATATCTAGAATGTTAACATTGATTCAAAGTGACAAATTGGTTTCAAAACAAAAAGCGCTAAAACCTAGAAAAATCTTTCTCTATACGAATTGTCCTATATTATACACAAGTAACACCTTTTCCCGGTATACAATGAGGATATTTGGATGGCAGTGTATAGAGACAAAATTTTATCTTATATTTAATGTATTGTCAGTAGTAGAAATCGTATCTTTGCAGCCCATAAGAAATGTAAATGCTAAATCGAACACCAATTTTATTGTCGGCAGCTTTTTACTACTATACATTTTACTTTGTTGATTTCAGGAAAAAAAAACATTCAGTCGTAAACTTTTTTTTTTTTGTTATTGATTGTAGAAGATAAATGTTGGTGAAAAACATGTATGTATTTATCAAAGAAACAGTTTCAACCTCTCTCTGATCTATATATATCCATTTAGATATTCATGTGTGTATGTCCCTATGAAGGCTTATCTGTTGCTTTCAAAGTGCCTATTCAGATACTAAATTAATTTGAACATATTTGCTGTAGGAAGTAATGAATAAACAGACTGAAGGACTGCAGTGTTCTGTCAATTTGTAGATAGAAACCTAAAGTGAAAACTTTAATGAAATAGTCAAGCACGCGAAAGAATTTGATGAAATAAACAATTCCGCACATTAAATGTACAGCAAAATAGAAATGCACTTGTTAAATAAATTAATTCCTGGTCAATGCCCAGTCCAGATCAAATCCTAATGCCTTTGATCTGTACCATAGATACATATGTATATACATAGACAATTGGTCATTTACGTACATTCAAGCACAAACAGATTTCCCATGGCTAGTGTCAAGAATAATTGGATTTGAAATATAATTATTTTAAGTAGATTGAAGCTACACAATTTTTCTTTCATGGTAGAAAAATTAGTAAAAAAATTGAGGTAAAAAATATTTTGCTGAAGGATTTCGTGTATATACAAAAAAGTAATTGTAATTTTGTTGTTTACGATTATAACATCTCAGACAATGGATACTTAAATAGTGTTAATTATTTAGGGGCATTAATAAATTATCTGTGGCGAAGTGGCGTAGTGGGTATATGTGTCGACTCTTACGTACTAGACTTTCAGTCTAGGACTATAAAAAAATGCGTATGTAGAACACAATATATTGAAAAGGGAACACACACAATGTAAATCTCAGAAAAAACATGTGTGAAGGATCGCACAGTGCAACTTGCGAGTACATAGTTTACGTGGTATCGCAGTTGGTTTTGAAGGATCAGTATTTTTTCATGTTTGCTGTAGGAAGTAATGAATAAACAGACTGAAGGACTGCAGTGTTCTGTCAATTTGTAGATAGAAACCTAAAGTGAAAACTTTAATGAAATAGTCAAGCACGCGAAAGAATTTGATGAAATAAACAATTCCGCACATTAAATGTACAGCAAAATAGAAATGCACTTGTTAAATAAATTAATTCCTGGTCAATGCCCAGTCCAGATCAAATCCTAATGCCTTTGATCTGTACCATAGATACATATGTATATACATAGACAATTGGTCATTTACGTACATTCAAGCACAAACAGATTTCCCATGGCTAGTGTCAAGAATAATTGGATTTGAAATATAATTATTTTAAGTAGATTGAAGCTACACAATTTTTCTTTCATGGTAGAAAAATTAGTAAAAAAATTGAGGTAAAAAATATTTTGCTGAAGGATTTCGTGTATATACAAAAAAGTAATTGTAATTTTGTTGTTTACGATTATAACATCTCAGACAATGGATACTTAAATAGTGTTAATTATTTAGGGGCATTAATAAATTATCTGTGGCGAAGTGGCGTAGTGGGTATATGTGTCGACTCTTATGTACTAGACTTTCAGTCTAGGACTATAAAAAAGTGCGTATGTAGAACACAATATATTGAAAAGGGAACACACACAATGTAAATCACAGAAAAAACATGTGTGAAGGATCGCACAGTGCAACGTGCGAGTACATAGTTTACGTGGTATCGCAGTTGGTTTTGAAGGATCAGTATTTTTTCATGTTTCCTGTATAAGTCCTGTAAGTCGCAAGAAGCGCAGTAATATCTGTAGGTAGTTAAATTATAATACAATTTTATTGTATACCCTTCTAACCAACGTTTTTGTTTCGGTTGTCCCAGTAGCCCAGCGCTATTTATATTTTGATCAGGTTATGGGCCCAGGAAGTGAACAAGGACAAGTGTAACAAGTGAACAGTGTTTAAAGATATTTCTTTATTTCGTTTTATATTTACAATATGGTGCCGTCGCATACTTATCGTAGAAAGACAGTGTTTAAAGACAAACTTAAATAATTGATAACTGTGTGCGATGAGTTCCTTGTATCAAATCGAGAAGTTGGACGAAGGGAAATATGACACCTGGTGCAATCAAATGCGCAGCGTTTTGGTACACGCAGAAGTGTGGAGTGTAATCAATAGCGAGGCGCTGTTGTAAAATCCAGAGCAGTGGGACTTGCTAGAAGAAAATGTGTTGGCGTTCATTATCCTTAGTGTGAAACCATCAGATTTATGCTATCTCAAGCAGTGCAGACCGCATCGAGTGTTTGGGAAAAGTTGAAGGAAATTCATCAGCCGACTGGACCAGTAAGAAGCTATCTTTACACAAAAAATTACTCAGTTTGCAGATGACAGTGCGAATATTGATAAGGTTGCTGAAGTAGACATCAATCTGAGTGAGGAACTGGTGGTGATAATATTGCTCTCAAGTGTGCCAAAGAAGTTTGAAGCAAATAAACAAGCAAGATCCAACGAGAGTGATATCAAGATTACGCTATCGCAGCAGAATCAGATGCGCTAAATGAACCCATAAAAAGGTCGGACCAGGTAGCCCGAACTTATTGCGAACAGGAAAACCAGGCCGACCAAGAAAGATCTACAATGCTCTGAACGCGATGCCACCGACTTTTGAAGAATCAAATTGCTACGAACATGTCCAATTAGGGCAAGAAGCTATGGAAAAAATGTAGGGCGCTGATGGCAATGAGTAAAGCTACCTGAGGACAAACAGGCGATTGGTTGCAAATGGCTGTTACCATCAAGAGGGAAAATAACGGGGGAATTGGACGCTACAACTCGATTGTTCGCAGAAGTATGGCATAAATTATATCGAAACGTTTCTGATATGCATTCACCCGCTTGCTACTGGCGCTATCTACTGAATTGAAGCTTCGTCTACATCAGATGGACGTTTGCACGTCGTATTTGAAGAGCGTAGTGTATATGAAGCAACCTGAGGGATACCAACACAGCACACAAAGTCGGAAGGTATTGAAACTCAACAAACAACAATTTATGACTTAAAATAAGCAGTAAGGGAGTGGAACCTCATGTTGAATGGCATCTGTTTTAATAATAATATAATAATGGCGGCGCTACAGTCCGTGATGGACCTGGACTCACGAGTGGAGGGGACCTACAGTTTAATGCCGACTCCGGAAGAGATTGAGAAGCTTTTTCTAGACAGTTTATGCTCTTTGAGCATTGTCAGTGACTCGAAAGAGTTGGAGCCGTGAAAAAATGTTTGATGTTTTTTCGGTAAGCAAGACATACGAGATAATATTTGTTTGGTATTACTCTACGCTGATGATGTTATAGTGTGGAGGAGAAAAAAATACCTTATGCAAATAAAGTCTGTCATTGCAATGAAGTTCGACAAGGGTCTCACTGAAGACGTTTCTGAAGATGCAGCTTGAGCGAGACTGCGATGTTGGCGAAATATCGATTTATCTACCATTCAGCTTTGAAGTTGGCGTAGAGAAACAACAAACCGCACAAAGAACGTGTTCGAGGCGTGTAATGCGTTACTTAGCAGCAAGGATAGATTAAAAACTGAAATATCGTGCCTCTGGCCAGGATCTAGAGGGTTTCGTGAACACTGACTGGGGTGGCGATGTGAGCAATCGCAGTATGTGCTTTTTATATGGCGTTGTCTTCACCTGGGAAAGAGTCACTAATTTTGAGGCGAGCCATCAATTGAGATTGGCTGCGGTGATTCCAGCACATCGATAATCCTGTATGATCCTAGCGCGAATTTGGTGAAGAACCCAGTGCATCATGCTAGGTCAAAGCATATAGACATCAGGCATGAAACGTAATCCAAAATGGAGATGTCGAGCTGAAATACGTTTCAACAAATAATATGGTAGCAGACATACTAACCAAAACTTTGTCCAAAAAGAAACATTGTAATTTTGTTAAATTAATGAAAATTTATGTTACCTATTATAAGATAAATAATATAAAATGTATAGGATAAATGTAAATAATAATGTACAAACAATGTTTTATATACATATACAGTCGAGTCTCGATAATTCGTATTCCGACGGATCAAACATTTCATACGAATTATCGAGAGTAAAAAAACGCTCAGCCAGTCTTCCGATTTTCTCCATTAGCTACGGCTTCAATAATTTCTTGCTTCTGGGCGAACAAGAGGCACTTATATTTCTTGCAAACTGAGAGCGATGACTTAAGTGACAACCGACAATGAACAAAGACAACAGACAATCGCACAAATAAAGGTAAGCTATAACAAAAGGACGCGAAGGGAGAAATACGAATTATAGAGATGCGTGACACAAGACATACGAATTACAGAGAGTTCTACTCTTGTTCACCAAGAAAAAATATATGAATTATCAAGGGGACCGAAACGTATGGGTTTTGTACGAATTGCCGCGATTTTTTCAAGGGACCGAGTCAATAACGGTTGTAGAAACAATAATTACCTACTCTCGAATGGGAGTCAAACAATGAGCAAGGGTTGGGTAAACCCCAATGTAATAAAAAGAAAATACAACCTTGTTGACCTTGCGGTTTTAAAAAGAGGACAAATGAGATTCATATATTAGAAGAAATTCAACAGATATTCCTTTTAAATCGAATACGGAACACAATACCAATTATTCCAAGCATATTATTTATGATTGTCAAGATAATCGAAAAATATTTTTGAACGGGACATAATTTAGCATTTATTCAAGGAAAAATAACTTCCTGCATCTGCGATTCTGAAAATATGTTTGCTTATGTGTACTAATTCTCTCACAAGCAAAAGAACGGTAGGTGATTTATTCAACGTATTGCAGAAGCGTTTATGGGAAAAAATTAATTCTTATTGCTTTGTGTAAAAGAAGTTTTTATACCGGTCACATACATTTTATGATTAATGGAGCATGGGTAAGGGTAAATTGTGCCATAAATGTCGTTTAAATTATGTATTTTGAGGTTTTTTTTATCAAAAAATCAACAACTTCATAAGTTTCAGTTTCACTCAGCTTAAAATAGATACATATTCTTTCACTCCCCCTTGAATCAACAACATGCTTGCCACATGTTAGGTAAATTACATACGATAAGATTCGATATTGGATTCTATTTTGGAATTTAATGTGGTGTAAAATAATAAATAAATAAACTTTAAATCTATGTAACAAAAAAAAACAATTATAATAAAGAAATAACTAAGCAAATAAATTAATTAACGATTACATAAAGAAACCAGTACATAAATAATTAAATAAAAATATATATAAATACATTGAAACAAAAGTACAACCATAGGTTGTATACAGTTTTTTTTAGTTGCTCTTGTCCTTAATTTTCCAACTTGATATCAATTTATTCTCGAATTGCTAAAGAATCTATCTTTTTTGAAAGTCTTGTGAAGCTATGTACTTATTTATGGAAAAAAAGATTTCCCAAAGTGTATCCTCGCTTTATACAACAAATCATCAACTAAGCGCATATTTTTCTCAAATTTTCTTCGATATCGACATTGAAAAGAGGAGAAAGAAAAAATTTAAAAGTAAACAGTAGAGAAGAAAAACAAAAACAAACCAAAAAAGAAAAATGCAAATGGTAGTTAATCAGTGGAAAGCCATAATATTTTATGTGACATCGACTGTGATGTGTTTCTGCGGAGTTGGTGGTAATTTTTCGGCACCTTTGTCGCAAGGGCTCATAAAAACTTCAATCTCTTTAAAATTCTCAATTTAGCATCATCTACACCAAGAAAAGAAAATTCATGACGCTGCTATTGCTGGTGGCTGTCCTTGCTCCATCTTTTATGGCAGACACCCACTAAGCACTTGTCGCAGATTTGTTTTTGCCCGTCTAATGACACACTTTATGAGGTAGTTTATTACATCTTTGCTAGAGTCGGAAAGTATACAAGGATGGTGACGGTATATATTCTTGAAGGGTTTGTTTCTAGATCCGATTGGTTGCAAACCCTAAATTATGGAATAATGTACACTTTTTTCGAATTTTTCCACAATAAACCTTGGGATGATCCGAATACGGCCAGAAATCGTATTTTTATAATAAGGGGGTTGGACGCGGATAACATGTAGGGTTAGTAGGATTAAAAAAAAGTTGGTGTTGCTACTTACAGCCGGAGGACTTTCTGTCCCTATCCGGATGGGGAGGGATTGCTTTTTACCCATTGATATGGTTTTGCGGACCAGTGTATCCCGGTAAAGAACTGGAAAATCTCCTTTCCCACTTTGAAGTAGATTGCAATTGAAAATATGGCCTCGACGATTCTATTATGTTAATTTCGAGTCTTTTTTAAATTCAGAGAAATTAATTTAATTTCATTTCGTTATCAAAGTATGGGCCAACCAGTATTAGGGCGATCGACGAGCTAACGTCTGGACAAAGTTTGAAAGCACTTCAGCTGTTGCGAAATGATTCTGAAGTCCTAAGTAAATGTGAAGTGATTTTTTCCTCATAGCATTTTAAATTACATTTGCGTAATCATTTTCGAATAAATGTGTGTGGGGTGTGATGATACTTGCTCTTTTTCCGTTTCCAAATCCTCTTAGGTTTGTTCGCTTATTAAAAAGTGTTTACTCTGCTAAAAGTTATCTGCGCAAAGTCAAATGATGGTCGTAAATGAAAATATTGCTGAAATTTTCGGTTGAATAAACAGGATACTTATAATTTAGTATATTCTGGGAATTAACAGCTCAAATGTATAAATGAAATGGAGGTATTGCAAGTTGGTTTTGACTGAAAGGTTTTACCGAAAAGAAAGGTTAGATTTTGGAATAAGTATATATAGCATTACTCATAAATGATTTTTCCTCCAATTTATTTGCAAAGCGTGTATGATACAATTATTGAAATCTTTATAGAATGTAATAAGTAAATATCGTTTATCAACCACCCTTTTCGGTATTAAATAATATCTTTAATGTAGCATTTAGCACTACTTTCTTACGCTATGCAATATATGTACATTTGTTAGAAAATT
The DNA here is from genome assembly GCA_930367185.1 of Myathropa florea. NCBI lineage: Eukaryota > Metazoa > Arthropoda > Insecta > Diptera > Syrphidae > Myathropa > Myathropa florea. The sequence goes on along the minus strand of OV884003.1, from coordinate 132,278,492 downwards.
AATAATTTTCGCTTGCTTCACACTCTAAACTATTTTGCAAATATGTACTTCTACAACGAATAAATTTAATAAGCTTCTTTACTACTAAGCAGAATACGAAGAAATTCAATTAAAGCCTTAGGCCTGCAAAAATATGAATGATTAAATTTCAGAATATGTCACACTTGAGTACCATTAAAAGTCTATGCGGCGGAATTAGTTTTTTCTAGTCTCTGAGAAGTAGCGCATAATCGTCGGATATATCCATAATGCAGGCGGTCTTCTAAAAAGAACTCAATATCTTTTAAGCTTATAAGCTTGCCGTCTATGAGGCATTGTGGTCAATTCATCGATAAAATAATCAAAATATTCTCGTAAACGTATGTAGTTTGACGTAGGAATGTTATAAGGCACAAGAGTGTATATTAACAACAGAGTAGCATATGTACAATATATGTTCTTTTGCACTTATTTAATTTCTACAGAAATAAATTGGAATCTGCTATACCGAAAAGAATATACGCCATCCTAAAGGAGGCTAGTTCGAGTTGAAGTTGTTCCTTGATGTGAAAACACGCTTTTGTTGTGATGCATTGTTATTCGGTACTCTGGAGAGGCTCCTGCTCTCTTGCCGCGTGTCTCTTCATGTTCAACAGAAAGATTTATTATATGGAATTGTGTCAATAGAATCAAAATTGTACATACAACTGGGTATATAATGTATCTTGCCGTGGATCCTCTGTTTGAGTGGCTATACACAGTAAGAAGTGAGTATCCTTGAAGCTTATTGTCTACGTTCGTCTTGTATTCTCAGATGTTTATCTAACCTACACAAACATTGCATAAATCGGAAAAAGCATAGAGTGCAGTGATTTCGAAGAAGGAAATAGAGAAGTCTAGGTAACAGAACTGCATCGTTCGATGTGCTTCGTAGTGGAAACTGTACATTTTTAAGTTGTGACACGCACTTTCCTATTATTCGTACAATTTGTGCTTTTGAATGGCTGAGATTGTGTTTTTGTAGCGGAAATACAAATAAATGAAGTAAACTATAGGGGATAGTTAACCATATATCCTTAAGTGTACGTCTAGAATTTCGGAAAGTTCTAAACTATCATTCTTCTGTATATTCGTAGGGTGTTATATCCATTCAATTTGGTATGAATAACGAGGAGTTAAATGTTTTTGAATTCTGGATTTGAAAATGTTTATAAAAATGATAGGTGATGAAAATCGTATGCTATGGTTGTCTTAATGTATTAAAGAGTTACATCCAGACGACTGGATGGCGCAGTTGGTTAAGTGCCTGCCCCAAGTTCAAGGGGTCCCAGGTTCGATTCCGAAATCGGTCCAGTCACCATTTGCCGTTGGGATCAAATTAACGGCACTGGAGTAGGTTGCTACCTGTCAGTACAATGGACCAGTTTTGAGTCCGAGTGCTCCAGTGGTGTTTCTAAAAAAAAATCCTCCAAAAAAAAAAAAAAAAAAAGGTTTCTTTGAAAAACTGCCTTAACTCCGTTTGGACTTGTGAATAATTTTGTGACAGTAAAATACTCTTTGGATAAATCTTCGGAAACAAAAAACTAAATCGGGAGACACCGATATTTTTTTAAAAAATCATGCAAAATTGTATTTTTTTTTGTTTTACCTTTTATTTTCAAAGTTTAAAACAACATTTTCTAACGAAACAACTTTGGAAAACCCGAAAATTTTACAATTCACTTACTTGAGTTCTGTTATAGTACCTATAACTCCCTTTGTAATTTAAATGGACCATAGAATGTTTGTACACATCAGTAATCATTTCATTCGAATGTGTATTTTTTATGAAAATAATATCTTTGTATATGGATGTCTTTATGAATTCTTGTTACAACTTATTGTTACATACAATTGTTTCAATTTGACGTCTTTTTATTTGATTTAAGTTACGAAACAACTATGGCAACCTTCTTTCCATCTTGTTCGGAAATCCAGAAAGAGTATTTGTTATAATGCATACAACTATAATTGTTTTCTTTACGAAATAAACTTGCAAAGAAATATATCACATGGTAATATTTTCTTAACATACGAAATAGGTTGGGTTAGGTTAGTTGCCAATATTGATATTTTTTCGAGTTTGTTTGTGGCGAGTCCGAGGTGGACCTAGACCTAGCTTCTCAGCAACGGTGCCGTGAAATAACGCCGAATTCCAAAACTTTCGGTTTCAGAAAGTGAAATAACCCCGAATTTCTATTCATTGAGAATTTCTAGACAGTTATACTCTTCGAGGGTTCCGTGAAATAACGCCGAAAATGATAAAAATAATTAAAAATATTAAATAATTATTATTTCCGCTTCACATTCACTATTGTTACACAAAGGATCTTAAAAATATTTTTAGTGAAATAATTTTTTCGGCATGTTACTACGTTTGTCGACCGAAAATGTAAATAAATTTGACGGGTGTTTGGCGTTTTCACATATGGCAATTTTAACGTTATTTAAATTGTTAATACAGAGCATTTAATTAATTTCAATTTGAATTTATTCTGCATTTCACGATCAACATTGCTTTCTGAATGGGGCAGTTTATACGGATCCAAAACCGGTATTGTAATGATAGCGGGATTTTTAGGAGCATACGAGTATGTGAATGCACTACATTCGGGTTCATTAATCATCATCTAAAATACTCCTTTGATAAAACCTGGAATTAGAATGAGGGAAACATGTGACCACCAAAATATACTTACGTACATATGCGAATAAATTTAGGCATGAAATATCTGGAGGTCATTGAAATAATCAGAGGGAATGTCTTCAGAGGAACGATAAAGATTGGGATGTTACGAAGATTGCTTTGGAAGTTGGGAGTTAAGAGCCTTGGTGAAGCTGCCGATGTAAAGAAAAATTATCTGATTGGTGAATCTGGAAATTACCCTTTGGGACAACAATTCATTATCTTATTTGGTTTTAAATTCTAACCCACAACATTGTGAATCACTACATAAGGCCAAAAGTATAAGTTGGCAAATTCAAAAACTAAATGTTCTGCTTGAAGTGAACTTGCTAACAGTTTTGATCACTCACTTTGGTATGTGTGAGGTTTATTGATCAAGAGCAAATAATTCATAATTAAGTCTTCAATACATTTACAACGTTAAAATGACATAGAATTCTTGGAATAATAACGAGCTCTTAATTGTATTAGTTGGTAAGAGCTAAGTTAAAAGGATGACGTAACCTCCTATCATGTCATCAAATCGATATAGAATTTAGTTATCAGAACTGATATTCCGTGTCAAACTCACGCCAAGTTTAAAAATTCTTACTTAATTATCAAAAACAAGACAGGAATTATTATTATCCTGAAAAAAATGAGACTTGTGCGCTCAGATCCGCCATAGGTTAAGTGCATCCTTACACTTTCATTTCGTCTGTTCGGCAAACTCAGAATCATAACGTGAGCGTTACCTATATATGAAACACTGTACAATTATAGTCTTCCCTGTATATAGAGGAGGGAAATCTTTCACATATCCTTTCGTCTGTCCACCAACTCCGTCCGCACAACAGCACCACAGCAGGGAAAATAGTATTGCGAACTAAAGTAAGGGCAGAACAGGCAAATAGGCCGTAATTTACAACAGTTTGTCGTTAGCATAAAGTAGAGTAGGAAAGGAAAAAAGGATACGAACATGCCCTTAGTGGGAGAAAGATACGGAGAAAATGCCAACTAAATGAACTTTTCGGTTGTGTATTGCTCCAAGGGATACATGGTATGAACCAGCAATGTGACTAGTTTTGCATGAAGAAGATAAAAGGACCACTATATCCCACACATAAAATTTTGTCGCTTTTATTTGTGTTGCCCTTTGGAAGTAAGTTTGAGTTTCCTTTCCAAACAGCATGTGTTTCACCCGTTCAGCTGATATCCTTTCAGTGTCCATTAAGCAAACAGGCCAAAGGTACAAGATAAGTCTCTCCTTACAAAGCTGTCATGTGACAACGCCTCAGTCCTTGAACTCCACTCTTCAGTTTTATCTGCAATATGTTGGAGACAAACATCCTAAGATGTCATACACTCACCCGCTCCTGGTGGCAAGGACAAACGTTGATAAGTGTGTGCTATTGCGATGCCACTAGTGATGATGTTGGTTTCCTTTTTAAATAGAAATAAATTAAAAGCATAATACAGCCCGCGAGTGACAAGTAATGCAATGTAATAACCTGCACTCGAGCATCCATCGTGCATTCAGGTCGTGGTACTTGTGCGGTGTTAAGGATACAATTATACGTCCTCGTCTTCGCATTTGACTCCCCTAGTCTGTACAAGAATTATGTACTTTCAGCGAGTGGCGGCTCTCGTTGATCTACATTCTTTCGTGATGTATATTACCCGGATTCTTAAGGAAATTATGGAAAAGGGTTTGGAGGAAATTTTAAGGAAGTCCTTGATTATATCTTTTAAACAGCAATTAACTATATGTATAAATGGAGAAATAGGTACAATCTCGACCTTGGCCTTACATTTTTTTTTTTCAAGATGACGATGTGAATGAAATTTGTTTATGAATCGGTTAAGAATGCTTGCGACGGTCATTTTTGCAGTGGATGTTTGATATAGCGATGTTGCAAAGTATCAGATAGTTATGCCCTGAAGGCACTTCAATTTATTAATGCACCATAACCCAATCGAACGCTTAATGCGGTCTTTCTATTAAAACCCTCAACTTGAGTCGAAGGAGAAATTTCTTGGAGTCTGTGTGGCTAAGGACCTGCTTCATTGAAGCGGTGCAACGTTCACACAAGTGTTGAATTTAATTTTTTTGCCACTACCTTTAGTGTAGGAATCTACCCACATACATAACCCACGACCGAATACGATGTCAAAGGATGTTTTCATGACTATTTGCATGGGTGTATATACATGGGTCATATAGTGTCGTTTTAATGGCCCAATTTATGTCGTTTTAATGTTGAGCCTTGGTGGCAGGATGAGCAAACTCCTCGTATGCAGATCACACAAAAATACATACTCAGATATACATATACCTGAGTACCATACGATTATTCACAAGCCAATATGTACTCGTTCATGCTTTGTTTTATGGAAAAAAACATATATGTCTGCATTCAATTGTCAAAGAATATACACGTATGTATACGTATATTATTATGTGTGAATTTGGATTTGAAAATACAGTCTTTAGCAAATGACGTGAACTATGGAAATGTGTATATATTTGCTGTTTCATTTGTGCAACGAAAACTGCTTCCGTTCCTCATAAAGAAATAAAAAGATACATTACTACTTTTAAATCGTACGAGTATACGGCAAGTTTTTTCTTTTACTCAAATATTATAAATTAATTAAATGAATTCAGCTCAAAATTGTAGTATTTTTCACTATTGTATGTATGTATGTGTATATTGTCAATGTATGTATATAAATGCAAAGTTTCCAATGAATAAACATATTCATTTATAGCGTGCATTAAAGTAATTGAGACACAAAAAGTGTTATATTATTTTACAATTTCCGTTTGGGTAACGTCCCTTGTTTCTCTATTGTGTATGCATACCTTGAATGAAACTTTAGAGCGCATACAGATCAAATCTATACATAAAACTGAATGCTATTCAAATCAAATTTCAGCAACTTAAACAAACTGTCCAAGCGAGATAATAAAATGTTAACGTCTATTCTTCCTCTTTGTTCACATAAAATCCTTTCATCTAGTAACAGACAGCGACCCAATTAATCCATGTTAAGTCCTTTTTTCAATCTGTCCAGTACCGCATAGATGCTCATCAAATATCATTTATTTTCTAAATATAAATCGGTTGTGACTGGTTTTTCCTTTAACCGCATTTTAAATCCCCAAAGCGATATATATAATACTTATTTCAACTAAATACTCGCATGTCTGCCCTACCATTTATTTAAAAAATAGTCAAATGAACTGAATTCTATAACATTTAAACAACATCTATAAAAATGAAATAGAATGGCAGGCGTCTTGTGAGTGAAAGTAATCTGAACGACGCTGCCACAATGGAAAAGAAAAAAGTAAATATGCTTTATATTTCGTATCTATATGTATGAGGGCTCAGGTGTAGGGGTTTGCTATGAGATGCTGATGAGTACACCACAACTGCCATCCAGATACATTACTCCGAGCTCTGTCGTACTAATTTTATGTAAAATGTTCACATTCTCAATCCGTTCCACTATTTACAAAGGACTGTTGCGCTGTGTTGGTCTGGACTTTTCATATTTTTGGCCGAACAAAAAAACTGTTCCGCTCATGCAACGGCATATTTTATTTTCCCACCAGTATTATTTGGGCGTGGCTCGCTAACATGAGCGGAATGTATTTGGAATTATTATTTGTATGGTAAGAAGATATTCATTGCAAGTCGTGCTTATGAATTTTTTGGGAGTGGTATTGCCATTGCGTCCGAACAGAGCGTGAAACGTTCTTTTATAACCTACTAATTGTTACCTAAAACGACCGTGAAAAGCTGAAGTGTTCATGGTCATTATTTGCCCATGTGCGAGTATCCTTAGTGCTGGCTTCGTTTACGGGCACATATTCATCTCTTGTGTCCTGATCGATACTTAATGGGGGTGAAGGCATATACGTATAGGTATATGAAGAACGAAGTAAAAAAGTACTTCATGAAGTCCGTATGTATGTACATATATATATGCGTATGGCCTGTAGATATAGTTTTGTCTTGTTACGTACAACTATTTCGTATTTTCATTACTATTTCCAATAGTATTAATCTAATGCTCAGGACAATTTTTATATTGTGTTATTTCTACGATTTTGCAGTTAAAAATTACCAGCAAGAAACCAGCGCGATTGTAAGCTGATACGCCGTTTCATGAGCGAAGCGAATTAAGTTACATTCATCCAAGTAAATTTGCCCATTTTCTACTACTTAACCTATGAACCATTGTAAGCACCATCATGTTATGGTAGTTTTTTCATAAAAATCGCCATTAATCCCTTGCTGAACTTGATACTGCCACAGATCAATGGACCGTGCGATCTCCAAGTTTATTAACTTCAGGAATACATTCATTTGGTTGCGCCCCTTAAAACAAGTGTGCTGCCTCATAAAAATAATGGCTTTACTTAATCAGAAGTTATATGAGCACAGCACCAAGGGGTATTGATGGCCTAATGCGTATCCTCAAAAAGGGGACAGTCAGAAAGTGGGCTTGAACCACACAAACAGACAACACCATAACCCAATCGTTAATATGCATATACTTTGTCGTTGTTGTTACCGCCACAGCATTGCCACTAGCATTGTAAATATTCGTACTGGCGTAGATCTGCTGCTTAGGCCTTCCGGGGGTGTAAGAATATTTTGCATTAAGAGATGACATCAACTTAAGACCTGGTATCATTTTAATGTAAACTTTTGTCATATTTGTATCCATCCCTTTCGACATATTTCGCCTCCGCATTCCTAAATAGGTATTTATTTAAATTAGTCCTTTAAATGGCGTCTGATGAAAATAAATAGCACAATGATTGGGAGCTCCTATACCAAAATGTGGTGGGACAAGAAGCAGCTTGATGTGTGTGCTTATCGTTGGAGCAGAGGAGACAGCTTGATAAAGTGCTAAGGGATGTTTCAAGTGTGTGACGGGCTCTTGTGGAATTGAATTGAATAAGTGAGTGTTTCGAGTCGTATCGTGGCTTGCTTTGCCGACTTAGGACAATAACAATAATGACAGCGCGATGTGTAAATAGGAAAGTACATCGTTTCACAAGTGATAGTGAATTTGTGAAATGGTTGATGGTGTTTGGGTTATATGTAGTTAAGAGATGATGATGGACAAGACTGACGGCTGACGTTTGAAAGCATTATTGGGATTCGGATAGGTCCAAAACCCCTTCTATAAGTATATAACAATAAGGAGCAGTATACAGGCGTATAAATTTAGTTCTTGCCTGTTACAACAGAGCTAGTTTAAGTTTGTATTCTGAAATATGTCAGTTGTTTGACATGGAAAGTAGCTTCCAGAGGATTCATGATTAAAAGTAGCAATAGTGCGAGTATGTGTTTGTTGATGATTGTGCTTAGGTCAGTTTGTCTGGCATCGAATTTCACGTGGACATTTACAGCTGGGTTTTTAAGTTCAATTTTACTATCCATACCTACATACAAAGATATACAAAACTCATGCCATTTGGTCACAAATTTTAAACTTATGATTAAATCAATACTGAAAAAAATATTTACTTTCGCCCCTTTACTAATGTATTTTTAATTTCAATGCTTTGGTTGCATTATCTCAATCCTTTCCGTGAATGTATTTTTTGTAAAAGTTTATTTGGTATTTACCGGTTTTACCCAAAATGAATGTTATAATTTGTATAAGATCAGCAAACAAATAGGCGTTTTATTTATTTTTTTTTCTCACTGTTCTTATGTATGGCAAATTGGTATATGCAGAGATAAATGTTGGTCAAGTCTTGTTGGTGTTATGTTTCAGTTATTAACATTCCGTTAATTTTTTACATTTTTCAGATCTACTTCTCCTACTAAACTCTTCCTTGGATTAAGAAAATAAAAAAAAACACAAATTGACTATTTAAACTAAAAGAAGAAAATTTAAAACAATAATATAAACCAATGTTAACCTAAAACAAAAGAAAATCATATTTTTAAATGAAATTCCATGTGAATACGATATGAACCAGAAGTTAAAAAATGTATAACAACAAATATATTTAAAATAGAAAAACTAATTTAAACAAAGCCCTAAAAAACATACATAATATATATTATTAGATGAAAATTTTGCTGTTATTGCTAGAATTATCATCGTTGTTGTTGTTGTAATATAACTGTTATTTTTTATAATCATCAGAGGTACTATATTTATGTAAATAGAAGAAAGAGGATACAAATCCTAAAATGCAATAACATACTTAGCGCAACTATAATTTCTTTTATTTTAGAAATTTTGGTGTTACATTCTGTGATCAAAAACTCCAATTCACGTTAAATAGATAACTAGAGTAACTATATAAATACTTCAAGCCCAATAGACACGTAACTGAATCTTAACCACATCGCGACTACAGGAAACTATATACATACATATATATATAACTGTCTATTTATATGTATATATATAACAATACAAGAAAACATGTGTTTTTTCGAAGTTAACAACGATCAATTCGTGTGCTGTCACAACGTACTTGATAAATCATCTAAATAGTAGGAACAAAACATCGTCGTCAAATATATTGTATTATCAAAAGAAAGAGAGAAAACGAATATCAAAGTGAGGACCTGAGCGAAAATCCAGATAAAGAAGTAAAACCGAGAAGTCTAAATCCAATCAACATCATCATAGTTCCGCTACCGAGATAACTAGTTAAGCTAAAAAAATTTATTCAAGACAATCATCTCCGCCACCACCTCACAGATTGCAATGCTCTGGTAGCCAAGACAGTTTTGCCGTGGACCATTACTGCGGCGGTGGGGGACAATTAAACAGTATCGGCGGGAGTGGGGGTCAATGGTCGGGAATACCGAATTGTGGAGGACCAATGTGTCACCATGGGCCGGGTCCAGGCGGTCCACCAGCAGTTCCGCCACCACCCCCGTCACAATCCATGCTAGCAAGTGGTGTTGGTGGTGGCGGTCATTTAGGTTCACATATTGGCATTGGTGGCGGTGGTATTGGTCATTGTGGCGGAGGCGGCGCCGGTCCCCCGCCACCGCCATCAGTGCCACCGCCTCCACCCTTATGTAACCCGTGTAGTTCAAATAGTTTTAATTCAGTGCCAATGCCAGGACCGTCTTCATCTCGATGGGGTCCAAGGACGTCGTGCCCTGTTCATAGCCCTTTTCGAGTACGAGTGCCTAATGGTTCGATTTGTTCAGGACATCAGGTAAATATTTAAACGCACAACCTTTACTATATAAATTCCTTATTCATCTTCTTCCATTGAACATTAGGTTAGTATACATAAGTACGGTTTTTGCCTAAAAAGCATAAACCGCATGTACATATGTTGACGCACGAATGTTGTTATCAGCTTAAAAAGCAGTTTAAGGCGAAAGTGGGACTCTCCTAAGGGAAGGGTATAAAAAGGTTTTGAAGCAGTTATAATAATATACATACTTAAGAGAGAACTGTAGGGTTCTTTCCGTTGCTTTCGGTTGGAAGCTGTATAATGATTGTATCCCTTTACGTTTCTTATTTATCACCATAGTGTCTGGTGAATATGTGTCTGGTGAATATAAAACGCCAATAGTAGTGTGAGAACTTACATATTTGTGATACGGCTCCATCTACAAACCTCGATTTTGATTACTCTTATCTCCGCATACCATGATGGATCCTTGTGTTCCCGCAAATATTATTGATGTTGAGTGCACACATACTTACATTAACACATATGCAGATATGGATTGATTCTTAAATCGTTTTTTGAACTTCTTTGACGTTCTTTGCACTTTCTTTCAAAAGCTAAAGTACATGGATACGAATATTTAAGCTATTTCATGTTTACTTTTGATCTAACCAACAGTACTTACGTTGTTAGTCACTAACTTTTTCAGAGCATTTCAACACAAAAACCTTCATCTGTTCGTTTTCCAGAGCAACAGTTTTCCGCCAAAGACTTGATTTGAGGAATCTCTGAACTGTCTTTTTCTGGTATCAATTTGTGTTAATTCTAAATTAATTTTCCCTAGTCATTGTTCTTCGTAATTAACACTACATTGATCGTTATGTTCATTTTCAACACCTCTTTCGAGTCATTGAAAATGCTCAAAGAGTATAACTGTCTAGAAAAAGCTTCTCAAAAATCGACGTTCGGAGTCGGCATTAAACTGTAGGTCCCCTCCACTCGTGAGAGAACAATAGCACGCACAACACGAGTGGTTGCTGAGAAGCTAGACCCAAGTCCACCTTCGACTGTAGCGCCGCCATTATTATTATTATAATTCCTTGAAGCGTTGAGATATATATATTATATATATATATATAAATATTCATTATACTTTCGTCATTTATTTAAAAATGTTATCATACCAATCAGTTTACTTTGATTTGAATAAGATCTTACCTTGATGTGTTATAAGTCGGATAAATTTTATTTTTACTTAAATGGCTCCCTATGTTCCTTATGAGCTTTACATGTACGTACATATGTATATACATGTATAGTTTATTTAATGTATTATAGTGTCATGTATATCCGAATTCCAAAAGATCCAATAAGAAACAAAACCAAAAAGCGAAACTTACTCTGATATATTTATTTTCTTTTTCAGAAAAATACCACCATAAGAAAATGTTTGTCTTCATTCCCTTTCAAAGCTCTCTACTTACTGAATATATGCTGGTTCATTCTTTAGCGATAATGTTTGAATGAACTCTCAAATGGTTTTAGCTAATAACTCGTCTAAACATACCTACAGTCAGCGTCAAAAGTGAGTGAACATTCGGTCATTTGATGAAGGATTATCTACTAAATTAAAATTCACCGAAATTAGGTAGAGCAGACATGGATACATCAAATTAAAGCCCCAAAGTCATTCTTGAAAACAGAGTGTTTATTACTTAATATACGGGTAAACTTAAAACAATTAATGAAACTTAAAAGAGAAAAGTGCATGCATAGTACTTTTTTTTCAATAAAATCCTTTTTTTTAAGGGAGGTGTTCACTCACTTTTGACTCTTGTTTTTAGCCTTTTTTTTTCTTTTGAACTATTGAATTGAAAAATTGATGAACTCGGGGTGTGTCATGTATGTAACACTAGTACTGCGACCGTAAGGATCTATTGTACCCCCTTCTTTTGATCTAGGATTTTAGTGCTGCCTTCAAAAATTTGACAACTTCTCTAGATGGAATTTCTTTAAAGGTTACCTTTATTTGGTTAGACTTGGACAGACGGTCAGTATATGTTCCAAGGTTACCTTGGCCTGGCCATATCGCCTATAGATTTCAGTGCTGCTGAGACCCAATTTGTGAAGGTGGTAGTTGCATGCCCCATGTCCTGTAAGTGCTTCACATAGCACTCTTAGGTCTGCTTTATTAAGTTTTAGAGCTTCTTGGGCTCGTTTGGGATAGTAGTTTTGTTCCATGAACATTCCATTTTTTTGATCCGCCATTTGTGTAGATGTAAGTAATGTAATGTAATTTTAATTTAGAGGAATATCATTCAGCTAATGACTGTTCACTCCCTTCTGACGCTGACTGTATATACTTATCGTTTCATATAGTTGGTTATATTTTCAATATACGTGTCTATGTAATATTTTTTAATATTTTTGCTTAAACATTTTTTGAAAACCAATCATATATTTATATATACTTGTTGTTGGAAGTTACCATTTGTTGAAACTCTTATACCATATAACTTATTCAGTTGGTTAAGTTTTAAAATCATACGAATTACTTATGTGTGTACCTTTTGAATTCTTCCCGTCTTCTAAAAAGTCTTAGATCACTCCTTACTTTTTTCAAAAATGCTCTCATATATGAAAGTAAACTGCTAAATCCCTAAAACTAAAGTCCCCCATGTTCATTATTTAATTGGGGAGAAGAAACAAAATTAAATTTTATTGCTATTATCAGCATCCAGACTGTACGCTGTGTTCACAGCGTTGCGTTTACTCTTTCAACTTAATCCGCTTTCATTATTGTCTACCTAAGGGACACTGAAAGATGTCATCATCACACAACGGAAGGAAATCAACAGATAGGTTGATATCCCATCCGGGGGAAGTCGTGACTGGAAAGCAAAACACTTACAAGGATATGTACAAAAGTAGTTATCCTTTTGTTGCCCTCATTCTTTTTCGTATTGTCTGATATTTCGGACTTTTAGTATCAAAAATATTTGAATTTCCACCAAACTCATGAAACAGTAAAAACATTTCCTGTTCGTGCTTCAATAGTTTTAGGAAAAATTGTTACATTTTAGGATACACATCTTGATTCGATTAATAAAGAATGATTGGATGAAAAATCGGAAATTTTTGGAAAATTGGAAATTGGAAATTGTTGAGGTTAGATTTTATTGTTAAGTTAAAGAATCGAAAGAATTTGGATGTAATGTGTGTGTGTAAATGAAATTAGTTTATAAAGTTAATAATAGTAATGGCAGCGTTACAGTCCGCAACGTATTCTGCGTGCTATTGTTCTGTTACGAGTAGAGGGATAGTAATTCTTTTTGAGCAATGTCAGTGACTCGAAAGAGATGGAGCTATCAAAATATCAATGGTGTTTTTATTATTATTTATTAATCGAACCCCAACTTCGAGCGTAGGATTCGAGTCACTTTCGCACTACACCACGGTCCGCACAGTTTATAAGGTTACAAGAGCGTTTTTTAAAAAACGTTAATTAGTAATTTCATAGCTGCTTTAGAGAAGAAAATGATTAAATCCACATAACTACAAATAAATCTGGTTTTTCTGTAGAATCGCGAGAACGTGAACCGTTCCATAAAAAGAACAGACCGGAAAGTTGAACGATTTTCTTCTCATCTTTCTTCCGGGTGACTACTGTGGAGCTTTTATAGAGCAGTTTTTTTTATCTTTTATGAACATTGGAATTTAATCGATATAGTTTGTGAACTATTTCGGTTTGTTGATTACATTCATTCTTTTCAGAAATAGAAGCAAAATCTGGAAATTATGTCTTATGAAAAAAAATATATATAGTATTTTCGCGGAATTTGTTTTGTAACTGAAAAGAGTTTGCAAATGTTTTCGAATGTATCGGGAATCAGGAATTCACCTTATATTTAAAGTGTGGTGTATACAAAAGAGTAGTAATCAAAAATTGTAGACGTAACTTGCATAAAACAAATAAAATCGCTCATTGTAAAAACATGCCCAAGTCACGGAAAACCACCTCAGATATTTTCAGACTACGAGTACATTGATGTAGTTTTGTTTTGAATTGGCAACGTGTGGTAACGTACGCCTGCCATAGTTGAATATATTGCGCAAGGAAAGGATGTTGAATAAGTGAGATTCTCTCTGCTTTATGGAAATATTGTATAATGACAAGGTTATGCCAAACCTTACTATTTGAAATGTCTCAGAATAGAAACTCAGGAGCCGCTTATACATAATTTTCAAAGGAATAGATTTTATAGAGATTACAATCAATTGAAGGGCTTATTGCAATAACATGATAAGCAACAAAAGCAAAATGTTGAGAAAATGAGTTTCAAAGATTTAAATAAATTTACAAAATAGGGTAACAAACACTTGAACTCCAAATATTTTTAATGAATGCCATGTGTGTACATCACGACGGCGCCCGCGTGTTTATAAGTGTTTATAATAATAATAATAATGGCGGCGCTACAGTCCGAGCTGGACTTGGGCCAACTTCTCAGCAACCATTCGTATTGTGCGTGCTATTGTTCTCTCACGAGTGGAGGTAGGTCCCTACAGTTTAATGCCGACTTCGAACGGCGAGATTGAGAATCTTTTTCTAGACAGTTGTGCTCAAAGTGTAGAGCATTGTCTGTGACTCAAAAGAGGTGGAGCCGTGAACAATTTATTTTTAAAATTGTTTGTCAGAACTGGGATTCGAATCTAGACTGTATAAGTCTAGTGCGCATGGGTCGACGTACGAACCCACACGGTCAAGGCGCCCACGTGTTTATAACTTATCAAATTTTATTGTTAGTTACAGTATTCCTGAGTGGAATGCAACTGAAATCTCAATTTTTGAGACAATGTTATAGGCTTATCATTCATCATAATTTGTAATACAACATAATATATAGCAGCGCGAAATGACTGTCCCCCATTCTGGAATCAACCTTAGCGAGTTTTATCACCTAACTTGAAACCAATCCTATATATACTCGAATACATAAGATGAAAGAAAATGAGCAATTAGCTTCTCGAATTGCATTAAAGCTAAATAAGTGGACTTTAGTAATTTTTTGACGTATAGAAAAATGAATGTGGGAAATACTCTTGAATTTTAAATGTCAGGGGTTAAGAAGAAATGGAAAGCAATTTGCTGCTTGGTTGTTGGCTTGGAAATAACTTCTTTAATTCTGAAAATAATTTGAAGTTACACGATGGCCGAGTATAACACTTGAGGTAATATAAAAAAAATGCAAAATGTACTCGCTCGTGAAAGGTTTCGTCCCATATATACTTTTTGAAAGAATAATTTTTGAATATTAGGCAACGAATTCAAATTATTTCAGTTAAATTTTCTTTTAATTTCAACCCAAATCAACTATTCATTACATGTACCTATACCTCTATTCAAATTTATCCAACACACAAAATCCCTTAGATCATGCCCAATCACTACTCTTGTGCTGTGTGCACATTGCTGTTGGGCATATAGGGGTTGAAATGAATACGGGAGATAACACTGATCATCGGGTGGTATGGTCGATTTCAGCATGGAATTTATGTACGAAAAGTATAATCTTTGACATTTTAAATCGTTGATGTGTTGAAATTTCCACATAAATCAATATTTTGATATTTATCATTTCTTAATGCTTACGCTGAGATCTACGAGATGCGTTTTCAGATTTTTGCAATTTCCTTGGCCCATATCTCCAAAACTATTTAAGCCAGACTGCTCAAAATGGTTTTAAATTGAAATACTCATTAAAGCAACGTTTTTGTGACTTTTTTCAGATTACACACTTTAGTTTAGAAATGGACAGGAGACACATTAAATCCAACTTGGGAGGTCGGTATTTTTCAAACGGTACACTGGATCGAAAAGTGTTTAAGGAGAGCTCTACTTCATTTCAAAATATCTGTCAATTGATATACCACTCGTGGGGGTGCGTCAATGTTTCAAAATACATGGCAACTTCACTTATATGGGATCCACCCCCAAATGGCCCCACTTTTTGAATTTGTGTTCATGAAAAATGATTTCAAGGCCAAAACTGCTTAATTCCAAAATTTCATGTTGATATATTTATAAACGTCGGAGATTAAAAATTGTGACACACAGACGGACGGACAGATACACCTTCATTATAAATTAGACATTCTTTATTCGAAAAATCCAACAGTTATAAAAAAAACTTTAGGGACAATCACTTAAGACTTTCCCAATTTTACTATTTTTAAGCAAATCGGAACCATTATTTTGTTTTAACAAGAACTCATTTTTTTTAATTAACATTTTAATTTGTTTTCACTGGCGAGATAATGATAAGTAACCGTATTACGTCCTCCCTTTTGCTTGTAAGTTTTTCCTTCTTTAGTTGATAGATGATTATTTCTCATTGGAGACATTAATTACCTGGAGAGTTCCTGTTAATATCCCAAAACCCGTGTCAAATCAAATTCTTTAGTCAGGTGCCAACTTCTATGTTGTGAATTATGATTATTTCTTCCATTTGAAGGACGAATTTTAACACTTTTACTGGTTAAGTGTTGAACACTATCGTTGCAATATGGAACCATTACTCGTATTTCTAACCGTGATGTATCTTTCGATAGTAAAGAACAGAGATAAATAAATATATTCTTACCCTTGGATACATCAAAGAGATTACGACACCAAATAATCCAGTTCAGTAAATAATGTCATTTGTGGTTATCATAATTGTTCACTCCGTGTCCTACTTACTCGCGTTCGGCAAATAACAATTCGTAACAACATGCATGTCTAACTTAATATCACACTTGTACATACCTTAATTAATGTATATGTGTCAAATAAACAGGATTCAGATTCAAAGTTCTAGGCAAACATACAACGTTGAATCGAAGGACACCTTTATACTATGAAGGTATAAATACATATGTATGTATCTTTCCCCATTTGTGGGACACACTATTGAGTTTTTTATCATTAGGGAAAATCCCTATCTTCAAGGAAGCAGCAATAACTACGCAGTATGACAGCACGTCAGTTATGACATATGAAGAATGAATTATAAAAGAAACATTTGTTAAAGCACTACTTGAACATAAAAAATTGAAAAATTGAAAGGTTATGTCATGCCAGTCTAAAAAGACAGTCCAAAAAGACAGCATGCCAAACAGCTCAAAGAGAATATAAAAGTATACATATATATATGCATCTTTTTATAGGTTGTATATATGTACAAATTAATATCATTAACATCGCTGCTTGTGTATGGTACGTTACTTCTTCTCAACAAAGTCTCATTCGCACAAAATAGTATCTTTCCTATACTTGGCGGTCTCATTCAGTTTTCCCATCAATCAACTGGCTATACACGACACCAATATATGTACACATACTCAAAACTCAAAATGGGAAATAAAGACGTTACCATGAAACACACTGCAATATCGCTCCTTAATTCATCACCCAACCACCCGCTTGACGATTGGTTTGAACAGAATTGTCAATAGAGTAGCACACATGCCTTAATCCTTAATCCTCAACGACAGTGTCTCAAAAGATTCACCCAAGCGAGTAGAAATCGTGAAATTTTTAAGCAGATAATTAGTTTGGCAAGCGGCAGACATTTTCAAAGCAAGAGAACAGCGTGCCGAGCATCCTAATGAGGTAATGTTCTTCAAGAAAATACTCCTCAAAAGTGCACATAATTATATACAACGCCATCAACAGCAGCAATACAATCACATCTCAAGAAGACAAACTAGATTAAAAGTGAATTAGACTCAAGCTGTGTGTGTTCTTGGCGTCGACTGTTGATGTAGAGGAGTAGAGGAAAATGATGACAACCGTATGGTGGAGGCCTGGTTTGTCGCCGCCACCGTACGCAGTTTATGCCTAGTTCTAGGACATGTGTCCTCTTTCTTGCTCACAAATTTACAATGGAGAAGAAAATTAAGAAAATGTCACTTCAGTTTGTCCTTGGTTCATGAGTATAATACATACGAGTACATAGTTTGAAAGTAAATTTTAGACGTTGGTGGAATTTCAATGAATAGTGGTAGTATTGAAATGCCGGAGGTATTTTCAACCTTATGGAGAGAGTGTTGACAAAGGAGACATTTTATAATTGAAATAGCTGTCATTTTCAAACCAACAAACAATCTTTAATTATAAAGTACGTTAAGTTAAGTTAAGTTCCACTCACAGAGAAAATATCGGTTCGTGTTTTTCCAAAATATGAATAAGTTTTCTGTATTTCTTATTCAGTTCAGTTTTCAGAAGCATATTGCAAAATTTTCTTCTTCATACTGATTCATAGCATTGGATAGCATTGGAAGTTAAATTTTAATGTAACTTCCAAGATTCAAATTTTATGTCATTTATCTCGGAAAAGGACCGCCACATTACATTGTATGTCAGTAACAATCTATGCGTCCTCACGTCTTTAAAATTTGCAATAAAATATTCAATACTTCCATAAATCTCAAGGTATCTTCTATCAAAAAATAACAGATTCCATCAAATTTTTTTCTTAAATTTTTACTGTGCCAAGAAGATACACAACAAAGAAATCAGAGTAACGTTCAGGGGTATGTGAAGGCAGCACCCTCTTGTCCCAAATAACCACAATAGGTTCTTCAACACATACGACCACATATCCATAAATCTTCAACTAAGATGGCAGAGGCCAAACAAAGGATACCATTATAAAGGATAATCGACGTAATTCAATCCGAATAACCAATGCGTTCGTCCATTACCAAAAAGAAAATTCGAGAGCGGCTGAAGCTGTATACGTTGTTACTTTTTATCTATCTGCTCTGTTTAAGTTGGGCCAAACGAGAAACGGAACAGGACACTCATACTCGCACAACACGCAACATACAACCTTACGGAAAGGAGAGAGCGTCACGACCATTTTGTTATTTTTTTGTCGGTTTGATGAATGGGAGTTCTCTGTACTGCGCATACGCTTACATAAAAGATTAATGGATTGCATTTTATAAGCTTTAGTTGTTTATAACAACAATTTACCCGTCAATGTGGATTTTTGGTGTAGTGTGTGGGCTTGCTTGCACCATTTCTGAAGACTAGCTGGAATCCATAAAATAGCCAAAAACACTTGGCCATGAACGCATTGGAGTGAAATTGTAATATTTTCGAAAACACCTGAAATCAGCCTAAAGTGTTCTGAAATATTTGCATTATGAATGGGAGATCAATTCGTTCATCCTAAGGGAAGGCCTATATCATATTTAATTCGCATATAAGACCATAAATATTTGCCTTAATTGATGGAATATTTTCGTAATAAATCGCAACAGCGTTGTAACATTAAGGACATTTTGTGGGGGATTACTTGAAAACAGGCAAAATAAGTTTAGGAAGTTTTTATTTGTTTGATTTGTTTCTAATTAGGGCTATCCACACACAGAGATAAACACAAAAAAGTTTTTTTCTCTACGCCAAAGGCAGATATTGTTTGGAGACTTACTCTCTGTTTGGTATTTAATTAATTAATATCCCTCCAGCATCTGGGAAGAAGGAAGTTGATGAAGCTAATGTACGACTGGTTCAGTTAACTTCAGGCGCATGTTTATTGGGCCGGATATGACGGTACTTATCAATAGATCGATAGTCATATGTATCGCTAATGTTGCTTTGTCTGTTTTTTTAATCTTCTGAAGATTTTTGTCTTATCGGGGATGAAAATAATTTTAAGGATATTCATTCATGCGTGTTCTTTACTTTTGTATTTTAATAGAAATTAATATTAAATATCGGAGACATATTATACTCATGTCTAGCAAATAAAATCTTTTCTTGAAAAATGGATGAATAATTATGGTTGCATTCAGTAAATTTAGGCATTTCACCTTCTTAGGTGTGAAATTATTGAACAAGAATAAAATTATTCTGCACTTTTCGGTATTTATAATTGATATTTGAGAACTAATATAAAAGATGAAAGTAGAGGGGTTGACCCAACAATAGGGGCCCAGCGAATGTACATTGTTTACAAAGTTTCACAACATTTTTTACAGTATTTGATTTTTTAAATAAAATGGTTTTATGCAATGTCCATTGCTCACATCGCGGTGTTCAGATCGGTGGGGTGTTGTGACTTCCGGTTTAGCCGCGAAAATGTATGCTATCACTCCTCAGGTAGAAGTGATACAGTTCGTTGGTTGTTAAACTTCAGTCTTTCGGTGAAGTTCACTCCAAGATACTTCGCCCCTTGCTGTGAATGCCCTTGCATTAGACAGCTCAATCTTGACCCTCCGGCAGGTCAATCTTTACCCTGTTTCACTGCCAAAGCTTGACAGTCTTCGCAGGCACATGAGGATTCTTCTTAGGTTATTCAAAGAATTGAATTTGTTTACTATTCGTTCATGTTATCTTTTGTCATATGTTTTCACTATTGCTTATACCAGATATGTATATGTTCTAAGTCGCAACACAACATGAGTATCTTCGAAGTTCTTATGTATATCTGTCTATATTCCTCCAGAAAATATCAAATAAAAAACTGGACAAGTGCGAGTTATTCTCGCACGGAGAAGTTTCCGTCACACATCACTTTTTGATAGAAGCTTTTCTGAATGTCAGGAAAACCAATATAAACTACTTTAGTTTGATTTTCTTTTAATTTCAACCTAAATAAACTATTCATTAGTACATACAAACACTACATACGAACATACATGCGAACAAACATCCAGCAATACATATGCAAATATCTACATCCAAATTTATCCAACACAGAAAATCCCTTCCATCATACTCTACTCAATCACTGTTCATGCCTGCTGTGTGCACATTGCTGTTGGACATTTAGGGGTTGAAATGAATATGAGAGATAACACAGATCATCGGGTGGAATGGTTGATTTTAGCATGGAATTATGTGTGAAAAGTATAATCTTTGACATTTTAAATCGTTGATATCACTGAAGCCAAATTGTGAGATTTTTTACACACTGTTTTAAAAGTTGGGAGGAGGGGGACGCATTAAAACCGACTTTGGAACTCCATATTTTTTAAGCGAAACCTCTGGACCAAAAGGTGATTATGCAAACCTCCACTTTATTTTTAAATGTAGGAGATAAAAAAGGACGGACAGATGATCACACCGAATTTATATTGGTCCCGATTTGTAGAAGGAACATTAAAAACAGACTATTCCAAGACGCCCGTTTATACATACTTCAATTACTCCATGCTCGTAAGTTCCTACAATGTATTTAGTACATATATCTGTTCTACATTGACAGATTTTTGTTTTCGATGGAACTATGTCAAAAACAACTAATACTCAGGGCAAACTGATCCATTAGCAGCATTTAAAATGGAATCACAACTCATCCACTCGCAGATACTTATCCAAAAGGTACGAGTACAATGTTTTTTATGTTTTTTCTTGATCTCAAATCATTTCGAATTCATGAATATCTTTTGTGTTATCTGCAAGCATTCCTCGCCCATAGAGGCTTATATTGTGTATTCATAGATGAGGAGATCTTATTGTGTCAAAATGTTTGTTTTGATCCAACACATTTCATATTACGACGCACGTTCCTCCTGCATTTCTATCTTAATCGGAAAATGACTGCAAAATGTTGTGTAAAATATTCATGCATCTTACATTTTATAATTAAAGACGGAATTAATTTTCTCCAGTGTGCATTAAGCTTTTATTAGAGGGGACTACCATTCCTCTCAGTCGTAAACGAATGAAGCCCTGCATCAGTGGAGAGTACGCGAGAGGGTGCTTATAGTATTGTGCCACTATGATTGTTTTAAGAGTATGGAAATTATTAAATGATTCTTTTAACGACTCAACCCGCTATGACATTACAAGTATATGGCAGTGCTGCAACAAAATAACGTTTTACCGTAATGAGACATTAATAGTGCATTACGCCCTACAAAAAGGGACTTGACGGAAAATAACCTTTTGGGAGTAATTTTTGAGAATTCTGAGAAATTAATCCCTGCCAACAGTTTTTATTAAATCGTTATGAAAGGACATGATGCTGCCAACGACACCTGCATATTCCATGCAGTACAGAGAGCTTAAATACCCTTCTGCTTACTTCATGCAATATTTCATGGAGAATTCGTTATTGCGTTCCATCCTTAATGAATTATTTAAGTTATTATACTTTTAATTTTCAGTACATATTCGTATGTGGGTTTATAAATAATAAATTTAGTAGTTGTTGAGAGTAAATTTTAGCAATGCATGTTATTTTTTCAAAGGTGTAGGGTGCCCATGCACGAACTCAAAATTGAGTTTCTCCAATATTAAGAGAGTGTAGATGGTGGGAACAAGAAACAAAGAATTTATCTACAGTTTTTTTTTTCTTACACAATATTTTAATTGAAAATAGGAGCTCTTGCTGAAATATGCTTAAGCTTTAGAAAACTCTATGAATTGGTAGAAGTTTAATTACAATCTTCTCAACAACACCTTCGTTATTAATTGAAAAATCTCCTTCTCCCCCTTTGCCGGATTGGTACTTTGATTCAATTATATATATAGTGACGCTACAGTCCAAGGTGGCCTTGGGTCTAGCTACGAGTGAAGGGGACTACAGTTAGACATTTTGGGCATTGTCAGTGATAAGAAAGAGGTGGAGCCGAGAAAATTAGAAAATTGTTGTCTATGCAGGGAATTAACCCCTCCCCCCCACCAAAAAAAAAAGGATCTAGTACACAGGAGTCGACGTACTTGCCCACTACACCACGGCGGCAACTTTGATTTAAAGTGCTAGAGAAAAGATATTGGAAATAACCTTATACTGCCTCGGTCAACTATAAATATTTTTTATTAAATTTTTTTTTATTTTTAATTAAATTTGATGATAACTGCAAAAAGCATGCCCGATGAGTGGAATCTCAGCATCGCTTGCCCGGTCCACAAGAAAGGAGACCCCTATGACTGCGCCAACTATCGGGTGATAAGTCTTCTTAACATTGCATAAGATCTTCTCTGCTGTTTTGTGTGAACGCCTGAAACCATTTGTGAACAAACTGAGAGGTCCTTATCAGTGTTGTTTCAGGCCAGGGAAGTCCACCATAGATCAAATCTTCACACTGCAATCGATCCTGGAGAAGACCCAGGAAATGCAAATTGATAAACACCACCTATTTTAGGTTTTAGACAAGACGACGCGCTGTCATCTGACTTGTTTAACATCGTTCTTGAGAAGATCGTGCAAAATTCACTGGCCAACACAATAGGCATGATCTTCCAAAAGTCTGTTCAATTGTTAGCTTACGCAGATGACACTGACCTCTCGGAAGACCAAGCTGACTCTATACAAGACATTGATCATCCCAGTCCTGCTTTATGGTACAAAGGCATGGACAATATCCCAAACGGAGAGTCTCTTGGTCTTTTCGAGAGAAAAGTTCTGCGCGCGATCTTTGGTCCTGTTTGCGTTGATGGCATTTGGAGGAGAAAGTTCAACTACGAACTGTATGAGCTGTACAGCGACATTAGTCTAGCCAGGCATCTACGGATCCAACGCCTAAGATGGTTAGGCCAAGTAGAACGTATGGACAACTTAGCTCCGGCCCGAAGAGTCTTCGACTCTGAGCCTGTGGGACAACGCAATAGAGGACGTCCACCTACAAAGTGGCGCACACAAGTCGGGGGTGACCTCGGCCGGCTTGATTTACGAAAGTGGAAACAGCTGACGAGAGATGGTGCTGGCTGGAGAGGCATGTTGGGTGAGAAGAGGAAGATAACTGCACAACTACCGGTATAGATAGGAGGTGTACCGAATTTTCTGTTTTGAAGCATTCTTTGAATCTCTCTCTGTTAATAACAGGTAATTTTTAACAAAAAAAAAAAACTAAATAATTTGGCGTTGATTTGCAACTTATTGAATTGTTCTTTTTTAAAGTTATGATTACACCCCGAGTTCTAATAACCTCTTCATCTTATATATTCTGTGAGCCGTACGCCAAACGCATGTCAGGCTTTGTCCATAATAATGTGCATATACAGTAGACTCGCGATAACGCGAACAATTAAAAACCAAGCCAGTTCACGTTTGTGAGAGAGTTCACGTTTGCAAAGGTTGAATTTTAACAAAGAATAGGTTAACCCCACGGTAGATATTTATTTAAAAACGAGTTTTATTTCACAAATTAAAAATAATTAGTTTTCACTATTATCTAAATGGCTTTTTAGTTTCTTTTTTTCATTTTCAGCATACATTTTTTACATATGTGCATATAATGCAAAGGTGGGTGCCATGGCATAGTGGGTAGGTGCGTCGACTCCTACGCTCGATGTTGTCGGTTCGATTCCCGAAAAATCACCTAAACATTTTTTCACGGCTCCACCTCTTTCGAGTCACTGAAAATGCTCAAAGAGTATGACTATCTACAAAAAGCTTCTCAAAAATCGACGTTCGGAGTCGGTATCAAACTGTAGGTCCCCTCCACTCGTGAGAGAACAATAGCACGCACAACACGAGTGGTTGCTGAGAAGCTAGGCCCAAGTCCACCTCGGACTGTAGCGCCGCCATTATTATTATTATTATATAATGCAAAGAACAATGAAGAACAGACCAAGACGACACGAATCTTGTACACAGAAAGACAAACTCCAAATTAAAATACAGCTTGTTCGGATTTTACTGTTAACTTAGTATGAAAATTGTTGTTCACGTTTTGGAGCGTTCATGATTTGTTCACGTTTTAAAGATTTCAATGTAAAAAAAAAATCTGTTCACGTTATCCGGTGTTCATATTAGCCGGTGTTCAAGCTAACGCCAGTCTACTGTATAACTAAAATTTTTTTTTACGTAATCAATATATGCTTTGTGTGTGTGATTTCTAGAGTTGTACTGAATAGTGATTTGGCCGGATACCGGATACCGAATATTCGGCCTGCAGCTGGGCCGGATAGCCGAATATTCGGCGGCCGGATATCTGCCCAAATTAAAAGTATAATAGTTACTCAAATCAGACCGGTACAGTAAAACCAACTTAAACATGCTTTGTTCCTTCTCCTCCACAAGATATTCTTACTTTCTACACAGCAAAGTTTTTGGGACATTTTTGAAGAGGTTGCGGAAGGCAAGTCAGATTGAGTTTTCTACCAAAAAATACCGCCAAAGAGCTTGACTTATATCTCAAAACAGTTTATTTTGAACGGAATGTGACCCTTGGGCTTGGTAGTCAGTAAATGTTTTTTTATTTTGTTGTTTTTTACTGAAAAAACGACTATCCGGTATCCGGCCTGATATCAAAAGGCTATTCGGCTCCGGCCGGATATTAGAAAAGAAGCCGGATAGGCCGGATACCGAATACTTGCCGGATTTCCCAGTCTAGTGATTTCCCAGTCTAGTTTTTTCGCTATAGTTCTAGTCTGCCTGACAAGGTTGTAGATAGTTACAAACTAAGTTAGGCCCTTTAATAAGGAAGATTTTTTTTCTCATGTGTTGTGTTATGTCACTTTATGAATATCTTTTCCCGGCGTGGTTATCAAATTAAAGTTTCTTCGGAGAACATTAAGCGTCCGCAGTGTCCAATTTAATAAATAGGCTTTCCAAAACAGTAATCAACAATCTTCTCAGATGAGAGTTGTGCCACGTAAGCCTTAACGTAGAAACAAAAACGCAAAAAAGCGTTGAAAAGTTCTGCAAAAGCCACAGCTGCTGCAAGTCATAAATTGCAGCACAAAACACATCACCAGAAATAGGAACAAAACGAAAGCAACGCTCTTACGGTACTGGAGCTTATTTGTATGTTTGCAATTTATCCTTCAACACGGCACAATCAAATATTGTCACCCATACAGTTTCTATGGGTTACCTAACCAGTCTCTTTCCTCTCTTTTGGTTTGCATATGGATTTTTGTTCTCGCCTTTTACACGAAGCCCGCACAATGAAAGAAAGTAAGCATTTAAGTTTCCTTAACAGCAACAACAATTAGTATCTAATAGTTAAAGAACCTTAATGCATTTCCAAATGTATAGTTTAATGCTTTACCAACTTACATTAATGTACATATGTATGTACATACAGGAATAGATATGATTTCGGGTACATTTCGGCAGCAAAGATGTGTCATTAAGGGTTGTAGTTGCATCTGGTGCGCAATATTTTTTGAAACTCCCAATAGCTTGGTTAAGGAAAAGAAAACAAGATTTGTTCGTAGACGATAGTGTAATAGTACTTACGTTGTGTACATTCTTGCCTATATTAGTATTCAGCAATTTGTAAAGTCAACGGAACAGCTTTGATGGAAAATGATTCATGAAAATAAATTTATTTTTGTATTTTTTTTGTATTTATATAACAAATTGAGTTAGTGGTAACATACTGAACCACAAACCGGTATGAAAATGTATTCTCCTTCCCGTCAATCTGATCATTTATGACTATTGATCACTCATTAATACATTCTATTGAGAAGTTTCTCTTTTTAAATAGTATCCTTTTTTGAATTATCAAAAACTATACATGTACATATGTCTCAAACTTATAGTCGTTTGAATAATTCTTCGAAAAACTCTCAGTCATTTCATATGCTCGCAATTATATTAATGAGAGCGTTTTGATCACTTTAAATTATTGCATTCAATTTAACTCTTACTGTAATTGAAATAGTTTTCTAGTTAAACAATAAAAAAATCCTTGCCTTCCTTACTTTTTTATCTACTCGTTCAAACACTTGTATGAGTTGCTCAGTAATCATAATTGCTTAGCGAACTGTTCCGCATTGATGGTGCTTGGAAAAAATAAATGTCTCTTCTGTAGCTTTTTCGTAGAATTTATGAAGTTACATATTATAATCAACAGTTGCCGTGATGGGTAAACTTTTCTGGAGGAGAATTAATCGATATTATCGCTACAGCAGAATGAAGTATTTTTTGTGACTAGTGCGTATTCTTTGTACATATATAAATCACGGTTTTTAAATATGTTCACATAATTGTATTTTTTTTCCGAAACTGAACGTGAACAATTCTACTTCAATATTTACAATATTATATTAATTATGGAGCCAAACTTTCGCAAAATATGTAAACTTTCGCAAAATGTGTAAAAGAATTTGAGATGAACATTCATAAATATGAAGTATGTATGGACGTATATGATTTTTTTTGATTGCATTTAAAGGTGTGCAGATCTCTATCCACATTTATCGAACCATATCCGTTGTGTCATAAGCAATTGTTCATGATAACTGTGTTGTTGTTCATTTCGGGGTTAAATTGAATGTGAGAGATACCACTTAGACTCGTGGTGATATCTGATATGTACCTCGGACTCTACACTTAATCAGAATAATTGTTGGTCAAAAATCGCCATACCAGTTCATTTTAGGAATATATCGAGACTCCGGACGGAAACGGACTATATCATACCACATTTTAACTAGGAGCGGAGATTCTCAATCGGAATTCGCAGCAGGGAAGAATGGGATATGGGAAAAGTCTGTGCCGAAAAAGAACTTGCCATCTATACTGACGGATCCAAGATGGATGTTGGTAATGGTGCTGGGGTCTACTGTGAGTCTCGAAATATAAATCGGTCCTTCAGACTTGAGGATAGTTGTAGTGTTTTTCAGGCGGATGTTGCTGCAATAAAATAATAAAAAAGCTACGGATATGATTGTTGAGGAAAATATTTCAGGACAAACAATCAGTATCTATGTTGATAGTCAAGCAGCCATTAAAGCGTTACAGTCAACATCGATAAGAGTGCCCGGCCACATGGGAATTTCCGGTGATGAAAAGGCGGATGAGCTGGCCAGGATTGAGTCACATCGAAGCACTTTGCGGGCCCTACCTGAGGCCAGCACACCGCTTAGGACCTTGCACAGGGAAATAGACATTGAGTCTAACGAGGCAGCTAATAAACGGTGGTGTCGATTAGACACATGCGCTACAGCTAAATCTTTATGGCCAGTCTACGACAAGAGGAGATTTACCAAACTTATAAAACTAAGTCGAAGGAATATACGAACAGCCCTTGGGGTCGTGACAGGGCACTGCGCGATAGGAAATCACGCAGCATGGCTGGGAATACCCCATAACGACTTTTGTAGAAGCTGTAGAGACGAAGAAGATTGTGTGATTGTCCTGCACTAGCTGATAGAAGGAAGGAAATTTCTTCTTTTCGGAGCTGGATGATCTAGGGAAAATAGAGCTAATCAAACTCCTGAGATACATATCTATATCTGGGTGGTTTAACTTAGCTGTTGATACATCGAAGCTTTAGGTTTTCCACGGTTTTAAAATTTTTTGGGAACAATGGACTCATAGTCGTCTAAGTGAACTGTTGACATGTTCTTCATATCAGCAAGAACTTAACCTAGGTTTTAGGTTAAATTCCTTATTTCGAATAATACAGCATGAAAAGGTGAAATAAAAGTAAAATAAAATGAAAACAAAGTGTTTCTTAATGAGATGTTCTGACTCCCCAAAAAGCCTACACAAAAATAAGTGCCTATTCCCTGATTTCTGTGACAATATACGAGTACTTGTATGTATTGTTTTTGTCTCATCTGGCATTCACTTCAACCAGACTTTATTATTTGTGTGTTGAATCCTGCTTTAAGACTTTTTATTTGATCCAATGTCAAAGAAAATCATGAGGCATACAATGACATATGGATGTTTGAACCGTTTTGTCTTGCCGCCCGTATTTCACTCCACTAAACAATTCCAAAGAAGAGTATACCATTAAGCAGATTGTTATTGAAGAAATGTACGAGTATATATAAGAAGCATAACAAAGAGATTCTTTAAGATGACATCTTTTTCAAATGAATGTCAATGGAATATTCCGTAGATGTGTGCCCTCCATCGTCCTGTGAATTGAAACTTTAAGGTTGGTTCAAAACCAGATATTCTAAACAGATTTTATTTTATTTCGAGTGCTCTTCCTGTATATACATAAGTGGCATGTTGATTGAAGAGTGGTGTTGCTGCGGCGGTAACTTCCACTCCGTAATTTCCATGACGTGACTTTTATCTATCAATCAAACTCGACAAGACTCATTCTTATGTTAACTGGTTACGTATGATGATCGTTATTATTTCAGTTTCACCTATAACACGATTGTTACATCCATCGCCATCATGGTTTCCATCCTCTTTCCTGCTTATTTAGAACTTCAGCAGAATCAAACATTCAAGGCATATCCTTTCTGCACAACTAACTGCCATAGTCAAAAATGACAGTAATTTATCATTCAAATCACCATGGAATTCGGAAGAACTTAAGGATACCAATTGTTGTGTTCAGCTGAAAAGAAAAGAACTCAAGTATGAGGCACGTTTTTGCTACGACGACCAGTGTAGTGCTGTGGATTGAGGAGTTTCATGTTTTGTGTTGAAAATAACGCATACGGTATAAATGTTGATAAGATAGAAAGAACATGTTCCTTGATGTAGGCACTTCGGGAACTAATTAATTTAGCTTTCGAATCGATTTAGGGCTAGTTGTTCACCATTGTGCCTGTTAATGTAATTAATATACCACTTGAGAATAGAAACACCTGGGATTGATTGAATTGATGTTGCAAGACAGAAAGCTATCGAAATAGTCGACTGCTGGTTGGGGGTGGTGCTCTACAAACGATTGGTCTTTCCGTTTGAATAATCATCAGCATTGAGAGATCTGAGTAGCGTAATGGACCAGCCTTGATTAAAAACATATCTATTAGACATGTTAGAGACATTGGTGTCTGTCTAATGAAGGATTTCGACATTTAACATCTTTTTTAATATTTAAGAAACGTTTACACGAAGCTCTTCTATTCTTGAGGCGGATATGAATCTGCAATTTGTTGTCTATTGGATACGTTTTCACTAAAAAATCTTTAACATGAATGCGAAGTGAATTTATTAGAAATTATTTATGTAAATAGGAGTGATTTGTTTATAATAAAAGTAATAGAGATACCTCATAAGGTTTTCTTAAGAAAACGTACGAGTAAATCAAGTTTCGTAGATTGAGATAAATAACGAGAGGACAGAAATGATGGAAATGAGATTTTGGAATAGAACGTCTGTATTTAAATACATTATATCTGACTGTAAATTGGTAAAATTCACAATACCTTAATGTATTTGCTCTCCCATTTCGTGCTCACGAAAATAAATATGTACCCACATTTAATTTATTTCCAAATGTCATTTTGATTTGAAATTGAGTTTGTATTTGACCACAAATAGAGTGTCGTTGCATGTATATAGTATGTAATAGTTTGTGACAAAATATAAGTAATTTATATCATATACATATACTATATCGATGACTTGAAAGAGGTGGAGACATGAAATAAAAAAGCTGACAGAGTTTACCTTTCTGATGCAACATCACAGCTACGTCGTAGTCATTATAGGGGAAGCCTAATTTGGCTGCTTGTTCACCTATTGGCCAATGGTCCATGATGATCCCTGCTATTCTTCCGACATCGGGCTGAGTACTGCTGCTGTTTATTATTATCTCGTCAAGTTTTTGCAGATGTCGTCCATCTAAGTCTGTCTAACTTCAGGAAGTGCCCTGATAATCTTTCCTTGACCATTTCGCGCGGAATCGGCACTTCCATTGCATGGTACAACGATGAAATGCAGATCCTAGACTCGCGAATTAGTCAGATTTCTCATTTTCCAGAATTGTACTATCCTTGAACTCAAACGAAGGTAATGCTGCACTGTTCCTTCAACAAACCCAGCCCGACATTCCTTGACTATGTTTGAGGTTATGCAGACCGACTTGATAGCCCTAATAGCAGCTTAGATTGTCAACTTTCAAAATGATACTAAATATGTGATCTGGGTGATCAGGTGTGATCTTTCAATACGACAAGCCGACACTATTTGTGGTACACTAGCATAGTCCGGAAGACTGAAGAAATTGGATATTTCAGAGGTTTAGAGTAAACACTTTGCAGTCCATTTTTGAGTCGCCAAGACGTCCTCTTTCATACGTATCCGAGGGTAGTAGCCTCGGTACGTGTTGAGAAGTGGTGGACGTAATCTGCTATGACAAATATGAGCTCTGGTAGTAGGCCCAAAACACTACTGTGGTCATACGTTTTAGCATTTCACAGTCGAGACATTTTGGGTCTAATTGCGCTGTGCGCTGCGACCATAACCGTCAGAGCGCTGTGGGAGTAGACCATAGAGCACCTGATGTTGGCTATGCACACCATTCTCTTTGCCATGTTGAGTTTGTTTACATTTTATTTATTGGGAAGAACTGGCCAAACTAACGAATCATATGTAAGGATGGGTCGTAGTACGGCTGTGTACATCCATTTAGTCAATTAGGTAGACCTCATCTCTTGCCGACAGTGTTGTTACAGTCATAAAAGGCTTTCTTGGTCCGCTGTTCCATATTCACTTTCCATCTAAGTTTGGTATCCAGAATTGAGCATGCTAACAATCCATTGACTTAGTTTGTTAACTGTCCCCAGTTCCTTCCAGACTTGAAGGATCGGTTCCGTGAAAACGTTGATAGAAGCACGTGCAATATCTAGAAAAATGTCCAGTGTAGATTCCTTGCAATGTCCTTCGACAGTGCTAACTACTTCGTGTAGAGCAGTTTACGTTGATTTAACCCTGACGTAAGCATGTTGTGATTGCGATAGAAGCGCAGGTTCTATCGTCGTGATCTCGATCTCTAGATCAAGATTAAAGAGTATCCAATTATGGTCTGGATCTTTCATACTACGTAGGCGATGATAGACAAGAATTCTGTAATCTCGACCTCAGTGAATCAGTCTTCGAGTTCAACCCCGACGGACAACGTGGTAGAAGAAACCTCGTCCCGATGGCGTGCCCAGCTAGAAAGAGACCTCAATCAGCTAGGTGTACGAAACTGGAGGCACAAGATTACTTCGTGTAGAGCAGTTTTGGTTGATTTAATTCTGACGTAAGCATGTTTGGATTGCGATAGAAGCGCAGGTTCTATCGTCGTGATCTCGATCTCTAGATCAAGATTAAAGAGTATCCAATTATGTTCTGGATCTTTCATCCTACGTAGGCGATTATAAACAAGAATTTCGTAATCTCTCTGGGCCGTAATAGCCAAACTAAAGTCAAACAAGGCTGCTGGCGTCGAAGGACTGCCTGCCGAATTTTTTAAAACAGACGGGGATGAGTTTGTAGGGTGTATACACCAACTCATCTGTAAGATTTGTCCGGATGAGAATATGCGAAACGGATGGAATTTCAGCATAAAGAAAGGAGAACCTCTTAACGGCGCCAACTACAGAGGTATTAGTTTCCTAAACATCTCTGCCGTTTTGTGTAATCGCCTGAAACCCTTCATAAACAACCGGATTGGTCAATATGAGTGCGGGTTCAGATCAGCAAAATCCACCATTAACCAGATATTTAGACTGCGGCAGATCTTGGAAAAGACCCAGGAATTCCAGATCGGTACTCACCATCTATTCATCAATCTTAATAGTTGTATCATACCTGCAAAACTCGTCCGTCTTTGCAGAAGAACGATGGAGAACGCCCGTTGCTCCGTCAAGTTCGGTAAAGATCTTACCGATGCTTTTAACGTCAGAAAGGATTTAGGCAAGGCGATGCATTGTCATGCGACTAGAGGCACGATTTTCCACAAGTCTCGGCAACTGCTCGTCGATGCCGATGACATTGACATCATCGGAAGGACTCAACGGACTGTCAGTGGGGCATTGGGAATTGTATAATGGATCTTACAGTGAATGAGGGTAAGATGAAGTACATCCTATATACAAAAAAGGTCCAAGGACCAACAAAACGCCACGATAGCCAGATACAACTTCGAGGTAGTAAAGGACTTTGTCTACCTAGGCTTCGCAGTAAACCCCGGAAATAACACGACCGCGGAGATTAAACGAAAGAAGGCTCTGGCCAATCGATGTGTCTTTGGACTTAGACGGCAATGAAAAATTAACCAAGCTATCTATACATAAGGCCTAAATAGTCCCCTTCCTGCTGTATGTCACAGAAGCATCGAAAGAAAAATCCTTTGAATTATATTCGGTCTCGTTTGCACAGAGCGTGGAGGAGAAGATTGAACGACGAACTCTAAGAGCTGTACAACAACATCGACCTAGTCAAACGAATTCGAGCGAATTGACACCAACGCTCCGGCTTGGAAAGTCTTCGAGTCCAACCCCGACGGGCAACGTGGTAGAACAAACTTCGCCTCCGATGGCGTGCCCAGCTGAAAAGGCACCTCAATCAGCTAGGTGTACGAAACTAGAGGCACCTAGCACAGGACTGTACCGCTCGCTAAAGAAGAAGAATTATGGTCTAGGAAATATTCCGGAGTAGATACTCTCTAGTCCGTAACCTTAATGTTAGAATAATTGGAAGGGAAAGGTAATTTATATCTTTCAAATTCTCGACAGCATTCATGCTGGGAAATGGGTTGGGGATTCCATTTATTGCATATTGCGGGGTTAAAACTGATTTTTAATAAAATCAAAAAGCTACTCACCTCGGTGGTTTATTTCCGAGTTGCCACACTATGTGTATTTCACGTTAGCGTCGCAACATATTATTAATTTCTGTCGTGTTTGGTGCTGTTGGGATCGATTATTGGACCTTTTCATATAGTGGGGTTCATTATAGTTAAATTGTTGCCCTTTAATCCGAGACCCGTTTACTCAGAGTTCCTCTGATTGCATCAGATTGTCTGAATCAACAGCCGATTGCTTCAGATTTGTTTGTATGTATTTTAGAATTATGTTTGAAAGGATGGTTGTTGAAGAGGTTGTATAGTCTCAAACTTCAGATCTTCTTGTCAGCGCTCGTCTTGTTTACGAGGAGAAGAAAAATAACGTGAAAGGTAAATAACGTAGCAGCTCGGTAATGGTTGTAGCATATTCTTTTAAACGAAAGTTTTGGTTTAGATGTTAATGATCTGTACATATGATGCATATGCTAATGTCAAGTCTGAAGTGAAAATGCTTAAAAGACCCTCTTATTAATTTATCAGTCCACCTCGGTGTACATATAACACATATGAATGATGCATAATAACATTGAAATAAATAATTACAAAATCATTTTCTTTTTCTGTATTTTCAGGTAAGACGACTAAAAAGACCAAATGTACAGAAAACACGTAAGTTATGTTTCACATATTCAACAAAAAAGACTATAAGGTTAGAAATATTTTGAGCTCAATTTGAGTCCTTAAGTTAAGTTCAAATTCAAGTAAATAAGCAGAGTTTTCATTTCATACATCGTTAGTCCATGTACTTACCAAATCAGGGATTCAATCATTGACTTGATCATTGATTAGGTAAACTAGTGCTGTATTCAGCACTTACAACAACGCCACCTTAATTTACCCCGATATGTGTATGCACCACGAGAATATAGGGTTCGCATCGAGTTTTGCTCATTTGGTAATGTAATCGTCCTATCCTTTCTGCCCTGAATAGAAAACTCGTTAAAACTGCCTACGGAAATAGTTTTCCTTCACAAAACAACCGCAATTTGACTTTACCAAAGAGGTTGCTCCATGCGGAACGAAGTCCGATGTAGGGAAGAGCACATGAGAACACATAAAATGCCTCTGGGGTAAGAGGGCAAGTATTGCAAGCAAGAAAAGGAAATAAAAATAAAAATAGGAGAACAAAACGGAAGTATAATTATGTAGCATTTCTCTTAGACGAAGGCTTATCACTTTTTATTGTGAGTGGTTTTCACTGAATTCTCGCCCAGCGACAGTAGCTTTAACTGAAAATTTGTTTTCAGATAAATGTTATATGCGTGTGTGAACAAGTAATAACACTCATGAGTGAGATGAGAATAATACAACTTCGGTGCGAAAGGTGTGCCCATATCGCAAAATTAAAGATCCTCAATTGACTCTCTTTAGAAAGGTGGTCGATTGCTTGAGAGGATATTGAATCAACTAAGTAATTCAGGAACTTGAAAAGAAAATAAACACGAAAATAGAGAACACATTTACATACATATGTGAGACCTTAAGGAGTTTGAGATATTACAATGTACACTTCTAACTTATCTTCCCACATCGGAGAAGGATCAGATATAGGATGATATATGTATACATGTTTTAGCATTAGCTACCCCTATTATCGTGTTCTCTCGTGCCGTGACAAAAGAATTCAGCAACAAAAACCAAAGGGATAATATTGTATAAACGAGAGATTGTGTCAGTTGATTAAATTTCTCTTTCAGGGCTAACATTTCTGTTCGCTCTCTTCGCTCCATTTCCATTGTGGCTCAATCTGTGTATACATACATATATTCGTACGCATCCAATCTTTTATCCATTTTTCGAACAAGACCCAAAATAAAAGCCAGCCAAACCATCAACACATTTGTACGAATGGATGTCCGCAGAAAACTGAGAAAGGGACGTAATGGGAATTCAATCCATATTGTAAATCAGTCGAGCGAGAAAAAACTATCATTCGTAGTGATTTGGAAAAGCAGATATTTTAACAAGTCTTATGCTGTTGCATACGGTTAAATCTAACAACCCATTTCTCTGTTGCAGGTTCATTTCTCCCATATTGTAAGTTATTGCTGTGCCTCATGCCTGTTAATATATCGGTTATAGCGCTTGTTAGTTTCATTATAAAGTCATATAAGCCTTGTATATAAATACATACATACATATATCTGCAATATGGAATGCCTGAATACATTAGATGTACATGAAACATGAAACTTCACTGGGGTGTTTTTCAAATATGCTGACAACACACATAAATTCATTGAATATTCTCACAACATCTGGAATGCGAGGAGCATCCCTAACGCAAAGCCTTTATTTGTTTCAAAGGCATTGATTTGAGAACATTTTAAACGTGAAGCTTTTCTCACATGACACTCAAAAAGAAATTCTGGCATGAAATGCATTAAGCTGCCATTTGTAACTAATGGAAGCATGTCCAAAGCTTAGCGGGTGATTGACGAGTCCTTAATGTCACTTGCGGAGTGACAGTTCTGATAGCAGTCAAGATTAATGCATCGGATTCCAAGAAAATGCATAAATATAACATGTTTCTTCCTTGAACTTCCTTTAAACTGCTGGGGAAAGCGGGTATAATTTTTCTAACATATGTTCCACACTAAGGATCACAACCTGATTGAGATAATGCGTACGTTATTGATTGCTTTTATAGCAATGATTCATTAAAGAAATCGCTCTACGGTAAAGGCCGAACAGAGATCCCAACACAACGATGTGCGAAATCAGTATTTTGTTTGTTTCTTCTGTTTGATTTCTAGAAGATGTCCCTTCGATTGATCCATTTTTGATTGCAATGATGTACATACATATGTCTTATTTGAACATAAAAAATGGTATTGACCTTAATCATTTCGAGGTCTTCTTGTTTCAGATCACGTTCAAAGTAGTATTGTTTTTAACATTGGCTTGTAAAATAATCTCCTAAGGGTGTACTAAGCATTTTTGAAATTTTGTTAGTATATATCAAATTTATACATAGATAAATGGGATAGAACTTAAATCGGATCCAAGTCAGGTATATTTTGACAAATTTTACATTTATTTAAAATAGGAATTTTCCCAAAATTTCATGCTCTCTATGAAAACACAAAAGCCTCCTATTCGTTATCTCTGCCAACAATGCCAATGTCACAGATGACTCCTACGACATTTGTTCATCTCTGTGAATCACGTGCTAAGACTTAAAGGATCATTATTGCTGAATACGTTCTCCAACTAGTGCTAATCATTATTTCTCACTTGAGAATAGTTTTATCTGCAATCGATACGAACATATCTAGGTACGTAGTATATATTTTATAAGTCATATTGCGACAAACGCTTGAAGTGTTAACGTTCTATTTCCGGATGAATCTACATATGTACGAGTACATATGTATATGCGCACAAGTCTTTTACGGTTAAGTATGTCATACACCTAATAAAGGCCGATTCCCATTGCAAAAGCCAAAATGACACATTAAGTAACACTCACTACAATGTCAAAAAGAATAACCACGCAATTATCACGTCTTGCTTTCTTTAGATACATTCATAGTCATATACAAGTCCAAATTGACTTTGCGCTAAGAACTTGTGAAACTTGGTCTCCGAATAAGCTGAAGTCGACTCTGTTTTATTAGATCCTCTTGTAGATTTATCTTCCTCTTGAATTGCTGTTCTTCTTTTATTTATGTTTATTATGCGATTTTAGATCAAATGTGACACAGGTTTATTTCCATAGAGATTCAGGAGCATGAGTGGTGCCATTTCGTATTTTTGTGTTTTACATACATATGTATGTATATCAAAAACCAAATAGAGACGAGAGTAAGCTTCAAGTTAGAAAGGGTCTATATTTTTCCACTGCGTTGATATTGAATGTACATATTGTATGTTTTATTTTTTGCCCAGTCCACTCGAATTGCGTCCACATTCAGACATGCGAATAAGTTCTGTGTATCTTTCTATAAAAGATTAACTTTACACATGCGAGGAGATGATGAATATGGTACAGGAGTGCGATTCCGATTCCGATACCGATTTGTATTCTGACTTAGAACCACATTCAATCCAGAGCTTAACAATTCATGCGTAAGGGACAGCATGGCACAGTTAAGAGGAATCGGACATATAAGAACACATATGTAAAAACGTACGTGTACACCACCTGATTTAAAACGAAGCAAATATTTATAAAAACAAATGTACTATTCTTAAAGCTAAAAAAAAGTGTAGGTGCTCCATCTGAAGTATTGTACTTCTCTAGATATAGAAAAAAAACATGCTCATACATGAAACTGCATATGTGGATTTGAGAACTACTTATAAGCAAAAGCTATTCAAAATTGAAAGAGTGTTTAGTGGAAGCTTCACTCTTCTTATATGACAAGCAGAATGTCATTAAAGGACTTGAGTGAGTTAAAATCTCAGTGATTGGTTGCAGCTTAAACTTCTGACTGATTCTTCAGAAAATCATAATCGGATTATTGGTAGCGCTCATGTACAGTCCCCAACAAATACATAAAGTGGTGTGCTATATAGTCTTTTTTAAGATTCCGTGTACAAAAACGGAACCTTTGTAATTTCGGTGCGTTCGTTCGTCCGTCTGTCTGTCACACTTTTTTATCTCCTACATTTAAGAAGATGTCTGCATGAAATTGGAACTAAGTAGTTTGGGCTTAGAA
This sequence comes from Myathropa florea, assembly GCA_930367185.1. Lineage (NCBI taxonomy): Eukaryota > Metazoa > Arthropoda > Insecta > Diptera > Syrphidae > Myathropa > Myathropa florea. The sequence goes on along the minus strand of OV884003.1, from coordinate 132,240,472 downwards.
ATCATTCTTCATGCACACAAATTCAAAAAGTGGGGCCATTTGGAGGTGACTCCCGTATAGGTGAAGTTGTCATTGATTTTGAAACATTGACGCACCCTCTCGTGTGATATATCAATCGACAGATCTTTTGAAATGAGGTTGAGGTTTGCTTCAACAAGTTCTTATCCAAAGTATCGTTAAAAAAATATGGAACTCCAAAGTTTTTTTAAAGCTCTAACAATGTACAACAATGTGCACACAGCAGGCTTCTTCTTCTTAGTTCGCTCTGGACGCTCGTTATAACGGAGCGAATCTCCAGCTACTTCGTCCGAAATTGTTCGGAAGCCGGTGACTGTTCTTATGGCGCAGAGCCTGTAATGCTGACAAAAGCTTCTTTGCTGTCTCCTTTACCGAAAGAGCACCTGCCCAGACTGGCGCAGCTTATAGAAGAATTAAACTTACCACTCTGGAAAGTAAGATCATTCTTAGGTATCCGGGTCCTCCAATATTCGGCAACATACCGGAAAGTCCTGTCTGCGTCTTTGACGCTTTTCTGCTGCAGTATTCGACGTGCTTTTTGAAGCCAAGTCAGCTGTCGAGCATCACTCCTAGCTATTTCAGAGCCTCCTTGGATCTAATTAGCTGGGAACCAACCCAGAAGTTTGCGTATTTCACAACCTTTCGGCTGGTTATTAAAACAGCCTCTGTCTTGTAGTCCACTAGTTCAAGGCCGGAAGATTCCAGCCAATTTTTGATCCTGACGATTTCTTCGTTTATGGCGGTTTCCATTTCGTGGATGTGCTTGGCCACCGTCACGACCGCGATGTCGTCGGCAAAGCCGATTATCTTGACTCCATGTGGCAGCGTCAGTCTCAGTACACCGCCGTACAATAGGTTCCACAGAAGGGGTTAAAGAACTGAACCCTGTGGAACGCCTGCTGAGACGTCGTAGTGTTTAATACCAACGTCAGTCTGTTAAACGCGTTTTTGATGCCCAGCGTAACTACGGCGCAGTATTTTTTTGTGCCGCCCCTCCATCTTGAACCCGCTATGGCTTCGCTTGCTGTATCCACCACCTCCTTGATGGTGTCGATGGTAGAGCGGTTTTTTAAAGCCGTACTGATGGTCGGACAGGACTCCTCGCTCCTCAGCCACGCCGATTAGCCTGCCATATATGATACTCATAGGTAATGTATGTATGGAGGTTTGTTTGTATGTATGAATGTAGTAATGAATAGTTGATTTGAGTTAAAGATAGAAGAAAATGTAATTGATAGTTTTAATCCGTCGGCTGATATTCAGAAATGTGCATAATTGCAAAAGATATTTGGGCAATGGAACTTTCCCCGTGCAAGTACAACTCACACTGATTCGCTCACAGACCGCCGTAGCGTTCAGTCGTGTCCAATTTTAAAAGAAAAGTGCTGAATATCAGTGAAAACAACTAGATCGCGCAAAAGACGCTTGAATTAATAAGAGTGTTGTAGCAAAGTGGTAGTGCTCGAGCTCGTGGGCCCAGAGGGGCCAAGTTAAAATTTTTTTTTCTAACAATTTTAATAAAGAATTAATAATAAAGGTGTCATTAACATTGAACAAAGAGTAGACCGCACTCACTAGACGGTAAAAAAAAAATGTGGCAGTTATGTCGGACCACCAAAAAACGGTGTCATCTGACGACACAACCACCGGCAAACGAAAAAAGTCGAAGCAATCAGCTACGGCAATCAAGCGCCGTACTACGTCCGACTCTACGGAAAGGCAACAGGGTGATCAAAAGCATTTACCAGCTGTAAACACCAACCAGCTGTCAGATGGAGGGGAAGGCCGCTTCACAATGAGCAGCAACAGCTTCGCGTCTCTCGCACCAAATGATGAGACTATGTTAGACGAGCTGGAATCGGCATCCGAAAAACTTGTCGGACTGGACAAGGAAAGGGATGAGCTACGGCAGCACATTCAAATGCTGAAAGCGAAATTAACCACCAAAAGAGAGCTGGAGCAGGAACTCCAGCAACAAAACCAGAAGCAGCCAAAGGGTAATAAACCAACCCAGGTAGCTGGTCAAAAGAAACAGCAACAACAACTGCAGAGTTTACAACAGCAGCAAAAGCAGAAGCAACAAAAGCAGCAGCAACCAAAACAGCATCAACAGAAACAACAACAGAACCTGAAACAGCGGGTTGAAGAACAGCCGCACAGCAGCAAAAACAACAACAGCAGCAACAACAATAACAGAAGAAACAAAAGGTACCACCGATTCACATTTACAAGACAGATGTGCTACAGACTATCGAGGTATGTAAGTCCGCCATAGGCGATAAAAATGTTCACACAAAGCGCCTGAATGACAACAGGCACGCGATTTACTGCAAGACAATTGACGGTTTTAACAAAATCAAAGATTGTTTGAAAAGTGCTACGGCGGAGTTCTTCTCCTACACTCCAAAGGGAGAAAAGCTCCAATTTGTAGTATTAAAGGGGATTGAGCCGTCCACAGATCCGGCGGCGGTCCTCAGTATGCTTAAAGAGCAAAAGTGCGAAGGTCTCGAGTTCGTCGGGGTCAAGCCTTTCACAACAGAAAAGGCAAAAAGGGAACAGCGGAAATTACCGTGGTTCCTAGTTCAGTTGTCACCCACAAGCAAACTAGACAGTTTCAATAAGGTTCGATACCTAAACTGTCAAGTCGCAAATCGGGAAAAATTAAGAAGGAGCGAACGCATACTCCAATGCATTCGCTGCCAGAGGTTCGGGCGCGCCGCGTCGAACTGCCAAATGCAGCCTCGATGCGTCAAGTGCGGTGAAACCCACAAAGAAGATGAGTGCAGTCTGGGTAAGGATGAAGCAGCTAACAAGAGTCAGCTTAAGTGCGTTCTTTGTGGAAACGCTGGGCACACCGCTAGCTATCGGGGTTGTCTTAAATTCCAGGAACTAAAAAAATCAAAAGCGGTTCCGCAGGAGCGTCCTGTAACGAGGCGTACACTAAAGGTAGCCCAACCCGTAACTCCCCACTTCGCCCAAATGGCGGCTGGTCAGGGGAAAACGGTAAAGCAACACCGGCCAAATACAGCCCAAGTGCCTTCAGCACCGTCAACTACGCCCGATTGGCATGCCATGCGGCTGTCATCCGAAAGGCGCATAGAAAAATTAGAGCAGCAGTTTGCCATTATAATGGGCTTTCTGCAGACCCTTGTGCCCCAAACGTGTTAATGGCTACGTCGACACGGAGTTCGTACAAGATCCTTTCAGTAAATGTAAATTCATTGATAGGAAACGACAGAAGAAGCTCACTTTTCAAATTGTTAGAAGACCAAAGCCCAGAGTTGCTCCTGATCAGCGAGACTTAGCTGACCCAGAGACGGCACAGTAACTACGACTTTATTAGAAGAGACCGGCCCAACTCCAGTAGGGGAGCAGGTGTCGCGATCTTTATTAAAAACAATATTAAATACAAAGCATTGTACAGTGGTGAAGTGCGAGGGTTCCAATCGCTGGAGGCTGCATTGTGTGCATTTCTCTCCGTAGTGGTAGAAAATTGTACGTGGTGTCGGGCTGTTTTCGATTCTCCACAGCGATAGCAGAGCTCAATATTCTTTTCCAATGCCTCAGGCTGGAGTCGGAAGAAAACTACTTTCTCTTGGCCGGAGATTTGAATGCCAGACATCTAAACTGGGGGTGATGACACTGTAAGCGATGACAGAGGTAGAATGCTCTACAACTGGTTCGTTTAAAACAGTGTCGAGTATAGACTCGATCTCAGGGCAACTGAGATCTCCTCGTTCCCCAGAAGCGGGTCGTTCTTGGATATTTGAATACGAAGTGCACGGCATTTTCATTTTTAGTTTCAAGAATAGTATTTTTTGATTTTTACCTGGAGTATTAAATCAATAAATCATCAAATTTGCCATTTTAATTGTATATTTTTTTTACTGTAGTCATTTGAAAAACAGTCAACTTATGGCAATAAATCCACAAATATTCTTATTAAATTCAAAGTTTATTTTGATAGTCCTTAATAGGTCAGTGAATTTCTGCTTAATGCATACCTTTGACTTCGCATCTACTTGTCTGCAATGCTTCCCCTATAAACAGATCCTAAATTAACTTGTCTCGCACAGATCGATTGTATTTTTATGACTACTTCAATGATCTACTGCTGAAGGTGCTTATTTTCCAGATGCAGATTTGATTTCGATTGGGCGAATCAAAAAAACCCACTTCCAGGTGAACCCTGCGAAAACAGAAGGGAAATTGTAATTTTCTCAAATTCCTCCCGTATTATCAGATGCTCATGCACTGTGGTATTTCAACTCGAAAAAATCACTGAGTCGCATCCTCGACATCGTAGTGTGAGTTAAATGTTTATTTATGTATGTATATGTCACTAGAAAATTCAAACAACATTTCCCTTTCTCTCAGGATTCATCCATTAACTTTTTCTTCATAGTTTGGATACGCGCTGGCGTTTTCTCCACCACACTGCTTCCTATGTTGTGCATTCTGTTTGTTCAAACCGGTTTCAAGGAGAAAAGGAAACACATGTAGTTTTCGTAGTACATAGGCAATTAAGCGGATATGGATATTTGCGTATGTATTTGTATTTGTTCATCTATCGTGTAAAGTTGTATACAACCTGAACGAAACAGGTACAGATAATATCTCATATACTTAAACACTTAGCTCTGAAATGTTTTTAAGTTGCCAACTGGGGCTGTGACATAAATTCTATAAAGAAACGTTTTGAATCAATGGTTACGTGGCCTGGCAACCTTTAATGATTTTTGGTCCCCGTGATTCCCCATTTGCGTTAATGTCTTTTTTTTTTTATCCTATTCACGGTCTTTCGTTTTTGAGGAGTGAATTCTTTCTAAATCACCTTCATATGTAGGTGTATGTACGAGTAGTTGTTAGGAAAATTTTCCGGTGAGTGGCATCGTTGAAGGATACATTCGCATATACTCGTATGTAGCGTTCCATTTTTTGACTTTTGAAAGCTTTTGAAAACTTTTGCCATTGAGACAGTGTTTATTGCAGTTATGTTGGTATTTGCTGTAATAAAAATCCTTAGCCAGCAATAGAACATCAGTTACCAGGGTGTTAACCAAGCCAGGTGTCGTAGGAAGGTCTTTTGGAGAAGTGATAGGTAAAAGATATGTTATGGTGTTTTTTATTAGCATATTTCTTAAAGTGGTTTCAAATTTGGATTTTCGGGTGTGGGGTTAAAGAAATAATTCAAACTTGAACGAAGCCTTCAAGTAAATGGGAGTAAAATCCCATATATTTGGATTTTCTGCACCTAATCCAGGAAGAGTGCATAATAATGTCTTACGGACAGAGATAAATAGTTATTCTACTTATTTGATAACTTTTAATTCTCCACAAAACAAAATGGACGATAGGGTGAAGTCATTTGCTTCTCTTGCTTTTAGTCTAGACAAGGTCTTGTTTTCACAATTCATGGAACCTCAGTTCATAGAAAGGGGCATTCAAAATTGTTGTGTAATATAAATTATCTGATTTTCCATAATGTTGAAGACAAATTTCAAAAAAATTCAAATTCGAAGATTAATTTTCATTTTCTACCGCCATTCAAAGAAAAACGATGCTTTGAATTGAATTACCAGATGCTGGCTAACCTTTACATACTAACCGCCGGGCTTTATTTATAATGGCGGCGCTACAGTCCGAGATGGACCTGGGTCTAGCTTTTCAGCAACTACTCGTGTTGTGCGTGCTATTGTTCTCTCATGATGAGGGAACCTCATTTTTCTAGACAGTTATACTTTCTGAGCATTGTCAGTGACTCGAACGAGGTGAAGCCCTGTACATTTTTTTTTAAATTGTTTGCCTGAATTTGAACCTAGATTTGAAAATCTAGTGTTCTGGTGGTTTTGAAACTTTTCACTCAAATATAATGTCTTAAGCAAGTAAGAGGAATTATGTATACGTATATAATTCAACTGTTGTAGTTGGCTTTGCAAGAGCTACTACTTTTACGATATAAATTAATACGCGCAAATCGAGAACAGACCCTAAAGATAGAAACTGTACTTTTTTTCTTTATGTCCGACTAGATATGCAAGTATGGGTAGCAGATATTTGTTTTGGTCACGATTTTAATTCCATATCCGTCAGATGCTATCAACCTTTAATATATGTAAGCCCAACAACAGACCAAGTATTAATGGAAATATTATTTACGACACGACAGGACGTCCAAAATCCAAAAACCTAATTTGAAACACCGTACTTCTCCGCTACCAGCTGCAAATGTGCGTGCATTGCGTATTGTTAAGCTCAGCAGGATTAACAGAAACATTCCAGATTGAACCAAGCGCACCACATTTATCTATTCATCAACCATACCCATACCCCAATGAAAAGAGAAACACGATTCGTAAATATTGTTAAGACCCAAAGTTGTTGGCAGCACGAATTGTGGCGAAATTATAATTATTGGTATATAAACCTGTCCAAGCCTTGGAATATATGTAATTTAAGCCAAACTTTATTGATTTATTATTGACTTTTTGGATTAGCCATGCCTCATTCCACATATCAGCAGAGGGTAAAAGCAAGTTTGGTTCCCTGCCTTAAAGTGTTTTTGAGTTGTGAAAGTAATTAGATCAATTATTGTGCTTATTAGAAAAAACTCTCGAAAAGTTAACCGTCAGGCGCAGAGATTAAAGCCAGCCCACGAATGACTTCGGCACATGTTCATGCCTACATATCGTGCGTGTACCCCTATGAGTGTTGGGCAACCGGAGAATATTTTCTAATTATCTCGAATCGTCTTTCGGGGATTGAAATGGTTCGTTCGATTCTGCCATTTCTTGGGGGAAGTGAGGTGTTCGGGCGTAGAAAACTGTGCAGATAAGCGGTAACAGAGTGAACTCGAAGATGAATAAATGGGCAGGAGCGGGAGCAGGCAAAACATGTATAGAGTAGTGTGTAGCGAATATGTATGTAATGCCTAGGAATAGCAGATGTGTTAAATTGTTTAGGGACGAACGTTTTGCGGTTCAACGCTGTTGTTGCTTGTAAATGAAACCCAAAGCGAGCGAGCAAGGGAATGTTTTTCGAAAATTGTGTTTTCTGAAATAATAAAAATGCAAAGCGTAAGTAATATGTACATATATCCCTTGTAACTTCAGAATTACAATGATAATTTTTAGTACACAAGTTTACGCCCCAAGTGCAGGAATTTAGGGTGAAGCACAACTGCGTGGGAGAGAATTCCCATGCCAAATGCGGAGGGGATGCTTGACCAACAACATCAGTGACAAAACAGTTTCTGTCCTCTTTGACTTGGAATTTGTGATGACTCATTTGGTTAAAAAGAATGAATAAGATTTGAAATATGCTTTGTAGGCATGTATTCCGGAAAAATGTAAATTTTTAAAAGGAAAGTGAATGAACTGTTTTTAGATGAAAAGTGTGTAGATTAATTGGAGTCGGTTAGAACCACTCTTGGGATTCAATAACAGGGAAAATGTCTCGATTTCTGACCTTGTGTCATATTAAGGTTGTGAAAATGTTGTAATATATTGGTTCCCTCTTCAGGTTGTCCGAAATTAGTTTTTTGTAGACCATATGGGAAAAGGAAAAGCTTTTAGGCTTGAGGGACATTCAACCCAATTTAGTAGATTATCCCCATAAAATGTTAACCCTTAATTTAACTCTTTCGTTCTTAAAGACCATGTGGCAAGGTTAAACCCGATGGGACCAAAAGGTGGAACTTAGTCTTTTGGGGACAATGTAGCACAAATAATAGATAAGTTGAAAGTGCCTATGGACTGCTTTCATTTAACATAGTAATTGTAGTAATTGTTGTACTATACAAATTTTTATTTAAGACATCGATTGAAATCTTGTTATGTGACTATTTATGCGAATGGCTGTGTTGCAAGGTGGACCAAATACAAATTTCTTTTTAAAAATGCAATAAAATAAACAAAATTAATTTTTTTCCATGTATTCCCCTGCTGACTTCGCAGTAGCGCATTCTGTCACCCAAATTTTTGAAGACCTTGTTGATGGTTTCGGGCTGTAGCTCACGTATTGCTTGGATGATATTGGCCTTAAGTGCTTGAATCGTTTTCGGATTGTTAGCATAACACTGGTTCTTCACGGTTCCCCACAAAAAAAAAGTCCAAAGGGGTCAAATCGCAGCTCCGACGCGGCCAACTGACATCGCCAAGACGGCATGGCGCGCCATCTTGCATGAACCGGAGGTCATCCAAATCCGTGTCTTAAATTTTAGAAAAAAAAGTCGATTAACCTGGCTTTGTAACGCCCACAGTTGACCGAAACGCTGTTCCCCGCCCCTCATCTTCGAAAAAAAATAGTCCAATGATGACACCACTCCACAATCCGCACCAAACTGTCACTGTCTGTTGATGCATTGGCTTCTCAACACTAACGTTTTGTTTGTTAACGTATCCGCCGAGATGAAAATGCGCCTCGTCAGAAAAATGATTTTTCGCACAAAATCGTTGTCCATTTCAAGTTGCTCTAAGGCCCAAACTGCGAAGCGATAACGAAGCAGATGGTCGCGCGGCTTCACTTGCTGAGTCAAGTGGACCTTGAAAGCGAATAATCCGAGATCTTTGTGCAGAACTCTCCTCAGGCTAGTGCGTGAAATGTTGAGCTGTTGAAATCGAAACCACAGCAGCCACATTCTCATCTGAAGTCGAGGACCATAAGTGTTGTCCACTAGCGTACCAGTCTCACGAACTTTTGGAACAAACTTGCGTACAGCAGTCGCGGTGAGTGCTTCATTTCGGCCAAACTTCTTTTCAAAAAACACACTGTTTGGGCTACACAGCCTTCACTTTGGAAATAAGTTTTCAATATTTCCCAAGGTTATTCAACCGTAAAGCGACTCATTTCGATTTAAAAAACACTAGATGGCGCACCCTGTATATTTGTCAGATTAGACAAGATAAAAAAACCTTCTAAACAATTTAACCGATACCAAACAGCAGTGGAATCTGTAACAAAGAGATTTTGAACTGTTTAACAACTGTAGTGAGTTGATTTATTAATGAGTTAAAAAAAAATATCTCATTTAAGTGATGTACATAGATACACAATGTGATACTTGACCCTTTTTGGACATCATTTGTATATTCAACATTTACAAAATCGAATTGCTTGTTTCACCGGTGACATCTTAGGTCACAGCAAACAAACGAAAGTAATTTCTCACAACTAGTTCACATTTATTTGCAAAGTGGGACATCGCTATCATTGTCATTTAAAGTGACAAGTAAAAAAGAGAACAAGATAAACAATCTTATTTGAAAAAAAAAAAAAGAAAAATAAATAACATACCAACCATCAGCAGCACCTGGTTTTGATTCAAAACGATCCCTCAGTGGCCCTCAAGAAAATCCTATTTATTCATAAAATGAGCAGAGTATTTGACATCCGAAATAAAATAACAATCTGATTGTCGAAGCAGGAATAGGTAAACTTAGTTATGTATATATTGTAAATAACTTTTACAATTTATTGTTCCAACATCCCAAATCAGAAGATTTTTTTATATTTTTACTTACGTGTAAAAAATGTACAGGTTTTCACTCCGTGTGAAAAAAAGGCAAACGAAATATCCAAACCGAATGATTTTGTTTTTCAAATCTAATCACAGTTCAATTTCACCCCTATTTGGAGAAAAATAAATCATTAATCAAAGGAATATGTATGTACGAGTATGTCTACATTTATGTGTATGTGTATCGATTTAAGTCAAAATGAATATAAAATCGCAACAGAGTGGCAGTGACAAATTATGAAGCTCGCTTTTAAGTTGTAAGGAGTGCCATTGAAAAACTTTACTCACTCTCATTTCGAATTTACTTCCAAAAATTACGGGAAATTCAATCAAATGCTTCTTTTTTCGTAATGCTTCTATTTTTTTAAAATTGTATGTCATTTCTTATGTTAACTACCAAACGTAGTTAACATAATCAACATGGAACCTGAATTGGTTGCAAAAAAATATTATTAAGTGTCACCTAGCACACCCAGGGTGCACAAATGCAAAAATCGGGAAGGAACTAAAAATTAATAGGAAAACAGTTGCTACTGCTATAAAGAATTATAAAAGAACCTGTCAGTTGAATAAAAAGAGGGGTCTGGTCAAAAAGCCGGTTTTATGAAACCAAAAAAAGTTACTAAGATTTTGAGCCGAACATTTCTGAACGTAATTTGACAAAAAAAATCAGAATGTTCAAATTGTTTAGTTCATAAAGTGAAGAGAACTTCGGGCTTGAAAACATATAAAATCCAAAAGGTTTCAGATCGGAACGCAAAAAAAAATTGGATGCGAAACAACGGGCAAAACTTTTGCAATCATAATAATAATAATAATATAATAATAAGTCCGAGGTGGACCTGGGCCTAGCTTCTCAGCAACCATTCGTGTTGTGCGTGCAATTGTTCTTTCACGAGTGGAGAGGACCTACAGTTTAATGCCGACTCCGAACGGCGAGATTGAGAAGCTTTTTCTAGACAGTTATACTCTTTGAGCATTGTCGGTGACACGAAGGAGGTGGAGGCGTGAAAAAATGTTTGGTGTTTTTTTCGGGAATCGAACCGACAACATCGAGGGGGGAGTCGATGCACCTACCCACTATGCCACGGCGCCCACAATCAAAAACTTTTGCAATCAAATTTCCTAAATATAAAATACCGCCAAAGCTGAAGGAAATGTCGAAGCAAGGTTTCGAACCAAACCTAAAGCGAAATTTCCAAAAAATTACTCTGTCAGGCTCAGAAGCCAAACTTTTATCACTACTGACTCAATAAATGCCGATACTTATGTAAATGAGTGCCAAATTTGCCTTTTTTACAAATTTGGAGACATGAAATGAATACTTTTAATGTATTTGTTGTTTTGCACTCCTTATATAAGTGAACATATCTTGGCCTAATTATGACCTTCCAAAAATAAGATTGAAGATTGGTTTATTTTTTTTGGGTATAGGCACTTAAAAACCTTGATACTTGCATGCAATACGATCTATTGGAAATGTATCTTTATAAAGAGTATGAATTCGGCAATATGCTTTCTGGAAGATCATATATCGAACAGCAATAACGTGATGAACGTTGCAGCAATATGCGCAGATATGCGCATTTTACGCAGTCTCAACAATAATTTGGTGATTTTTTTTTACCCCAAATACAGCATTTCTGCTTGTTAATGTATAGCAGAGACAAAGAAATCATATGTCTTTTCGTTTTTGATTCTAGTTAATTTAAATATATTTGAGACAAAATTAAGTAATATAATTTTGTTTTATTCTGCTGGAACTCAACACCATAGCCATTACACCATGGTTAAAATGCAATAGGAACAATGATATTCTAAGTCAAATCTATAATAATGAAAATCTGGGTATTATTTAAAATTCTGTCTTCAAAACATCTCCTAGTTATGAGCGAACCATAGTATGAGTAATTAATCTCTCTATTTTCCTTTAACTAGGCCCAATCTTTCATTGTTTTTACACCACAGTAATATTAATTATGTCAATGCACGGAATAGATAATATAATACGAAAATTAATTTCTAATGGAGATTTTATGAATGCGGTCCACCCGGTTGTTGCTAAGTAGCTACGGTAGTAGTACAACACGAGACATGGAAACCTGGAACATTCAATTAAGAAAATAGCCGTTTGCGATTACTATGTAAGTATATGTAAGTATCGTCAATCACCTTTTTCATCCAAAAATTCGCAGTTATGCCCTATAAATGGTGTCTGCTTATTGGAGATTACATGCATGTGAAAAAAACGTTGTTGAGTTGCGGCCTCTTTGCCCTGGTTTTTTCTGGCTTTATATTGTCGAATACGCAAAAGTTATCTGATGAGGTATTCGTAAGTAAAGCGATACAAGAGACACGACTTTTCCTCAATAATGTGACACGTAGTTATTAGAGAATCTCATTTGTATCGACCAAATCGAGTCCTGTGTTAATGCACACATTAAAGCCATGACACTCTGGGATAAGCCAACAAAAACTAAGTTGCATTCACAGCAGAGGCAACACAAGTCAACGTTAAGAAATTGACATATAAAAGAGGCATTTTTTGAAAGCAGTAACCGTGGGCGCCGTGGCGTAGTGTAGGTTCGTCGACTGCTACGCTCGAGGTCGTCAGTTCGAATCTCGGAAAAAACATCAAAACATTTTTTCACGGCTCCACCTCTTTCGAGTCACTGACAATGCTCAAAGAGTATAACTGTCTAGAAAAAGCTTCTCAATCTCGCCGTTCGGAGTCGGCATTAAACTGTAGGTCCCCTCCACTCGTGAGAGAACAATAGCACGCACAACACGAGTGGTTGCTGAGAAGCTAGGCCCAGGTCGTAGCGCCGCCATTATTATTATTAACCGTAAGCACATGACACTGACGGCTACGATATTTATCATGAATGTTACGAGTAGGAACATAGAAAAATTAAACGGCCTAAGGTTTCGTTCAAAATTTATGTATTTTTTTATTTTTTTCTTATTCTACGTTCAAGATTCTCTTCTATTGGTTTTATATTATCTTTTTTTTACATTTATTTCATTGTTATGACATATGGGGTATCTTAAAATTTTTCACAGTAGCGCCCTTTTTACAAATGGATTTTATATTTTCTTCAAATAAAAGTATCAAATGGCAATCGCCAAAATAGTTTATGTCCTTTTAAATATGAAAATACCCTTAATATACCTTTATTGAATATTAAGGTTTCCTGATTTATATATATAAGCAAAAAATGTTCGCATGACTGAGGAATGATTTTCAGAAAATTAGGCAAATTTAATTTGCTACCGTCTTTCTATTTCTCATTAGAGACTTTCGCACCCTATCAATAACACCACACCATCTATAGCAGTTTACAATGCTTTTATTCTGTCAACAGCACCGCTTCCTTCACCAATTACAATATTCAACGTCATTGTTATTTGCATAAAAATTAAAAATTATTTCGACAATTTTTGTTCTTGATACCTTAAAGTTAGTAAACTTGAGACAGAAAATTCCTTAATTTGGTGCTTCAGGCCAGGAGTTTACTTCGTGTTATAATAATAATAATGGCGGCGCTTCAGTCCGAGGTGGACCTGGGCCTAGCTTCTCAGCAACCACTCGTGTTGTGCGTGCTATTGTTCTCTCACGAGTGGAGGGAACCTACAGTTTAATGCCGACTTCGAACGGCGAGATTGAGAAGCTTTTTCTAAATAGTTTATACTCTTCGAGCATTGTCATTGTCTCGAAAGAGGTGGAGCCGTGAACAAGTTTTTTTTATTGTTTGTCTTAGCAGGGAATTGAACCTAGACTGTGAAAGTCTAATCCAATTACATCCTTGAAACAATGAAAGGTTTCTTAGCAGAATTTAAAATCAAGGGTGTAGGTGTGTGGTAAGACCAAAGTCTAATAATGGACATACCATTTTTCACCTGTTATTCAAAGTTAAATTAAAATCGAGAGCATTGAAAGCTTGGATCTTAAAAGTGTTTTTTTTATCGAAGTCCAGGTACTTGTAATCTATGCAAACACTATTCCCATCACATCTCCTTTTAAAACGTAGAAAAGTACTCCTCCGTAATTTACTTCTGCACTTTTACTTACCCTTAAATCCGCATCGTAGAATGCCAGGTAAAATTTTAAGTATTCAAGGGTAGTTCATTTTTATGCTTTAGGGTACATCTGGAAGAGGAGATTAAAATTCAAAGAACGCAGAAACGAAGTATATTTGGAATGGGTACAACTGGCGCAAACATCAGTTTAGCAGGGTGGAAACTTAATGGAATGTCGGATATTCGATTTCTTGAGGCTACAGTCCTCAGTCGGAAAAAAAGAAGTCAATTTTAGTCTTAATAAACTGACCAGCATTTCCAAATATTACGCACAAAGTGAAATAAGTGTTTGCTTTAAGCCACAAAGTACGCACACAATATTTTAATGTTGATAACGAGTATTTCGTGCCAAAGAATCTTAATAAATTATTTGGCATATTTCAAAAATAATGTATGAATGTCGGCGTTATGAAGATTTGTTTCATATTTTGAAAAATGTTCATACTCGAAAACTTAAGGCTCACTGTCTATTTAATATAACATTCAGTTTTGAATGTTTTGAAACAAATCAACAAATTTATATCTGTGTTAGCCTTTCTGAACTTTATTGATTGGTTCGTAGGAAGTCTAAAATGTTTAGCACGTTAAACGTAAACTGTTTTATTTAACACGAATTTTTCATACACAATTTATTTATTTAATGTCCGTAAAGTGTAGCAAAATATACATAGAGCGCTCCCTTAGGCGGACAGATCCCTTGAACGGATAATTTTATTTTGTTTCAGGTTGCATATGATACCTTGGGCAGACAAAAAGTTTGTCACCTTCATGATCCGCCTATTTTCTTTGTTAAATTTTTAAGGGGACCTCTACTTACGAATTGTTCCAGAAAATATATACAGTGGCTCCAAGCCTCAACTCAGACGCCTACTTAATAACAAAACTGAAGACAAATAAATAACTAAGGAAGAGAAATAGAAAAAATGTATGATTACTTTTAAATAATACATATATTCATTAGTTATTCCACAAAATTTTACAAACAAATTCAATCATTTTAAAAAGATATAAGTCGCGTTTTAAAGAAACTCTAAATAACAAGGAACAAGCCAAACTCGGACGGCTCTTAAAAAGTCTAAAATGATTGCGTTTTTGAAAAAGTTAATATATGGTGTGAAGGCTTTTGTTCTTTAAAACCATACCTATTCGTTTTTGAAGGGAGTGATTGAACTAATTTTGCGCAAAAATTGGGTTCAATTTTATTCCATCCCTTAAGAAGAACAGTTTTAAATTATGTCTTGTTAGAAACGGAATGTTTTCCAATTTTTTGGTTCAGGTACTCCCATAAGTTATCGATAGGGTTTATATCTGGACTTTGTGAAGGAGTTTCTATAACATGGGGACAATTGTATAACAGCCAGGATCGTACTTTATATGTGTTATGTTTGGGGTCATTATCTTGGCAAAAATTCCAGCGATCACCAAGACTAAGTTTAGTGACAGATAAGAACAAATTCTGTTTTAAAATGTCCAAGTAAACATATTGATCCATTTTTCCTTCTGTGGCATGTAATGTACCAGGTCCAGAAGCAGCTTTACAGTGGGTATCAAACTCTTCGAAACCAATTCCTCGTTGGGTTTTCTCCACACGTAGGGTTTGCCGTAAGATCCAAAAATATTGAACTTGCTTTCGTCTCTAAATAAAACTTTTTTCCAGAACGAAAAATCCTTATTTTTGTGTTCTTTGGCAAATGCAAGTCTTTCTATTTATTTGTCTTCAACTTTGTTATTAAGTAGGTGTCCGAGTTTGGCTTGGAGCCACTGTACAAATCTTGCTTTAAATGTGCCCTGCGACATTTGAACTAATCTAGTTTTTTCTTGACATTCCCTGACACATTTAAATAACTAATTGAGAACTTGTGGGAACCCATAAAAAACGGTGGTTAAAATAATAAAGTATTGTGATCTCATACATACTTCGCTTTCCATTTCATACCCGTTAACGTATAAAATTCATGTCACGGACAAAGGTACAAACCTAACAATCTGCGAAATGAAAAGATATTTCAAAATTCCGTGAATGCTTTTTACTGATTAACATAATACGTTTCTTTCGTCAGCCGACATGCGCACTCCAACCAAACAATCGACATAAAACGAATCTTATTTGTTTGTTAATAAACAACAGCAAATCTTTTAGGGCTTATGACAAATATAAATACACTGAAATAAATCGGTGAAAATGAAAATTGTAAAATGGAAATAACTCCAGTGTGGGTGATCCCTCATTACTCATCCAGGGGAAATCTGGGAGAGCAGTACAATTAATTATTTTATCTTAATTTGTGTCCCAACTCGAAGTTTCGGGTACCTACGTAATAATTCTCGACGCAAATCTTCGCATCCGACCATGGACTTAAGCAGCAATAGCGTCGGCATCGGCGACATAACCTAAATAAATGGGCAAGTATAAAACAAGATGATTTATAACAGTTATAATGTACGAAAATTAATGATTTTGCTGGAGAAGGAGAAGCAGCGGCATCTTTTTGGGAAATGATCCATCATCACCTTAATGCTTGTTAGAATTCGAATGAGCCTGGGCCAGCCAGCTTACCTTTTTCACTACAGGTGGGGAATTTTCTTTTAACA
Source organism: Myathropa florea (assembly GCA_930367185.1). Taxonomy (NCBI): domain Eukaryota; kingdom Metazoa; phylum Arthropoda; class Insecta; order Diptera; family Syrphidae; genus Myathropa; species Myathropa florea. The sequence continues at coordinate 132,224,265 of OV884003.1, read as the reverse complement.
CTTACATAGATGTCTACTACTGGTTCGTCCTGTTGTTATCCTCCTATTATTGTAGTGGCTACAATTAATCTTTTTCTAATTCAGCGCAGATCAAGGGAAAGGCATAGTTAATTGAATGCGATTGTTTTCATTAATTTGCTCGCTTCATTGGTCGATGGAGTATCGTTTTTGGTCGGGAAGAAAATCAATTTCGGGCAGAAACTGGCTTTGAGTTATTTCTTAAGTTAGTAAGCTCGTTAACAAAAGAGAGCGGGAAAACCACATGAAAAAGCACAAAAGGTGGGTGATCATTGAAATTGCCAGAGAGTCCTTTGTGGCTTAGCTTTGTTCTGAAGTGAACGTCAAAATTAGTTTGCACTGATGGAATTGAAGAAAAGGCTTCCCTTGATAAATACTCGTATATCATCTTTAAGTTTCTGCCGTTTGAAGTTCAACAATTTGTATAAATTAACCTGTTCTTGAAAGAATTTTGTCTCTGGTATGAAAGTAATCAACCGAACGAAAATAATCAGAAACTAAAATTGTATTTATAATTCACTTGAGATGAAACCGACATTTCAATGCTTTAAGTTCAAGGAGAACACTGCTGTTATGAAAGAAGGAAAAGAGCGACGCAGACGATATTGTCCTATGCAGCAATTTTATTGATTCGTTGGACGATTCGTTCGCATTTGTCAAGGACGAGTATTATTTCACAACTTTGAAGGTCGATTTTATTATTTATGCTTTGGTGTGGTGCAGTTTCAAGTTGAATATGAAATGCTCGTTCGAAAGTCCTATTTTTAAGTCATACTTTCAGGAGAAGAATAATGTCTAGACTGCATTTATAAAATTTTATTTTATAAGTTTTAATTTTAATGGTGGCGAATTTAAATCACATTTAAAAGATTATGTGCGGAAATAATCTAATCTAAGGACTTATTATGGCTATGTGTACCGATTTTCTCATCGATTGTATATGGCTAAGTATATTTCAAGGAATAAACATGGATTTGTATATCTAAATCGCATTAAATAGAATAAATAAATATCTTGTCCTAGGCAAATTAAGAACGTTTAAACTTGTGACAACAAAAAGCGATGTATTTTAATTTTTTTAGTTTTTAGCAAAGATTTAGTTGTAATTTTGTGTGATTTGATCTACTATCAAATCAATTTGCGTTTTGTTTAAAAAAGTCAATGAGTCGTGTGTTATTTGTTATCCATATATGTATATACTCACGAACGATCAAACTGAATTCGATACATTTTTTAGGGTTTTGTTCGTAAAAGTTTGCACAAAATTGGTCGATGCGTTCGTGAGTTATGACTTTTTATGTGAAAATTTGATTATGTCCATTTAAAAAAAAGCAACAAAAAATACATAGGCGCCTATGAGCGTGTCCTGATGTCATACACATGACAAATAGACGTTACATGCATACGCATTGACAGATGTCAGTGAGTGATCATTTTAAGGTTATTTTTCATCCAATTCGCATAGTGATCGGATGTAATCGGTGAGAGTCGCATTTGATTTTTTATGTTGCTTATTAATAAAAATTGGGCGCCGCGGCATAATGGGGAAGTTGCGTCTACTCCTATGCTCGATGTTGTCGGTTCGATTCCCGAAAAATCACCTAAACATTTTTTCACGGCTTCACCTCTTTCGAGTCACCGAAAATGCTCAAAGAGTATAACTGTCTAGAAAAAGCTTCTCAAAAATCGACGTTCGGAGACGGCATTAAACTGTAGGTCCCCTCCACTCGTGAAAGAACAATAGCACACACAACACGAGTGAGTGCTGAGAAGCTAGACCCAGGTGCGCCTCGAACTTTTGCGCCGCCATTATTATTATTATTATTGAATAAAAGAGTTTTGCCGCGTAAATCTGTTTTTTTTTTTCAAACTTGCAGCTAAACGTCATCAAACAATTAGTTAAATTTTTTTTAAGAAACGACGTGGGCCAACATCAATTTTTAATTATTATCTTCAGTCATAGGCTATAGGAAAAACAGAAATTTGCAAACATTCGTCGGAGAATTATGAAATTTTGGGAAAATTTGATCCCCTGGAAAAAGAAGGAGAAACGCCCCCCAGACAGGGCGTAGCGAAGAACGCTCGATACTTTACTATTTTAGAATAAATACATATGTTTGATGTTCTGATGTGTTGCATAAGCGCGAAGCTAAGAGTATGAGTTATTGTTGTATACGTATCAGTACGATGATTCAAAAGGTCTGAAGATGAAATAAAATCTAAGCACGTATGGCATAGTTTGGAGCTAATCTACTTACACAATTCGAAATATGCCAAACATGTGACGAAGCAGGAAATCTTCATATAGGTTTTGTAGAAACTGTCTGACTATTTAAATTAATGTTGATCAATATAAATGAGAGTAAAGTAAATGTAGTACGTATAATTACTTTTGATACAATTTAAAATGTTCTAATATTATTCCTATGTGGGAAGAAACAAGTATCCTCCGATCAAACTTGGATTTTAGGAAAATGCTTTAATTTGAAAAAGAAAGGGAATATCCTGCTGAAAATATTACTGTACCACTCTTGTCAGCGTTTTACATACACTTGAAATTCGAGAGTGAAGAGTATTCAATGAATTTTCTCAGCTTCATGGAATTTTTATCCCATTCCACCTTTATTCAAAAAAGTATTTATATCATCGAGTAATGCAATAAGTCTTCTTCTCGGAATGCGGAAACAATGTATTGTGATAAAAGTTTAATGATTCATGAGTATGAACATTAATTATGTGCGAATTCTTGTACACACATGATTCAGCCAATGTACCGCCCACAGAGACATGAACTGTGTACCAAAGCTGTTTTGAGGTGACATATATTACATAGAACCCTGTTAGCCACTACAAATAAATATATGCCAACTTAAATGACAGCAGGAATTGCAAATAAAACAATTATCTGCCTAACTGTGGTTCCGAGGCTCCTTTGTTGGCATGTGCCGCAAAACCTAATTCATCCATCCCCAGGGATGCCTTTGCTGATTCCGATGCCTATGCCGATCTAATGAAAGTAGGAGGCCAAATAATGTTGACGGGTGGTGAAGACCATGGTATGGGTGAAAATGGAATGCTGGGTATGGGTTCGCCTTAAACCAGATTTACAAAACATATTCGATGGGCTGAATAACTATGTAGGAGTTTGGGCGGCTTGTTGAAAACCTAATAAACAGTGCATAAAGAAATAACTTGACTAATGGCGTAAATGTGGATACTAATTGGCAAAGGGGGTTTACCGAAAAATATGCATCTACACGTGGCAAGAGTTTCAGGGTATGTTTCTTTTCTAAGTGCGGGGCATTACCAAGAAACTACGAAACAACCCCTAAATGGTTATAAAACATTCAACGGAATTCATCTCTGCAAATGGCAGTTGTCGGATGAAAATACAATTGATTGATTGGTTTCATTTTAACTAAAAATGACCATGGAAAAGTTAATTACCGACACAGAACCATAACTTATTATTTCTCATTGGAATGAATGGTATATAACGACTATACCTAAGATCAGAAGAATTGTTCTTAACTTTGGGTAGCTGAGGAACAATCAATATATATGTACATCGTAACGTAGCATGTGTACCAAAGGTTTATGTTCACCAGGTGACGGTACATTAAATTCAAGGCAAATAAGGTAAAAGATTTTTGGTATCAAATGGAATTTTTTGATTCACAGACATTTTTGTATTAGTCTCGTGATGGAATTCACCTTTGAAATATCGGCTTTAAAAAATCTGATTTGGTTTGGAAATCCTGAAGATAAAATTAACACAATGTAATCTTTGAATTTCAGCCATTATTTGGAAGAAATTTTCAATTAAGAAATTCTATCGTTTATACCAAAGCAAGCGAAAGTCGTAGCCAACACCACAATTAATTGTTTCGGCTGCCCAGGGAAAGTGGGGAAAGAACGCTAGAATTTTAGCTGGTCAGCAATTTGATGGTAGTAACTTGAAATATGCAGTCGGCCTATTGACAATAAATGTAGCTTTACCTGCAGTAATTTGACACGAGTTTTTTTTCGGGAAGCATATTGGTATAAAAATATGAAGAACCAATATCGCTAAAATATCGTTCTTAATATGTATGCACGTTTACATATTTCTGCAAATTCGAGAATCTTTCTCATTACCATTTTTTGAGACATCTAGATAGGTATGTATGGGTATACATTTAAAGCTTCTGCACTTTTATTTCTACGACACAATCACACCATAAAAACTTCAATTCAGTACACTTACGAAAAGGTCGAAATGTAAGCAAAACCAGGATATTTATCATAATAATAGTCATAAAAATAATAATACGAATAATAATGGAAACAAATCACCTTCTAACGAAAGCGAATGGAAAAGAAGTGCTTAAATTAAATTTTAATACCCGACTACATACCTCTCAAGAGATATCCTAATGAAATTCATGAAGGACTTTAAATAAAAAAGAGAAAACTGAAGTCCCGTTCCGTTCAAGGCGGGCCGGCATAAGGCACAAAAAGTATCTATCAAGTCTAATTTAGGTTGGGGTATCTGGTGTTTAACGACGGCATTATAACGCACCCTGCCATAAATTTTCTTTTGTGTACATACCAAGAAACGACGAAAAAGCAAGGGAAATAAATAAAATAAGTATTCTTACAGCCTCCTACAGAGGACCTTTCATCGAAACCTTGTACTAACCATGATGGAAGGAGGACCAGTAGCAACACAAGGACATGTTGAGTAACAATTTTCTTGATGCTTACTACACTCCATCTGTCGCGCCAACGGGCCTAGTAAAAGTAACCGTTTTTTAAGTGTATTTCCTCACTGAACGGTCCCCGTGGAGATATTGTCCGAAATGTATATATGAGATACGTGCATTCGTTGCCTACATACATAAATATTCACTGTGGCGATGGTGAAAAATGAGATAGAAGAAGTTAAGGCGACTCAACTTCATTCCCCCTCACATTCGGTACTAATAGCCTCTCACTTGAGTGTATGGCAGACATATAGTATGTATGTACATCTATAATTATTCTCTTGTAGATTCCATACAGTCGATGTGCCGGTTCAACACGACAGACGAAAGTCGGATAATTGATTGTGACAGCTTTTTCGTGCCGTAATTGACTGACTCCAGAATGAGTAAATCTCAACCATTGCGGCAACATCCCTTTGGTGAGTGCGCTGTGTACGGCATAGTAAGCTTCAATACTGTAGCGGTTCCGTCAGTTTACATGTCAAAACTTTTCCGATTTCCTGCAGGACAAATGGAGAATAAAAAGTAAAAAGTTTTCATACATCAACCGACTATAGACCTAGGAGATTGTTTTTAAGCCGGCAACTTGTACAAATTATATTTGAAGCGAATGCACCTGACCGTTGATGGAGCAACATTAAGTGAAAACTTTAAAATTACTGGTCTCTCGTGAGATAAAAAGCCTTACGTTTCACAGTTTTCGTCGAAGTGCCAAAACAAAAGCGCACAAGTTAGGTGCACCTGATCTCATTAAAAGTTGAACGATACGGGTGTATCCATAAAAACAATCAAAACTTTTAAAACTTCTCTTGGGAAAATGTGGTATGTACATATGTACATATGTATATACATACATACATCTACTCAAACCTTGCGTATGTATGTACCATATAAAAGTACAAATACAAAAACATGGGGTCATACATGGTTTACCTATCTACCAAAACGGAACCTTATAACTTCGGCGTGTCCGATCTTCCGTCTGTCTGTCGCACTTTTTTATCTCCTACATCGGCATGAAATTTTGAAATTAGATACTTAAGATCTAGATATAACTTTTCATGGACCCAAATTTAAAGAAGTTGGGCCATTTTGGGGTTTCTTGATTTTGAAACATCAAGTCGACAGACTTTTTTAAATGAGGTTGAGGTTTGCCTTATCACATTTCGATCCAATGTACCGAAATTTGCAAACAACAGCACAAAATCAGTCCTAAGTTCATTAGCAAGCCATCAGTTGCCACTCTACTGCTAAATGAACTTTAAGGCCACTACCACGGAATGAAAATCTACATTCGAAATTATATTCTACGTTGTCATCATGAAACCAAAATCCGCACACACTGCTTCAGCTTTTACTTAATCGTTTTAAGCTTGGCATCAACGTAGACGGAACGACTCATATCTTTTAAATTGTCGTTTCTCAACAAGGTCCGCAATGATAACCGCGCTGTCGTCATTGCCCGACCCCGCACTGTAGTAAACGAAAAGGAGGATTGAGAAGGCCTGCACGAAACTGATAGTGATCACTCATACAACGTAGCAGCGTTTGTGTTTACTCTGTTTCGACTTAACAGTAAACAAAGACCTAGGTCGAGGAAAATGCAAATCAGTGTTTGTCTTTAATTTATATTTTGATGACGGAAGTGCATTTTGAGGGTTCATATTCACGCACATTGGCCATGACTGACGGGCGGTTTGACTTAGATCTACGACTACACTGTCTGCAAACAGGATAATTAATAAAATCAATCTTCAATCACGTTCTCATTTGTCTTAAAAATAAAAAAAAAATAAATGGAAAAAAATCTGAACAAACAATGATGTGAGTTGTGGGGCCTTGTCTGATATGACGTCCTAGTTCAACCCCAAGTGCACCCATCCCATAATAATGGGTTTCCGGAGTATTTTAAATTGCTGCTTGCAGAACACTCACAAGGACTTTGATCTATTTTTGTGCTCGTATGTGCGTTGAGCGCAACGAGTTCACACTCCATCTATTTTGGCCCTATTCCTTTAATACAATCACCGGGACTTTTTTTTGGCACGTTGTGGTCTGATGAAATTGTTTCATTTAATTTCGGCCTCTGTACGAATGGTACACGCTGGACCGACGAAATTGTGAAAGTATTTGGCGGCAAGTTGTGGGTTCCCGACCCACTTTATGTCTTCGACATCTCCCACCCAATTCCGATGGCTGATAAACAATGGTGTGGACAAAAGAGAAAAAGTTAAAGCTATCGCGAAAAGCGCACATGGTTCAAGTGAGGGTGTGCACTGAACGTTAAGCAGGCAGTTGTGGGAGTATGGAAAATCAATAATAAATTGATTTACTCGGCCTGTTTTGTGCGGACAATGTCAACGACAATCGGTTAGAGGAAACACTAGAATCATGTGTCCTCTTGAATTATGTCGATCCTTCTGATGTTCTTCCAAAACCTCATATCGAAAACTAGTTCAATTTGTTTTCGAACACATCGTATTTTCATCCGCTTGTCCTTTAAGGTAAGAAAACATACGCGAACTTGCTTACCGTAATTTTAGGCAAACCTTTACTAAAGAACGAATCTGTAGAAGATACTCTTAACACCAGTGAATTATGATGTGTTTTTGTCAGCGACAGTTTCAGCGACTGCTGTATGAAGGAGAATGTAACTACATTTAATCTCATAGAGGGGAAGATTCTTAATTAAAACACAACGACCTACACAAAGTACCTAGTATCATGACTTAATGACATTTAATGAGACAATGTGCCACGTATTGGGATGGTCTCACGACACTAGTTCCTCGTGTCGATAAAATTGTGTTTTTCTTTCCTTCGCGTGGAAGATGTCATGAAGATCATCTAAATTTAGCAAACAAAAAATGTTTTTGTCACTCTACATCGCAGAAGATTTGCTTGGCAAAGGAAGAACTAATCAGTTTGTTTTTTAATTAAATTACGAGTAGACGAATATCATTTTATGGAAAGTCATGCACCAATTAATATAAGGTACGAAGAAAAGAAAAATTCGCTTTCGTGGCAAGCGAGCGCCAGTTTTGTGTGTTTTTTTTAGCTACGAAAATACTTTGGTCTGCACTGCGGGGGGTATTCCTTGCTTGAAGAGAACGGCGAATACCATGTGCACCTCTGTGCTGGCGAAAAAAAATCGGGAAACGCCCTATTCAATAGGACTTCATTAGATTCAAAAGACGGCAGAAGAGCCATCGAAATAGGAATTCTTTTACGTTGTTCTTGGCTTTATATACACATACTATGCCTTGCGGGTTTATGTTCACAAGATTTTTAATTGAAAGTTCTCTTTATGGATGGAATAATCATTCTCGTGTCTGCACATCCGTTCATTAAATTGTCTTCATTTGATGAAATCCACAAACAAGTACGTCTTAAGTCTTTTATGTAAAGAACATCATTGTGAAGAGATCTACGCATCTTTTTGTTGATAGTATCAAGAACATTTTTATCAATCAGTGTACACGAGTGAGTCTTATGTTTTGTTTTTAATTTTTTGAGAAAATGCTTCAAAAACGAAACCAATGTTAGATTTGCAAAGGATTAATCATAATCTATGATTTTAAAAGGCAAATTTTGTTAGGAAACTCGGGGGAAAAAGCTCTTATGAAGATTTGATTTGATTCACACAATGTTACCCAGTAGACCTATTTCTGGGGAGAGAATGCAGGCATTCGCAACAAACTGCGCTTTTTCGTGTACAGACTTGAATGATTATTACAGTCGACTAAATATTCACAGTGTATTCTAACAAATGAGGTTAGAAATCTGAACTTTGTAATTAAGCTAATGGTACCAAGCATGTACAGACTGTAGCGTCTCTTGCAACCCCCATGAAATGGTCAATATCTGAAGTTGTACGTACAACGAATCTGGCAGACACAATTAGTATTCAAATGGAATTTCGTCGAAATCGTCTCGTTCTACCTCCACTGCCATCAACATCACGTCAAATAAGGGCTATCCAACAAAAAAAATCTGTTCTTATGAAAACACAGTACATACGTCTAATGGACCCAAAAACATACACATCGCCCACCCATGTGATTTCTAATTAGTATAATTGCTTCTCTGATTCGCCTGGATTCTTAATCATCCTTGTCGGAAGAGTGAAAGAACAAAGAAAAAACTATCTAATCGGCTTCAATCTCGAAAGAACAAACTGAAGACGAGAATTAAGAAACCACAAGAAACAAACATGTCAAAAGCTTCCAAATAGCCAAAGAAAATGTTTGTCCTTTCTTAACTGGTTGAATCGAAACCCCTTATACGAGTACATTAACAGGAAGTATATATGAGAAGGGATATAACTAGAAGTGTAGGTACCCTTTGGTGTCGATTGCATACAAATGAGACAATTCCAGGCAGAATGTGTACTATTGGACTGTAGGACCACGGACGTTTGGTCTCCATACCGTTCCAAGAGTGTTGTTAATAATATATTATGCTTTTTCCAAAAATTATTATTTTCGAATTGTCTTCCATATTTCTGGGTACGTAACAAAACTAAGAAGCAAACCACGTTGTGTGTCGGACCACATTTCTTTCCTTAGGAATGTAGCAATCAGTGTACTGTTACAAAGAAATATACGTATATTGTTTCTATGAATATTTGATGAGTTAATGGCAATAGCTGAAATGTTGTGTTTTGTGGTAAGTTCAATGGTAAGTCAATGTTAGACAAGAATCGAATGGATGATGCTCATTATTGAGACATAGTCGTACAGAAAATGTTGTGTTTTGAATCAATGTTAACTGTAAGACTGTGTCTTGGTTTTGAGATAAATACAGCGTTGGATTGTTTATATAAAATTAATCAGTGAAAAGGTTTCGTTTTTTGGAATAACAATTTAACAAATTACGAGTATATTTGATTTTCTGAAGCCGATATTAATAAAAATTGATTTCCTCGGTTTATTGCATAACATGTTAAAATGTAATTAATTATTCTTGATATTTATTTATTTGTAAATATTGGACATGAAACAAAATATCATTAAACTAGTACTGCTAGAACTTCAAAATTATTAAAAGAACAATTATTGTGAAAAAATCATTTTTAAAATATTTTAATTACATAATATATTCGTTTATATCGGCCTTCAGTTTTATAACTATGCATTAAGTATATTGTTTTCAAACTCAGCTTGAGATAATAATAATATGAATAAATAAATATTTTTTTCTTTACAAAATCATTTCAATCATGAGAAAAACAACAGATATAGAGGGAAAAACAAAACTTGTCACCTTCGCATTTATTTTCATTCCAACGAAATTGGTTGAAACCTTTCTATTATCTGGAGATAAACCATAAGGGAAAAGGGGCTACATGAATATGAAAGAGATATTTCCTTCTATTCATTCGTATACCTTCATCAACGACATCGTTTCGTTCCAACACATGGCATGGTTAAATCCTTTTGACATCCCCATTCAAAGCTTTAATTCATTTTTACCAGGCTTAGTAAAACTGGCAATTCCCGGAAAAATGCGTACAAACAAACTGTCAAATTTCTACAAAACGAAATACAATTTAGACAAGGAGCATAAAAGTAAATCCTTTAGATGGAAACGTATGTATCCTTTCATTTACTCCTAATAAAATTCACGGAGAGCGCCCTCTAAGCAAGGAATAAAAGGGATTCTACGAGGCTTGTAGTTGTAAGGAAATCAACACAGATTCATCTCCCCTCCGTAGTCTTATTCGCTGCCAAATCAGAGAATAGAACATTTACGAATACGGAACACACAAATGGAAGAATATGATTCTCAAGAATATCACAGTGCCTGGTGCTTAATTGCTTTATAAAGCGTCATTATCCTTGGCGAAATAAATGAGCAGGAAGAATGGGATTTACTCACTACACAACTCTAGATATTCGTACAATGGGTCCTTTAACAATGTTTTATCTAGGTGTTAGCTTTATTGCTGTATTCACTACCAGGTGTATCACATCAAAATGTCAATCTCTAGGTGGTTGTGGATTTGAATAAGTGGCTGCTTAGACCTAAGATGTAAATGGGTTTTTATTTAATTTTGATTTTGTTTCTTCCGGAGAAAGAGTGTAGTCATCATTTTATGTTTGCTTACGCCAGAAAGTTGTCCACATATTTAAGTATGTAGATTACGGGCGTTAGAATAAAGTGGTAAATGATTCATATTTCTATATACTCTACGGTTTCGACAATTTAGGCATTAAGTTTGCAGAGTCATACTTTTCTTTCAGTAAATAATTTAATAATTCCTTCACATGTAGGTTGGAACTAATGCATAGTTATTGTTCGTTTTATAAATAGAGGGTTTATATTCTATTAGTTGTAAATAATCTCACTTTCGATTCTTAAATTGAGATTTGTATAAGAATAATATATGAAAAAAAATTTAAAAAATATAATAATCATGGTGCTACAGCTCGAAGTGGCCTAGATTCTACAGGCAGTGCTCGTGTTGTACGTGGTAATGTTCTGCTAAAAGAGAAGGAGTTTAATGCCGACTCCAAAGGGTGAGATTGAGAAGCTATTTCTAGACAGTTTTACTGTTTGAGCATTGTCAGTGACTTGAAAGAGGTGTAGCCGAGAACAATTTTTTTTTAAAGATTGTTACTTGTTGCCTATTTTGAACCTAGTTTTGAAAGTCTAGCGCACATACCCACAACGCTACGGCTCGACTCGAAAGAAATAGCCGCGTAAAATTCGAAAATTATTTTTTTCTGCGCTGAGAATTGAACCTAGACGGAAAATGTAGTCCATAGATGTTGAAACACATATCCACAAAGCCACGGCATCCACAAAAATTGAAAAAAAATAGTAATTGGATTTTGACATGAAGCCTATCACAACAAATACCAAATAAAGAGCTGGACGCTTCCATTCTTTTAACTCTGCAAAAAAGTAGATATTTAATCCGGCAATTGAATATTTTTATTTATAATCTGTGAAATATTTGACAGTGTTATCACTTTCCAAATTGACATAAAGTTCATTGTGAATACTCTTGAATAGTTATCAAGGAAAGTTAATACTTTATACAATATACACAAACCTGATATACTATACTAAACACAATCTACCTACATATATCTGTTTACATATTTTTCCTCATCATTAAAAACATTATGGCTTCATGTATATAATATTCCTATTGTCCTTATTTACATTGCCAGACCCAGATTTTTGTTTCTTCTCATTCTTCGATATTTCGAACGAAACTGTTATCTTTTTTTGTTACCAGAAGACTTGCGATCGGACACCTTTTTTAAATTCATTTGACACTGTTATTAATCGTCATCGCCTACGTGACTGACTGAAATAGCCCCGACTTCTTTTCCTGTTTATGTTTACATTCTATTTTCCTTGTTCATTTCTTGGATTGGAAGCAATTATTTTTTAGGAAAACTCGTGAAGAGAAGGTACCAATGAGTTTATATTATTTTTCCATTCATCTTGAGAGCTCACGGAGATAACGAAAATTGGAAAACAGCAAAAATCACTTACTTTTATCAAAGCTTTCTTTTCGTAAGGTTCCGTCTACAAAAACGGAACCTTTATAATTTTGGTGTATCCGTCCGTCCGTCGTGTCTGTCACACTGTTTTATCTCCGAAGTTTATAAAGATATCGGCATGAAATTTTGGAATTAGGTACTTCAGACCTAGATGTCATTGCCCATGCACCAAAATTTAAAAATTGGGGCCATGTCGGGGTGGCTCCAGTATAGGTAAAGTTGCCATTAATTTTGAAACATTGTCGCACCCCGTCGACTTATATATCAATCGACAGATCTTTTGAAATGAGGTGGAGGTTTGCTTCAACAGTTTTTAATCCAAAATACCGTTTGGAAAATATAGAGCTCCAAAGTTTTTTTTAATGCGCCCCCTTCCTCCCTGCCATTTCTAAACTAAAGTGTTTAAAAATCTGAAAAAATCACAAAAACTTGGCTTCATTGAGTACTTTCATTTAAAACAATTTCAAGCATTCTGGCCTTAACAGTTTTCGAGATATTGGCGAAAAACGGTCAACCATCGACATGCGAATTTTGAAGATCTGAAAGCCCAATTTTGAAGACATCAATGTAAGCATTAAGAAATAATAAATTTCATAATATCAATTTATGTTGAAATTTTGAGATATCTAAGATTTAAAATGATAACTATTTTCATTTTCACACATAAATTTCATACTGTGTTCGACCACTCTATTCGTTGATGAGTGTTATCTGTTGGATCTCAACCCCTAAATGCCCAACAGAAATGAACACACACACCGCAGGCATGAGTAGTGATTAGGTATGTGTATAATGGAAGGGATTTTCTGTGTTGGATAAACGATAGAGGTATAGGTATATGTATGGATGAATGTTTGTTTGTTTGGATGTATGAATGTATGAATGAAGGGTTGAAGTTAGAAGAAAATTAAACTGAAATAGTTTGGAAACGTCGTTTGATTTTCAGAAATCATCCATCAATATTATGCGACGGAACCTTCCCCGTGCGAGTACAACTCGCACTTGCCCAGTTTATTTCAACATAACATAATTCTATTGCTGAAAGCGTTTCTCCAAGCATGAGGTAGTTTGTGAGAAGTTAATTTTATGGAAACCTGCCAGCCATGTAGCTTTCCAATACCCTAAATCATCTTTTTATGTACTTATTTTTCGGAGGATTTTTGAAACACTTCTGGAGCACTCAGACTCAAAATACTGCCAGGTAGCAACCTACTCCAGTGCCGTTAATTTGATCCCAACGGCAAATGGTGATTGTACCAGATTCGATTTCACTGGGATTCGAACCTGGGACTTAACCAACTGCGGTGTCATCCAGTGGTGTTTATGTACTTAATATCTTAAATTCATAATTTATAGACCACTAACACTAAGCCATTGATTTGGGAATCCATTTAGAAAATAATTGACGCTTCAAATAATTTTGATCAAAACCTCCATAGGCTGTTCTTATCCTCGTTGACTCGAAATCTATGAAACATCCTGCAATTATCTCGCGAATTAATACAGTTCCCTATTTTATCCAATCAAATACAGCTTATGTGCGTGGGGTTAACTTCCTCAGCACGTAAAAAGCAATCGAGTTCAGAAAGCACAAACTGCTTCGGATATGGACGGACTTACTGTTGACGACCCCAGCAAACGGAATAAGGACAATGACTTACGGTTCTGCACGTGGAATGTGATGTCCCTGAACAGATCACGTGCAGTCGATGAACTCGCGGAGGCCCTAGACTGCTATAAAGCAGACGTTACCGCAATCCAGGAAGTGCGATGGGATGGGCCAGGCAAAAAGAGGATGAAAAACTGTGATATCTAATACGGCGATTGCTACAGAGAACGAAGGCAGCGATTATTTGGATGTGGATTTGTTGTTCGAGGCAGACTTAGGCAAAAAGTCTTAAGCTTTAAGTACACAAGCGAGTGCCTCATAACAATCCGCATCAAGGCTAAATTCGGCAACATCAGCCTAAACTGCGCCCACGCCCCAACGGAGGACAAAGATGACGATAGCAAGGATGACTTCTATGATCTCCTAGAAAGAACGTATGATCAATGCCCCAGCTACGAAACCAATATCGTTCTAGGAGATTTTAACGCTAAGCTGGGTAAAGAGGACATCTTTGCTAGAGTCATCGGTAAACACAGCCTGCACGACATCACCTTCGAAAACGGACTCAGGCTGGTGGACTTTGTTACGGGGCGAAACCTCTCTGTAGCTAGCACGCGGTTCCCACACCTCAACATCCATAAAGGGACCTGGCGGTCCCATGATCATTCAACCGTCAATCAGATTGATCACGTTGCGATCGACGTCAGACACTCCTCCAGTATTCTTGATGTCCGAACGTTCCGAGGCGCCAACATCGACTCGGACCATTTCCTTGTTGTAGCCAAGGTAAGGACCCGGATATCGACAGAACAACGGAGTCGAGGAAGACAACCACGGTTTGACGTCGAAAAGCAACATTCGCAACAGACTGTCAGGAACTTTGCCGATCGAGTCTCCCTGAAACTCTCCGAAAGTTCGGCGTCGCCTGCACTAACAATGGACGAAGAATGGAAACGTGGTCAAAAAGCCATTAGAGAAGCCGCTACTGGAAAAACCCCTGGTTTGACAACGAGTGCAGGCAGGCACTTGCAGCAAAGCAAGAAGCCTACCGGGCAACGCCGCATCGAACTACGACAGCTGTTCGTGAGCTCTACGAACAGAGAAGAAGAGAAGAGAACCGGCTTCTCAGGAAAAAAAAGAAAGATCACGAGAAGCGCGCGATCGAGGAGATGGAGAGGTGTTATGGCAGGAATGTTGTCCGAAAGTTTTACCGAAGGGTAAAACTTTTGTCGAACGGGTATAAAGTTCGGACAGAAGGCTGCCGGGACGAAAATGGAAAACTAGTAGTAGATTCGCAGTCGATACTGAGAATTTGGAAAAATCATTTCTGCAGACTGTTAAACGGCGATGAGGACACAAATACCGCTGTCAGGCAGAATGTTCCACTCAACACAACGGACGATGATAGAAGAGAATACCTTCCCCCGATCTAGACGAAGTCAAGATAGCGATATCGAGACTGGAGTCTAATAAAGCTGCTGGTGCAGATAGTCTGCCCGCTGAAATGTTTAAAGCAGCTGGAGGTGATCTGGTAGGGCGCATGCACCAGCTCATCTGTAAGATATGGTCGGAAGAAAGCATGCCCGATAAGTGGAACCTCAGTATCGTTTGTCCAGTCCACAAGAAAGGAGACCCCTTTGACTGCGCCAACTATCGGGTGATAAGTCTTCTTAACATTACATATAAGATCTTCTCTGCCGATCTGTGTGAACGCCTGAAACCATTTGTGAACAAAGTGATAGGTCCTTATCAGTGTGGTTTCAGGCCAGGAAATTTCACCATAGATCAAATCTTCACACTGCGGCAGATCCTGAAGAAGACCCAAGAAAAGCAAATCGACACACACCACCTATTTGTCGATTTCACATATATGAAAGCATATGACAGCGTGCATAGAGACGAGCTATACAGCGCCATGTCTAGTTTTGACATCCCTGCTAAACTCGTCAGACTGAACAGGATGACAATGGAGAACTCTCGCTGCTCCATCAAGAACGGTAACGAACTCACCGAGACCTTTAATGTCAAAAAAGATTTTAGACACGCCTACGCGCTGTCATGTGATTTCTTTAACATCGTTCTTGAGAAGATCGTGCAAAACTCACTGGCCAGCACAAGAGCCACGATCTACCAAAAGTCCGTTCAACTGCTAGCTTACGCGGATGGCATTGACGTGATTGGGCGAACACAGCGAGTCGTCAATGATGCGTTTGCTGGCATTGAAACGAAAGCGGCTAAAATGGGTCTGGCGGTTAACGAGGGCAAAACCAAGTGTATGCTGTCATCGAGAAAGGACGCACAACATCGACGACTTGGCCAGAACGTCAGCATAGGCAGCTATAACTTTAAGGTAGTTTAGGACTTCGTCTACCTTGGCTCCGCGGGAAACAGTGTAAACAACATCAGTACCGAGATCAAACGCAGAATAACTCTTGCCAACCGCTGTTTTTATGGGCTCAAAAGGCAATTGAGTAGAGTAGAGTAGATCCTCTCTCGGAAGACCAAGCTGACTCTATACAAGACCTTGATCATCCCAGTCATGCTGTACAGCGCAGAAACATCGACAATATCCCAAGCGGATGAACAGTCCCTTGGTCTTTTCGAGAGAAAAGTTCTGCGCGCGATCTTTGGCCCTGTTTGCGTTGATGGCATTTGGAGGAGAAAGTTCAACCACGAACTGTATGGGCTGTACAGCGACATTAGTCTAGCCAGGCGTCTACGGATCCAACGCCTAAGATGGTTAGGCCGTAAAGAGCGTATGGACAACTTAACTCCAGCCCGAAGAGTCTTCGACTCTGAGCCTGTGGGACAACGCAACAGAGGACGTCCACGTACAAGGTGGCACACACAAGTCGAGGGTTACCTCGGCCGGTTTGTTGTGCGAAACTGGAGATCGTGCTGGCTGGAAAGGCATGTTGAATGAGGCCCAGGTCTACCTCGGACTGTAGCGCCCTAAGAAGAAGAAGAAGAAGAAGAAATACAGCTTATATGTTGTGTTGAATTAGAGATAAAACCGTTGATGGTAGTCAACCGTTTAGTGATAAGGATTTCTCCATTCCTGAATGACACGCAGTCTAAACAGCGTTGTTTTAAAACCAACTAGTCTAAATTGGCTACAGATTGTCCCTTTTTAAAAAGATTCTTTTTTTTGTTTACCCACGCGGACTTGAACAAGACACTTGTAAAGACAGAGCACACTCTGAACATTAAAACTGTATTGCTGTGCATGGTTAAAAGTATTTTTCTTCACAAACTTTTCTTTTCGTGCTTCACCTTGAGACAGCTATCAGTGCATAGATATGAAAACGGGACTTCAACTTCCCTGCAATAGTATTAAAGCCCGTATAAATTTAAATTTGAAAATCTGATTTTTTTTAATTATTAAAAAATCTATCTTAAGGCAACGATATGAACGATATAAATAAGAATGTAATATACATATTTCTATGTACATCTTCCAATTTCTGCACGAACATCTCCAAGAAGATTGCTTCTTTTTGATGTAATTTCAGGACCGATAAGAGAAAGAAAAAAGTTTGTCCATTTTAATTTTAATTTCAGGGGAGGGTTGGTTTCAGCCATTTTCCATTACCCTTAATACAAATTCTACAACCTCCCCCCATTTCTTTGCTTAAATTGATTTCAATACTTTTTATGTGGTGTGCCTGTAAGCAAAATTTTCAGGGCCGGTGAGATTAAAAAAATCGTTTTAATCCTTTCAAAGATTATTCTATTTTTATTCACTAGCAATGAGTCAGTGGTTTTGTGATTATCACAGAACTTATTATATCTTTAAGTTACTTCTTTGTGGTGATCCAGACAACGAAATCACTTAAGCAATGGCAGGTATTAGGCAAATTAGAGTATTTAGAAATTAGAGAGCAAGGGAAAAGTAGTAAAATAAAGCTAAGTTAAAGTGAATTCTTATACATTATATATAATGCCAGCTTACAAAAGTTTCTTCACTATTTCTTTTGCAATTGCAGATGTTTTAAAAATACAAGTATTTCTCAATGAAAATCGGCGTCGCAACGTGAAGAGGTCGTAGCTCTGAGTTCATTTATCTTGTTTAGAGTGATACTGCGTATTTTTGTCTGGTATTTATCAAAGAACAAATTATCTGTTAAAATTCTGAAATAAAATAATAGAATTCTTTTAGTCAACAATTTGCAATCGACACAAATCAACAACCGCGTCTCAACGACGATACCCATAGAGAGTCGTTGTTTTTAAATTTCTCGCATAAGATAAAAACTTTCTCTCTATTTCAATGCTAAAAGCAAGTATTCGGTCTGAAAAAAAAACGTATCCTAAATTAGGCAGACGTATTTTGTAATTATATTACCATCGGTATATAAACTGTCACGTTAAGGACTTGTAATAAACTGTAAAAATTTTAATAACAAGGCACAAAATTACCTTTCTTAATGACGAATAAAAACACATCCTTTCCAAAACTAAGGTTATGCCTCCAAATACCACTGAACCAACGACAAAATTCATTAAGCAAAGCGAATCAAAAAATAAAGAAAACTGAGGACGAAGACAGAACGATTATTACTTCCATTATCAATGAAAAAGCGAATCTCTGACGCAATAAAGGCCAAGGGGGAGCAAAATCTGTGATAACGTGCTTAGAATAGAGGATAAGACAGCGCTCCAAGGAAGGAGAGAAAAACAAGCAAAGGAAACCAAACAGCCACAGCAGAACACGCTTCTCCATCCAAGAAAATTAAATACATCCATTTGAGTTAAAATGAAAAAAATAAATAAATAAATAAATACAAGAAAAACGAACGAAAAGGAACATTCCATTCAGCATCTTTAGCGCATTCGCACCCTACGTACACTAAAGTCCATTTATTACAAAGCATCCCCAAGGAGTGCCACCTGCCACTGCCGCCCACTACTGTTTGCCTGACATTAGAGTCGAGTTAGAAATGGAATAAACACCCCCTGAGATATGGAAAATTAATTTTTCCGCTGTGTTCACTCTCTCTTTCTCTTTCCTCCTTTTTCATTCAATTCCATGCTTTTTGCAGTTTATTCAGATTCTGTTCCATCGACCTGTTTATACCGCGTATCTTCTGTTCTACCCCAAGTACTCCCACGTGCCTTCATCTAATTTTGCTCTCTGTGGAGCAAATTGAAAGTTTTCAGCACTTTACTTTGTTTTCGTATAAAGTTAGTTAAATTTGCTCTGTTTACTTAAGAAGAAGGTTATTAAAGTATAGATGAGTTTGAATGTATGTCCGTTGACAGGGCCAGGTATATATAGGTTTGGATCTATTTAGTAATTTGATAATTAATCGGGAACTTAGAAAACAACTCTAGTATAATTTTAAACAAATTTGTTCATGCCAGATAGAAAATCTTTCCCTTATCCTGGGTATGGAGGTATGGAGGTATGGAGGTTGCTGCAATTATTTTAAATAAAATCATAAATACGAAATTTAACTGAAATATCCGATGTGCAAAGTGTATTATCTAAAACCTTAACGGGCTATCCATAAAGTAATCCAAAAACATACCGTCTGTATGCTATATGGAAATGTTTCCAACTTTAAATTGAGACTGAAAAAGTAACTTATCGCAAACCCAATAAAAGTCGAAGAGTGTCATTTCTAAATGAATTTCATAAACGGGAGCACGTTATTATGAGCGAAGACATAGAACCGTTGAAACTCTTAAAAGTAGCGTTAGTTCAATCTTAAAATTATTAATATTTTTTTATTTATTATTACTAACATTATTTTTAATGTATTATATACATTAACATCCTAACTGTGTTTAGGAATCTGTTTGAGATGCATAATCTTCGGATAATCTTTGCATCAAAGGATGGACTTAAATGTTCGATAAACAAGCACTAAAGCAGTCTAATTGTCATTTCTCAGAAATATTTTATGGATCCCACGAGAGTTGAGCATGGAATTATTCCTTTTATAACATCAAAATAACGAACATTTTCGGCTAAACTTTTATTGGGCATATGGGGCTCTAAAGATACATTATTTGTATTACATGCTAGGGGTCCGTGCGTCTTTTTTTTTCTTATTGTAGTGGTAATGGTTGTTGGGTTTGCTGGGTATATTTCTTATATAGTAAATACTCCCTCGTAAGACTGAGATGACGGTGTATGATTCCATATTTATCTGACTCTGGGCTTATAGAGCTCAGAAATGAGCTGTCTTTAATCGAAGAATTGTATTAACAAAGGCGATAAATATTTTCGCACGTTCGAGTCCAAAATACACTCAAAGCCATTTATTTCTTATTTGGTACCTAAAGTGGAAGCATAATTGTAATAATGTTAATGGATTTTACAAAAAATTATTTAAGTTGATCCTTTTTCTTTAACGTATGCCAATGCCCCATTTATAGCACTACTAAGTATTTATTTATAAATGTCTTAAAACCTGGGCTCCCACCACGTAACTTTTGAATCGATTGTGGTCTAGTAGATTTAGCCAAACGATATCGTCGATTTACTTTATGTAATTTCAGTCTCGTTCTGCTTCAAAACTAAGAGAAATCCGCAAATTCTAATAAGCGGAGTTTGATAAAACTCTTTGTGTTTGTCAGAAATGTACAGAATAATATATTTACGCATAGTTTATTCATAATTTCTACTTCTCTATTGAAATGAAAATGGATCTGGAACATGTCTTAATGTTCTTCGCATGTAAATTGTTAACTATTTTCATTAACGCATTCAGTAAGAAATGAAACATTGGGTAGAAATATTTATATCGTTTTTTCATGCTTAGGTGGAGCAAGACTAAATCAGTGCTTTGTATATTCGCCACCCATCAGACAGACACTGTAACAAACGAAAACTTACAACCGACAGCAACAAAGCCGCAACACAACCCCTCGCATAAATTGGGAAAAAAACTCGTGTTAAGTAAAAGTGAAATTCAAAACTATTAAATGCACACTAATCTAATATTTTAAAATCAGCTACGACAAATTTAAACTTTGAAACTTATAAGAACCTTCATTTCGTTCATGATTTGTATGTGTATTAACTGTTAACGTCTTTAGGTTTCATTTTTAAACACTTCTCGCAAAATGTACACTGGTCTTATTTAGCTTCTGATGCTTATTCCTTGTTTGTATTGTTTTGGATTATCTAATATTCAAATAAAATTTGGATTGTTTCTTTTTTATTAAAAGATATATAAAATAAATCAGTAGAGATACGAAACCAAACACCCTTAAGCTTCTTTTACCAGCTCCTTAAACTCTCAGCGCCCACATGTAGACATGTACTTCTGTACGTACTCGTATATTTGGTAGAACATTCGCCTAAAAGTACTCATAATGCAAATGGATAAATTATTGAATTCCTTCAATAAGTCTAAGTCCCATCGAACGATGTCTTCCTTCAACTAATCTAGAGGCGATCAAATTATTTCACCCACTTCGGTTATCCGATTTTAAGTGGAAATCAAACTGGGGAATATTATCGGGAATTATGATATAAATGATTGCAAACTTATTAGGCCGAAATCTTCTTCCTTATTAGTTTTTTTTTTGTCTTCTCCATTCCCCATAGATTCTTCCTTGTCGTCCCCCAACTTTACGCTTATCTTTTTTTTTCAACTAGGATGGGTCTCACAGGATATTTACCATATCCACACTTTCATTCCTTAGGCAGATATTCAAGTATTTCATTGAATTCATTAGTATATACATATGTATATGCGCTCAAAGTTAAAGATATGAAAAGGAGAAAATGTAAAAGAACATAATGCGTAGATGAAATTTGGGAACATCAATAAGTACATTGATAGAAGATATGCGCGATATTACTGTTTTAGAACTGCTAATGTTTTACACTGTGGACTGAAACATCCAGACATATGTAGAAAAAAAAGATGCAATCGCTCTAAGCCAAACTCGATAACTTGCGCTATACCGTCAAGTTTAGTAATTGCTGATAACCGGAAAGGACTTGCTTAAAAATGCTTATTTTTTCTGCGTTAAACTAGAAATTGAATTTGAAGATATACTTAATATTTTTGTCAGTATTTTGTTTTAGTAATTGTCAACATCGAGTTTTTAATTTATTTTTGAAGTGAGCGAGGTTTGTTCGAAGCAACTGTGTATACAATAAAAATTTATGTATATATTTAATTATAATTAATATTTTTGCATATATAATATTGTATATATGTACGCGTGTTTTCGTTCTTGCAAACATGTAAGTCAAATGAAATTAGAAAATATTACTAAAAATTAAAAATTAGGTAGCTATGGTTTTGAGAAGTGTTCTAAGGTGAAATTTTTTAAGTATATACATATCTCCATCTGCGTTTCTTCTGTTCTTAAAGGATAATTTTCAGATTAACCGAACTTTAGAACGAGCTCATTTGCAGTTCTGAAAGTAAATTAGGGTCGGTTGGGTAACAGTTGTATATTCGTATCATAATTATGAGACAGATGGTTGCAAAAGTTAGGGGGCACCGGCCTTCGTAATGAAAAAACCATTAAAGCACGATAATGTAAGCTTTAATTTTCATGCCTATAAAAGTAAAGTGCACATCATAATAGCCGGTGGAAGAAAAAAGTCATTAATATTTTTTCTCTTTAAGTTGGGGTGTTATGTAAGCTCCACCTAATTTTTCCATTCACACATAGACACAAAAAATGTGTACTTAAGGCAATAATTTCGTTAACGAAGGAAATACGTTTCAAAATACAGTCAAAATCGCTTACAAAACAATCAGTCATAACGACGTATGGATTATAACGACCAAATTCTTAGGTCCCGGCTGAGCTCCATTATAATTCCACTGAATAACAAATCGTTTGCAACGATATCGCTTACAAAGGCCGATTTTCCCATTTTTTTTAGATAAAATATTGGTTATAATAACGACCAAAACCGACGCAGCTGTTGGTGTATACATAGAATTTTGAATATGTTACAGCTTACCGTGTGTTGACATGTTATGCTTTTTGTTTTGCGTTTATTATTAGTGGATATCGAATTGAAGCTCTTGTTTCTTTTCTCAAGATCTGTCGAAATGTGAATATCTGGTCGATGGTTCGGTCGCAGGCCCGAACCTGCACTGATATTGACCAATCTGACTGTTCACGTAGTGCTTCAGACACTTACATAAGACAGCAGAGAAGGTCTGATATGCGATATGTAGGAGACTGATCCCGCTGTTGTTGGTACAGTTTAGAGGGTCTCCGTTCTTTATCTGCTATGTTTGAGTTATCGGTTACAGCGACCTATCGCTTATAACGACCAAATTCGCCAGTCCCTTGAAGGTCACTATAACCGATTTTGTTATTTTCTAAACTGTTTTCAATTATCCGGTTTTATGAAATGTCTATTTTGAATAAGTAATTATTCTAAAATCTAAAGGTAGTTAAGTATGGATAGTTAAAATTTCACGATTTAGATAACTTCCTAACTTACTCCCGTGAACACGCCAGCAATGAATATTCGACTGGGAGATTTGTGTCCTTCATTAATTTCTTTCTTTTTCCTTAAGTGATTTAAATTTTATACATCAATATTTTTTTTTTTTAAATGAGGTTGAGGTTTGCTTTAACACTTTCTGATCCAAAATACCGTTTGAAAAATATGGAGCTCCAAAGTTTTTTTTTTAATATTACCCCCTTACAACTCGCACTTTTTTTATGTATTTATTATTTATTTTGTATTCTCTTGTTTAAATGTTAAAATGGAAAAAAAATTGTTTTCTTGCCTATGTTATGTTCCTTAAACTTATTTAGAATTTATTTATGGGCATTTCAACGACCACCACGGCTGATAGTTAAAGTAAGAGTATATAATAGTTATAGTCAAGGAAGTTTTATGAGATTTAATATGAACTACAGGGACAAGTTTTAAAAATCATCTGAGATATTAAATAATAAAAAGAACGGGGATCTTCCCACAAATAAATGCGGATGAAGGAGTCGATCAATAAACATCCTTAGTAGAATGGGAATTTCAATATAGAATAGAACCAGTACAGAGCGTCAGGCACTCAAGCGCCTAAAACTAAAAGATTTATGTACTCACCTTGCATCTCGAAGTATAAATATATATAATAAAAATTCAATAAGAAATTACTACTACTACAACGTAACCTAGAGACGATAATAATAAGTTCCAGCTTAAAAAAGTTCCTGCCTACGACTTAAAGTGCGTTTTGTTTACGAGAGTATAGTGGTTTCAGCAAATTTTTAAAAACACAACCGCGTCCTCTCTTCTCGGATATTGGCCTTAAGATGTTGTATGATTCTTGGCTTATTGACGTACACTTTACTTTTTAGCTAGACCCAAGGAAAAAAATCTGGAGTCGGTAAATCGGGCGAACACGTTGGCCAGTTAAAATCAGAAAAACGCGATATTATCGCGGATTTTGGACCATTTGCTTTCAACTCATGAGCCAATTGAATCTTAAATGGAATCTGGTTGAAGTTTCGAGTTTTCCTCAATAATTGCTAGCACCCGAGCAATGTTCACATCATCTCGAACTGTACGATGTCTTCCAGCACGCGGAAGATAGGCGATACTTATTTTTGACACGACAAGAAATTTGTATGATCTTAACTTTTTGATCTTAACTTAACTTGAGATTTTTGAATTAAATTACGAAAGAAAATACTTTCCCCAGAGACCTAAAAGCTTTTTTGCAAGTGTGCCATCTTGTTACATAATGTTGAACTTCCGGAAAAAGAATTATCTTATATAAGCAACAAACTTCTTTTTTTTCCTTTCAGGTATGTGACGAAGCTTATTCAAACTTTAACTTTCAAGTAAGTTCTAAAAAAGCATTAAAGCTTTCCGTTTGAGAAAATTGGGAAAGGAATTCGATTAACATCAAATGCTTTTTTCATCTCGAGAAGCTCTCGCGTACCTTAACAAACTTGATATTTAAGTCTAAAAGCTGTAAAAGCTGTTGTGGCTTTAAGCAACATCTTTGACTAAAAGGTGTATCTTTGGAATACATAAAGGGTATGTTTATATGATATAGTAATGCGTTCACAAACCTGAAGTGTGATATCGTATGTACAGTTAAATGGTTTGTGACTGCACTAATTTTGTTATACACTGAATCGGTTATTTTGCGGTTCAACTACAGACTGAAACTATGATTCGGATACAATTTTATCCAGCATATGCGCAGAATGGACTTCATCAAAATGGTTCATTCGTATTGTAGAAGGACACTCTTTGCCTAGTCCGGATTGAAACAGTCTGAGAAGTATGTAGGCCGTGTAATGAACGGGTCAAACTGCTATTGCGCTTGTGGCGGGAACCATTAATTTCATTTTTTATTCAATCTTCCGAAAATAAAGTTCGCGAACTACGTATCGGAACACGTTCGCGTAAGCATGCAAGTCACTCCTGTCTGAAGAGAATAATTCGGTTTTGAACAACATACAAGAAGTGCACTCTTGTTCGTAGAATTTTAAATCAACAGCCTAGTGTAAATAGATGGAATAGCAGGATACACATGACTTAATTATTTCCAAGCAATGGGATACACATATTAAAATAGAAGCGTTGAATTTAAAATCATTTGGAATATGGAGTCGAAGTCTAATCTTGGACAGTGCATAAAAGTGATATCAAGGCCTTTTCTCCCCCTTTCGGATTGACCACATAAATTTTAAATTAGAAAACGTGTTTGCTTCTCCGTCTGTTTACCTCGATCTGAGCTGTGTTCTCAAGCTTATAAAACCCTATCGTTGCGGATATCGCCTCTGTGGACTTATTTTCTAAATATTTATTAAGAATGCTGAAGATGCAATGCTTCACATGAGATCTAATGACAAAACCCATTTGTTTAATTGTTTCTGTTGAATAAATTTTGGAAGCCTTAATTGCGGGCCATTGAATAAGGCAGTTTTTCCATCCTCTAAGGAATGGGGAAGTTCACCGAAAGTCGTCTAATTACGGATACACTAAATTGGAATGAAGGCACAAAAACCAGGTGCCAGGTTTTTTCAGCAAAACACATTGAAGGACCGTTGAGTTAGGCAGCGTATCTATCAGGCTATGTTGTCAGCATGAGACCATTGTGTTACTGCATGAGTGACTCAAACCCATTCAAGATTGTCCATTTTTTTTGCGAGCACATTGTTATGAAAGTTAATGAAAGTCACGGTTTTCTTCCTTTCGTCAAAGTCCATCGAAAGGTGAATAGTAAGATATACTTTGTGATTGCCTTATTTAGCTATTATTATTTCGGCCATATGAATATAACAGTTGTAACATGAATGGTCTTGTAACTCGATTAACCGTTATTTCAAACTTATTGCTCTCATCTGAAAACACACCATTTTGTATGTTGTCGCTTATGTTACACCTTGAATAAGGACTGAAAGAAGGGGGAAATACATGTATCAATATCTCCTTTCACGTCGAACTTCAATTTCGCAATTATTCTCTGTCTTATATATCCAGAAAGGCTTATATTCCAGAAGGGACCAAAATAATAATGTAAATCCGTTAAGTTTCAATCGGAAATAAGTTAGCAAATAATGTGAGTGTAACCTTCCTTGTTCAATCGTTTCACTTTTGGAGATTTATTTCCTTATAACATTCCTAAAGAAAAAACCTGAACCAATAATCGGTACCGTCTCAAATAATCGTTTTTGAATTCTATGACAAGTTAAGTTTCTGAGACCAGTCATAACGCTCGACAGATATTGGCAATTCAAAACAGATTGACTTTAGGGTAACATAATAGATGGTAATGATTGCACTGCGTATAAAAACGAAAATGTTGGTCTCTCAAAAATCATACGTATCTACTGAACGTAAATACTTGTTATATATTTTATTCTTTTTAACAGAGAACTGTTTTGCAAAAATTTGCAACGGCCCCAAATATGAATACTCGATTTTCTTCGTGCTTTGGCTTCAGTATACTTCCACCGTTTATCGGTCGATTTTCTACTTTATCTAAAGTACAAAGGATTGTAAATGAAGCACCAACATCGATAGTTAATTTGATTAACCTGAAGCACAATAAAATAATGTTCGTTATTGTGAATAAATGCACAAATATTTCCATTCTGGCATTTCTTGAAATAGTATATATTACAGACACTATATTACGATAAATATCCATCCCCCTTTGACATGTTTTCGAAAAAAATTGGAAGCTAATCTATGCTAGCTATTCATTCCATTTTGTCTTAACACATTTGGAATCACGCTATTGACCGAATAATTTACAATTGAGGAGGTACAATTCAGGTAGATAATTTGTTCTTTTTCTCCAAAATCATTGTTACACAAACCTAGGAAAATATTTTTGTTCCATTATAAACATAATCGTGTCTATGAGCGGTCACGCAGACTATCAATCCTTCCGAAACCAAAATTTCTTATCAGAGATTGTCAGAGTATGTACATTTTCAAACATTTCCATGTCCTGTGATAACATTTGTAGCAAAAAACCCACAAACGAAGTGGTTTTTCGAAAAAAAACACTTCCAATCTTAGTTGATAACGAGAAAATAACTTTATCCTTGACCAAGTTAGATTTTCTTTTACAGAACAAAGGTGTCTATTTTATACGTAATTTACATTTAAAAGGAAAATGACCGACTTTCGCCGTCCATTTAAAGTGGTACTAAGCTTTGGTGCCAGCTAAAATATGCTAGTGTATATGTGTGGAAGTTAATCAAAACACTTATTAAAGAATAGAATATTCTTATTGTACAGCGATACTTAGTAACAAATAAATGAAAAATGAAAAATGAAAATGAAAAAACAATAACGAATTGAAATTCCTGCTTTGGGGAACCTGAAAATCACTCAACCATAGTCAAAATAGAGCCACAAGGATACAGTTGGCTACGATGCACCCTGGACATTGCTCTCTTTTCGATAAAACTCATCGAACTTTTGGATTAATCGTTGTGCATGTAGTACGTTCGCATATTCCTGTGGCAAGCAGCAGCAACTCGAAAACGTGAGCAAAATAATGAAAATTTTCAGACCACCGCCGCTGGATAGTCCAAACTTAACAGGGTGCAACGTATTTGTTGTTCATAACTGTAGAAAGTTGTCGACGGAATGATATATGTAAGTAGAATCGTAGCCAGAACAAATTTATTATATTTTTATGTCCGCAAAAAAGGCACCCGAAAATAGTGGATGCCTGACTCATAGTCAATGTTAAAAGACTTTACTTAAACCAACTCTCAGTTGTGTTTGACGTTTTTGAATTTTGTCACACACTAGGTCACTTAAGTTATATTAGTGGGGTAATTTGACATTTTATCCTTGATCTGTGAAAAGTTACCACTTTGTACATTACATATATTTACTGAATTGCCTGGTCCCAAAACTTTGTTTGAATGATGCCACTTAAGGATAATGTAATAAAGCTGTTCAAACCACAATGAGAGGGATACAGTTCTTCACTCAGCACCTCCAGAGAATTTTGTACGAGAAATAGAGTTATTAAAGTCCAACACTGATGCATTTGGCAATGCTAAAAGGAAAGAATATCTGTCGGACTTTAATAAAATAGGCTAAAAGCAGTTCTCTTTGACGTTGTAATATGTATGTACGACTAAAAATACCCATGGCTTGTGGTAACAGCGGTTGAACTAGTGGTAGCAGAAAATGGTGTGGAGTATTTAAATACTGTGGATTTTAAAATAAAATGTAAGGTTAGATACTTTCCCCTTTAACCGAAACAAAGTTTTGTTTTCATTGAAACAAAAACATTTCTCTCTCTAAAAATAACTGCTTCTAGGGAAGGTAAACTTTAAATTTGGCGATTATTGTGGGCTTACCCACATTGTCTTAGGTATGGTTTAAAAATATATTATTTTCGTTTTTTTGAATAATCATTATTTTTCATTGTGCTATACCTACACAATGTACAATGTGCATAGTGTAGATGGATTTTTTCTACCTATAAACACATTCGCATAGCTTTTAAGGCATTCTTACACGACTCATTAAAAATGGCACGCGTTTAACATACATACACTCTTACATATTGTATAAGTTTTACGTACGTTTGATATTCATCTGACATAGTTTCGAAATTATTAAGATACAGTCAGATTGCAGATTTTACTTACGTACTAATTTCAACCTCATTAACTTTACATCCTTCAATGAATTTGATTGATTATTCTTCCAAAAAGAACCCTTTTATGGTTGATGGAACTACACCTGAATAAATGTCCTCGACATTGTTACACAACCCATAGTTCAAGGAATTTCAACCTTGCATTCCCAACAAAAGTGAAATGCTCCTAAAAAATATGTCTTTTAATTTCTTAAATTTAAAGGAATGTCTAGCACGTGCTCGTAAGATGGAATGTGTGGAATGAGAAATCTGTCAAAAAATGTAATGGCACTTCAATCTCCCCTTTGTATCCCAAACCATACACATAGTATAACTTTCTCTACCAAGAAGGGTCGCAGTTTACCGAAAGAAAAACAACATTGGCGGCACTTAAAACTGGCCTTTCCTTTCCCTTGTCTCATCATGCGTACTTATATATCTGCCGAAAGCTACTAACCCATTTTAGTCAAAAATGTGTGGGCATTTCAGTTTAGAACGCTCTCTGTAAAATTACTGTGCGTATCTTCTTCTATTCGATAAGGCTGATGCCTGTCGGCATATGAAGTGGAAAAGTATTGTCAAAACCAAAATCCCCATTCCTATGACCGTAATTATGGTTTTTCTGTTTCGGTGCGCTTCTTACATAGATTTTTGTGTCACTTATCCAATTCGAAAATTAAGTTAATCTCTCGCAACGTGACTTGTGTTCTTTAACGTGATTTATCTGATGAGGTTGAAATAATCATATAATTATCACGCTAATGATTCGAATAGGAGGTATAGTTACGTGATATAAAATCAAATAGTCGACGTGGTGTGTAATTATGCAAATCGGAAGCATCCATCTAAGGGGAGGTTTTGGTAATTGTTAGAATTATTTATAATGGCACCATAATCGAAATTAGAATTGCTAAATTTATCTGACTAGTTCAGAAAGTAACATCACCATAACGTGACGCCCTGTAAAAAACCATCACCCCGCATTTTATTTGTTTTAATATTGCTACAGTATGACTCTAAAAAAGATGCAGAAACCTTGTGTAAATATGGAAAAGGAAAAATGAATAGAATGATATACTTTCAATACGTGATTGCATAAAAAACGTTTATCATTTTATCTTTACGTCCATAAGTAATCAGATTTGCTTTTTTCCCATCGTTCCTTTGAGTATGTATTATTCCTTTCCGTGCGTGTCAATAAATAAACGTCCACACGAAGTCGACTTAATGACGGAAATGTTTCCTGTATCCTTGCAGAATTGGCATACATATTCATGGGTATACATATGATGCCATTTATTTAGAAACCTGCAGAGAGAGGCTTGCATATCATTGTTGTGATAAGTGTTGTTATTTTCATGGCTTGATTCTGTTTCCGGTATAATTTGAAATTTGAATAACTTGAATGAGCGGAAAAGTTTCAGACAAAAATGTTGCCATTTTATGCAATTCGAATTAGCTAATGAATATAGCAACGATGATCGTCTGTTGCAATGTCCCATAGGGTAGGAGTCAAAGCATTTGTAATGGTTAATCCATTAAAACCCCGTGTCCCGCTACCAAATAACTATACATCTAATGATTTGTGTACAGATCCATCAGGAACTCACAAACACTGTTTCGAGCATAAGCCTACGATTGAATTCTAAAAGTATTTCAATTAATTTTTAACTCAAAGCATTTTCATTTTAAAAACCAATTTTTTTGAAAGAAGCACCAGCCGATCGTCCTTTTATGCATTAATGTAGAGAGTAACTTGAATTTGATAACGTTAAGATGTCGAATGGATATTACTTGTAAGACCTTTCAATGTTTACATCTTTTACACGTGTACAGACATCATGTAAAATTAAACTAAGGAATTTTTTTCTTACAAGGGTTTTTCAACCCTTGAGGGTATAATTAAATGCCAAATGCGTACAAATGACGAGCATATACTCGTACATAAAGCAATTATGTCATACAAATATATGGTGTTTTAATCTTTCCAAATAAATGTCTTTCAAACCTTCCTAGAAAGTGAATGTTTGTTGCGCAAATCATATTTCCATGACACTCTAATATTTGTCTAATATGTTTCCATAGAGCATCAGGCTTATGTCGTTTGTTTTTTGTTAGCCCCCCGAGAGTCGATTTTCTATGAACTCTTGAAATAATTCTGTGACATGCATATGTATATGGGTGCTTTTAAGGAATTACTAATAACCCATTGACGATGTTTTCATGTGGAAAATGATGCCGTCACCCACACTAACGAAATTTCAAAAAGCTAGCATATGATTGTTTTATTTGATGAAAATGTAGAAATGCTTTAAATGCCGGTATAGTCTCAAAAAAATTAAAAAAAATTAGACTATTGTGAATATTACGATTCCTTCAAATTAATAAAGTGAAAAGTATTTTGTTCCTTCTAGATACATAGATACATTTTTATTATCCTCGAAACTAAATATAATTACGAGATAACAACGCAGAATGTTTGCTTAAAAATAAAATTAATTCTACTCCATAACCTTACCAGATGGACTGTAAAAAGTAAACTCTTTAAACATGTTGAAGATAAGAAAACGTTCTTTATAAATAATAACTAAATGTCCGCCTTTTATAATCCGAAAAATTACATTGGATATACTCAATCATCATGATTCATGATAATATACGTAACTGAGTATTTCTAATTCTGTTTCTTTTCGCTTTTCCCATTTTCAATTGCTCAAAATTGTTCTCAGTAAAAATGAAGATAATAAATGGAAAATAACTAAAATATCGGCCACACGGTGAAATTAATGAACTGCGATATGAATAGAAAGCTTTAAAAAGTTAAATGGAAGGAAAGATAATAGAACTGTGATTTAATTTATGGCCTGTGGATGACCGAAGTTTAATTGCAAGAATTCTGAAATTAAAAAAAAACGAAATCAACAGGGCATTACACCCACTTCCGTGTCTTTTGTCATTTACTTGGAATAGGTCCGAAATTTCGTTTTCATCAACAATTTGCTTCCCTTTCCCGCTGATTGCCGGACATTGTTTCATTTGATCCAGTTTTCTCCCAGAAGGGGAACTTTTTTTTTAAATTTTATTTATTTTTTTTTTTCATCTTGAACCCAACACCATCGGAAGATAGCGCAAAGCCCTTGGAACTTTCTCGAGGAACAAGTTGAAGGAGACAATTATCTCGATTTATGATATTTCGGATAAGCTTTTGTTATAAATGCCAACGAAGTTGTGTTGCTGGAAATAAGCCTAACACATCTGCTTACTTTTTGTGTAGTCCATATCCATGGTGCCCACGTCTTTCCTAAATGACATCCCTTCCTTTTGAAGAAGAAATAAAAAACTTTTCATTAAGCGAATTTGTCCTGATTGTAACTATTTCCTGTCCACAAGTTGTCATTGATCGAGCTAAGTTTTCACCTTACCCACAAGCAGCAAAGTTTTCTCCCAAAATGCTTATCTGCTCTCTTGAAGAGACGAACGATTTTGTGTTTTCCAACTGTGCAAAGTGATTAATAGAGTTTTGTTGTTTTCGAAATTTCTTTTAAATTCCACATCAGTCGCACGTGATGTGCATGGCGAATACGAAGCAGATCGATTTTAGACATTAATTAAAACACCCAACGGGCTTTGCTAAGCTTAACGGGCTTCAATGAAGCATAACACAGGACACAAAGTAAAAACCACAAAGACGAAATCAATTAGCTTTCATAAGCTAATTGGATATATGGTGGGAATTTGTTTTTATCAAATCCCTCTTTCCACTTTTGTGGTTTGTCCGCCGCTTTATCGATTTTTTCGCATATTTATCTAAGATTATGTATCTTATCTGACTTTAAAAAAAATGTTGAATTTACCATTTGAATGTAGACTTGAATTTCAGCAATAATTATTAACAGATTTTTTTTAACAACAAATACCTTTTATTAGACCATGAAGCTTAAGTATATACTTCGAATGTTCTTAATCATTTGAATTAATCAGAAATACGATCTAACGAATAACTCAAGCTTATTGAACCTTTTCCACGTAGGAATGTACAAAGATTGTATCGACTTGGTAAAGTAGTGAACAATTAAAACAAAAAACAAACACGCCCAAAATTGTCGCAAATTAAGAAATAGGATTTTTTGCGAACCATAATTGATAACTAATTTAAAACATTGAGAACCATCAGAGCTCAACGTGGACCTCATGTATCTTCAACAGCTGGAAAAAAAAGTACTCAGTCGCCGCGAATATATTTTGTGTTTTACTTTGCAATTTAAATTCAAATTCGATTCGATTCACTGGTTATGCACATCCCCAACAAAAGAATAGGTCCCCTCTCTTTCAGTGAAGTAGATGGGTAGATGTGTGAACGACAAATTGTCCCCGCATTATAGGGAACAGCAAATTGCAATTCACGTTGAATATACTCGTATGCGTATATGCGAAACGTAAACACCCACGAATATTCGAAAATGCTCATCTCTTTGCTCTCCAAGCTTTCTGCTTTCGTTAAGACAAATGTAACTTTCTTTTTCATTGCGACTTCATAAACATCGGTCTCGTTGTTCTCTACAACCCGTCAGAACTTCTCCATAATCCCTTTAATCGTTCATAACTGTGTGCAGAATGAGGTCGTATCCACCGAGTCAGATATTAAATTCAGCACTGTGCTGCTTTTACATATACGAGTACATGTACTTACATATATACACGTATGTACATACATACGACAAGAAATTGTATGCTTCTAACTGGAGGCGGTGGTTATCTGGACATTTTGGAGTTCGCAAAGCTACTGTGTTTGGCTAAGCAGCGTTGTGCTCTCCGTTGAGAGCACTAAGTCAACTTGTAGTTAGGGCAGATTAACCGGCTAAATACATATTTATAAGATCAAGCTTTTGGACATAACTAGCAGCATATAATATGTAATGTGATTGTGGATTTCAATCACCAGCAGAAGGATTGTTTTACAATTTTCGGTGAAATGTATGATGAATCTATCGTGTCCTATAAACGAGTCTTAGAATGCGAAACAATACAAACCTTAATATGTCCATTTAATATGTACATATTTCTGTAAGCGCCTAGTCAGACTCATGTCACTGTACAGCTCGTATAACTAGTGGTTGAATCTTCGCAATATACATGAACGCAAACGCGACCAAAAATCGCACCTGACCAATGGCTCAATCATCAATCATCTCCTTTGGATATCGTCCAAGCCTCTGCGCCGTAGAGCGGAACCAGGGTAATCAAGATCTTTTATAAATACAATTTATCCTTTGGAAATTTTTTTTGTATTACTCAATTGGCTCCTGACATTAAATGAACAGTGATTGACAATTAGTTATTCTGCGTCGGACCTTCGTACTGATGTTAGTGGTGCTTACCACGTAATTCAGGTAAACGAAGTCCTTTACTACCTCTAAGTTATAGAGTTCTGGCCTGGTCTTCGAAGTTGTGTACATATTAAATGTCAACATATATTTAATTTTGCCCTCATATACCCCATTAACGGCTCACTGTATATTGAATGTAGACATGCATATATAAACATACGAGTATTTTAAATACCAATATTTAGTCCATTCACACGTGATTAAATTGCTTATAACTTTTTTGGTACATAATTCTTCATTATATAAAAATTTGGATCGTATCATTTCATTAAACTGTTCTTCTTTAAAGGCTTTACAATAATTACTTTTTGTGTCGTATTTATGTTTGGTTTATTCTGACATTAAGGTAGATTTAAAGTTTATGTGTATATATCAAGTGCCTTAATTTCTTTTAACGATGAATAATATTACAATTCCAGCTATTAAACCAACCTTCAGTTAACTTAATAAGGTAGCTGCGATTGTTGTCTATAATGTCTGAAAATCTTACCTGTGTGTACAAACATACATATGTTTTCATACGAATTTGAGTTGTCTGCCTCTTTCAAGTATGTACAACAACCCACAAAGAAAAGGAAATACATGTGTTGTGTATGCTTCTTAAATCCCTCACAAGCGCTACGTTAATTTTTGTTCTACCCTTCGGCGCGACACTAACAATACCAGTAATCCACTTAGATTACCACAGTGTAGGCGGAATGTCATGTCGTGGCGTGTTTGCACCAAAGCAACACTGGCCCAAAAATCTTATGACTCTACCAAGTAAGACAAAGAGGGAATAGAGTAACATCAATCCCACCAAGGATACAAAATTCAACCGAAATGATGTATATACACTCTTATTTTAGTCAGATTCTATTTACAGCGCCCGTTTATAGTTTTTTTAAAATGCCAACAAATAAATGTTTAATGTCATATGCCCCATAATATTATAACATCAATCCCACCAAGGATACAAAACTCAACCGAAATGATGTACACTCTTATTTCAGTCGGATTCTTATAGCACCCGATTATAGTTTCTTAAAATGCCAATAAATAAATATTTAATGTCATATGCTCCATATGACTTCCCTTCACCAATGGTAATGTGTCAGTACTAGCGTTCACTTTAACAATTGATTTTGCAATAAATTTCACTTCAATGGCAATTACTTGCAGGGTGTTGCTAGAAATTTTTCGTGACCCCCCACGGTCCACAACAGTCTGTGTAGGAGTGTCAGTAAATCATGTCAGAAGTGGGCTCCTTGTTAACTGCATAACCCCTAGCTTTCGGTTGCAATCCTTCTGATGCACATCTGTGTTTTTACCTTTTGATTTGTCATATGTTTTATGACAAAACGTTCGCAAGACAAATCGGTGTTAGGGGTGCAAAGACACGGAGGAATCAATTGGTGACCCAGAATCAAAAAGAAATAATTATACAGGATTCATCTTTTTTGCTAACTGCCCTTTTGCATTACGTTATGAGACTCATTACGTTATGAGACTAGGATTTCATCTTGAACAGAGCACACATCATTATACGTCTGTAATAAATTATAAATGCCGACCTCCACAAAGTAATTAATGCGACTTAGAAATATCATCGATTGTGATTACTGATAGTTTTAACACCCCTACTACGGTGTGTTATCATTCAATGCAATATGCGGTGCTAAGTTTCTGACAGCCTGTGCTAATGTCTGGAAACGAAATTCAAATTTAAGATATTCAGAGACGAAAAAAAGCTAATAAACCATAATTGGAAACACTTGACAGTGACCAGATCCTGTCCTTTGTAAAGACACTTTATGCTCACCATTAAATATATTGATCTTCTCTTACTCTTTTACAGCACGACATAAAATGAAATCACCGTTCGTCTATTAATATTAGTATACATTCGAAGATCATATATCCTTGCAACGAAAAGGACAAAAATTTGTCATACTCCGCAATCTCTTGTAGGGGTACTCAACCTCATGACATCAAAGCAATCATTTGCCAGGAACACCCTCACAGCCATTGGACAAACACACATTTCCTATGAGCATATCCAATCACCTATTAGATGTCAGTTTGAATAAGGTTCTTTTAACTAGCGACATGGTATCGCGGGTGACATCATGTGTAAGTGGGATTCATTGGGGGCAAGGGGGTTTGATTTCGAGAAACCCATGACATGACATTGACAGGATATTATGATTTATCATGTCACTTTCATCTATTTAAATGTTATTTGATACTGTCAAGTGAACAAAGGTGACAAGGTTTCTCTTTAGTCAATCGGGGTTCGGGTGATGTGAAACATAGGTTCTCTTGTGTTTATATTGTTGAACGGTGAAACGTCTCCGGGCAGGATATGACGCAATGTCGTTAAAATTTTTAGCCTTTCTCGCGCTTTGCTTGAGAATATTTGTCAAAACGAAAGGAAAATGTAGGAAAATGGTAAAAAAGGAACCCTATAGTTTCAATTCTGTGTCTGCCTGTCTGTATTTAATTTCTTCTCAAGCCTTTAAAATTAAGACATAAAATTTGGACAACACACCTGATCACAAAAATAGATACACCTTACATTTTCGTCTTTAGTGTTGCATAGTGAAAGAAATGGTTAAAGTTCGCCAAAAAGGCTAATATATTTTTATTCTATATACTTATTAAAAACTTAAAACATAAAAATATTTTCAATATTTACGTAAATAATTTTTTTATGAAGATTAAATTGTGTTAGTTCATAAAAATGTATGATCAAAAAAATAGTAATTTTTTCCAAAATTTTTAAATTAAGAGCTAAAATGCTTACTTATTTCAGTTGCACAACCAATTACCACTAATACCCTGGGAAGTTACCCTTTTGCATTATATTTTTTGCCATCTTTTTCGGCATACTGCTGATGAATGCTTGACATGTCTCTACTGGTATTTCATAACAATGTTTTTAACAAATTATCACTGTTTGTCTGTATTGGTAAATATTTGCTCAAACAATTTCTTCTTTAGATGCGACCACACGTTTTCAATTGAGTTTAGGCCTAGAGATTGACTTGGCCAAGCTGGCAGGTTGATTTTATTGTGAACAAAGTATTTTTTTACTAGTGTGGAAGTATGCTTTGGGTCGTTATCCTGCTGAAAGACCCAACGCAGAGGCATGTTTTCCTTGGCGTATGATAGCATTACCATTTGCAAAATGTGTTTGTACTCGGCTGCCGTCATATTGTTTGTAGTCTGGAATATTGGACGAACATCATTCCAAGAAAAACATCCCCAGGCCATTATGTTGCCGCCTCCATGTTGCACTGTATATTTTATGCAACGGTTATGGAATTCCTTAGCTCGAGAATCTCTTCATTCTTTTCACAGTCATTTCCAAAGATA
The DNA here is from genome assembly GCA_930367185.1 of Myathropa florea. NCBI lineage: Eukaryota > Metazoa > Arthropoda > Insecta > Diptera > Syrphidae > Myathropa > Myathropa florea. The sequence goes on along the minus strand of OV884003.1, from coordinate 132,186,552 downwards.
GTAATTTTTGTTTCGTCGCTCAACAAAATATTTCGCCATTTATTTTCACCGATATCGCTCGTCCTATTTGCATGTGTTAGGCCAAACTGTAGCTTCATGCTTAAATTTTTTTTTCTCATTAGGGGAACTTTCCTATCTATTCGTCCGAGAAATTTGGCCTTTTGTAAGCCACCACGAGCTCTTGGAGCACTAACGATGTTGTTAATTTCTGCGGAAATAGCTTTTGATGACTTAAAAGGGTCACGTTTTGAAAACATTATTATACGGCGATCATCCGCGGGGTGCGTTTTTTTCGATCTGCCATGAAATTCTTTTTGGGGTGCAAATAAAGTGATCGTTACACACATTTCGCGATTTCACGCAGAGATTTTCCTTGTTTTTATGTGCGAAAGAAGCAAAACTTACTCTTCTGCTTACTAAAATGTTTACTTCCTTTTTCTTATTTGATACCAAGCAATTACAATAAAATATTTATAATCTTTTTGACAAAAAACTCGCAAAGAAAATTATGATATAATTGAACTTTAATCACAATCTGAAGTGTATCTATTTTTTTGATCACACGATTGTTATGTGCTAATACAATTTTATCTTCATAAAAAGAATATATACGTTAATATTGAAAATATTGTTAGGTTTTAAGTTTTTAAAAAGTGTATAGAATTCAAATATATTAGCCTTTTTTGCGAACTTTAACGATTTATTTCATTGTGCTACACTAAAAACGAAAAATGTAAGCTATTTGTAGGTGTATCTATTATTTTGATCAGGTGTGTATAACTTTTAATCATATAACTTAAATATTATATTTAAAATATTAATATATCATGTGGGGGCCGTGGCATAGTGGATAGGTGCGTCGACTCCTACGCTCGATGTTGTCGGTTCGATTCCCGAAAAATCACCTAAACATTTTTACACAGCTCCACCTCTATCGAGTCACTGACAGTGCTCAAAGAGTATAACAGTCTAGAAAAAGCTTCTCAATCTCGTCGTTCGGAGTCGGCATTAAAACCCTCGTGAGACAACAATAGCACGCACAACACGAGTGGTTGCTGAGGCCCAGGTCCATCTCGGACTTTAGCGCCGCCATTATAATTATTATTATTATTATTAATATTATTATTATTATTATTATTATCATTTTTATATTGTTTGGGAACGGTTGTAGATTAAAAATAACTAGGAATGTAATTTTTCTTGTTTTTGCCTATATAAGGGTATCATGTTGTCAGAAATGATTACAAAAATGTTTGTCCCTCTTTCATTATACGCAAGTTTTGGCACTATAGCCAAGAGAAGTAAAGCAAAAATATACTTATTTTTATACTAACTACACTAAATATAATTTTTAAGATCTGAAAACGCAATTCTTGTTCCCTGTCTATATAGAATTACAAAATAATTTAAACATATTCTACAAAGATTCTTCGACCAAAAATATCCTTATGTATCTGCATCCTGTATGTCCAAAGAACTTTGTTTACATTTACAGTAAGAACTAAAATATTCAAAGCTTCTTGCGATTCTGAAGTTCGTTACTTCTTTTGTCATCAATTGCTTACACTTGACACATAACCTGAATCGTTTTAAGCGAGGTGCAACGTGGATTTTAAGAACATCATAATTATTCATAAGCGGCATTTGTATTTTTGCAAATAAATTCCTAAATTTAAATTGCTAAAACCGTTTAAGAGATTGGCAAATGTTTTTAATTTATTTATTTCGCCAGCAGTTTGCATAAATGCTTTCTTAATTTGTCTGGAATTTTTTAACTTAAAGTAAGATCAAATTGTAGGATTATTTCATCACGACTGTGCTGTTTCAATACTGTCTCACTCGCACCCACAAAGGAATTATTATTATTAAAATAAAGACTTAAGACGATGAGCTGCTGTAAAAAAAATTTTTTTTGTAGCTCTGACTATGAAAAATATCTTAAAGTTTAAAGGCAAGGACAATCGATTTTAGAAGAAAGGATGTCGCGAATGGACATCAACGAGAAGTATCTACGGCGTACATAGAGTGCGGTTATATTAAATAAAAGACATCTTGTTCTGTAAGAAGGCATTTCTATATTCCAATTAAGTTTAAGGAACATGTACCTAGTAAATTTGCGCTGAATTTTTTCGAAGGATTCCAAATAATGCAGCAGTATTTCAAGGATGATCTGACTAATCCGAAATATAAATTTCTTAAGGCAAATGTATCGTTAAACTCTTTTGAGTTCCTTCTAATAAATCCAAGCATTCGATTAGCCTTACTTGTAACAAAATCAATGTGACCAATGAAGGTTAACTTTGAATCTAGTATAACTTCTAGATCCTTTATTTGATTAACTTTTGACAAAGGAACACCATTTAAGGAATATTCAAACTGAGTAGTGTTTCTTATTCTATAACAGGAAAAATGAAAACATTTAGAGATATTTAAGTCTAAAGAGTTTAAATAACACCAATGTAACAAACGATTAAGATCGTCCTGTAATTGGAGACAGTCCGATATGGATGCGACTTTCTTATAAATTTTAAGATCATCCGCGTAAAGTAAACACTTTAATGATTGAAACATTGAAGCAATGTCATTAATAAATAAAAGGAATAATAATGGACCTAAATGGCTACCTTGAGGCACGCCCGACGGCACTAATATGCTTTTGGAAACGAATTTCTTAATTTTCACTATTTGAGTCCGATTAATTAAATAGGATTTAAGCCATTTTAAGAGAGATGAATAAAACCCTAAATATGAGAGTTTATGACATGACAAGTCTGTGAGGAAGTATGAAGTTTTGTAGTTGATTGATAATTCACAACAAATTCCTAAAATACAAAAAAGGCAATCGCCTGTCGGTCTACGACCTGAATGATATATGTGTCGTATGTTGTATGTTGTAGCCATTCCCTGGACTGCCACAACGCCGGATATTTGTTTAAATACCGAAATCCGCAATTTTTAAAGTTAAAACCAAAACCAAAATTCGATACATATATGCATATATGTGTAAATGCAGATATATGTGCATATACGCGTAGTTACATCTATACTGCAATGTCATACCAAACGTCCAATTAAAATTTGAAATGTTTTGTTTAGTTTCCACTCAGTTGTTGATTTGGTCAGTTTGCATGGTACACAGGTTTTATGCGGATTCAGTCATCGGTATCCGTAAATGCATTTGGGTATGAAGGGCTACATAATATACTCCAGATTCATAAAGGAGAGTTTTCAGCTTGTGGTCGGATATAATGAAATGTATAATTAAAAATCGTACGATTCGATTAGAATCTAATTGTTGGGGAACAGCGTTATGCAGACTTTTATTTAATATTTAATGTTTTCCTTCCAACTTCCGGAATGTAATTGTTTTAACAAGTTTGCTTTGTGAATAAAGTCGAACTCATGTGGTAAACGGATGAGTGAAGTTTAAGATTATATAGGACATTCAAAAAAACGTTTTGTTTGCTCAAAGTTGTGGGCGCATGGCATAAAAATTGGGCTGATGTATGTGAATGGGTCTTACGAATAAAATTTATTGCCTTTACTCCCTGAGAAATAACCTTAACTTAATGACCACACAACGTTTTGTATGCTCTGCGTGTTTGAATATTCCTGCGTTGATTTAAATTTCGTTCAGGCACAATGTATATCAATCATAGTGCACATCCATTAACCAGATTTGATTAACTGCACGCCTTCGTCGTCAATTAAAAATGGTAACGAGCGGTTGTTGATACATGTGGGAAATAATCTGTGAGCGATCATTTTAAATATATTTATCCGTAGGTACCCTAAACCTAATTTCGTATATGCGAGTGCAAACATTAAATGTACTTACCACGTATATTGTAGTACTTGCATCCGCCGTGTTTCATTTTAATGTAACATCATAAATTACATAGCATGTTTGCCCTTTTTATGTTTTATCCACTTCCAATTTTAAAAGATTTGTTAGGATTGTTATTCTTCAATAATCCGCAGTATTATCTTCAACACAACGAAAACGATTACTTGACTAAGTCGGCTGAGATTTTCCATTTAGTGAAATATGTGGATAAATAAACGAAGATATTTGATAAAAAGTTCTAACATAAACTAGTCCTTTTGTTGAAAACTGACCCTAATATGATAATAACAGTAATCCGATCGGCAACACAACGAAGAAATTAAGTCGACCAAATCCATTCAGAATCCCTGTAAGAGTAGAAAATGGATTCACATCTTATTTCATAAATACATGCTGCAAACGCTAAGATAACATTGTCATAATCTCATTCCTAAATCATAAGGATTTTTGGTTCCTTGGGTCCGTGTGTTCGAATAAATGTATGAAATTTCAAAGTTTTACTGAACTCTCATCATTTACGGAATAATATATCGAAACGTGTACGCAATCATATACATTACTGAAATTTATTAAACTGGGCTGAGACGTGCACAAAAAACATTTGGGTAAATGCGCTAGATACTAGTTTCGCAGAAGCTTATAATCCCACAGTAACATATTTTTAGATAATATATAAAATTTCAAGAAACCATACCCGCCCTTCCCTGAAATGTGTCAGATAGAAACAAACATGAAAACAATCCGTCATGGCGCCCCAATGATTATAGCCTCTACTAGGGTGTAGGATGGAATTATTTTTTGGGGATACGTCAAGGGCTGTGTTATTGTATGGGCTTCGTTTTCAGAAGTCTAAATCAATCGACAAGAAAATCAAATTAATATAGACACTCGTTACATGAACAAAAATCCATTCATTCATAATTGAATTGGTGACATTGCACATTAAGGTGTAGCCGCAAATAAAACTCGCAAATATACACCAAAAATCTGATACCGACCGCATAAGTATTGCAAATAGTCTATAGGGTTGTTTTTTTAACTGAGCTCCCTCTTTGATCAAAACCGACCCAACTTCGCCGATGGCTGGTCTTCCATACCAGTGGCATTAAAGGAAAATAACCATAAAAACAAACGAACCACAGAGCAGTCTCTACTGTTTTAGGCACTGCGTCAAAAGAGAAAAACTTTGTTGGGTAGTTTTCAGGGACTAGGGTACGTACTATTTGTTGAAGCAGTCAAGTACCTACCACCTCCCAGAGCTAAGCAAAACAGCAATAAACACAGTCCTGCATAATCATTTTACGGTTGATATGAGACGGTATAGAATGGGATTTAATTAGTGGAATATACTAGCCTGGAAGATAAAAATGTTTTTAATTTTGGCAAATTTTAATGATGGGGTTATGATGAGTTTGCAACGGATTTTTTAGTGGGAATTGACTACTACACACGTAGTTCAAGTGGACAGTTTCTTTAGAAAATCCTTCGTATTACGTCGAATGACATTTTTATCTAGTACTGCTTATAAAAATATTAATTCGATAAAAATCATAGACTATAAACAGTTTATTTAAAGAAACACCAATCAGCATGAAATCAAATAGAAACAGTTATCGATATAAATCATTTAGTACATATACACATTTGATAAATATTTATTTGTCTTAGCATGTAAATACTATAGCGACCTATCGGATATAACGACAAAATTCGTCAGTCCCTTGAAGGTCGTTATAACTGATTTTGACTGTACATTGCAAATTTTAACACTCTCGCTTCATTTAATTATGTAATGCAAATACAACACATGAACTAAATGCTAAAACGTGCAAATATTTTTATAAGGATATCCTACCAAAAAATTAACCATAATCAGATGTACAGCCTTGGCCAAATGTATTATGCACTCTTTAAGATTATTTTTATCTTCAAAAAGCAAAAAAAAAAATTGTGAAATGAGAGGAAACAGATAAAATCGTTTACAAACTCAGATAATGTCGCCGAAAACCATAAAAAAACTAATTACTTCCGATAAGTGATTTGGCGGCAAAGACAAAAAGATAAGGGTCCCTAATACTGTATATATGAGTATCTCTTTTCAGCCCTAAACACATGTATGGAAATCTCGTAAAGCCAGATTATTTTTATGCATCTCAAAGGAGGTGTTCCTGCAAAGAGCTTGCATTGCATTAGAAATAATTTTTCGTTCTCAATGTTTTATCTTGAACTATAGAGCATTCAGATTTGCTATTAAAAATTAAGAGGCAAATTCTACACCAATAAGTACTTTTTTCTACCAGCAACTTTTATCCATATTTAATTGCCTACAGCAATTTTATTCAAACAAACGAATCTCATTAAATGGTTTTAAAAATTCCCAAAGCACCAAGCGATACAAATCGCTTAGTAATCCATTAGTTTCCCATGGACTTATGAATTCATTCGGTACAATCTATTAAATTATTCACTCCTAGTGTTGCACATCATCTCATTTATTTAACCTCCTTTTACAGTTTAACACTATGTGGGCAAAGGACAACAAATATAAGCGAAGATATGATCTGAAGTTTATATTCTCCAGCTATCACTCGGATGTATCTAAAGATGCGTTCACTTCATATTTATGTAAGAATACTTAAGACCAGCATCTGTATGTATACCTTATGCAAATGTTTCATTCATGCGATATATTCAATTGTTGATCAAATATATCATTTCTTGATAATACGCGTCAGAAATTGAGGACGAGATTCCGTAGTAGAATATATATGTATATATGAATATACGATATATTCAATTTATTCAATATACCCTTTCTTCGAATCTTATCCAACATTAGCATGCATCTGTATGTGTGTACATATACTCCATTTCCAATTCAGCATTTTTAAAAGGAATGATAAAGTTTCCAGAAGAAATATATTGTTTTCATTGTGCGCAAACTTACATATACTCGCAGGTTTGAATGATCCCCCCGAAAACCCTTTCAAAAGAGGAGGACCTTAGGTAGGAATATAGATAAGTGAGTTAATTTAGAAAAGATAACTTGCAAATTGATTATAGTGTTCTGCATTTAAACCAGGTGAAACTTCCATTTTAGTGGGGACTTTATGCGGTAAATTGAGATCTTTGAGAAAAGTATATTGAAATTATATTAATAATACATGGTGGCGCTACAGTCCGGGGTAGACTTGGGCCTAGCTTTTCACCAACCACTCCACTCGTGTTGTGCGTACTATTTTTCTTGCACCTCACTGAAAAACCCATTTAAGGTTATTTTTATAACCAACATCTGGGCCTGGAAAAAAAGTTACAAAATTTCAATTGAGTACTGCAACTGATCGTTGAGGAACTTTAGTGTTGTAAGGCAGTAATTTAAAACATGCCTGCTGTAAAAGATAAGTTGCTAAAAGTGACTCTAACAATTGAGTAATTAAATTGATTTTAGCTTGTCCGCTTATTTTATTGTAATCAATATTTTAAGTTTCTCAGTAGGGGAAAAATTAAAAGTTTTTGTTTAGATTTATCTTTAATTAGTTCTATGTTATAAAGGTTTTAACTATCGCAAATAAAATTATTAGAATGGATATGTATAACAGTAATTCATTCGACTGAGTAGTTGTTAAAGACAGCAACGTACAGACTTGCTTTCAAATATTCAGACAGCGGCGACACCATTGTCAATTCTCGCAGTTTTATACGCAAAAACGTAAAGCGAATAAAGAAAGTTTTCACTGTTGTCTAGGTTCAGCGCACCCTGATGTCCTACTATTGACAGCTAACAAACAAATTTTTTGCTGAAAAGTTGCACTACAACGCAGTTGTATAAATTCTTTAAAGTACCTATATGAATCAAAGAGGTATCTATCCCAAAATTCCCAAAATCATTGCATACATTTTCATTTTAAAATTTCATAGATACATACGAACGTATATAAAAAAATGGAAATTTGCACAAAATGTGCCTAGTGTACATTTACATTGCTCTGAATTATCTTAGTATTGATGATTTACTGCGTGCCTGTTTTTGTTTCAAATCCTTGCATAAAAATACATATTTTCAAAATTCCAGTTCTCTGAATCTATAATTTAATTTAGTTATCAGCAAAATATAAATTCTTAAGGGAAATGAAAAGTTATGCCATAAAGGTATTAAATGTCCATGCATGTAGAAGAAGACGTTAACTTCATCTGTAATCACAGTCGCCTTTGTAAGCTAAATGTATGCATCGTAAATTTTGTCTAGTCAACTTTTTTTTACTGTGCTAGTATTTTATTCACTATCTCCCTGTTACTTTTATCCACCATAATTAACTTAAGCCAAGCAAATAAAGTTTTAATTTCAAGTTACCGTCTTAAATAGAAGTAATGGTAAAAGATTTTGGAAATGGTGGCAATTTTTGGAAGTAAAGTTGAAAATGGTGAACCTTTCGTACAAATTAATGTGAAATGTGAGTAAGAATGAGTAAGAAAGAAATTGTAAATTCCTTAAACAATATATGCGCTTTTTCTTTTCTAAACTTTTAAGCTTTCAGATTATAGAGAAACTACTCATTGATTGAGAAGAAATTTCCATATCCAAAAACTTCTGCATAATCATAGTCACATTCACTCACAGAAGCAAATTTATTTTTTAAGCTTCCCGGAGGTAACTGTAAAAGCAATTTTGCAGGCTATTAAAAGTTCGAACATTCATGACTTTTAAATTTGATTTAAATGATCCGTACCCTATTCAAAACTAATAAAACGCGAATGAAATATTCTTTCCCGCCCACATTTATAAGATATCGGGACAGACTCACATTCATATATCTGTAAGGCAAAAGAAAAACACACTTATGACAAGCTGTCAAACCATTATCGCTAAAAAGGGTTGGCGTCGGCTGAAATTTAAATTCATAAGAAATTTAGATGAAATGCTGACTGACTGTATGTACATAATGGAATGTATCATAAATACTTTTTATTCAAAATACATTGTTCAACTTCATTATAATTATTTATTAAATCCAATACATCCAAACAAAGTGGATTTAGTTCATTAAGGCAAATGGCAGCTGCTTAATTCAACTCGACTCAAGCGATTTGTTTTGTAAAGATTACACAACTCTAACGACGTGAAATCTAAATGCTTTTAAGAAAAGGAAAAGTAATAGTAAAGGTGCACACTGCAAAGTCCTATCAAACTACGATAGTAAGAATGCGCATAAGAAAGCAATCCTAGTTTGACTGGGAATGTCGGGCAGCCAGGAAGAAGTCCTTTGCTTACTTGAGGTTGATAAGAGTAACCGGCAGCTGTGCAAAAAAATCTTTACAAGCAAGCCAACAAAGAATATAAAAAACAAACATAAAAACAAAAAAAAAGGTCTCTTTTCAATTGGCAAAATCTCTATCTACGTTTTTGGAAATATGCAAGACTTCTCAATGGCACGCCATTCGCGCGAGGTATCCATTTTGAGGTAAGCGTCTTAGCAGAGTATTTCAAGCAGCCTTCAACTAGTTCTACCGGTTTGCACTATGCGTCACCATTCCAAAGTGATTAGGTGTTGGACAGAAAAATTCTACTGCACGATGTCTGCTGAGTAATCCAAAGATTCAAAATGAACAAGGCTCTGGTGAGGAGCGAATACCTTACGAATTTTTTATACACGCTTCGAGTGAATTCCTGGAAAAACTAAAAGAAGTGTAGCTGGTGGATGAGGTACCCGCAATCTTTAGAAAAAGCATAGTTCTCCCACTATTTAAAAAAGGAGACAGTAAACTCAAGGAATTATAGAGGCATATCATTCCTAAACTCAATAATGACAATTGTCACGGGAATTTTTTTAGAACGTTTTTCGAGTTGGATTGAAACAACATTCTAAGTGAATTCCAAGCGTGCTTTCGGAATAAATACTCAACTGTAGACAATTTATTTTCGCTGACAATTGCTGGATACTACTTAGAAAGTGTAAAAAGACTATACGCTTCCTTTGTAGACGGCTTTCGACGGCATCGATAGAAGAACGCTGTTCTATAAACTAAATAACTTAGGCGTGTCAATAAAATTCCTTAAAGTCCTACAGGATCTTTACGATACAAATTTAACAGCAGTATGGGTTGGAAAGTATCACAGCATTATTGCAGTATGTGAAAACTGAATGTAAATACAAGTAAGTCCCGAATAAACGGAACGGAACGAGTTGGGAAGTGGACGTGGCAAAATTAAGAAATTGAGAGATGTAGTTTCGCTAAAGAAGTCGTTACAGGAGCATTTATAAAAATAGACTTCTCCAACCGTTTTCTTTTTGAGCAGAAGGCATAACAGCTCGGAGACAAAAATTATTTTACCGACCAACACAGTGTAGATACGATATTCCTCATCTTCAAAGCTCGAAGGGAGGAAGAACACGCTATCATATGCAGAAGTTATTGCTGTACTAAATGGAAACAACTGGACTGCACTATCTCTGCACTTAAGATCAGCTTTAAAATATAGTCAACAAATTTTAAACTAAGCTTTTTAATAATGCGATCTAGATAAACAAATATCCTTTCTGGCTGACGGCAAATGCCAATGTCAAAATGTAAACATTGCAAATTCTTTATAAGAAAAAACATAATGGAGTAATAAAGATTTCTACTACTACTAATAATAATAAAAGTGAACGAGTTAAAAAAAAACAGTTCAGGAGAAACATATGTGTAAAGCGTCGTGGTGATTTTCTTATATTATACTTATATATACTTATATACTTATATATAATTATTATATACTTATATATCTACTCGTTATATCTACAGCCTTGGCCAAATGTATTAGGCACCCTATAAGATTCGTTATATCTTCAAAAAGCAAAAAAATTAATGAAATGAGAGGAAACAGATATGATTAAAAAAATTGTTTTATTGCAAATTATAAATATTTTGCTGGGCCGCCTTTGGCCTTTTTTTCTGCAGCGACTCTTTGGGGTATAGTGCTTACTAGCTTGCGACACTTCTCAAAAGAAATTTCACTTCACTCTTGCTTTAACACATTCATGAGTTTTCTTTTGAGATAATTGAGTGAAATTGATTCATAAATAAAACGTACCTCGAAGTTAGATTCATCTGACCACAGTATATTTGACCAATCTTCTTCAGTGAAATGCACATGTTTTTTCGCCCAATCTAAGCGTGCCTTTTTGTTTTTTTTCCCAAGAGCCACGGCTTCTTCCTTGCTTTGCATTCTGTAAGTCTTCTTCTAACAGTTCTTGAAGACATTTTTTTCCTCGATCCTACGACAGTACGCGCCGTGGCGTAGTGGGTAGATGCGTCGACTCCTACGCTCGATGTTGTCGGTTCGATTCCCGAAAAATCACCCAACATTTTTTCACGGCTCCACCTCTTTCGAGTCACTGACAATGCTCAAAGAGTATAACTGTCTAGAAAAAGCTTCTTCCTCTTTTCTTGCGATTTTTGAGCGAAGATCGTATTAAAAATCCTTCCTCCCGTTTCGTGGTAACCTTTTCTCTCCCGGATTTTTCGCGATTTTCGTGCATTTTGCACGGCGCAATGTGAACAATCCACTTCTTTCCCAACTTCAGTCTGTTTTTTACCATCCTCAAATAAGAGCTATATTTTAATACGTTTAGCCAGACTAAGTTTACTTGTCTTTGGCATTTTAAAAGAAAAATTAACAAATTTCACTATTATGAACAGTAGAAAGCAAATTGGTCAAATCTGTCGATTTCGATTTGATTTGATTTGATCCTCCATCGGAAAAAGTTCACAAACCCGTTATTAATATAAAATAAAAATCGTTTACCTCAGATAGAGTCGCCGAAAACCATAAAATTCAAACTAATTACTTCCGATGTGATTTGGCAGCAAAGACAAAAAGATAAAGGTGCCTAATACATTTGGCCAAGGCTGTATATTATAAAAATCGTGGTGTCTGCCCCTCGCGTGGACGCCGCACCACATAGTGGCTTTGAGTGAATGTAATGGCTGCTCGTGCATCACACGCGAATTTTTAGTGCACCAGAAACGAAGATTTTGTTTATTGACGTAACCGCTTAAGTGGAAATGCGCCTCATCGCTAATGATGATTTTTGACCACAAAATCGTCTTCTCCGTTGTTGAGATTGAGGCTTGACATTTGTATACTGTTTGTATACTGCAGTTCTGTCTAGTTCACAAATGTTAAATATGATTGACGTACGACGCCATTTGCAAAAATTATAACATCTTCTGGTAGGATGATTAATTTTGCGCCTCCTTCTATATAAGTCCTCATTTATTTATTTTGTGGCACAAATTTTACAATATTTATGATACAATTATTTGTTAATTCTACATAAGTATATTGTGGAACTACAGTCCGAGTTGAATTTTGGCCTAGCTTCTGCAGCAATCACTCGTGTTGTGCGTGCTATTCTTCTCTCAGAAGAAGAGAGGAACCGCAGTTTAATGTAGACCCGTTTTTTAAGAGAAGGAAAAGTCACAGCCACACAATGAATTCACAATGAGCTTTTGAGCCTCAGAGTAAAAGTGATGTCACTATCATCACACTCCCCTTCTTTAACCTAACAGTCACTGCCACAATGTTATTCTCATTTGTATGTATTATAATTGTGTTTTATCCAACGATTCTTGATCCTATATCCTACGCCATACAATTGATAATGTTTTGCATATTAAAAAATTCCATGAGTTTTCAGGGGAAACGAATTTTGCAAAATTTTTCATATTCATTTTTTAAGTCCAAGCTCATGAAAATATAAACCAATTCCATAGCGACAAAGATATTTTAAATAAAAAGAACCGTTTTAGAATTCTGTTTTATATCAAAGAGGATGTATGCATTCCTGAAATGCTTTCATGCCTTATTTAAATTTGGGGTGTTCCTTTGTTATAATCTTACATTTAAAGATTAAACTCTTTTCTTGAATAATTCAATCAAGTTCCCTTAGGTAGTTTGTATAACCTATTTTTTCCGGGACACATATCCAAGTATACTAGGATATCCAACTCCGTTCACTATATCTATGTCTATATGTCAAATATGTATCACTTAACCAAGAGGACGCTACTCTATCAACTTTTTTTATATAAACATTTTCAGCAAAACCCTGATGATTTGGCATCATGGAAAACTAAATATGAACAATAGTCATGAGATGCCACAGAGTGAAGTGGAATTATTAAACTCCTAGATAGTCATTGCGCATCAAAATAGGGGGCATTCAACTAATGCAAAGCGTGTTTTATCATTTTCCAAAGTTCCAATCTAATTTTTTAGTGGTTTCAAGCCCAAGCAGGTATTCTTCCTCTCTTTTCCTGTTTTTCCCTCTAGTAAGCACAAGATTGAAAAAAGTATTGACTAAGTATTAACAGTTAAGGAAGAGTATGTTTTCAATTGTATTTTGGGTAGTGGAACAACAAAAACCCAAGCTAATAAATGTTTGACATCACATTTTCCTTTGCAAATCGCTTTAGGTTTGGTATTGTCTAAAAGCCACTGCTGTTGCCGTGACCAAATCCGACAAATGTCAATACCAGAGTGAAGTCGTGATTATTATTTTTCTCTTTTAATCACAATTTGGTGGAAACAACTTAAATGCTAAGTGGAAGCCCACTTTAATAACTTAAGATCCACCATAAAACATGTTTATATCCGCTTTAATGTTGGTGGCGTTTTTACAAACGACAAGGATGTCTCATTAAAGTTTAATACGTAAAAGAACGAATTCAGAATAAATAACAAATGTAGCAAACCGTATAGCGTGGCTATGTTTAGCAGGCGCTGCGGGTGTATAGACGAGGTCATCCCCTGGATGATGCCTCAAGCCATATTGCTTTATTTTATAGAGTACCCTGTTCGTAAAGCAACGAAAGAAAGTTTATTATTTTTCCACGAGTTACCACGATCGCACCTTTATTGACCACATATTTTATTCTTGCTGCTAGGCAATGTTAAGTGCAAAAAACCAACATTTCGTGGGCAAAAGGGGGTTTCCCAAAGGGCGCCATATACTGGGGTGTGTGCATTATGAGTGGAAGCTGGAAAAATGTAATGGCTCTTGAGTTTCACTTTGGGTGCGGCGTGTGAAGTAAAATGCGGAAAATGTTTGCGAAAACTTAGTTTCGTCAATGGTTACATTGAGGTTGAAGTGGCTGGTATCCATGAAATGAAAACTTATTCTTGGAACAATTGAGTTGGAAACTTTTTGAGAGAAACGCATGCTTACGTTCGCAATGCATTTAAATGGAACTTTTGCCATCTTGCAGACAATCAAAAATATGTACATTAGGGACTTTAGAGAATGTTGAAATTTAAAGCAGGGCGGAGTTTGTGGATGTATTAAGAAAACAATCTGTGCGATAGTAAAATGTGAACATTTTTTTTTAAGTTCTCCTCTAACAAAGCAGAGTGAATAAAAGTTAAAAATCCGAGAATTATTTCAGAAACAGCTCTAAATTCGAAATGGATTCCTACGTATGTATTTAATTAGAATACGGAAAGCCAATGGAGCACTACCCAAAGGGAAAAACATACTACATATGTACATATATAATTCGTTTGCATGGAAAATGCTGCTAAAACCAAATTCTCAAAAAAAAACTGACAGATATTCCTGGTACGTGCTGCGAGAATGGCTTTTTTCCGTATGTATAAAACCTTTTGCTTTGACTGAAACCCAGTGTAAATAAGCACTCGAGAAGGTATTTATAACAAGCATGGAAAAGGTTCGCTCGATTCAAAGGTACTTATGCTCAGTTATTAATCACATAAAATGGCTCTTCATCCATAAATTCAAATGTGTTATGATACCAGAGTTGATGTCCATGCACACATACATATATACGAATGCTGTTCGATAAGTCAGTGCCTTTGAAATGAAATACTTGTTTTACTCGTTTCTGGTCCACCGTCAGCAAGTGCAGCACCTATTTGCAGATAATTTGTTCAGGTCCAAATGGTCATGCATTTGTCTTCGGCAGTTGGCTTAAATCATGCCACCTTAATGGCACGAGAGAGCCTTAAGCATTTGGATTTCATCCACACCGGCGTATTTGCCAATTTTTAGCGATTCAATCACCAAATCCACCGTTGGACTATTTTCCTCCCTACTCAAGAATACAAGTCTGTCACCCTCAGTGCCCTGTTGGGGATTGAGCAGCTCCGAAAAATTTAAAATTATAGAATTAAATTTGACAATTTAAATCATCGAATAAAACCATTTGTAACTCAAGATAGTTATAACAGTAGAATGGAATAAGCCACCCGAATGGTAATTTTGTCATGACATTTTCGATCGATAATTTTGAAAACTTATTTAATTGTTACGGACTAAATTGTTTTGCTGTTATTCAAAATAAGATAAAAACATATATCGAAATATCCGTTTAGGAGTGCATTTCAAAAGCAAATAAGACTAACCCTTGTTTCTTTGTACAAATCTGTCATAAATTTAGACAAAAGTTAAATATTTAAAATTTACAAAATCTTTTCACGTTCAACAACATTTCATTATCTTCTCCAAGTTAAATTTCCGTTTCGTTCATATTAAATTACTTATAAGGGTTTCGTATCAGAATGGCACAAACGGAACTTTCATGGTTTTACTTCTGCAAAAACATGTTTTCTTTTAAATTATGACGAGGTATTTTGATTGAAGATGATATATCTGTCGTACAGGCATATTTTTATTTTCATATAATAGTTCAGAAGAACTATAAAATTGTATCAAATTTCCGTACTACATTTATTTTTATTACCGATAACATTGACATATCTTTATTGTTTTTAAGGGAACTTGAGTCGTTAAAGAATGTTTGAAACCTTTCCTTTTTTTTGAATATTTATCTATACATGGCATTTTTATACGTATTCTTCACATGTTTCCAATATTATTAGCAATATATATTTCATCACCTACATTTTAAAAAAGTAATGCCTAACGAATGCATTTTATGAACACTAACTTCATTGTTTAGCTCCTCCTACTTTTTGTTGTAAAAATGACAACATTTGAAAAATAAATAACAAATTTATGAGCGTTTTGCTGCATCTGGGAATACCGCATAGAAATGAAGGACTTTCTGGGGAAAATATGTCGAAAATGGAACTAGATTGGATAAAAACGGGTGTCTTTCACCCGTTTCGCTTTCTGCTGAATTCAAACCTCCACCTTACAACTCAAATTTGTCATGTCTTCGATACTCCTGTCAATGCCTTATTTCACTACATCAGCTTGGAGGGGAAGTCTATCAGGTGGTCGGGATAGTTCACGTTCATTCAGAATCGTGTCAGTGAAAATGTTATAAAAACCGCTGTCAAATGAATTTAAGGGACAAAAGAGGTAGAAGTTGGATATCTCTATGTGACTGATTTGTGGAATATACATATATACTACATCTTCAAATTGTTGCCTGCTAAGATATTTAAAAGTTTACGAATATCATACATCATACAGTTACATATGTACATTTGATTCAGTACTGAAAATATTTTAATGTACACTAAAGTTGGAATAAAATATATATATAAATATATATTCTTAAAGCCAAACACTTTCAGAACGTCACGAACATATCAATAAATAGTATGGTTGGAATGAGTGGGATTACTTTTTATTTAGCGCCCAAGATCCTTATCATATCATATACATTTTCTGTTCATAATTTCTTACAAAATGTTCTCTATTTTGTGAAAGACTTAATTAATTGTAATTTTCTGCTAACCAAATTATATAACTTATCATTTGTCCAATTCTAACCACAGGAAAACAAAAAGGAGCCGGATCAAATTTGTCTGCTACCTGAGGCTGGCACTTGTGAACTTATAAACTAATTTTCCTTCACAAGAGACAAGGATAACATCCATATGTTTTTGAAGTTAATTTAATTAATTCCATATAAAATGCCCTAAAAACTCAGTGTATGTATGTATATTCGTACCGCTTTCAATGAAAAAACTTAATGCCACATGAAACCGTACTTCAACGCCGTCCATATGCCATGCTTATTGTTTTAGATGGAAATGGCAGAGCGGTTATTTTTTTGGGACTTATTCCTAAATAAATCGTTCCGCCATTGTCTTCTTTAAGTGTGCGGAAGCCCTGTATATCGGTGTACACAGCGCACGCTTTTTTCCCTTTCCGTGCACTTTCAACGTAAAGCAAGGCATTTATCTCCAGCACAGATCAAAAGCTGGATGCTTACATGGCGACAAGTGTGTTTTATTTTATTTAACATAATTATAGGGTTGGAAGATTTTCGCAATTAATATACTTTTGCCACAAGCAGTGGCACAGGATACTGACGGAGGTACGCTCAAGTTGATATATATATGTACATATATGCATGGTAAATAACATATGTACTCGTACGTTTACTGGAGAGTCTCATCACTTTGCTTTTCAGGGAAAGTAATTTCTTTAGGGAAATGTATAACCTTTTTATTTTATACATAAGTGCTGAACTTCAGCAGTATTTACATTCCATTCTCCATATGAATTCATGTAGTCCAAACATAGACCTAAAACGAACATACAAAATAAACCTCTTCAGGGTGAGGTGTGTGCCGCAGCGTGTGACTAAAAACTTAATTTCTCAACTGGAAGCCAAACGACATAAATGAAGAAATACATCCACATTGGTGGATCAAATTATAGAGTATAAAGAAGAACAGATTCTGTTCATTATTCGTGACGTGGAATGCAACGTCACTTAGGCCTGGTCTCACAGTACAACATCTTGTCATACTTCTATAAATATACATACATGCACAATAATAAATAATTTTCGGGTGAAAAGGATTGCGGTTGCAGTTCAGTGCACCCTTGCAGCAGGTTGACGGTGACAACTGAAATACAGTTTATCCGAGCGATATGACCGAAAAGTGATATTTTGTGTTGAGGTTTTCACATTGTCATGTTCTTAACACTCACCCCAAATTGCTTTTGTTACCCAAGGAGCGTAATTATTCCGAATAGCAGGAGAAGCAAGAATGACTGGTGGCTGTGAAGAGTTTGATTAAAGTATCGTCTCTGAAAATGGGTCAAGTGATATTGTGACTTGTTTTTCCCCGACTTTACCAATTAGCCGGTAAAATGGTGCATTTCGCATCCAGCACATGCAGCAGCAGCATAAACACTACAAACTGTTTTCAATATCCTGTATTATATGCTACAATCCTTCGTTTTGATATGCTCCACATGCAATTTTCAGAAGAAATGTTAGCAAAACTATTTATTATGTCTGAATAGGGTTAGTTGTCAAGATCTTTAAATTAAAACTTCTTTTCTTTCTTTACTACTTTTAGGAACATCCTCTTTAAGCTTAATTACCTTAAAGATGCTATAATGATTCTACAAACCCGGATCCAGACTAAAATGTATATGGATACCGCAGTTAGCTTCTCAGCAACCATTCGTGTTGTGCGTGCTATTGTTCTCTTACGAATAAAGGGGACCTACTCGTACATTGAATGCCGACTCCGAACGGCGGGATTGAGAAGCTTATTCTAGACAGATATACTCTTTGAGCATTGTCAGTGACTCGAAAGAGGAGGAAGCGCGAACAATTTTGTTTTTAAAAAATTCTTGCTTGTACTGGGATTTGAACCTAGACTGTGAAAGTCAAGCGCGTATGGGTTGACGCACAAACCCACACGGCCACGGATCACAGTGGTTAGGCCATAGGCCAAAAGTCAGTCGACACAACAAGAGGATGCCCACAAGGAAGACTTCTATCTCCTCTCATGTGGAGCTTCTAGAGATACTAACTAACCATGGCATCAGCTGTCAGGCATATGCCGATGACATAGTAATCATAGCCAAAGGAAAAATGGAGGAGACCCTATGCGATATTATCAAATGGGGGCTAACTTTAACTAAGGAATGGTGCCTGTCGGCTGGGCTAAGCCTAAATCTGGCAAAAACCACCATAGTACCTTTCACAAGAAAACGGAAACTGGAACGACTAAAACCAATAAGTCTGTCGGGTACAACACTGACTCCGATAAAAGAAGTTAAATATCTGGGAGTAATCTTGGACAGCAAGTTCATCTGGGAAAAACATACAGAAGAGATAACCAGGAAAGCGACGCGTGCTCTGATGATTTGTAGAAGCTTGGCGGGCAAATCCTGTAGGAGACCATCTCCTCAGAGAAGAATTCAGGGAACTAGAAAGAAGGAACCGGATAGAAACCTGGAATAACGCTCATGGATTGAAGCAGGCCAAGAAACTTTTAGGGCAATATAACCGAAAGAGGTTGGAGGTATGCCAGGCTTCCTAAGAAGAAGGTCTCTGCAGATTCTGTGGAAAATCTAATGAAATTCCAGAACTCATACTGGTATTTTGTGAGGCACTAGCCCACAAAAGAAAAAGAAGTCTGTGCAAGTACCTACTATCAGAAGAAGAAATGCAATCACTAGAAGCATCTCTCATTCTCAGATTCCTGAAGGAAACTGGCTTAGAGAGAATACTCTAGAAGAAATTTCTTCACCTATGCGCAATAGGAGTCCATTACCCTCAATACAACTCTGAAAAGAACTGTATTTGAGGAGAAATCGTAATTGTGCTAAGGTATTGAAAGGGGGCACAATAGATCTTAAAGGTCGCGGTGCAATATACCCTCAAGCATAATAATAATAAATAGGCCAAAAGTCAAAATTTCAAGGTTAAAACAACTAGTTTTTTAATGCAATTAGTATCTAAGATAACGGAAGAACAAAGTGGCAGTAATGTTTCTCCTCTAAATTTAGCTGTGGACAACTGAAAATACGACATTGCGGCTTAACCATTTTTGGTCTGTTTTTTAAAGTTTGTTTTGGTGATGTAAGTAATAAAATAATGTTTAACGACAGCTTTTAAATTAATTTCATTATTTTGACCTCTATTGAAAATGGGTGCATAATTTGTGTTTTTCTGAAGAGTCGAAACATCAAATTCCCATAAAATCCCACTATAATTTAGAGTTATCTTTCCTCTTTAAGAATATATACGACTTTTTTGCGCAAATTTGCGCAAATCGTAAAATTTTGACCCGAAGTAAAACACTATTTTCACTATTTTCCTCTTTTCTGATTCTAGCAATATGATCATGCGCATTTATATATTTAATATCTGGCATAAAGCAAAGAAAAGTCACAGTATTGCCAAAATTAATGAAACATGGGCAATTTTAAAGGACACTTACCAAATTGAAAGTTTAGCCGCAAAGAAAAAGATAAATACGCTTTGTAAATCCTTTCATAGGAGGACGACTTTTTATCTACAAAAAGTCTTTGGCCTGATTACATCGAAGACTTCAGGTCTGCACAGGACCAAATAGAAAAAAAAGTCGCCAATTAATCAAGGAAGACCAAACAAGTTTTTTTTGGGAAAGCTGGTCTCGAACTAAGAGGAGACTAATTGCTAAGATCGTTGACATAGATGAAGATATTGCTTGTGTTGAAGCATTGTCAGTCAACAGACAATCTCCAAATTCAAATGATTCTTTGAAACTTTTGGTTGAGGCTAAATTGTCAAAACATCAGTACCAAATTATCAGGAACTTGGTAAACCAAAAGACTGATGTTGATATTTTTCTAAGCTATGCTAAAGTTCTTAAAGCGAAACAGGATTTTTTAACCCACAGCTTGCTTTCTAACGAAAGAAATTAAAAAAAAAACACAAAAATTAACACTGTCTAAAAATATGTTAAATTGAAACTTTAATAAAATATAATAATATATAAAATTTCCCACTTTTTTAACTATTTGTTTTATTTTCCATCATTCAAAATGAAATTTTGAGTTTTCACCGCCCTTACTATACAAATTAAACCACTGTGCGAGTGCCCACATTAAGTTAAATTTTTCTTCGAAATATTTTTCCATAAGTATTAATGTCATGTCACGAAACCACCGGCCAACGGTGAGTTATTAAAACTTATCTAGTCATTAATAGAATAAATGGTTGGCATTTAATTGTATTCAACACTTTAAAGGTTTTGCTATCTACTTTCTTGTTGTCTGCATTAACAAAAATCGCACTTTCACCTAAAGTGTCTGTTTAAAATAAACAACAATTTTTTTACAACAGGTCCGTAAGTATACG
Source organism: Myathropa florea (assembly GCA_930367185.1). Taxonomy (NCBI): domain Eukaryota; kingdom Metazoa; phylum Arthropoda; class Insecta; order Diptera; family Syrphidae; genus Myathropa; species Myathropa florea. The sequence goes on along the minus strand of OV884003.1, from coordinate 132,165,635 downwards.
AATTCATCTATGTTTATAGACGAAGTGCAATGACAACAATAATGTATGTGTGTTGCTCTAGAGATATTGTTCAATTTTTAAGATTTCTTGTCCTATTAAACTGCCACAATGGTCCAATTAATCAATTACCTACGAGTTCACATGAAAAGGAAGAGACAGTATAGTTCAATTTTGTACCAATATGATAAATCATTCAATTAATTCTTCACAGTTTACCGAAGAACCCAGCGGCGTTCTGTTGCGATGAATTACTTTTTGATGAAATCTAGGGAATACCAGAAAGTGTATTGAAGTTTAAACAACTATAAAACATTTACAAAAATGCTATCAGATAAATACCACACTATTTATTTGGTTAACCGTGTTTCAAAAATCTAAATGACGTTATTTCCTGCATACAACACAGGCAGGTAATTGCCTACCTGAAATTGGTACATTGAAGTAAATTAGTTTAGTCAATAGTCCATACGGCAAAGAGTTTATAACAAGTCTGATTAGTAGATTATATTCAGTTAAATGTTATTTGGTAATAGAAGTCAATATGCTCGTGCTAACTTTGATAGCTTTAATGCAAATGTTGACATCTGATTTGTGACATTCGTCGAACTATCTGAATTAAAGTTATCTTAATAACTTAGAAACTATATACGTCAGAAGTTCACTACCCAGAAGCCCCATGAACAACTTATTTTTGATTACGGCTTCATATTGACGTGCAAATAGCAAACAGCTCCAGCCTTTGCTACATTAATAACTGCGCAAAACAAATACCTTAGAGGAATATATCCTGACACATACATACATGGTGTAGCAGTGGAAGGTAAATACAAAACTAAGAGCAGCGAAACATTGTGGACTAGGAACTTGCATTATATAATATTTCACCGGAAGGGGTTTACGTAGGATTTTTTTTTATTGCGTGAGTTCTTCGAGGACTCAAAATAATAGGTCCAATATATCTGTTTCCCACTTCACTTCGAATCGGTACAAAGACCACTCTCGAGAGAGTAGGAAATTTACCCATGATCCTATCTTCAGCATGGCAGGTTTTTAAAAGCAGTTTATAGTAAGTTTTGCGACACAACATACAACTTCCTTCCCGCAAACTCTTATTCCATTATTAAGTACTCGTATGTGGGATATTCTGTTGTGTTTACCGCGTATGTTTAATTTTGGACAATTGCATACCTTTTTAAGAGAATTGCCCTTAATATTGAAATGAGAGAAATGTAAGAATAAGAAAAAGATCTAATATATGAATAAAACTGTACTCATGAAAGAAAAATTACACGGATGAGACGTTTATTAGTTGTTAGGCAGTAGCTCTTTATGAGCTGTAACTGAAAAAATAATTATTAAATAATTAAATATTATTTTTGGCGAACACTTTGGAAAATTATCCTATGCCAATTGAACAGACACATCGATTCATTTTGTGTGTATGTAAATCTAAACCCACGGGAAACTGTTAATAAACGACTTCTTAACCTCGTATTGAATTATTTGTTTCAAAAGTATCCACTCAATCTTATTCATTACTACAGTCATTTGTAGTTGGGTATTAAAGGAAACCTTTCGTTAATCATCCGTGAGCCACAGATAACAACTATCGCCCTGCCAGGGGAAGGGAGCAAACTAAATAATGAAAATGATTACTCAGCAAAGTGTGTGCATCATTTGTCTTTGACAGTCTATACGTATACTTGGGTTGAGGCAATTAAATCCCTTTTTCTGCCACTCGTTCGTTTTTATCTTTGTTCAATTAGTAGAAATTGGAGAGGCAGTCTTGTCAGAGAACTGAAGAACTACTTCCAAAACAGAAAGAAGAGTTACAGTGATTTTCCTTTTCACCTTCAATTTCTGTCTATGCAAGATTTCCTTGAATTCCACGATACGGAAGGTATCCTTCCTTTTTTAGTTTCCACTGAGTTCCACTGAAAAGAGTTTTTCGAATATTTTTTTTTATTTATACAATTGAATGCACGTGAATGAGAACCCTTTGCCTTCAACTTGCGTAGAGGTATCCTTGGATAGGAGTCATCATTTAAAGCCTTTCTGAAGATAACGGACGAACTAATGCAAAATGGGGACCTGGAAAAGGGTGCTTGATATTGCACTTGATAGTTGACCCTGGACTAAGCGCTTACAGTACCTGTTATACATACTGAAAAGCAAAAGGGTCTGCATATCGACTTTGTCTAATTGAGAGGGACTGCAAGGGTGCTTAAATAATCTATGAGTACTCGTAAAAATGTATGGAAAACTGAAAATTTACTATAGGAATAAATTCATGAAATGCCATCACATTATCGTTGTCTAATATGTTAACAGCTTTAGTTTACTGTTTACTGCATTTTATAAAGTAAGCTTGACTAAACGAGCTTAATTTATAAAATGCTTTCTCACAATAAAATTGATGCTTTTTTATTGGTAACATGATTTTGGGTTAAATGATTTTGATTTTGATGGGTTGATTTTCTGACTTCTTTTGAGAAACTTAACACAGATGTCTACCATCTATTGCTTTAATTTATATTTAATATTCAAATTGTACACAGTATATGTCGTCTATGGTTGCTAAGAACAACTTAAAATGTCTGCGCGTCGTTTAACTACCCGACACCCCATAAATAATAATAATAACGCCTTTATCCTAAGATAACTGCTGACTCCGAAAATTTGCATATTGGGATACATTTTACTTAAATAAATGCATTATGTATGAACTTGACAGTAAAAGTCTGAAAACAAGCCATTTTTCAAATTGCTTCGAGGGATTTCGCATATATCTTCATTACTCCTACTTACCCTTGTCATGTGTAACTCCATATGCTGTGCTTGTGTTAGTATAGTGTACATTTTGAAACTTGAATTTACATTTGTGAGCAAATGTACGTATATCGATATTTTGTACAATGTGTGATTGGGGCATATTTTATAAAGATGGTTACAAGTTACAGTTAGTTACAACCTTTTGAACAAATCTCACAATTTTCGATAAACTTTATAGATTTTGGAGAGCATCTGATACTTGGCCATGCTTAGTCGTACCATATTTATATTGAATACGATTAAAATTCGAATACATCTATATGCAGATTTTTATGCATATGCAGATTCTTGAGCAGATATCATGAGAATAATGAAACCACCTCGTGCTCTTTATAAATCTTAGGAGATCCAGTATGTCCTGCGTTCGCTAAGTCCGCAGTCTCTGTGAAGAATCTTTGGCCCAGCGAAGCTAGTCGAAGGAACTGAAGTGTTGGGCAGTGGCGTAGCACGTTTATCTTGTCCTGTGACAATTGTTTCTTACAAGCAAAGACGTGTTGGCTTCTTTTTATATTATGTCTTTATGATCCGGTGCAATGCACTAATTGGTGGCCGCAAAGACGTATCCACCTCACTGATGCCCATTTCAGACCCTCATATATCCAATTCATCTGCTCTCTCGTTCCCAGCGATTAAGCTGTGTCCAGCAGAGTTTAACTTTGTGATGACTGATGGACCTCAGTGAGTCGCGGCAATTCATAACAAAGCGACGGCAAAGCGAGTATTAACATTCTCCCATTTTAATTCATTTATTTTTGCAACCATTTTCCTATTGACATTTTGGGCACGCGGTTAGTCGGTGACTTTAAGAGACATAAATCCTTTAAAATCATTGAAATCACTTCAAATACTGAAGCAGGTCTACGACCCATGTAGGATCTGAGCCTGATATATCGCTGCCTTCCATCGTTGACGGTCCTGGGCACGCTGCTTCCAGTCATCAAGACCAAGCTGTCTTACGTCCGCCATGACTTGGTTTTTGTACCGGAGGTTCGGTCTTCCTCTCCTTCTCGAACCAGAAGGCTCGGATTCGAAGACCCTCTTAGCTGGAGCGTTGTTGTCCATGCGCTCGATGTGGCCGAGCCAGTGGAGTCGACGGATTTTTGCCTTCCGCACTCCTGGTACAGCTCATAGAGTTTACGGTTGTGTCTTCTCCTCCATTCGCCTTCCTCGCAGACGGGACCATATATCCGGAGTAGAATTTTTCATTCGAAGGCACCAAGAATCAGCTCCGCAGTTCTGCTTAGTGTCCAGCTTTCGGCTCCATATAGCAGGACTGGCAGAACAATAGTTTTGTAGAGCATGATTTTGGTCCTTCGAGTCAGGAGTTTTGAGCCCAGTTGTTTTGACAAACCGAAGTAGCATCGGTTGCCAAGGGCGATTCAACGTCGGATCTCCACTCTGATGATTTATTTATTAAGCATTTATAAATTTAAGCAAAGTTGCAGCTTTAACTTAACTTTAACATAACTTTAGACATGAATTTCCCAACACCTTCTGATTCCAGCGCCTCAGATTAGTTTATGTTCAAAAATCATCTTGTCAATATTATGTAATTTGTAATCAAATAAAAAAACATGAACCCCATGAACACATTTTTGCAACAACTTCCCATTCAAAATAAATACCCACATAAATACCCATTTGGGTAAATACCCTGGGTAATACCGGGTATTTGCCCATCACTACACAGTCTACACTTTGATGTGCAATGAAGGATAAAACGAGTCAAACTGAATTTTAAAAAGTGAATTGTATGTTTTTAATTTCAATAATTCATAATCTTTATGAAACTAAAAAAAACATGGCAAACAAAGAACGTTAGAAGCATAATTCAAGTACAACAAATAATAATAGAAAACAAACGTCACAAAAGTAAGTACACAGTGAACAAAAGCAAAAGAAATGTGTAAAAACAATTGAGAATGACATAAATTATTTACAAATTAGTATTTTGTGGGGTGTGTCAAAAGACAAAAGGATGTCTTGATAATGGCACACAACGACGGCATTGAATTTAGAGTTAGAAGTTTGAGGTAACATCTGGTCCGATTTTTGATCATTCTTCCTGCAGGACACGTTTCAGGTCGTCTTTTCATTTTATATCATGCTTTCTAATTTTTTGCTCCAAATGTTCCCATAGATGTTCAATCGCGTTCAAATCGGGAGACGGGGGTAGAGTTCGTACCTGTTTTTGAACATTATAAAGCAACCACTCCTTAACCAAAAACGAAGTGTGTTTGGGGTCATTATCTTACTGGAAAATAAAGGACCCCTCTAGGACTAATCTTTCGACGCTCCGGTGTAGGTCGTTCTTGAGAATATTTAAATACACACATCGATCCATGATTTCGTCAATGAAGACCAAATATCCCACCACAGAGGCTGCCATACACCCCCAAACCATAACCGATCCACCATCGTGTTTGACGGTACCAGCCATGTTCTTTGGAAGTAGCTCCTCATTTGCCTTCCTCCAAACGTTACCACGTCCATCTGAGCCATGGATATTGAATTTACTTAAATCAGTAAAAATTACGGTTTTCCAAAAAGATGAATCATACTTTAGATGATTTTTTGCAAATGCTTTCCTCGGGGTGCCATGCTGAAGGTATTCGTTTTTAAACGACAATTTTTTGATTAAAACAATACTAAATTCACTAAAAACCTTAACTAGAACAAAATACCTTTTTTTAATAAATTTTATTAAATACCTTTTACCTTTTATTAAATACAACTTCTGTTCTCAAAGTTTTAACTCAGAATAGGATGTCTGTGTACTTACTTTTGTGATATGAATTTGCACATCTGCAGGAAGCATTTACAAGACTGTTGCATACGGTTAGTCGTATGGTACAGTTTTTATATTTGCCAGCTGAACAGACAGTCAATGAAAGTCCTTGTGCAGTTTCAGCAATACAAAACAGTACTTTTTTTACATTATTCGTGTAGATTGCCTCTGTGTACTTACTTTTGTAACTGACTGTAGGAGTTGACAAAAAGAAATATTGTGCTAATCATCATATTATTCAATAAAGGAATTTTGAAATTTCACCCAAATTCAGTGTTTTTTTAAACAAAAATCTCAGGCCCTCGTGACTATTGGTAGTTGCCGCAAGCGAATCCATAATCCGATGTCAACTATTTTATAAAAGTTCAGATATATAGATTTACGTAAAATATCCTATATTCTCCATGGCTTCCGTTCAAATGAAACGTACGAGAATTCGATATCGAGCAGTCAAGAATACATAGTTTCAAACTGATAATAATCTCTACAAACATCTTATGAAGATAACGATATCCATTCAATTGGTTCTCCTTATTACCTTTGTGTCATAAACATATACGGACTCTGCAGTTAGAAATTCTTTAGCCATGTTATTTCATTCAACCTAAAAAATGCTTCAAAGGATAATTTTTACGAACTATTCCCTTTCGCTTTTTCGATGTCCTCGTCGGATGTCCTGTCCTTTTATAGTTTAGGTACGACTATTCAGTTACTTTCCTCTTCTAGTCACGCATCACTTTATAAAAGACTTGATATTTAGTATTCCCTATATAAGAGATCAGTCGGCTGCTCTAATCCCGCGCTTCTAGTTCAAAGTCAACTGTCGTACGACCCAGACATCTATTATACTTTTTTGTTCCCCTTTTGTCGATTTCCTTTATTTTTTGTTGCAAAGCTCCAGGGAATGTTGGCTCTCTGCCAAAAATGCACTATATAGTGTGTCACACGTTTTAGCTTCTATAAAGAGGATTATCGTCGACGACACATATTTAGTTGCAGTTATTCCTGTTGTTGCTTCACATTATTTTTCTTCGCAAGCACATATTCCATTCTCTTTGTCAGCGCTGTATAACTTTTATAGCTACCAACAGTTGTTTGTAAGGATTGAGTGATATCTGATCAAAATTCCAATCATTTCCTCAAATAAGAAATATAGTTTACCATTTGTTTTTGCTTCCAACACCGCTAAGCACACATGTACAGTAGAAACTGTAATTTTATATATCTTTTCAAAGTCAAACAGCATCAGTTGGGTATTTGTGTACATACGCGTGAAAAAATGAAATCAAATTTATAGGTGGAAGCGAAAACTTGTTGGTTATCTTTATATCACCGTTGATAAAACATCGCCTATCAGCACTTCCGATTTAAAATACATATCTTTTCTGAATGGCCAGTGTGCCCATATTGTGGGTACGTGGTCTACGGAGAACAAAACTTTAATTTTCTCATAAAACAAATATTTCTTCTTTACGTGCATGAGCTATGATTTGGTTCATATTTCTACGTGATGTTCGAACTGAATTACGTTCTCACATATGATTCACCACAAACGAGCTAAGTTTCAGAGCACATAGATTGATAGAGCTTGCTATTGAGGCAGAATTTCGTTCTATTCATTTCTCGAAAACCATTATAAAGTTTACTAAAATTCTATTAGAATAGTTTATCTTTCAGATGATTCATTTTATAAATTTTTCATTTCTTGTTTTCAGGCTCTTTTGCACACGCATGACGTTGTCGCAAGAGAGGTATACGGTGAGGAGGCTTTACGGGTAACACCTCCGCCAATAGCGCCCTATATCAATGGTGATGACATCGACAATGTTGACAGTGCCGAACTGCAGCATGTGACCAGAGTACGTTTGGTGCAGTTCCAAAAGAACACCGACGAACCAATGGTGAGTTGTTGGATAGTCATAAGCTCTCATGATTTATGTAACTGACTAACTTAAACTGATTGTTTATCGTTCCTTCCCCACTAAAAAGGGTATAACTCTGAAAATGACCGAAGATGGACGCTGTATTGTAGCTAGGATAATGCATGGCGGTATGATACATCGTCAGGCAACTTTGCATGTGGGCGATGAAATTCGGGAAATAAATGGCCAACCAGTGCAACATCAGTCTGTTGGTCAATTACAACGAATGCTGGTGAGTATTGAATTAGATAAATAATCCTATTTATTGTTCTTTTGTCGGCTTATAATTACAAGGATGTTTCAATTGTCTATCTAATGCAAGTTTTGTTACTATCATTAAACTTTTGTTCAAAATATTTGTACAGAAATTTCAATATGTGTAGCAATTCGCACATAACGAATACTAAACTAAACTTCGCATCCTTTCAAAGAAAAGATTTTTGAATAGATTCCTTCTCATGTTAGCAATTGATCATAGCAAACAGATATTAATAGAAATGACGTAGAATTGCATAGAACTGATTCTATCACCAAATTTATTAGAATTCAGTACTAGAAAAATTAAATGTCTGCAGAATTTATTAGGTTTGGTACAGGTGGCTGACTGCAGAATAGCAGTCTCACTTAGGCCAACATAGGCCCCTTGTGGTACCACATTTCCTATAAAGCAAATCATTTGGTGCTCGTTACGAATCATTTTAGTTGACTGATGCCGATGTTATTCAGGTCACTCAGGTCGTTGAAGAAGTAGGCTCCAAGGTAATTCTTTCCAGTGGTTGTAAGCCACATTTATAACCAATTGCTTTTTTGCAACAGTTGATAAGCTGTGGTAGCTTCCATGATGTTGGGCTTCCAGCTTCCAGTTTACGATCAATGATGAGACCCAAGAGTTTTGCCTTCTCTGTGAGTGGAAGTTTTATGCCACACAATGAGATATTGTCAAAGAAAGGAATTTTGTATTTCTTCGTGAAGAGTACTAGTTTTGTTTTTTGCGAATTGACTCCAAGACCGCATGGATTGGTCCATGAGGTTAGTCGGTGTCCCTAAGTGTTGAGGCAAATTTTCCGGAAACTGTTCTGGCATAGGCAAACACTTTGTATCCTGCCCCTTTTAGGTTTAGTAACAGTTCATTAACCGCGATGATCCATAGAAGAGGAAAGGGTACACCTCCTTGCGGGGTTCTACTATTAACCGCTCTGCGGATTTTCGTTTCACCGAGTTTAGAGTTTATAACTCTGGTAACATGTAGCTGGTGAATAAAGAGACTTTTCAATTCCGAGATTGGTAAGCGCTAGCGTGATTGCTTCGGGTGCAATGTTGTTGAAGGCTCCTTCAATGTCAACGAACGCTACCAGGCTAAATTCCTTGTGTTGTAGTAATTTTTCAATCATTCCCATGAGGTTATGTAGAGCTGTCTCTAGTGACTTGCCCTTATTGTACGCATGTTGAGCAGGCGAAAATCTGTCAGAGGCAATATTGCACCTGATATGATGATCAATCAGCTTAAGAAGAAGAGGCCATCGGGTAGTCCTCCCACCAAGGTGGTGTTCATCTCGCCATCACCGCCGAGGTCGAGCTCAAAAAGAGAGTCCTGTTTGTTGGGCTGGGTGTTAGTGAGCTCGAGATCAGAGTTAATACTCGCAACATCCTCATCTCGTGTCACGTCACTGGATCTGGTAAGGGCCTTGAAATGCCTGCTCTCTTCTCTCCATCTGCCATCGGCGCCAAATAGGTTGACGGAATGACTCCCGTCTTGGCGATGGAAGATGAAGTGAAGAGCGTCGGTGAAGTTATAGTTAAGTCCACAATTAAACGGACGATGTGATATATAAGCGGTACTGTGCTTATCGAAGTTTGTGGGGGGATGAAGCGGCTATCACGTATCTTTTCATGCTTTTGTGTGTTGGTGTAGTAAGCCCTGGAGATTAAATTATTGAGCTCATCGCGACAATATGACCCCGAATAATCTTTACCAGGAAATTCTCCACTATTATCAAGTGTGGCTAGAATTATTTGTATTAGGACTCTGGTGTGTTTGTTAAGGTGAAGACAAGCGGTATGACAGGCCTTCTCAAACACCCGAATCTTTTCCTTCAAGCTTGCTCCGACGTTGAAGAGGCTTTCTAAAAAGAATGGTTTTCGACCTCTAATATTTGATCTTCAACTTTTAATCGCCACAGATCACGCGATAGATCTGTTCGAAGTCACGGTGTTAGAGAGTGGCGATGTACTACTCGATCTTAGGACCTGATCTCAGATCATCTGCTGAAAACCATATTTATCAGTAGAGCTCACATTACTGTTTTTAACAACGGACTATCTATTGGTGAGCAGCTTATACAGTAGATAATGGTAATGGTAGGTATGGTAATGGTAGTGGTAACCATACGATGTCGATGTCGCTTGTTCTAAATCAGCAGGGTTCTATTGACTAACTTCTCCAATACCTTGTTGATGTTAGCAAGGAGTCTAATTGGTCATAGGTTGCACAGATTTGAGGAATCTTTTCGCCGTTTGGATGTGTATTGCACTACTTATTTAGAGCATTGTTAAACTGGGTGGTGTACATGTTCACCACTTTCGGAAGGAGATGTCGAAGTACAATGCACTCGACCCCGACTTAAGTGATTCGAAAAAGCCTCTGCTCTCAGATCACCAATGTGGCATATCATTTCGAATCTGGTTGTTACTAGAACGCGATTTGTCTGGTCGTGACTATCATTCACCTTATAAACTTCCTGAAATGTCGTTCCCAGTGTGATTAATGGTTATACTCCTCATACTTTTTCTATAATAAACGCTAAAATGAACCTCACAAGAACCATGATTTGTTGCTTACAGTTCTCAAATGCCGTACATTCTTTTTAAAACTCAAACAATGCTGACTTTCTGAACTCGCAACAACACATTCTTGCCTAACCTTTGCTAAAAGGGAGAACTGAAAAATTATTAGTCAATGATCGCCCCTCCGCAACTCAAAGAAAACTGCTTTAAATTCGATGAAGTAGAATTATGCCTTCGTTTCATCAACGTCAATGGGTACATTGTATCTGGAATTTATTATTTCGTTTTGAACCCAATATTGTGTGCGGAGAGAGCAATAAAATTAACATGCCAACAATTTCTGTTTGTTTTTTTTGAAGAAAGGAATCCCGCCGAGACTTGAAAAATTACGTCAATAAATTCCACCCACAGATGGTATACATGCGAAAGGCCCACCCTCAACTTGATTATTTTTGAATGTGTTTCTAGAACTTCAAAAGAATCAAATTTATAGACCAACCATCTATCTGGTCACAGACCTTAAGAAGGCATTACCAAATTCGCTTATGGAATTCTAAGTGGACATTCCAATAAAAATAAACGTCTCAGCTTAGCGCAACATGAAGGGAAGGAGTCACATACATTTAAACATTGTTATAAAAACTTGAACCATTTTATATTTTCCAGTTGATAACTATCTGCGTCGAATAGTAAAAGCCGGTAGCCAAATCAATTATAGTGGATTACAATTTAATTCTATTGAGATTTATCATCATCGAACGCACAGATTTTAATATTGGGTATTGGTGCATCTATGTAGTCTATCATAGTTTACGACGTCTCCCATTGATATTATGATAAAGGTAAATAACCTTTAATTACTACTCAATCATAGCGGATTACAATTTTAAATCTGTTGAGATTTATCAGCATCGAACGCACAGATCTTAATATAAGGTATTGGTGCATCTATGTAGTCTTACAACTTCTCTCATTGATATTATGATAAAGGCAAATATCGTGTTATCAACAAACATCTGTTGAAGGAACCAATGTTTGTGAAATAATAGACAGCTTATACCTGACACTGAAGAAGTAGGAACGGAGAACTTCATCAGTAATCCGCTTTATTTCCTTCGATAAGGACGAACCATTTAAAGTTGTTCTACAAATATGGAAAAACACCTCCCATTTTCATTAAATTCGTTTAATACAGGAAGTTTATATGTGATCACTTTGAAAAAAATACTTGTAGCTTACTATTTAAACTTTTATCTGATAAAAGCTTGAATGGATTTTATTAAGCTTGGTAAGAATTTGTCTGCTTTCATGAAATAGGATTTTAATTAATTCATACATTTTAGAGAGAATATTTTGCAATACATGGTCACCAAGGAACACTTCTTTGTTAGCAGTTTTTTTTACAAGGAATTGACAATGATTTTACCCCTTTCTCAGTATGGCGAAAAAGACAAAAATTCACAGGTTTATGACTGCAAACATATTTGGACTTAGAACGAATTAAAACAACAATTATATGTATATGGTTTACCTATGTATATTAATACTAATTGCTTTTATGCCTATACAGTTATCCAGACCTCAGCAGCTTTTCTTACAAAAGTCTATAAACCGAATCCAGATTAAGATTAATACTTTTTTCAAAACATAAATAAATAAAATATACCGCTAGTTAAGTATAACTCGCAGATATACCCAAACATACGTTTTTCCTGTCAGTTATACTGTTTGACCATTGTCAGTGAGTCGAAAGAGCCGTGGAATATGAAATGTGTCTGTACCGGGAATCGAACTTATGCCTAGGAGTGGACGCATTTACCCACAACATCACAGCAGACACACATTAATATTGACCAGAGTAAAATGATTTTTAAAATATCCCGGTCTTTATTACTGTCGAAAGTTAAGTTATTTAACACAACACGAATTAGAATGAGTTATGAGAATTACTGAGTTATTCTCCCGTATTCCTTTTCCGCGACATATTGTCCGTGGAAAGATTTCTTAAACCCTTCTTCTTAATTTTCAATTTATCACAATAATGGTATGTATGTATATATGTACGTGTCATTTTGGAAACCCAAAGAATTCAACTCTCCAGCACAGTCATCCAGCCCACAAAGTACACAAGATTTTCTCTGCTCGATCACAACTTGTGTGCACTCAAACCGATTGATTTCACTGAATAAAATTAAATTAATTTTTCAATTGCTTTCTTTTCTGCTTCACAGTACTTGCAATTGTGTTCCTTTTCTTTTTTTTTCTCTTTCCCTCAATAAATGAAAGTGAATATACATCTATTATTATTTATTTTTTTCTTTTTTCACTTCGATTGCAGCGCGAAGCTCGTGGTTCTGTTACCTTTAAAATAGTTCCTTCGTACAGGAGTGCTCCGCCACCTTGTGAGGTAAGTGTATACCAAATAAATGAACGATTGGCGCTGGTAATTAATTTTATTTAAATTATTCATTTCTCTTTTTTTGTACTTTAAATACTTTGTTGTACACTTTATTATTTTATTGAATAATTTAGAATTTAATTTAAGCACGCCGCTCAGATATTATTTGTTAATGTTGCTTGTTTTTTATTAATGTTAAGCAAAGCAATATGCAATATGTTGACATGAATAGAATGATAATTATGAACAATCGAACACAACTATAGATAAACAAAACAACCGAAAGGCCTTCATTTTATGAATATGCCTTTATAAATGTTGGCTCTATATTTAATTTTCCGCAAATCTCAAAAGTGCACTAATAGCCGCGAATTGGAATTGCTATTGTGATTAACTATTAAATGGCAATTGTATTATTGCAATATTATTAGAAATATAAACCACAAATATTATTTTTTCCATTAATTCAAACCGAATATAAAAACGAAACCACATTCTGGAAAGAAAGTCTATTTGAAATATTTCAAGCTTCATGGATTTTATTCATTTCATTCATTTGCATTCAGTATATTATAAATAACATCTGTAGACAAAAATAAAATCTCAATGACAAAACTTTTTAAATCAAACCATAAAATTCGTAAGTTTTGGGAAAAAAGAACAAGGTTTAAATGAAACCACTGTTGCGAAACTTTGCAATACATATGTTATACTCATTTATATTTAGGTTGGAAGAGTTTCAAATTTGATTAGACAATTTTAGTGAAACCCTGCATTTTTGGACGGATTCTTTAAAAAAAGTAGATCTGTTTAATTCTTAATTTTGAAACCATTCAATAAAGAAACATACGTGAACAATGAATGTGGAAGGTTGGTGCGCTCAGACTATGCAAAATGGTGCCCATCAAATTGTCCATTTTTCACTTAACACGGGTAAGCATTTCCCCGAAGCGAAATGCTTTACTCGACATTAATAATAATAATATTGTAATAATGACGGCGCTACAGTCTGAGGTGGACTTGGGCCTAGGTTCTCAGCAACCACTCGTGTTGTGCGTGTTATTGTTCTCTCACGAGTAGAGGGACTCCAAATGGCGAGATTGAGAAGCTATTTCTAAACAGTTATACTCTTTAAGCATTGTCAGTGACTCGAAAGAGGTGGAGCCGCGAGATTCGAACCTAAGACCTCAAGCGTAGGAGTCGACGCACTTACCCACTACGCCACGACAGCCACTCGTACTCGACATTATTCTGTTTAAAAATGTTACGAAATTTCCTGCGGACTACTTAGCGACGTTTTCTGTTTTAAATGTACGTATTTTATATATCATATAATAGGTGCAACGTGCTTTTTAATATTATTATTATGCTAAACAAATGTTTCTAATATTTTTCTCGCGGAAATGTACAGAAAAAACTATGAAGCTGTCAAATATCATGCTATACATGGTAGCATATAACAAGAGTCACGAATGGAGAAACTGGATTGAAAATATATATGTTATAGAACGGGGACAGAATAAAAAAAAATTTAATAGAAAATTAATAGGTTTAAATTTAAAACTAAACATTTTAACGCGTAAAAGGTGATAAGTCATTCTTAAATTCACACATTTTAAGCGATTATTAATTTTGTATTGTGTACGCCATTTGGTATAAATCTTTCAAAGGCACGTTTAACATATGAGCACATGGTCATGGAGTAAAATTAGTTTCATGAAACGTGGTGCTGATCAATTTTGTAGTTAGTAACGTTACGTTTTTTTATTTTCGATTTTGACCCGTACAACGCCCTCAGATTGTTCTCCTCGTTATGTCTGCCCCAGTTTTGATTCATGCATGCCCACCCGAATTTGTGATTTACTCATAAATTTTATCATTCCACCGAGGAGAAAAAAAGTCCAGAAAGACCACCTCGCATTCGCGCGTTTGAGAATTCCATTACCACCCTATGCATGAATAAATACTGCGAATTGAATTGAATATAAATTCAGGGAGATGCACAAAAAGACATTTATAGAACCCGACCGTCAACGATGCAATAATTCGCAATGAATACATCTTTATTTTTCAATAATACTGGTATCGAATTTGGAACTTACCTGGTTTGGCACATGGAATTAGATGAGTTCGTATTTGACTGCTACGAGTAGCACTGGAATTTTTAAGATGCCTTCACTCCGATTCCGATAATTTTTGTTAGAATCTTACGGTTTTAATAATCCGGAAAATATGTCCGTTCATTGTGTCAACGAAGGGATTTGAAATAACGTGCCCACTCTTGGGGTTAAATACTGTTACTTTGCTAACTTTGGAACAAGTTTATGACCAAATTACTTATGGAGTGTTACCACATTAATGGTATACGAAATATTTTACTCAAGTTTATGGCGCCCAATTGTGAATTTATGACTCAGTGCTAAAGATATGGGGCCACAATATGTTCGCGGTCGCACGAGGGGCTTAAGTTTCAAAATGGGTCATAAATCTGCAATGTGTTTAATATTTCATGCACATAATTGTTTTATGGTTCTCAACATACTTCCCCAAAGTAATTCAATAACGGTACAAAAATATGAAACAATCCACTTTAATTGTTTTATACGTATCCATTCAACAATTTTATAAGGTCAGACCTCTTCAAATGAGCTTACGTCTGTCCTCATTTGGCTTTTCTTCCTTCTGATGTGTCTGCCATATGCATTGTTACCATAGCCCATTGTAATTGGTCTGCGTTACTTGTACTTAGAGTAATAATAGTAAAGCTACTATAGCTGAGTCTGAAGCTATAGTCTTTGAATCACATCTCTTTATAACAAACAAGTCAAGGCCTTTAAAGCCATCTGATGCGTTATGTCATACAGATTGACATTGGATCCCTGGAAGCGAAAAAGAGACGATAAATCTTTGTCCAAAATAAACCACAAAAGTGTCAGCACTCTCATAAACACAGTGTCATTACGTGTGTTCTTTTCAAATGTGCAAAACATCATTCATCTTGAAAATGGGACGCACATGACTTAAAGAAGCTCCTTTCTTGATTTTCTCTTTTATCTTCCGATTCGTAGATGAATTCATGCATGACGAGCTATTTTAGATCACTTAGATATTGCTGTTTTTTTTATGTTTTTATGAAATTGACTAAAATTGTTTGCAAGACATATCTAATCAAAATCCATTTCATTCATACATTTTAAAAATCATGCAGCTGTTCAGGATTAGGCCTGCTCCAGTTCTAGTAAGTATTTTTATCATTCCTTACTTTACATCCACAAAGTGCACATACATCCATTCATATATATTTATCAAATGCGGTTTAATTTTTTGACAAATATTCTCAAATTAAGTATATATATAAATAAGGTGGCTTTTAGTATAACTAATGGCCATTAGACTTTTGGAGTTTGTTTATAGAGCTACAATGATGTAAATAAATCATTTTAATCCCCAGAGTATATTTTGTTTTTGGGATTAAAAGAGAAGCTATTTTTTTTTATTTATTGACCTAACCCTTCATACCTTTAACAAAAGAGACATTTCAAAACTTAGTGTATTACAGTGAGCACATCATTTTATACTAAATATTCTACGAAGTGAACAAATAAACATTTTTTAGCTAAATAGATTAATTTTTTAACAAACATTTAATTTTAATAAAACCTGGAGTTTTAAAGGAGTTGTCTGCAGGTGAAGTCGTTGCGATGACCTATTCAAATTTAACAAGCTAAAAGCAACGTTGTGCCTCAACTTTTAGCTTTGTCGTTTATAAATACATTGTAAACATTATATTGTACTCATAACGTATACTTCTATCTGATTTAAAGATACATTGTTTAAAATATGTTCCTTGCACATGATAGCTAGCAAAACACATTTTCAGTTATAAAGACTTAGTTTTTCCCCAAAAACACACTCAGCGAACAAACTCTTTCCCGGGTTTCGGTCGAAATGAAATATAGGAGTTCGAAATGATAATTAAATGCTTCCTAATAGTGTCGGGCTTCTACTACTCTTCGTGACAGACTCCTTGATCAACCTTGACATCTACCAAAAAATATGTATTTCTAAAATTAGTACTTTTTCTGCAAGGTCTTTAAGTCAACTGCCACTGATCCATCGTATATTCTTTACGGACTGAATATTGGTACCTTCCAACAAACGGTACAAGCAAGTGTATGAAGCCTAATACATAATCTTTTTTGCGACTATTACCCATAAATAACTGGACGTTGTTCACATATGCTGAGGTGGTGCATGGAATAAACTTTCTCTTCCGAAATTCATTATTATAATTATAATCGTAAAAATGTGAAAAAAGTCCTTTACATATTTATGCAGTTATTCTTCTGTACAAATGTGTAAATAATACACATACATACATCACTTAGAATGTATCTAACCATTGATTACAACTATTGGTTACAAAGGGACACAATAGTCGTCTTTATTATGGTTACATTACTTGTGAACGTGCAAATAATACAAACTCAAGTCCTGAATGCGGTTCTAATTATTACCATTACCAGCCAATCAATTGGCATAGTGCAATATTCCGTATACATATGCAGTGCCGGACCTATTATATGTGCAGGATGTGAAAATACACAGGGCGCCAAACGCTTTGGGCGCATTATGAAGCTAAATAAAAAAAAAAATTATCAATATACTGCTTTTCCTAAAATGTTAGTTCATCCAATCAGTTATCAGCAGAAAAATTTCTTGCACAAACACTCAAAAATTTCTTTTTACGAAAAAATATCAAAGTGAACTCAATCCTCTGTTCCTATGTATTCATTTGAGTGAAAACGTGCAGTTTTTATTCTGAGATTCACTCATTTGACATATTTCTCTGAAAGGAGTATGAGTAATGTGGATAGAGCTTCGACTCGTTCTCACACACACAACAAGCAAGAAGAGAAATCTTTGACGTTAGCCAAAAAGATCTTAAGTCAAAAAGCATTTTTTTCTCTTTCGTTTGGTATTAACGACTGAAGTCTAGCACAACTTCATTTTATTTTTCGAACAAATTTAATCCCGATTTGCAAATCATTTATCTGTTTTCAATTTGGTTTTACGAAAATCTTCAGTTTCCGACTTAAGACCTTTTTGCCTAACGTCAAAGAAAAATGAACAAATAATAGCTCAATAATCGTAACTTTTTACAACACAATGTATCCATTCAGGATCTAAGTGGGTCATCAGCCGTGACAGTAATTTTAACCTTCAGCTTGTTCAGGAAGTAGCTTCATTTGATTTGATTTTAGGAAAACACTCGACGAGAATTGCAAATCAAGAAACCCAAAATAAATTTTTGAGCAAAAATATACAAAATTTTTCACAAAATGTCAAATACTTTTCCCTTATTGTTGAGTGAACAACCGACAAAAGTCGTTAGGTTTATGCATAGAAAACAAAACATATTTGAGGTTCAAGAGCATTTTTTACCGTTTTTGAAAGCGGAAGAAGACAAGACCGGAGAAAGACTTACAAAATGAATTTTAGACAAACTCGAATTCCATGGAATTTCAATAAGCAATAAGCAAAAAAAAAATAATAAACAAAACCAGTAAAAAGACTATGCTGGAGACATAAGACTGGTAAAGAAAAAAAAAAGATTGGTAGGCTTGTCAATAATGTCAATAGAAATCGAGTTATTAAAGTCTTTTAATCATGATGAACAGAATTTGCTAAGGCTCTCTACATATTTCTTCGTTGCTTGGGTAATGTGGAAACGACTTATGTTCCAAAATTAAGGAATGGGGCGCTAACGTAGTACTTGCACAGGGCGCTCATCTGGCTTGGACCGGCCATGTACAAATGTACTGTGTATGTGCCTGTGTGTCGAATGTGAATATAGTTTCGATGGGAAATTCAAACTACTGTAATACCAACAAATTCATGAATATCAGCTTATTGCGTTATGGTTCTTTTCGGAATTCAATTTGCCGCCATCACTTATTCAAGGATACACAGCTTTTTAGAGCCAATAAGCATCTGGTTCGGATATAATGGAATTTGGTAGTCGTTATTTGATTATATAAAAAGATTGCTAAGCTGTATTTTTTTCTTTCTTTAATGCAAAAATATTTTATTAGATATCTTTTATTTGATAGGTACGAGAGTCCAACTGTTAAGTTGATTTTCATTTTTGTTCTCATGAGTGAACAGAAGTGAAATAAAAAGAGACTGAACTGATATATTTTTTTACACACAGTGATACCTGTTGTTGTTATTGGGTTTAAACTCAAATTAATTACACTCATAAAAACGTATACTTATCAAAAAGAAGTATCAACCCTTGTAATAGAATTTTTCGTTTTCTTATTACATATTCAACAAATCCACAAAACTATCATTCAGGTTGTCATTGTCTTGCGGAAGAGTATTTTTGGCAAAAACTAGTGGTTCTCAGATAATTTCATTTAAATATTCTCTATTTCGTCTTTTATTCTAACACCAGCTTTAATAGTCTTACGAATTTGTGTGGACTCTCCTAAATAATTGTCCTACATTTCTGGTTGAACAAGTTAAGCTAATTTTATAAATTCACAATTCCAGTATAAAAATAATACATTATAAGATAATGTAAATCCATTGATAAATAAATAAATAAATAAATCATACATCATACAAGATACACACCTTATCAAAAAATTTGATACACCCTCATTCAACTTACATTTTTCGTCTTCAATGTTGCACAATGAAGGAAACGGATAAAGTTCACAAAAAGGGCTAATAGATATATTTGTATTCTATATAAAATAATTTCAATTTTTACGAAAAAAAAGACCTCTGCGGATGATCGCCATATAATAATGTTATCACAAAGTGACCCTTTTAAGTCATCAAAGGCGATTTCCGCAGAAATTGAAAACATCGTAAGTGATCCAACACCTCGTGGTCGCTTACAAAAAGCCAAACTTCTCGGACAATTAGCTAGGAAAGTTCCGTTAGTGAAAAAAAAAATATTGGGCCTGATTCTACAGTTTGCCATGACACATGCAAATTAGACGAGGGATATCGGTGAAGAAAAACGGCGAAATATTTTGTTGAGCGACGAAACAAAGATTAGTCGCTTTTGGGAATGACTGTGAAAAGAATAACCGTTGCACAAAAAATACAGTGAAAAATGGAGGCGGCAACATAATGGTCTGGGGATGTTTTTCTTAGAATGATGTTCGTCCAATATTCCAGACTACAAACAATATGACGGCAGCCGAGTACAAAGACATTTTGCAAATGGTAATGCTATCATACGCCAAGGAAAACATGCCTCTGCGTTGGGTCTTTCAGCAGGATAACGACCCAAAGCATACTTCCACACTAGTAAAAAAATACTTTGTTCACAACAAAATCAACCTGCCAGTCAATCTCTAGGCCTAAACTCAATTGAAAACTTGTGGGCCCATCTAAACAAGAAATTGTTTGAGCAAATATTTACCAATAGAGAAAAAACAGTGATAAATTGTTCAAAAAACTTGTTATGAAATACCAGTAAAGTCATGTTAAACATTCTTCATGCCGAAAAGGATGACAAAAAATATAATCCAAAAGGGTTACTTCACAGGTAATTGGTTTTGCAACTGAAATAAACAAGCATTTTAGCTCTACATTTAAATATTTGGAAAAAATTACAATGTATCTATTTTGTTGATCACACGATTTTTATGAGCTAACACAATTTAATCTTCATAAAAAAATTATTTTATATATTTTTAATAAGTCAAATATATACAAATATATTAGCCTATTTTGCTAACTTTAACCATTTATTTTATTGGGCAACACTAGATAGATAGATAGATTTTTATTCAGATTATTTATAAGTTTACATGGTCTGAGTTACCGCACATTGCCTTACACAGAGATTTGATACCTAATCGCATCTTTCTACTGAAATAGTTTAATATTTGTGGATAAGAAGATAGATTAAATATATGTGAAATCATAATTTGAGGAAAAAAAAAAATGAAAAATCATTAAAAAAAAACCTCGTTTAAACAGAAGAAAAAAAAAATTTTAAATAAGTAAATAAACAAATAAATAGATAAATAAATGAAAAAAAAAGAAATTAATAAATACATTAACATTAACTTTAACTTTAACATTAACAAATGTATAACAAATTAAACATGAATAAATAAATAAATATATAAATTATAAATAAATAAATAAATAAATAAATAAATAGATATATATATAACGAATAAATAAATATATAATAAGTCAATAAATAAATAAACAAAGAAATAAATAAATAAACAAGTAATTTCATATAAAGGTAACTAAATTGAAATAGCTTAGGTATATTGCAAGAACTTCGACTAGGAAAAAAGATTTTTTACTAGAGTGTTATCAGAGTAACCGTAGCGGGCCTTAAATTTTTCCGAAAGGGAGTTTATTCTTTCAGAGATCAATTCAACATTCGCTCTTTTATGTAAAACCCTTGTAGAGAAATACCACGGAAGATTTAGCATCATTTTCAAAAGTTTATTTTGTGCTATCTGTAACTTCACTACATGGCACTTTGCGCAATCACCCGAGGGCAACACTAAAAACGAAAAATGTAAGGTGACTGAGGGTGTATCTATTTTTTTTTGATCAGGTGTGTAGTTCAAAAATTAGTACATATGCATATGAATATTTATATTGCGGTGTTTTGCAAACGTGTCCTAGTATTTTAAGCATTTGGGTAATTGATTTTTTTCTACTAATTGTGAAAGATGTAAAGAAACGGCACTGAAACATCCAACGAACTCAGAGACTCTCTTATAATGAGATTGCACATTTAGTGAATCGTCCAAGATCAACAATCCAGTCAATAATAAATCGATGAAAACGAAAATCGAATCGAAAATGCCAAAGGAAGTATTTTCAACCAACATGACAAAAGGATCAAAAAGAAAACTCTCGAACAAGTGCACCAAAACTTGCGGAAGAACTCCGCCATGAATTAAAGAAACAGTTTTCTACAGAAACTGCATCCGTGAACATAGGTACAATGGTAGAATTGCACGTAAAAAACCTTTCATAAGCCCAATCAATATAAGTAAGAGATTGGCATTCACAAAACTCAACCAATTTAAAGATTTTGACTTCTGAAAAATTGTTATCATTACAGACAAATACAAATTTGACGTTTATTTTATACAATATAAACTACCTTTAATTTTGTTTAGTAATTCACTAAATTGTTTCAGTTTACCAGGTATACGAATATGAGTTTGGTACACTGTACGTAATTTATGTATGAAATAGGCGTGGAAATTGAATTGCGAGAAAGTTACTTTTTCCGGCTATTTAATTCAAGATCATTATTAAGAAACAGATAATCCAAATTTGTGTATGTCATGGGGTGATATTAATTTTTTACATATACATAACTATAGTAAAATCTAACGCACGTGGATAAATATTTCTATTTTTAATTTCTTTTCATTAATCGCTTAATCTGGTCGAACAGATTTTTGTGCGAGCACAATTCGACTATAATCCTTTGGATGATGAGCTTATACCCTGTGCTCAAGCTGGAATTGCTTTCCAGACTGGTGATATTTTACAAGTTCGTACATTTTTTAATAAATGTTAACATTCGTAAAGCAAATTTATGCCGAATTTGTTCTACAGATTATAAGCAAAGATGACCATCATTGGTGGCAAGCTAGACTGGATACGGCTGGAGGTTCGGCTGGGCTGATTCCCTCACCAGAGCTGCAAGAATGGCGCATTGCTTGTCAGACTGTGGATAAGACCAAACAAGAGCAAGGCAAGTATACAATTATGTTTTAGTATATTGATTCTTTGAATTTTCAAAATTGTTACACATCATCAAATAGGCTGAAATTATTCCTGTATCATAATTATTCATGTATGTATTGTACTGTGTTTTGGTGCGCTAATCATGATATGTATACTGTATGTTTTGTATTGATTATATTTTTATTTACGTGTAAGTTAGTTTGTATTTTTTATTACCATGATTTTTCATTTAATATTATCCTACCCTACAATTTATTTAAAACTTTTTAAGACGGATATTGTTTTCACCTACTAAAATAAATTCAAAGAAAATCTCGTTTGTGGTATTTTGAGCTTAGATAATCATAACGTCTGAGATAATTTTAACGAGATATCATCGATGCAGAAACTAAAATTACTTTAAACTGGTCCTATAAACCATTCTGACATTCAAAACTTAAGTAAAGTTTCGATGCAAATTATTTTTCCGGCAAAAAACCTTTTCTTTTTGTAATAAATAGTATAACAATTTCGTATGACAACAATTATCATATCCTACTGCCGTGATAATCACAATTCATGTCTATATTAATTCAGGGAAGCTATAACATGGTAAAGAACTAATTTTCAAGTAGATTTATCGATTTATATTTGTTTTCTTATACTCTTATGGTCTTTACACTACGCTTTGTTTATTACTCCATTTACGGGATAATGGTAGACTTGGAGTGCATAAGGAACTCGTTAAGAGTTCAAAGTCCTATGCAAATTTCATTCTTGCTATTGACTACATAGCCACCATACGTAAATCACCGTTCCCAGTTTTAATACATTTAAAACTCAAATGTTGACATTTCTTTGTCCAGTCTACCACAACAGTTTGTTGCAATTATTTAGTCAACACTTGAATTTTAAATTCATTTACTTCAAGTCGTCTGTGTTTACCTTGAGAATAATCATTTTTTAAGACTTTCTTCAGCAGCATTTAAATTAAAAAATAAGTGCCTTCAAAGAAATACCCGTTTGTTTGATATGAAAATTGTAGCAACTTTTATGTTATTTTTAAAACAATTTAATTAAATTAATAAAATGTTATTTAACTCTCCAGACACCATTTAAGTTAATTTTTGTTTTCTTATTATTTGCACAATGAGAATTAATTCAGTCTTTAAAAGAATTAGGATATATAAATGCCAACCTTCTCAAGTGCCGTTTCCATACGTTAAAGCCAATAATGGACTTTCTAAGGCAGCAATTGCAAATAAGTTCTATACGAAATGTGTACAATATGAACATCATTTTTACGAATTACCGCAGTTTACGAATTATCGAGACTTCGATTTAACAAGGTGGAAAACATAAAAATACGAATACGGGGCTTGTGAGCTAATAATAAAGAAACTCGTATACCATAGAACAAAAAAGTACGGTGTGAAAGGCGACATCAAGGCAACAAAATTGTCTACAAAATTAAAGGTAGTTGAACTGAAAAGGTTTTTTTGCTTTTGTATTACGAATTATAGGAGGTTTAAAAATGAATTACGATTTATAGGAGGTTTTGTGTTCATTGCATTGCAAATAAAATACGAAATAACGAGGGGAGCAAAATGTATGAACATTTTACGAATTAGCGCCGATTTTTCAAAGGACCAGCAGTATGTTACGAATTATTGAGATTTCGATTTATAGGGGTAGGAATTATTGCGATTCGACTGTATATGTGTGAAAAGATTTTTATAGCATGTGCATGGATATTTATAAGATCTCAACGTGATTCAAATGATGACTATTTTTTTTTTTTTCATTTTGTCAGTTTCCTGAACAAATATTGAATTTTATTTCTGAGTACTGGAGGCACGATGTGATTAGGAAAAGATACAATTTGGGCGAATTCTATTTATCTTCTACAATAAAAAACATTTTATTCCTCATCCTCATCTCACATAGAAGATCGTACAGCGCTACAGATTTATGCGTACCTATACCTCAATCTGAAATGTAATTAGTGACCTATGTACTTGCAGTATTTTATGTCAACTGCGTTATAAATCGAGCAGAGGCATACACTCAGATGAATTCTTTAATCGAACAGAGTCATAAACTCTTGAACTAATAATAAAGAGATAATGAAGAGAATAAAAAACTTCAAACTGAACCTGGAAATACAAACTGGTGAATAAAGTATCGTATTTTGCCTTTTATTTTTTATTCAACGTTTGATGCTGTCACTTTTTTCAATTCCCCACGTTTATGAATCCCTTTCAAAGAATTACTTGGAGTACATCATGGTTTATTAGCAGGACAATATTCCGAGGGGTGTATAAAACCCATTCCGCATCAAATTGTGTTTAAATTTGTACGCTTCCAATGATATAATCATGGGCAAACTCGCCAATTTTTGACACTATTCGGGAAAATATTAAAAGCAATAGCGCTGCGTGAAAATAAAGTAGTAGTAAAATTCGTCAGAATCTGAGGTGAAATGCTATTTACTAGGGTTTTTCCACTGGAAAGATGAAAATCTCTTTACAATTGATTTCTCGTTTTCGGCAATGGTGCCCAACGGCGCGAGGAATTAAAGGTTTTTCTATGAAATACTCTCCTTCCCTTTTTTGGCTTTAGTTTAATGTATGATTTTATTTGTTTTTATTTAAATTATCTTTGGTACTGTTATGTATGTATTCATGTATGTACGTTAAGCGTTCATCCATTTCATAAAAATTCAAGGCAATGAAGTATTCTAACTTAAATTTATAATAAAATTATTAATTTCCACATTAATTTATAAAACGTGTGTGATATTTATCTTGTGTGCTAATTTGTTTGTTGTGTGGCCGCTAACTTAACAAAAACACATAAAAAAATCAAAATACATAATGAAACCAAATCACAACTTTGTCTAACACCTAAATTAAATATGAAATAAATGAAAAATATAAATGAAAACAGGGGAAGCTGGACCTGGATGTTCGGCACATGCCGACGGATGTGATGGATCGACAGGTATCTTGAATAATAAAACTAAAAAAAGCAAACTCAAACCCCAAGAGCAACCAATTTCAATTTTATTTCTCTTTTGTTTATTTTACTTTGAGATTCGTTTTAGTTATTCAATTATTAAACATTTTTTCCAATAGTTTATATTTTTATAAGTATTTAAAGCTCACACTTTTTAAGTCACATTAACAAAATTTGTTCTCTTACGCATCAGTTACAATTTATATGTATATCCACTCAAAGGTAGAGATCAAGCCAACCCAATAATAATTCACCAGAAATCCTTTCATTTTAGAATTCATAATCCCTCTTCACACGCGCTTTATCTTTTTTTGTAATTAATTACTATAATCACAATTTGTTACGAGAAAAAAAATTGTATTTTGCTTTTAATATACAATTTGTGCCACGCTCTGAAGTTTGTTGTTTATCACATAATTGTGTATAACGGCAGGATTGTACCCGCAATGACAATGTTAACTGGTTTTAATATTCATTGAATATTTTGAATTACTGGCACTTTCGTGGTTCATAAACATCTGCACAACCACACATTCAAGATGACAGAGGAACTGAGGCTTAAGTGGAGATTTAAGGACTATATAAACACCGCTTTTGAGCACGATGATGAAGTCTAAATGGGCCTTGTGGATTTATTTAAGTACCTTTCTGATTATGCTTTTTTAAAATGCGTAAAAAAAACCAACCAAATGGGACCTGCTTGATGAGTTGTTAATGTACGACGTAAAGTCATATCAAAATTTTTGAAATAAAGAATTTTTAAATTCTTTGCCAAAATACATATGATATCTGAAAGTATACATATGTATGTATGTACTCGGATATTACAGACCATGCTGCCGATATGCTTACCTTATCAATTTAAAGAGCAATGAAATTCCGGTTATTTGGATGTATGTACATATGTACTTATCATATGCACTGAATTTGAGCATGCCAATTTTTTTTTGTACTAAATTGTTAGCCCTGTAGCTATAAGAAACCACCTTTAAAAGGCCAACTTAAAGTACACGTAATTGTCTTTACAAGTACACTGTGCAAAATGCAGATGCACACCGAGATAGGGGGAGATTCCATGCCGACAAATTATAACTGAAAAATTCTTAACCAGTCCTGGCCTTTAATCACAGCAACCAGTATATTTTAATGACGATGGACTTAGTGTATGTAATGGGGGGGTCTACACCTTCTGTGGCAAAAAAGGTCATTTGGAATGCAAGCAAAGCCGTTGTGTTGAAACATCCATTTTTCTTTTTCGTAGCAAATGGGCACGAGGGATCCTGATGCTGCGAAATCTGCCACCAGATGCACACATACACACGTTATATACATGCGTATGCAACCCTGTATGAATCGCAATTATAATAAATTGTCAAGTAAATTTTTTTTCTTTTTCCTTTTTTAAACTGTGTTATATTCATAAAAAAGCAAATTAACTCATGACAAATGGGAGTTAATTTGAAAGACAATCCAAGGAAAATTCAAAATTTTAAATCAAAGAAGGGTTCCTTACGAATACTAAAAAAGCCAAGTACAAATTTCAATAGAAAAAGGTAAGTATTTCTAAAACTGTTTTCCCAATTGGGTCTAATTGTAAACGGTGATATTTTATAAACGCCAATAACTGAAATATTACTGTTTATATTAAAAAATGCATGGCGCGTTGTAAACAAAAGATGCAATATCCGTATACGAGACGATAACAATTGCTATCTGTATCTCTAACTACAGCCTGTTGCCTGATCTATCGGTGATGTTATCTACATATCTGAAAACGGGAATGCGTTTAGACCGTATGGGAAAACCTAAACATATGATAAAAAATAATCACCATTCTTTAAAGATGTCAACACACATATGGGGAATAATGAGAATATTTTGAACGTTGTAACTGAATGAGTTACAAAATGATTGTTTAATGTATTAGTATTTGAGTAAATACATATAAAACTAACACGTGTTAAACAAATATCGTACTGGTGAATTTGACAAAAGTAAAGGTTGAGTTTTAGGTCACATATTTCGACAGAATGGAAAAGGACAAATGAAAGCTGTTTCATCAGATAATGTTGTACTACCTTATATTATACATAAAATAACAAATGCTGGTCAAATTGCGACTAAAGCACAAATACAAATATCGATGGGGGAATACATGACTTTTCATAAGTGAGAACGAAATGGATTGGAAAAGCCGAAAGCAGGCATACTTTACCTGAAAATGTACTTTTTTGGGTGAAGCAATCCTGTTTCAATCCCATATCGTTACATTTTTGGCACATTATCTTCACGCATGCTGTGTCATTTTAGGAAAATTAATCACAGAAACAATTTAAATGCAATTTTAATGTTTGTGCAGTGCATATAGTATAAGCATTGCTGCTGAATTTCCAAAAAAATTGTATCCGTCATTCATAAAAAAAATTCAAATTCAAAAGAGAGCATTACTCAATATATTAAAATTGTTTTTTAAATAAACTGTGACTCCTAATTAAAATTGAAAATCTAATATAATTAAGATTCAGCTCTGAGTTCAATTCTTCTTGATTCTCGTTCAAACATCATGAGGAAACACTCTAAACTGCATTATCATATTGGCCCTGAATTATAACTGCGAAGTAATTTTCCAGCTCAATAAATGTATGTATGTATTTCATTGCTATTCAAAATGCTTTGATAACACAAATCCCCAATCGTGAGTGGCATTGCATTAAACCAAAAAAAAATAATTCAAAGTTTAATTAAATTGTCGGTTACTCGTTTATCGAAGATCGCATTTTTTGTCTCTTCCCCCATTTGATTGCGCCTTAATTGTGACTTTGATTCAGAGAGAATTCAATTGAAATGCAACAAAACAGTATTTTTGCAAATCGCAGTAGCATTGGAGATCGTCTATCAAAGTTTTCATAAGGGCTGTACTTTTCATGTGGTTGACTGTTAATTTTCAACGTTTTATCAATTAATAATTTAGCTTTGTATTGCTATATGTCACAAGGAATATACCATCTTAAAAACTATCTTAACATCACGACATCGATTTAACGTGCAATCAAGCAACATTGTCGAATTAGGGTAATCTTCAAATCAAATCAGTCGATTCTCATCACGTTTCACGACTGGGAGAAACTGAAATAAATTAATTTCGAATTTGTTAAAAAATGCCAAGATCATCTCAAGATTCACCGGTACATTTTTCATCTTATTTAGCATGCTTTTCGAACTACATTTCAAATATTACATACTATATATTGTATTGGTATCATCATTCTTTACTCTTTGAAGTGGGATTTCGGCATGATTGCATGATTGCATGGTTAATTGTTTAAGTGCTGTCTAATCGGAAATCTTTTTGACAGAATGAAATTGAATGAAATTAAGGAACCCAATAAAAAGTGTATCTATACAGGTAGTTAATGTTTTTCTGATTTTGGTTTTGTATTTGTTTGTAAAACTTGCTGCACATGGCTTTTCACTCGTAGTGTAGGTTATTTTAGATATTTGCTATATTAAATTATCTATATTAAATTACAAAATATATGTGCATACATTACATACCTTATCAAATCCTTCATATGATTACGGAAAGTCTAACCTTGAATTTTTGTATTTTCCTTATAGTAAATTGCTCCATCTTCGGGCGGAAAAAAAAGCAATGCAGGGATAAGTACTTGGCCAAACATAACGCTGTTTTCGATAATTTGGATTTGGTCACATATGAGGAGGTTGTTAAAGTGCCAGGTATTGCCAATTATATTAGACACTTTTCGAATATTTAATATTGACTTACCTTTTGTAATTTAGTTGGTGATCCCAACTTTCAGCGGAAAACATTAGTATTATTAGGTGCACATGGTGTTGGTCGCCGTCATATCAAAAACACTCTTATAGCTAAATATCAAGACAAATATGCTTACCCAATACCACGTAAGTTAAAATGTATTTTGTTTTTGATGTGTTATAAATTGTTAAATCTCATTAAAGACACAACGAGACCTCCACGACCAGACGAGGAAAATGGCCGAAGCTATTATTTCGTGTCACACGACGAAATGATGGCCGACATTGCTGCAAATGAGTATCTCGAATATGGTACGATTTTTAAATTTATAAAATTAAAACAAAAAAACAATGTGTACTATTCATTTCAAACGCGAGAGTATTTTTATTTGTACTCAAAAAAAAGTTTTTGTGAAACCTTAAATGAAGTTATGTAACATTTAACTTATTAGCTGCACTTTGTTAAGCTGAACATTGATATGTTTTTTTAAGCAGATCATTAATTTAGTTGAATTAATATAAGAGCTAGCTTGTACATATTCAGCGTTCGTAAAAATCAGACATAGTTGTATGGCGCCCTTTCAAATACATTTGGTATTTGAATCTGCAATATACGCAGATTTCGCCGTAAACATGAAAACATTAATTGTCATTATTTTATTAATATTATTCCAATAGGCACTCATGAAGACGCAATGTACGGTACCAAATTGGATACAATACGCCGTATTCATACGGATGGTAAAATGGCAATATTGGATGTGGAACCTCAAGCACTTAAAATCCTTCGAACTGCAGAGTTTACTCCATATGTTGTGTTTATTGCTGCTCCATCATTGCAAAACATTGCTGACGTAAGTAAAATGTTCATGACTTGCTTCAAACCTCATTATTTTCCCTTATTATATAGTATGATGGAAGTCTCGAACGCTTAGCGAAGGAATCCGATATGCTGCGTCAGGCATACGGTCATTTCTTCGACTTGACAATAGTAAATAATGACATTGGCGAGACAATAGCAACGCTGGAAAACGCAATCGATCGAGTACACACCACACCCCAATGGGTGCCCGTATCCTGGCTGTACTGACAAGACAGTGAGCTAGAATGTCCAGATTGTTTGGAGGGTTGCGATTGTGAATTGGCTGACTCGCAATATAATCTAAAATAATTGAGTCTACAAATTAAGCATTCGAAAAATATTTTATTCAGTTTACCAATTTTACATTTATTATTTTATTGTTTATTATTTCTTCTTCAGAACATTATACCGTATCAAGCAAATAATTATTGCGTTTCAGAATTTCGTTTAAGTATTTACCCAAAATATTTAAAATATACAATATATTTGGACAAACGACCTTAAGGCAAGAAAAAAATATTTTTTT
Organism: Myathropa florea; assembly: GCA_930367185.1. Classification (NCBI taxonomy): domain Eukaryota; kingdom Metazoa; phylum Arthropoda; class Insecta; order Diptera; family Syrphidae; genus Myathropa; species Myathropa florea. Next base: position 132,134,987 of record OV884003.1, on the reverse strand, counting down.
CACAACACCCAAAGATATATAATTTTATAAAAGCAATGGACAATGTAATATCATTTCCGAAGAACAATCGCACTTTTATTCTTCAACCAAAAAATGCAAAACAAAATGGCGCAATAACTATAAAAGAAGAATTAGAATTTAATCATAGAGTGAGCACACATATTACCTAAAATAAGTAAACCACAAAATTACGTTATAGCATTTGGAGTAGATTTTGAAAAACCAAGAAAAAAACGAAAACAAAGAATTTAATATTTAACAACTTATATAACTCAGGATACATTCCAAAAATCGCATTATCAGCAGACTCATGCACACATCTGATATTTTCATTATTTCAGCTCTAGGAGCGAATTAAAAAAACCTTTGTTCAGTCTTGTCTTTTGTATCTTAACCAATTTACATGCGTAATAATTCAAGACATCCAAACATTCCATACTGATGGCTAGATATTGAGGCGTGGCGCAAACGAAAATAAATGTATAAGCATTTACTGCAAGAAAAACATTTTCCAATACGAAGCGCGAAACATTCTCTATGAATTAAAACTAAAACTAAAACCAAAACAAGAACATTGTATTAAAATCATTCCCGAGCACAAATTGAGCAAAACCAACCCGGAATTCAAATTGATTTGGTTGGAAGTAAAATGTTTGAGCTAGGGGCGTGTGTGAAAATAATGATGAATGAAAACTCAAACCAATGTTAACATTAAATTTAAAAATAATTAAATATTTAAGATAATACATTTTTAAAAGTAATTTAAAAAACAAACGTGAAGTATTGAATTTAAAGTGGAAGAGAAGAAAAATAAATTATTCAAAGAAAAGAATAACATTTAATAGAGAATTTAAAAATAGGTAAATTAAACGAATTATTAAAGAAGGAAAATTAAATCAGTTTTTGAAAATATAATGAGAAGTTAAAGAAAACTAAACAAAATATATTCTACTATTTCCATCATGCCAAACGTGTTACCAATTATACCAAATCCTCCCAATGCATACATGAAATAATATCACATGCAGTGTTAAGCTAAAAATTAACGACTACATCGTTTTATTTATTCTCTTTTATTAATATCTTACTAATTTCTGCTCTTTTACTATTTGTTTCTCTTTTATTTGTGAAATTTGAATTGCCCAGCCTATGAGAAGTTTTGCGTGCCACTAATTTGGTACATATTACTTAATCATTTAAAAAATTACAACACACTCCCAGAATATATATTTCCATACGTCGTCGAAGCTTATAACATTGTTTGGATTCCTTTTTTCAACAAACATATGTATGCACATATGTATCATAGATGATTATACACATGAAAGTTTTTACTTTGTTGTCAATATGTAACTACCGAATGAATAGTTATATACACAAATTATAGTTTTTGCTTACAAAGCGATTCCAATGAGGTGAGTGCTATTTGAATAATTTTTGTACTTTTCGATAATGAATGGTGCGTAAAATTAGTCTCCTTCCTAAAAATTTACAATTCGTTTTTGAAAACTTTATGTTGCTTTGTACAGTAGCTTCCTTTCACTTTACAACCTAATTAATTCTTGTTAAATATAGTATACTGTTGTTCACTTTTTTATTAATTTAACCCATTTATCTTCATTATACACATTTGAATACATATTAAAAGTAGACAATTTTTTTCAAGATACTTTAAAGAGCAAATAAAATGTGATTTGAATTAAAGATATTAGGCATATAAAAATATAAAAATATATGAGAATACCTCTATACTGGCAACTTATTTCCGAGCAACCAACCAAAACATAATAATAAAAATGGAAAAATAAGACAAGATAAAATATTCATCAACAATTGAGCTTAAAACCTACGTATTAAAAAAATTAAAATAACCGTTTCATGCAAACGACTATAATTGAAAATTAAAAAAAATCTAAAAACAAACGCAAGAAATGAAATAAAAACACATCTATGGTTTCAAAAAAGCAAAAAAATAAACAAACTAATTATGTATATTATATAAGAAGCAGATAACTTCAAGAAAACAAACCAAACAGCATTGCTTATATTTCATCTCATACATATTTCAGTTGTAACAATAAGTTAATCACCTTATCACAACAGTTGCCAAATTGTGGATTTAGGTCAAACTTAAATCCTGCCATTTCATCTAAACGCCATTAAAATGGCATTATAAAAAAGAACTCACGCAAATCACATGGACAAGTAAATTCACACTCTCAAGAGTTTCTTCACCCATTCAAATACTTAAATTTACTTATTTATTGAAATAGTAAACAGAAAAGCTATAAAATATACAAGTATCTAATTTTTCTATTTGGAAATTTTTTTTTTCAATGAGCATGTATGCATTTGTATTCGAAAACAAAAAATAATATTTTTATATCTCAACTGTCTTTCAATGAAATATAATATACTGCACAAGAGCTTATTTATGATATTTAATATGTTGTTATTTACCTTATTTAATTTCTTGTTTGTGTTACTTGAGTTCTACAAAACAAGAAAACTCTTAATACATGTGTATAGTATACTATTGTCTTCTAAATATTTCGTTTACTTCTTAAAAAGATGACACATGTGCTAATAAAACGAATTAAAAACCCAAAACAAAACAATATATATATACATATATATATTTGAAACAATAGACAGTTAAATATTTCAGAAATATATTACTAATAATCAACACTGGTGCAGCAAAAACAAATAAGAATAAAACGTAACAGCGTTACACAAGACAAAAAATAAAGAAAGTATATCGCATGACAAAAACACAAATAACAAAGTTTTCAATTAAAAAGTCAACAAAAATAGTTTAGAGAAACACGACAGTTTAAACAAATATATTTCGATTTATAATAATCAGTATTTAAACATGGGAGATCTATGAAGCAAAATTGAGAATATAAAATGAAAAATAAAAATATATGAACAATATATATTTAGAAGAAATAAAGAAATAAAAATTAAAAAAAATTAAAGCTTGTTTTTTCTTTCCCTTTTTACGTGAAATTTGAGCTACAATAAATAAACCATCTGAGAAAACTGCCTTAGGTTAGGTTAGAAAAAGAAACCCCTTTAATACAGTTTCTATTCAAATATTTTTGTATTTCGTGTGAATACATATGGAGTTCATATGTAGTATTATTATATTTTCTATCTAATAGCGGCGCTACAGTCCGAGGTGGACTTGGGCCTAGCTTCTCAGCAACCACACGTGTTGTGCGTGCAATTGTTCCCAAGTGGAGGGGATCTACAATTTGATGCCGACTCCGAACGGCGAGAGTGAGAAGCCATTTCTTTATTATATATTATACTCTTTGAGCATTGTCAGTGACTCGAAAGATGTGGAGCCCTGAACAATCTTGTTTTGAAAAATTGTTGCTTGTGCTGGGATTTGAACATATACTAGAAAGCCTAGTGCGTATGGGTCGACGCACAAACCCACACGAACAAGACGCAAAAAAAAAATGATATATATACACACCTGATCAAAAAAATGATATACTCCCATTCAACTTACATTTTTTTATTCGCTAACACAATTTAACCTACATAAAAAAATTACTTACGATAATACTGGAAGTATTTTTAGCTTGTTAAGTTTTTATTAAGTATGTAGAATACAAATATATTAGCCTTTTTTTGCAAAGTTCAACCGTTTCTTAAATTGTGCTACACTAAAGACGTAAGATGTAAGTAAAATGTAAGTTGAAGGGGAGTGTATCTATTTTTTTTTTGATCAGGTGTCTATGTATAGTCATAAAAAAATAATTACAAAATACATGGAATTAAGTAATATCATCTATTCAAAACGACCCGTTTATCATTCTATTCGCAACCTCTACAATTCAAATAAAAAAATTCTAACTAGCTACAATAACTAAACAAACGGTGCCTCATATTATTCTATGTAAGGTGTTTGTCAAACATAAATATGTATTATTTAATAGGAACAAAATATACTATACACGTATATATGTACTTGTTGTGCATATGTATTCTTACTGAAAATGTATCAACATTTCTATAAAAAGATCATGATAGTTATCTATCTCATCCTAACATGCTCGGAGTTAATTGCGGTCAAACCTCCTCTGGCCCTGTTTTTGACATGCAGGTGTTCCTTCGTTTTTTCTGCTAAATCTTACTTTTGTTATGTATAAGTAGGTGTACCGTTCTTTTTCTTAATATTCTCAATTGTTTGACCTACAGAAATGTTGTTCCAAGCAGAAAGGCTTGGAGAAATTCTAGGAAATTAAAGCAGGAAGCTCTGGAAATTCGCGTCTGCCCAAGTAAGTGACACAAATAAATGTTGCAATTCAATGCCGAATTGGTTTCTTTAGATACCCGGTGGTGACAAAAAAACGAAGTATTGCAACAAAAATTATGCAGACATATGTAATTACAGCTCCATATGTAAGTACATGTTTATGAGACTCCCTTAAGATTGTAATTGGAGTCTGACAAAGGAACTGATCGTTATTATTAGGCGAGTACTTGTATTGTTGGATTTATCAAATAAATCTGAGGGTTTCTGTTGACGACGACCTTAATGCAACACATCAAATAGTGTTTCTTCGAAATTTTGATTGTGCATCATCGAAAATGATAACTCATGCATGAATGAATAAAATCTACAAAATGTGAAATATTTTTACTAACAAATATTTCTATCAGCAGTAAAGTTTATAAATTGAATTTATATAATGATTTCAGTTAAGTGTCTTTTTAGACACCTTCCGTTTTTATGTAAACTTTACTTAAAGATGTTATCTTACACCGTGTACTTGGCTTCAGAGCAATAACAATTGTGCCGCAATGATATAACCCATGACACAATAACATTTACTCTGCAAATCCACTAGAACCGGCATTGGATAATCCTCGTTCAATCGAATGTCTTCAAATAGAGACTTCAAGTCTTCTTTTATATTAAATGTATCCCCGTAGTATATACTTATAAGTATAGTAGGTGTAGTTTCTTCGAAGTAGAATGTTATTGTCCACAACCCTAGCCCGATCAATTGAAAAGTATATACAATTGCAGATTCAAGCATATACATATCCATGTACATTTGTACATATGTATACATGTACATATGTATATGCGTTTTTAGATACAACCATTGATTGGCACAGAATAAAATCCATCAGGAGAGGTAGATCCCAATTGCTTTCATTACTGTATGTAAAAACTTGTTTTGCCTCTTGCAACTTTTTTGTTTTTGTTTCCGTTTTGAGTTCTTTTTGCTCTTCGTAAGTTTGTTTGGTTTATTATTTTTGCGTACTGAAAGAGATTAATTCATCGAGTCTTTTGTTGTTCCACCAATGTTTGTTCCATTTTATTTTGAAGAATAATTAATAATCCTTATTTTCACTAATCTTACATAACCATGTTTTCATAATTCCACATCATTAAACTAAGGCCGCTGACCTGTGATGCCAGATGAAGGCAGACAAGTATAATCTGAGGATGTCGTCCATTTGAGTTAATCACTCATCTCCCTTGCATGCTTGTTGATTATAATCTGCCCTTTTGTTCCGGACATCCCTTTGAATACGTCTATTATCTGAGAGGGCTACGTGCTCACACGGCAATTTAGATACTATAATATTAAAATGGTTGAGTGCAATGTATGTATGCGCCCGTCATATGCATTTAAAAAGGCCAATCTCATTAGGGTAAGCAAGAGTAAGCAACAAAAGAAACGGTTTGACCTGATTAAAATGTTTCTTTTTTACGTGATTAAGGTTAATTATGTACTATGTAAATACATATAATTGTCAAAGATTCTCGTAGGTAACTGTGAAAACGAAATTATGTTAATACAATATAATAAGATTAATTTATTTGTGGAAGCAAAGCACTAAAGATAAATAATAAAGTAAGAAAAATTAAATACTAATAAGAGAAGCATTGAACGGGGAAATATGCACAAATGTACATATGTACGCAAATCATTTAAACCTTACGACAATTGCTTGTCTCTTTTCCGTCTACAAGAATTTCATATTTGACGAAATCGCCGTCTTAGACATTCTAAATTCTTGCAAAAAAATGAATTGATTGTGCTAATCAACATGTGCTATGTTGTTACTGCAACAACAATCTTCTGTGATCGCAGAACGCAGTAACCACAATTTTGAAATGAAACAGTAATTATCAGTTAAATACTCTTACCTTAACTTACCTTAATAAAAAAAAAACAAAATACAACGTTCAAAAGTGTACAAAATGTCTGTACTTTTAGTATAATCATTTGGATACACATCGACTCTTAAATGATAGTTAGTGCGAATATGTACGTGTATTGACAATTCTGTTAAATTGAAATAATATTAATTTTACACATCAAGCCGACAAGCGTTTATATCTTTTAACAATAACCACAATTAAAATGGTCAAGAAATATTTGGTAAATTCACAATAGCAGTGTTCATGCACACAATTATTCATAAGAACAAAGATCGTTCATTATCTTCTCCGCGGAATTTATTTTGGTAATCTTTTTCTCGGGTTTGTCTACCTCGTGGCCAACGTGAACTCCACGAACGACATCACAGTGGAGATCCGACGCAGAATCGACCTTGGCAACCGATGCTACATACTTCGGTTTGTCAAAACAACTGGGCTCAAAACCCCTGACTCGAAGGACCAAAATCATGCTCTATAGAACTCTTATTCTGCCAGTCCTGTTATATGGAGCCGAATGCTAAGACACTAAGCAGAACTTCAAAGCTGATTCTTGGTGCTGTCGAAAGAAAATTTCTTTCCGTCTGCGAGGATGGCGAATGAAGGAGAAGACACAACCGCGAACTCTATGAGCTGTACCAGGACGTGGATGTAGTCCGGAAGGCAAAAATCCGTCGACTGGACTGGCTCGGCCACATAGAGCGTATGGACAACAACGCTAAGCTCCAGCTCCTGGTTCGAGAAGGAGAGGTAAACCGAACCTGCGGTACAAGTCATCGCGAACGTAAGACAGCTTGGTCTTGATTACTGGAAGAAGCGTCCCCAGGACCGTCAACGATGGAAAGCAGCAATATCTCAGGGTCGGACCCTTCATGGCTCGTAGGCCTGTTAAGTAAGTAAATAATCTTTTCCTTTCAGAATCGAAATCAATAAATAGTCATTGAAGACGTATAACCGAATACTGTTATGATAAATACTTCAGAATATGTATTGGAATGAGTATTAAATTTTTAAAGCTTTTGTAGTTTTTGGAAAAAATATGAGTATGTATGTACGTTTTCAATAACATGATGAATAAACTATTATATTTCCGGTTTTCTACGATATTATGTAACACAATAAGTTTCAATTGTGTATCAGCTAGTTTGCAAACATCCGAACAATGCTTAGTACAACTGAAGCTTTATAAATATTTATCAATTGGGTGTAGATAATTGGTGGTTAAGTACAAGGTCTCTAACGACCATTCCACATTTTATGGGCAAAATTAATTTCTGAGAGGTTTTGTTGTTGACTATGATTCTTTTCACAATCAAAACAGACCGTGGAAAATCGTACACTGAGTAAATTACAATACTTTTTTTCTTGCTCTGATATGGTTTAAAAATATTTTTTGTTCTTGGTTTTTCAGTGGTTTATGGAGTCTTTGAAATATAGTAAATTGTTAAGCAATTTAAATCTAATTTAAAAAACATTTATGTTTAGATGTATGCATACATAACAAGCAATTGGAACTGCCGACTATTTAATGAATAATTTTACACTCACTTCAATCTTTTTAAACGTATAACAGATTAATATGTCTCGAAGCACATATTCATACATTTGAGATCAAAAACAAACCAATAAAAAACCAAGTTAAAAACGAAATTAGTAAAATGTTAAAGGAATCTGCGCCAAGTTTCAGTTTTATATACATAAACCTGTTGGTTAAGGCATTTTCAGATCAATAAATCGTTCAAAAATAACATTAAATCCTTAAACATAGTTGATAGGTTGTATTGCAGCCTTTAAAGTACATCTAGTGCAAATTAACCATTTAACGCCACACCACACATGTTAAATTAATGAACCCCCATTTCTACAAACAGCAGTTAAACATAAGCAGATCAGTTTTTTACTTTTTACTTTATTTGACCATTTGAGAAAAAAAAACTAGGCATCGAAAAAATATGCACATATACATATGTATATAGTTATAAAAGTGTATTGTCCATTCGATTCCACCTCTTCCCTGCACTCCCAATTAGAAACCTGCTAAAAGTAGCCGTTAGGAAGTTTCAACCTATACTGAAACTAATCTCCTTCGAACATGTCTGCAAGCTTAACATTTCCCATTGATTCATTATTGTCATCGTCATAATGTTGATGACATTATATTATCTTGCAACATTATTGCCGAAGACAAATTCAGCTACGATCTGATCCTACCAGAAGCTATGCTTATCAACATGTTTCTGATACAAACACAAGAGCAAAAAAGTAATAATAAAAAATATTTCTGAGCGAACTGACCGCGACAGTCAACAGCAGTGAACAGAAACAGAAACAGAAACAGAAACAGACCGGTAGTCGTACGGGTATAGTAGATTGATAAAGTTGTGTGCGGTCGAGGGCTTTAAAGGGGCAAAAATTTCCTGCATTTATGATTTTATTTTCATTTTCGTGAGCAATTAAATTTGTTTTTATTTATTTGTTTCGTGTGTGTAATAAGAGTAATTCCCCAGACGCCATTAAGTTTGTTGTTGATAACAAATCTTGAAAATGCAGATAAACGAAATACATACGAGTACACGTACGTATACTGAGTTTGTAAAGACCCATGTGTGCGCAAGCGTAACTGGCTGCTGTGTGCACTTAGTGCACTAATAGTGCCTTTTACAGCGTGCTAAGTAATTCATTTAAGAAATTTGTTGAACAAATCAAATAAGGTTATAATATTCTAATAAGAAGAGCCTATGAAAAAGAAGAGATTTCAAAATATTGAAAGTCCATGAAAGCAGAAGTGAAGTTTGATTTATTATTATAACTGGTCAAATAATTATGTGCTTCCAGTAACTAAAAAGAGAAGTTAGTTAATATCGCTATGAGAATATATGCATCTAAGCGGGCATTATAAATTGAAAATCCTGTTAAAAAGCCGCATTCGACAAGTGGTGCGACTGTTGGATATTGCACGTGTCTCAACTTTATTTGCCGCTGATAGTAAGTAATATACGAAGTATCATTTTTTTATGTATAACAGATAAGCTTTCAAAATTGTCATGGTTAATAAAATATGAAATAAAAAATAAAAAAAGGTAATTGTCTGATTTAATGTCAAGTGTTTGTAATCAGTTTACTGGGTACCCAGTGCTTTCATAAAAATTAAGAAACGCAATTTAAAAAAGAACAAATCATCTGTAGATGATCGATCATCTGTGTAGATGAGGGCAAGTCAATTCTTCTGTGGCGCGATTCATCTAGCACGTTTTATACAAAATTCTTATTTTGGTTCATATCAAGGTTGATTGGACTTAAAGTTAAAACAAGATAATCCTCGCCTTCCATATAGAAATGACTTTTTTTCTTCCTTTCTTTGAATCATTTGATTATTTGAAAGCTATACCCGTGTTGTCATTCGTACATTCGACTCAAAAAAACAGTTGTTTATTCTCCTATCTAGTTTAGTTATTATAGGGTTTTGTTTTCCAGCAGTCCCCATATTTGTTTTATAAATTTTTAATCTTAATCTGAACTGTTCTAGGAAAAGAATAATATGAATGACAAGTTATTATTAGTTGCAATACATATACAATAAAAAAAATATACATCTATACATATATAATATAAACTGCAAATCCATCATGCGTTGTTCACATAAACGAATGACGACAAAATCATTAGTCAATAAATTGATTCTTGAAAAGTGGATTTTCTATACTTTTCTTCAACATTTGTTTTTCAAGAGTCTGTCAGAAAAAATACCTACTTGTCTGTGATTTAACTGACTCAATCACTAGATTAATGTAAATTATCTTCAACGATTTTCTCAATCTCTGTAATATTCAAAGACCTCTTATGAAAGTAATTAGATGTTATTGACTAACATCTGTTTTTTTAAGACTTATCAACTTTGGTGACTGATCAAGCAATAACTGAGTATTATTTTGACCTCATTTTTATTCAATCAATAGTCTTTTTTAACTGAGGAGAAATTAAATATGACCTTCAATATAATAATTTTCTTTTAAGCTGTATTTTGGTCTCCGTTAGATGAAGTTTTTTTTAACGTAGCCAATTTAATATATTGAGGTAAAAATCTGGTCATCGTAAAAAGTCATCGACTTGCCTTTGCTTCTCTTCTTTATGTAAAATACTAAATTAAATTAGAAACTTTATATATGCATGTTTATGAGGATAATATAAGGCGAAACCATTAAGTCGCTTTTTAAAATACTCTTAAATTTAAGTCAGTAAACGATAATATATTTCACGAAACTTACTCCCTCTTAGTATTCGACTATTGCTCTGAAAAGTATAAGAAAATTGTAACAATTTAGAGCTCCCCATCTATTATTTACATTGCCTATACTCTCTGAATGTTTTAGAAATTATAACCGGATTGGTAGTTGTCATTTGTTAACACGTCAACCATAACTCATTGTTCTTAAGTCACACCCCACTGGCATTCATCACATTCTACATACGAGTATATCTAGAGGACGTAGCTTGTGTTGAATCATCCCAAGTTATTTGTTATCACTTTATGTCTACATTCATATATACTTATAAATGAATAGCTATTCAAATTTCTTTAGGTTTGTTTTTGAACAATCCAATATAGTGAACACACAAAATTGTATACAGGCTATTCTAAATAGTGAACAAAAAAATATCGCTACAGTGAACCTATGTTGTTTTTTTTCTTTGAACCTTTTAGCATGCCCAAAACACTCATTAGTGCTATGCAGTCACAGTATCCATCTATCGTCCAAATTTACCGTTTGTTTGTTTGTATATAGTACACAGTTTGGGGGTGTTTAAAGTAAATACAAAGTGCGTTTTGCTTGTACATAGAATGTTGTTGTTGAGTGGTTTTTGTTAAAAATAAAATATATTTTTTTATAAATATTGGCTTGTTTTTTAGTAATTGCAAAGAAAAATTGTAATTATATTCTAATTTTGATGAATTCTACTTCAAAACATACGCATTTTGATGAAATTTGCTCCAAGCAGTATACGCTCGTTGCAATGAACAATCTCGCTCCAGTGAACAGGCTCGGTTTTTATTAGTTCACTATATTGAGCGTCGACTGTATTTCGTATTCAGTTAATTCCAATTAAACAATGCTGGAAAATATTTTTAAGGTTGTAAATTCTTTATGTCGGAAAAAATCTTTCAAATACAAGTAAACTATAAGTGTTGGTGGAGTAAAAAACATTGCATGTATGTATATATAGGCAGCGTCAAAAGTGAGTGAACATTCAACCATTTGCTAAAGCTTTATCCACCAAATTAATATTTAGCAATATGAATTAGAACAGGCATGTATACATCAAATTGAAGCTCCAAAGTCATACTTTGAAATATTGTGTACATTATTTAAGATGAGGGTAAAGATAAAAATATTAATAACATTTAGAAGCGAAAAGTGCTAAAAACAGTATTAAAAAGTGAGTGTATATATGGTGTCAATGACTGTGAGACATAAGGGCTCGATTCTGGTATAAAAATTGAAAACAGCGGTAAGGCATACAAAGTAATATTTTTTTAAAGGTTGGTGTTTGCTTACTTTTGACGCTTGTTTTTAACCCCTTTTTATTTTTGAACTATATTAAACATAAACATATGGTTATTTATTATTTATTAAGCAATTAAGAATATAATTACAACTTTGCAACCGGAATAGATTTCATGTGATGTAAAAATCACCTGAAAATACATGTAGTATATATGTTTAGTATATATGAATTGTCAATAAAAAAAGGTGGAAACCTATTTTTTATTCTATTATATAATCATAAACGAAAATGAAAAATCAAAACAAATTGTCTGATCTTGAAGAAATACTTGGCAAGACCATATATTAGAGTCCAATTTTTGTGTTGAACCAAAATTTCGTATTAAATGCTTTCACTTAACCTTTGTCATCGATCACACTGCTTGATTGGTTCAATTGATCTTGGTGTACATTAATTGAGCGTTCAGATTCTAAAACAAATAAAACAATACATACTAAATGTTAATGCTTTTCTGATCCGTAATTATGAAGCTTGATTTGTTATTGGTCTGCTATTATTATTGAATATTTATTGGGGTATAAAATGCGACACATTCATAATTTCCTTTAAACATGTGGACCTTATTCTTCGAGAGGACATACATACAAAAACTCAACTTTAAATAAAACATGTAACGCTATAGTAATTTTGCTTTATTACGTCTTTACCGACAAACCCAAAGAAGTTCTTTATATCATTTTATATCATCATTACCGTGAGCGACGCATGAGTCAAGTGTCAGTTTGGTCTAAGTAAGACTGCTTAGCCGCAGTCTGTACTATTAGGTTTTTATAATAATAATACAGTACAAAGTGGTGTTGGGCCTAGCTTCTTTTTACGTGTGAAGGCGACTTACAGATTAATGCTGACTTCGAATGGCAAGATTGTGAAGCTTTTCCTAGACAGTTATACTCTTCGAGCATTGTCAGTGACTCAAGAGAAGTGGAGCCATGAGATTTGAAAATATTTATTCTGTGCTCATAATACAACCCAGACGAAAGTCTAGTGCACATGAGTCGACTCACATACCCACTACGCCACGACCCCCACAACCTAGGCTTTTATAGGTACATCAAAATGGCTTGTAACTTTACCAGGGAGGATGACCTATCGTGGATAGATTCTGAATGCTGATTGTTCATTGGTTGTAGATTAATAAAACCTGATTATTCTTTATTTATTCAATTTTATAATTACGTTACGGTTGGACTTGATGGGCAACCGTTCACGATCGACATCGAGGTATCAACGCTTATTGAATATACAGTGCGACCTCAATAAAAGCAACTAATAGAAATTTGGACAGTTGCTTTTATCGAGTCAAAACATTTTAGGTGCCAGAATTGAGGCAAAAAGTTAAACACCCTAGAATAGTAAAAAAAATGTGTCTTGCCAAAACTAATCATTTAAATCATTTGAAAAATAAAAAAAAATTATTAGTTTTTAAAAAATTGAGAAATTTTCGATTGTATCTTTTTGGACGCAGAATTCTTTTCCAAAGCTGACTCTCGTAAATTTTGCAGAGCTAAAACATTGCTCAGAGAAGCATCATTTTCTTCAGTCCATTGAAGGCAAATGTTTAATGCTTGAATTGCAGCCTCTGCTTTAACTTTTGGCAATGGAGATTATTTAACTGCATTTTCGTCATTACCTTCGATTTCTTCTGCTCCCGGTTTCATTTTCGGCAATCCAATCGTTTATGTCCTCGAAACAGTTAATAGGGGATAGCTCTTGAAACAAATTTTTAGTCGATGATATTATTTCAAGGTCTTTTAGGACTTGGCCCCTTATGCCACTAAAAGATCTCTTTATCGTCATCATTACTTGGGCTCATCAAAGGGTTCCAGCACTTTTGTATTCCCGTAGACTGCACCTTGTCAAATTAAATGCTTAGATAAGAAATAAGAGTTTATGAAACAATAGTTGCTTTTATCGAGTCACCTTTTTTTGAGGAGTTGTAATTACTGAGTCAACAATGGTAAGATTTAAGGTGTTGCTTTTATCGAGGAGTTGCACGTATCGAGGGTTGAGTTCGCAATAATGTATAACAATACTTTTTTTTATATTGTTTGGGATCGAGAAACACATTTAAATTTTAAGAAAAATATATTATTGTAGAATAATGCATGAGAACGAATAGTTAACTCTTTTATTTACAGTCCGTTTCGGTACACTTTTGTTCTATATTAAAAATTAAAGCACACAACGCACAAATGAAACATATGAGTTGTAAGTTAAATTATTTTCCTGAATTATTTGAAGCAGTGCAGAACATGTAGATGCAGAATATTACAACCGGTATTACTAAACAGAACACCAACAAGAAATTCATTGAAATATAAGGAAGCTGCATAACATGCCACGTTTGACCTCAACCAAGGTTAGCTTAAATCCATTTGAGAAAATTATTTTCTCCGCATAATTTAGATTGTAACTAAAAAGTTCTTTAGATGAAGTTTATATCGCAAGTCGAAAGAAAACACATGTAGACGACCAATTCCGATTCGTTACAACAGTAAAAACAAATAGTGACACAAACAGTGCAGAATTAACCCTAACTTCAATCGTTGTACACGTTTTGCAGGTTTTTTTCTGGTTATTTAAGATCTGCGGTTTTGTATACGATATTCGTGGAAAGAAGTGAGTTGAGCTAAGTGGCGTTCAATCGTGTTGGCACTCTTTCAGCGGCTGTATTAAATGTCAACCAGTTTTTGAAATGTTATTCGGATTCAGTTGAGTGTTCTCATGGGAATAAGTGCACATATAGTGTCACATAGTAAAGTAATACCTGTGACCAGATTCTTCTTTATTGATCTCATGATATTAAAGACTTATCTTTGTTCTCGTACAATGAGTGCACGAAAAGATTGCAGCTTAAAAAAAAAGCATCAATTCTACCTTTAGCAGGTAGATTCACTGAACAAATAATATATATATACTATGTAGTTCATGAAGTAATATTTTAAGTATAATCTGTATGTGACTCTTATCATTTAATGCCGCCTGTATATAATTTTAATATCTTCTCAATAAAACTGTAACCAATAGGACTAGACTTTGCAAAAATATACGATCAATTTGGCACGTGGAGTTGTTAGAACCCGTGTGATATCTATTCTATTATACAAATCAGATTTTTCACGAATACATTCTCGCTAGGTATGTTAATTTGATGAATTATTTCGCCTTCAATTTCATTCAATAATCGAAAACTTGTATTTTTCCGCCAGAGTTTTTAAGAGGTTGTGAGAACAAAGCTGGGTCCTATCCTAAAAATGGTGATTATATGATTTGTTTTATTTTCTATTTTAGTTTCTTCACAAAATTCTGAATCATTCTCATCACACTCAATAGTTCGTAGTACGAACTTCGTACTGCTTCCATATATGTAATTTTATCTATAGTAGAAATTAATTTCTTCAATGAGAATATATGTATGTAGGTCAAGCTTCAACATTAACTGTCCTCCAAAATTTGATACTTCATACATTTGTGTTCAGCAATGCCTACATTGAGAAATGAATTAATGACTAGTGTTCTACTTACGCAATTATTACATTAAATATTCTGATAAACATAGAACTCTATACAGTTCATGTACTTTGATCCATAAGATTCGCACAAAGTTTGTTGCAAATTAATATTTTACACCTTATCCGCTAATTAAAACGTTAGAATCTACATACTACAATAAAGCATGTGGCATAACCGTCATCTTGCACATGACAACTAACGACAAATGCCAATGACATAGGTTCAGGGAAGAAGTTAATTTCCGTAAACTGGTTTCCAACGCGAATAACGAGACGGTTGTCACATATACAATTCAAATGTTGGGCTATAACATATGTGTAGTTCTTAAAATAGATTGTTAACACATTTACGCAATAACACAATGTGAATGATGAGATAATATTTCCAAATCACAAAAAAATTAATTGACCTCTCATAAACACATTTATGATAAGCTTTAAAAACTTTTTCTTATGTCAACTCTATCTCGAAAACAACGGAAGTCGATTTTTGCGATGAATCTAAATTGATGTACCAGCTGAAAATATCTTTGTTTTATTTACATAAACTGAATTCTGTAGTGCACCTAAGACCAACGTTAGTACGTTAAAGGGTAAAAGGTAAAAATGTTCTGATAGATAATACTAGATAACACAACGTAGTATTCACAATATTTCGAAGTTAAAATTGTATTTTTCAGTATAAAGTTAATTAAATTAAAATGGTGACGCGGAAACAAAACCAATACTAATACCAAAGTGGACAAAAAAAAGTCTTGATGTTTTCAAGATGATTCCATCTGTAATGATGATTTTTGTAGGAGGAATTTAACTGAGATCTATATGGTCTTAACAATCGGTGGAATTAGATTTTCTCGCCTCACATAGCCGGGACTTGTAGAATTAATGGAAACGAACGGAAAGTAGTTGGTCAGCGTACTAGGAAGTAGTTAGACAAAGACATGCCCGAACGGGGAGACATATTCGCTAAGTCGCTATTGTAATTTAATTTTATTTTAAATCAATTTAATTTATATAAATATCACTTTTTTCGGGATCCACATTTTATTTAAATGAACAAGCTAGGATAAATTAAAAGTCCATAGCTTAGAGCTATGCTTACTAAAAGCTTTAAATGTTTATTCGTAAAAGTTATGTGCGACACACAAGCAATGAAAAACAACATTAATCATCGATCAGCGCATGTGTATTTGTGCAAGAAATCTCTACCCGTCTCCGTTATTCAATACCATTAAGAGTCTTAAGTGCTTAACAAGTGTAGACCCTCTTTTTAATAATAACTTACATAAAGTGCTTAAGCCAATAGGATTTGCTACCAATTGAATAGAAAATATTTCATGTGCTTAAGATAACCTTAAACAAAACACAACAGCCATAAGAAACACTTTCCGCCGACGAGTCCCGTGAAACGTGATTGACTTCAATTAATTTCCAAATTTTCATAATTAAAACATGGAGCCCAAAAAATAAAAACAGTCATCACCCTCACCCATCACAATGCACAGCTTTTTCCATTCTGTTGTGTTACAAATTTCCACACTTTTCCCCACTTTTACGCCACCGGACCAATGATAAAGGGTGTACACCATAACGGCCGTCGAAATTCGATACGTACATACTCGTATATAGTGATTGCATGCGGAATGTACAATGACAACGATGGTCATGAAGATCGCTTTAGCCCTGTAAACTAGGACAGCCATCAACATCAGTGTGCCTAGAATATCAAAGCTTGTGCTCGATACTAAAGAGTATATGTACGTATCAAAAGCAGTATCTACCAGTTGAGATACAAAACAAACGAATATGTGCTTGTATGTACACGAATATGTAATACAGGCTTTTGTCACGCCAAAATGCCAATTTCGAATTCAGTGTGAAATACCCCGTCTTGTCATATTGCGAATTAAAGACCGAGACAAACAGACAAACAACAAAGAAAGGAATGATAAGTCAAGGTGATCAGGTTTCCATACAATTGATGGTAATTATGATGGAGATCATCGTACGCTCATCGGGTAGTTAGACTGGTAACCTGACTATAGCTACCTACCCCTGCTCTATGTTTTTCTTCTTCTACTTTAATGTATACATGGCAACTACCATAAACAAAATGTTTATAAACTTGGGCGGTATGTTTGCTGAATTGAGACTTTGTTGGAGACGTTGCGAAACATGTTGCTAAGCATGATACAATTTCAACATCTTGACTTCTGCGTTTTGTTTTGGTGTAGGCTCCACTTCAGCTTTCATGCGGAATCATGTGAACATCTGAATACGTGTGGAAAGTGATCTTGAACTTAGAGTTGATTACTTTTTTTTTCTTTATGATCACCGGTTGCGGTGTTTGTAGCTAATATTTTTTAATAAGCGAATGAATATTTATATTGATGGAAAATTTTTCAGCCAGTGTGAAAGACTTCCTTGCGTATCATTTGTAATCAGGCAGTATATCTAATTATACACGAATTATACTCCATTAACGGTAAACAATTATGCAATTTATTTATTCATACACGTTGAAGGTCAATATGGGTCGAGTGCTTTTGGTACTTAGCTTCAAGCACTGAACATTTTTTATAACATTTACATTGACTTGACTCCAACCAATCGCACTTCACGGCCGTTTATGCATTTATATGTACCTATATACACCTGTATATATGTACGTGTGTACATACGTATGTAGAAACGCATAGTAGGTGTCAACACGGAAGGTGTGCTCGTGGCGGTTCCGAATTTTGTTGACATTGGCAAGATCTGTTGTTAGTAGTACAGCAGAATCTCGAAAAGATGAACAGATATGAAACAGGCCCTCTTCATCTTTTCAAATTGTTAATTTTCCCAAGCATCGAAATTAAAGAACAACGTACATAAAAACAATAGATATATCAAAATAACAATCATCTCTTCTTTAAAAAACTAAATATAAAAAAATAAAAAATAAATCCTAAGAGGCAAAACATTAACTTATTTAGACTTTTCATTTAAAAAACTGTTTCATACTAGGGGCGTTCAATATATTCTCGGTATCGGGGTGAAGCTGTGGTTGTATATATAAATTGACTTATTTATCAAGTAATACTATTATTTTAGTGCGTTCATGTAAAATTTCATATAAATGTGATTATTAATTCGCGTTTTATCTCTAGTTAAACAGAATCATAATGGCAACTGAGACGATGATGGTGAAAATTGTTCTTCGCAATCCAACACCCACCCTATAGTACAGACCTTGCCCCTAGTGATTATTTCCTGTTTCCGGATTTGAAAAAATGTCTTCGTGAAAAAAGATTTTCGGATGATGAAGAACTCAAGTCGGCAATAAATGGGTATTTTGCAGAGAAAGAGGAAATTTATTTTTTGAGGGTTTAGGGGAGATTATTAAAAACAATTTAAATTGAATTCGCATTTTCCTTCACATCGATACCGAGAATATATTGAACGCCCCTCGTACATCTTTCCAAATTGTTCATGCTTTCTGATTCTACTGTATTTCATATAATAGATTCTCCAAGGCATCATCTCCGAATCATCATAAATATACATATATTGTGCATAAACGTGACCATAAGTTAACTTTCTCGGAAAAAAAAGCGCTCACATCATGCTAAAATTAAAACGAACAACCACTTTGCTTTCGACGAATTATGCTTACAGCACACTATTGCCAATTTGAACGTTCGGGACAAACAGAGCCATCTAACGACCTATGCTTTTCGCCTTTGAGCATCTTTCAAACAAAAACACTGCTGTGAAAATCGTTTTTTACCCTTAACATTTTTGTAATAGATTCTTAAGAGAAATTCGAAAATAGCTTTAATCCGTTGAACTTGTTTCATCTATAGTTTGGATGATTAACTTTATTTTCCAAACGTCCATTCATCGTAATACCACGAGATAGTTAATATTCGCCAAATATATTCACTATATACGCTAACTCTTTCATTTAACTCTCCATTCGTTATATCAGTTCTTTCATACACGTATTTATTGAAGAGCGTATAAAAGAATACAGTATACTATTTAAAAAAAAACACACACATTTCGTTAAATTTAAATGTTTGTACAAAAATACACCTACAGACATCATTGACAATCAAAAAGAACAATTCGAATCTGTCGATTGTTTTGAATCATCGTCACCTTATTGAGTATGAACATGGACTTAAGCAAAAGTGACTTAGGTGCCGTGAAACTGTAAATTGATATGTCCGGAATAAAACCTATACCTTCAACGTAGAAATCGACTCGCTTACTTATCATTCTGTATAATAAATGATTGACCCTGATGATACAGCTCCAAAAAGGCACCAGGCGCAATTGAACTAAGAACGTAACTGTAATTTTGGTAAAAAGAGTTTTTTTTTTAATATTAAACAAATTCGAATGCTATCTGCTTGCTTTTCAAAGCGATCTAGCACCTCCGTCAATTGTGCTATTTCATTCCGAAAAAATCGATTCGTCCTTAGTGGTTTTACTTTTGAATGCGACTTATTCGACATTTATATTACGAAATTATTCAAATCAACTTATAAACTTCCTCTACCACCATTTGTACTTTTCCTTTGAAACAGTTAACTTTTTTTTGTGTTCTATCCGTTTAAGAATTATACATTACTATTCTAAATGAGTCAGCATTTATATCCGACTATACTTAATATTCTTTTCTCATTCAATACGTGATGGTAATAGAAGTTTGTCTGCCATCAAATCGTACGTCAGAATCACAAACGTATGTATTTCATTCCTTAACATATTCACATATGCACATACGTACATGTCTACACAGAAACAATTGCGATTTCCTTTTCAAATGAATGCAAACTTCGACAGTTAAATTTGAAACGAATCCACAATTTGAACATTACAAACAGTATTCGTTTAAAATGTACATACAAACATTCAGTTTAAATGCCTAGTAAATAAATAACCTTGAATAATTTTGCATTGGGAATATACTAACAATAAAGAGAGAACAAAATTATTGTCTGCGGCTGATTGTTACGTAATTATATACATTGGAACTTCTGCCTTCTAACAACCCCAACCGAAATTTATTGTCTTCGAATAGTTTAACCTTTGATTCGTGGTTTGCATACACGAGTCTCTCAAATCAATTTCTCATTATATAATATAACATATAACATTCAAGTTTTTTTATTTTCAGGTAACGCTCATTGACCTCCGACGCACTTAAATGAGCAATGAACCACACTTATGACTTTATTTGGCTCCTGGCGCTTTTTCTACTTGCTAGTGACCTCTGTTTTGGTGGCAGTCACGAGTCACAGTTAAGAATCGGTAAAGCTATCAACATATTTGTACGATATGGTTACTTGAGTATATCAGTGAAGGTCATATCATTCAATGACACAGAACGATGGCTTTTTAAAGAGCCTACTAAATCAATTTATAAGGTAATAGATGCAGCATATATATATTTTACCAATGACCAATAACACACGCTATTTTTTATCATAGAACTTAAACGCGCTAACCGAAACAAAGGAAGAAAATGTCCCAGGAATATTCCATGGGGATTTTCATATGGAATTTTGTGACAACCGCCGTCAACTGTATCAGGCATACTTCAGAGATTTCACAATTGAACGACTAGACAAACCCTGGGAAGCTTTCACTGGTGGATGGCATCCGGAAGCGGCAGCTAAAAAGTTGGGAATAAACGCGTCATTTGTTCGTGGGGATTATTCATATGTTCTAGTCAGAGTTGTACGATTTCGGGAAACTGGTAAACTAAAGACAACCATTCCAACAAACCAGTCCCTTGAGGTAGACATTGCCGAAAGAATAGAAACATTAAAAGCTGGTAATCTTACATCCGCTGTAAAATTCATGGAAGCATTCGGGACCCACTATATCAATTCCTATACTACGGGTAATTCACTATACCAGGTAAGTTATTAAACAGATCATACAGTTCAACTGTTCATAGCATGCCACGAATGGAATGAGGACGCGTACTTACATTTTTCAGGTTTTTGTGTACAACCGAAAAAATTACCAAGTAATAAAGGATCGTCTTAAAACCAAAGGAATAGGAGGGCTTTCGAAGCAGGACTTGTATAACTATTTTGCACCTTGGTATGCTGAGCATTTGGGGCAAATACGATCAGCAAGTGGGAACTCTACAATTGAACGATGGGCTAGACGAAAACTGCAATACGAATATTATATTGTTAAGTACGTTACACTGTTAAGACTGCATGGAAATGGCACCTTGTTACGATCACTCGACACATTACTCGGTAACGAAGCCATACTTCAACTTGATCTGAAATCGCTTCAAGTAATTTTCTCGGATATGGACAAGCAGAAATGGTTCAAGGAGGTCCTAGACAATTATCTGAAGCTTTGGGAAGTAAATATGGGCCAAAGCTCACGATAGCTATATACGTATCAATTATATATTCACTACTAAAGTGTCACAATTCCAAAGTTCCTAAGGAATTATACAATATTGTAGATAGATGCATAAAACTAGACGATTAAATGTAAGTACTTTTAGAAAACCTGTGATAGTGTAACTAAATTTAAGTGGTCATTCATATGGACACTAGTAGTAGTGTTTCAAATGGCCTTAAATTAGATTAGGATGCTTACAAATAAACAAATAAAATTACATTTCTTTGTATTTACGTTACGTTTAACAATTGTATTGTACATATAATATATTGTGAACATGAAATAAATCAATTATTACTGGAATATGTTTTCAGAAATATATCTTTTATAATCTTAATCACTTGCGGATGTACAATAGCATTCAAAAGACTTTCTTGAAGATAATCATGTTTTTGGTCGGACGCCGTTTCTGCATAGCGCTCAGTGTTGGTCTGCATTTTTTTATCAAATGCACTGGGCTCAAGCTTTTTTAAAACAGTTACATCATAAGAAATTTTCGATATAAGTTGCATAACATCTGATTCACTCAGGTATAGGTAAGAATGTTTTTCGATCTCATCATTCTTCTGGACATTTTTCATTTCCACAAGATATTTAAGAATCTTAAACAGATCTTTACTCGACGTAATTAGTTCTAGCTGAAATAAATTAACAAAAAGATGGTCTGCATTAGATGGAATATTTATAAAATAATCATGTCTTAAAACTACACTCCATTGTAATAAAAGATGATTTTTTTAAGTGTGTTACTTAAAATACTCTACATTCCTGAAACGCTCATCAACGAGTGAAACCTCGGCGAATAGTAACGGAACGGAAAGTTGAAGAAAAGACAATAGTTTTGGATGTATCCAAAGTGAGAATTTTCCATACATGTAAAGCAAAAAATTTAACCGAAAGGTGGCCACCGTAGCGTAGTGGGTAAGTGCGTCAACTCCTACGCTCGAAGTCTGGTTTCGATTCCAGAAAAAACACCTTTGATATTTTCACGGCTTCAGCTCTTTCGAGTCACTGACAATGCTCAAAGAATATTAACTGTCTAGAAAAGGCTTCTCAAAATCGAAGTTCGGAGTCGGCATTAAACTGTAGGTTCCCTCCACTCGTGAGAGAACAATAGCACGCACAACACGAGTGGTTGCTGAGAAGCTGGACCCAGGTCCACCTCGGACTGTAGCGCCGCCATTATTATTATTATATTATTATTTAAACATATTTTACCTGATTCGGATTTAAAATATGCTGCTTTTCCTCTAAGGACTCTCCCAAGATACTCTTCTCAACAATGTACTTGACAATACATTCTTCAATTTGTGCGTCCAAGTCATCTTTCTAAAATATATTTTTTTTATATTTAGTATTTTTTTTTTATTTTACAATTCAAAGAGACGTGTACCAGAGGTATCCACGCGTTTACACTTAAAGATGTTTCTATGTTTTCAACGTAGTGCCACCATTTTCTAGGGACAATTAGAACATCGTCTTTATTTAAAATGCATTCATATCCGTTTGTCCTGACGTCTGCAAACATACATTTTAAAATACAATTTTATTTATCATTTCATTTTTGGTACCTCTGAGAGAATCAATGGTTTTGGGTGAATAAAAATTCTCTACACAATAGACACTACTTTCTTCATACGGTATCCTTGTAGGAGTAAGCTGCGTTTCTGGTGGAAATAGAAGCCACTTTTTTCTAAATACCTTCATTTAATGTCCCTTTCTAAATTGACTGCCCATTCTTACCTCCCATAAATTTGGACAACAATGTTGATACCGTATGTATCATAGTGACATGGAGTATTTGCCCCTTTTGACCCCAACCAAAAGGATACATCCTTTGCTGCATTTGGAAATCCAAAACAACTAAAGTCGATATCATTTCTGCAAACAGGAGGTATTTCATCTATTCGCCCATAATTAAATGCTGTCCACATTTGATCATTTGCAGAATGAATTTCAAGGAAATCAGTTAGGCTTAGTGGGATATTACTGCGATAACGTTCCCATTGAGGATTATCGCTGAATTTCATGGGTAGTTGTACAAATTCAACAAGTTTTCCATTCGTTAAGGCTGCATCAAAGCTTTTGCACCACTCTTCAATGGAGCAATCAAAACATTTCCAATTCAGATGAAAGTTCCGCAAAACTATCGGTTTTCTTGTATTCAACATAATTTCACGCAACATTGATTCCTCAGTTTGTTCCATACTTGATCTTTAAACCTTGATGATCTAACTCTGCTACCAATGAAGTAAGTTGTTTAAAAGTGTTTAAAAGTATACGAAACTATGCCCAATACACCCTCGATTAAATTGGTTTTGGATAAGTTGACAGGAAAATTCAAACTTCATGTTCTAAATGATTTCTGGTTGACATGTTTGACATTTTATAATGTCACTGTGTTCGTAAGAGAGAAGGGCGAGTTCGTAATCGCAACATTAGCGCAGTACTGCAACGTCAAGCGTTCTAAATTGCAAACATTTGGCACAGAAATTCAATTAAACTTTGGTTGATTGATTAGTTGATTTCTGATTTGGCAATGATGCTTTGCATCACGTTCTAAAATGCAACATGAAAGCAACTGCGCAAACAAAAGCAACCAGCGCATCATAGATTATTGTGATGCGATGAATTTTTTTTTTCCGACTCAATTGTCTCTTTTTCTTGTTAAAAATATATTGAAGTATGCTTGCATTGTAATTACCAAAATCGTCCTCAATTTGACATTTGACATTTTTATAAAAAAAAGGAAACAATTGAAACACAAAATAATAAACCGATCCGAAATGCCAACAAAATAAAAGCATCGTGATGCATCGCAACATCAAAGAATCGTTGCGTCGCATCACATAGGCAGTGATGCTTACGTGATGCGCATTCAGTAAACGACCTACGTAATTCGTTTTATGTTACATTTCAAACTAAATTTAGCTTTTTGAGTTAACTTGGTTGTTGTATTAGATATGCCAACTGATTTTATTGAAATAGATTAACAGGAAAATAACTATTGTTTGTACTACGTATTAGGAAATTATATGTACTACGTTATAATAAAATTGGAATTAACTAAACTGCACAGTACTTTGCTGGATGAAATACGGAACGCGACAACCAACGAATGCGTTGTATTTTGTAGGTATTTTGACAGTCCGTAGCTTGCAATGTCTGATATTGCTTTCTGGTGAATGTGGCGTCGTTTGTGCTCCACAAACAGGAAACCTTACTTTTGTTGATCGAAGTCGCTGCATGAGGACGCCACAGTACTTTTAGCAGGAGTCGTTGTGCGAGGTTGCCACACATTCTATTATCAGAAATATTCAACTGATACCCTCTTTGGCACTGAAATTCTGTTGACAGCTTGTTGTTTTTACACTAGCTGTGAATACATAGGGGCTCTTTTGAACAGCTGACAGCCATACACATTCAAACAAATGTACAACTCTTATTTAAAAAATCTTTCGTTATTTGAACGTAATTTTAAATTTATATTTTCAACACGAACACGTGTTTCACTATAGGCAAGGGTATTTTCCACTGGATAGGTCTCTTTCTCATTTTACTGATTTCTGACTGCAACGTGACAGCAGAAATCATATATACTATTGATTTCTGCGTGACAGTGATGCTTTGCATCGCGTTCTAAAATGTAACATGAAAGCAACAGCTGTGCAAACAAAAGCAACCAGCGCATCATAGATTATTGTGATGCGATGAAATCAACAATTTATTTGTCTCTTTTTCATGTTTAAAATATATTTAAGTATGCTGGCATTGTAATTGCCAAGCAAATTAAAGCATCGTGATGCATCGCAACATAAGAAGAATCGAACGAAAGGTGGATCAAGCTGGAAACCTATGTCCTATCCAGAAGCTTATGGCCCATTTACAACCAAAAGAGAACAAAAGACCTGCTCAATCATATCGAGGATTATAGCGGTCTGTACTGGACACTGGGCTATTGGCAGGCATGCCGTTTAACTCGCACTGCCGCAGCTGCCTGGAGGCAATCGAGCCAAAAATCCTCAAGCACTTCCTAGGCAAATGTCCGGTTCTGGCTAGAGCCAGACAACGCACTCTGGGCAAAGCCTTCTTTAGCAACACTAAAAACCTCTCGGAGGCAAACATTTACAGTCTGCTTGCCTCCATAAACTCCAAAAAGTGTATTTAACAATCCGAGGCAAATCTGAGAGAACACACTCCTTTCCTTTTTGTTTGCATTTTTAAAGCACAATTCTCCCATATCTTTATTTGAATAACTGCGGTTGCTTGTCCTTTCATAGTTAGCTAATTGTGTCCAGAGTTGTAGCAACGGATTATACAACTAGTTTCAACGGGACTCTACTGTAGCCCTTTAAACAACCAAATACATTTCGGTTATAAAATTACGTTTTCTTTCTATTTCCTAAATTCTTCATTGAGCCTTACCGTACTAATAAATAAGAACGCGAGTCGCTCCGTTGCCAACTTTTGTCAACAAGAGTGAGCTCTAAATACTTACTTTGTACCACATTTTGTACTAACAAAATGCGAATAGTCAAAATAACTTTTAGACAGTTTAGTTTTCAGATGGAGTTTAGATTAATTTTAACGAGGGAAGTCTTCAGACTGCACAATTACCAAGATCTAGAGGTTAAGCATTTGCGTGGTTCTAAAAAATTAATTTCACTTTTTCATTCTGCCGTTTCAGCGCGACGGATGATAATCTTACCCAAGTTTGTTAATAGCAGTGTACCCGCACATCAATAAACCACATTTGCAAGCTTTTCTCTTTGACTCGCCTCTGCAAAGGTAAGGAATTAAGAGTAAAACAAATTCATATTTTGAAATTAAACATTCTAGATTTATTTCTTTTTTTATATTTATATTTGTGTATTAATAGGAACATAACTACTTCATTCAAATTTAGTTGTGACAATCCTTTTCACAATTTCCTATTTATTTCCTACAAATTGACAACCAAATTGTTCGCAGATAGAAGATATTGCTCAGCTAAAGTAAGAATAATCGACCGGTTCATGGAATGGTAAAAGTAGCTTTCGTTTAAAATCTTACTTCAATGATAAGGACCACCATACTGATGAAATTTACGCTAAGAGAACTTCGATGTCATGATTTCCAAAATCGCTATAATTGTTGAACTCTGTCGGTTCACGTAATTAAGTAATTCACATAATCCCCCGCCGCCGTCAAATAACTACTAAATCCCTCGCCGCCGTCAAAATTAAATTCCTCCTCGCCGTCAACGCCAAATTCATAAGTCCCTCGCTGCCGTCAATTTAAAACCAATCCCACGCCGCAGTCACCACCGCTCACACCGCTCTTCAAAAAATCCCACGCCGCCGTCAAAGCACCCGTCTTGTCTTTACCGCCGCATTCCCACGCTGCCGTCAATTGTCCCACGCCGCAGTCATTGCAATTGATTCCCTCGCCGCCGTCAAAATCCCACGCCGCCGTCAATCCCACGCCGCAGTAAAAACTATGGATCCCACGCTGCTGTCAATACAAAAATCCCACGCTGACTCTCCAACTTTGTCATAAATATGCAAGTTCCAACGATAATCTGCATTTTTACGCCCAATGGTGCACCAACCAATAGTAAGACTAATTTCTAAGGCACCACATCACGTTTTAAGATCATCGTGCTGCCTCGACATCCGTTACTTGACATGTGAGTTCGGATCCATCTCAAGACACCATTTCTGACGCGCTATATAATCGGGTTCAGTACGAGAAATATGTGCTTAAACCGTCTCCCACAAGAATGAACCACAGCAAATGTAGGACCATCATGTGCACCATGTTGAATTTGCAGTATAGACTAAAAACAGTTTTGCGTTATGAATGTTACAATTCAAATTACCGCTGTTGTCCTGGATGTTCCCGTTTTGCTCCGAAGAATAAATTAGAAGTACATCATCACTAGGCAAAATGAGTGGGAACAGCTGCTTGACGCTTATTAGACGTTTAAGTGTTACGATTTCCCGTCGTTGAATATTTCGAAGGAATTTTCAAACTTCAAGATAAATGATTTCAAAGTACATACTGAACTGCATGCGGGGTATAAGGCGTCAGAAACTCAATCCTAGTATCTTGTGATGTGTATTGATTGAACAGCAAGATGGTCAAAACGCATAGGTGTGTGTGTGAAACCAGCCGGATCAGTTGACTGAAAAGACGAAGGTTGTGTCCCAAATTCTTCAAAGATATTACCAGCAGCCATAGTCATATGGTAAGATATGTCAGTGATATCAGCAGCCAAAACAAGATAATTATACGAAGGTTGCAGTTCATCTAGCCTTGTTGAAAGTGTTAATGTATATCTATACTATGATGAGCACACACAACAGCCTATGGAGAATCGGTGCAATTTTCCGCCCGATTTTAGAAACTGCAATATATGAAGAAGGTCCACAAAAAAAGAAGACAATTACAAATTACCCAGATGATAGGTTTGGGGGGAACTGTTTGCAATTGCAATTGTTTCAAAGAGGTTGTTTCTGATGTCATCTGTGCAAGATCTTTAGTTTCCAAGGTAAATCATTTCTGTCTGCGATTAAATGCGTCGGCAACAAACTTCACTGCATGAATCGGTGTATCATTCTTCGCCCGATTATATGAATTTTAACTGCAATATATGAAGTTTCTCCAGAATAAACAATTACAAATTACCACAGGTGGCTGATGACGTCGACTGATTCTAATTGTGGCTTTTCAATGCGTTTGTTGAAATTGAACTCGGTGTAGTAGGTGAACAGGAAACGAAACGATACTTATGGATTTGGGGTTGCCCCACGATTATGTACGGAGGGATTTTAAGACATCCTTTGAAATGATTCGCCTTTTAGAATTTATGAGCTCAAGTCGTCCTTTCGAACTGAAAAATACTGGTCAGTCGTTAATATATACGTAGTTACCGCATATTGACTCGGCTTTTATTTTTGAAGCACTTCCATGTGACAGGAATCAATCCCACAATTAGTTTGGACGGTCATCGAATGTTTGGTGTTTGCAATTGGTTGAATAGTCTTCTAACAAAAGTGCTGTTGTTGCAAATTTAGAAGACACGAAGAACCTCCAAGGAAAATATTCTTCAAAAGATAAACCAGCTTAATCGTTGGCCATTGAAAGTTGAGACTCTTCTTCAGCTTGACCAGGTTAAGGTGTTAATCCCATAAGTAACGCATAAACGGATGATTCATTTCAGACTCCTTCCCTCCCCATGCCTGGCTTCTGGTGTTGATTGATGTCACCCACAGAATAAATGAGGTCTTGAAGAAACAAGGACAGCACACCACCATAACCCCTATGCGAAACCTCAGACCTCTAACCAGGGACATCTCTATCATCTAAATTCTTGATCAATGTGTATCCTCCCTCCTATTTCTGTAAATATCGTTTCTAATTCTACTCCTTGCTCATTAGAGGAACATACATAGTCGTACATATTAAAATATGCTACACATTCATTTTTACATATACAAGGTCTCATTCGACTCTCACCAGTGTCCAGTGTCCATTTACAAGTATTAATATATATAACAATCAATTTAAAAAAAGCTAATGAATCTAATTAAGTTAATTCAAATTAAAAAAAAGCAGGCACCTTTCAACATACAGCGAAATAAAAAAGGTTAAAGCTTCATAAACACAAATATCAAAATGTGAAAATGTCGTTTGTTAAAAATTATTACAGACTCAGTATAGAAAAGTTTAGATGCTTTTATAATTTTGCCACCAATTTAAGTTCACATTCTTGTGAAGCCATGTTATTTCACAAAAATAAATCATTATACATTCTGTTGGGGGAATTTTGTTTCTTGAAAGGAAATTATTGAATCATTTTAAAAGTTTAACAGCATTCACTAATTTTACATTTTACACTTCAAATCGCTTTTGTTTTCATTCAAATGTTTCTATTGATTATTGAAAGATAGATACAATTAATGCGCGTGGACACTAAATAAAATAACATTTTACATTATGTATAATATTCATAACGTTCCGCAAGGAAAGATACTATCAATTCTCTGCTACATACAAATTAACTGGACTAAAAATAACGAGAGGTTAAACATAAAATGTTACACCACTTACAGTAGACGTGATGGAAAAACTAAGTCACAAGGAACACAGGCCGGAGATTATATGGTTTGTAGTTTTGATTCCCTTTTATATTATCTGCAGCAACGTGGTTCAAATTGTGTCACTTAACCAGAAAAGTATTATATTTACTGCAAATAGAAATTTTGCCATGCAGAATAAAATCGAAAAGACCACTTATCTTGGAGCGTCACATTGGGTGAATATCTTTATGCCGATGTTATTCATGGAGCTCACTATAAAATAAAATTAGTTGCAAACATATGCCATAGACTTACAACAAACACGAATGCAAAAGTAAATTGTGTGCGAGCTAATTTCAAAAAGAGATGCAAAGATGCAGTCTTAGTTGTCTGTCAAGTATCCTGCAAAATAAAAGTCTAAGTTTTGTTTCCGAGAAAAATATAGTATTGTATAATTTAAGATGACCGAGAGTTATATCCGTTTATACGTTTTCCTCGCTTCGTTCATTTTGTGCACGTTTATCTTCTAGAAGTATAATTAAATCGAAAGGAAAGGGGAAGTTAGAACATAAGACCTGGTCTTCGCTATCCGCGTTGTGTGGCCACCTACGAAATACATTTAAGGCTTTCGTCGATAAGTACACTTATAACATTACAAGTTTTCATTTTTCGAATTATTTGTAATGTTAATATTGTACATCCTTAATGGTTGGTTCCCTTTCACAGCTAAAAGGCAAAAAGACAGTCCTACAAGGAAAAAATCGAATGGAAAAAAGACGAGAAAGAAAATACAAATTGATTCTATATAATAATTGATACCGGACTATTAGTGATCCGAAGAGTTTACAAACCAAGCGGACACAAAAAAGCGGTCGCACTAGGCACAAAATCAGGACTTCACGACACATCCAAAATGAAAAAAAAAATAAACTGTTAAATTTGAGGACAGAACCAACAGTGGTACAGAAGAACTTCACTAAGTTTGGGTCATCTCTGGTAGCTATAAAAGCGAAAATTTAAATAAAATTATGACAACACCAAGAGGTGATGTATTCGAAAAAGAATAAAATCCAAAAGCAAAAATATCACACCATTACATGACTTTGAAGAAGTATGCAAAAATGTCCAGAGAACATCAGTATAACTTATCTACATTCGAAAAGATGTCGAACTATTGTCTCCAAGCTCTCAGGATAAACGGATAAACTATAAAAGCGAAAAGTTTAAATTTATGACAACACCTAGTGTTGTATTCGAAAAAGGACAAAAGCAAATTTCTTATTTCATTACATATGTACGTGGTGAATGCATGTGTCGATTTGTAAGGACCTTCTTTTTTTTTATACCAGATGGCTACTATCTTCTTTCATTGTTGGTGGACAGTGTGCCTAAAATGTAACAATTAGATGCAAAACATATTTCCATCTTACAAACGAATGACTGGGTAATTTTCCTTTGGCGTGCGCTGTTATTAACCAAAATGATGACATGGACCACGATCGTCGACACACGTTGGATATATACGTAGGTGGTATATCGCTCTACAGGAAAGGTTGTGATTTATCTTAATACCTAATATATTTTACAATATAAGACTCTCTTGAAGTTTCACATCACCACAAAATCTTTATAAAATACATGTCAGATTCATAATAAAATGACCAATCTTCAACATCAACCTTCAGATGTAACCGCAAACGCGACCCCCATTAAGCACACTTTGCATACCACTCGACAGAATCATCCAAAATAAACGTGTTGGTTCGTGTGATCTGAAAATTTTTGAATCTGGCTAATTTTAGAGATACTAAGCTCTTGTATAAATAAACAAAATTAAACTTCTTCCTATGAGATCCAGAACCCCGGAATAAACATTCATTTCTGAATACAACTTTACTTCGAACCGAGCGCAGTGGAGTCCCTTGTGCGCATGTTGACCGCACCCATTATCACTTGCACAGGCACACAAGACTAGTAGTGTAGACGAGTTGGATATGCCATGGATGATACACGTATGTCCCACTCATTTTTCACTTTTAGCCTCCATTGTCATATGCACAAATACGTCTTGCGCTCCAATACATTGCACGCTGCACTGGGATAGGGGAGAACACAAAGTTTTACACCGACAAGAATTGTTGAGAACTTTTAATGGTTGAATATGTGGACGTAGTGGTTTTTTTTTCGTATGTTTTTAATTTCATTGGAGTTATTGCGCTGCAAAATAAAATTCCGATTTTAGGAAACAAATTCAGTTTTAGATCAATAAAAAAAAATGTTTGAATTCTTTTCCAAATAATATCAAGTTTATATTTATACACGTTTTTTAATTAAAAAAAATTCACAAAATATCGATTCAATATGAATCAAATACTAAAATTCTAAACTCACATTGGGGCAATCATCCAATGTGATAAAAACTTAGCAAATTGAGAAGAGCTTTCTAATACATAGAAGCTTTTAGAAAGCTATTTTCAATTAATCACAGTTATTATACAGTTACAAACCAATCATTGAAATCACTAACTTTTTCTTTGAGGATTGCCACGACGACACTTGCCAAGCCATCAAGCCCGGTCCGGTCGAGAAAGCAGTTGTCTCATTCTCTTCATCTTCACACAATTGGTTACTGTAAATGGAAAACCATCATAGTACAAACGAAATCACAAAATTTTACATTAAAAATAAATTAGTCTGCTCTGCCTAACACGCTATTATATACATATCAAAATTCTTCTAAACAGTAACATTCTTCATCAGAAAAATGCATTTTTCCTTAGCTAGCAGCAGCTACTTGACGTTGACTACTCATATTCCGCATGAATTCGTCTAAGCTGCTTATTTCATGTTTCCACAGTTCCGAGATTTCACTGCGTCTTCTTTCTTCTGCCTCTTTATTTCTCGACGAGTCCGCACTTGCGCTAGTCGCGCACCGAGACCAACAGCTACTACCATCTTTGTTTTGCTTTATTAATTTAGATTGCAACTCGGACCAACGATTAAATCGTTCCTGTTGCTTTTGACGAAGTTCTTTTTCTGCGCTTTGAAGAGCCGTTGACAAAATAGCACACACGCGAAGATTAACGCCTCCTTGACGTTGCCTTCGCTTCATTTGGATTTTTTTAATGCGAAAATCCTTAACCCAGTCGCTAAGAGTCTTTTGTTCTCTACCAAAATCTGTTTCACCAGGCATTTTATTTGGAATATATTTTAAACAATAATATGTATATATGTATATATATCTATCTGTCCAAAACGCGGAGGAAACTGGATCTTTTTTTTTTTTAATTGCTTTCTGTAGTGAAAAACACACCTGCTTTATATTTTATTGCATATCCTTCCTTTGGAATATGTTTTATTAAACATGCTAGTATACACAATACACACTTCTTTAACTACACTTCCTCCAAATCTTTAACAATAAAATTCTAAAGCAACTAACCAACCGCGCACTTATGAAGTGAATAACAAGACCACTACTTCCCGAATGTGATGTACAGCTCATCTCGCCATCTATTTATACTATTTCCCCCACCATTTTCATGTATTCCTCCGCCAGTTTACAAGAAGCAGAACCACGAAAAATCCTCGCATCCTTGCCTGCATTCATCTACTGAAATAGGGAACAATACATTTTATGTATAACGATACCTGCCAAAATCATTTCATATTGAGGGGAAGTCTAACTATACACATAACTCAATAAAAGGACTAATCCGTGTAGAATGCATACTTTTTCGGTGTGTGTTAAATGCCGGAATGGAAAATTCATGATGACTAATCTACATAAACCAAATAAAAATGTTTTTTGCATGATTGTACATACGTACATATGTATGTACATTTTGTTTCAATTCGATTTTGGTAAACAAAGAATGTTTGCTTTGTGATACATATGTTTGGTGATACATATGTATGTATGTATGTACTTCGTTGTTACGCATATGCATTACAATTTGTTTCCTTTCTGGAAAAGAGTTCTGAGTAATAATATTTAATTTCATTACATAATGTAAATAGTCGAAGCGAACCTCAAACAATTTGGTTAATGAACATGGGGACCGGCTTGCAAAAGATCGTGTTAGCTGTATAGGCCCTATCATTAAGCCCAGAGTGAGCATTAGTAAATAAGTACATAATATAGAAATTGTGGACTCTTCAGGCCCAAGCATTCCGATATAAAAATGTACTTCTTAAAGGTGAATATTTGATTTTGAGCCTTCTTGAAGCAAAAAGAACAAACAGTAAGATGTTGAAAAAATTTAGTACTATGTACTATATACATATGTAATTTTAAAGGTTGAAATCAAGGATGGTTCATTACATAGATACATACATAAGTGCGCACAAAAATGTCCATAAGCAAAACTCTATCCGAAACCAAACAAGCATTCATGTCATAATATTTCATTTAAGAACACATTGCCAAATACTTAACTACATATCTGCTTAGTACTTAGTGAAATTGTTATATCTATATATGTACACAGAGGTCAGGTGTGTTACTGCATTATAATAATTATAATTAAATCTCTGATCTGGTTATCTTTTATTTATCCCTTATAGAACACAGCATATAGGTTTTCTAAACATATGTAAATACATAAATACATTCGTCAGATAGAGAAAGCAATATACGTAAATATACATTTCTTTCTTTACTCTGGCATGATTTCTGTTTAGATATTCACACCTCAATTTCTAGAGATAGTTTAGTGAATGGTAGAAATACACAAGCTTTCTGCACATAATATAATTTACATAATATAACTTGAATATTATTTTGTAGTTGGTCTGGACTATACTACCTACAAATGTAAAGCGCTTCAAATAACTGTGGGGTATTAATTCCCGTCATCTGTATGAAGAAAATAGTCTTAAAGAGAAAACATTTTCCATAGATTATGCTATACATTAGAATAAATATATATATTCAAACATATGTGTATGTCAATCTTGCTGAATATCTACATATGTACATGTACAGATCGTGACGACGCCACAATGTCGCTTTGTGAGAGACGTTGTGTCAATCATGTTCGGGGTATTTTCGCACAAAATATTAATTACTAAACAAGAGATTCTGTTATATATGTATATATAATATGCATGACATTGATTCCTGAAATACAGTTAAGTTGCTGACAAATTTATGCATCTGTTCTTTTCTAATCGTGTGGAAGAGTGAGATGGAAACACGAAAATTGTCTGTATCAGTGCTGCTAGTATGCTCTAGTGGAATTTCCCACACTGGAGAAGAAAAATTGACATATTGTTCAAAATTTACTACTTCCTTCTCCGCAGCTCGCTTATGTATTATCCATTGGACCATTATTGAGACTTCAGTCACCCCTTGAACTAAGGGCCTTCCATCTATAGACTCATTAAAGAACATAAACAAAGGGGAGGATATTTCTTCAGAATGAATTTACCTTTTTTCATATGAAAACACCTTTTTACCAAATTTGTGAAATGGGTTTTGGAATTTCCCACATAAAGGTAAATTTATCAGGATCTGGCAGCATTGACCTGTATTACTTTCATGTCAAAAGCAAAAGGCAATGGACATAAGAGAATTGCAGATAATTGTCGCGACTAAACCAACACGTGTAGAATTCTTCTATGCATGTAAGTTCGTGGTTTGTATGAAAATATATAAAAACAATAAACATTCATAATTACATTATTTTTAACGGTATGTATGAAGTAGACTGAATATGTTTTGGATATATTTGGGGTTTATCCCAAAATAATTTTATTCCCGAAATCATCTACATTCCATTGATACATACATATGTATATGCATTCGTGTTAATATTCAAAGAAAATATGTATTACCAACATAAGTTATGTGTACATAGGTGCATATGTATAGAGGCACATAATAAGTAAGACGCATGTCAGAAATGAAGTTAAATATGCAGCTGACAACCTTGAAAAGATGGAATCGCATTTCTTCTATCTCTACTTAATTTATACGTATACAGTCACTGGCAAAATTATTTACACATTGCCATGTTTGCTTCTTGAATAAAATAACAAGTATACAAATTTGAAAAAAGTTGTGGACTCCTTTTAAGTTGAATTTCCCATTAACTCGAATTGTTCGGTTATTTTTATTTCGACATTCCCCTCATTTATCCATACAAAAAAACATCCTCGAACTCCCCCTAACTCGAACTAATTTTGATATTCCGTGGAAATGGACTTAGTGCCTGATTACATGAGCGGAAGAAGGCAGGATTGAGAGGGATACAATATACGACTTTCACAAGCCAGAGGGAGATGGGTTGGATGCGCCGAAAATCGGCCTTCTTCCACCGAAAATCCACTTTCAAAGGGGATTCTCGGGTGACGCAGGTATATTTTCATCCCTTTTCGTTTCGTTTTCAGTATGTTTTCCTCATTTTCTGGTGATCGCTGATCGAGAAACACCTCACGCATGCTACGTGGCATTTTCGAAAAATTGATCACAGGGACGATTTAAATGCAATTTTAATGTTTTTTTCACTGCATACATATAGTACTACATGCAAACGTTGCTGCTGCACCTAAACAAAAATTGTTTTTCTCCGTAATTCATTAAAAGTACGAATTTAAAAGAGAGCATTACTCAATTCCCGGTAGAACATTACTGTGTTTAGGTCAACAACAGTAGAGGGTCGTTACACTGGAAAGGAAAATGTGTCCCGACTAGGAAAAGCGTTACGAGGTGAAGCATACCAGTTAGTTAGCGATCGTCTCAAATACCCTTCGGACGCAGATGGAATTATGAATGCACTTCGCACCGTTCACGATTTACCGACAGGGTTGTTAGATCTACCTTCGCTGTTTTCTAGGAGTGATCCTAAGATACGTTCGTGGGCAGTAAAGCTGCTGAACAGGTACGTTGCCGATTGGAGATCGATCAACAGAGAGGAGGATTTGAGCAATGGATTTGTGTTAACTTGCCTCGTTGGAAAACTGGAAGCTGGTTTGTATTGTTTGTGTACTATGATTGGTCAAATAGGAAAGCAGTTATTCGTCGGGCCAATTTAGTAGATTTTGCAGAGTTCATTTCGAAAATAGTGATCAGGTCGCCTCCGGAACTTCTGAAACATACTGAGTCAACAAAGAAGTCAGCTAACCCGGCGTCACCATCAGGCCGTGTGTTGGCTCATCAGACAGCTTCTATTGCAAATTGTATCAAATGTGGAGCTCAACATACTTTGACAGAGTGTCCACAATTTAAGACTTTGTCAGCTGAGCAGAGACAATCATTTGCAAAAGAAAAGGTCATATGCTTGTCATAACTTGTCGCAGTGGAAGAATTTGTGGCATCGACGGCTGTACCCGAAATCACCATGCGTTGCTTCATCCATCCACTTCAAATCTAAATAGTACAGTTCCTTCTTTTGTACCACAAAAACACAACTCGCATGTAAGTACGAACTTGTCTATTTTGTTTAAAATTGTACTAATTCGTATTTACGGAAGCGAAAATAAGTTCTTGGATGATGGTTCATTGTTGTCTATGGTAGAAAAATATCTTTTCGACGAACTGGGTTTGAATAGTCATCCAGAAGAGCTAAAGCTGCAGTGGACGAAAGGAGTTATTCGCAGAGAAGATTCATTGCGTACTATTTTGTCAGTCTCTGGAGTGTGTAACCGTAATCGTCACCAGCTGAAAAATGTTTATACGGTAAAGAATTTGGAGCTTATAATGCAGTCTTTGTGAGCGGACAGAAGGCAAGGCCGAAAATGCTTATTGGACTGGATCATGCAAAGTTCTTGTGGGAAGGGAGCCAACGACACGGAAAATATGATGAACCATGTGCTGTTAAGACTCTTTTGGGCTGGGTCGTGTATGGACAATCTGCTCCAAGTTTGAAAATCGCTGTCATCAATCAGTTAGCAAAACCTTGTATCCATTTTCTGTTTCACGATGCAATTCGGTGTGAGGATGAGCTGCATGAATTGGTGAAGAGCGATTTTTACACAGAAGACTTCGGAGTTAAAGCTACCAATGGCATTTAGTAAGTCAGGAAGTACGTCGAGCTGTTTCGATTATGGAAAATACAATGAAACGTTCAGGCGATGGATTGCTGTGGAGTTCTGATCACGTTAAACTCCCAGATAGTTACCCTAAGGCACTTAACCGTCTCATTGGATTGGAGAAATCTCTAAGGAAGAAACCACATCTATTAGAATGGAAAAACAACCACATGCTGTCAAGATTATACCAGAATTGCATCCAAAGAAGAACTACAAAAACAGTGGCCAAGAGTGTGGTTAATGCAGACCTTTATTGTCGAGAACCCGAACAAGTTACCACCTAAGCTGAGGGATGTTGCTGATGTAGCAGCTAAGGTGAACGGAGTTTCACTCAATAGCTACCTTTTGAAAGGTCCAGACAATTTAGTTTCTCTTCATGCTGGGTTGTTTAAATTCCGAGAGCGTGCGTTAGCTGTTAACGCAGATGTGAGAGAGAAGTGTTCCATAGAATCAGAATTAAAGAAGAAGATCAGCAGTGCCAGAGAATTCTGTGGAGAGGCGGTGACAGTTCTTGGGAATCTGACGTATACATTATGGAGGTCATGATGTTCGGTCCTAGATGTTCACCAACTTGTTCTCAGTTCGTCAAAAATAATCATGCTGAGAACTTTCGCGAGGAATATTCTGAAGCAGTGGACGGACTAACAAAAAGAACATATGTAGACGACTATTTAAGCGGCCTCGAT
This sequence comes from Myathropa florea, assembly GCA_930367185.1. NCBI lineage: Eukaryota > Metazoa > Arthropoda > Insecta > Diptera > Syrphidae > Myathropa > Myathropa florea. Next base: position 132,096,502 of record OV884003.1, on the reverse strand, counting down.
TCAGTTGAGATAGCAGTATCAGTTACTGAAGATGCTATTCGAATTTGTAAATCGATGAATTTCGGTTTAGTTGGTGCTCAATCGGCCCCCCCGGCAGCTGACCTCCTCGTGGTGGGGGGCGGGCAACAGGTTTGTGGTGTGCATATTGTACGCCACAAGCCTGGCTAACGAAGCGCAACCCCCTCGGATGACCAGAAGAAGACGAACAGCCTCGGATACCGCCTACCCTGGTGTGCCAGGGCCCCTTTCGGAGCCAGGCCTGAATGGTGGCAGTATGCGAGCGTCTGGTGGCCGGCCTGTCCCGCTCGGCAGCCGGTCGGGCTCAGCCCAAAGCAGTTACGAGCAACCCGGCAGTGGCCTCGTGAGCCACTACGGGGGTGGAAGGGGGATCACGCCATGCACTAACCAGTGCGTGCGAGGGTTAAAAGGCAACGGACAACGGCATCGGCTTAGGATAGGCACATGGAACGTCTCATCGCTCACAGGAAAGGATCTCGAGCTGGTTGGAGAAGCTGCCAGATATCGGTTAGATATCGTAGGCATTTCTTCGACCAAGCAAAGAGGATCTAGAACTGTGGATCTTTCGGACGGGTGGAAACTCTTCCTGTCGGGAGTGGCACCTCAAATGTCTGCACAGGCGGGAGTGGGGATACTCACAAGTCCCAGGCTGGCAGACAGGGTATTGGAGTGGATACCGTTAGGAGGGAGAGTCGGGATCTTAAAGCTCAAGCTTGAAAGATCAACTTTGGCTCTAGTGCAGGTGTATGCACCGAATCTAGAGTCAGAGTATGCGGCTTTCCTGGATGAAGTTGATGCTGCCCTTGACAGGGTGGCTGAGATGGATTCCTTTATTCTGATGGGTGACTTCAATGCTCACGTGGGTGTGGATGTAACGACATGGGGGAGTGTGATTGGGAGGAACGGTGATCCTCATCAAAACATGAACGGAGAGAAGATGTTGGATTTTTGCTGTGCAAATGGCATGTCCATTATGAACACCTTCTTTCCACACAAAGACATCCATAAATACACATGGTACCGTCGGAGTCTTCAACAGAAATCGTTGATAGATTTCTTTGTGGTACCATCGTGTGTGAAACGGATTGTTTGTGACGTTCGTGTGTTGAGAGGGGCTGAACTGTCAACTGATCATCACCTGGTGTTGTGTACGCTGTATCTTTCTGATAAAGTAGCTCTTCTGCCAAGGCGGAAACCAAGAGTGGTTACACGCATACGGTGGGAGAAACTACAGAACAGTGAGGTGCAGCAACATTTTGCACGGCGCATATCCGAAGGGTTTGAGCAAATTCCAACTGTTCCATCGCATGTAAAGGACGAATGGCGACTGTTTTCAACAGCTGTCATTGCTTCTGCACGTGATGTTTGTGGGGTGAAGCGGCTTGGTGTGGCGGCTGGTGGTGAGAAAAGAACTGCGTGGTTTAAAACACCCGGAGTTCAAGAAGCCATCAGAGAGAAGAAGAAGACCTACAGAGACTGGATTCTCTTGGGGAACTCTGATTCTCGTGACCGGTACACTGAGGCGCGAAGAACTTGCAAATTGGCTGTGCGAGCAGCTAAAGAGCAGACCTGGAAGGAGTTCGGCGAGAAGTTGGAAAGCGACCATAGATCTGCGAAAAAGGTGTTCTGGCAAACCATTCGCCGGCTCAGAGGGAGGAAATACAACACCATCGAAGGAGTCAAATCCAAAGATGGCGTGTTGCTTTCCAATGAGGTGGACATCTTGCGCAGATGGAGCGAGCACTTTTCGGAGCTGCTCAATCCCGAACAGGGCACTGAGGGTGACAGACCTGTAGACTTGAGTAGGGCGAAGAATAGTCCAACGGTGGAGGAAGTCATTTTAGCGATTGAATCGCTAAAAGTTGGCAAATCCGCCGGTGTGGATGAAATCCGGCCAGAAATGCTTAAGGCTATGGGTAAAGAGGGAGTTTTATGGCTCTCTCGTGTCATTAAGGTGGCTTGGGAACGCGGTGAAACACCTGGTGATTGGCAGACTGGGGTGATTGTCCCTCTCTTCAAAAAGGGGGACAAAAAAGAGTGCTCCAATTACAGGGGCATATCTCTTTTAAGTCTCCCAGGTAAAGTCTACGCTAAGGTGTTGGAGGCGCGTTCTAGAGCTATGGTCGAATCCAGGATGGGGGATGAACAGTGCGGTTTTCGTCCCGGCAGAAGTACAACCGACCAGCTTTTCACTCTAAGAATGGTACTTGAGAAGGCTTGGGAGTACGCCAAACCGATCTACAGTTGTTTTGTAGATTTGGAAAAGGCATACGACCGAGTTCCTCGAGGTAAACTCTGGAGTGTTCTGCAGGAGTATGGGATTGATGGTTCTTTGTTGAGGGCCATTCAGTCTCTATACACAAACTGTAGTAGCTGTGTTCGGGTTAACGGTAGTAAATCAACACCTTTCACCGTGGGCGTTGGACTTCGCCAAGGGTGCGTTTTGTCACCTCTCCTTTTCATTATATATATGGACTGGATGTTACAGCGCAGTCGAGGCGAGGAATGTTTCGCATTGGGAGAGTTGAGGGTAAGTCATCTTCTTTTTGCAGATGACTTAGTCATCCTCACATCCTCCCAGATAGAACTCCAGCGCGCGCTAGATAGGTTTGTGGCCGTATGTGCTGATGCTGGGATGAGGGTTAACGTGGACAAATCCGAGGTTATGGTTATTTCCAGAACCCCTGTTCAATGCACTCTACATGTTAGTGGAGTCCCATTGAAACAGGTGGAGAAGTTCAAGTATCTCGGGGTCTTCTTCACGAGTGATGGGAGGAATAATGCTGAGCTTTCCTGTAGGATTGGTCAATCTGGGTCAATTTTGAAACAGCTTGGTCGATTTGTAATCAGGAAGGCCGAGCTTGGTGTCAAAGCCAAGTTAGCGGTTTTTAACGCAGTATTTGTTCCAACTCTCACCTATGGTCATGAAATTTGGGTAATGACCGAAAGAATAAGATCGCGAATACAAGCTGCCGAGATGAGATTTCTTCGTGCTGTTGTGGGAATTACTCGCCGGGATAGGGTGAGAAACACGACAGTGCGCGGGGAATTGAATGTTGGGCAGCTGCTTCTTCGAACGGAAAGGGCTGTACTTCGTTGGTTTGGTCACGTGGCACGAATGTCCTCATCATCACGACTTCCGAGGCGTGCCTTGAATGCGATTCCATCAGGTAGGCGACCGCTTGGCAGACCTAGGATGAGATGGTTGGACCAAGTCCAAACACTCGCCTGGTTGCGCTTGGGCATAGCTCCTGATGAGTTAGAGTCGATGGCGGAGGATCGAGTGGCCTGGAGATCTCTCGTGCATGCATTGCCCCCGCGACCCCTTTAGTGGAACATGCGGGTCATTGAAAATGAGATGAGATGAGATGAGATGGTGCTCAATCGAATAGTCGAGAATTACCGCAGAAAACTTCAGAGAACACTATTAATCAGAAGTTGGTAAGCATTGATTTGAATAGTAGTGAACCTTTTGTATGCATAGTTTGGGATTTGTTTTGGCAATCGACTTCTGACCAATTCATGTATAAATTGACTCGTGAAAATCCAAAGGAGTTTGAAGTAGTCGCTACTAAAAGAGAAATGCTAAGGACTATTATGAAGTTCTTCGATCCACTTGGTATTGCGTCTTTTTAGGTTATCAGGGAACGAATATTATTACAGAAACTGTGGCCCGAAGGGTTTGATTGAAACGAGCCTGTTTCTAATGATTTTAAAATTCCCTGGTTAGAGTTCAACAAAGAGTTGCAGTTCATCGAAAACATAAAAATTCCCCGCAGTTATGTGTCATGCAATCCAGATGAAACACAAATTAGTTTAATTGTGTTTGTCGACGCATCAGAGAAGGCGATTGCTGCTGTGGCGTACCTGCATTTTGAGCATACAATACAACGGAATTGATTTCGCTCTGGTAATGGAAAAAGCAAAGGTAGCACCAGTTAAAAAGTTATCAGTGCCAAGGTTGGAACTTCAGGCAGCAGTCCTCGGTGTGCGTCTAGCTGTCACCATCAAGAGCTCGCACACTATCAACATTGCTGAAACAATCTATCTTTCGGATTCAAAAACAGTTTTCTCATGGATTAATTCAACAAAATTTGAGTTTCCGTCTTTTGTCGCAGTTCGGGTCGGGGAAATTCTCGATTCATCCTCACCACGGCAATGGTTTCACGTCAAAACGGAACATAATGTTGCCGACGATGCAACTAGATGAAATAACATGACTGTTGGAGATGCAGAAACTAGATGATTCAAGGGCGCTGATTTTCTCCTGACATCAGGAAGACTCACTTCAGAATCGATGAGTTGTGAAAACTTAGTGTCACAAAAGTTCTTCAACTTCGACGTAAAAATGTATAAAATGAAGGAAGCTGTATAGTATATTAATTAGGCTAGGGGGGCCACGGCTGTGGGCGCCGTGGCGTAGTGGGTAGGTGCGTCGACTCCTACGCTCGAGGTCGTCAGTTCGAATCTCGAAAAAAACATCAAACATTTATTCACGGCTCCACCTTTTTCGAGTCACTGACAATGCTCAAAGAGTATAACTGTCTAGAAAAAAAGCTTCTCAATCTCGCCGTTCGGAGTCGGCATTAAACTGTAGGTCCCCTCCTCTCGTGACAGAACAATAGCACGCACAACACGAGTGGTTGCTGAGAAGCTAGGCCCAGGTCCACCTCGGACTGTAGCGCCGCCATTATTATTATTATAGGAGGGCATCTCATCAGAATTAACTTGTAGATGAGCCCCACTATCCACACTGTGTCAAAGGTCTATTCGCTGTCCAGGAAGCAGGCTACTATCAGCCTAAGAAAATGTGCATGGATTTTGACATTAAGTATCAACCTTAGCAGAACTAAAAGAAGAAAATGCATCACTGAGATATTAGTCTTCGTTATAATATGGAAACAATGAGCTATTGTTCGCCAAGACTGGTTAAGGGTTACGCTTTAAAAGCGAAAGTTTAAATAAGAATTCATTAATCATTAAATTCATTATTCATGTGTTGAAAACATTTATACTTGCACTTTAATTATATCAAAACATTTCAAGAAAAAATCTGTGGCAACGAAATTGGCGTTCTACACATATCACATGCGTTTGGTACGTTTGCTCAAAAAGCTTATATTACATATATCTCCATTTATGCTAAGATATAAAAGAACAACATACGTTCATATGCAAATATTAAACAGTTATTTCAACGAATTTTATTTTGAGTTCTGTCAGGTATCGAGAATTAAATACATTTTATTCCCAATTTTTGGTAAGATGTACATATTCCCCATCAGGACTTGGATAATTATCTATTGGTGGTGTAGATACTGGCCCTTTAATGCCTATTGGTAGTAGCTGTATATCCGGTTGAATAGCTTCATGGTAGAGTTCTTCAGACTCCTTTCTTAATTCCTCCAACGCCTTCATTCGAAATTGTAGCATACGGTCAATTACTTGAAAGTCAGTAACTTTTTGATCGTGTTTATAACGAGCCCATTGCTTGTTTAAAGCTATTCTTTCCTCTAAAATTTCTGGCGTAATTTTTATTGATCGCATTCGTTGACTGACAATCAGAAAAAGTATGAAAACACGCTTATATAGATTTTTTTCACACAACTAACCTCTTTTCGTCGATTAATTCTATAGGAACTTCTAATTCATCAACTGGTTTTAGTTGTCGTGCATTTTTCTCCAGGCGTCGAATTTGTTTTTCAAGCTTTTTTTTTCTTCGGTCCTCACGTTGTTTGATAATCTGCGGGTCTATCTTTTTTTTCTTTTTAAGAGGCTCGGCAAACAGCGCTGGAGTTGAATGGATATAAAGAGGTGTAACTGAAATCAATGATTTGCTTTGCCTAGCTCCCTCTCGAAAAGACAGTCTAAAGTGTTAAAAACATCAATTATTTTAGTATATCATATTTAAAATTACCAAAACATTACCTTTGTAACAAATTTATAATAGACATCCTTAGTCAAAATAAAACTTTCCTTTTTATATGAAGGGTTTATGATGATTTGCGTAACGTGACAGGACTTGTAGTAGATCTATGGGTCAGTTCAGCAGACAAGAAGTGTGTTATATTTGGAAGTTCATTGTTATAATGGAAATTAATTGAGAAAAAATAAATGTATGCACCTATATAATAATACTATTTACACCTCGTATAGTAAAGTCTCAGACATTAATCTTTATTTAACCATAAATCTTTGATATATTTTTAATCTTTCATTGAGTTGCAATATGTGTGTATGTACGTACTGACTTACTGTTATACATTTGTATCGATCTAGGAAATGACATCTGTGCTTCTATCGTCTCCAGATTTTGTGTCGGCTGTCAAACTATGTTCATAAGCTTTATTAATAGAATTGTATTTGTTAATTAATAAAAGAATGAACCCATATCTATAAGTAGTTTACATAATTTAGAAAGATTTCCTGGGAAAAAGAATCACAAAACCTTATAGGTAATGTTATCACGAAAGAGCAAAGACAAATCCCTTAAGGAAGGTGTCGTTGGTAAATATGTAAAAAAGGATACACCGCCAGAAATACCAGGTAAAATAATGGTTCATTGGATACTGAGAATTAATAAAGATGAATTTAAAATTCAAACAGTGATTAATGTGTGGTCTTTCGATGAGAACAAGAACAAAGGAAAAAATCGACGAAATAGTCAAACACTGTCTCATAAAACTGATAAGGATAAGTTTGGTAGCACAAAAAATATGGTAAAAACATCCGGCTTGGGATATTTTGGAAAATTTACACCAAGCCTGTCACCACATAACTTAACTCGTCGTTGTGCAAGTTCTTCTCCAAATTGTGAGTCTAGTTCATACAACGAATATTCTATACATGATCCACACCAACACGATGTTTACCATGCACGCCGAGCTCATTCACAGCTCCCATCAAGGCAACAACAACAGTACTTGCCAGCCACACTTTCCTTTTCTAGCAATAATTTAAGCAGCAGTAATAGTAATTATGTGAATATAGACCAGATTGATCGCATGCGGCAGCAGTCTGAGCATCCCTATAATAGCTCAACATCTTACAATGGTTTGGGTAGCAGCCGAGGCGGTCGTATTGATAATTTCCATCGTAATTACTCCGTCAATCAAAATCATGCACATACTTACGACTCTCGTTACAAGGGTGATAGAGATGATTTAATAGCTATCCAAAAATATGCTATGCAAAATCGTCATAATATGTCACCTCGACCACAGTCTCCGCCAATGTCACAGCAACGTCAGCAACATTCTCAAATTAACTTGACTTTAGCTTCAGGAAATTACAATTCCGATAATTTTCCTATTTACGAAAATCACTATCAAACATCTAATAACCCAGGTGTTGGCAACACGGTTATGGGTGGTGCGGCAAGTGGGCCTTCGGTATCAAATTCAGGAGCAATGAGTAACCTTATGCAGCGCTCTGAGTCACCAATATACAGTAACACCAATTCAAATCTTTTGTCGGCTTATGATGTTCAGAATAATTCAAGGTATGTATGGTTTCCATTGATTGAGATAATTTGTAATTGATTTAATTAACCATACATTCTACAGATACGGTGCAAACAGTTCAATGCAATCACTGTATTCCAATATGCAAAATGAAAATGCGGCTGCTGCAGCAGCAATGGGATATCAACATCTTGGTCAGAATGTTGCCTTAGTACAAGCGAAAATTCCCGTTTACCCATCACTTAATAATTACGAAGCTGTTAAATATACAGATCATATAGTTCATAATACATCGGGTCATCAAATGATTCAAAGAGTCCCGTCGCAACAATCAATTGAAGAAGAGCTTCCTCTTCCACCTGGTTGGGCTACACAGTATACCTTGCACGGCAGGAAATATTATATAGATCATAATGCACACACTACACATTGGTCGCACCCTCTCGAAAGGGAAGGGTTGCCAGTTGGTTGGCGTAGAGTAGTATCTAAAGTTCATGGCGTTTACTACGAAAAGTATGTAAATGGTATAAGCATATAAAAGTTGACTTGAAATATTCTTCCCTTTAGTCAACTAACTGGACAAACACAACTCAATCATCCTTGCCTCACCTCTTACTATGTATATACAACTTCTGCAGAGCCGCCAAAGGCCATCCATCCGGAACCACAGCCCACACAATATAATCCACATAACGCGCTTGTGCCAGCTAATCCGTATCTCCTGGAAGAGATACCCAAATGGCTTATTGTATATTCAGAAGGTAAGGTTGTTTTTTACGACGCACCATTTGAGAATGTGCTCAAATAATTCGCTATCGACAGCTGATTCTTCCAAGGATCACATGTTGCAGTTTAATATGTTCAGTCTACAGGAGCTTGAGTGTTTTGATGGCATGTTGGTTCGTCTCTTCAAACAAGAGTTGGGAAATATTGTAGGTTTTTATGAGCGGTATAGGCAAGTAAAAAAATGAAAAGTTGTTTCATGCATTTTGTTATATTAAATCGGTTTATACTTATTTTAGACGAGCATTAATTCTACAGAAGAATCGAAGGGCTGAAGAGGATAGAATTTTAAGCGAATTCCATGAATCAAATGAAAGCAAGCCGCGACTGGAGTATCATTAACTGGTTTAAATATGTCACTAAATTGGACTTCTTAAAGACTTCCTAATTTTATAAGTATATTTTATATTCACTGTGAATACTTTCTGTGACTGTTGTTTTTATGTATCGATTGTTTTTTCTTATTGCATTTGGATCAGCATAAAAGTTATCTTCATTTTATTTTGTATTATTTCATCATCACTAAAGTCACGTATTTATTTTAAAGCTACATATTTTTGTATATCTAAAATGAAAAAAGTGTGATAATTCCTATTTATATACTATACTATTTGTCTCGTCAGGAAGTTTTATCCTGCAAAGAAAACACAGTGCCTCGTAATAGACACCTATTTTCAACGTTAATATAAATAAACAAAATTTGTATTTTGATATCGTATTTACAATAAACCATTAGCCTACATACTCGTAATTTTATTTGTATTATTCGTTTTTAACTTCATTATAAAATGTTGTTTCATCAACCTTTGATAGACCTTTGAAGCGAATGATTTTTCCTTTTTCGATATTCATGGATTTTGCGAACTGTTGAGCTGTATTGGATGTGAAATTGTAATATATACACTGAACTCAATTGAAAATTCTGATTGTACCTGGGGTTAACGCAAGCTCCTCTTCTGTTTTAAGTCCATGATATTTTGCCCAGTCGCTTTTGCCGGTGTATATCATATAACAAACAAAACCAAAGGCATGCCATGCTAGTAGTGCATAACCAAAACTCAAGCGCCTTTTCCAAATTTCAGCGTCTTGTTGAGGTATGGGATTTGTGTGCCTTCGGACAAACTTTCTTAGCCATTTCATTTGAAACATCGTTATGATATATTATGTAAAATAGAAAACACAACCAAGTGTATAGATGACATTACACCTCTCATTACCATTTAACTGTCAAAAGTTTTTTTTTCAATTAACCAAAGCATTCAGCGCAATATTTATTTGATTATATGTAGAACATGACCAATGCAATTTTGATACGTTTTTTATTAATACAACTTATAATACATGTTTTATTTATTTTTATTGTATTCTAAATTAAAAAATTGTAAAAAATCAGACTTTTTTATCTGTTTGTAAAAGGAAATACACGACTGGATGGCGCAGTTGGTTAAGTGCCTACCCCAAGTTCGAGGGGTCCCAGGTTCGATTCCGAAATCGGTCCAGTCACCATTTGTCGTTGGGATCAAATTAACGACACTGGAGTAGGTTGCTACCTGGCAGTACAATGGACCAGTTTTGAGTCTGAGTGCTCCAGTAGTGTTTCTAAAATCCTCCAAAAGAAAAAAAAAAAAAAAAAAAAAAAAAAGGAAATTGAGCTCCTGATAACTCCCTAAATATCCACTTAAAATATCTTCTACACTTCCAATTGTACTTCAGTGTATTGCTGGCTGCACTCACTGCAGAAAAAAAATCCATTGAACATGTTCAGTGAAAGTGAATAAGTGTCAACGCATTTCTATGATGCATCAACAACTGTGATTATACGTTCAGTTGTTTTCTTTTTCATAATTCTCTTGGTTTTCCGATGAAAATTTGTCCGTATGAATATAAGTCCGTCTGAGGCAGCATCCCTAAGTGAACAGAACGTTATTGACGAAGTGAATAGTATAAAGATTTTTACTGAAAGGACACCACTAATGGATGGTCACATTGGGGAATCAAATCTAAGACACAATAGTGTCGATCGTTCAGATCGACTGTCTGATAGAAATTTAAGAAAAAAACGAGAGCGAGGTGCACCTGAAGGAAATTACGGAGTAAATTCTACACAATGAATTATAATAAAAAAAATATAATATTCAATTTTATAGGCCTTGGGAGAGGTGCCAGCTGTTACTGCTCCGGAACAAAGGCAAAGAAGTCAACGGAGAAGAAGCAATAATCCATCAAGTTCTGCAGAAAATCCAAACGACATGGCAGAAGAAGATGAAGAAGAAGGTTTGAAATACGGAGCGCAACATGTAATCAAACTATTTGTACCCGTTTCATGTTGCATGCTTGTCGTAGTTGCGACAATTAACGCAGTTAGTTTTTATTCTACAACGGATGTATACTTGTAAAATCTACATTTTCATTTACCATATTAGCCTTATAGTAATATTTCGCATTTCAGATTATACACACCCTTTCATGAATCGTCTCCAGATCCAGGTACAAAATTTTGGAACGCCATCGCGAACTCTTTGATTCTGATGGTAGTGATAGTGTTGATGACGGTTTTGCTTATTGTTTTATATAAAAAAAGATGCTACAAAATCATCCATGGGTGGTTAATTTTATCAAGCTTTATGCTACTATTCATTTTCAGTTACCTCTACTTAGAGTAAGTTGATACGGCTTCAAGTGGTTTGTTTATATAACATCGAATGCAATTTATTTAAAATATTTAAGAGAACTCTTACGAGCCTACAACATTCCAATGGATTATCCAACAGCTATATTAATTATGTGGAATTTTGGTGTAGCTGGAATGATGTCTATTCACTGGCAAGGTCCCTTGCGTTTACAACAAGCTTACCTAATTTTTGTTGCCGCTCTTATGGCACTTGTTTTCATCAAATACTTGCCTGAATGGACAGCTTGGGCAGTCCTTGCTGCTATTTCAATTTGGGGTAATCATTTGATAATTATAAAACAATTCTTTTTCATGAAATTCTTTTAATAGATTTGGTAGCAGTATTAACTCCTAAAGGACCTCTCCGAATACTTGTTGAAACTGCTCAAGAGCGCAATGAACAAATTTTTCCTGCACTCATATACTCATGTAAAATAAAAAATAATGTGTGGAATATATTAAAAAAGTAATCATAATGGTTATTTCTTTCTAGCGACTATACTATACTCGTATATGGGTACGAATCATCCTAATGATGGACTAAACCCGAGACCAAATGCAATCACAGTAAGCACCAGGAACGATTCCGCTGGTCCATCAACAAGGCGGGCAGGTAATTTAAGTAGTGAGCAGAACACAAGCCCTGAAGGTACGCCCCTAGTGACATTTTGTTCTGGCAGTAATGGTATATACTAATTTTATTCTTTAACCTTTTACTTTTATTCGTTTGCTATTTCAATGCCTTTTTATCATCATTTTTAATTCTTGGTTTGCGATCATGTCTTACAGTTCTCCGTAGATTTCTCATTCATTCATTTATTATCATCGGTTTCAATATTAGCATTAGTTAATGTGGTAAATAATAATGGCAGCGCTACAATCCGAGTTGGACTTGCGCCAAGCTTCTCACCAATCACTCGTGTTGTGCGTGCTATTGTTCTCTCACGAATGGAGGGGGGACCTACAGTTTAATGCCGCACATACCCACAACGCCACAACACCAACTTACAAAATTATTACTTACTTAGCAGGCGTACGACCCATGTAGGGTCTTCCATCCATAGTTGACCACTCGTCAAGACCAAGCTGTCTTACGTCCTCGATGACTTGGTCTTTGTACCGGAGGTTCGGTCTTCCTCTCCTTCTTGAACCAGGATGCTAGGATTCGAAGACCCTCTTAGCTGGAGTGTTGTACTCCATGCGCTCGATGTGGCCGAGCCAGTGCAGTCGACGGATTTTTGCCTTCCGGACTACATCCACATCCTGGTACAGCTAATAGAGTTCGCGGGTGTGTTTTCTCCTCCATTCGCCTTCCTCGCAGACGGGACCATATATCCGACGTAGAATTTTTCTTTCGAAGGCACCAAGAATCAGCTCCGCAGTTCTGCTTAGTGTCCAGCTTTCGGCTCCACGATCACACGACAGCGCATCTCCTTGCCGAAATCCGGTGCAGATTTCAAACGGCTCAGAGGTCCTCGAGCCGAACTGCACGGTGCATCGCGTATGTGTTAGTGTGGTGCGACACAACCGGATCAGTTTTCCCGGGATCCCGAATTCGGCCATCGGTTCGAAAAGTTCCTTGCGTTGAATGCTGTGGTATGCGGCTTTAAAATCGATAAAAAGATGTTGCGTATCGATTTGAAACTCGCTGGTCTTCTTCAGGATTTACCTTAGTGTAAAGATCTGGTCTATAGTCGATTTGCCGGGCCGGAAGCCGCACTGGTACGTGCCGATTAGTGCGGTGCAAAACGGCTTTAGACGTTCACACAGTACGCTGAATAGGATCTTGTAGGCTTGTTCCTGTTGAGCAGGGATATATCTCTATAGTTGTTGCAAGAGGTAGGATCGCCTTTTTTGTGGATGGGGCATATGAAGCTGATATTCCAGTCGTCGGGCATGCTTTCGTCTTCCCAAATTCTACAAATGATCTGGTGCATGCTCCTTACCAGAACATTGCCAACGACCTTGAAGAGCTCTGATGGTAAGCCATCTGAACCTGCGGGTTTGTTATTCTTCAGCTTTTTAGTGGCTGTGCTGACTTCTTCAAAACTCGGTAGGATGACTACTTCATCGACTGGAGTTGGGATTTCTTCATTCCCTATCACTCTCTCCTGTTCCGGCCCGCTAAGCAGCTGTTGAAAGTGCTGCTTAAACACATCCACTATTCCCTGCGGGTGAGTAACTAGATTAGCTTCACAATTTCTAAGAGCCTGTGTGCCTTTCCTAAAGCCTTTGGCCAGGCTTTTGACTTTTTATAAAAGGCCCGTATATTTTGTTTGTCCCTAGACTCTTCGATATCCTTGAGCTGGGAGGTTGCGAGAGACCTTTTCTTCAGGCGTAGAAGCTTTTTCTCCTCCCGTCTTCTAGCCCGATACTCCTCATGCGCTGCTCTAGTTTTTCGTTGCAGCGCCTTTTAGTATGCCTCGTCGGTTGCTCGTTTCTTTTGCTCACACTCAGCCAGCATACCACGGGTTTCTTGTCAAGGGTGGTAGGTAGCCCAAAGTGATTGCAGCCACCTCTTTGATGGCCGAGCGGCAGTGCAACCACACATCGTTGGCGTTTATGTTCGACGTAGGCATACCGGAGAGTTTCTCACTTAATTGCTCTTCGTAGGCTCTGGCAATCTCCGGTGTGCTCAGGCGTCCAATGTTAAAATTCCTTTTTGTTGGCTGGTGCAGCTTTCTGACATTGGACAGTCGACCTCTGAATCTTGCTCCTACGAGGAAATGGTTAGAGTCGACGTTTGCCCCCCTGAATGTTTGCACATCCAGGATATTTGACGCATGCCTTGCGTCAATGAGCATATGGTCAATTTGGTTGGTGGTTCAGCCGTCCGGAGATTGCCAGGTTACTGTGTGCATTCTTTTGCGAGGGAATCTCATGCTGCTTATGATCATATTACGTGCTGTCGCAAAGTCAGTGAGTCGGAAGCCGTTATCCGTTGTCGTGTCGTGGAGGCTGTGCTTTCCGATCACTCCGCCAAAGATGTTTTCCTTACCGATTTTGGCATCGTACTTCGGACAGGCTCCGTAGGCACCATCCAAGAGGTCGTAATAGTCCTCTTTGACAGAGTCTTCAGCCTCGTCGGTAGGGGCGTGTGCACATATAAGGCTGATGTTATAGAATCTGCCTTGGATACGGATCACAGCCAGGCGATCACTTATCGGTTCAGTCGATGACCTTCGACCTTAACCGTCAGTTTATGGGCGGCCCCTGGAGTGTAAAGTGTTCTCACATTCCAGGAGGCCACTCGCAAATCGTAGTCCTTCTTCGTTCCGTGTCGTCGATGTTGAATGTTCGTCCGTTGATTCGAGGCAGGATTATCTTCCATAACAATTTCTTTTTTCCGTGGGCGGGTTGTTAGCCCTCCGCACAACCGCCGGTCTGGTCGGGGTGGATATGCGCCCTCTTGCCTAGGGTGTTCGCTGCATACATTGGCTCACCTCACAACATTGCTGGCATCCCGCCAAGTTAGGTGCGGTCAACAACTTTGCCCTGTATGTGCAGGCCCTGCCCCTCTAAAATGATTAAAGAATTCAATTTCAACTAAGCTTTCAGGAAAAAGTGTTGTGAACTAATGTATTGTTTTAAATAATCGAGTTGCTTTTTCTTTGAACCGACGATACTTATTAATCACACGAATCTCTTGCATATTTTGGATATGCAAGTAAATATTGGTTTTATTTGAAACAGAGTTATTTTTATTTTTTTTTATAGATTCGCTTCCTATCTTTTTTGCACATTTGCGCTTAATATTATTATTTATTATAAGAAGCTTGTAAATATGACACACACTAAAGTTAAGAATATACTAATTAAATTGAATCAAAATTAACAATTGTCCACGATAAACATACACATGTAACATATCTTCAGTACTAATAATGATTTTTAAAAAAGACGCTGATGTGGGCTTTACTGAGGAATGGTCTACAAATATCGAGCAGCGAATTGCACGTCGTCAAATTGAAGTGCAAGCAAGTAATGGTGGAAGCTCTGGCCGATCTACAGAATATCGTACAGTTACACATCCAGCTACAGCTCCTGGAGAGAATGCAGATCTTACTGAAGAACGTTAGTAATAAAATAATTCGATATTTTTTATCAAATTCTAACTCAAGTAATCCCTTCTTTTTAGGTGGAATCAAATTAGGCCTCGGGGATTTCATTTTTTACTCAGTACTTGTTGGAAAAGCTTCCAGTTATGGCGATTGGACGACAACTATCGCATGTTTTGTTGCAATTTTAATAGGATTATGCTTAACTCTATTGCTCTTGGCGATATGGCGTAAAGCCTTACCTGCGCTGCCGATTTCAATTACGTTCGGACTTATTTTTTGTTTTGCAACAAGTGCGGTCGTTAAACCGTTTATGGAGAGCCTCTCTGCGGATCAAGTTTTTATATAATTAACATACGATACCGAAATTAGTGCGAGGTCCATTTTAATAAAATATATGTATTAATTGCTATCACTGTATTAATGACTTATTTATATAATTAAATATAATTGTTGATCGATGATGTTTGGAAGTTTTTAGACGACCACCAAATAAATTAAAGTCTTCGGAAATCGTAATTCATCTAAAAACAATAAGTTTAATTGCTTTAATTGTAGCCATGTGTCATGTCAATAAAACATGATTGTATTTAACATCGTATAATTGATTTTACGTCTACAATAATAAATAACATTTAAATGCCACATTCATTATTATGGCAGTTTCATATTGTGATTGATATTATAATTGGATGATATAAGCATATAAAAGTGGAGCTCCCTTAAAGAAAATTGCAGACATGAAAACTACTTTGTTTCTTCTTGGTCTTAAATTAATTTTTGTGCAAAGTACATTGCGTAGTTTGTCGAGTAATAACAGCGCAGAGGTGCCTATAGGTTTGTTGTTTTAAGTTTAAAATATTAATGTCCCATTGTTTATATTGTATTTATAGGCCTATCAGAAATTATTAATGGATTGAATCCCTCTCAGCTGGCTGTATTATTAGATGGCTCCTACGCGTCTGTGGACGATGTGGACGATTTTATTAAGCTTCTTCACAGCCGATATTACAAATCAGTTATTTTCTCCGAATTAGAACAATATTTCTTATTTATCGAGAATTGCATTCAAAGTTCTATTGAAAGTTTTAGTTTGATATTTGGTACACCGCATAAATTATCAAAACTCATTTCTAAGCGGAAACTTTCACATCGATTGAATTTGTTTATTTTTTATTGGGGTGCTAAACGCCCACCAAAAAACTACGAAATACAATTAAATGAGCCAATGCGAGCGGTTATTATTACCCGACCAAGAGATAAAGCGTATGTAAATACATAAATAAAAATATTATATATATCGAAAACATGTATCTATGTCAAGCTTGTAGCAGATAAGCAACAATCTCATTTTCCTTGAAAATGAGAATAACTGAGAATATAGATGATTCTTCATTGTTTCCATAGTTTTCGAATTTATTACAATCAAGCTTCTCCCGCCGATGTGGGATCCCTAGATCTCGTAAATTGGTTTGATGCTGAAAGTCTTGGACTCTATCGTAGTCCATTGCTTCCATCTACAACAAGTGTATATTCAAATTTACAAGAAAGAGTTCTTCTAGTTCCAGTGTTTCACGTACAAAATATTTAAAAATTTTTTGAATTGTTCATGAACACCATTTAACTTTTAGTCCCCACCATGGTTTTGGGTCAATTATGATAACGACTCATCAAATGATGTGAACGGTGATTGGGAGTATGATACAGACTTAGGCCTTGATTCAACCATTGATTACCGTGAGATAAACATAACTGGTGGAAGAGATCATCGTTTACTTACCTTATTGGCAAACAGCATGAATTTCAATTTTGTATATATTGACACACCAGGAAGGACCCAGGGCACCTTAAGAATGGATGATGGAAATAATACTTTATTCAACGGAGCAATCGGTCTTTTACAAGAACGGGTACAGCAGTATTTTTTTATATATGTATACATATGTACATATCTCCTTATTGAATATGTCGTTTCATACTTAGAGAGCACATTTATTATTGGGCGATGTAAACCTCAGTTGGGAACGAAGGAAAGCTGTGGAGTTTTCTTTTTTTACTCTTGCAGACTCCGGCGCATTTGTCACTCATGCACCACGCCGCCTGAATGAGGCATTGGCTGTATTAAGACCGTTTAAGAAAGATGTATGGCCTTGTCTTATTCTCACTCTTGCGCTCACGGGACCAATGCTATTTATCATAATAGCCGTACCATACAAGTTTAATTTCCAGAAAAGAAATGAAGTATTCATTTATGCAGACTATTTAAATGAGATCACACCCGTTATATGCGTTGAGAAAGCAATCCCAAAATACTTGAATACAAATTATCCGGAGATACCGAGAAAATTACTTGATCGTTGCATTTGGTTTACTGTTCAATTGTTTTTAAAGCAATGTACTATTTGAACATTTACTCTTTTATTTATTAACAAATTAAATTCCTCATTCCTACCAGCATGCTCAGAACCTTATGATGGCTATAGGGCTAAATTTCTAATGATTGTATTCTGGTTTTCTGCCACATATGTCCTTGCCGATGTTTATTCAGCGCAATTAACATCACAGTTCGCCAGGCCGGCACGTGAGCAGCCCATAAATGACTTACAAAAGTTGCAGAGAGCTATTATAAATGATGGCTATAGATTATATGTTGAAAGTTCTTCTCTTGAAATGTTGCAAGTATGTAGAATATTCGATGAGTTTTTTTGTTATCTTAATACAATACAATAGAATGGAACTGAAATATTTCGAAATTTGTATGCACTTATGAAGCAACAAATAAATGTAATTGATTCCGTTGAATGTGCAATAAAACTGATTGCAGATGGTCTTGAAAACAAAATAGTGATGGGAGGGCGAGAGACCTTGTACTTTAACATGAAACAATTCGGTATGTCGGTAAGTGTTTATAACATACATCATTTTTTTGAACGTTGAAATTTTTAGGATCAAGAACATTTCAATTAAGTCAAAAACTATATACTCGATACTCAGCAGTGGCCGTACAACTTGGTTGTCCATTTCTTGACAGTCTAAATGAAATGTGAGCCTCTAAATCTGGGAATACCTCAATATATATAATATATCCACATTTCTATATAGATTATTGAGGCTTTTTGAAAGTGGAATTCTTGACAAGGTGACTAACGCTGAGTATGAATCATTATCTCATTTGGTCAACGTTTATGTCTGCCCAACGCGGGATAAAATTGAAGTACAAGGAGTTAATGGAAATAGTGATTTCAGCAAAGAAGCAGCAAATGATGATACAAGTAAACGATCGGAGTATATTATAGAGCCTATAAATTTGAGGATGCTTCAAGGAGCATTTATTGCCTTAATTTTTGGATATGGACTTGCAGGTATAAGATATTATCTAAACATACCTAAAAGTATGAGTATTCATAGTTTTTATTATTCAGGAGTCATGTTTTTATTTGAAATATTATTCAATGGTCGTGAATTATGTTTTGTGAAAAACGGAAAAATGTTTCTCAAACGACAGGAATTCCGCATGAGAACAAAAGTATTCTCATAACACGATTTCATGAAAAAAAGTAAGACAATTGTGTCGTTAATATTGTAATTGCATCCGTTTTCTGGATATGGTACTAAAATAAAAAAACACGTTTGAATGAATGTATATCTTTTTATATTTTATTAACAAAAATTTAAACACGATTTCTTCAATGCGAAAATTAATCACGCCATCGCCCTTTTTAGGAAGATATTCTAAAGAAAAAATAAAAATAATTAAATGTATACAAATATATGTATTTGCAGGGTGTAATAATTTTATCTTACTTTAATGGCAGGAATATTTTGAGTTATTTGTAAGCCCAAGCTGCGTAGCAATACCACTGGACTAAAGGTTGTTGAGTACATCCGCTGAAGTCCATGAACACCAATCATGAGTGGAACATTCTTTATAAGGCTGTTTTGTTCATATTGCAGTAGATTGTGTTTGTTTCCGATTTCCGCTCCTGAATATATCGCTTCTGATAGGGCATTTATAAGATACTTTACGTCACTGAAACCCAAATTTACTCCTTGACCAGCCAAAGGGTGAATCCTGTGCGCTGCATCACTAAAATAAATACTCGTGCAAATATAATTTATGAATTCAAATGTTTCTTTGTTAATCAAACCCAATGAGTGCTACTCCTGTGGAGACATAAGACGATGCATGTAGGAAACTAAGAGGAAAACAGGCACGTGATCCTTCTAGGACACTCTTTATCTTTGGAGGATATTGGCGGTTGCTCAAATTATCTCGACCCATGATTGAACTTAGCAAATTTAGTGCATTGGTTACCATATTATTTTTTGGATAATCCTTCCACTTTTTATACAATATAAATTTATATGCGAATTAGTTATTTTTTATCTAACATTTTCTTTATAAGTACTTACAAATGCTTCATTTAATGCATCAACAAATTCATTTGGTGGCATGGCGGCCAGTTTTTTCGCTTCCAGTGGTGTTGTTGTCCACACTAAGGAACACATTGTATCATTTAAAGGTAAAAATGCCACGGGGCCTGATGGTATAAATCGTTGCCAAGCCACAGAATTGTCTCCAGCCTGAAAAACAATGCTTGCTTAGATATGGTAAAAACCTTTTTTTCGGTTTTAGTTACATCGACTATTTCAAGAGTAGCCACTAATCCGGAGAGTTTATAGTTGAATGAAAAAACATCTACACCCATTGACTTTCTCACAATAGAGTTCGCCCCATCTGCACCAACCTGTAAAAAAGTGGATAATGTATACAAAATATTAATATGTCGGTATAAACATATTTTATATATTTATATGCACAGGTACATACTTTAAAAACCTTGCGTCATATGTTCAATGATAAGAAGAAGTAATATCGATTCAATTATTCCAAAAAGTTACTGATATCTTTCTATCGAAAAAAAAGTATTGTCCAATTTTCGCCCAGTCGAAGTTCATCCAAAGTCAGAATTGATCTTATTAGTATCCCAGAGATAGTGATACTCGAGGGAATGAAATTCCAAGGAGCAGTCGAGGTATCGGAAGACGGTAAATAGCGACACACAAGCCCAGTATTATTTCCGATTGAAAACCTGAAGCATATATATGTTATGCTTGACCAATCTAACATAAAATAAAGACCTAACTTAATAACCAATATTATTTTTTATAAAAACTAGTAGCGTTAACATTATGAGCTGCTTTAGCTCCTAGAACTGTTTATGTAATGTTAACAGCTTGATTTATATAATCCGGGCTCTCATCAAAAATCTACATGCCCTTGTCAAGGACATAAAGCCCGTAATTATAATTAGAAATTCATTTTCATTGAAGAATCCAAACAAATCGAATATGGGACGGCATTTGCGGTGGTTCATGAGAATGGTGATATTTTATCCAAAGGACTTTTACCCCACTTTGCATTAATGTTGTCGGCTGAAACTACTGATATTCTTCGGGCTATAATGGTTACTGACAAAATCTAAACCATAATTTCCATATAACCTTTTCATCTTGGCAGCAATCAAAAACAAATTAATAACGAACGCTTACAAAGTGATGTTGGTATGGATTCGGGGACATTTAGCCAATGAAAAAAGAAATGTACTCAATTCTACTGGATCGAAATTTATTAAGTCAAAACTGTTTTTTGCCCGCGAAACTGTTCAGGTAACTTTGTAAAAGCTTACATTCACCTCCGTCTAGAGCATACATACATACACACATACACACTATTTAATCTACCAATGCAAGATCATCAAAGACAATCTGCATAATCTATAATACTTCTTCTCACCCACCCTTAAATTGTTCTTCTAACTTCAGCCCAAATAAACTATTCATCACTACATTCATACGTACAAACAAACACACATCCATACATACATATACCTATATCTGTTTCCAATTTTATCTGACACAGAAAATCCCTTCCATCATACCGAAACACTGCTCATGCATCGCTGTTGAGCATTTAGGGGTTGAAATGGATCTGAGATAACACTCATCATCGTACCGAGTTGTCCATCACAGCATGGAATTTATGTGTAAAAATGATAAACTTCGAAACCTTAAATCTTTGATATATCGAAATTTGCACATAAATCAATATTTTGATATCTATCATTTCTTTATGCATTTCAACAACTTGCAAAACTGCGTTTTCTTCAAAATTCACATGTCGATGGTTAACCGTTTTTGGCCAATATCTCGATATTTTTCAAACAGTGATCTGGATCGAAATGTGTTTAACCAAACCTCCAACTCATTTCAAAAGATCTGTCGATTGATATATATATCATTTGATTTATATATCACTAGACGGAGTGCGTCAATGCTTAAAAATCTATGGCAACTTCACCTACATTGGAGGCACCCTCAAATGGCCCCACTTTTTAAGTGCACGAGCAATGATATCTAGGTCTGAAGTACCTAATTCCTAAATTTCATCCCGATATCTTTATAAACGTCGGAAATAAAAAAGTGTGACAAATAGACGGAAGCACGACCGACGGACACACCGAAATTATAAGGATTCCGTTTTTGTAGACGGAACCTTAATAAAAAGCATCATATAAATTTCCAGTCATCTTTTTTTTAAATTATCCGTAAGTCCTAGTAGCTGAAGCTTTTTCTTGATTATTAATATCATCATTTATTTATATGCTATAAATAAATACAATTTGAGTGAAGGTTTTTGAGTGCGACTAAATATTGCTTTCAAGTTTACCGAAGCTTGTTGCTTAATATTTGTAATATAATTTGTTGTATCCATTTTATTTTTGGTATCAAGTTTATATGTTTTGATTAAACTTTTTTTTAATAAGCTAGACAGTGATCAATTAACGGTTCCCACCAATGTATATATGATTTGTTTACGAGATGATAGATAACAGCAAGTATGATTTCTTCAATTGTTGATGTTTTCTTTTATTTATTATAAGCAGGTGTAGATCTTTTAACAAATATAGGAGCGACAGTTTAAAGTTAAATAACGTCTTTAAATTAATTTTATTAATTTTGAAAGAAGTTATACGGAAAAAGCCCTAATGCTTCTTTGGTAGACATCACCGTGAAATATTCAAGACTAATTTTTAACCATCTATTTTTCGGTTGTATGAAAATTCCTTTTCCTTGACGATTACATCAATTTACTGATAATTGTATTTGATAAATGTATAAAGATGAAATATAATTATGATTAAGGAAAACAAGGCAGACATATTACTATTTTTCCAAAGACGAAAACTGGCCATTGGATTTCTAAAGATTTAAGAGAGAGCAATATTGAAAGATGATTTTAGAGAATACACACCTTAAAACTTTTTTTGTTATGATTTGAAGAGAAGAAGAAAAACTCACTTATAGAGAGATATCTTGTGATCTTTAATGATCAGTAAAACTTTGCACTTGATCGCGAACGATTATTAATGTTAAAACGGTTCTGTAAGCTTTCTTCGTATATTACGATTTTTAAATAATTGTTACATATTGAAAGTAACAACATTTAATTTCCCATGCTTAACTGTTACAAAACGTATATATCTCACCGCAAAATTAGTCAAATGAAAGTTCTTATTATCCAAATTCAATTGTTTATAAAATTAATTTGCGGAAATTTCCTACGTTGTACTTTTATTATTTATACCGAACTTTCAATAAAATTTAAAGAGAGTAATAACTAAAGTGATATTTTTCAGATCGTAAATAATTCAGTTTTAATTATGTCGGACACTTTTAACAATGATTCAATCGTAATCAGAAAACATTTATGCAGGGTATAATTTTCTTATTAAATTTAGTATGAAATAAATTCGAATCATTAGCAGAAATATTAGCACTGTACAGGTCATAATTATTTTAACAACATACACATGTATATAATCCCATTTACACAGTTACCCATTGTTTCATCCATACAAGCGAAGTACTTGAAAGCAATCCGAAATAGATCATGATTTTTTTCAAGTTAAGGTGTTAAATTTGTTTTACTCTGGAAAACATATATTTAATAAAATCAAAATATACAAATGTGTAATTAGCACGCTTTTATTTACATTTCGACCGTGGATCGTGTTTTTTGATGCAAATATTTGAAATCGAAAATATTAAATTTTATATTTATGTGTTCTCAATGTGACATTGATTATAGTTAATTGTTTCCTTATTTAATCAATTGCGAACGCAAATACGTGGGGGGACATCAAGGCAAAAAATGGAGAACGTTCGATTTTCAATCATAGTAAGTTTAAGTGTATGAATTTCACTGTTTTTATTTTTTTAAGATATCTTCGATTTTTAGATTTCTAGTCTTTATGCATGTATTGAATAAAACAATCATAGAACGGTTGTTGATTCTAGGCAAATGCATTGTATATACGTAAGAGAATAAACAATAAAATATTTGTATGTGCAAAAACAACATTAAATTCATCAAAAATTTCCGTGGCGTAAGTGCGTCGAATCTTACGCTGAAAGTGTGAGTTCTATTACCGAGACAAACGCCTTTCATATTTCACGGCTGTACCTCATTCAATTTACTGACTATACTTAAAGATTGTAACTATCAAGAAAAAGCTTCTCAAACTTCGGCAGGAAGGTGTAGATTACATCCACTAGCGAGAGAACAATAGCATGCACAAAACTACTGGCCGCTGTAGAAGTTAGGTCCAAGTCGACCTCGGACTGTTGCGCCACAATATGTATTTGATTCTGACTTCGATAAATTGATTCGTTTTAATCGTACATGTGTGTGGACATTGCCTTCATGAATGATATAATATAAATTTAAATACTAATTTTTCGTCCAGTTCTTATAAATAAAAAATGTGACTTATGCATTTAAATAGTCATAAATGTAATGTATTGTGTGCGCCATGGCGTAGTGGGTAGGTGCGTCGACTCCTACGCTCGAGGTCTCAGGTTCGAATCTCGGCAAAACACCTAACATTTTTTCACGGCTCCACCTCTTTCGAGTCACTGACAATTCTCAAAGAGTATAACTGTCTAGAATAAGCTTCTCAATCTCGTCGTACGAAGTCGGCATTAAACTGTAGGTCCCTTCCACTCTTGGGAGAACAATAGCACGCACAATACGAGTGGTTGCTGAGAAGCTAGGCTCAGGTCCACCTCGGACTGTAGCGCCGCCATTATTATTATTATATTAAATGCATCCGACACGAATATTTAAAATTAACTGAGAGACAAAAATATACATATATTTACACTTATTTTTTTTATATTTTCATATATATATATTATTATATATATATATTATATATATATATTTATTTATATTATCATATATTTAACTTATAGGAAAATAATATGAACTGGAAGTCAAATAGAGACGCAGAGGATCTATGTGACAGACGGAGTATATCTAGTGAAAGTGATAGTGATATTTTCAGCAATGAAACTCATGAAATACATTCATGGCAACAACGCTGTCACGTTATATGGGATAGCCAGGATATTGAAGATGCCCTTAACCGACAGTCTCCAAACTCAAATAGTATTGCCAAAATGGTCAAAACTGGTGAATTTTTCGGTATAATAATTTCATCTTGTCATAGCGATAAATATGCATGAGGCTGTTTTTTTTGCAGATCTTATTTCTGGTTCAAGTGACGTAAATCTAGCTCTTCTCTATGCTGCCTTCTACAGTATGACAGAAAGTATAGTAACGTTATTAAATTCATTTCTCGCAAACCCAAATTGTCAAGATATTAAAGGCAGAACACCACTGCATTTTGCATGTTCTAATGGGAATGCGCACACAGCAAAACTCTTGTTGGATCGAGGAGCTGATCCAAATTGTTGGGACTTAAAAAACGAAATTACACCATTACATTGTGCTGCGAGGTAAAAAGATGATTCTATTCTTAAAAATATAAATTTTAAATATATATCCTTTACAAGCAGTGTGGGTAGTGTGGATTGTATTTTGCTATTGTTAAGAAGGAGGGCTCATATAAACATCGGTATTGAAAAACGATCTGCGTTGCATTTTGCTATTGACAGAAACGCTGTGGAATGTGTAGAAACACTATTAAAATATGGGGCAAATCCAAATACTCCGCAGGTGTATACAGAAACACCTTTACATACAGCTTGTGCTTTAGGTCACAAAAAATGTGTTGAACTTTTGCTCTCCCACGGCGCAGATGTGCGCCCACAGTTTGGCGAAGGAAAATTAACCGCCTTACATTTGGGTAAATGAACAATAGTATTATTTAATGATGTCTCTTACAGCACTACAATTTTTCAGCTGCTGAAAATGATTATGTTGAATGTGTTCGTCTATTATTAGAAAATGGAGCTGATGTAAACTGTCGCAATGCGGGTTACCAGACCCCATTGCACTTAGCTTGCTTGTCACAATCGGTGGAAACTGTTGAGATGCTCATTCAATATGGAGCAAATGTTAATGCTCACTACAGAGACGGTCGCACCGCTTTACATGCTGCAATTGTAAAGCAATCGAGATGTTTGGATTGCTGTTTAGTTCTTTTAAAAGCTGGAGCAGATGTAAATAAGGCCGATAATTACGGGTACACGCCACTTCACATAGCAGCTTTAAATGAGTTCAGCAATTGTGTGTACACATTTATTGGTAATACATCCTTGACATACAATTCATAGACTAAATAGAAAGCATGTTTGTTTTTTACACACTATTTTATTCGTTACATAACAAAAGTAGAATATTTCTCCGCTTTTACAATTTCATATTTGTGGTATTTCTAAGTTTTTTCCTAAGACTCGGTTCTCGGAAGGAAATTCCTTTTCTTTTTGGTCTCAATGATTTCCCACTTACATTTGTTACATTAGATTCGTCACCAGAATAGTTGCTTTCCGACTCACTATCTATATTTTCTTTGAACGTTTTTTTGCTTCTTTTCACAGATTTTGAATTTTTTTGAACATTTTGATTTTCTTGTAACTTTGTTTGTGTAATATCATTCATAGCATCATTTCGAGATCCATCTTTTTGTAATTCCTTTGAGATGTTGTATTGCGTCAGGTTATCCGTTGAAACATTTAATTTTGAAGTTCTGCTTTTAAATATATTTTTGCTTATTTGCATTATTTGTTCAATATTAAGTTTTTGGACTAAAACTCGCATATCTTTTGTTCCCTGATTCACCTCAGATGCCACTTTATTATTATTATATGGGGTGCTGCATGGAGCATCAAGTAAGCTATTAATTGTTGCATCAGTTAAGGTCTCATTTCGAGTGTCAGTTCCACTGCTCTGCTCCTCGTTTATTGTTAAAAGACTGTTGTTGGGTGACGTTTGACCTGTAGCAAGACTATCATGGTAGTCTCGATCATCAGGAGAATCTGTACTCATTTCCACAGCTACAATGTAATTGAAATCATTTATATTTTGTTTAATATGGACAAATGTAATTGTTTACCTGAAGCGTTCTGTGACTGATTCGGACTAAGACTGCTAGTTTTTCTGGGAGATCTACTTATTCTAGAATCCCTTTGTACAACAATTTTAGGTAAAGTAGTTTTTAAACTTACACTAACTTCTGAATCTTTTGAAGGAGATTTAATGGGTGGAGAATGAATAACATTTTTTAGTGAACCTGCGGCTGCAATGTTGCTACATGAACGCCGATGGCACATGAAATCCACTCGGTTAGGAGATTTTGCTTGTTGTACTTTTTCTGGAAATATTAATGCTATGGTCATATGGTATTGTTTTTCTATTGTAGACGCGATCGATTCTTTTAGACGAATGAATTGCTCCCGCTGTTCGAACAACTGGTGATTTAAATAAGTAACCTCATGTTTTAATTTATTTACTGCATTTCGAAGTTCTTGATTATTTATCGATAGTTCACGGTTGATTATCCGATATGTTTCCATTTTCCTTTTGTGAAAATTACTTAATTCGTTATTTATCAGCGTAAACAATTTTCCAACTATATGCATTAAACTTCAACTTCGAACAAGACGTCAAACTTCAACGGTTACTTTGTGTGTCAGTGATATGCGATTTCTTTATGGATGCTAAGAGTATGTTTAGCTAAAATTATTTTAATTTTAATATCCGATTATTTTTTAAAAAAAATATTTTTTCTGATATATTTTTCTTAATTCGTATTTATATTTTTATAGAGAACGGTGCGGATATAACTGCTAGAACAGACGGAAATGTTTCCGCCTTATCATTTATTGTACGACGGACTCCAGACGTAATACCAAAGTTGATATCAAAATTAGATTCTTCAATTAAAGTGAACGATCATGAAATAGGCGATGTAGACTGCGAAATAAAATTAGATTTCCGACTGTTAGTTCCTTCCCCAACACTTGAAAGGGGCGAAACTGAACTTCTTATGTCCTTTATCGAAGTAGGACAAAAACGAGTGTTAATGCATCCGCTTTGTGAAACATTTTTGTTCTTAAAATGGAGGCGAATAAGAAAGTTCTTCCTAATGAGCCTTCTTTATCACGCTGTATACGTGTTAATGTTTACACTGTATGTTATAGGAGTTTACGTACGAAATTGTGAAAAGGATTCAACTTGTCATGCAGCTAGTTATATTTCTCCAACTGGTTACTTCGTAGTGGTTTTGAATTTATTATTACTGGGAAAAGAGCTATTCCAAGTATTTGTCCAACAATTATTAGATTGTCAATGATTCTTGCTAAGTGTTTTTTTTATATCAATATAGATGGCGCATGGATTGACAGGATACGCAAAATACTGGGAAAACTGGCTTCAGTGGGCTATTATTTTTGGAGTATTTCTATGCGTGGTAAATATGAATAGGGATTTAAAAATGCACTTAAAAATATGTTTTTCAGACACCAGAGCTTTTAATTGCTAGTGATCTATTTGCGGTACCAGAGTGGCAACATCATGTAGCTGCGATAATTGTGTTTCTAGTATGGTTAGAACTTATGATGCTAGTTGGAAGATTTCCAATATTTGGCCTTTATGTGCAAATGTTTACTAAAGGTGTGATACCAAACATTTAAATCATGCAAATATTTTAGATTATTAACGTACATATGTATAACAGTTGCTGTAAATTTTGGAAAGTTTCTTTTGGCTTATTGTTGCTTATTAATTGCATTCGGTCTGAGTTTTTGTGTCCTCTTTACTGATTACCCAGCATTTATGAACATTGCCTGGTATGTATTTTGATTATTACAGACCATCGAATTCTAAAAATTCCCTTTTATCCAGGTCAATACTTAAATCAATTACAATGATGTCGGGGGAGTTAGAATTCGAGGATATTTTCTATGGAGATGTTCCTATAAAATATCCTGTCACAGCACACATTCTTTTTCTTTCCTTCGTGCTTTTAGTCACTGTTATTTTAACCAATTTAATGGTCGGATTGGCAGTCAACGATATACAAGTTCGTAACTTTTTGCATATGCTTTTTGAAAACAACTAGATTTAGTAAATTTTTTAGGGACTACAAGTGTCTGCAAGTTTGGATAGATTGATTCGCCAGGCAGAATTGGTTTCACGGCTTGAAAGTTTATTTTTTTCTCGTCTTCTTCGCAATTCTCCAAAGCGTTTGCTAGCGCTTTGTAAACGAAGTGCTTTACTACGTACATCTAGAAATCAGTTACAGTTTGTCATGCGCCCTAACGACCCGCGAGATAAGCAGCTTCCGGAAGAACTGAAAATTAACATATATAAACTCGTTGCAGAAAGAAGTGATAGAAATCAAATTGCAAAACAACAGAAATATGATACTAATTGCTCCGCTTTTAATAAAACTCTGTTAAAAAACGACGTTTTAGAAAGCCCAAAATTGGAAAATTTATCGATATTGCGTCCACGGTCAGCGACAAATGTTCCGAATCAAATTCATTTAGCGCAAAGCTTAAAAGGAAATGGACATACAAGACCACAGGTGTATAGTGTGTTAGATATTAGACAAGATATTCAAGTTTTAAGCGGTCAATTGAAAGATCTTACGAAACAATTAGATAAATTCGCCGAAAATGTTGATAAAAAATTCAATGAAATTGCAGAAGAATTTAAGCACTTAAAGGAAAATGTTGAAAGAAGAACTCAATTCTATTTTTAGATTTAAAATAGAAAAAAATATATAAAATATGTATTTATATATAAAAATATTTTAAATAAAATATGTATTCAAATTATCTTATTTGGGGTTGTTTTTTCGTTGTTCAATCAGAAAAAAAGTATTTGTACGTTTTCAGGTATGTGAATCTCTGCTTATATTTTTCACCTAGATTATGATATAAGTTGAAGAAATCATTTCAGATTACTGAATAAAGGAAAATTATTATTGATTCTTGCGAACGTTGCTCCATGTTCGATTCCTGGTGGGACAAAAGAACTTTAATTCATTCAGACATATCAGATAATTTATATTATAGTAAATATCATGAACAACAACCAGCATCAAACAAGATTGGCATCGTAAAGCTTCGTATGAAAATAACGTTCAGAACCTTACTATAGGATATCCATCAAACTCCGCCATCTGCATATTCATTTGAAATAACCTTTAAATATTATCAGGCAAAATAACTCATTTCAGATGGTAAGCTTACGTTTTAGTAAATCTCGTAGCTCTGACAGTTAAAAGGAATATCAACATAACTCAATTTATCTGTTAATTAAAGTGAATTCAATCACACCTTAGTATTTTCATTTTAAATTTGTCAATAGAACGACTTGGGACTTTTCATGGTCCAAGAAGTCGGACAGGCAGATGTTTAAAATATCCAATTCGTTTGCTTTTTCATGGTCAGATGTCATTAGATCTGATTTTTAAGAGACTTTAAGAGAAAGGAATGGTGGACGTGCTCGTACCTGCGTATTTACTATTATGCAAATACACATAACATAACATGTGCATTTGGTAAATGCATTAAACTTACCAATAAATCGCAGGTCATTGATTCCCCAGTTTTAAGAGTCACAACATTTTTCGGACTCCCATTCATTCTTAGTTCAACATTATCAATTGTTGCCATGTTGAGTAAAGTAACATTTTTAGATAATTTCAGCTGTTCAAGTATTGCGTGAAGCATTAAATCATTTTCAATAATGCAAGCAACATCATCAGAAAAGTTATCATGGTTAAAAGAAATCATTGCGTCAGAGCTAGCGTCCCATATCTAACAAAATAAATTGTCTTAGTACAATAACGAAAATATATATTTTCTACACCTGCCTGCATTTGTTTAACAGACTTGGAGCGTGTTGAAAATATTTGCTCCCAAGCCTCCATGGATTTAAATAATTCAACTGAACCATGGTTAATTGCAGATACTCGATTTTTATATGGACCTCCGGTGAAACCTTTAAATGGCGGAGCACCTTCCAGTAAAAGTACTTTTAGGTCGGAAAGAACTTTTGTTTTTGCTATTTGAGTAAAAAATTAAATTAGTTTCAATTAAAACATATTTCTATCAGAGGTTTGAAAAGTAAACTACCTATTCCACATGCCAAGGCAGTGCCAACAAGTCCCCCGCCGGCTATAATTAAATCGTAATGGTTGGATTTTTCCAGATCTGTGTTAACTTGTTTCTGACTTTGTGATACACATCTGTATGAACCATAGCACGGTTTGGAAAAATTAAATCTAAAGCTTTTAACTGAAAAGCGAAACATCGATGCCATCCTTTATCCTCTAATAAAGAGTCCTTAACTATGCTTTCTTAATTTTCTTGCCAAAAAGAATAATAAATAAATGGCATGAGAATCAGCTGATTTTTAATAATTGTCAAATAACTACCTGTGGCGACCTCGCACAACGGCTCCTGTCAAAAGCACTGTGGCGACCTCAACTGAAGTAAGGTTTCCTGTTTGTCGAGCACAGATGACGCCGCTTTCAACAGAAAGAATTGTCTACGGTTATTCTTAAAATATCAATAAAATATACAACACATTCGCTTTTCCTTATCGAAGCAGTGAAGTTTAGTTTATTGATATAATTGATATAATATCTCTGTGTCATCGAGCCACCACAGTAGATGAAACGAGAGCATCCCTGAGATATGTCTTCGCCATCTATGTGTGACAGAACGTAGGTTAAGATACATATTGAATTTAGTTTTTTGTTTTTGAATGTTTGTGCCTACTGCCGTTGGCGTTGAATGTAAATTTACTGTTGTTTTAAAAGGAATTTCATTCGTAACGCAGTTAACGTTGTTGGCAGTGGGAGAAGTTCACAGATGTAAGTAAATTTAAGAACATTTTTTGAAATCTATTAATATGTATAAACTTTAGAAAATAAAATTGCTATTCTACCCAATTGGTGTTGTTTTCCTTTGGTTCTGGAAATCGGTGGAATCCTGGAAGCGATATTGGTATCTGGTTCTGTAACTGCGCAACAACATTATTTTATTTTATCTTTTGAGTGTATTTTCTGTATTTTAAATTAAGTTTTTTATAAATTCGTTCTGTTGGCATGATGGTAGGAGACAATCACAGCTGTAGTGCACCTGTGTGTGATAAGGTGGATGATTCACTAATGGTGAGCTGTGATCGATGCAAGAGATGGTGGCATTTTTCCTGTGCGGATTTCGATCCGAAGAAGTATGATACTGCGACGCCGTGGTTTTGCAGCGATAGTACGTGCGTAGAAACTACGATTGAAGGCGATACTGGTGCTAGAGTGGAGACAGAAGATGATACAGTCACTGTAATTTCTCCTAGTCAGGATGATTTGGCGACTTCGTTGGATGATCTCATGGAGGCTGCTGTTGTTGCTCAAGCGTCTGTTGCTCAAAAGGACAACGAAATTAAAAGTCTACGCAAACAATTGGAAGAGGTAAAGTTTAAATTATCCAGTGCTACAGGTTCAGAGAAGCAAGTGCCTACGATGGATAACAAACCAATTCCTCCAGTTCAAGGAAAAGTTAAATTGTCTGCTGAAAGGTTACAGATGCTAAGGAGCATCCAGGCGAATCACAAGAATATTTTAAAAAATTTTGAGGAGCTGAAAGCTGATTGTGTTAATCCCAACGAATATCTGGAATCGACTCCGTTGCCTGGACCAAGTAATCGTCGTCCCAGTTTTGCAGAATCATCAATTCAACAAAATGACATGTCGAGTCTGCTGACAATATTGAATAGGAGCAATGTCCAGGAGCTACATTCTTTCTCCGGTGTCAATAAGAGGGAGTGGCTGTACTTTGAGGAAGTGTTCAAATCAACCACGATTGAGGGAAAATACAGCAGCAAAGAGAATGTCGCACGTTTACGAAAAGCGCTCGAGGGAGAGGCGTATCAATTGGTAAGTGATAGATTAAAATATTCTACTGACGACCTCGCGATTATGGATTTATTGCGAGCTATATTTGGTCGTCCTGAAATTTTAGTGCATGGTTTAACGTCTGACTTACTGAAATTGTCAGCTTTGAAATCACGATCTGATCCGAACTTACGTTTGTGGGCTGTGAGGACAAATGGGTTTGTCGCTGACATTAAGTCAATGAAAAAGGACGAAGAACTTTTTAATGGCTATGTCCTCACGGATCTTGTGAGTAAACTAAGGGCAGGATTGCATCATGAATGGCGAAAAGTTGAAGCTGCAGTTCCCAGAGCATCGTTAAAAGATCTTGCTGACTTTCTTGCTGCGAAAGTGGTTGATCTTCCCCCTGATTTGTTGAAGCCTTTGTAACCTGTTATGGTTAAGAAATTTCAACCCCAAAAATCTCAGCGACAAGTTTTAACGCACAAACAAGTAGGAGCAAATGAAACTCAATCGGTATGTTGTAAGTGTGCCCGTCAAGAACATCCCTTATGGAAATTCGTAGAGTTTAAAACATTGACTCCGGAGAAGAGACTTGAATTAGCTCGCGAGAAATCCATTTGTTTTTCGTGTTTGAATCCTACTAAGCACGACTGGCGGGCATGTTCAAGAAAAAGTCATTGCGGTCTCAATAATTGTTCTGGGCGTCATCATCAGTTGTTGCACGAGATGTTTGGAAAAAAGGATAAGGAGTTAAACACTTCTGCTGTTCCTTTCGTACCTCAGCATAATTTTGTGTCATCGCATCCTAATACCGATCTTCCTGTTTTGTATAAGATCGCACCCATCAGGATCTATGGAAAAAATAATAAAATTATAGATACGTTTGCTTTTTTGGACGATGGCTCAAGTATAACAATGATGGAACGAGATCTTTTCAACGAAATGGATTTGGATGGAACTTCCGAAGTTTTGACTGTGCAATGGACTAAGGGAATGTCATGGACCGAAGAAGCTCTCCGTACGGATATTTCGGTATCTGGAATCAGAAGTCGAAAACGTCACTATCTCAAGGGATTTTATTGTGTTGGAGACCCTGGGTTACCCTGTCAAACAGTGGATGTTTGCAAGTTGAAGGAATTATATCCGCATCTCCGTGGACTTCCACTTACCAACCTTATTAATGCTAAGCCAAAGATTTTGATAGGTTTAAATCAAGCGAAATTTTTGTTGGGAACACGGCAGCGACATGGAGATGAGGAACAACCAACAGCTTTGAAAACACTGCTTGGCTGGATTGTTTTTGGCCAGTTTTCTAATGCTAATAGCGCATCGTCTGTAAATGGAGCTGCTAAGCCAACTGTTCGGTTTTTATTTCACGACGTTATAAAAGCAGAAGAAGATCTTCACGATTTGGTGAAATGTCATTTTTCTACTGAAGAGTTCGGTGTAAAACCTCAGAATGGAGATTTTGTAAGTAAAGAAGATAGTCGTGCTCTGGAGATCATGGAGAGATCTTTAAAATTGACGGGGAAAAGATATGAGATTGGGTTGCTATGGATTGCTAAGGACGACGTGAAACTTCCGGGCAGTTATCGTCTGGCTTTAAGTCGTCTCATTAGTCTTGAGAGGTCTCTCAAGAACAAGCCGGACTTGCTGAAGTGGAAAAATGAATATGTGCAGCAACTATTGGCGAAAGGATATGCAAGAGTTGCTTCCGCTGAAGACCTGGAAAAGGATTGGCCACGTGTTTGGTATGCACCCACTTTCATCGTTGAAAACCCCAACAAGATTCCTCCGAAGCCTCGTTTAGTGGTTGACGTTGCAGCTAAGATTGATGGAACTTCTTTGAATTGTCATTTGCTGAAAGGTCCTGACAACCTGGTGCCACTTCATGCGGGATTGTTTAAATTCCGGGAACGCAAAGTAGCAGTAAATGGCGACGTTAAGGAAATGTTTCACCAGATCCGGATAAGACCTGAAGATCAACAATGTCAACGCTTTCTGTGGAGAAATGGAGATAGTTCAAAGGACCCAACCGTATACATTTTTGAGGTCATGATGTTCGGTCCGAAGTGTTCACCATCATGTTCTCAATTTGTAAAAAACTATCATGCAAGAACTTTCCAGACTGAGTGTCCAGAAGCAGTAGATGGTCTTACAAACCGAACGTACGTCGATGATTATTTCAACAGTCATGATACGGTTGAGGATACGGTTCAACTCGAGTCACGAAGGATGCAATAAGGATTTGCGATTCCATGAGTTTCAGCCTAGTCGGAATCCAGTCTAACAATCGGAAATTTCTGCTGGATTTGCCGGAGAGCTACGTCAACCCGAAGATTGTGAGTGTGGATCCAAGTGATTGTGAAGGATTTGTTGCTAAAATTCTGGGGATGTTTTGGAACCCGTCGTTGGATCACTTCACATATGTTTTGTCGGACAACGGGCTTTTCAACAGAATGCAACTTCCGGAATTTGTGCTGACAAAAAGAATTGCGCTACGAACGTTGATGAGAGTTTTTGACCCGCTCGGATTGGTTTCAATCTACGTTATTCGAGGACGAATAGTACTGCAGGAGATCTGGCGTGAGGGATACGATTGGGATGAACCAGTGTCTGCATCTTTAAGGACGCAGTGGTTGAATTTTGTTGAGGAGCTACGGGAAATAGAACAACTAAGGATTCCCAGGAGATATTTATCTTGATCTCCAGACGCGTCGAAAACAAGTCTGATCATTTTTGTTGATGCATCGGAAAAAGCGTTTGCCGCCACTGCCTACTTTCGTTTTGAGCAAGCAGATGCTGTCGAAGTTTCCCTTGTGATGGCAAAGGCTAAGGTTGCCCCGGTGAAGAAACTCTCTGTCCCTCGCTTGGAACTTCAAGCAGCGGTTTTGGGTGTTCGCTTGATGTGTACGATTAAGGGTTCGCACACAATTCATCCAAGTTCAAATTTCCAGCTTTTGTTGCAGTTAGAGTGGGAGAGATATTGGATTCGACAACTCCTCGTCAATGGTTTTACATCAGATCCGTCGACAACGTTGCTGATGATGGCACTAGGTGACGTGAAACATCAGAGAGACATCATGATTCGAGATGGTTTCGAGGTGCTGAATTTCTTAAACGCCCAATTGAGGAGTGGCCGATCATATCTGGCAAGGTCGATGAATCGGAATTGTGTGAGGAACAAGAGATGAGATCTTTGACTCATAGGCGAGATCCAAGAGTAAGTTACTCCGTGTATGAAGAGATAGCGCCAAGATTTAGAGCGAAATGGAGATCTTTGGTGAACGTTATTGGTTTTTTACTTCGCTTTAAGAACATTTGCCGGAAGAAGGAAGAAAACAGGCAAGTTTTTATTTCTCCTATTGAGTTCCGACGTGCGGAGGACTGGCTGATCCGAAAAATTCAGCATGATGCGTTCGCGACCGAGTTAAGATGTCTGGAAACGACTACCATGGTGGCTAACTCAAGCGTAATTTATGGTTTGTCCCCTTTTTTGGATGACGAAGGCACAATCAGACTGAGTTCAAGAGCGCAAAAGGCGATAATTTCATATGCAGCTCGGAATCCAGCAATTTTACCAAAGAAACATGAGTTGGTTAATGTTTTCGTTCAGCACCACCATGAGCAAAACTTTCATGTCGGTTCATCAGCAATCATTTCTGACATAAGGGAAAGAGCCTGGATTGTCAGCATTCGAGTTGTAGTTGAGAAGATCAAGACCAGTTGCAACATGTGTAAGAAACTCAGGGCTAAGCCGATTATGCCGATGATGGGACAGCTGCCTCGAGCTCGTTTAGCTTTTGACTCGAAGCCATTCACACACGTTGGAGTGGATTGTTTTGGACCTCTGCTAGTAAAATTTGGAAGAGGTATTTGCAAAAGGTACGGTATGATCTTCACGTGTTTAACATTTCGTGCTGTACAGATTGAATTGCTGAATGATTTGGGACTGGACCAATGTACAATGGGATTACGTCGTTTTTTGGTAAACAGGGTTGTAACGAGGTACTTGTATAGCGACAACGGCTTAAATTTTATTGGAACCAACAACGTGCTTCAGAAGGACATCAAGGAAATTGAAGATAAATTGAGCGAACAAGCGGCTAGGTATGAAGGAATAGTTTGGCGGTTTATACCAGCTTATTCGCCATGGATGGGAGGGGCATGGGAACGCCTTATAAAATCAATTAAAATCACCATCGATTTCATACTTAGAGGAGTATTTCCACGCGAAGATGTACTGCGGAATGCACTTATTGAAGCTCAAGGCCAAATCAACCGCCGTCCTTTAACCCACATTCCTGTTGATCCAGAAGATCCAAGGCCTTTGACCCCAAACTCAGTTATTTTTGGAGAAGATGACAGAGATGTAACAGCCCCTGGGATTTTCACTGACAAGGATTCGTTAAGTAGGCTCTACAGTCGTCGGTCGCAGCACTTAATGCGGGAATTCAGCCGACGTTGGTACAAGGAGTATCTGCCAGAGATAACAAGGCGATCCAAATGGTATAAAAATACAAAGCCAGTGGCAGTCGGAGACATAGTGATTGTTGTAGAACCAAATGAGATACAATCAGTTTGGAAATTGGGACGAATCGTTAAAGTTTATCCAGGCACAGATGAAATCATTCGTATTGCAGACGTGCGCCTATCAAATGGAGTGCTGAAGAAGAAAAGAGCGGTCGGAAGGCTCGCTGTGCTAGATTTAGAGTCTTCACCTGAGGATTCAGACGGCCCCGGGAGTGTCATCGAGCCACCACAGTAGATGAAACGAGAGCATCCCTGAGATATGTCTTCGCCATCTATGTGTGACAGAACGTAGGTTAAGATACATATTGAATTTAGTTTTTGAATGTTTGTGCCTACTGCCGTTGGCGTTGAATGTAAATTTACTGTTGTTTTAAAAGGAATTTCATTCGTAACGCAGTTAACGTTGTTGGCAGTAGGAGAAGTTCACAGATGTAAGTAAATTTAATTACATTATTTGAAATCTATTAATATGTATAAACTTTAGAAAATAAAATTGCTATTCTACCCAATTGGTGTTGTTTTCTTTTGGTTCTGGAAATCGGTGGAATCCTGGAAGCGATATTGGTATCTGGTTCTGTAACTGCGCAACAACACTCTGTACATTAAGTTTTAAACAACTTTTGATTTTGCACAGGTTTTCAATATAATAATATACTAATAAAGGTTATTTAGAAATGGAAAATTCAGAAAAGTAAAAAGATAGTACAAAAAGAAAATATAATAATAATAATAAAGAAGAAAAAAGAAAGTAAAAGGTATAGAAAATAAGTAGAGTGTGAAAGTAAGCCACTGCTAGGCTAGGTGCTGTCATTGAAAAATTCAAATAGTTCTCTTTTGAAACGATTCTCCGTGTTTAGTCTTTTTTTTTCTAAATTTGGAGGCACTTGATTGAAATATAATAAGGTGTCTTGGTTTTAATTATCTTAAATAATGCGATAACAGTGCGTATTTTTAACAGCGCATTTAAGGAACAGCCAGTGATGCGTTTTGCATGTAGCGAGATATGATCATAGCCACGAAGATTGAATATGTATCTGGCGCAGTTGTTATAGGCTACATTTAGCTTTCTCATAGATTCATAGTCCAGTTTCGAAAATATTTCACATCCGTATGTGATAATAGGTAACACATATACCTTTATAAACTTCAATTTAACTGCAATAGGTAAATATTGCTTGGTAGGACTTAATCCACGAAGAATGCCGTATATTTTGGAAACAATATGGTTTACATGGGTGTTCCAATTAAGATACTCATTAAAATATATACCAAAATGTTTGAACTTTTTTACGCGGTCAATGGTGGTATTATTGATTTGGAGAGGTGGCAAAGTAAAATCAATTGGTGTTCTATTGAAAGACAGGGCTTTAGTCTTAAATGGGTTCAGGTGCAGAAAGTTTTGTTTGGACCAGGTATGAATAGCGTTGATGTCTCGATTCAAATCATTAGTTGCAGATAATACTTTAGATTTCTGAAAAGTTTTTAAAAGTTGTACATCATCTGCATAGATGTGGTACTCGCACGTTTTGATACATTTCGCTATGTCGTTTATAAAAAGGGTGAATAAGAGTGGACCAAGAACAGAGCCCTGTGGTACACCCGATACGACGTTTAGACTAGCTGAGATTTTACCACGGCAAAATACAGTTTGGATTCAGTTGTAGAGAAATGATGTAATGAGTTGGCAGATGGAGTTCTCAAAAGCAAATTGATTCTTCAGTTTATATAACAATATTTTGTGGTTTATAGTGTCAAAAGCTTTCGAAAAATCTCATGCCCCTATCGAAACCAGAAAGAAAGTCATCCCTAACCTTAAGTAAGGCCGTTATGCAGTTATGCTTTCTTCTGAAACCTGATTGAAAAATCGTTATGAGTTTCTGATCTTCGAGATATTCTTTCATTTGCTTACTTATTAGTTTTTCGAAGGCTTTACTTAGAAATGAAAGAATTGCAATTGGCCTGAATTCAGGGTTGTTTGGCGAGGAAGATTTAGGAACTGGCAACATTTTTCCATTTTTCCAGTCGTTGGGAAATACACTGATAGTTATGATTGTGTTGTATATATGTGTGATGTGCTTTTGTTTGGCAGGTAGGAGCATTTTGATTATGGTCGGGTGTATATCATCTAGACCCACTGCCTTTGACCTGATACAGAGAATTGCAACAACAGAAAGTTCATCAACACATTGCAATGAAAATGTACGCGTTGGATTTGAGGTATTGCTTTCAAAAACGTAAAAGTCGATCGGATTTACTTGCAGGCAAGAATTTTCTGTTTTGGTCATCGACATCAACATTTTCCAATGAAGATTCATCGCGAGAGGTAAGACCGACACTACGGATCGTTTTCCAAAATGCAGAACTTGACTGGTTAGTGTGGAGTTTATTTTTGTAGTCCCTTTTTTTACCTCTGCGAATTAACGAAGTGACTAAGTTGCGCAAGGTTTTGAAATCTTTGTACATATTTGGACATCTGTATCGACGCCATGTGTAATAAAGGGCATCGCGTTCAATTATTTTATTTTCTATTTGTGGTCAAAACCATGGTAAATTAGCATTATTTATTCTTTTGGTTTTTACGGGTACAAGTTTGTTAAACAGAAAGTTAATATATTTATTGAAAACAGAAACCTGAACATTAACATCGGATGTGCAATAGATATGTGACCAGTTTAGACTACTACGATCATAGAGTAAAGACATTAAATTAACAGACGGAAAATGACGGTATTGCTGGACCATGCTTCGGACTTTGGAAGGAAAAACGTTCAGACAGAGAATAATACGATCATGGTGAGAAAGACCAGGGCAAATAATTTGATCATAATGAGTTATTAACTCACTTTGAGAGAAAAGAAACACGTCAAGAAGAGAGGGGGTTTTATTTAGAAAAAAGTGTGTGGGATGAATAGTATTTGCTAATTGAAAACCAAGTGAATCAATCATGTCGACGAAATTTCTATTTTTGTTAGCTAGGGTATCTAGGTTAAGATCTCCACAAACAACAATATTTGGATATAGAGGTCCTAGTTCCTCCAAAACATCTCGAATATGGGTGTAGCACGCTACGCCTGGGGCCATATAAAATACTCCCAACAAAATTTTGGTATCAATACCAGATATTTCAACAAATACAAACTTGGCCACATCATTTTCATTAGACTGTTTGACCACTCTGCATTTAAATTCGTTTTTTATGTATAGTGCAACCCCACTACAATGTCTATCTCTAAGTCGGTCTGCACGAAACATTCTAAAGCCTTTAATTTTAAATAAATCTGAGTTCATATTTTTCTTTGCCCAAGTTTCAGAAATACCAATCACGTCCATACAACCATCTCCAAAAAGAAAATTCATTTCATCAATTTTATGCCTGATGCTTTGCGAGTTTACGTGACATATTTTAATTCCTACTTTAAGTTTAGACACAATATTCAAGAGCATCTTTGATTTGTCCATGCAACTCCCCCATTCATTTATGTTTGACATTAATTTGGAATAAGGAAGAAAAACATACAACATAAAAAACAACATGGAGAGAACGTTCAATAATAGCTATAATAAACAAAAGGTATAGATGATACAGAAATAGATTGGCAATGACTTTTGACAGTAATAAGAATGTTAGAGAATGACTAATAAAAAAAGTTTAACAAGGAAGAATTAGAATAAAAGAGAAAGTAAGTAGTACTTATTAAAAGAGAACAATTAAGAGAAAATAAGAAAGAGACAGAAGAGAAAGAGAAATTATAATAAAGATATATAATTTGTTTCTGTAGAGTGCGTCATTTCATCCTTTTGATCTGCGCCAAGTCTTCTTCTTTGGTGACAACAACTGATCTCCCACTCGTGGTTCGTACATGCACTTGTCCATTGGTGGTGTGCACTGCAGAAATTATCTTCTCTTTTTCCATTTTGAGAGCGCTTCGTTGAAGTAAGTAGTTTTTCCTCGTCAAACTCTCATTAATGTAGATTCTCTGATCAGACTCTATGCCGATATCACGGAGCGTCAACCCAATTTTCTTTTGTTTATACCTTGCTAAACAGCTTCTGAACAGGGCATTTTTTTCATTTCCTCTGCGAAAAGGGCCAGACGCCTTTCAATACAGTCCTACAGTTCGGATGCATTGAGTGCATTTACACTTATTGGAGAACTGCTCAGCAGAGATTGTTGAGCCTTTTTTGTACGCGTACCGGAAGACATTTCACTTAAAATATATTTTAGGTTGCGATTTCAAATTACTATAAGTAAGCGACAACGAATTACGCGACTTCAATGATTATGTGCAATAAAAGCAGTGTGGTTAAAATAAATGTCAGGGTGGTTTCAGTTTATTTATAAGAGGGATTACTAGGTGGAAAATTAAAAGACTCGGAGCGAATACTTCTATTAGTGTTCACTATTCAACTTCACTCACTCACTTTAGTAACCTTTACATATTTATAATTGCGTAGTAATTAGTAATACAGTTTTCATACTTTTAAATAAATAATTGTTTGTCAAATAAATAGCCCAATAGTGTTTCAATAAACTAACCCAAATAGCTAAAGTGGTGACCCCGACAATTTAAAAAAAAAATATATACTTACAATGGCTAATACAGACAAAGAAAGTGCTCAACTACGCAGTTCCAATGCCGCAACAACAAGTTACCCTGATGACTTCCAGGAGATCGCTGCTCTCAGGAACATTAAGATTCCCCCGTTGTGGAAAATCAACCCTGCATTGTGGTTCGTTCAAACGGAAGCGCAGTTCCAAAATCACCGCATCATTTCGGACAACAGTCGATTCAACGCTGTCATTGCTGCCTTGGATCCGGAGATTCTGAACGAGGTGTCCGATTTGGTCCAGAAACCATCTCAGCAAGATAAGTACAAAACCTTTAAAGATACATTTATTGCTAGGTTCACAGAATCAAAGGAGCGACAATTGAATAGACTGTTAACATCTCTAGAACTTGGTGACAAACGTCCGTTGAGTCTTCTCAGAGAAATGAGAAGACCAGCAGGCGACAATTTTCCGGACGAGATGCTGCTGACAATTTGGATGTCCAGAATGCCTAACAACGTGCGGGGCATCCTGTCTGCGAGCCGCAACGTCGACATCACTGCGCTGGCGGAGATTGCTGACAAAATTATGGACAACATGTCAACAAACGCAGTTTTTGCAACCGAGGTGTGCTACTCGCGAACTAGATCGCGCAGTGCGTCACACAACCGACCAGGCTCACGCACAAGGAATTCACGGGAACGACATTCCAATTCGGCGTGTTTTTTCCACAGGAGGTTTGGGAATAAAGCTAGGAATTGCAGGGCGGCCTGCAGCTACGCATCAAAGAACCCATAGATCTGTTGTTACCAAAGGCGGGTAATAACAGACCGAAACTGAACAACGAATGCCGCCTTTAAGTTTTCGACAAGAAAACAAATCAAAAATTTTTATTAGATTCGGGATCTATCATCTGCATTTTACTTAGACCCAGCACCTGGAAACACGACAGGGGCGAAACAACACTTCTAGCGGCAAACAACTCTCCCATCCACACATACGGGCAGAAGACGCTTACCCTCAACCTCGGTCTACGGCGCGATTTCACTTGGCCATTCGTCATTGCGGATTTAAAGACTGCAATCATCGGCGCAGACCTACTTGCACATTACGGACTCATCATCGATTTGAAGGCAAAACGTGTCGTCGACAAGACAACATCGCTGACAGTTCCAGGAGAAGTCCATTCCATTGGCGTCACAAGACTTTTGTCCGTCAATGGACCTGAACCCTACGTTGGACTACTCAACCAATTCATCCTGGCCAGCAAAACAAAGCCTGTCGCCAAACCGATGTCCAACCTCGTGCAACACCACATCATTACAACAGGTCAGCCCATTTCGGAACGTCCGCGACGACTCACCGGAGACAAGTTGAAACAAGCCAAGGCCGACCTTGACGACTTCGTGAGGAAAGGATACTGTCGCGTTTCCAGCAGCCCTTGGGCCAG
This sequence comes from Myathropa florea, assembly GCA_930367185.1. Classification (NCBI taxonomy): domain Eukaryota; kingdom Metazoa; phylum Arthropoda; class Insecta; order Diptera; family Syrphidae; genus Myathropa; species Myathropa florea. The sequence continues at coordinate 132,053,755 of OV884003.1, read as the reverse complement.
CCCCATTCACCTTGTGGAAAAAAAGACTGGTGGTTGGAGATGTTGTGGTGATTATCGCCGACTCAACGCGCAGACTCAAGCAGATAGTTACCCAATACCACACATTATGGATTTTAACGAAAATTTACACGACAGGAGTATATTTTCCATCCTAGACTTGGACAAGGCATATTATCAGATCCCGATGGCACCGGAGGATATCATGAAGACTGCTGTTACCACGCCCTTTGGTTTGTTTGATTTTCTAGTCATGCCATTTGGAAATACAGTTTTCATACTTTCAAATAAATAATTGTTTGTCAAATAGTGTTTAGCTATTTGAGTTAGCTAATTAAAACACACTTTGGCTATTTATTTGACAAACAATTATTTATTTAAAAGTATGAAAACTGTATTACTAATTACTACGCAAATATAAATATATAATGGTTAAACTGAACTACACAGCTTCGATGAGGGAAAAGGAATGCGTTGTATATTGTAATATTTTAAGTATAACCGTAGCTTCGAATGTCCTAGAATTCTTTCTGTTGAAAGCGGCGGCATCTGTGCTCGACAAACAGAAAATCTTACTTCAGTTGAACGAAGTCGCTGTTTGAGGTCGCTACAGTGCTTTTGACAGGAGCCGTTGTGCGAGGTCGCCACAAGTGTTTCAATTAGCTAATCCAATTAGATAAATACCCTACTGCTTAATGCGACATCTATCAGTCGAAAGTCTTTACACAGTCAAAATTAAAAAAAAAAAACGATTTTTTTAAAAGTTAAACAATAGAACGTTGAAGCACGATACTAGTCAATTGGATTGTATAGTGATTTACAAGTCTAGTTTCACTGCGTATAAATAAAGTTAGAAAAATGTACAGTGTTTTAGGAAATTTTTTTTTAGGAAAAAACAAGCTTCTATAATTTTTGATTATTCTGTAAATGTAACATGATCACCTTTCCACTTTTCTAGACCTTAACCAACATATGAGAATACATATCATCTGATATATTTTTTTAATTTTTTAAGACTTCAATCTCTGTATAGCTTGGTTGGCCATTCGATTTTGTACAAATTGTTTGACTTGTTCTGTCTGAAAGCCTAATCACACTTCCATAGAAGTTATAAGAAAATGGTGAGTGAAATGCTTAAAGTCAATCCTATTAAATACGATTTTTTTTTATTACGAGGTCGGAAGATTCTCGATTGCATTTGGCCGGTTAACGACTGGTCGTTCACTTTTATTCTTACGTTTCATACGCATTTAATTCGCTCTGAAAACGCTTGATAAGATTTACTGGCACATTTTCAAAATTGTAGCACAGCAACTCGGATATTATCCGGAAATTTAATGTTATAACATATTCATGATTACCGTCATTTTCGACATTTATCCTCGTAGGAATAAATGCGTGCTTGTCAATTTTAATTATCAATTCAATATAAAAGAAGGTTTAATCAAATTTAGTTCATTTTTAGTGAATATTCGAGCAAGATATAAGGTAAAATGGCAGATCCTTCGACATTAGAAACACCAGTCCCGACTAAGGAATTGGAACCAGAATACTTAACATTTTATGATTCGAAGCTTTTCAGATGGATAACCCTCGGATTATATCTAAGTGGGGTTAGTGGAATGGGAATGTGTTTATCATTGTACTACATATTTTTTTTCGACTCTACAATGCCAGCAATTTATTTGCGTTTCCCTATTACAGTTGGGAGCAGTGATGAAATTTAATTTAATCTAAAACCTGTAAGTCGAATTCAACTTATATTTATTAGTATTATATATATAAGTATATACATTATTTAAAATACATAATCACAATTATAATACTTTCATATCAAGTAAATGGCCTTCATATAATACTGATAATGTTGATCTTAATAATTTTGTTAAATTTTCTTTAAAATTGGTACTTCCGGCATTTTGGATTCCCATATGAACAGATAATACAAAGCTAGTGTAAGTCCCAGGCCGCTGACGCCACCCAAATACAGACCAAGTGTTATGAATTTAAATAGTTTTGATTCAAAAAAGTCCGCTTTTTTTTCCGGGGGATTTGCAGCTTCTGTCTGCTCCATTTTTTGTTTAGTGTCTTCCTTTTCTGAACTCATTTTTATTATCTGTATTTTATATATTTATATTTCCTCAAACTTTGTATGACTTGTTTAATGTGCTCTGATGAGTGCTTCTGTCTCAACGTAAAGGTTTCGAAACCGCAGTCGTTTTTATACCCCGGTGAGAAGGTTTATTTAATTTTGCTTCGAACAACCATAAAATCAATTTTGTAGATAAAAAATATTGTGTAAATATTTAACCCCTAATTCCGCTGACGCAAATAGTTCCCAACAAATACTTGTTAGGTCTATCAATAAATATTCATATGTACGTAAACGTGTTTATAAGAGTGCTTTATATACATATTTTTTTAATTTTATACTTTTTATTATAACTATAATTTTCTGAGTAAGTGTTTTTTCATTCTTCTCAACAAATTATTGTATATTTGTTAAAATCTTATGAAAACAACTCGGAATAATGTCTCATCGCTTGATGATGTGCATTAAGATTAGAAAGTATCCGAAATTTTTTATTTTATTTAATTTTTTCACTTCATAGTTTTTTTTCACTTCCAATAATCTTCATTATTAATCATTTCATCGCCCATATGTACATTTCATCATATGAACATTTCTGCATATTACATATAAATATATATGTTATACATTTATACTAAGGGGAAATATATAAGAAACCAAAGAAAATCTTTCTTTCTTTTCGCCTTCCTAGTATGTTATTTATGTAAACGGCATGTACAACAAGTAAAACGAATAAATTTGTTTTCATCGAATCGGTGTTTAAACCAAAATCCGAAAAAAAGCTTAACAGAGCGAAACCTCAGTATTTTACGAGCAGTCAACAAAGTCTGGCTTGTGCCTTTTTTTTAGTGATTGAATTTCAGAAAGTATATAAATCAAAATTATAAAGTTTTCTAACAAATAAGCAGTGAGATTGTGTAAATTCCTTAAAAATCGAAAAGGAAAAGTAAATTATAATGTCAGGCGAATCAGATGTAGAACCCGGAACTGGTTTCCTAGGAACAGATAAAAAAAATGTTTCATCGTCACCATCTTCTCTTGTAATGGATAGAGGACATAATTCGAAATTCTTTCGCATGTTCACGGTTTTTATGTACGTTTCCCTGGTCAGCGGATTAGGACTGATGCTATCTGTGTATCACTTCTTTTTCTGGGACTCAACAATGCCACCCGTTGCAAAAGTCCCAGGTCATGAAATTTATTAATAAGTCCACGTTTCCTTTTTATATTTGTTATACATTTATTTATATAATCAAAAACATGTATCATAGCTTAAAATGTTGATCCTGATAGAATCTACTATTTACATACATACATACATTACAAAAACCATAAGACTTTACATACATATGTATGTTATAAGAATTTATAGTTCAAGGAAATTATAATAGTTTTATATTAATATCCAGTCCAGTTTATAGATAGGTCGAGTGAGACATTTTGAGTAATAATAATATAATTCGATTTCAATTTGAGAACAGTCGGACAATATGTCAATATTTATATTCAATGAATATGTCTTAATTTAGCATTCACACATATTAATTGAGAGTTAGTTCTTTGTTGACATTCGACAGCAAGTTACCGGACAAAACACATTCATTCGATTATCATTCTATCAATACTATACTTAACCATAAAGCCGACAAGTAATTATAACCATGAATAAATTTGAAGTTACGGGAAATGGAACAGATCTAGATAATTGTGGAGGAGAAACAATTAACAAAAACCAACAAGGAGATTTTTTTAATACCAAATCATTTCGATTATTAACCGTGGCTATTTATATATTTCTGTGGGATTCAACTATGACGCCTTTGCCGACGTATAGGGCATACAAAGTGTTTTCTGTGGTCATGGCTTTGTTCAATGGATCATTTAAGCATGTTTTTTTCAATTATAGAGGTAAGATGCTGATTCTTTGGGGTTAGGCAAAAAGGCATTAAGTCGGAAACTGCAGTTTTTCGTAAAATCAAATTGAAAATAGATTAATTATTTACAAATCGGGATTAAAAGCTATGAAATGAAGTTGTGTTAGATTTAAGTCTAACGAAAGAGAAAAAAATTGAATTAAACCAAATCAACAACCCAAAATGTTTTTTGACTTAAGACCTCATTGCCTAACGTCAAAGAATTAATATAAGAAGTTTTTAATAGTAAGTATTCTTTAAATTTTTTATTTGTTTTTCATAACTGAATGAACTGAAAAAAATTGTGGTTTGCCATTATATACCTAATATTACGGTATTTTTACTACTCGAAAAGCACAGACGTTAAAACAAAACATCACAAGATAATTCAAACATTTTAGTTTCAAACAATTTACTTCAAAAGGCCTACAACTAAAATAGAAAATAATGTTTTTAATGAAATATACTTGGTAATATTTATCCAATAAATGTGTATATTGAACAATTCGAACTTTTCTGTGTTGTTATGAATATGCTACTTCTCTTTGTTGGTGTGAACACATATTGGTGATGGTGTTACCCCGATTGAAATGAAAATAACAATTTACACACAGTCAAAATAGCTACATTATTAAAAGTATTACAATAGGAATTGAATCCCTAATGTAGTAAATTAATTTTTTAGCATTTGATTTTATCAAGTGGCGTCTAGGCTTTTAAAAGCAACCGGGCTTCTCTTTAACAACCCTATTAAATTTTAATATACAATATCGAAAATGTACGTAGTTATAATATATTATACAAATGCAATTCATTTAATATAATATGTTAATATTTATTTTTTTATGACAGAGTTTTGTAGGGTCTTTAATAAAAATTTAATGTACTCAACAAACAGTAATGTAGGTATATCTGTTCGTACTCTTATTCCATCACGAAGAATAAATTATTCAATAAATATACTTGTTGAATTTTTGATTGCGAAGCTCTGAATTATTCGTACCACATCCTGAACAGATACTCGTATATTTGGAGTTTAATTTATGATCAAAGCAATTGCGTCTTGTAAAGTTTTTCCCTCGCAAAGGAGGGCAAATTCAAAATCGATATTGCAACGATATCTATTGGTTAAGTTGTTGTTTTGTTAGAACATACAGCAAACAAATGGGATAAATACTTGTGGATGGCATTGCGTGTATGTTAAGTTGGTAAAAAGAAACTACATATGTACTAAGCCACCACAAAGGCACTTAATGCTTTTTTCGTTCCTTGCTCACTTATTTTTGTGTCTCATTATGGTACAACTAGCAAAATAATGATAAATTTAGTTTAGTTGAAACGAAGAGCCGGTACGCATACCTGTATTCGGTCCGCCACTAGTTTTTTTTAAGTATAAATTCGAACTCAAATTACAAACTCCGAAATGCCTGAGGACGAAAATAAAACCCCAGATGAAACAACACCACAAAAGAAGCTTAGTTTCTTTGAAACAAAAACCTTTAGACTTCTAACTTTGGGTATTTATCTGGCTGGATTAAGTGGTTTAGGAATGACGTTAGCCTTCTATCATCTTTTTCTCTGGGATTCGAAAATGCCACCTTTGCCAGAGATAAAGCCGCATCATCATGTTGGATAAAATCCTTATTGAGTGGTAAGTTTTTTTGATTTCCCCCTAACGTTGACGCGTTGCTTAGGTTAGGTTAACGAACATTTATCACACGGTAAAGGGATTATTTATCGCTGAGTAATGAAGAAGAGTGAATTAACTTGACATCGTGTTTAATTGGATTCGCAATTAAAGAATTCGAATTCAGATTGAATTGTGACATCTACCAGTTTTATCTCTGATTCGTTGTCAATCGTTGCAATTCAGTTACAATAAAAAAATGTCCAAGAAAATGACAAACCCAAGTTTAAAATTTGTTCAGATAATTGAAACCGTTGAGTGTGAATTAGCTCCTGAAAGAGAGCCAGAGGAAGTTATAATACCAGAACCAAAATATTCTGAAAGGTGTTTGCGCTGTTTCCTTTTATTCATATACTTGTGTGGTCTTTCTGGGCTTGGTGTTGCGTTATCATTTTATTATATATTTTTCTGGGATTCAAAAATGCCACCTGTGTATAAAACATTTACGAAAAAGCATTTTTAAAAAAAATACATATGTATACATTTGGGCAATATGTTGTACACGAAATTATATTTATCTGTAAAAGGTAAGCTGAACTAAATTAATATTTTGTTTTTTTCTGAAGAAATATTTTGTACGCACTTCAAATCACAAAAACAAATCCTCGCACGGGTTGATAAGTGATCGATAGTTTTATAGAGTTGAATGCATGTATCTGCATGCATGTCTTACTCAGATGACACGTACTACATATTAAATATAATGCATAAATAAACCAAAATACTTTTATTTAATGACTTACATATATTACAGCAGATTGTAGTAGGCGGAAAGGTTAAAGAATAATTTATAAACAATTTGATAATGGTTATTAATTAGTGGTTTTTAATCGAAATAACAAACGAATGTAAAGTATTTATCAAACAAATAATATTATAAGTAACATAATCCTAATATTTGTTGCACTTTTTAGTTCTCATGGATATATGAACGTTAGCAAAAGCACTACTTTTGTTAGTTGCGGAATAAGCAAAATAAATGTTCCCTACGCTAGCTGTATTTGCTAAAATTTAGTAGGCATGTTTTGTATGCATTTACGTCAGTGCTTTATAGTAACAAGCAAGGCGGATGAGAGCCACGTATATACGATATAGTAATTGTTAAAACAAAATCCTAAACAAAAAATATATATGTATAAATCTAATATAAACTATTAATTTTATATTTTGAACTTATACCTACTTTAAAAAGAACATATAGAGCCCATTATTTTACAGATAAGTTATTATGTTATCTAGTACCTCCTTTTTGTCGCGTAGGATAGATAGTATGTTAAACAAAAAAGTGTAAAAAATGTAGCCAGGAGATTTATAACTGCATAGCGCAGTTTATTCAGAATTCAAGGTACATATACTCGTACATACATGCCTGTATGTCATAAGGTTTCTTTTGAGTATTTTAGCTGACGGTCAAGAATAAATTTCTCAGTAAATTGGATTTGTGAAGAAAATCGATTTGTGAAAACAAAAAAATTAGAAAAACAATTTTGAACTTGGATGCACGTTTTCGTTTGTGTGTTGTGTTTGATAAAATTGTATATGCACACATTTATATATTCCTGTTTTTAAATTTTCACAGTGTCCATCAATGCAATGTATAAAAATAAAAAAATTACAGTTGATGTGCTGAATGAATTTCATCGGTTGATCTGCAATCGCATACATTTGTTATTTAGCTACAACATATATGTACTCGTATGTGCATACATAGAGTGTATCAAAGTCAGATTCGTACATCTTTTTTTTTATTTTTATTTATTTTTATTTTATCACAAACCAATAAGGTTTAAATGGATCTGGTGATAGTTATGATAAAAGGAAGAAGTACGACAAATTCATATTCGTACAGCAACCACTGACTGTTTGTTATTTTTGGAGTGAAATAGTTGTCTGCGGTGTTGTGCAAACGTGTCCTAGCATTTGGGTAATTGTTTCTTTTTAATAATTGTAAGAGATGTAAAGAAAAGTCACTGAAACGTCCAACGAAATCAGTGAGTTGATTCTTAAGTATTACAACGACGGAAAATCTTATAATGAGAATGCACATTTAGTGAATCGTTCAGGATCAACAATCCACTCAATAATAAATCGATTTAAAAAACGAAAATCGAATCGAAAATGCCAAAGGAAGTATTTTCAACGAACATGACAAAAGGATTATACTTCGCGCAATTAAGAAAAACTACTGAACAAGTGCACAAAAACTTGCGGAAGAACACCGCCATGAATTAAAGAAACGGTTTTCTATAGAAACATTGCGGAATTGCATCCGCGAAACCTTTAGTAAGCCCAATCAATATAAGTAAGAGATTGGCATTCACAAGACTATTTAAAGACCAATTTAAAGATTTTGACTTCTGAAAAACGGTTATCATTACAGATAAATCCAAATTTAACGTCTACGAGTATGGTTCAAATGGCCATCAAATGGTCGGGCGAATACATATAATATAATAAACCTTTAATTTTGTTTAGGAATTGTTTCATTTCAGCAGGTGTACGAATATGAGTTTGATACACTGTATGTATGAAATATTTATTTATTTATTTATTACTATTTAAAATATATATATATTTTATATTCTAAATACAAATTATAAGTAGCGCTAGCTATCAGCTAGTTTGTAAAGAAAAAGTTGATTTAATAATGTTGGCAGTATTAAATTTAGATAAGAGTTTATATACATTTTTTACATTTTCGGTAGAGATAAATGAGAGAAGGTCGATTAGTTTTTCATCGTTAAACATAGATTTATAAAGATAATTTAATTTAGAGTAATCAGAGACTAGATGTTTAGTAATGTATGAAAAAAAAGTGTTTACTTGATTAGAGAAATTAGAATTATTTAATTGCATTAATTATTATACAAGTGTATTTTGCTGAAAGGTTAAAGGTAAAGGTACATTTTTCACATTTGTTTCTCAATCATTTCAAAACAACAGATTACTTAACAAGATTACTATCCCTTATGATGCATTCTCAGTTATTATGCATATAAGTTATCAATGTGACAAAAATAATTATTGAAGATTGGTGTTTTAGTAAAGTGCAACGTGATGGATTACTTCAACGGTGTGGATAATTAATTTTCATAAAGTATTTATGTGAATATGTATATTTCATTTAGTATATACCTATACAATATTAGATCACACAATGTTATATGGATATAATATTATATATTATATATTAATATAAAATAGTTACCGATCCCCCTATTTCCAATCGAGTCATCAATTTGCTGAGTTACCTACAGGCTCTCAATCGTTATAAAATTATTTTCAAATGTACTTAATAACAAAAGCTTTGTAATATAATTACATAACCACGTTAATTATTTCTCAGGATATAAGATATTAAAAGCGTAGGAGTTAAAATATTCTACATCTATAGCTGACTTGGATTTTTTTCTACATCTATAGACACCTTATAGATGTATATATTATAACAATAACAATATAAATTAAATGAAGGCATTTAATTAGTTTTTTTTTCTTGTAATCAAACTGTGCAAAATGTTCAAATTACATATTTTTGGCTGTGTCCTGATTCTGAGCATTATATTAGTCTGACTCTAAAATCATAGTTGGATTTCAATACATTGAATAGTATAAGTCTCATAGGCTTGGGTATGATTCACACAAAAAAAATAAATAAATTGACACGAACAACTTTGACGCTTCTACCTTGAAAGCTTTTTATACACACAAACAAAAATCTCTAAATTGCATGATGTCCCAGTGACCTGATTTTCGGTCACTAACCTGAATCCTTTTTGCACACAATTGTTGTAGAATTATCGATTTGCGTTTTTGAAAGAGGGAGTGTGCATTTACACACATTGGGGCAGTTTAAAATACAGCTCCTGCGAGTGTGTCGCGCCCCTTTCCTGCTCACTACATTCTTCTGAAAAGCTATTTTAAGTTTAATCTTGAATACAACGGATTTCCAATTCTTTGGTGCAGTTGCATTCAGGTCATAGAACGCGTCGGATAGTTCTAAGATATTTTATTTAAAACTATAGTGTATGAAGTAGTTATTTTTAATTTATCTCGTCTCACATAACACATATCAGTGTCATAAGTTCAAATTGTTTCCATTCATAAACATGATTTCGAAACTTGGTTCACTTGAAGAAAAAATCAAACTTCCTCCTACCGAATCCATAAGCCGATTTTATCAGCAACCACAAAGTAATCGAAAGGCAATAAGAATACTTACGGTAGCCGTTTATGTTTTCTGCGTGTCTTTGGCTGCAATAATGTTATCCCTTTACTACGTGTTTATTTGGGATCCAAGTATCCGACCGTTTGTCACAAAAGTAGCCAATTGTGGTAAGTCCATTTATTTGTTCATAGAACAAAATATTATATAGAACAAAATATTTTTCCCAAGCCTACCTGGCAGATTGTAACAAGACATTGAGGAGATATTTTGTATATTATATGCCTCTTTAAAAAATAAAAAACCTAATAATAATTAAATAATTGCGTTTAGGAATATTAACTAACAGTGTCACCTAAAAATAATTGAAATTGAGATATTTATTTTGCGTTATTTTCTTTAAATCAAACTTTAAAAGAATAAAAGGCCATATATATGTATATATTTGAGAGTTGTTTAGATCTTTATTTTGCGTTATTTTCCTTAAAATTATCATTCAAACATAAAAAACGTACATTCAAACGAATGTAAGTCAATATATATACATGTATATAACTTTATACCAGTTGCATGTTTTAAGATTAAAAATCCAATCGCAATAGGGGGAGAATATTTAATTTTTTAACTTTCAAACGTATGCATACCAATTTGCAATTATTTACATTTTTTACATTCACTTAATTTTAACAATAGTTTTTTGACTTTTATATAATTAATTTAAATAAACCGTAACTCCTATTTTGTGTAAACTTACTATGTTATTAATTTATTTTTAGACAAAATAGTTATTCCTGAACAAATTGCTATTCAACTTTTAAATTCGTCAGAAGTATCAGCAGAGCAGTTTTATAAAAATGTACATGAATACTATCAAAGACATCGCAATCAATATTTATGGAGTAAGGATTCATTACCAACAAATTTGCAAAGTTCTACTCTGAATAAAATTCCCAAACAATACGACAGTGCGCAATCCGAAGCCTCAACCAGTGCAACTAATCATCAAATAATGCATCACTCATTTACAAAGCTAAAAGATCTAAATGAAGTTGCTCTTTTAGAATCTCTGTCAACCTCATCATTAGAAACACATGGTGCAACAGCCCCACCAATAAACGAAAAACCGAGTAATTATGATGACGAAGATTACTCCGAAGATGATCCTACACTTGGTGATGAATCCAGTGGATTCTTACCTTTCAACTTTAAATATAATAATCGAAGAAAATTAGATGCAGATTAGTACGGACCGATTTATGTTATTTTTTAAGAACTGATATTATTTGGGAAACACAGGGCTGTTTGTCTCAACCAAACAAACAACATTTATTTCCTTGTTTAAGAACTTCTGAAGAACACAACTGTAATCGTTTGCGTAAACTTATTAGTTGCACGTTTGAAACTATCGACATGTAAATATATAAATAAACACGACAAATAACCCACATTCGATATATCATCAAACCGAAGAAGAAACGTATAATACAACATTCGCAGATATGAAAAACAGATATGTGTATGTATTTAAATTTTTAACAAATTATTTCAATTAATACATGATATTCCTTTCAGCAATAAGCATTTCAAAAAAACATTCTGATCAGCATTAAATTTTATTGACTCGAAACGAAACAAGATATCAATTTCAAAGCGTTACTGCACCCGAGGCTTAATTAGTTGACTGACATTTTTTTATATTGGAAATTGAATTTTACCAACACTGAACGTATCATATTTACTAATAATAGTTCGTATCAAAGAGTTAGAAAGTATGTTAGTATATGTAAAAAGTAAATTATTAATGAGACAAATAACGAACAACATTGGCAATTAGAAGATTAGAATTTATAAAATGTATACAGATAAATATGAATATGTAATTTATGTAAAAATAATAATAAGTAAATAAAAATTGAAGTATTAAATGGTGTTTTTGTGATGTGTTCACCGCTCGATTATTTCTTTGTTGGGGAATTTATTAACATATTAAAAGGAGAGAAACATCACAACCTGCAGAGACGAGGTACTATTACACAAGGTAGGTAGGCTGAGAAGTGCATTTAGACCAGGGTTGATCTATTGTGCCGCCACATGAATTGACTAGGATGGGATTGGAGCTATTGATGTAGGGCGGTAGATTGCTAATCGAAATCTCGCTGTCGTAAAAGTAGGCCCCCAAAAATTGGCGTCAAAGGGACGACAGGGCCGGGCAGGTACAGAAGAGATGTGGTACGCTCTCCACTTGTTCCTCATCTAAGTAACTTCTAGAGAAATCGTTAACCAGAATGCCTAGTCTTCTGGCGTGATCTCCTATGAGGCCGTGTCCTATGATGACACCGATGATTGTACTAATATTAGATCTGTCGAGGGAGATCAAATCTTTAGATCATTTGAGGTCTACCTGGAGCCCTATCATTTTCCAGGTGTGTCATGTAGTGCCTCTCGCCCACTTGTTATTCGCTTTTTAAGTTGCGTCTACTTGTAGCAACAATTTGCAAGTAGCAAGAGGCATACTCCTATTGCCATGTTTCGTTAATAGAGGCAGGGTGGTTGCGATTCTGGTACCCAACACAGACGAATATTGAACTGTTCGACCGTCTTGTCTAAAGATGAGCGACAGCTTATCACTAGTTTAGAGTTTAATGAAATTAATTGCAGAGGTCTGATAGCTGCCTGGCTGTCCGTGAAAATGCAAGTATCAATATTACATTACATTTGTGCCAGATCAGAGCTTCACTAATTGACATTATCTCCGCCTGAAAAACACTGCAAGGATCGGGTAAGCGGAAGGAGAGACTAATATTTAGTTCGTTAGAGAATATGCCACTGCCAACTCCATCCTTGGTTTTAGACCCATCCGTGTAGATGTTAATTGGCCGTCACGTTCATGTGATTTGACACCGTTGGACTTCTTTCTTTGGGGATTCGAAGGTACCGAGAATCTGCTCTGCCGTTTACTTATCGCACTCGCTTCAGCACTCGGCTTCATATAACAATACTGGTAGGGTAAGCGTCTTGTAGAGCACGATTTTGGTCATTCGAGTCATGAGTTTTGGTCCTTTTTACCAAGGGCGATTCTGCGACGAATCTCCATCAAGATGTCGTTAATGGAGTTCGTATTTGGCCCGAGGTAAACAAACTCCTTAACTACCTCGAAATTAAAACCGACTGGATGGCGCAGTTGTTTAAGTGCCTGCCCCAAGTTAGAGGGGTCCCAGGTTCGAATCCATTTGATGGTCCAGTCACCATTTGCCGTTGGGATCAAATTAACGGCACTGGAGCAGGTTGCTACCTGGCAGTACAATGGACCAGTTTTGAGTCTGAGTGCTCCAGTGTAGTGTTTCAAAACCTCCGAAAAAAACAAAAAAAAAAATCGAAATTTTAACTGCCGATTGTCACATTTTAACCAAAGTGATGTTGTACGGACCGATTGTTTTTTTGTCGACAGCATATATGCGGACCACTGGAACCGCGCTGAAATTGATAAAGAGATAGTGAGTATCAATTTGAAACTCGGCCGGTAACCGCACTGGTACGTGCCTATATAGTGCGGTGCAAAACGGCTTTAGACGTTCGCACAGTATGCTAAACAGGATTTTGTAGGCGACATTCAACAGGGATATACCTATACCTCGATAGTTCTTGCTCGATGTAGGATCGCCTTTTTTGTGAAGCTGGTATTCCAATCGTCAGACATGCTTTCCTCCTCCCAAATTTTACAAATGATCTGATGCATGCCCCCTACCAGAACATTGTCGGCAGCCTTGAAGAGCTCTGATGGCAGGAGTTGGGATTTCCTCGTTCCCTACCACTCTCTCTTGACCATGCTCGTTAAGCAGCTGCTGAAAAATGCTGCTTAAAAACATCTACAATTCCCTGAGGGTCAGTAACTAGGTCTCCCCCACAATTTCGAAGAGCTTAGGTGCCTTTCCTAATGGCTGCTGCCAGGTTCTTGGCATTCTTATAAAAGGCTCGTATTTTCTAAACTCTTCGATATCCTTGAGCTGGGAGGTCGCGAGGGATCATTTCTTCTGGCATAGAAGCTTCTTCTCCTACCGTCTTCTAACCCGGTACTCCTCTCGCGCTGTCCTAATTTTTCGTTGCAGCGCATTTTTGTATGCCTCGTTCGGTTGCACGTTTTTTCTGTTCACGTACCACGGGTTTCTTGTCAGGGGTGCAAGGTAGCCCAGGGTGGTTTCGGCTACCTCTTAGATGGCTAAGCGGCAATGCTTACCACATGTTGTTGGCGTTTGTTTTGGCCTTGGGCATACTGGAGCGTCTCTCGCTGAGTTGCTATTCATAAGCTCTGGCAGTCTCCGGTTTGCTGAGGCGCCCAATTTCGATTTCAAACTTGGATAATTGTGCTCTAAAACGTGCTGCAATGAGAAAATGGTCAGAGTCGATGTTCGCCCCGCTGAATGTCTTGCGTCGGTTTGGTTGGCGGTTCGACCATCCTGAGATGCTCTCTGATGGGAGGGAAGGTCTGCCTTAAGGGCAGATGATCGCCCAGTGTCCTTCTTGTAGATTTAAATACATGGATTAATAGATTATGTAGACGTCTGCAGCTAGCGAGACCAGGGATTTCTGATTGATCACAATAACCGCTGATCTAGTACCTCCCTTAGGTTCCTGCAGCCTGCCGTCTTTCCAGTCCCTATTGTTTAGGTTCGGATTGCCCATCCTAATCAACTCTAGGATGGACACCGGATCCGAAGACTCGGCAGGTAATCGGATGCGCAGTTAAAAGGTTTTCCTTTCTTGTGGACCTGGCAAACGAAACTGAATTCATCATCGGGTTGCTTTTCTCCGACCATGTTTTACAGATCAGTTGGTGCATACGATGATTCTTCATTCTCAGTATCGATAGCGACTATGCTTTAAGTTGTCAATCTTCGTCCTGGCAGGCTTCCGTCCGAACTTAATATCCATTCGAAGAAATGTTCACTCTCTGGTAAAACTTTCGACCACCTTAGCACCTCTCTATAAAATTGTCTGTCTCCAAATTATCATTTAACCAAATAAAAAAATATATTTCGGAATCTTATGTAAACTTTATTTGCATTAATATTAAATTAAAGATATAAACTAAACTATTCCCCAGCCATAAAAACATGTGTTGACTTATTGCCTCGTAACAATTTACTGGCAGACTCTGTGCCTATTATTCCAGATACTTGCAACATATCATATTTCGAATATAAAACAGTAATACTCATTGATGTTTCCAAACCATCTCGTGGATTTTGGTAACTTTCCTGCATGAGATTTAATAATTCGGAATAAAAGTGCGGCCAGCCCGGAGGTTGATACATTATTAAATGACGAATGCCCTTGATACGTGTTCGTCTAAAAAAATGAGCGCGCTCCGAATATAGGAGGAAATGGGCTGCACTGTGAAAGAACATGTCTCGCGCACGTGCAATTTTGGCATCCTTTGTGTATTCACAAATCTGAACGAAATTTAATGTTTCTGACTTAAAGTAATTCCTTATTCGAACGTAATCGAAATAGCTAGGTATGTATATCATACAATGTGACATAGATGGACTTTTGAATTGTGGCAGAATTTCATTAATAAAATATTTAAATCTTTTCTCAAAAGAAGATTCAATTGATGTTACATCTAATTTATGAAATACTTGAGGTATTTGGGTAAATACTTTTCGTATTGAGCCACAAACCACAGGATTGATGACACGTATTTTTCCTTGATAGTTATAACATTTATTAGTAAATAACGAACGAAATTCTGGCAATTCGTGTGAACTAAAGAAAAGTGTTTGCCTATAATATCGGCTAAGCCCATTTAAGCACCAGTGTCGAACACGGGCAAAGTCAGTATTTCGGACCGATTGTGGTTGTAAATGCATATGATCAAGTACATGCAATAGGTGATCCCAATTTTGTGCTAAAAACAACTCAGCTTGATCAAGGATTAATACCTCAATAGACGACAGAAAGTCATAATCACGTTCTGCATCACCTGCCGCCCCTACTACCATCCTCAGTCCAAGTGGGGACGCTATAAGTATGTCAGAAGAATAAAACTCTGTGTACAGTTTTATACATTTTTTCGTTAGTGATATTCCAATCCGAAAATTGTCATCTGTATTGCCACGAAACGTTTTTTCGTAATCCTCAGGCTTAGGGTTCGTTTTTGGAAAATATATGCTATCTCCCGTATACTCTTCCATAAATCGTTTATAATTGATTACAGTCCCATCACCTTTAGCGTTGTCTATATAAGAAGAAATTTATATAAAAAAGTGAAGTTATCCTTAACATATTCATTCAATTCGCTTACCAGATTTTTCACCATACAACAGATCTATTAAAATATTCACTACTCGAAAAGCAGAATCCCGAAAAGGTAGTAATATGAGTATCTTTGGTCGGACCATTCCCTGATCCCTGTAAGAATCAGGTATAATACCAGAGGATTTTTTATTGTCCGCGGCTGCGTTAAGTTTTGCATTATGATGAACAATTTTTGCCCGAGTTTTAAGCATGTGATTTAGTGCATGGAGGCAGTAGACGAAGCGTATCTCTTCAGCGTTTGTAAATGACCGTTGTGAAAATAATAGATCCATATAATTTGATATTATAGACAGAATTTCGCACTGCAATGAAGTCATTGTATGTTGTATACCCGCAGCTTGATTTGCTATCGACATATTATTTGCTAATTGTTGCTTGATGCTTAAATTATCAAATTCCTTGGAACTATCTGTTATTAACGTGGGTTCTTTTCCTTCGGGAGCATATTCTTCTTCGTCAAGAAGAATTTTCTTTTTCTTTGGAGCATGTTCTAGCTTCTGGTCAATATTATTATCTTTATTGGATTTGGAAATTTCAATTTGCAATTTTCCAAGCGCTGGCCAAATCATTTCTGATTTCTTTGTTAAGGCGGGCTTAGCAAGAAGATTTTCTAGGTGTTGCGGAGATAACTCATTGTCAAAATGTCTTGAAAATGGATCTGGATGATCAGATCGCTTTCTTTCAACTTCCACATAGTCTGCATCTTCCTCTTCCTCGGATAAAATATTATCACTTTCAGTGTTATTTTCCTGATCACTATTATTATCTACTTCGGATGTTTCTTCTTCCCCAGATATTTCTTCCATGTTTTCACTTTCATCATCAGATGAGCTTGACATATCTTCGCCGTCGCCTTCTTCTTCTTCACCACATTCATGTTCCTCATTAACTTCTTCGTCAGATGAACTTTCGATAATTTTGTTGACTGCATTCAAATTATAAATTGAAAAGGTTAATAATTGCGTAAATATAAATATTTACTTATAAATGGGAAAAATGAACACACGTTAAACGTTAAAAAAATAGAGTTTGATTCGTACCAGTTTTATGAAGTGTGGATAGCAAACTCTCGAATGCATTCTCCTCTTCATCACTTTCGCCCAAGTCACTTTCATCGTCCACTCTTATTATAGCTGAATCTTGTTTATATTTGTCCTCAATGATTTTTTGCCTTCTCTGCAGTCCCTCTGCTTCTTTGCTCCTTTGAATAAAGCGAAAATTCTTTTTTTGTCGATCCCCTCCGGATTTTCTCTGTTCAACTAATTTATTGCGCCCTATAGTGGACTTGCTAAACTGCTTACTCTTGTTTCGGTTGTAATTTTTCTTATGTCTCGGCATTACGTTATTTGTTTAAATATGTATAATTCAATAACAAATAAAAACCAAATACAAATGGGTTACCACGTGAAGAATAGAATAAAATATGTAAACAAAGTCACGTTAAATAGACTTTGACAGTAGTACATCGTACAGGGTTGTAAATAAAAGACATTTAATCCTATTATTTAACCGGCTAGAATGACATATCAAGAAATGGCAGAGTTCAACTGTAACAAATTTTACGATTTTAGCCTAAATATAGACATGAGTAAATTGAAATATTTAGCTAGATGTAAAATATTTCCAATAGATTTTAATGTGTTGGGAAGCCTGTTCGCTCAGGTTTTATAAATTGAGTGTTAGAATAAGTTTTATGACGTTGAAATAAGTGTAAATATTATTCAATTGATGAAATTTAGTAATTTAATAATTGTTAAATAAATGAATAAGTAAATAATCATTATAAAAGAAAAAAAAATTACTGAATTCACCCTATATTGACGAATGCCAAATTTGACACGTTTATTTTAATAGTTGCCAACATTACAAACTTAACAAGAGCTACTAACATAAAAATGGTCTTGTTGGATAATTCATCGGTGAGAATATTGTATTTTGTTTTTTAATGCACTGATATGATATAATATATTCAATTCTTTAATATCTTTTTTTCTTAATTTTATTGTATTAGTTTATTCTTAGACTTGAGAGATTTGCGATTACTGCAAAAAACGATTCCTCTTTCACGGTAACGTTTAAACGATGTGAGTGCCACGATTTCTATATGATGAACAATTTTTGAAATGTGTTTTGTTTTATGTCACAGTCAATGGTTATAATAAACCAGTTCCACGAGAAGGGAGACGTTCTTTGCCGGAACCTAATGAGTACATGTGTCTTATTAGAGCACAGACTAAGTCAAAAAAGGTGGGTTTTAATCTGAAAATCTTGATTGTGTAAATATCCTTCATCCTGTTTTGACAGGTGAATGAGGCTCGGTTGTTTCTAGCGCTTAGTTAAGCTTGAACTTCTATTTTTGGAAGGTTATATGTCCAGTTGAAAACGAAAATGCTTATTCATCCTATTATCCTTTTTTTAGATATCAACAATTGTGAAACAGGAAGATGTTCCGAAAATGATGTCATTGTATGGTCAATTTATGAGAAGCAATATGGACGGTTTAAAACGAGTGAAAAAGATCAAAAGTAAAGCCAAGGCAGCCAAGGGGTAGACCTTCCGCAGTATAGATACATGCATATACAAGGCTGCATTTGGAAATGAAAACGCGCAATTTGCAGAATTTTCTAAAAGTTTTCTTTATTTTGTTTAAGTAAATCTAATTTTAATATCAATTATATTAAAACGTTATTTTTTGCACATGTTAGAAACGAAGATAAATCCATTAAAGTGCATTTTAAGTAAAGGTAGCTTAAAAATGTCTTTCCATTTAGTATTTGTCTGAGTTGGTCTTGACGATTACAACATTGTCGACTTTCTTAATATGTAAGCGGGTAAATATATTCTCAAAAAACTATATTAGGTGCATGAAAGACACTATGGTTGACGTTATGTACAATCGGTATTTTTACCAAAGTTGACATTGTCAAATCTGATACGATTTTGTTATTGTGGTCATATTTCCGTGCCCCTTACAAATTCGTAGTGAAGGAATTGTTTTTTCATACCCGTAGCAAAGTTATGTAAGTAAGAGTGTATAATAAAAGTCCTGTCATAAAAACAAATTCTACAAATTAAATCAAATATTTTTATTTATTTTATAATGATACTTCAAGAACTACATTTATATGAATAATAATGTTAATAAACTACTCGAAATCCTCATCAGATTCATTAAGAATTCTAAGAACTCTATTTCTCTTTGGATGTATAAACATTTTTTTGCTGTTACTTCGATTAGCCATACGTCTTGCTCGCCTCCTGTTTTTGAGAATCTCTTCTGCTCGTTCAAGTGGACACAATGATCGATCAATTTCCGTCTCCTCATCACTTATAATAAAGGTATCTTGTTCATACGAATTATTATCTTCGGGAACATTTTGAGAAAATATCGTTGCGGCATCATTGTATTGCCGATGAAGTGGTATTTTAAATTTTCCAATTGAGCTTTTACATGGACTTCTATATGCGAGATATGTGTATACACAGAATACTAATATTTTTTTTTATCTTACCTAACTGATTGCAGATATATTCCCGTCATGTTTACATGATCGTTTTCTACATCATCGTCATGAATTACTACAGAATCAATCATGTAACATCCTTGGGTGTGTTCTACTTCATCCTCCGACCCTGAACCGCTGTGAGCAGCTTCATCGTCAATAAATGCATTTAAACCTTGACGACATAAACGAGGTTTTTTGAATGAATTGTGCCGAATTTCCTGAATATAATTTAAAACAAAATTTAAGTTCTTATTTATTTATATTAATTTATTTCTACCTTATTTAATATCGGGAGACTTTCCTTTGTGTTTGGTTTCATCAGAAAACTTTGTTCGCTTGTATCGGAGTCACTATCAATAATTCTCCTCTTGAACCGATTTTTTACTCGCATATTTATAACACTTTCATTTGGTTCTATCACACTTTCATTTGGTTTACTGAGAGAAGTTTTCATTTCTGCGCCCGACTTTCCATATTTTAATCGAACTTCTTTCCAAGTGAGCACTTTTTTTGTAAGAAGACATGGTGACACCTCTGCAGCTTTAAATTTTATAGATTTCGATGGTGTTTTACATTCTACTAGGTCGCTTTTGGAAAATTGTGAAAGGTCTTCAAATATATCTGGAGAGTTTCCTCGATCATCCTCATACGCATTTCTTTTTAAATTGTTATCTATTTCCTCACTAAAAACTTCAGAGAAATTATTAAAATCAATATCTGCCAATTCGGGATGAATTTCATTAAATTTATTATTTGATGTTGTTTCACTTTTGGAAACAGAAGTATCGTAATCAAGTTTATTTGTAGTTAAATTATTCAAAACAGCTACCGATTTCGTGCTCATGCATTTATTTGTAATAGAAACTGCATTTCGAAGGATGTTGACATTATTACTATAGGGTATACAATTTACGGCTGGACTAGTTAAGCAGGCAGGTTCATTCAATGTAATAGAAATGTTGTTGTTCGAAGGTAATGGGTTATCTGACATTTTTTTGTTCATACTTTGTAGTGATAGAGAAATTGTTAGTTCATTTTTTGGGCTTACTTGTCGACAAGAATTACTACGTTCAATATGTGCAAGAATCAGACTGTTTGCTGCTATAATGTCATCGAATTGATCATCAAACAAATCTTCATTTTCTAGATTGAATTGTCTATCATCTGAAGCAATTGGTAAAGAACGCTGATTATTTTCTGTAGCTTCTGTTCTGTTATCGTTCTCCATAACTTTATGCGATAAAGGTTTTGCAACTTGATTGTTCTTAAATTTGAGCAAGCACTGTCCATTTAAGCTTGTTCTTATGGGAGTTGATTGTTGAATTACTCCAACAAACATAACGCCTTCATCGCTACTATAACCCTCCCCACTTTCTTTTGCAACAATTCGTTCAGAGAATTTCATCTGCTTATTGGAAGTCTGTTGTACACTTTCAGCGATATCTGACGGCTCATCCCACTGACTCATGTACTTTGAATCGAAAATATAATCGGTGCTGTATTCACACCGGCTATCTTCAGGTTGCCCTGAATGCTGCAACAATTTATTTTCCACCTCCGCATCGTATACCATTGATTGAGCAAAACTTTCTTCCCTGTTATTGGGGATTATTAAATTCGATAATTTTTCTAATTTGTCTGTCAAAAAAACGAAGTTATCCGGACATGTTTCTTTATGGTAAATACCTTCAAAAATTGTGGCATATTTTTGAAAAAGTTCCGAACAATTATTTAGATTTTCCTTTTGATGGTTCATAATTTCAGCTATCTTATCTTTGCTTCCTAAAATATCAATAAGTTTACTATAAGACTTCACAGCTTTTCGTTTCTCTGGGGTTAAGCCTTTTGTTGGTAAGTCATTTTCATTTATTCCTTTTTCCCATAGTGTCTTCATATGACTTATTATATTACACACCATATCAGGGCTGAAATCAACGAGAAACCGTGTGCCACTTTCGCACAGCTTATTGGATGTCAGAACTTTTTGAACTTCAACGGTTTTTCCTTTTGTAGATGTCTTTATATATTTAGTTATTTTTCTCACAGTTTTGTTATCAATTTCGGATATTTTAACTGGAGAAAAGTCTATAATGGATTGCTCTTCATTTAAACCATGGTTGTCATTTGTTTTGGCTTTGGTACTGGAGTTACGTGGAGATTCACTTACAAATTCAAAAACTTCCATTTCCTCCTCATTCAAGGCGACTCTTGGCTTAAAGAAATGCCTTAAATCACGGTGTTGATTGCTTTTCGCGTTCTGAAGTATTCTTTTACGTTGAGTTACATTAGTGTCTTCTGGTTTTAAATCAATCACATTTGATTGTATAAACGTTTTTAAACATTTTGGATTGAATTCAGTTGGTACCATTCTGGGAGACTGTTTATAAAGTGCCGATGCAAATTCTCCCCCGCGAGAAATGCTTTTATTTAATCTGTTGCGCTCTGACAGTACCTCCTTAAGAACAGCATACTCTTTACCTTCTGTCGCAAGTAGTAATACCTTACCCTGTTTCTTTCGTCCTGTTCGACCTATTCTCTGAATGAATCTTGTCGGATTTGATGTATTTATATCGAAGCAAACAATTAAGTCCACTTCACCAACGTCAATTCCCTCTTCAGCCACTGATGTAGCAATTAACGCATTATTTTCCCCGCTCCGAAAATCACTCATAACTTTCAATTGCTGCCGTTGTGTGACTGCACGAATTGAACCAGTGCCACCTTGACCTAAAAACGAGATTATGAATACCACTTTTAAAAAATAATTTGTCACATTTTACCTACGAACATTCTGGGCCGTATCAAGGGTCTGTGTTGGAGTAAAAGACGATGCATCAACATAACTGATTCTCTATATTCGCAAAAGATAATGCAGCGCGCATCTTCATTTTTCTGAATGTACACGTATACCATTGGTATTAGTTAAATACAGTTTTCTAGGCATATGAATATAGTATTATACCTGAAAATGTTCCAACACGTGATCTCTAGCGATCTCAAACTTTGGATGCCCAAAGTCAATGTTTCTTGGTATTGCTGCGATTTCTCCATTCACCATGGACTGGTCGCTGAATGCAAATGGACTAGGTCCGTTTTCTTCACGAATTTTTTCAATAAGACGTCGTAAATCAGGTCGTAACTTAACAACAAATTTCGTTCCACCTTCTTGAGTTTCATCAAAGTTGTTTAAAAATACTCTTGTCCCATGGCGTTCCAAAAGTTCTATGGCATGGTAGATACTTATACAAATGCTAAAATCCGAACTCAACTCTCTCTGCTGGCAGACTCGATCATTAGCCAAGCTTTCACGAAATCGTTTTTGTTCCATAACAAGCCCGTTGCGACTAATACTCCCAGACCGATTACAAATTAAGTGATTTTCAATTAAATTACGCAAATGGGGGTCTGCAATCGCGATAAGTTCATCCCGAATTGCTTTAAGCTTTTCACCAAGTTCAACTACCACCGTTTTTAAAAGCCTCTTGTGGACATAAGATACAACATCAACAGAATCTTCTGTACGAACTTCTAAGCTTGAAATAAAAAGATTGCGAATTATTTCTTCTACGTCATCTTTGCGACGACCAGGAGTTGCTGAAAGAGCAAGTATTCGAAAATACTTGTTTTTTCTCCAAATAGCGCTAATAACATCTGTGTAAGCATAACGCCCTTTAGCTCTGTGTGCTTCATCGACAACTACCAACTTTATGGAATGGTATGGAAAGTTTGATTCAGTATCCATTATATCAGAATGTACCGACTGCGGAGTGGCGAAAAAGACCCGTTTAGTTAGCCACAGCTGCGCACGTTTTGATTTACTTAATTTACCCGTAATCTCAACGGAATCTGCTACTGGTATTCCCATGATTTTACAACATGCCTCGATCTGTTGGGCTACTAAGGGTTTTGTGGGTGCCATAAACACAACTTTTCCCATTGGATACCATCTGTATATGTTGTACATAACAACAGCTGCTATAAATGTTTTCCCAAGTCCTGTTGGTAAGACCACCAATGTGTTGTGAAATAATGCCTTTTGCACAATGTTGTATTGGTAAGCTCTCTCCGGAAGATTTGATGGATATACCCATGTGTCACCAAAATTATTATCAAACCCTACGTACTTTTCATCCGTCCGCAATGAAGACGTATTCAGATTCACATCTTCATTAACATGAAGGAAATCATCGTTATCTTCCTCGAAGTGATCCCATGTGTGGCTATTGTTGGTAAGGGTACTTTGTTCCATTTTTTATTCTGCAGTAGTCAAAAGTGGTTACAATTCTAAATAGTTTCACTAATTAATATACTTACACTAATTTATTGATAAAAGTGTTTGTTCCTTTTAAAGAATACATATAAAGAAGATAATAGTGAATAAATTACTCATGAATTAATCTTGTTCTAAGCAGTGATATTTTGTTGACAAACAAATTGTCAAATTGGTAATATTAATTTTTTCGTATAAGCAGGGATGGTTCAATTCTAAGAGAGTAAATATCAGAAATCAGTCAAGCGAGATAGGCATCTTTCCAGTGGAAAATACCTTCGCCCATAGCGAAACACGCATACTTCTATATTCGTCAAATATATTTTAGGCACAATTTCTCAAGTGGTGTCTTTCAAGAAATTTCAATTCAATTTAATTCATTTATTTGATTTGACATTAATAGTACGTTTACACCGCACCCAAATTCAGCATTTCAGGGAAAAATTTTGCTTTCCCACTGCAACTTCAGCATTTCAAATGACAGCTAGTGTCAGAAATGGTTATTGAAAGTTTTTCCTGATTGGAAATCAGAAGCGGTTGAACCATTTGGCTTGTTATATCAATTCAAAGATGAATTTAAATGCTAATTCAGACATATATATTCCATTTTTATTGCAATGATCACTTGAAATGATTTATTGTTTTGTTGACAGCTGTTTTTTTGTTTATGTCAGCGGGCTGAACTGTCATTGTATGCCGTGCTGAATGCAGATGCAGCGACGAAATTCTGCATTTCGCTGAAATGCAAGATTCCAGAATGCAGGAAATGTATGGCGAAATGCTATGCATTTGGGCTGAAATGCAGAAACTAGCCGAAATGCTGAATTTGGGTGCGGTGTAAACGTACTATTACACTACTTATTGACGACTTAAAGTATTTCTGGTGGATTTTTTTTTTGGAACTAATGGGTACTACAAATTTCTGGCACTTCTTTATAATTTATATTTATTTATTCATCTACGCGAAATATTCAAATGTGACTGTTTTGGTGTTTAAGGAAATGTCGTAGCTATCCGCGACTCGTGTGGATGAAGTTTTTGATTTTTTGATATCGCAGATCGCTTTCATGTGAATGGCACTTTAATTAAATTTCTCGAAGTGCACCAGCGATACCTCTCTGTTTGAAATAATTTCACAAACATTCCTGGAATGATAATTCTTTGACAGATAACAAGCAGTTTTTTCAGCAGAAATTTGCACAAAGTGACAAGCAGGTTTACTTATATCTGTGATTTGTATTATAATTTAAACGGTGTTATGTTTCTTTTTAATCAATTATAACTAACATAGTGAATAGGAATTATTTAATAATTCGCCTTAAATAATGGCATTCCATTGGTGTGATAATGTGCACACTACATCTTTTACTCCTAGAGACTATCAAGTGGAACTCCTTGCGTCGGCGTCTGAGCGAAATATCATGCTTTGTCTTGGACACAAATCCTCCAAGGAATTTATAGCTTTGAAACTACTACAGGAGAGAGCTAAAGAATTACGACATAATCCATCTAAAGTCAGTCTGTACCTTAGTAGGTCCTCCGGAGAGTCTGCTTACAATCTAATTTATCATCTAACTGACCTTAAAGTATACAATGAATCTGAGAAAACAAATACCACTGAATCACATGTTAAATTCGGGGAAGCCCAAGTCTTGATACTGCAACCAAAGAAGTGCCTTCATGCACTTGTAAATAATGATTTAAATTTAAATAATGTTAATCTCATCGTATTGGAAGATTGCCATGAAATTCAGGAGCAGGGCGAAATGTTTACAATATTTAGAGAATTTTACAGCAAACTCGAAAATAAGCCAAAAGTACTTGCATTAGCCGGCCCACTGCATAGTGCTGGATGTGCGCCCGAAGACCTTAATGCTATGCTTGAAGTTCTTGAAAAAAGGGTGCACTGTAAAGCAGAAACAGCAAGTGATATTGTTACAGTACTAAGGTGAAAACAAACCCAACTTCAGAAAATGTTTGTTTTGTACTTGAAAAATTTATTTTAATAGATATTGCACAAAGCCAACAGAATTTATTTTACAATGTTCTCCTCCGACAAGGGATAAATTAACCACAATCCTTGAAGAAATAGCTTGTGCTAGAAAAGCTTTTTTGAAAGATCACAGATACGATCCATCGGAAATATATAGTGACGAATTTTTAGAAGAATTAAAAGGTATTTACAATGTTTATTTTATCTTGTCACTTGTGAATTTGTAAATTGTCACTCTTGAAAATATTCTGTTTTCAGGTATTCCTGATCCGAAAATAGAGCCAACACATTTCTTAGACATTTATTTGGAAGCCCTGCATGAAATGGGACCTTGGGGTGCAGATCGAGTAGCAGTTACTCTAATACATCAAATAGAAAAACAAAAGATAAAGACTCCTTACGAAAGACATTATTTATTACTTTGTCTCGTTATTACCGCTCTATTTGAGATTCATACCTTATGCGAACATTCGTTTCATAAAATAAGTTCTGAGAAAGAAAGACTGGAACGGTATTCAAGTCCTAAGGTGTTAAGGCTTTTAGAAGTGCTTAGACTGTTCAAACCAGATGAATCGGTTAGTGAAAATGAACAATTGGGTAATATAACCAAGGAAATTGATAAGCTTAATTTTCATAAATTAAAACTGAACTTAGAAAATACATCTCACACAGTGGAAAATTTGAACAAATCTCTTTCAAAAGATATCATAGAAAACCTTGATCCAATTTTAAAGAAACCCAATGTATGTTACCAATCAAACTATAATAGTTATAATGATAACCAGCAAAAGTGTGGGGCCGTACAGCTTTCTAATACTCTTAGAAATCGACGAAATCCAAATAACCGCCATAAAAAACGACTATTCACCCGAAGGCATAACCGTGATGCCAATGGCGACCCAGAAGCACTGTGTGGTATAATTTTCTGCAATAGCAAATATACCGCAAGAGTTCTTTTCGACTTGTTAGCAGAAATGAGTCGGCACGATAGCCAATTGAAGTTTTTGAAATGTCAATTTACTACAGATCGAGTAGCCGACCCCATAACGGAACCAAAGGAAGCAGAGTTAGAGCATCGCCGCCAAGAAGATGTTTTAAAGCGGTTCAGAATCCACGACTGCAACTTATTAATTGGAACATCAGTTCTTGAAGAGGGAATCGATTTGCCGAAGTGCAACTTAGTTGTACGTTGGAATCCACCTACTACATACCGTAGTTATGTTCAATGTAAAGGAAGAGCACGAGCTCAACAGGCATACCATATAATTTTAGTGGCTCCTACATTTAATAGTGGACAGTTTGATACCACCCGAGAGTCACTAAGCGATATGTCACACCGAGTTATTTGTACCGAATCGGCAGAAAGTGCAGAAAACTTTGTGAATAAAAAAACTTGCGTTGATATTATCGATAATTTATCTCAACCAAAGCCTATTATCATCGAACACTCCTCTGGAGCGTCTGTTAAAATTCTAAATCCCGAGGTTATTGCTCGCTCTCTTGCTGCAAGTGTTGGTAAACATACAATTGAAAAGACGGGTCGTTTTTCAGATGTTTCTTATCAATCGGCAATTGAGAGTTCATCGCTACCCATTGACTCTTTGAATACATCAAATCAATCTAATTCTTCAATAGAGAGTTCATCTGGAAAGAAGAAATCTAAAGTGAGCGACTATCAAAACTGTTTTGAAATTGTCCCAATAGAAAATATCAATGAAGTAGAAACTTCTGAGACTAATCTGGACATCAGTTTAAAAGTTGGCGTATTAAACGGCGTTGATCAAGATGCTACCGAATTAGAACTCTCGAATGAAAAGGTAGAAGAGTATAAATGCGTTGTTAATAAGGAAAATGGTTTATGTTGCGAAATTAAAATTGAGTCAGTTGTTCAGGAAATGGAAAATGCTACAAACGTTATGGTTGATCGATTAGCACAGTATCGTGAAATAGAAAAGGTAAGTAAAATATTAAAAATGCACCAGACTTGTTTGAAAAATGTTACCTTATTATCCTTTTAGATGCTTTTACAAAAATGTGCAAATGCTGAACCTAGTGAAGACGAACACAAGGAGGCTGAAAAATTTACCAATTGCATTGCTGCATATAAACCACTTCCAGAACTGCTAACAGGTGCCACTGTTGATTTGTCTTCGGCAATATCGTTGATCAATAAATATTGTGCCAAATTACCCAGTGACACCTTCACTAAATTAACTCCATTATCGAGATGTGCAGTTACAAAACGATGTGGAAAAAATATGTATCAGTATACTTTACGTCTTCCAATCAATTCGCCTCTGAAATATGATATTATCGTAAGTTGTATTGCCAAACCTTATTACATCATTTATTAATCCCTTTTTTCTGGTTTTAATAAGGGATTACCAATGCCCACAAAAATTTTAGCTAGGCGTATGGTGGC
Source organism: Myathropa florea (assembly GCA_930367185.1). Taxonomy (NCBI): domain Eukaryota; kingdom Metazoa; phylum Arthropoda; class Insecta; order Diptera; family Syrphidae; genus Myathropa; species Myathropa florea. The sequence goes on along the minus strand of OV884003.1, from coordinate 132,025,392 downwards.
GCTGCAAGCGTGTAAAGAGCTACATCTTTGCGGCGAATTGGACAATACCTTGCAACCGATTGGAAAAGAAGGGTTTAAAGCATTTGAACCTGATTGGGAGAATTTCGAGTTAGAGGAGATTGATGAACAAATTGTTACCGAAAATACAGAGCCCAGACCAGGTACAACAAAAAGGAGACAGTATTACTACAAACGTGTAAGACTTGATTAAATTAAACATCATCAATTGACATGTTTTACAAAAATTGTTTAACAATTACAGATTGCATCCGAGTTTTCAAACTGCAGACCTACGGCGGGGGTTGAATCATATTTGTATCTTATAAATCTTACGCTTCAATGTCCAATTCCAGAAGAGCAGAACACGCGTGGACGTAAGATATACCCACCCGAAGATGCGCTTCAAGGATTTGGCATTTTGACTTTGAAAAAGATTCCAAAGGTTAGTGCATTTCCAATATTCACACGTTCCGGAGAAGTAAAGGTCTCTATAGACTTGTCGAGAAACCGAATAGTTCTGACCGAAGATCAAGTTGGTCGAATAAATACTTTCGTGAACTATACGTTTAGTAATGTGCTAAGATTGCAAAAGTTCCTAATGTTGTTTGATGTGGATTCCAATGAAAATTGTATATTCATCGTTCCTACAATAAAGACTAAAAAGAACGGAGTGGTTATTGATTGGGATTTTCTGGAAGTTATTGCTAGAGACTGTAATATGATGCCGCAGGTGGTACCCGATGAAGTTCGCAAAAATCAGGAATTTGATGCTAACAAGTTTAAAGATGCTGTGGTTATGCCGTGGTACAGAAACCAGGATCAGCCACAGTACTTTTATGTTGCTGAGATCTGTCCCCATCTTACGCCGTTAAGTTGTTTCCCCGGAGAAAATTATAATACCTTTAAACATTATTATTTTCTCAAATATGGAATAACTATACAAAACGTCAAACAGCCTCTCTTGGATGTAGACCATACAAGTGCCAGATTAAATTTTCTCACTCCTCGTTATGTGAATCGAAAAGGAGTTGCTTTACCTACAAGTTCGGAAGAAACAAAACGTGCCAAACGCGAAAATCTAGAGCAGAAACAAATATTGGTGCCTGAGTTGTGTACAATACACCCTTTCCCCGCCTCACTATGGAGAACTGCTGTGTGTCTGCCATGTATCTTATATCGAGTCAATGGACTGTTGCTAGCTGATGAAATACGTAAAAAAGTTTCTTATGACATTGGCTTAGGTTGTATGGAAATCGAAGTTGAAGACTTTGAATGGCCAATTCTGGATTTCGGGTGGAGTCTAGCGGAAGTATTGAAGAAGAACAAAGAACTAATAGTTGAAAAAAAGCCAATAGACGATATAAAGCATGATATAATTAAAACTCCACCCGTCATAGAAGAAACAATAAAAGAAGTCGATGAAGTAAAGTTCGAAATTAAATTGGAAACAGAAGAACCTATGGAAGCAGTAAAAATTGAAAAATCAGCTAATGAAATTGTTTTAGAGGGAGAAGAAAAACTGAAGGTGAGTAACAGAATGAGGTTTGTTAAATAAAGATAGGTTATCTTATTTGAGTTGATTGCAGGCAGATACCTTCATTGAAATTGGTACATGGTCCAACGATATGGCTAATAATGTCAGCGAAGAAGATACTGATATGGAAGATGAAGAATTCTGTTCAGAATTCTTGCCTCCTAATGTAAGTTTCTGCAAAACGGATTATGGTAAGTAATCATATCCACACCGGTGATCATTTAAATTTGCACAACTTTATACATATGTTTAGAAATTAATACATCAGACAAACCAACTCGGTACGGTTCCCCAACATTTTGGGATGTTGAAGATTCATTGAACAACAAATTGGATCGGAAAAGTAGCTCGAACTTTATATATGGTTCAGATGATTCTTTTAATTCCAACTATGACTATGATGATGAAATATTGTCAAGCAGTGCAGATGAGAATGATGGTCCGCTTCGTATTGAATTTACTTCCGACAATGTTGCTGAAGCCATTGAAACTGAGGATGAAATTCTTAAGCGACAAAAACAGATGTCCATTATTCAAGATACTATTGCCAATGAACGTGATTACCAAATTACAAAGAACTTACAAGTGGGGTATAATTTCGATGGAGTTGAAACAAACATGGAATCGGAGCTTAAAATATCGGAAGAAGCATTTTTAATATCCACCGAATTACTAAAAAAAGAAATTCACTCCTCAGGCATGTTGGTACGATGCAATCAAAACCTGTCATTACCAAAAAAACAACATTTGTTGGAGGAAAGATATTCGCAGAATTTTGAAAGTATCGCTAAACTCTTTCCATATTTAGAGAAAAACATACTGAGAGGATACTTCGCATGTAATCAAAAAGACTTGCAGCTCTCTATAATAGATGTTGAAAATCTAAATAAAATTTACTTGAATGGTCAAATGACTGAAAAATATGTAGTTGATGGAAATGGTGACCTATTTGACAACTTTAATGATGGGTACATTTCTATAAGCGATGAAAAGAAAGAGATTCTTGTGGATTTTGGTCGACAGACGAGCGATAAAAAAAAATGTTCAAAAGACATTGCCTTATCACATAGGTTACCGGAGGTAAAAGAGACGGATTTTAGTTTTGACTACCAACCTGATTTAGTTGGACATCCTGGACCAAGTCCAAGTATAATATTACAAGCTTTAACAATGTCAAATGCAAATGATGGTATTAATCTCGAAAGGCTTGAAACTATAGGCGATTCATTTCTTAAATATGCTATAACAACATATTTGTATATTACATATGAAAATGTGCACGAGGGGAAACTGAGTCATTTGCGTTCAAAGCAGGTTGCAAATTTAAACTTGTACCGATTGGGCAGAAAAAAAATGCTTGGTGAATGTATGATAGCTACTAAGTTCGAACCTCATGACAATTGGTTGCCTCCCTGTTATTATGTTCCTAGAGAGCTGGAAAAAACGCTAATTAAAGCGAGGGTAAAATAAATATAAACTTAATTTAAAAAAAAATCTGTCTTTAATCAGTTTTTTTACTAGATTCCACCACATCATTGGAAATTAGCAGATTTACCGAATATTAAACAGCTTAGTAGTGAAGAATTATGTGAACTTGTTCGCAAGAAAGCAGAAAAACTGGGCCAGCACTATGTAAGTTTCTTAATTTGCCTTTTCTGTCGATTTCAGTGTAAATTTGTTTTTTGAATTGTTTAAGGATAACACACAAGAATTAAGCAACTTTTCGCCATATGATCGAGCTGAATGTCTAACACCTGAGAGCGGTGGAGATGGGACCGATCTTGATCTGCCATCTTTGATTCCATATAATTTAGTTACCCAGCATAGCATACCAGGTAGAAAAGACTTCGTGTTAGGAATTTCTGTCTTACTCACTATGTAAACAATTTAGATAAATCGGTTGCTGATTGTGTTGAAGCGCTGATTGGAGCTTATCTAATTGAATGTGGTCCTAGAGGAGCGCTTTTGTTTATGGCATGGCTTGGGATACGTGTGTTACCAGTTATTAAAAAAACGTATGACCAGTGTGAACTACGAATACCGGGAAGTACTCGGCCAGCAGAGGAAAGTGATGTGATAAATGTTTACGGATCATGGACTGCACCGAAGTCTCCGCTCTTAGAATATGCACCAAATCCGCGAGCGCAATTGGAATTATTACTTGATGGTTATGCAGATTTTGAGAGAGCTATCGGATATAGATTCAATGATCGCTCTTACCTATTACAAGCCATGACACATGCTAGCTATTCTCCAAATCGCTTAACTGATTGTTATCAACGTCTGGAATTTCTGGGTGATGCTGTATTGGATTATCTCATAACTAGACATTTGTATGAGGATCCACGTCAGCATTCTCCAGGTGCATTGACTGACTTACGTTCAGCTTTAGTAAATAATACAATATTTGCATCACTGGCAGTACGTCACGGTTTTCATAAATACTTCAGGCATTTGTCGCCAGGTTTAAACGAAGTAATTGATCGTTTTGTTCGTATTCAACATGAAAATGGTCACAGTATTAGCGAAGAGGTAAATTCAATTAGAAGGTTAACGTACAATTTGGGTGTGAATTACAATTATGATATTTTCCGATAGTATTACTTGCTGTCCGAGGAGGAATGTGATGACGCTGAAGACGTGGAGGTGCCCAAAGCCTTAGGAGATGTGTTCGAATCAATTGCTGGTGCAATTTTTCTTGACTCTAATATGTCTTTGGATACAGTATGGAAAATTTATAGTAATATGATGAAACCAGAAATAGAACAGTTCAGTAATTCGGTGCCTAAATCACCAATTAGAGAGTTATTAGAGTTGGAACCGGAAACAGCCAAATTTGGGTAAGTTTTGCATTAGTTATGTCTGATAGTATCTAAGACATTTTTGTTTTTTGTGGTTTTAGAAAACCGGAAAAACTTGCTGATGGAAGACGGGTGAGAGTAACTGTTGAGGTATTTTGCAAAGGGACTTTCCGAGGTATCGGACGAAATTATCGCATTGCAAAGTGTACTGCGGCGAAATGTGCTCTTCGTCAGCTAAAGAAGCAGGGACATATTTCGAAAAAGCATTAACAAAAATATAAGAATCTGTGGTAATATTGTGAAACAGTTTCGTGTTTTATTTTTTTAGTGAAATATCCTTTTGGGTTTATAGTCTAGTTCATTAAGTGCAATTCTTTGTAAGAAGTGAAAGAGAATAATATAGGTAGATCATAAGAACATTCGAAAATCAACAAAAAATGGGTATTAATCAGTTATTTGGTATTAGTAAATAATAAATATTATCCATTTAGACTTTGACTGCGAAGATGCTTTAATTTTTTTACAATAAATTTTACAAGATGTGAATATTCTGTAATATAATACTAAAGTGACTCAAAAGAATTTTATATGTATGTAGACATAATTTTCCATATTTTCATTTTACTTTAAATTATCATACGTATAGACAAATAAATGAAATAACTTTTTATTACATGAACATTTTTATAAATAACGCAGAAAAATATTTACATATCCAACAAAAGCCTCACTTTTTTTCCAAGCCTCAATATTAGAATCACTATCTGTTTGATTGACACATATTTGCTTCCGACCTCAAAAGATGGTGGTTGACAGAAATGAGTTGTTTGCCTTCTCTCATTCAGTGTTCTGCATAGTTGTACAACTGATTTTTGAAACATGCAGTTGACTGGAGTTTCTTTTTATAGTTATTATTCTATGTTCTGTATCACTACGAAAATCCACATATTCACTTCAACTTACACAACCGAACAGGGTACACAAATTAGGGACTCTACAGCTACAATCATATCAATAATGATATGGGCATAGCTTCTCAGAACTCCACAGCTACGCTATGTTAAAATTTACAATAATATTCTTGACTATAACAGGGCAAAATAAATTATTAAACTAACTTAAAAAATATAATAATAAAGATTAGTGAGTGATAATAAAGATTAGTGAGTGCATCGTTAAACAGGATAGTGCAGATGGAGATTTCAAAGCACAATTTTGGAAATCCCGGCAATGCCAAAAGACTTCTATAATCATTCGAAGATGGTCTAAATTTTCATCTTCGATATTTATTGGACATAAACCCTTTTGTGAGGGGTGACATTGTTTAAAACATTATTGTCAGTGATGTCGAAAACTATTTGTAAACGACCACCTGGAATCAATAATCCTTACATATTTTCTGAAATGTTGCACCTATTGCCTGCATGTTTCCTGCGGATTATCAATCTCATATTTATATACATATACACATATAAACGGTGTTGTTTTGATTTATCTATCCCTATCCCCGGTTTTTTTTAATCGTAAAAAATGGAAGAGTTCGCATTCTTACTACTAAATAGTTTATTTATTTGCAGAAACGTGATCTGATTGCTGCTTTTTATTACCCAAATCGTATAGTTTCAGCGCAATTAAACAGTTTTAGACAATAACAACTTTTAATTAACGACTTCATGTCCTAACCTTTGTACAAGGTTTTTAGTCTAATTGATAGGCTGGCATAGTATTGTCTGTTCTTCGTTTTTATATATTTTCTTATTGTATCATTGCTACCCTGGAGAAGTCCAGAGTGTCCAACCCGCTTTTTTGTAATTGTAGGAGTACAACGTTTGAACCCCGAATTTCGTTATTTCGTACAAAACTGTGAAATTGGCACAAGTGTAAGCAGAACGTTTCTTGTTCGTTCGTTTGTGTTGGTCGATTGCAGTTTTGCGTCAAAACAGGATAACCAGTTACGAATCGCTTCTGAGATACAATAGACTCTCTGTAGCCTTTTGCGATCAACCCATTTTTAGATGCTAAAATAGGCACTAATCTCTAAAACAGAATGTTCATTCAATTCACCATTTTGTAGGAAAAATATAAATATGTACAAACTGATACCGTTTCAGAACCTGAAATGCTCCTTAGTGTTGTGTGCGGCATTTCCGTCGTAGATGAGTCGTGTTGCTATATTTCATATTATCAGGATCAAACAAACCATGTGACAGAAGTGATTGCGCAGATCTAATTTTTATCCCACGTAATACATGGAAAAGAATAAAGCTACATAGACCAAGATATTCTCAACGACTACTGACTTTCTAATATTTTAACCAGGCCCACGTTCCAATATATTTTCAACGTCAATGTAATACAAATAATAATGACGGTGCTAAAGTCTGAGGTTGTCTTGGACCTAATTTGTCAGCAAGCGTGCTATTGTTCTCTCACGAGTGGAAGGGAGCTACATTTTAATGCCGACTCTGACGGCGAGATTGGGAAGCTTTTTTCTATACAGTTATACTCTTTGTGATAACGTGATAATATTGATGAAAAAACATCAATATATGTATGTAAGTGCTCTTAAATATCCAAAGCTTTACTATAAAAGTTCCTTTCACGTATTGTAGATTAGTTGTGCAACAACCTATGTTGACTCTCGCATCAGTTTCATTTTTTAATGGCAAGGGAATCTTTTGTAGTATTTGTTTGTTGGTTAAAATTTAAATATAAGTTAAGCCAGGTCTTATGGCATTTGAATATTCCTTGAAATGTCACGGCTATCCTGCTAATTTACGATGCTTTAGACATGCCTGCCAAAGGATAGCGTCAGTTGGTGAGACATAACAATTGAAACTAAAACGCATGTCGCTGCTTAACAGGAAGTATTTATAAGTCACTGAAAAATATAAAAACAAAAAAAGAAGTATGTACTCTTTATAGGAAAAAAACCTAAATCAAGATGTGTCGAAAAAAATTTCTTGACGAACTGTATGTAAATACCATGTCGAAGTCTAAGACTTCGTTTCCGCTTTTCCAGTGTACATACATATATGTGTAATCAAATTAATTTGAACTGAAATTCTCTATTTCATTCAAAACATTACGGGTAGTACGTGCCACGCTCTACACACAACACATCACAACTTAGCCCCGTTTAACCTCTTAAATGTATACGTATCAGTTAATAACGAATAACAAATAAAACGAGCATGGAAAAAAATTTTATTTATGACAGCGGTGGGATTCGAACCCACGCCCTTTCGGACTGGTGCCTAAAACCAGCGCCTTAGACCGCTCGGCCACGCTGCCCTTAAATTTCTATTTATTATAATTCCTTCTAATTCTAATCTACATACATACATATCTACTTCTTTATACATTTATCTATAATACATTTCTTTATCATCATTTTCTTCTCAAATTTAACAAACTCGTACGAATCAACACATATTACCATACCACTCAGCTCGACTATGCCGAGAGTGAACTGAATCCAAAGACAGGGTAAACCTGTTCTTGGCATGCCCAAGTGGTATATTCTTCTGTAGACCAACCTTTGTTTAATGCCAACGGTGACTGAATCCGGCCCACGTTATTTCCAGATACTTTGCTGCGGTTCATTTATTTTCTTACTTGGTTGCTATATATATCTGTTGAAGGTCACTAGTGTCGGTTTCGAGTTGTTTTACAAGCTTAAGATAAGTAGAAGAATGAATATTTTAGACTTTTATTTTTTATATAGGAGAATACGAAACGAAATTCCTTTGTTGTCTTTAAAAACACGTCTTTCTTTGCTAGAACAAGAAAGATTAAATACTGCAATTATAGCAGAAATGATTGTTACTCTTCCAATAAAGTTATTATATGTACATACATGTATTTATTCTTAATAAACTTAAAACAAAAAAACAAGTTTTAATTATCACTGAAAATTTGGCTGTTCAATAATTCACTTAATATTTTTTTTCGATAAGCAATAGTATATATAACTTTATATGCAGTGCAGTGCAGGGCACAGCAGCACAGAAAACTGTAGACACTGTGGACAATCAAAGGAGACAATGGAACACCTATTAGTCGAGTGTCCAAATCTGACACCAAGCAGTTGTAAAATAACCAGCAGATTCACATTAACAGGAACAGACTATCAGGACATTCCATCCAAAGAGATCATAAAATTTCTCAAGGTAGCTCTGAACTCCTAGAGAAACAAAAGGGGGCACAATAGATCTTTTGTAGTCACAGTGCTGTGTGACTATATCTAGTCTAGTCACTCCTCATTCTCTTCAATTCAATTCAATTGTATGGTATTGCATGTATAACTTGAACCTTCGTATCTAGGTGCTTTCCAAATTCAGCTAATTTGGGTTCAAATTGTGTTGTATTTTCTTATATAATTTTTATTAATAATAAGAACCGTAACATAATTATGGGCATAATTAGAAAACCTATCAGAAAAAAACTATTTTAAAAACAAAACTGATATACTCAAAGACGTAAATCATACAAATTATGAACTTATCACTGAATTTCTAAACAAAATTAACATTCCTTACCCTATTTAATTACTGAACCAATAATCTCCGCAGCTAGTTTCGTTAAAATCTATATTACCCGATAATATTAATTACTTGCTAATAAATGTTTTTAACAGTTTTAAACTACCCATGAATTTTGATATTCTTTTAGTGAATAGCCCACAAAAAAATAATAATCAAACATGTATAAATAATGGTAGCTATTTCCTGATGATAAATAAATATATGTATTAAATTTTTTAAGCATATTCTTCAACTGCTAATGAAATATTTAAGGGAATAATAATTGTAAAACAGAGTGTACGAGACTTCCTAACGTCAAAATGACTTACAGTATGACCATGCTAAAAAAGACCGAATAAAAAATATGAGAAACAAATTACTACATATTATTATTTTCCCTTATTTTAAACTTGATCAACAATTGACTATGTGTTCTTGTTTTCGTTTGAATCTGAAATATTTATTAAATAATTTATTGGAAATGTATTTTTGTCAAAATGATTTTGAAGTGAATATTCTATCTGGCTACACTCCATGAAACAGATGTTTACAGAATATCGACAAAACTTTGTTGACGTTTCGCAATTGTGGGGGTGAGTCAGTCAATAAAAAATATCAGCACCAAGAAATAACTTCGTGGCGTACTATTTAATATACAAATTATTATCGAAACAGACAAGGACTATAAGAAAACCATTCATTTGAATTAATATTAGTATTTTAGCATTGAGAACAATATTACAACTGTGCCCCAGAAACAAAAGGAAATGAAAAACTCCAGGATTTGTCGATTGGTCTTCGGTTTACTGATACTAAAAATCGAACCATCTTAGTACCTTGCATATCAACCATAAATCTAAGTTTTTTTTTTATAATATTTGTGCCAGAGACAGATTCCGTAAGCCATCGACTGTCTTAGACAACAGACAAAAAAAAACTACTTTCACTTGCTCAGGGCCGACGAGCTGCGGAGTCAAGATATCATAAGCAGACAAGTTTTTATAAACATGTCTCTCCAGTGGCACTCACTTAGCATTGCAATCGTGAAGTTTTCTTTAGTTGAGGTTTGTAGTCGTCAGCGTTTGGTAGTTTTCTGAAGTATATCGACTTGGTTTAATTCCGTGTGTTAATTTTTGCCGGTGTGTTGGTTCAACACTTTGAATAGAGAAAAAAAAATAGATAAGAAAAGTAAACGGAGTGAACCATGGTAACATTTGATGATTTATTCGAACGCTTAGCCAAAGTTGGCCAGGAGCATATACTTAAGTTTTGGAATGAACTAACCCAACAAGAACAGGAGCAGCTTGTTGCAGATATAGATGAATTGCAGCTGAATGAATTAAAACAGTATTTTGATCGCTGTACAGCTTCATTAAGTGAGAACGGAATCAAATTGGATGACCGATTGCAACCGATGCCTGACTCAAAGCTGGTAAGTATCGCTCGCACTCCGAGAGAGGTTCTAGAGGAATATCGCAATGAGGGATACAGGCAGATCAGCAAAGGGCACGTTGGCGTAATATTGATGGCCGGTGGGCAAGGTAAGTGATATGTTTTATGTCGGTCGATGAACTCTGATGATAATTACTTAACTGATATTAAACCAATACTTATAGATACATATATAAGATATATACATATAGTGCACTAATTTGCATACTAAACATACCAAACGTTTTTATATTATCTTAAAATGCATGTGTTTTCTTTGGATTATAAGTAAGAAATAGTGAAAAGAGATAGCTGAATATTTACTCCGGCGGTATTTCGCCATTTGAAATCTCATTATTTATTTCACGCACGCAATTGCATTTAACGGATTTGTTTCTTTTCTAAATTCCATTTGGGTCATGAAATCAATTTTAAAGTGACAATAAAGGAAATAAGTAGTGTCTAGTGTATATACACTCTAGTGTACTAAAAGAAATAAATATTATATTAATGTAGACAAACCTGTATATGTTCGTTTATACTGACAACGTTCGTACCATAGTCAATATTTAATATTGAAAATAATTAATTCTTTGGGATTAAAAGCAAGAAATTGTTTTTAATTGTTGTGATGTAATATCGAATCCGCTCCTAAGCTCAACCCAGTCATGTCATAATTCAATCAATTAAAAGCAAAACATAAAATAGTTTTATAAATTAAACATTCTCGACACGAAAAAAAGCTTATGAAAAAGATATGATGTTAGAACTTATTTTTTAATGTCAAACATAAGTTTAATAATCTATCATTGTAATACTGCTTTCGCTGTTACTGGAAGCGATGGAAGTGTTCTAGGTCTAGGCGGGTTACCAGATACTCCATATTTGTTACCGAGGCACAAGCTATACTTACAGCATTGAAGATTGCGTCTTAAGCTAGATGCAAGTTTGTATTTGGTTCCAACAGGCTTTCCGGTCTGCGGGCAGTTAAGAACCTAAAAAACAACTCACTAATATCTGGCAGATCCGGGATATTCTCATTAATAACCTAAACAAATTTAAGCTAATATGGATACCTAAACACGTTGGGATACATGGTAATGAAGTGGCAGATGCTGCTGTCGGATTAACCTGTATAGCTTCTATATGCCTCGTCGTTGTTTACAGCAAAAAAGACCTTCAATTGGGACACATTAAACGGACACATAAACACCTTTTAAAGAATTAACCCTCTCCCATCTGCCACAAATGCAAGAATACTTTTTTCTCTCACTCCTCTTATTATCTCTGTAGTTGAAAGGTTGAGCCATTCCCGCATGTTTGAAAGCCATGTAAACCTTTGTCTCCCAACCGATCGTCTTCCTTCTATCTTTCCCTGTAGAATAAGTTGGAGTAATTTGTATTTTTCGTTCCTTAAAATATGCCCGAGGTATTCAAGTTTTCTCCTTTTTATTTGGTATATTAGCTCTGGCTGAGTTCGTAATCGCAACATTAGCGCAGTACTGCAACGTCAAGCGTCAATCGCAAACATTTGGCAAAGATGTTTTGCATCACGTTCTAAAATGCAACATGAAAGCAACGATGCGCAAACAAAAGCAACCAGCATCATAGTTTATTGTGATGCGATGAATTTTTTTTTCCGACTCAATTGTCTCGTTTTCTTGTCTAAAATATATTGAAGAATGCTGGCACTGTAATTGCCAACATTATTAACATTTAAACCCAACATTTAAAAAATCGTCCCCAATTTCTTTGACATTTTTACAAAAAAAAAAAAGAAACAATTGAAACACAAAACAGTAAGCCGTTCCGGAAAGTCAACAAAATTAAAGCCTCGTGATGCATCGCAACATCAAAAAATCGTTGCGTCGCATCACATAGTGGCTGTTTACAAACGACTGGGAAATCCGACTGGGCAGGCAAGATTTTCTGCGTTTGGAACACGCGAATCGGTTCACTTGCATCATGTTTTCACCCAGTAATGTTCTACCGAGAATTGAGTAATGCTCTCTTTTAAATTCGAATTTTTCATGAATTACGGATAAAAACAATTTTTGTTTAGGTGCAGCAGCAACGTTTGCATGTAGTTCTGTATGTATGCAGTGAAAAAAAAACATTAAAATTGCATTTAAATCGTCCCTGTAATCAATTTTTCTATCATTTCTATTTCACTCGATCAGCGATCACCAGAAAATGAGGAAAACATGTCGGAAACGGAACGAAAAGGGTTGAAAATATATTTGCTTCACCCGAGAATCCGCTTTGAAAGTGGATTTTCGGTGGAAGAAGGCCGATTTTCGGCGCATCCAACCCATCTCCCTCTGGCTTGTAAAAGTCGTATATTGTATCCCTCTCAATCCTGCCTTCTTCCGCTCATGTAATCAGGCACATAGGCAGTGATGCTTACGTGATGCGCATTTTGTTAAGGTTTACGAACTCAGCCTCTCTTTTCATTTCAATTCGTCGTAGTACTTCTTCGTTTGTTATCCTGTCAACCCAAGAGATACGCAATATTCTTCTGTACATCCACATTTCGAAGGCCTCCAATTTTCTTATTGTTGCTCTATGTAGCGTCCATGTTTCAACTCATCATGCTACTTAGTTCGTTTATATTGCTTGCTACTATGACAGCATCATTGGCGTGTCTAGTATATTAATATATTATTGTATACTATTAGTAGTAATAATAATTATAATTTTTAAGCCTAAGGTCTTGATACTCATGGCTTCCCCCTTTAATTTATAATTTTTAATTATAAGTTAGGCTTTTTAAATAAATAAATAATTATAATTTATCATGAAATAAATATTTCTGTTCACCTTTTTGAAACATGTTTTTAATATATTATAAATTATTCTTATGATCTGTTCGGTGAAGAAATTCCAAACAAAAAATTAATTGAGTAGTGTTATAAACAGGCAGCAAACCTTCATAGTATCTGCGTCAATACGTTAATATTTTCAAAATGTAAATGGTGAACTGTTTTGAAAAAGGAATACACCTTGTTAAACCCACGCATAATTTCGACCTGAAATTTTCCTGTCCCAACGAGTATAATTATGTGACATTCTTAATTAATTTTGTATGTAAAGTTAAAAAATCACTTTATCAAACAAGTTTTTAATTTTGTCATCACAATTGATAGCGTAGAATTGAAAATTGTTATCTATATGTGACTTACTTCTGGTTGAAAATGTTCCTTCCTTCAATGAAACATGTATATGAATATGAAAGTAAGCAAATTGTAATTGCTAAGAGTTAGTTTTTTTGTACTTGAAATAATTCAGTCTGTTATAATTTATTTGTTTGCGTGGCCTTAACACTGATAATGAAAATATTTCGTCATTGATGTGCGATAATGGGTCTTTAATTGCTGAAATTGAAATAATAATTGTATGCCTATATGTAATATATGTTGTTATCAAAACATGTGCGCAATGTTTATCTTCAAGAAAAAACAAAACAGAAAATAGATAAACGCTTGTTGATAGTATGAACAAAACTACTGGCATATGTACTTAGTTTAAATGGAAACTCAAGAATGTGTAGAATTAGTAATCTTCATCATTAGTTTTTTTGAAAATCTCGACGATACAATAATTTGTTAACTTCGCCTGCTAGTCAAATGCAAGTCTGGTTATGTACATATCTTAATTTTCAGAATATGACTTCGGTTGCAGAAATTATTTGACATTGCATAGTACGATTGTATCATAAGTAAATATAAAATGGGGTTCATTTTCTTCTGCCTCATATTAGATGAAGTATTTCTTTGCTTCGTTGACCATTGAGTCTATGTAACTATGTGACCTCCCAGAAAAAAGGAAGTGTTCCAAACAATTATCCATTGAGTCAAAAAAATCATTGGCAAGAGAAATCCACGTTTAATTCGATCAAAGCTATTAATGGACTTTCTCAGCGAATATTAGTGTTCCCAATCCATCAGAATAAAAATGTTCTTGTTTATGCCTTCCATTATCTCACAGTACATTTATAAAACCGTATAAAATATCGTTCATATATATTCAGTTCTTTAAATATGTAATTAAATTTGAATTTTTAAAGCAGTTGGGCTGAATGATTGTTTTAACATATCGATATATTGACAACATTTATTTTTTTGTAATAATGCCTTTTTATTATTGCAGGGACGCGGTTAGGTTTTGCTTACCCTAAGGGTATGTACGATGTACATCTCCAATCGCGGAAAACTCTTTTCCGTATACAAGCTGAACGTATATTGAAACTGGAGCAGTTGGCTTTTGAGTATACTGGACAACGGGGACGAATTACTTGGTACATCATGACATCAGAACATACGATTAAAGCTACACTTGACTATTTCGTTGCCAACAATTACTTTGGTTTGAAAAAGGAAAATGTAATTCTCTTTGAGCAAGGTTCATTGCCTTGTTTTGAATACGATGGGAAAATTATACTTGATCAGAAGCATCGTATATCCCGCGCTCCAGATGGTAATGGAGGAATTTACAGAGCAATGAAATGTCGAGGAATCTTAAAAGACATGAATTCAAGAGGCATTCAATATTTGCATGCCCACAGCGTAGACAATATTCTCATCAAAGTAGCTGATCCTATGTTTATTGGTTTTTGTGTAAAAGAAAATGCTGATTGTGCGGCCAAGGTTGTTGAGAAATCACATCCAAATGAAGCTGTTGGAGTGGTGTGCATGGTTGATGGAAAATATCAGGTGGTGGAATATAGTGAGATCTCAGCAAAAACTGCTGAAATGCGTAATTCGGATGGACGACTAACTTTTCGTGCTGGTAACATTTGTAATCATTTCTTTACTGCTGCATTCTTAAATAAGGTGGGAAATACTTTTGAAACTGAACTAAAATTACACGTGGCAAAGAAAAAGATTCCATTTGTCGATAACTCAGGAAAACGCATATCACCTGAAAAGCCAAATGGAATCAAAATAGAAAAATTCGTTTTTGATGTGTTCGAGTTTGCTCAAAAGTTTGTAGCCATGGAGGTACCTCGCGACGAAGAGTTTAGTGCGCTCAAGAACTCAGATAGTGCAGGAAAGGATTGTCCGTCAACAGCTAGAAGCGATTTATATCGGCTTCATAAGAAATATATTGAAGCTGCTGGCGGAATTATACACGGCGATGAATGCGAAATATCTCCTTTCTTGAGCTACGCAGGAGAAGGCTTGGATAAACTTGTTAGCGGAAAGTCATTTACAAGTCCCATTTACTTACGGAGCAACATGGATACAATGAACGGACATTTGTAAAGCAAAAACTCGCGCTATTAAACATTTATACTTATTGAAAAAAAAATGCATAACCGCATTAGAATGTAGAAGGCAATAAAGCCAGAATTCTCGGAATTGCCAATATAGTATTCATATATTGTTACTGCTGTATATTAGTATAACTTTTCAAACAAAATTATATTATTTAGTAATAAAAATTGAAAAGGATAAAATATTTCTTCGGAGGTAACTGTTTGTGGAAAAACACATATAGGTACATGTGTATGTGTATAAATGGCCTTAGTTACAATGTGCAATTCATTTAATTTACTTATATGTATAAATATATATATATGTTTTTATCTGTTATTTTACATTCATTCAATTTTATTATACATTTTATTTACTAAATTGAAGATTTTGACCACGACATTATTTGTATAAATAAACACTGTTGCAAAGATGAGACCATTTTCATTACGTAATACTTGATATGGCTGGCTCTAGTATAAATCTGCATGTCATTCACAGATCTGGATATACATACAGCCTTGGCCAAATGTATTGGGCACCCTTATCTTTTTGTCTGCTGCCAAATAACTTATCGGAAGTAATTAGTTTGCATTTTATGGTTTTCGACGACACTATCTAAGGTTGTAAACGATTTTTATTTTTTCCTCTCATTTCATTAAGTTTCTTTTTGCTTTTTGAAGATATAACGAATCTTAAAGGGTGCCTAATATATTTGGCCAAGGCTGTATATGCCGCTTTATGCAAATAATATCGGAATATATTTAATTTAATCGGTAGGTAGGCTCTATCATATTACTCAGAATCTCTTCTATCTTGTTGAAATCTTTTTAACCTATCATAATGTTTCTCGGAGAAAAGCTAGTTTTCTAGGTAAATCGCAAAACGAAGAATGGTTAAGAGTATCGCAGGAATAGATACGGACATAAATGCATATCTCATGTTTTAATGTTAAGGTGGTGGGTTAATTATTGAATACGCAGTTACCTAATTGTGTTATGCTATATGTAAATAAATAAATGTGTCTCACGTGACTACATTTTTATTATAAGCTGGACATCTTAAGCTATGTATAAGCATAATGAAACCTACATTTATATCCTTCAAATTTAAATAAAACTTAATATGGAAAAATTTTTGATACGTGTTTGATGTTTTAGTAAATTTATATATTCATTGAAACGTAATCGGACTCCTTATCTCTTAATTGTGTAGAAGCACTATATCGTATTATTTTTTCCATTTGTTTTAATTGTTTGAACAAGAAATTGCACTTCTTTCAGTCGTTATTCTCACACACATAAATAAATATTTGAACAAGTGTTCATTGTTGTCTTCTTTGTTATCGTTTGGAAGTGTTTTTGCAACATCGTTACAAAACGTCATCTACTTCAAAAAAAAAATTGTTACAAACGGAATAAAAAAATGAATGGGAAATAGACTTTCCAGATTTTATCTCTGGCTTATGTTTGTTATTGATTGCATTAAATTGCAATGACATTTTTGGTTTGACTTATTCACTTGATTATTATGTAATAATTCCATATTAATTTTGAATTAATAATTCTGCTCTTGAACTGGGTTGAATAATGAATATAAACCACATTCCTTGTCCACCGGTATAATGATAATAAATAATAAAGCGTATTAACTTTGCTTTCACTGGGATTCGAACCTGAGACTCCTCTAACTTAGGACAGGCACTTAACCAACTGTGCTTGTATTAAGCGCAATAAATGGGAGTATTGCCCCCACTAGACTGAAGTAAAAGAAAACTGCCATTGAATCGTGTTGGAAGGCTGTTACGAGTGCAGTTTCCTGCATATAAATAATGACAAATAGTCAAATATATCAACGAGCTCGCATCCATGTACTTATTTACATACATAGGCCTGCGACCCATGGAGGGTATGAGCCTGAGAAATTGCCGCCTTTCATTGCTGACGGTCCCTGGTAACCTGATTCCAGTCATCAAGGCCAAGTTGTCGATCACTTGGTCTTTATACCGGTGGTTTGATCATCCTCTCATTCTCGAACCCGGAGGCTCGGATTCGAAGATTCTTGGCTGTAGCATTGGTGTTCATTCGCTCGATGTGGCTGAGCCAGTTTAATCCTCCCGAACTATGTCCACATCTTTGTACAGCTCTTAGAATTCGCGGACGTGTATTCTCCTCCTTTCGTCCTCTTCGCAGACAGAACCATATATCCGACGTAGAATTTTTCTTTCGAAGGCACCAAGAATAACCTTTGCAGTCCTGCTTATCGTCCAACTTTCGGGTCCATATAGCAAGACTGGCAAGATTAGGGTTTTGTAGAACATGATTTTGGTCCTTCGAGCTAGGAGTTTTGAAACAAGTTGTTTGGAGAAACCGAGGTAGCAGCGGTTGCCAAGTGCGATTCTGGGTCTCATCTCCACCAAGTTGTCATTTGTGTTTTGCCCCGAGGTAAACAAAATCCTTAACTACTACAAAATTGTAGCTGTCGACTGTGAGGTTTTATCCTAGATGATGTTCGACGGATCGAGTTTTACTCGACAGCATATATTTCGTCTTCTCCTCATTAACCATAAGACCAACTTGTTTCGCTTGTTCTTCAATTACTGTGAATGCCTCTACTACTGCTCGCTGGGTACGCGCGAAAATGTCGATGTCATCTGTTTAACCCAGCAGCTGGGCCGATTTGTAAAAGGTAGTGCCTACCGTGTTAACACATGCCTGTCGCACAATCTTCTCCTATCACACGAAAGCGCATCTCCTTGCCGAAATCCAGTGAAGGTTTCGGAAGTTCTAGAACCGGAATGCACGGTGGATCACGTATCCCGAATTAGGCAATCGCATTGAAAAGTTAATTGCGATTAATGCTGTCGTATGCGGCTTTAAAATCAGTGAAGAGATGATGCGTATCGATTTGAAACTCGCTGATCTTTTCTAGGATTTGGCGGAGTGTGAAGATTTGGTCTTTAGTCGATTTGCCGGGCTACAATAAAGCTTTAACATTCTCCTCTCTTAGTTTAGAGAGTCGTTTTTTAGCCGCACCACACGAATATGGAATGCTCTTCACAGCCCAATATTTCCCACTCACTACAATTAGCAGACATTTAAGACCAATGTGCACAGGTACCTCCTTTCCCTTTCTCCCTCTATACCTTCGGGTCGTGCTGTGTCTTGATTCCAGACACCTAAGAGTATTCGTAACCCCTTTTGCGCGCGCAAATTATAAAAATTTTTCGCTTTTTTATAAAGCGTCCGTGTTCGCGCCTACTAGTTCGGCGAGAGAAAAGAAAATATAATTCACGAATAAGAACTATATATTCACTAAAATATATTTCACTAGGACTGATACAAAAGAAACAAAAAGTCCAATGAATGAATTTAAAAGTAACTGACCCTACGCTAACCTAACTGACTCTAAATGACATTTGTAATAATTGATGTACATGTGAAAGAGATAGAGATAGTGAGAGAACAAGATAGACTTTATCTAATACATATTAAAGGTGGATTCACACAGTCCGTATGTTCTGTTTATCCCTAGACTCTTCGACATCCTTGAGCTGGGAGATTGCGGGAAAACTTTTCTTTGGTCGCAGCAGTTTCTTCTCCTCCCGTTTTCTAGCTCGATACTCCTTCTGCGATCCTCAGGTTTTTTCTGCTTACACTCGCCATCATACCACTTGTTTCGTTTCGCATCCATTTTTAGGTTCTTCTTCTGGACCTGGCCCTCACTCAACATGCCTCTCCAGCCAGCACGATCTTTCGCCAGCTGTTTTCAGTTTCGCACACCAAGCCGGCCGAGGTCCCCCTCGACTTGTGTGCGCCACTTTGTACGTGGACGTCCTCTGTTGCGTTGTCCCACAGGCTCATGTTCAGGTTATTAATTATAATTTTAGCGTTTTGTTGTGAAGTTTCAGTTACCATCATTTATAAAGTTTTTTATTTTAGAAAATTAGGTGACAGCACGTTCATCCGGCCAAAAAAAAATTGTATTTTACTTAGAGAATATTTGTACGTGTTTTTTTTTTTATTTATTTATTTCTTGTTTCTTGTGTTCTTTATTTACATCTTTTTATTTATTTATTTCTTGTTTCTTGTGTTTTTTATTTACATTTGTATTATGCGATTGCCTCAAAAGAATTTGTTCCAGTTGCTTTCAGTGCCTAGTGGAGGCCGAATTTGATGTTATATGCAGAAAATCGATAACTTATGTATATCGATCGATAATATTCTAGTATTATTTAGGGCACATCACTAGTTGACATTGAACTGGAATGGTGAACTGAACTGCAATCACTTATATACATATATTGGATCACGTCAAGTGCAAGTGGATCATCAAGTGGATGTCTTTATCAATTTTCATATAATAGTGTAAACAGAATGTGATTTCGTGCAAGACTTTACGATTAAATAATCACTTGGCAGTCGGTTGCATATAATACGCTGTTGACCATAGTTAATTTGCAATCGTGCGTATTCAGACAAGGAAAATGTCAACGGAAAATTTTATTGAAACTGGTAAATTTTAAATTCATTGTCGAGTGTTAGTATTTTCATTTACGATTTGATATTTTACTGCAGAACATCAGCATAGGCGTTTTAATCCCCTAACTGGTTTGTGGGTTTTAGTTTGCCCACATCGCATGAAGAGACCATGGTCGGGTCAACAAGAGTCCCCCCAGAAAAATGAGCTTCTTGAATTTGATCCTCATAACCCCCTTTGCCCAGGGGTTACCCGACCTAACGGAATGGTAAGTAGGAAAGTAACTAATAAAAATAATAGTTATGTACAATTATTTCTTTTGGTCAGCAAAACTTAGTGTATGAATCCACGTTTGTGTTTGATAATGATTTTCCAGCGTTGCTTGAAAATGTTCCAGATCCACCAGAAAGCAGTGATCCCCTTTTTCAAATTGCTGGAGCGCGTGGATCTTGTAAGGTGATGTGCTTTCATCCAAAGTCAAACATTACTCTTCCACTAATGAGTAGAACCGAAATTATTGCAGTAATAAATGAGTACGGTAGTTTTATTTTAATCAATATGTTTTGTTAATTATCTTCTTTCAGGTGGATAAATCAATTGAACGAGCTTGGGTCAAAATATACATGGGTGCAAATTTTTGAAAACAAAGGGTCAGCGATGGGATGTTCAAATCCACATCCTCACTGTCAGATTTGGGCATGTTCGTTCTTTCCATCAGAGCCTTTAACAAAAGATAGAAATCTTAGAGAATATTATAAATTGCATAAACGAGCGCTATTAGACAACTATGTTGAAAAAGAGATTTCTAAAGATGTGCGGATTGTAATAAAAAATCCGGATTGGTTGGTTGTTGTTCCTTTCTGGGCTTCCTGGCCGTTCGAAACAATGTTGATTTCTAGAAACGAAAACAAACGCCTTAACGACTTGACTGGAAGTCAAATCGAAAACTTGGCTTTGACTATTAAGGAACTTACAACAAAATATGATAACTTATTTGCATGTTCATTTCCTTATTCTATGGGCTGGCATGGTGCACCGACCGGTTCCGAAATAGAATCAGACACTGCTCACTGGACTTTACATGCTATTTATTATCCACCATTATTACGCTCCGCAACAATTCGAAAGTTTATGGTTGGCTTTGAACTTCTTTGTCAGGCACAACGCGATCTTACACCTGAACAAGCTGCACAACGATTACGTGACATCGATGGAAAAAAGCACTACTTGCATTGCGGTTAAATTTAATACGAAAATCCATTAATATATACCAACTAAGTGAATGGTTTATATCAAATTCCAATAAAAGATGTTACGTACGATCTTGATTTGCGAATTAAGTTTCTGTTTCACGCGATGCCTTAAGTAAACATCGTCCACAGCAGACAAAATGAAAAGGTCATGCTTTTTTAATGTTATTTCTCACTCATTTTAATTAATATACAATTATATATAATATAATTAATTTAAAAATAAACATTCCAGTTGCATAGGCAAATATATTGTATAATATTTTTACGTGTATAATGTCTTTAATAACTTTGAAAACTCTGTTTTAGACTGGCACATCGAACATTTAGGATCTAAACACTACATACAGCCTTGCTACTTACATAAATACAATAAGAATTAAACAATTCAACAATAATATCATGATCGAAGTTGACGCAATACAGAGGTCATCGATCAATGCAGTAACATCAAATGCAGCACACTTGAAAACAGATTACAATGAAATAAAAAAATAGCAGCAGGAGATTGATAACCTTGCGGGAAATTTACGTATACTTCTTCATTACAGCTCGGCTTTCCAGGGACTGCATTTCCTTGAGTAGTAGAGCAATATTGTAGCGTAAACGATGAAACATCGCTATTGGGAATTCCAGCGTTCTGAACTCTCCATTTGAAGTTTGGAAATGAATTATAATTGTAGGTTGCGTTAATTGTATTATTCCACTGAAATATAAAGGCTACCAATTGGTACAATACGAAAATAATTATGCTTACCAATCTCCCAAAGAGATATTAATTCGCCATTGCAATCTTTTTGGGGGCGATCGAAGACATTTAACTTCATAAAAGTTTTTTGTCAACGAATCTCGGTGATTGTGCAAAACTTTACTTATATCGTCAATGCAATCTTCAGTGAATCTACGAGTATATAAGAAAAATATTTACACACTAATCTACATAAGTTGTTATTATTTTAATACGTACTTCAACTCTCGGAGACACTGACGCAATTCATCGTCTTTGACACTACCTTTCGGTGTCCTTAAAAAAATTTGCATTATCTGTAATATAGCCGCGAATAGTTCACAAAAGTTTTCCGGAATTTCACAACCAGAATGAGTAAGCTTAGTTAGTGCCAAATCCAAAACTTCTGGAGAGCATTTACGACTTTCTATGTAGTGGACTGAAACTTGGATTAATACGCGTAGGACTGGCTTGGAAAGCTGGGGGACATATTTCACGTACGGTTTTACTGTTTTTAGCATTGTATACTTAAAATTGGACGACATCTTTCTTAATTTTTGATACGGATTTGTGATTACCTAGCAACGGTAGTATTTTTTTCACTACGACGAAAAATTACCAAGTTACAGAGGCAAAACAATAACAATTCGACACAGCCCGCAACTGTCTGACGGATTCACATTAAAAAAAATGGTTTTATTTACCTAAAAGGAATGTATATGCGTACGTATGTATGTTTATTTTAATCAACTATATTACTTAATTTTGCAAATCGTAGGTTTCAGGAGTAGACATTAATATGCTTTGTGAAAAGTTTAATTTCTTTGAAGAAGCTTCAACAGTTGACACATTATTGTTAAGTTAGTTTAACTGTCAAATGCCATCAGAAATCAACTGTATAGAGATATTAAACTTATACCCTCTTTGCCGCTGACATTTTTTTGATAGCTTGTTATTTTTGTAGCATCTGTGATAGTCATACATAGATGATGATAGCCATACACATTCAAACAAATGAGGTGAAGAAACTCATCTAAAAAATCTTTCGTTATTTGAACGTTATTTTCAGGAGCTTAACAAATTAGGTTCATGTTCAGTTTGTGTATCTTATTTATTTATTTATTATTACGTTATTATCTGAATATTTGAACGCCGAAAAATTATAAAATGGGTGTATCGAAAGGGATTTAATTTGTATGGTTTATTTAATTGAATTAGCAATAATGAAATAACGAGAAAGAAAAAAGGGAACAGAAAATGAGTTCTTTTAGGATATTATTGCGTATCATATTTAGCATATCGTTGCGATAAAAAATTATGCATTTTAAAGGAATTACCAAAAGTACAACGCTGTATTTCCTTACATTACTAATAAAGTATTCAGCCTTTATTGACAGCATTCAAAGTTTTTATATACAAAAAAGACACTGAATTGCAACATAATTCATTTAAAAATTAAATACAACATAAGCCCTTGCAACAGAGTTTTAGTTGTACTAAAACTTATATCGCGTTATTTTTAAAATAACCAAACAAACCACAATATTCCTTAACATTTTGCTTTTTCTTGTGTTTTCTATTGACGTATATTCACATTTCAAATACTTTTGCCATTATTTTGAACGTAATTTATTCAAAAATAAGAAAGACATGTTTTGTTTCTATTATTTATAAAACTATAAGTGGTGTTAATGATTAAAGTAAGTTGTCACATCTTACAAACACTGCTCATGACATTTTTCCAGATCATTCCAGATCGTGGGCAAAATGACGAACAGCTGACGAAAGACACCACTTGAGAAAGTATGCGTGAAATATATCTGACGAATATAGAAGTATGCGTGTTTCGCTATCGGCTGGGGTATTTTCTACTGGAAAGAATCCCATCTCGTTTAACTGATTTCTGAGCATGCGTGTTTCGCTATGAGTGAAGGTATTTTCCATTGAAAGGATGCCGACTTCGTTTGACTGATTTCTGATTAACAATTAGAATATGTATATCTGCCACACTCCTTCAAACTTCAGTCCATCCACATTATATTTCCTTCTGTATTGATTTGTGTAATAAATATGGATCTATTTTTAGCTTAGATCAATTATATATTCTGTTAGGTATATTTAAGCTTAAATGAAACAAAATTTACTATCAGACATTTATAATATATTTAAAAAAGAATAATTTTGTATCAAGCAAACACTTGTTGTTTTAGTGACATAATATTGGGTTACATACAGTACGGCCCTTCCCAATACATGAGGCATACGCCATTAGATGAGGAATAAGGTTTTGTTCCAAAACTCCACTAAACATGTGTGCATAAGGACCAGTTGCGAAAATACCAACGTCATCTCCTGCATGATTGCCCATAGAAGCCTTTATATAGCTCGGGTATAAAAAGTCTAGCATATGAGATGAAATTAAATTATTTAAACATTTTTATAATAATTTATCATTTTAAAATTTTTAAAATTTTTTAAATTACCGTCCGTAAATTGTCCAGTTAAGTCAATTCGATTTCCATTTTCGTCCAAGTATTGATTAGGACCTACAGCGTAACTAAGTGTTGAATATTTCAAGCCATCCTTAGCCACGTCATATTCGTTGAGGTTTGTAATATCATTTCCACGACCTGGATATCCCGAAATTGACATTGCGTGCGCATGATCAGAAGTGACAACGATTAAAGTTTCATTACTATTTGTGATTTCTAATGCTTTAGCAATAGCTTTTTCAAACTCAAGTGTTTCAGTTAAAGCTATTTTAGCTGTGTTTGCGTGATGACCATGATCGATGCGGCCACCTTCAATGAAAAGGAAGAAACCATTTTCATTCTTTTGAACAACTTGAATAGCCGCCTCAGTCATTTCAGTTAAGCTTGGTTGCTGTGCACTAGCGTGAATCCCGTAATCTAAGTGAGAGTAACCAAAAAGACCCAAAAGATTTTCTGTGTCCGAATAGTCTGTTGTTATTAGTGACTCTCTGTTGTTGACATAAACACCCCAAGGATTATTTGCTTGCCATTGTCGAATTAAATTTTTACCATCCTGCCTCTCACCATACACACCAGAAATATCTTTGGATGTCTTTGGTATCATCTTCCCGCGTCCTCCTCCGAGAATCACATTGAATTTTTTTCCTGGTTCTTCTGTTATCAACTGGAAGGCAATATCTTTACAGATTTTTGGATCACCACCATACAGTGGTATGTCATTATCACATTCAAATAGTCTATTAGATACGTGAGCATATGCTCCTGCAGGACTGGCATTTGTAACTGTGGTTGTAGTAACAATACCTGTCGCCTTTCCAGCTTCCTGGGCCCACACGGCAATAGAATCAACTTGGTTTGCTTTAATACTACTAGCTGAACAATTGTTGAAGTTCACATGGGCGTTAACTCCTATTGTCAACATATTA
Source organism: Myathropa florea (assembly GCA_930367185.1). Lineage (NCBI taxonomy): Eukaryota > Metazoa > Arthropoda > Insecta > Diptera > Syrphidae > Myathropa > Myathropa florea. The sequence goes on along the minus strand of OV884003.1, from coordinate 131,999,971 downwards.
TTTTTAACTCCACCTAAATAGGCTGTTGCGGTACACGCCGAATCAGGCACTTGTCCATTTGCACAATAAGTCTAGAGTTAAGATATTGACTATATTGGGCATGTATAAAGACATTTCATGAAGAAAGTACCTTACTTAGTCCAGAAACAGGGAAATTTTCAAAGCTAAGTGTTTCTTCCTCTCCAGTGTTTCCTTTAAGTTGACCTTTTAGTATTCTCGAAGCTGTTAGAGTAGGTATTGACATCCCATCTCCAAGAAACAAAATTATATTCTTAGCTTTATTTTTGTTAGCTACTCTGTTCGCTTTTTCAACGACAGTATCTTGGGCTCGAGTGATCCAAAAGCTCGCATCCATTTCCTCAGGTGGGGTATATTTTCCCTCGGCAATACGCTCCTTTGTAATTCGATTTCCAAGTAGGTGCTCGGCGGAGTGATACTCGTCACCTGCAACTGTTAAACAAAAATTACTTCCAAATCCAGTAGTTTACTTAGTTAAAAAGTACCTATTGCCAACAAAACCATTATGCTAACAAGAGGCAGAAAATGTACGAATGTAACTGCCATTGTCAAGTAGAGAGTCAATTTCGATGGCTTTCAGCTTTACAATGAAGACTGTAGGGTGGGTGAAGATAATTTATCTTTTATACCAAATTCAGAATTGGAATTAAAATCCTCCACCTTTATTGGAGTCAATACATTTTTATGGTGCTTATCAACATGATAATAAGCACAATTTGGCTTAACATTTTTATCATTTGTCATATTCCGAATGATGATTGGGCTATGAAACCTGATTGTTTAATCATATTCGAAAGATTAGCTTGACATTTGTAACAATATGTCGCATGGGAAGATCGTGCTTCTCACGAGATAGTTTCGTATATCCGAGAAATGGTATCAACAGTGAAAAAAAAAATTGAAAACCAAAACAGGATGTAACTAATATTTTATATATATATTGTATATGGATACTCCTTTCGCCCTTACGTAACCGATGAAGGTATATACATAAATAGGTGCGTCATTCACATAAAAATACTTGAATTTACAGAAGCATAGCAGGTTAGAGAAAAAATCTTACGAGGAACTTTAAAATCTTACTGACCTTGAGTGAACTATCGAAAGCTTCAAAGAAAAACCATTTGCCCTTGAGTTATACACGTACATTTGTAAATTAATAGGTTAAAGCATCATCCTTTTCTAGTGCTGTCAAATAAACTCCATTCCAAGCGGCATTGATTTTTCCCCTATTGTGCTTGAATAACTGGCAACACTGTGGAACTAATTCAAATGAGCATGACGGTATTTCTCCAGAAAGTTGCATTTAGAGCTTTTAGTAAACTTTCTATCTAAATTGCGACCAATGAAAAGAAAATATTAGGAAATTGATTTTGTAAGATATTTTTTTTATTTTTTGCCCCCAAATGGGTTTTGCGGCCAGTACATCTATTATATGGGCAAGGAATCTTATTGCTTAGGTATCTCAAATATCTATCATCTATCAGTTATACTTACATATGTATGTATGTCTAAAAACGTACATATTCAAAGCTTTCTAATATTGGGTTTGTATTCCACAAGTTGTTAAATTTTTTGATAACGGCTTTTACGAAATGTCGTAGAATATTATACTGCGATGGCTTTTACAAGAATTGCTATAACAATATCAAAAAACAAATTTACAACTGGGGGGAAATTCGTATAAAAATATAGGAATTAGAGCACTGAATTATAAGCGATTTCTTTCGAATATGTTTATTTAATGAATGTTGAACGACTAAAGCACACAACCTGCAATATATAAGCCATATATTGCATTGTACGAATAGTATAAAATTACGACTTAATGTAAACGCAAAAATTTGTTTTTAATAAAGAAATTTGTATATTGTATTTTCAACATATAAAAACGAAAGCGATTTTTTGGAATATATGTACATAAATATTCCTTTAGACGCAAGCAAGATATGTAAAAGAAGTTCGTAGCTCTTTTCTGTTAAAGTTATCTCTCCTCCCATCGTCATTACAGTAACACAAAGGCATGTTTTATTTGCATTACAATTTGCATGCACTTTCAGATACGACAGCTCTTTGGTTCTATTAACCGCATGAGCAGTTTATCATAATATAATAATAACTTGTTTTATTTCTGCAAAGTGTACAGTCACGTGATTAATTTGTGAAATGTGACTCAACTTGGTAGTGATAAAGTCGTATTTTAATTGTGATATTTAAATTATTTTATAGCGTAAATGAAAATTGAATATCATTTTAGAGCTTACAACTACGTCAGTCTCTTTTATTTGACTAATAATGTCTATAAATACAATTTTTGAAATTGATATTCAAGTCACTCAAATGACATAGGGGCAAACGACAGCAGCTACAGCGGAATGTCATCTGTTATTTTCACATTAGCTTTGGTTTCATGCCTTGTGGCATTATCCTTGCGTATGCATTTGTTTATTTTGAAAATCATTTTTATAATAAATACTTTCTTTAATAGAGGACATTTATCATCCACTGGAAATGTTTTTTGGAGGAAGACAAAGAGATATGTCTGAGGGCATGGCGATTGGAAAATACACGCCACCCGCAGAAATGGATTCAAGCTTTTGGTTCAACAAGGCTCAGAGTTCTATAAAAGAAAAGATGAACACTAAATTCAATACCAATATTGCAAAAAATATAATCTTCTTTCTGGGAGACGGCATGTCCATCACAACTCTAACATCAGCACGAATATTAAAGGGACAACGCAAAGGAAACACAGGCGAGGAGGAGACCTTAAGCTTTGATAATTTTCCATTTACCGGCTTAAGTAAGGTATGTTACAAGAAATTTTACGGAGAAATTGGTTATTAATATAGAAATTTAGACGTATTGTGCCAATGGACAAGTTGCTGATTCGGCATGTACATCAACAGCATATCTCTGTGGAGTTAAGACTAACATAATGACTTTGGGAGTCAATGCTCACGTTAATTACAACGATTGTGTTGCGAGTAGCGATATCTCCAATCATGTCGAGTCTATAGTTTCTTGGGCTCAGAAAGCAGGAAAATCTACAGGAATCGTCACCACTACTACAGTAACACATGCTAGTCCCTCAGGTGGATATGCTCATGTTGCCAATAGGATGTGGGAGTCAGACAATGATATAACAAGCTATGGTGCGGACTCATCAACTTGTTCTGATATCGCCAAACAATTGATTACTCAGGAACCTGGAAAAAATTTCAATGTTATTATGGGAGGAGGTCGTGGTAAAATGCTGCCTTCAAATATTGTAGACATCTCTGGAGAAAAAGGAGAACGAAGAGATGGGAACAATTTAATCGATCAGTGGAAATCGAATAACCCAGCTGGGGTATATGTCAGTGACCGAAGTGGCTTACTTAGAACCAATTTCTCCCAAACCGATCGACTTCTTGGATTGTTCGAATACTCGAACTTGAATTACCATTTACTTGCAAATGCAACAATTCAACCTACACTAGCAGAAATGACTGAAGCAGCTATCAAGGTCGTGAAGAAAAATAGTAATGGTTATTTCCTATTCATAGAAGGAGGACGCATTGATCATGGCCATCACGCAACTATAACAAGTTTGGCTTTAGATGAAGCACTGGAGCTCGATAAGGCAATAGACGTAGCAAAGAATCTTACTAGTACTGATGACACTCTGATAGTTATATCATCCGACCATTCTCACACAATGACTATGGCAGGATATCCCGGTCGTGGCAATAAAATTCTTGACATCAATCAAAATGACTTAGATTCCAATGGAATTCCTTATCTAACCCTCAACTATGCTATTGGTCCAAATACCTACAGAGATGCAACTGGAAAAAGAATTGATTTGACGAAAAAAGTAACAGAACGTAAGTACGAATTTATTTAATATGTGCAGGTACTATACTATAAAACCCGATTACTTTTATGGAATAGTTTTCGTGCACCCCAGTAACGTGGAAGCAGATATGGGAACACATGCTGGAGATGATGTTGGTATTTTTGCCAGTGGACCGCAGTCGCATCTTTTTACTGGTGTAATGGAACAAAATGTGATTCCTCACTTAATGGCTTATGCATCTTGCATCGGACATGGTCCTACAGTCTGCAATCCCGACATCAGGTGTGATTAACATACTGAAATGCCAAATGTCTAATAATTATTAAATAAAAATGTCCTCCAAATTTTTGATTGTAATAAAAGATACTTCCTCCAAAATTGAAATATAAATTAGATGAACAGATAAGCTGTAGACAAATGGAAGTACCTTAAAAAAGTGGTAAAATACGTTTCATCAATCACAAATGTTCACTGGGATTCTGAGAATATTTGCATTACTTTTAAACTTATGTATGCATATTAGCTTTGTTATTATTATTAGTTCTGCAACGAAAAAGGGACAACGTTATTAGGTTAGGTTAGGTAGATGGGTGTCCTAGTTGACCTAAAACTTGAATGTATCAACGGCTAAGTCGATCCTGTCACCGCCAGACAGCCTGCCCTTTGAATCTTTGTCATATTTCCAAGGTGGTATTTCATTTCTATTGCTTTCCATCAGACAATTGAACCATAGGTTAAGATGGGTCTTACCACCGCAGTGTATATCCAATATACCACTTTACGCTTTTATAACCCCATGCCTTCCCGACAATGTTATTAATAACCGTGCGAATTCAAACCAATAAAAATAATTCGAAAACGGGCGCGTTTTGATTCTGTAGGTGGTGAGGTTCCCCCTCCCGAAATATATTCAAACGACGACGGTAGTGCACTTCCCAATTCAAACATGGCTAGTGAAAACTATTATTCCCTACTTGATAATCAAATTGATGATCCAGATCCAGATGATGAAGTAATTATAAATGAACGTTCTAACGTCATTAAACCAAGTATACCACCGATAGTGGTTTTAAAAACAACTAGTGATAAAGTGCGGGACGTACTTGACAGCATAAATGTGGAAGATTATTTAATAAAAAATATTTCACTTGGACAAAAAATCATCTCTCCCAACTTGGAAACTTATAACAAAATTAAACATTAATTAGTGCGCTTAAAAATGGAATTCTTCTCACATTCACATAACAAACACTATTTATACATTGTGTACATTGAACGTGGCACTGTTAAGTTAAATGTTTATTTATTTAGTTTATTTACAACTATCATCCGCTGGGACTACAAAAAAAAATAATCCTGGTAAGGTAACGCAATGTTTTAATTGCCAACTTTATGGACATGGTTCCATGCATTGCCCCATCAAGAGTCTCTGTGCTGCCTGCTCTGGCAACCACAGAACATCTGACTGCAAAACTAATGAGACCATCCGCTGCGCCAATTGCAATGGACCTCACAAATCATCCGATCCTAGTCGCCAACAATACCTGGACATAAGGCAAAGACTCTCTTCAAATCGGAGAAACAATGTTAATAGTCATGCATCACACTCACAGTCTACTACTCAGCAATTACCACTGGATCGTTTTTCTCTTTCCCACTTCCCATCACTACCAACTCCCAAAAATCATATTCCAGTGCACTCATCTTCGCAGGGTCCAAAACACGCTCAACACACTTCTCCAACAATCAAGCAACAGCGAGCACCGGCATGGGGTCCAAATCGCTCACAGCAATCACCGAATAATGTACTCTTAGTGATCGATAATAGTGATTTGTTCTCCATTGAAGAGATAAATTCTCTCTTAAATGAAGTTTTAGAGAAATTAAATAATAATTCAAGAGCTGATCAGTTTAATGTTATTACTTTGCTAGCTATTAAATATGTATATGCAAACAAACATGTTAAATAATTTACTCAATATTATTACTTGGAATGACAGAGGCATCAATAAGAAACAAATTTAATTCTTCAATTTTTTAATGAATTCAAAATTGTTTTCGCATCCAAATTTTTTGTACTATCGCCTGGACAGAACTCATACAATAGATGGCGGAGTTGTCATTGTTGTCAGAAAAGGTATTGAACACACTGTCCGTCCCTGTAGCCATCTCAAGTTGCTTGAAGTAATTGGGATTGATATTACCTTATTAGATGATTCGAAGTTGATTATTTTTTCTGCCTATTTCCCTGGTGGAAAAAGAAGCGTTGAGAAAATAGCCCACTTTAAAAGAGATCTAAAAATTGTTCAGATCGAACACGAAAATAATTGTTGGTGGAGACCTCAATAGTAGCCATCAGCTATGGTCTTGTTTAAGATCGAACTGCTGGGGTAATGTCCTACACGACACAGTAGAGTCTAACTCTAGCCTTTCAATACTCTACCCACTAAATCATACTTACGTCCCAACATCTCCTTCCAAAAATCCGTCAACTCTCGATTTATTCTTCACAAGTATTTTGCACACACTTTTGCACACAACCCAGAACGCAAAACAATCTTGGGTCCGATCACCTCCCAGTTTCTATTACTGTAAAGATTGACCCCTCAAATAAGACCCCTATGATTTATAGATATTCTGCCGCCAACTGGAATTCATTCAAATCATTGATTAACAGCAGTCTTATAGTACGTTTACACCGCACCCAAATTCAACATTTCGGCTAGTTTCTGCATTTCAGCCCAAATAGATTGCATTTCGCCATACATTTCGTGCATTCTGGAATGTTGCATTCCAGCGAAATGCAGAATTTCGTCGCTGCATTTGTAAGTTCGTCAAATGGAACAATCCTCTTTACAAATTCAGCACCATTCAGCACGTCATACAATGACATTTCAGCCCGCTGACATAAACAAAAAAACAGCTGTCAACAAAACAATAAATCATTTCAAGTGATCATTGCAATAAAAATGGAATATATATGTCTGAATTAGCATTTAAATTCATCTTTAAATTAATATAACATGCATGTTCAACCACTTCCGATTTCCAATCAGGAAACAATATCCAATAAGCAATTCTGACACTAGCTGTCATTTGAAATGCTGAAGTTGCAGTGGGAACGCAAAATTTGATTCCGAAATTTTTTTCCTGAAATGTTGAATTTGGGTGCGGTGTAAACGTACTAATAATCACATTGAATTTGAGGCTAACTCTGTGCAAACCCCTGAACAAGTGGATGTATTAAGCGAGACTTTTATTAAAACAATTTCTAGACCAGCTGAACATGCAATTCCTAAAGGTCATTTGAAAAATTCACACACTTCACTTCCTGATAATATCCTTCTGAAGTACTTTCCACAAAAATTACTTTAGCCAATTCGCCTGCTTTGTTGGACGAATCTTATCTCGTATCAGCTACCAAAGTTAAAGAATTGATTAAAGCTTCTAAACCGAAAAAATGGCTGGTCTAGATAAAATCAACAATAGGTTGCTAAAAGAAATCCCTCCCAAAGCAATCAATTATTTAACTTTTATTTTCAATTCGTGCCTTAGATTTTGTTACTTTCCTGTACAGTGGAAAACAGCTCTGGTTGTACCTATTCCAAAACCTGATAAACCCAAAGAAAACCCCGATAGCTACAGACCAATTAGCTTGCTTAGTTCCATAAGCAAACTATTCGAAAAAATCATTAAAGAAAAAATTGATATAATTTTAACCGACAAAACATTATCCCTAACTTTCAATTCGGTTTCAGAAAGGGACATAATACGAACCATCAAGTAGTCCGAATCAAAAATCTGGTATCCGAAAAACTTAATTCGAAAGAGTCTACTGGGCTTGTTTTTCTCGATATTGAAAAGGCATTTGACACGGTTTGGCAGGATGCATTAATTCACAAAATCTTCAAAATATAACTTTTCAATCGCGATCATTAAAATGATAAAAAGTTTTTTAAGCCATAGAATGTTTGCTGTCAAAGTACACAATCATTCATCGGTGGTAAAATGTATTCAGCATGGTGTTCCCCAAGGATCCGTTCTTGCACCAACTCTTTTCAATATCTACGTATCTGACATACCTTGCCTTGGTAACAATGTTGAGTTAGCAATGTTTGCAGATGATACTGCCATATTAGCAGCAGGGACTCTGTTTATTGATGTATATAACTTACTACAGCCGGCCCTTTATAAATTCGAGAAATATTGTCATAGATGGAAGATTAAGCTTAACGCCAAAAAACCCCAGCCCATTTGTTTCACCAAACGTAGGAAAATTTGCTTTCTACCAAACAACGTTAAGTTAAGATTATGTTCATTAGACATCAATTGGGCAGAAAACTGCAAATACTTGGGTATAATTTTAGATAAGAAACTCAATTTTGAAAAACGTGTACCCACTGCTATTAATAAGGTAAATAAATTAATAAGAATTCTCTATCCGCTTATTTGCAGGAACTCAAAACTTTGCTTTGATAATAAACTCTTGATTTATAAAACAATCTTCCAAGCCATTCTGTCGTAGCTCCTGTCTGGGGCAATTGCGCAAAATCTCATAGGTTAAAATTACAAGGATGCCAATATAAATTGTTAAAAATGATGTTAAATCTTCCACGGTACTACTCGACAATAAAACCTCATGACAAAGCTAATGTCAGCTTGTTAGATTTCCTTATTGATAAGTACAAAACATCTTTTTATGAAAATTGTACCTTTTCTGATAAAGAGCTTATAACCCAACTTAATATTAATAGAGTATAACAGAAGAGCCGACGGGAAATTGCAATACTAGCTTTAAGTATCAGTCACGTGAGGGTTTTTGTTTGTAGTTTTCCCTTGAACAGAATAAAATACCTTACTAAGCATATGTTATTATATAGTATTATATCTTAGTTGTAAAGGTTCACAGAATCCTAAATCTCTAAAAAATTAATTATTTGAAACTTGAAATGTAAAACTTTGGCTACATTAAATAAAGATGAATGAATGTTATTAATAAGCTATGTACAAAAGAACGCATTTTCAGTGTTGAATAATATTTTAAAAATTTGGTTTGGCCATTTCATTTTTCGTACAAAATATGATCAACTTCATCAAGTGTGAAGAGATAAATTCGAAAATTTCTGGTGACCAGATCAATAAGTGCCTTTCGGTACATCGAAACAGTTCATGAGTGTGTTGCCAAGAGTCCAGAAAAACAGATTCTGCACCGTGGTTAAGAATTGAGTAAGAATCTCCACAGTGTAGTTTCACGAAAGATTTCCCTTTTTAATATATTAAAAGTGCAATTAGCTCAAGGACTGACGCCCTGCTGAATTTTCAAATATAATTATCTTGAGCGAAATTGCCAAATTTGGGGTTCAAAAAATCCTCTAGCGATTGTTGAGAGACATTTGTATGTACAACACATCACTGTTTGACCTTTATTTGAAAATCCGTCTGGTCATACAAAATCAACTAATATTACAATTTTGATTTAAGCGAGACCATTCTACATGTCACACAGCCCAAGGAAAAAAAAGTTTGCAGCAAAAGTCCTTTTCTAGTTTCGTAATTTCCCGATTTGATTATCAGAATTGGTCATTCAGATTGCGCGATTTAATGTCGTTAAATTTTTCAAAGGGACACTTATGTCAACAAACCCTGACCTTAGAGTAATACATTTTGCGTTGTAACAACCAAATACAGCCACATTTATGCACAACGGTTACGGTTAATTTGAACATACGACTACGTTTGTGCTAGCAAACCCGTGAGAATCATTTACCTGATGTTTTATTCCATACATAACCCTATAGAATATACTTTATAAATAAAAAAAAAATCTATGTATATTGGCTGTAACATATTGATTTCAATATACAGTGGACGCTTGATATAGTGAACATCGATTTAGTGAACAATTCAATATAGTGAACACACGAAATTTTATACATACAAGCTATTCTAAATAGTGAATAAAAAAAATCTCGCTACAGTGAACCTATGTTTTTTTTTTTTTTCTTTGAATCTTTCAACGTGAAACAAACACGTCTAAAACTCATTAGTACTATGCAGTCGTATGGATACGGCAACAATCGTTCAAATTTACCGTTTGTACTACTCATACTGTTCTGCGAGATTCTTGCGCGATTATGTATGTATGTACAAGGTGTCGCAAAATGAATCATCCTATCCGAAGATATTATAATTTTTGCAAATGGCGTCGTTTGTCAATCATATTTGATATTTGTGAACTAGAGAGCTGCAGTATATAAACAGACAAACAAGCAACCGTAGAATAATTGTGTCGATTTTTTTGAACAATAATCTTTCGGTGGTGTTAACGCAGCGTGAATTTCGACGCTTAACTACTCGACTCGAACAGACTGGAAAAACAGGAGAGCATGCAGAGCGTGGCCGTCACCGGATTGGTCGTTCGGTCTAGAATATTGCAGCTGTGGCTGCCGACATCGCTGAGCACGAAGACATATCAACCATGCGACGGGCCACGCAATTCGGCATCACCAGACGGAGCCTATAGCGAATTTTAGTGAAAGACTTACACATGTTCCCATACAAAGTGCAAACAGTGCATCAGTTAATGCATCCTGACCGTCAGTCGCGTGTGAATTACCGTCAAGTCAACCTCAATCTTAACAACGGAGAGGACAAATGTGTGTCTAAAATCTCATCATGAGCAAGATCGTCCAATTTAACCTCAGACAATCGCAACCCTTAAGGAGAATATTCAACATGAATGCGAACAGTTATCACCGTAAATCTTATGGAATACGAGAAAACGGCACAAATGTGTATCAATACTGGCGTCAGCCACTTAGCGGATATCATCTTTCCACTTATCAGAAAAAATTGTAAAGGTTCAAATAAAGATTTCCATCACTAAAAATAATTTTATTTTATTTTGTCAAAAGTAAAACAAAATTGGATGATTAATTTTGCGCCACCTTGTATATGGTACACAGTTCTGAGTTGTTTGAAGCAAATACAAAGTGTGTGTTGCTTGTACATGGAATGTATTATTTTTGTTGTTTTACGTTTTTTTACGAATGAGTTGTTTTTGTTAAAAATAAAGTATTTTCTTTTATAAATATTGGTTTGTTTTTAGTAATTGCAAAGAAAATTTATAATTATATTCTATTTTTGATGAATTGTACTTCAAAACATACGCATTTTAATGAAATTTGCTCCAAGCAGTCCACGCTCATAACAATGAACAATCTCGCTCCAGTGAACAGGCCCGGTTTATATCGAGCGTCCACTGTAATAAGTGTTGCAATACAGAACAAATATTATAAGCAATCTAAGCTTAGAACATACAAAGAGTTCCAGCAAGTGTATATCCGTACAATACCAAGATGCTGTAAAGTTTTTAAATGAACATATGAAATTAGCGGAATTTCTTATAGGTTATATTTCTGCCTCATTCTGTATTCCAATATTCTTGATTACCAACAATCAGGTACCATCAAGTAATATCTTTTTTGATGAAAGTCTACTGCGTAAAGATAAGGTTCATAAACTTTTATAGTATTGAAATATTTTTATAGGTTTGTTTGAAAGCAAATTTGTTCTTAAAATCCTTTCAAATGTCGACATATCTTAAACATCATAGATAGCATTGATAAGTCTTCTTTATAAATAGCTGCGAAAAACGAATTTATTCAACAGATCTTAGAAACATAACGACATCTAGTGACTACTCCTTAACAATGAGATCTACAGAATTCTTGATCGTTGTGCTTTTGAGCGTAGTGGCTTCCTCTTTGCGTATGACTTGATAAAAAATCTGTATAATAAATACTTAATACATTTTCCTTTTATTTTTTCAGAGGATATCTATCACCCCCTTGAAATGCTGCTTGGAAGCCAAAAAAACCGCATAGTGGAATTAGCGGATGGAAAATACACGCCACCCGCAGAAATGGATTCAAGCTTTTGGTTCAACAAGGCTCAGAGTTCTATAAAAGAAAAGATGAACACTAAATTCAATACCAATATTGCAAAAAATATAATCTTCTTTCTGGGAGACGGCATGTCCATCACAACTCTAACATCAGCACGAATATTAAAGGGACAACGCAAAGGAAACACAGGCGAGGAGGAGACCTTAAGCTTTGATAATTTTCCATTTACCGGCTTAAGTAAGGTATGTTACAAGAAATTTTACGGAGAAATTGGTTATTAATATAGAAATTTAGACGTATTGTGCCAATGGACAAGTTGCTGATTCGGCATGTACATCAACAGCATATCTCTGTGGAGTTAAGACTAACATAATGACTTTGGGAGTCAATGCTCACGTTAATTACAACGATTGTGTTGCGAGTAGCGATATCTCCAATCATGTCGAGTCTATAGTTTCTTGGGCTCAGAAAGCAGGAAAATCTACAGGAATCGTCACCACTACTACAGTAACACATGCTAGTCCCTCAGGTGGATATGCTCATGTTGCCAATAGGATGTGGGAGTCAGACAATGATATAACAAGCTATGGTGCGGACTCATCAACTTGTTCTGATATCGCCAAACAATTGATTACTCAGGAACCTGGAAAAAATTTCAATGTTATTATGGGAGGAGGTCGTGGTAAAATGCTGCCTTCAAATATTGTAGACATCTCTGGAGAAAAAGGAGAACGAAGAGATGGGAACAATTTAATCGATCAGTGGAAATCGAATAACCCAGCTGGGGTATATGTCAGTGACCGAAGTGGCTTACTTAGAACCAACTTCTCCCAAACCGATCGACTTCTTGGATTGTTCGAATACTCGAACTTGAATTACCATTTACTTGCAAATGCAACAATTCAACCTACACTAGCAGAAATGACTGAAGCAGCTATCAAGGTCGTGAAGAAAAATAGTAACGGTTATTTCCTATTCATAGAAGGAGGACGCATTGATCATGGCCATCACGCAACTATAACAAGTTTGGCTTTAGATGAAGCACTGGAGCTCGATAAGGCAATAGACGTAGCAAAGAATCTTACTAGTACTGATGACACTCTGATAGTTATATCATCCGACCATTCTCACACAATGACTATGGCAGGATATCCCGGTCGTGGCAATAATATTCTTGACATTAATCAAAATGACTTAGATTCCAATGGAATTCCTTATCTAACCCTCAACTATGCTATTGGTCCAAATACCTACAGAGATGCAACTGGAAAAAGAATTGATTTGACGAAAAAAGTAACAGAACGTAAGTACGAATTTATTTAATATGTGCAGGTACTGTACTATAAAACCCGATTACTTTTATGGAATAGTTTTCGTGCACCCCAGTAACGTGGAAGCAGATATGGGAACACATGCTGGAGATGATGTTGGTATTTTTGCCAGTGGACCGCAGTCGCATCTTTTTACTGGTGTAATGGAACAAAATGTGATTCCTCACTTAATGGCTTATGCATCTTGCATCGGACATGGTCCTACAGTCTGCAATCCCGACATCAGATGTGATTAACATACTTAACAGTCAAATGTCTGATAAGTATTAAATAAAACTATTCAAATTTTGAATTGTGTACTGTTTGATACTGTTTCAAAACCTTTTCATTTAAGTGAAAATAACAAAATTAGTATATTATATTATCTCTCTGGAATTGAAGTACAGATTGAATAGGCAGGTGAGCTATACTATTATAGATATGGAAAAATGCAAATACCTTAAAAAAGGTATAAGATACGTTTAATCAGTTATGAATGTAAAATGCCTCTGCCTCACTTCGATTCTCAGATTAAACATTTGAGGAAAGTATTTATTTATTTGCTTAAAAAAGCCTTACTTATAATTAAAATCACAAATTAGGTGGGAACCCGTGAGCGCCAAAGGCGTTAGGCTTGAATAAACTAAAATAAAACCTTTGCATTATTTATATCGTGTGAACATAAGTTTCCAAATATAATGTAATGTACATAGTCTTTGAGTGCCTCCTAACAGCAAAGAGTGACTTAAGTACTTATAATTTCTAGTATCAAACTTCGGCATATGCAATTCTATAAGTTATCGATCAGACCAACACGATTATGCAAATTTTGAATATTTCCCCTCCGGCATTTTAAATGTAAAATTTTGAAATTGAAACCTCTTTTATAACATACATGGCCGTTAATATTAAAATTGTTTTTTAACCCCAGCTGAACAAACGTTAGGTATAATATGTAATTTATAATTTATATGCAAAGAGGTTTCAAAGTTTTTAAAACCGTTGTCTGAAAAAAATGAACAACCCTAGGCAAGTGCGCCCGGTATCTATTTAATAATACAAAAATCAATGCTATCAGTACCAGTACAGTATCAGTACAATGTATTTTGTATTTAAAAGATCATATAAGTGTACATTTTGGCGATTCACATCATCTTTTGAGTTACAAGTGCCTATATTTTGCTAGTTTTGTAATGTCAGTCAGTTCTTGGACAATTTTGTTTTCAATTATGAATTAGCTCTGTCTGTTCTCGATTACATTCGTTTTATGAGCTAGCTAGGAAGAGGTCAGCCACAACATAACTTTCTCGTAGCTGCATTTTTCTATGTCAATATCCTGCCACAATTTTTACCGAACGGCAAATTCGCTCTCTTCAACCCGGTAAGTATTTCAAACGACAACGTGAATGAGTGATTAAAAGTCAATTAACTAGCTGGCTAGAGATTATTTTCAATAGCCAGCAGGTTTAATAGCAGCGATTTAAAACGAGAATTATTATCACATACGAGGACTAAGTAAGCCAGCTTCTATCATGTGTTCGTAAAATATTTAATAAAATTGAAATTTGATTACATTCAAAATGTATCCTCAATTGCCAATCATCGAAGCTTCCGGCCAATTTGCGGAATAATTTAAACCGATTAGTGCCATTAAATTTGTTAAGAGTTTTGCTTGGATATTTAAATACTTAGATTTTTTCTTCTAAAATAATGCAAATCCAGTAATCGAGACACGTAAGCAAATGTTTTATTATTGTGGTGCTTGATATTATCATTTTTTAACTGTTAACTGTTATTATTCTGTCTTATCCTGGAACCTTACGTTCTGCAAGATTATTCTATCTTAAAGATGATTATTTCTTTATTGATTTTTTTTCTCGTTTTGATTTTATTGCATATGATTGTTTGATTTGTAGATTATATTATTTTGAGCATAGGGCAGCCATCCTTAAATCCTGTTAGCAATAGCAATGTGGTGTTTTCCACTCAATATTATTGTCAAATATATCGCTAAGTAGGTTTAGCTCTCCAATAAGATGTTTTTTTTGTTTATGTGCATTATCTTACAAGCAATTCCTGTTAGGATTATGGAGTTGGATATCTTGATTAAGTTGTATAATAATTATAACAATATTGCTTTTATTAAAACTAAAAAATCAAAAGCATCAAATAGCATAAACCACATAAAAATGTAAATGTGTATGTAATATGTAGTTCCCAAGTTCAAATAAAGTAAAATATAACTAGGAATTCCTAAATCATGTAATTACTTCCCATTCAAAGAATAAAATGTTGCGTACAAGCAATCGGCACTCCAATCGAACCAATTGAAAAGAAGATGTATGTAGAAGCAATTTGAAAAAGGATATTGCTAGCCTCAGGCAAAGGATGTGAAGGAAAATAGAATAATATTTGCGCCCGCAACAAATTTAATCGATAAATACTCACAAAAATAAAACATACTCAGATATGAAGGTCTGCTTCCGATATTTGAGTTAATTTCTTGCTATTACGGTTTTAGCTCCTGTATTTCCGATCAATATGAATGTACGCAAAGCGTAAAGGTATTGATTGCGAAACATAGTATAAAGGGATTATGTAAACCGTAAACTGCAAAAGCATTTTATGCCGCCATTGTCATAATGAAAATGTTAATTTGTCAATTAATATCATGAGGAAGAATCCTGTGAACAAAATGCTCTTATCCATCATCATTGTATGTATGTATGTGTATGTATGTATGTCATCCTAACCAAATATTAAAAGACATTTGGGACAAAAATATAAACGATAGTGTTATAGATAGCCACTTTTATTTATCACCTGTTAATATAATGAATTTAAGATCTCAACAAGAATTTGAATATAGTTCCAATCTAAATTTAAAATTACCATTTTATGAGAAAGCCTCTTTGCTTGTTCTAAGACGATAAAAATACCAAATCCGATTAGTAAAAATAAACAAATGCTTTACATATAGTATAAAAATTGGTTAGAACATTTAATATATCTATTATTATACATAGCTCATCGGATTATATTAGCTCATACATTTAATTAAGTAATTATTTTCCGTTGATGCTCTTTAAATATAAGATTTTATATAAGCTAAATGTTAATTACCTTTCCTTATATAATGTTTGTTTACAGTTAGATTATAAGTAGTATATAGGTAGTTCTTAAGTAGTTTAGTTATAAGTTTAATTTTGGTCAAATTAGAGCCATGAAGTGAACATATGTCGGGAGCAAGCATATGATTTAAAATAGAGTACTCAAAAATGTGGGCGTAGTGGGTAGGTGCGTCGAAAAAAACATCAAACATTTTTTCACGGCTCCACCTCTTTTGAGTCACTGACAATGCTCAAAGAGTATAACTGTTTGGAAAAAGCTTCTCAATCTCGCCGTTCGGAGTCGGCATTAAACTGTAGGTCCCCTCCACTCGTGACAGAACAATAGCACGCACAACACGAGTGGTTGCTGAGAAGCTGGACCCAGTTCCACCTTGGACTGTAGCGCCGCCATTACTATTATTATTATTATTATTATAATTATGCATCAAATGCAAATGTTAATGTAAAATTACATTTACATACACCAATACCGATTTTAAACTTCTTCGAATTAAATAAAAATTTATAGAATAAAGTTCTGTTTATATGATCGATTTACTTCTACTCTAATCGATATTCATTTGCGCTTCTTTCTTTGCGTTGGTTTTGTGGTCATGAGGGTTACTTATTGATAGTGGCCCCAATATCGCCAAGGGGCCAGTTATTATATTATAATTAAAAAAAATGCTTATCAGCACATAGATATATCTTTTATTAAAAACCCACGTAACGCGTCCTCGAAGTTTACCGAAACTCAATATATTCTCATTTTAAACTTCAAATGTGTGCATCCTTTATTTGACACAAAACCAAATTTTCAGTAGCAGAGGAAATGCCTCTGTGCTGGCACTTCTATACTCTTGTAAATTTTAATAATTCACGCTTCCTCTTGCATAACTAATTTTAAACGTAAATTGAATTGCTCTGAAGATGATGACGCCCTGAATCCCGCCGTCTCCGTAGTTGAATAAGAGACCGAGAGTCGGTAGAGCATACGCAAACACAGGCATGTAGCATTTAATTTTCATATTCCTATAAAAGTATTTGCATGAAGTGTGACACTAGTGCGAATTAACCAAAGTGTCCTTGACAGTTGTTAGAGATGTAAAGTAACGAGTTATCTGTCGCTATCCCATGGCCCGATTTCCATTACCGTTTGGAATATCGGGGTTAAACGGACAGAGAAATAAACTTGCGCTTAATCATCCGTGAAATAGCATGAGTGGATCGATTGAAAACGCAAATGCAAAAATTACCGATCTCAGTGGAATTGCATTATCCTTGAATTTCACTCGTTCGTGAGATGGAAAAATGATTTCGACAAGCAGTGGAGGCTTGTTACAGAAGAGTCAATTTCTTGACGACTCTTAAATCAAATATTTACTCAACTTTTAAGGTTCAGTTTAGATTGGGTTGTTTGCATTAAGTTTTGATTGAAAATTACTTTTGAATAATGTGGGTGAAAAATGTAAGGGTTCTTCATGCTCGTAAAAATCAGTACTTCCAGTGAAATTTGAAAATATTTCAACATGTGTTTGCAGACATTTGTTTATTGAATAATTTATTTCTTCCCTTTCAATAGACATTCAAGACAGGATTGGGTCTTGAAATTATTATATTTTGTAATAAGGATATAGCTAGTAATGAACAAATTATTGGTAAATAATTGTTTGTTCTCATCATAACATATACGAGTAAATGTATTCGAATGGTAAAAAAACGGTATGAATGAACATATGAATAGGAAAACTAATAATATTTAGTGGTAATACAAGGCTGCTTGATACAAATCTTTATTAGATTACGAGAGATGTAAACACCTGTATAGTTAAGAATATTTTTTTTGAGTTAAAAATATTTGCTTCTAAATGTCCATTCGAATTAGTCTTAAAGTTTATTTTTTTTAGTTCAATGTCAAGGTTTTTAAGTTTGACTATGCCGATTTTCTCATTTTCTTTTAAAGATAATGCAGAACGCTGGGTATGCGAATTTGATTACTTTTCTTAAACGTGCTTTGTAACATAGGGCTAACTATAAGCTTATTGACATTCTAAACACGCTTGCTTTTACGTGCTCAAACTACTGGGGTGCTTTTTCTTTCCTTGCCTTATACGACCTCTAGGCCATATTATCACAATCAAATCCTAGTTTAAATTGTTTGCCATTAATACTTTTCTATGGATCAACTTTAATTTATAAAAAAAACAAAATGAACTCCCACTTTAGTCATTTAAAACGAAACATGGGTTCAACCATAGCTTATAGCAAGTTTGTCGTCGGTTTGTGTTCAACCCACTGAAAGGGTACATTTTCCCTCGGCATTGGTGGTTTGTCCAGCCGTTTGCCACAAAATATGATGTTTTCTAAATTAATGACTGGTGATGTGCGTTTTTCCCTCTTTGGATAACGACTGAACAAGGATTATAAAAGGGGACAAATGTAGGTCACGATTTACCTGAGTAATGATGTTCCCTTTTGCAAAAAATTGAAATCCCACAAAATAAAGAGCTAAGCATAATGAAGTGTGGTCATACTTTTTATAGAAAATGTATACCTTAGTTAATGTTGAAATTCCTTGGGGTACTGTAGAGTACTGTGTGGTGTAAGAAAGAAACTTAAGGGTTCACTACACACTTGGAAAGCCTTTCCGCTTTTCATTGAACTGATTTTGAGGATTTGATGTTATCACAGAGAATGAAATGGAGTATTTGGCCACATGCTGCTAAGCGCATTGAACCGAAAAAAATCACTAAAGTAATCTTTCAAATGTTCACCCTTAGCCCGAGAATGGTTACCAGTGGTGATGTATTTGCCACTTCTTTGACATCGTAAATGATATAACATCCTTCCGCTGATGCAAACACTTCCTGACTGCTCTTCCCGTTATTTGTCCTCAGTGGGAAAAATTACCGATTGTATGTAATTTATTAAACTAAACTCCACAGGACTGTCTACACAAACATCGTTTTTAACTCAGCATGCATTTATACATATATGGGCGGATATTTGTAAACAAAAAAAGTAAATAAATAGAAAATATGAGCTTGCATAAAAGTTGTTAGCTTTTATTATTTTATTATTTTGTATTACTTTTGAAAGTTATTCAAGAAATTACATTTTAATTACCCATTAATACATGATTGGGCAAAACACAAAAAAAAAACAACTTGTTAAAGTTGTTATTTCAAACTTATATCAAACTCAACATCAAGTATTATACGTATTTAGGTAAGAGTACTTCTCATTTTCTGTGACATTTTTTACAGTAGACAGGTGGTAAAAGGTAGTGTGGTACAAATTATAATTTGACGAAGTTACTAAAGCAGATGTGACTTTAATGTGCAATAAATTGTCTTAGTTAAACACGTCATTTAAATTTATTTTATTTTAAATTCATTCAGCTAAATATTTCTACGAAATTCAACCCCGTTATTAAATTATGAAACAATTTAGGCAAAAATAAGCGTGTTGTCGGCAGCATCCACAACTCCAGTCAGCAGGAGCCACATGTTTTCCATGGTTAGGTCAGGACCCCAGAATAGAGACGGCGGCGGATGAGCCCTTCTCTTATCGGATCCTCCCGGAACCCTGTCCGGGGGCCAAACAAATGGACCTGTCCTCCCAGTTGGAGTTTGTGCGTGGGGTTAACTCCCCCACCACAAAAAAAAAACTTAGTTCCGAAACAGCAACCTGCCTCGGATATGGACGTTACCGCAATCCAGAAAGTGCGGTGGGATGGGCTGGGCAAAGAGAAAATGAAAAACTGCGATATTTATTACGACGGATGCTACAAAGAGCGAGGACAGCGCTTATTTGGATGTGAGCGCCTCATAACAATCCACATCAAGGCTAAATTCGGCAATATTAGTCTCTTAGAAAGAACATACGCACAATGCCCCTGCTAAGACACCAAAATCGTTCTAGGAGATTTTAGCCCTAAAGCGGGTAAGGGGGACATCTTTTCTAGAGTCATCGGTAAACATAGCCTGCACTACACCATGTCCGAAAACGGACTAAGGCTGGTGGACTTTGTCACGGGGCTGAACCTCTCTGTAGCTAGCACGCGGTTCCCACACCTCAACATCCATAAAGGGACCTGGTGGTCCCCTGATTATTCAACCGTCAACCAGACTGATCACGTTGATCACGTCGACGTCAGGCACTCCTCTAGTATTCTTGATGTCTGAATTTTGAGGAGCCAACATCGGCTCGCACCATTTCCTTGTTGTAGCCAAAGTAAAAACACGGATATCGAGAGAATAATGGAGTCGAGAAGGAGAACCACGTTTGACATCGGAAAGCTACAATCGCAGCAGACTGCCAGGAATTTCTGCCGATCGAGTCTCTCTGAAACTCTCCGAAAGTTCGACGTCGTCTGCACAAACAATAGACGAAGAATGAAAACGTTGTCAAAAAGCCAACAGAGAAGCCGCTCTGATGTGCTGGGTTCTACAACACTACCTTCCTGCAGGCACAGGCAGCAAAGCAAGAAGCCCACCAGGCAACGCTGCATCGAACCATGGGAGCTGTTCGTGAGCTTTATGAACAGAAAAGAAGATATGAGAATCGGCTTCTCAGGAAGAAAGAGCATGAGAAGCACCCGATGGAGGGGATGGACAGATATTATGGCAGGAACTACGAGTATGTCTGAACGTTTTACCGAAGGGTGAAACTTTGATCGAATGGATATAAAGTTCGGACAAAAGTTTCAGGTCAGGGAGGGATCTTCACACCAAAGCAGAACCTGGAAAAGACCCAAAAACGCATATGACAGACGAGCTATACAGCGCCATGTCTAGTTTTGTCTATCCTGCCAAACTCGTCAAACTGAGCAGGATAACCATGGAGAACTCTTGCTGCTATCATGTGATTTCTTTGGCATTGTTCTTGAAAAGATAGTCCAAAACTCACTGGCCAACACAAGAGGCACGATCTTCCAAAAGTCCGTATAACTGCTGGCATACACGGATGGCGGCATTGACGTGATAGGGCGAATACAGCGAGCCGTCAATGAGGAATTTCCTGGCAATGAAACGGATGCGGCTACAATGGTTCTGGCGGTAAACGAGGGCAAAACGAAGTATATGCTGTCATTGAGAACGGACGCACAACATCGACGACTTGGCCAAAACGACACAATAGGAAGTTATAACTTCGAGGTAGTGAAGGACTTCTTCTAGCTGGACTCGACTCTACAAAGATCAAACACAGAATAGCTCATCAATCGCTGTTTTTTTTTTTAGCTCAAAAGCCAATTGAGTAACAGAACAATCCCTCGAACGACCAAGCTCAAGCTGACTTTGTATAAGACCTTAATCATCCCAGTGCCTCTTTACGGCGCAGAGGCATGGATAATATCAAAAGCGGATGAAGAGGCTCTTGGTCTTTTCGGGAAAAAAGTCTTGCGCGCGATCTTTGGTCCTGTTTGCGTTGATGGTATTTGGAAGGAGAGAAGGTTCAACCATGAACTGTATGGGCTGTACAGCGACATGAGTCTAGCCAAGCGTCTACGGATCCAACGCCTAAGATGGCTAGGCCATGTAAAGCGTATGGATAACTTACCGTCACACTTTTATTGAAACTCCCGGAATCTCAGGAACTAAGACATCCTTTTCGAATGACCGAAATAAATTAGAAGGAATTACACATCGATCTAATTTCTGTTATAAAACGTATCTCATAAATATCTATGTTATACAAATTTATTTTCTTATAATGAGGAACATTTTAAAAATAGTATTTTCAACCAAATTACTGTTCTTTTTCTTTTTTTTCCATACCTTTTTCATTTATACCACCGATGAACAGCCTCTTTAAGCATAAATCGATTAATGAGTAATATGAACACATGTATGTATGTATGTATGATTGTAATTTCTCAAAATCGGAACTACATATATTGGAGTATGTAACCAAACGATGTACATACGTTTGAAGTCTATGCGCTAAAGGGCACACAATTATGTATGTACATACAAATATGTTTCTTTAGTTTCAGCAAACAGAAATGGCTTAGCTTGACCATTCGTTACCATCTAACAAGGGAGATTAAGTTTCCAAAACGGGTAACTTAATGCACACCACAATATATCACCCATCGTAAACATGGCGATGGTACATAAACATTCGAAAAAGTGTCAGTTAATCAACAGGTAATACTTCCGAGCATTATTTGGACCTCAATTGTGGCATAAAAAAGTTCATGTATCTTACGGACCAATTCATTGTAACGCAAACGTAAGGTGTTGACAAACAGTGGCGAAAGTCTCATTTGCTCTGCTTTTCTCGATTCACAACCAAATTACGTTCTCCCATGTTGCATTGCAGTTCCCCGTGGAAATAGATGTTATACTCAGTTTGAGTGTAATTTGAACGAAAGCTGCCCCTGTAGTGGAACTCAACTCAAATTCCCCTTTTTAAGTTGAGTGCGATGCGAAGCCGAATATCGGGTACTGGTTTCAGAACGGATTTAGTAGTTTGTGGGTCGTCTTGTCGTTTGTTTGTCTGAATTAAATTGGTGTTGACGAGGGAGTGATAAACCAGTTCTGTAGGTGGTTGTATTTCTTCTTCCAACTCAGTGAATGGATGGTTAAATTATATAAAGTGTAAATTTTAAAGAACAAATATAGAAGAATATGATGTGAAAAATCCTTTTAACTTTGTGTAGTTTGAAATCACTTTAATCTTCTTGTACTCTATGTGAATTTAGGCTTTTAACTAAATTCCTTGCCGTTTCAAAATTTAACAGAAATTCATTTTTGTGTCTTCGGCCATTATCCCAAGGACGAGTGCTTGCATTATTGGTGCAGTCATCTCTCCACTGTTGCTGCATTAACTTATGTAATCGGATTTCCTACCATTTCGTGCGCTGATGGAATTTCTTTTCAAATAACAATATACTCTTATATAAGCCCCCGGGTGAATTGCGCAATCGATTTTTATTTAAATTCTTATGCACTTCATTGGAAATGATTTGCGGATAATAACGATCAATGAAAAAAAAAATTTCTTTTACAGGTTCTTTGAATATTGTTGAATATACAAATAAATAAAAGAAGAAGATATAAATTGTGAATCAGTGATAAAATATAAGAAAAAACTATGTTAAGAAATAAGTTATCTTTTGCGGTTTTTTGCACTGCTGTTATAATAAGCAGTACTATGCAGTTAGTACAATCAACTATTATGGATAAGTTACGCGATGATCCGGATTTATCTCAGGTAAGCTTGACTTATAGTTTTTCTTTTTAATACGAGTTCTGAGTAAATAGAACAAAGAGAGAATCGGAATTTGCTCTGTGATGTGGTGTTCCCACAACGACTTATCGGGATGAGGTATATTTATCCTTGACCTTTTTCTGTTCAGGAAAATCAATAAAAAAGCCAAAAACGGAAAAAAGGTAAAATACAACGAGCTTTTTTCCATGTTACGTAAATGAAACGGATATTCAATGTAGTTTGGTGTTTATTCGTACCCGACCAATGGTTGCTCTAATAATCTACTTCTTTTCCGCAATGACTCACTGCATGGGCAGTAGCTGACCCAACGTTTAGGTGGACCATTCAAAAAAATGTGTATTCCACAATTAAACGAAAGGAGTGTGCATGGAATTAATTAATCATTTCCACGGTTTATAGTTGCTTCTATGAAATTAAAAAAAGAACAGTTTTTTTTAATCGCTTTTAAGACAAACTTAAAAATTTGAAAATTAGATTTTATTATGTATGATTCAATGATTATTGTGTATACCTGGAAATTAGGTCATTTGAGTAGAGTGATTTTGGCATATTTTTTAAACGTATTTAAGTGCTTCAATGTTTGTTCGAAATACTTGATACAATGGGCTAATGCCCCATATATCACCATTTATTTCATTAATATTTCACCATTTATTCTTAACTTATTACTATTATGATATATTTACTAGTAATAAGAATATTATATTACGAATTTGTCATTTTTATTACTAAAATTAAAATTATATGGTTTTGTATGGTTCTTGAAATGACATCGTGTATTTGGAAGTTTCAGATGTAATTAATGAATTGTGCTTAATACATGCAGGTTATACATTAACTAATATTGGCTTATAAGATTAATTTTCAATTTAACCTACGAAGTAAATTTGTTTCAACATATTTATACCTCTTCCTCAATCATATACATATGTATAGTCATAAAAGTTAAAATATTACGGTTACTGCGAACTTCAAAGAGGAAAACTGAAACTTTTTTGAATGAACGCTTATATTTTATAAGCTTGTTTATAAATAAAAGTCTATAATCGTATTAATAGTTACAAGAGAAAACGATGAAGAAATTCAAAAATTCGTAATTATTTTGGTTCAGGCTTCAGATCCTGTGAATGCACTTCAAATTCGTTAAAACTTCTTACAGGTTTTCGAAGACTTGATTTTAGGTTTATAATAACAAATTTTATTAAAACCTTTATATTAATAATAATAATAATGGCGGCGCTACAGTCCGAGGTGGACCTGGGCCTAGCTCCTCAGCAACCAATCGCGTTGTGCTCGCTACTGTTCTCTCACGAGTGGAGGGGACCTACAGTTTAATGCCGATTCCGAACGGCGATTTTGAGAAGCTTTTGCTAGACAGTTATACTCTTTAAGCATTGTCAGTGACTCAAAAGAGGTGGAGCCGTAAAAAAATGTTAGGTGTTTTTTCGAGATTCGAACCTTAGACCTCTAGCGTAGGAGTCAATGCACCTGCCCACTACGCCACGACACCCACAAAACATTTACATCTAAAAACATTTGCCTTAAATGTTATATCTTCTGTAGTTATGAATCAGAATGAATCATGCGAACAAATGTTATGGGCATTTTCACTGCCAAAATAGCTTGAAATTTGAAATACCGCCCTTATTTTATGAAGTGTGAATCTGCTTTGAAATGTTTGTTTGAAAATATGTTTATAAATATGTAGTATAAGCCGAAAAATTAAATTTTAAAAACAGATTATTCGAATTCTGTAAACATACACACAAATATGTAAGCAACAAATATTATATAAAAACATCCATTTTCTAATGCAGATGTCGCTGGAATCTAAGTGACACTGAAATCATTTACACTGGCTGCACCATAAAATTAAAAATAAAATATTTAAATGCATCTACAGCCCCCAACCGTTGAATGCAATGTGTGCGATATAAATCAAACGTAAAAATGTGTAAGATGTTTATTGTGCACTCGCAGTAAAAAATGCTTGCTTCTCATAAATATTAAGGAAATTTCTATGGAAACTCCTAAATATACTTGTACATATGTACAGATACTTTTCTAACACCATCTCATTATCTCGCTCAACCTTTCCCATTAACTAACACCCTAATGTCGCAAAATCCAACTTCTGTCCATAAAATATTAATGACAGTTACATAGAATGTGTGTGAGAGAGCAGTGACATGACAGCAAAGTCATTTTATTATCTGCAAAGTATAGCATTAAATATTTGTACGTCCCATTTATGCGAAAATGATTTCAGTTTTAAGCAACCGTAAAAATGTTTTTACTTCGAAAAATCATTTCATGCATTTGATATAATTTAGAGAAGAAAACATGTCTTTCTAGAATAGATACCAATATAGGAAGCTAATTAATTTAGGTAAAAAAAACAGTAAATTTAACATCTAGAAACGATCGAAAAGACTATGGTATCCGTCAATATACAGTAGAATCACAATGACGCGAACAATTAAAAACCAAACCAGTTCACGTTTGTGAAGGTTGCATTTTAACAAAAGAATAGGATTATCTCGCGGCGGATATTCATTTAAACACGTATTTCATTTCACAAATTAAAAGTAATTTTACTATTCATAAATGTCTTTTTAATTCATATTTATTTTTAACAAAAATTTATCACAAATGTGCACATAATGCAAAAAAACAACGAAGAACAGACCGAAGAAGACGACACGAGTCTTGTACCAAGAACGACAAATTCCAAATTAAAATGCAGCTTGTTCGAATTTTTCTGTTAACTTGGTATGAAAATTGTTGTTCACGTCTTGAAGCGTGCCTGATTTGTTCACGTTTTAGAGATTACAATGTAAAAATAAATCTGTTCACGTTATCCGGTATTCACGCTAACGCGAGTCTACTGTATAGTTAAATACCATGCATCGTCCTTGTCCACAATTGCTTCAACAATAGGTAGTCGTATATAAAAAAGATATTGAATCAAATAACAAACGTATTTATGAAAATGTGCAACTGCCGTCTGCGGAAGCATCCATGCAATTTCCTGACAACTTTAACATAACAACATAACATTCTAAAACAAATGTTTTATGTGACCTAGATATGTTTCCTTGAAGCTAGGATGACAAAAAGAGGAAATTCATTTCCTTTTAAACATCTATAGTGAATGTGTAATCAATAACTGATTGAAATAGGATACATTTAACAAAAGGCCAATACCACGTTACGAAAAGACCCGTGAAATTGTTTTGCAGCATTAAAGTAAAGCTTTAAAAACGTATTCTTGTTTGAGCAGTTATTGATTATCATATCCTATATGAATATGAGGTTAAACTTATTTCTGTTTGACCAAATTATTTATTTAATTGCCTTATGCCGTATGAGTCTTAAAACGTAATTTAAGGTTACAGAAAGAAGTCCAAAGTTGTCAAAATAACATATAACGAATTTAACCTATCAATCAGAGCGGAAACATTTTTTTTGGAAATCCGAAACATGTGTTTATGTGAAAGAACAATAGCACGCACAGCATTGCTGGTTGCTGTAGAAGTTAAGCCCAAGTCCAGCGCGGACTGTAGCGCCACCATTATTATAATTATGCACATATATGTGCATATCGATCGACGTGGCATTGTGGGTAAATACGTCGGCTCCTACGTAAAGTTTTAAATCTGATTTGATTATATGGAGCAAATATCAACTTTTGATTTGTTGGCTTTCCTATTGCGAATTACCGACAATACTTCGAGAGTATGAGTGTCTTTAAAAAATCTCCAAATTTTGGCTTTCGGCCTCGACATATAATTTAATAATTTATATATGTTGTCTACAATATATGTATATCAGAATGGTTATATCCCTGCATAATTTTTTTTTAAATATATAACCTTATAAAATTGATTTTACCCTGCATTTATCTGCATACATAGAAGAAAAATATGTGAGAGCATATGGGAGGAATTTACATAATTAGCTGGGAGTTTAAAATAATTCAAAGTACTACATTCGACTATGCAGATATTTATAACAATTAATCACGCGTACCACAAGTTCAACACCACGAAGTGCCTATTTTCGATTTGAACAGAAAAAAAATATACACTTGCAATACAAATAGAAGAGACATGTCATTGAATATCTTAATCGTGAAGGCATCTATAAATAATCAGTCTTTCAATAAATAACCTAAAGGAGCAATAAATACACGAATGTCCAACTAGATAGCCCATTACCAGATATTGTATGAACTCTTGGCTTGGTCTGCAGACTATTACACCTGCCAGCCGCTGAGCCAAAATGCTTTCCTTTAATTTATCTCAATTGAGCAAATGATAGCAAAATGAATGAACTACACACAAAGAATGCGTGGCATATAATTTTTTTTTATTTGTTCGGTTGAATATTTACTAATACCTTAAGATCAGACGCGTACGTAGTGTTTCGCTTATCGAAAATAATCCTATTAAAGACCATAGGTAATTGAAAAAAAAGATTTTACAGAATTTCACATGACTGAAATTGAATTGAGAATTTAGCCTTGGATGCCAGATGTGTACTACTTGCGTATAGTACTTGTAGTTACGAATATTTTTCCAAGAATTATTGGAATAAGTTAATATACATGAAATAACATGAAAATGAAAGCAATTTTTCAACGATAGATGTTATAAAATATACAATGACAAAACTTCACTTTAACGAAGTATTTATAGATTCTGTCACAATCAGTTCCTTGTTTTTTTTTTCACAAAAAGAAAGGTCAAATTCAGACATAAATTAATAAGAATTCACATCCTCGTACCATCCTAACTCCGACTGTTTAGCTTCGATCAAAGCCGAAAGAAAGTCATTTTGGATTCTCATAAAATATTTATAAGCATAACTGCCCAAAACTAGGAACGTACGTATACATAACATACCGGGCTCTATAAATGTGTAACTTATGTCGTTATTAAGAATGGGATGAACGCAATTTATGGATGACATCGACTATACGATAATAACAAGAATCTGTCTCAGGAAATATCTGCAAACCCGTCTACGTTTAACTGTAGACCCTAATTTATATTTCAATCAATTGAAGATGATATTTTGGGTTCTGCTATGAGAAATACATGTATGATCAGTCCTATTCATACGTTTGCATTAAAGCGCACAACTTAAGGTGCTTAAACTTTATTTTACTTAGTTGAATTTGACTTAAGGAGTAACATGATTCATCGACATTAGGAGTCAAATACATTCAACGTCGCTTGAATTATTTGAATTTGGCTTCAACAAGAGACTAAAATAGTTACACCATGAAAACCATACCGCTGGCAGAGACGCTTGGCAACCAAAGCGTAACGAGTCTCCTTTGATGAATGTCATTGCCCCCTGATAGTGCTGTTGGTCTTTCAGAGTTGTGATGGCAGTTAAACATTTACCTACCGGGAGGGTCATTTGTGTTTACAATTTCCCTTTCTAATAATCGACTGTAACCACACTCCCATACTGCAGTAAAACAAAACCAAATACACAACGAAAGTTAAGATGGTAAGAGAATGAAGAATGTGTGCAGGAAAAACTGGTTTTAAATCTTCCATGTATGTATTGGGGAAAAGTGTGTATACACACAATGCATGTATGTATGTGCATATGCCAACAGCATTTATTAGAATAATTTATTTTCTTGTCTTTTAAGTTCCACACATCGTATGTGATGACTAGATCTTTTTTACTTCGTTTAGTTCTAAAATTTCGGAATTTAAATCTTATTTGACCACGTAAGAATATGTGAAGGCACACAGAATTAAAAAAATAACAAAAGTATTTTGTACAATTAAGAGTTCTATTCTGAATGCAAAGAAACGGATATACGATACTTGTACTACACATTTACACCTTAAACTTTTCTTTCCTTCGTTAATTTATCCTTAAATTTCCTTTAGACTTGTGAACTATATAATCCTTTTTGCTGATTATCACATTGTCGTATCAAGTAACCGTAAGCTGCCTTATCGACAGTCGGTACCCAAACATTGTAATTTGCGTAATATTTTTCATTACATATGACGTTAGTATACATATGTTTATCAATGTAGTATATAAACACATACATAAAAAAAATCAATTTAATAATAATAATAATGGCGGCGCTACATTTTTTTGTATAAAATACCTTTTTACCAAATGTGTGGAATAAGATTTGGAATTTCACACGAAATGGTAAGTTTACCACAAACTGGCAGTCCTGCTCGAAAGAGGTGGAGTTGTGAAAATTTCAAAGATGTTTTTTTGGGAATCGAACCCATACTTCGAGCTTAGTAATCGACACACAGCCACTACGCCACGGCACCAACCATTAAATCTGTTTACAAATTTGAATATACATGTACATTGGGGTTTAGATATAGTTCCATAGTTATTCTAATTCTTTTGCAGACAGAAACCGACTATGTTGATGTTGAATGAGGCACGACTGGTGCATTATCCAGCAATATATGCTAAGGGTTAATTTCTATGGATATTCGCAACCTTATTGTGGTATTGACAATAAAAATATTCGATTGAAAATTTATTGATGCTAGGACTGCCTTAATATGAACCAATAACCATAAGATTTTGTTGTGTTAATATCCGATGTGTACACAATAATAATAATAATAGAGGTGGCGCCACAGTCACCTTCTCAACAACATATACAACATATACATACATACATACTAACATGTAAAGTGATTTGTTTATTTGCATCGAAAAGATTCCTTTTCGCGTTTGCATGTGGATTTGTATGTGGATAACGAAATTAAATATTACTAAATGCTTTATTACATTCTCTATTTACATAATAATTAATTTAAGTTGTACAATAGGCTATATATACGTTTTATAATAAACGCATAAACAAATTGTTTATTCAAATCAATTGAATTATAATAGGAACTAAAAAGTAAATTTTGCTGTGCTGTGCTATGGTTATATATACCCGCTTTCATTTCATTTATAAGCGTGGCAACAAGTACATAAAGGAAGCGAAATTAGAGATATTTAAGAAAGGTTGTCTCAGTTTACATTTGTAAAAAATGCAATTTCACCACCTGTATGTTTATAAAACATCGCTGAGATCTATTCTATTTGTATGTACGATACCATTTTTTAAAGCCGTTTACAAAGACGTAACTTTTATAATTTTGGTGTGTCCGTCCGTCAGTCTGTCACACTTTTTTATCTTCTACATTTATAAAGATACATTTTGGAAATAGGTACTTCAGACCAAGAAATAATTTTTTATGCACGCAAATTTAACAAATGGTGAAGATGCCACGGATTTTGAAACAATGACGCTCTATTGATTGATAAATCAATCGACAGATCTTTTGAAATGAAGGCAAGGTTCGGTTAACAATTTTTTGATTCAAAGTACTGTTTGAAAAATATGGGGCTCCAAAGTCAGTTTGCCCTGTCATTTCTAAACCAACGTCTTTAAAAATCTGAAAAAATCACAAAAACTTGGCTGTAATGAGTAGTACTTTGATTACTTTCTTTTGTTTTGGACTTTTGGAGATAATGGCCAAAAACGAATAAAAAAGCAAGATTCAAATTGTGAAGATAAGCATTAAGAAATAATAAATATAGAAAATTTTACTGAAAAAGTTTGAATTCGTCGCCCGATATTAAGAAATGCTTTCATCAAAAAATATTAATGCGACGACAGCTTCACCGTGCGAGTTCAATTCGCACTCGCCCATTTTATTTTAAACCAAGCCTGACAACAAATTACTTAGGAACTCATAAAAGTGTTAAGTAAAAAAAAATGTATATACTGTTGTTGAAATTCACATTATGTTACCAACAATTGCTTTTTAGTTGTAACATAATAATTAAGAAAAAATGTGCAGTGAGTGTGTAGGAGGCAAAGACTGAATGTTATTGTATACCTTTCATCATGAGCACTGCGACGTAGCACCTGTCGCCAAAATGTGATAATAATCAAGAATTAATTACGTGAGTAGTTGAATGCTTGCCGGTTAGCCGATGTCGGCAGACATGAATACAAAATGAGCACTTCGAAGAAGAAGCCAAATGTGTAGAAAGGGTGCGCAATTAAACATTCTGTCAGTTATTTCTTTAGGTGGGGAGAGCTGGTTCTTTGCGTGATCGCAAGCCATTGTTATTCTCTTGTACACATGTCGTCAATGTCAATAGTAACCAGGTGGTGAGGGCACACCCTCAAAATCCAAAACAACATTCGAATTATATTATATAGACAAACAGTTGCACTTTGATTGGCAAAATCGCTTTGAAATTCGTTTGGGGTTGTATATAAAATTGGAATTTGTGCTCTGAAAAAAATGTCAGTAATACGATTCTATGCTTTTTTTTTGTAGGAAACTGTAGTAACTGATAAGTAAAAAATAAAATATAATAAAAAAGATAAGTAAATGGGGGAAAATTAATAATTTATAAAAAATCCGTTTTACCCAAATCTAAGTAACTCTTCATCATGAAATTTATAATACCTACAGTAAGTTAATTAAAATTCACCGGAATAAGCTAGAACAGACATGAATACATCAAATTAAGGCTCCAAAATCATACTTTAAAATACACTGTAGCTTATTTAACATAAGTGTAAATACAAAAACATTTAATTTAAGAAAGAAGTGCTAAAAACAGGAATCAAGAGTGAGTGTACATATGGTTGTGTCAATGATTGTAAGACATAAGGACTCGTTTTTATCAAACATTTAAAGGAACGTTTAAGCCGGCAGGTATACAAAGTGAGACTTGTTTTCAATAAGATAATTCATTATTGATGATTCAATGATGATTTAAATTAACCGCTTTATGTTTACCGTTATGTTATATAAAATATAGCGTATTTTGAAGAATAATTTTACAGCTTTTAGCTTTTGACGTATCAA
Organism: Myathropa florea; assembly: GCA_930367185.1. Classification (NCBI taxonomy): domain Eukaryota; kingdom Metazoa; phylum Arthropoda; class Insecta; order Diptera; family Syrphidae; genus Myathropa; species Myathropa florea. The sequence continues at coordinate 131,967,652 of OV884003.1, read as the reverse complement.
TGTCTGGCGTAGATCATTCCGGTAAATTTTAATTTAGAGGACAAGCTTTCAATTCAAAATGAAAATATTTTACAGCTTTATGGTGGACAACTTATTTTGTTTTTCCTTCCTTTGTTCAATTGGATAGCGCCAACATGCTAAGGGTTATTTTGTTCACTATTGTTCAACTTTCTAGAAACTTGAGAGTTGATTAACTTCGGAGTTGGTATCAACTCGACATCGAACCGGAGAGCTGAAAATTGATTTTGTTCACTTTCAATTTACGGTGTGTTGTTGTTCGCTATGAGAAGGAAGTTCATCAGATTCGTGTAGCTAATTTACAAACTGAATCTGATTCACTGATTATCTTCACAAAAGAATATAATCAATAAAAACAATTAAAAAACATTTTGAATTTCAGTATTTATTTCTTAAATAAAGATTTTAGTATCAAATAAAATAAACTATTTTACTTTGTCATTTTAATTTGTATATGCATTGTATATGTATTTGTATATGTATGTACGCACTAATTGAGAAGCGAACGTTGTCAGTAGCTACCGATGATGTCCACAAAAGCGTTTCAGAAGGATTATCTGCGGCGGCTACCATATTAGAGAAATTCTCCTTCGTCGAATCGTGTTTTTAAGCTTGACATATTGAAGTTTCACTCATCATGAGTAGATCCCTTAAACGGAACAATGAAAATCTATTGAATATATTTATTTTTCAAAGAGTATTTACCTGCCAACGAGTTACGATATCGTTTTTTTGAAATTTGCTGCAGAGAGGGAAAACCGTGCCTTGCATTTTCTAAAATTATCTGCATCACTTCCACCTGGAGATTGTATACGAACATGTATTGAAAACGGTAATAAAAAAGGGAACTACGATAATAAAAGAAAAGAGATAGAACGAAACCACTGGTTTCTCGCTTAACTTTTGCTATTTCCGTAATTTGGGAAAATCGGGAGTTGATAAACTCTCGAGTTAAAAATTGAAAGTTGAAATCATAAAATTTGGGGAATGAAAGCAAATCCAGAAGTTGAAGAGAAAAATCCTAAAGTTGTGTTCAACTTTTAGTGAATAAAATCACCCTAAGTTAACGTCAATGGATCGCCACGCAAATTAATTGAGAATTGCCCTGAGATGCCGATTGAACAATAAGCCACTTAGATGACATCACCGCAGCAGCCACTCAGATGAGATCATCAGGCACCAATTAGGATAGTTTTAGGAATATAATATTGTAACCGTTAGTTCATAAAGAGAGGCGAACCTAAAAGGTTCAATAATAAAGAGAGTTGAAACTTTAAAAAAAAACCCTCTACGAACTCGCGATTTTAATTTGCTATGTTGTAACGTCCCTTTGGAAAGAATGGATACACTAAATTTATTCCGCGATCAAATGAATCAAAGCGTCTTCGCTTTTGTGTTTTACCTTCAAAATGGTTGCTTCAATTACATTATTCTAAGTGATTCGCGGTGGTCGATTTATGTTTCGATGCGTGCTCTAAATTTCAATTGTTAATTGTGTGGTAGAATTCCTAACAATTGAATTCAAAAACACCCTAAAACGATCACTTGTAATACTAAAACTAAAATCTAAAAGAATTTACCGTATGAAGGCGATGGATTGTATTTTTAACACCCCTACACATATAGCTTTACTTTTATTTCTACTGAGGTCGAGGGTCCTTATTTAGACATTAATTCTTACGTGAAATAGATGATAAGAAAATTGAAATCTGGCTACAGCCCAACTAGCGAACAAAGTCTTATCGTCTATTTAGGATGCGAAGGACAAAAACTAACAAAAACACAGTTTTCACTGCTTAAAATCCAAAAGAGGATAAAACTGCAATGTTGCTTCCAAATTATTGACTAAATCACTCGCATTGCAAAATTTTACCTATTATACTTCGTAAATTAATTCCCTTTCGATTTTGGTATCATTCAACGAGTATTTCAAATTCTTCCTTATTTTCGAAAAAATCTTTTCATAACACTTCAAATCTTCCAAAACCATACATAGGCCTATTTTGTATTTTGCCATGTACATATATATTTTGTTCATGTTTGTGTTTGCCTACAATGATAGATATTTTTGCTGTATTTCCAAGATATTTTATAATGAAATTTTTCCTTAAATTTCTCCAATTAATATCCTCCGAACTTCATTGGAAGTGAACCAATTCCCTTCTGTTACATGTCATACCTTATTGCACTTCTGTAATTAATTCTAATATCCAGTATCTTTACATTAATCCTTATTGTCAAGGCAATCATTTCGAAAAAAAACTTTAAATCATCAAATCCGCCTTGGAAAAACTTTAAATCATCAAATCCCGCTCAACAAAAATTCGTTCATCCTCAAAAAAAAATGCGAATCAGTGTTATTATTTTAACACATCTTGTCTATTACTCAAATGTATGGAGTTGAATTTGAAAACGGGATTAACTAATCAAAAATTTCATTCTTAAGTGTTGAAAAAAAACTTAATTCTTCATTTTCCATGACGCTGGAATTGAACTTAATTTAAGTAGGTAGAAACGCAAGAAACGCAATTCTACTTCGGCAACTATTTAGAGCTCACACCTGCAATCTGGATTATTTGTACATATAAAAGAAGGCGTCATTAAACGAAATTCTAATGGGAAAATATTTATGATATTCTCTTAGTATCATAGCTTTTCTTAAAATTATTTTCGATATTTGCTTATCTTATATCAATAGTTTTTCTTTTAGTCGAGTCTAAGTGTTCTCATTCTTATACGAATAACGCCGATTGTCCGCAGTACAATATAAATCAAAGACAAACATTAAAGTTAAAGACAATAGTTACGACAGCAAACATTTCTTTGAACATTTGTTTTCTTTTTCTCATAAGGACCACGATTCAGACGAATTCACATACACATCATATGTTGACAATTACATAGGTATGTACATAAGTTCTCATTAACATAAGAAAAAAAGACAGACATAAAATAGAAATCGAGAAAAGTTGCATTATGGATATTGGGCACTGACTTCTTAAGCACTATTCATAGCATCTGCGCTAAAAGAAAAGAAATTCACTTTAAAGTTTTGTAAGAAGTGCATGGCTTCGAATCGGCTTCTTTGTGAGACTTAAAAGTACAAGAATGTATGTTGTATATTAAATGTTTTAATTTTGTTTGTCATTAATTGAAAGAACGGCTATGTGAATGAAGGAATATTTCAAAAGATGCGCATGAAAATACGAGGTTCATGATGCCACCAAACGTTTATCGTTCTCGGCATTTTGTTTTTCTGTATTCAAACCTGCTAGTCTATATGCCCTAATGAACTTTTAATTAAATTTAATTGGATAAGACATTTCAAATAGATGAACATAACCATTTTAACGGCTAATTATAATCAAACTGGATGGAGCAGACCTCTAGATATCATAGTCATTCCCACTAGATTTTAATTTAAATTCTGACAATTAAAACAAATTATTGTATGGATCTCAATTGAGCGTATGTATGAACTACATGAACTACAACTAACAATCAGCCAGTGCTAGTTGAGGTTGTAATATTCAGTGGGAGTAGAACCGCTTTTGATCAGTCACACTTTGCTTAGGTTACATGTCGTTTGGGTATGATAACTACAATATAACTGAGATTGTAATTTGAATCTTGAACTCTTTCTGAGATAGTCTCGATTGCAAATTATAATTCATGATCTTCCTTTTCAGAAGACAGATGCCTTCCTTCATAATTTGTCCACATGTACATTAAACGCTATACTGTGTAGTCCTTAGATCTTTTAGTTTCAAATTATGTATTTTTGGAATTGTATCTCTTTATCTCTATCCAAGTTTATCCAAACAGAAAATCCCTTCCATCATATCCAGTCAGTGCTGATGCCTGCGGTGTGTGTGTGCATTTCTGTTGGGCTTTTAGGGGTTGAAATCGATCTAAGAGATAACACTCATCAACGCATAGAGTGGTCGATCACAGCATGAAATTTATGTGTAAAAATGAAAATATTTATCATTTTAAATCTCAAATATCTCAAAACTTCCACATAAATCAATATTTTGATAGTTCCGAGTTCCCCAAAACTGCGATTTTAGATCTTCAAAATTCACATGTCGATGGGCTTTTTTGCCCAATATCTCGAAAACTATTTTGGCCAAAATGCTTGAAACTATTTTTTAAAAAAAAGTACTCAATGAAGCCAATTTTTCAGAATTTTTCAGATCTTTGGTTTAGAAATGGCTGTGGGGGACGCATTAAAAAAAAACTTTAGAGCTGAATATTTTTTAAACTGTACTTTTGATCGAAAAGTGTTGAAGCAAACGTCAATCTCATTTCAAAAGATCTGTCGATTGATATCACTCGATGGGGTGCGTCAATGTTTCAAAATCAATGACAACTTCACATATACGGGAGCGACCTCCAAATGGCTCCACATTAGAATTTCGTTGCACGGGCAATGGTATCCTTGACCTGAAGTACCTAATTCTACAATTTCATGCCGATATCTTTATAAACTTCGGAGATAAAAAAGTGCGACAGACATGACAGACACCCCGAAATTATAAAGATTCCGTTTTTGTAGAGGAATATTTTGTGCGCTTGTTTAAAGTTAGATTTTCTCCTGAGTTGTTTTTCCCACAACGGTTGTGTTGTGCGTGCTATTGTTCTCTCACGAGTGGAGGGGACCTACAGTTTAATGCCGACTCCGAACGGTGCGATTGAGAAGCTTTTTTCTAGACAGTTATAGTCTTTGAGAATTGTCAGTGACTCGAAAGAGGTGGAGCCGCGAACAATTTTTTTTTTTTGTTGAAAAATTGTTTGTCTGAACTTGGTTTCGAACCTAGACTGTGAAAGTCTAATGCGCATGGGTCGATGCACGAACCCACACGACCAAGGCGCCCACGCATTCTATATTACAGAGTTCGATCCATAAACTTCTGGGCAGATTCATGTCGTTGAACTGTCCGTATAGTTACTGGTTGGATATTTTGCTCCAATAGGCATAACCGCGAAAAGGACCTCAGCACATGAAACGTTTCTCACGAAATGACTTTCGATATCGTCAATAGCTCAGGGGTTCCGTTTGTTGTGGATCGCTCAAACCATACTGAGATTCCATTCATCGGTACATGTCGTTGTTTTTTTTTTTTTGTATTGCTTTTTTTGTTCTTATTTATAATATCTTAAATACTAGGAACAAAAATGCTTAAACTAGTTTATAATAACAATAGATACTTCAATTATTACTTACTGGCCCTCGAAAGGCACTCTAAGCAAATCTAAGTCTTTCGACCTAGCCTAACAGAATTACTTATTCTAACTGAAAAATTATTAATTTATTATATAACATTTTGTTACTAAGAAAATATAATAGAAAAAACTTAGTGGCTGTACGTTTCATGTCGTTGTTACATGTGTCAGTGCTCAATTCATCCATCTGTTTTAACTGTTAAACGTACATCAGAAAGTTTTCTTGACTTCAATCTCGATATTGCTATCTTGACATTTTGTAAATTAAAGTAATGCAATTTGTTCAGAACTAAATGAGTGGTCTGTTTAGTTTTGTCTTTCAGCTGAATAAACGGAAATTAATTTAAATTAATAATTCACGGGTATTTTGTTCATGTTCGTTAACCAACGACGAATTAAATGCTCAAGTGCAATAAACTCTCCCACAAAATCGGATACTTCTCGTAACAATGAAACCTGCGGGAATTTGTTGTGACGAATAAAATGAATTAAAGATGTGAATCATTTGCTGACTGCCAGGGGTCCAGTATAAATTGTTTCATCAATTGAATTAATAAGTTTATAAGCATATAGAACACTTTTTGGAGACTACTCTTTAATGACTGCTAAATATAAGAGAGGATTCAGATTTCACGTCCAATAGTATATAAAAAGTTTTAATTCTGTATAAAAAATCAAAAAATCAAAATATACGATCCGGATCCCACAAATAATGCCACCGCACAATTTCTGCCATGCTGACAGATAATTATGAAATAATTTATGTTTTTTCACATGTGAACATATACCACCACATATCGCTGATTTTAAACATTATTTTTAAATATACAGTCTGTGCTGTTATTAACTTTCACTTTCAATTTGACTGTTGTTTCCTGGAACTCATCTGTAAGCACTGAGAGAAGAAAAGGTAAATTATTAAATAAATTATGTTCACACATTCGAGCACACGCATGCATACTTGTAAACCTCTCAGATCGTAAATGATGGATCTAGAGTGACAGGATTCAGTGTCATTGTTAGGTTACTATTCATAAGAAAGCACTTATTTTCATTTAATGTCACGCGTGAGGACCGAGTTTCTTGATAATATAGACAAATCTACATACATATGTACGTACATTCATTGAATGTTGAAATGTTTATGCATATATGTCCGTATATGAACACATATGTAAGTACATACATAGATGTATGTGCTGTACAGAACGATGTGCTCAATTAGATTAATGTCATTGCTATTCCGGGTAGTCTCGGAGGAGATGCATCTGTAGATTTCTACGGGTAGGGTATTAATATGTCAGCAAGCGTAATAAATTGTTCAATCTTCTCGTAGTTTATAACTGAGCTCAAATAATAGAAATATTGAACACGAAATGGCTTATAACTACAATACCTACGACATATATATATGAATACATTGGTTCGGCATTCAGAGCGAAGAGCTTATCCAACACGTATCGTGTCTTATTTAATTTTCATATAAATATACGATTATATATCTTTTTTCAGAAACATTTTATGCACTTTTAACCGTCCTAAAAGTCCTAAATGTTATCAGTTGTCGAAATATAATTTATAAATAATAATAAACAATACTTAACGTATTTTAATTAATTCTAAAGAAATTAAATATTCAGGTGCTAATGTATATGTATATATTTATATATACATGTACACATGAATGAATGTGGGTATATGAATCTGAAGATAGTTATAGTTACCATAATTAAATTTATTTGAAATATACACGTATTAATGCATTTTTTAGTGAACACATAAAATTAACAGTACAATAAAATCTACATTTTTAAAAAGTCCTAACTTTTAATGATTTTACCGTACCAATTTCAACTTTTGGTCTATGAAGAGCTCGCTTTTACATACAGAAGGGCTCGCTTTTACATACAAAAGGGCTCGCTTTTACATAGAATAGAAGGGCATAATCTACACGCAGCAGGATTACAACCACCCCTCTGATAAAACATTTATTGCTTATGACTTCTGTGACAAATTCAGCAAAACTTGCTTTTGAAACATTTCTGGATACATAGTTGTGTACAACCTCCAATAATACAATTAAACTTCTGAAGAAACATTTATGTCAGGATGCAGCGATGGATTGATAAGGAAATGTACAAAGTCTGCGATTTCGGATCTAATAACATTAAATCACGGAACCCTTCGCAACCATTGGCGAGGACAGAGAACACACATATCAGTTGTAGATGTGGCAAGGAGATGACAGGATAGAAATAAAGAAGACTGAACAAACCCCCACAGAGTGATATTATCCTTTTATTGACAACGTTTGTGGCAGTGAGTATTATTGATTACAATCGAAAGTGCTTTTTTGAAACTAAGTCTAATGAGGTTCGCTTGGTGAATTCATGTGGGGTCGAGGGGAAAAGTACGTCGATTTACTCAGTCTGTACACGCTTCACTGAATTTTATGTCAGTTATAACCACATCAAAGGGATATTTAACTACCAGATTAAATGCAGAGCATAAAGTTATAACTGAAGAGGGTTATTTTATTGCGAAAATCTTGAATAACGATAAAACTCCCTCGATAATATTCTAAACTTCTATAAAATGTGTGGATTTCAATCGATTTTAAAATTTTCTTCAACTAGCCTAACTGACACTCGCAGATAAGCTACTAAATGTGAAATTTGCGTGTGACTACATAATTGGTTGAGAATACTGTATTTTTAACAAGCCCTTACTTGGCTGATAACAAATTTCAAATTTATTAAATTTTTATTAATTTAATTTATTTACCTTTAAATTTTGACTGAATTAAATGAAAAATAAAACCAACGATTATTTCTACTTTGTCTATGTCGAGTAGGTGAAAGAGTAGGCAATTTCGTTTTGAAAAATTTATTTATTCCCCATTCAATTGTGAGCTGAAGTCACACAAACATGATTTTATTGGTTTATTACTTGGTGTATTATTATTTTCTACGTTTTTCTAATTACATATGGCATCTAATTTTCAACATTGAATTTGGGTTGTATAGGTACTTCCTTATGCTAAAGAAGATGATCATCGTCTGATTGAGAGCTTAATTAAAATCAGATGTTTTTTTTATGATGCAAAAAGTTCATAATTTGATAAGAACACAGAAAAGGAGTTTTAAAATGAACTTGCAATTTTTATTTACAACAATTGCGGGTATTTGAAAAAATAAAACAAAACTCGTCTATATACATATATGTATACACATTTGCATTTCCCAACAAAAGGAAAATAGAAAATAATTCTAAATATTTTCATATTTTATAAATTGAATCATAAATACATATAATTACATGTTTATATATTAAAATGTTTGAAATATACAAACCCACAATCCGTTTGACATACACACATAAATTTCTTGAGATACCCTTAGAATAGCTTATAGGACCGGTACAATGGACACATTTGGTCATATTCATAGATCAGATAACTGTGTCTGTACTTTCACATTGTTTTTCCCCCAAAACAGGACAACATTACAAGAAAAATGGGTTCATTGAAGCTCGATTTCCTGTTCCGAACCAAGTGCCCTTATAATTCAAATGACTCCTTAAGTTCCCCACAGCGCATAAGTCAGCGTTGGCATATTGAATCTAATATTTTCTTCATCTCCAATATATGATATATACTATAAGCTTGTTCTTCATTTCTGAAGCTAATTATTACGTATGTATGTACTCGAATTTTATTACATTCATAAGGGGGTTGACTTGACTACTTTTTAAAAATAAATTGTATTTTTAAATCAATGTCGATTGTATTCTACACTCAGAGTTTAGAACTTATATCAATTTGTTTACCATTGTCGCAATAATTTACTTTATTATAGCAGCTTGCCATCCCAAAGGATTTATCTTTTTTTCCTTTTTCCTTATTAATGCATTAAGGTACACAGGCACACAAAAAGTAGGCCATACGCACCAATAAACAGAGCACTAAGGGAGTGACAGAAAAGCAAAAATTAAAAAAAAACAAACAGAGTGTGTAATTTTGCCACCCTATTATGTTCCTTTGTGTTTTTCATTAAGTCTCACGACCTACAACTATCCCAAAAAAGTGAAGGTTCACATCCTGCACAAATATGTATATTCGTACGTAATATATAATTCAACAACAATGACGGCCTTTTTGTTTGCCTTCATTCACGTGTAATGAACAGCGCCAAGTTAGGTATAGGTGGTGGAAATGCGGTATTTGAAGCGCTTGTGGTACACATGTCATTTTTTTTCTTTTTTTTTGAAAATGTCTTTCTCTTAGGAAATACTGAAAAAATTCCCTGGAAACATTGTGACGAGATTAAGAGATTACATAAATGGATTTTACTGGCAGTTTCTTTATGGGGTTCTAATCCAAAGTTTACATTACGGATTTAATATGCATGACTTAATGTTACAATTAAGTGTCCGGCAATGTTTCATGTACGCTCTTCCCATCTAGGTGAGATTTGCAAATATGTGTCAAAATGAAAATAACGTAAACATAGTCAGACTTACAAACAAATAAAATCGTATTTAGTAGTTTGATTTAATATATGTTTGTAGATAAATAAACTTATGTAGAATTTTAAGCAAATATATCTAAAATAAACTTTTATTTGGTTAAAAACCATGTAAAAATGAGTTCCAATTTTCTTAAACGAAAGATGTTGTATTAAATTTTAGTGCTTTTAACAACAAGGGAATTGATTATAGCTCTAATGGTTTAAAGAATAATAACTCATGTGGCATGGGGTGCATAATTTTATTGCTATTGGACAATTCAAAGAAGATACAATAAAAAAAAATTAAATAAATTAAAAATTATTACTTAATCAATTTTTTATTATTTATTTCATCTTACTAGTTACAAACTTACTACTTAATCATAAATATTATATTTATATTCATTGAAGTGGGCGCCGTGGCGTAGTGGGTAGGTGCGTCGACTCCTACGCTCGAGGTCGTCGGTTCGAATCTCGAAAAAAAAAAAACATCAAACATTTTTTCACGGCTCCACCTCTTTCGAGTCACTGACAATGCTCAAAGAGTATAACTGTCTAGAAAAAGCTTCTCAATCTCGCCGTTCGGAGTCGGCATTAAACTGTAGGTCCCCTCCGCTCGTGACAGAACAATAGCACGCACAACACGAGTGGTTGCTGAGAAGCTAGGCCCAGGTCCACCTCGGACTGTAGCGCCGCCATTATTATTATTATATTCATTGAAGATTTTACCTAAGATATATTTTGTTATATAGCGGTTATGCAAAATAATCTGGATATAATAATTATAGGATCACTTCGCTTATAATTTGTTCTACAAAAAAAGAATAACTGATCTCTAGGTCGAAGAATGCGAGACGGGGTATATATGTTAAGCAGTGATAATAAATGAGAGCAATCTATGTGACCAGTTAATAAGTCATGAGCGAAAAGAGCAGAGTAATAAATTCTCCTTTGCGCAAGCGATTTAACATTAATAAGCGCGCATCTTGCTTCGTATGAGAGCATGTTATTGTTGCAGTTAAAATTTCTTAAAACGCTTTTGAATTTTCTCAATACGGAATTCAGAAGTTTGGTAATAAGGGCTCCAAACGCCATATTCCAAAATGGAACGAATAAGTGACGTGTACAGTGACTTAAGCGTATAAGGATCGTGAAATTCTTTTGAGTTACGAATTAAAAAGCCAAGCATGGAATTGGCTTTGCCAATTATATGCAATGAGAAATTCAATTCAGGATCAAAAATTGTTCCTAAGTCTTTTTGATTCGTTACTCTCTTCAACAAGGATCTTTCAACAGATCCTTGAACGGTGTAGTCAATGACAATTGAAATTCTTTTTCTACTGAAAGTTTGAACTGAGCATTTATTTATGTTGAAATGCAAGTGGTTCAAAGTGCACCAGTCATTAGCCTAATGGAGATTATATTGCAGTCGTAGCGCGTCATCAACAGAGCTAACAGAGTTGTAAATTTTTAAGTCGTCCGCATATAAAAGACAGTTGGATGTCGATATAAACGATGGCAGATCATTAATGAACAGAAGGAATAGGAGCGGGCCAATATGGCTACCTTGAGGGACGCCCGAAAAATTATGAATCTCTCTAGAGCTGCTCCAATATTGACATACTGCCAGGTACCTTCTGATCCAGCTTAAAATAATAATAATAATAAATAATAATGGCGGTGCTACAGTTCGAGGTGGATCTGAGCCTAGCTCAGCCAACCACTTGTGTTGTGCGTGCTATTGTTCTCTCACGAGTGAAGGGGACCTACAGTTTAATGCCGACTTCGAACGACGCGATTGAGAAGCTTTTTTAGAGAGCTATACTCTTTGAGCATTGTCAGTGACTCGAAAGAAGTGGAACCGTGAACAAATGGTAGGTGTTTTTTCTGGAATCGAGCCGAGAACATTGAGCGTAGGAGTCGACGAACCTACCTACTACGCCACGGGGCCCAGTGCCGATCCAGCTTAAAATATTGGAATGAAATCCAAGCATTTCAAGTTTTTTTAAAAGAAACTGATGATGGACCCGTTCGAAAGCTTAACCATCACGTTCTTTAACCTGAATAAGATATACTAAAGAAAAGACGAAACTTTTTAAAACACTAAAAAAAATATTTTTTCAAAAGACCACTTGAAATTCTTTTTCTAAAAATAAAAAAAATGCTTAGTGCAAAACGTACTGGAGATAAAAATAATTAAATTATTTTATAATCAACAAACAATTTCTCTAAGCTAATCTACATACACTTATTACTTATTCCTTATGTCTTTTGACTTAGCCTAATAGAAATACTTCACTAATAAAGGGTCCCTCATTAAGCGCTTCTTATCTTTAAATTTAATTAGAAGAAAGTGTGTGTGATTTGTCATCGAAATTTTTATTCGTTTGAAAGGCCCATCGATGTAATTATGTATGGAATATAACATCGTTGAAATGCCTGCCGCGGCTTCTCTGGGTGGTGCGCATCCGAAATGTCCAATTTTCCATGACTCTGGCCCATAAATTAGGCTGAATTTGACCGATGGCATGAGTTTTGTTGGCTTTGAGGGCCGCCGTGGTTTGCGGCTTATTCACATAGACCGACTTCAGAAAACCCCACAAGAAAATGTCCAACGGGGTCAAATCGCACGATCTCGTGAGCTGTGTGGCATGTAGGGCCGACCTGTTGAAACCACATGTCATTGGTATCCATATCATCTGATTCAGGCCTAATAATAATAATAATAATAATAATGGCGGCGCTACAGTCCGAGGTGGACCTGGGCCTAGCTTCTCACCAACCAACTCGTGTTGTGCGTGCTATTGTTCTCTCACGAGTGGAGGGGACCTACAGTTTAATGCCGACTCCGAACGGCGATTTTGAGAAGCTTTTTCTAGCTCTTTGAGCTCTTTGAGACTCGAAAGAGGTGGAGCCGTGAAAAAATGTTTGGTGTTTTTTTCAGGAATCGAACCGATAACATCGAGCGTAGGAGTCGACGCACCTACCCACTACGCTACGGCGCCCACATTTTTGTTTAATGCGTCATGTGAAATGTGTGCAAGAATGAGAACGATAAATTTTAATACACATCTTATGGTTACTTTCATTCAAATATTATTCACAAAGAGCTTAAACTTTTTCATGTACGGGAAACACTTAAACAAAAAAATAAGGAAAGTTTATGTACACTTTATCGATTTTTGATTCATTTTCTAGCCGACATAACGGCGGCTACCGATATCAAAAATGAATATCGCATTAATATACGGCAATTGCAGCGGCAACCCGTTCATTATTTGCTGTAAATTTTAATGCTAGCGCTGAGCACGCAAGGCCAAAAAACAATTCACACACTAATAATATTTTAAGTGTGTACATACATATGTAGGTATATTCGTATGTACACATGTTTTTTATTTGGAAAAAAATCTATTTTACTTTGCAAAGAATTTGTGTCTCATTGCTGATTAACATCTATTCATTGTGTGTTCTGCCACATTTGTTTAATTGATTTTTAAGATATCTTATGCTCTGCATGACATAAACGGTATAACATATAAAAAGGATCGATTTCGTGTACAAATGAAATCACTAAAGGGTTCAGGTGATATAAGGCACCACTTGTTTGGCTTCGCGATAAATGGGAATATTGAAGAAGAGAAGCCATTCTAATTGGCATGGCAACAACAATCACTAGGGAATCGATTAAGGAATAAGAGTGTGTTTAACGCATCGCTTCAATAATCGATTGTTTCCGTTTCTTCTAACGACATGTATGTAGTTCCCTTTGGAAAATTAATGTAATGTCTTTCGCATGTTTCCTTTTAAGATAACCTCTATAGATATGTATGTATATACATATATTGCTTTATATAAAGATAACATATTTTGTACCTGAAAGCTTATGCTTTAAACCTTTATCCAAGCCTACTACAAAGCTGGAAGGAATAATTGGTTTTCTCACTTAAAATTTAACTAGCACACAAACAAGTAAAATCAAAAAATATTTGCCGAAATGATGAGTATATGTTATATAACAATCTAAGACTGTCTCCGAAATTTTCGTTTAAAATTTATATTTATAAAATCAAACAAATAAAGTATGTATCCTCACATTTATTGAGAGGATTTGTTTAAATGTTGTCGAAAAGATTGAAATTCATTAACATGTTTTAGGCACTGTCATGCACGTAATCACAACAATAATCTTAAATATTCTTCAGCTTACGTAACAATTTTTTTTTGTTTATAGCCTATTAGGTTTAATCACATTGAATGAAATTCTGTTAGGTTTTTATAACCAAAAACATGAAAGTATGTACCTACATACAGTCAAAGTGAAGACTAAATTGTTAAATTGTTTTATGAGCTCGAAAATGCCAATAGAATAATGGCTTTTTCCACAGTTTATTATCCTTTCAATAAATTACCACTACTAAAAAACCATTAAAAATATAATTTTGTTCCTACGGTCAGTGACTGTTTTTGTTGCTGATTTGAATGGGAGTACTATATAGCAAAGCCTGAGTCGAGAAAATTGAGTCATTTTATGCACGCTATGAAAAGCTAAACTTTATGATATAGTAGTGGAAGGATGGAAAAAAAACTCTGTATTGTGTTGCTTTGTAAAGATAAAATCAATAGATTTAGTTAGTCATTGAATAGTTTAATAAAATAAAAGAGTTACAGATGTAGCATGGACGAAAGAGAAAGCAAAATATACAATGTACCTTATTTACGAGTATTTATCTATGGCTGCCCGCAGAGCCTTTTATACCTTTTACAGTAACGTACAACTTCTAAAAACTTACCCGTTTGGAGTCTACAGTTATATAACTGCAGGCTCCCTCCTCGTGTGAAAACAATAGTACGTACAATATGAGTAGTTACTGTTAAAGCTATGTCCAAGAACCCGAGGGATAGCGAAGCAAACGCATTAGTCGACTACTTCACGGAGACCGCTGCATTGTAATTATATATAATAATAATAATAATGGCGGCGCTACAGTCCGAGGTGGACCTGGGCCTAGCTTCTCAGCAACCACTCGTGTTGTGCGTGCTATTGTTCTGTCACGAGCGGAGGGGACCTACAGTTTAATGCCGACTCCGAACGGCGAGATTGAGAAGCTTTTCCTAGACAGTTATACTCTTTGAGCATTGTCAGTGACTCGAAAGAGGTGGAGCCGTGAAAAATATGTTTGATGTTTTTTTCGAGATTTGAACTGACGACCTCGAGCGTAGGAGTCGACGCACCTACCCACTACGCCACGGCGCCCACGTTATATATATTGTTTATTTTTCCACTTACACAGCAATATAAGGCAAACGTATGATTTTATAAAAACGTGTCTATGTCGTGTCTAAAACAACCTTAACCTAAATCCTGGCCCGGATTCTGATATGCGGCCTTCAATCTGACAACGAGAAAAGAGACACGTCAACATAATTCCACAAATCACATAACAGGGTTAGCCTCGACCCACACATTTATAACATACACGAGCGTATGCATACATGTACTCTAATACAAAGAAAAATAAAAATTGAATAAAGCTATCTTTAAGTATAACAAAACTGTATCAATGTAAATAACACTGATACCTCAATACGGGATAAACTCATCTCATTGAAAGTCCTCCAGTATAAGTTCCTAGATGAATTCAACTTAAAACGCTTACCCCCAAAAATAATTTATGTACAACCCCAACCAATTTCATAAATGATTGAAATATTCACCAATGCTAACCCTTAAAGGTTATTTTGCTCAAAATGTCGGTAGCCGCCGTTTTAAAATGTCGTTCCACACAAAATTCCAATGAGAGAGCATGAGTTTGGCATATGCCTTCACATGTTAACCACTAAAATAAACATTCAACCCAATGGGGTGGTTGTCAAAAACATGGCAGCAAAATCAAATTCCAGTTCCATGTCTAAATTTACGGTGAGAGTAAACCATAAAAAACGAGTAAACTTAAAGCCGGAAAGGAGAGCCCTGAATTCTGCCGCAGGATATTATGAAAGATACGTGGGACATGGGCGTATTTAGATATGTTTTGTCGATGGCGTTGTTTTAAATGAAAGGCTTTCGGTTATTGTAAAGGAAATCCATGAAATTCGATTTTAAACCAAATTGAGTTCTAGTTGAAAATGGCGATGCTCACTTACTTGTGCATACGTCTGTTTAAACACATTTCGAATAATATTTTTCTTTTTTTATTTTCAGTTCTATTCTTTACTAGAACAAAATCCAATTGCAAATTCTACCTTATCTCTTCGTTCCGTAACAATATTTGTACCGACAAATGAAGCTTTTCAAAGTCATCATGATAACACATTCGTACTATATCACATGGGTAAGTAAGAAAATACATAAAATTAATATTGGCCATTTTTATGATTTTTTTTTAGATTGTTGTATAAGTATAAATTATTTATTACGCGGTTTGTGTAGTCAATTGAGCGAAATAATTCAATAATATATCTGACACAACCAAGTATGATTAAAAAATTAAATTTTACCACATAAGTGTGTGTGTTTACTATTCCTTACTATTTTTGCAACAAAAGATTTGTAAATCTTATAAGTAAAATTTCTACAGCAACTGACAATTGTATAATTTTTATTTAACTAAGGTTCGAAACAAAACCTTAAAGAAGTAGATAACATTTTCGAGATACAAATTTATTTCATTAAAAGGTTTCCAAGCATGTTATAAAACAGGCAAAACATTTGTAATACAAGTTGGCAATGAAATTTATGAGCATTGAATTGTATTCGATTGAAGATAATGGGAGGGATATACCTATAATCACAAGCTCAGTGTCAATATTAATATTGTGCTTTTTTTTTTGATATAGGACTTGGTTGATATTCTGAAATTAGAAAGCTTCATAGATGGGATATTTTAATAATTTCCTAAATAGAGTGATTTTAATTATAGTATAAAGTGTGCGTTAGCAAGAATTGTATACTCAACGATTAATTCCTTCATAGTTTTCTCCTATCTTTCAAAAATAATTTTTTTAAAAAATTTTAAACTGACCCAAACGAAGGAATTTTGCTGAATTACATTTAGTTAAAAAAATATATTTTGTTATTTAAGAATAATCGGGTGAATTTTACGGATTTGGCACCTGCACGCATTCCGAAATTACAAAAAAAAAGCATTTTAAATAAGAATAATAAAAATGCAGATTGATAGCTTTGTTTAAACACCTTGAAAACTCTTGTATGCATGTGAAGCATAAAAGTTTATGTTCAAAAACAACATTTTATTTAGAAACATATTAAATTGCCATTAAAACTATTTCTTTGAAAATGTTCACATCGTAATAATAAAATGATATAGTAAATGTGCAAACATCTTTATTTCGGGACAAAAATTATGTTCTCAAATATATACAGTGGACGCTCTATATAGTGAACAATCCAATATAACAATTTTATACAGGCTATTCTAAATAGTGAACAAAAAAAATCTCGCTACAGTGAACCTATGTTTTTTTTCTTCTTTGAACCTTTCAGCATGCACAAACACACCTAAAACTCATTAGTGCTATGCAGTCGGCAGTGTCCATCGTCCAAATCGTCCATATTTACCGTTTGTCCGTTTGTTCTGTGAGAATATTACACGATTATGTATGTACAGTGTGGGCCAAATACAAGTTTCTTTTTAAAAATGCAATAAAATGAACAAAATTTAATTTTTGTCATGCGTTATGGCTTTATTAGTAAGAAAAACCTTCCCATTAATTATGAAATACAACTTCGTTCAAGTGGCAGCCTCGGCTGGCTTCCCAGTAGTGCATTCTGCCATCCCAACTTTCCAAGACCTTGTTGATGGTTTCGGACTGTAGCTCATAGATTGCTTAAATGACATTGGCCTTATTGCCTGAATCGTTTCCGGATTGTTGGCATAACATTGATCCTTCACGGTTCCCCACAAAAAAATGTCCAAAGGGGTCAAATCGCAGCTCCGAGGCGGCCAATTGACATCGCCAAGACGACTGATAACACGATTTGGGAATTTGGTGCGCATTCGATAGATTGTGGCATGGGCTGTGTGGCATGGCGCCCCATCTTGCATGAACCAGAGCTCGTACAAATCAATGTTTTCAATTTCAGTTAAAAAAAAGTCGGTTAACATGGCTCTGTAACGCCCACCGTTGACCAAAACGTTGTTCCAAACCTCATTTTCGAAGAAAAATGGTTCACCACTCCACAATCCGCATTAAACTGTCACTCTCTGTGGATGCATTGGCTTCTAGAGAATAAAGTGCGGGTTTTCCGCGGTGGTATGATACTGACTTTCTGTCAAGATTTCGAGCGGGAAACACCTATTTTTTTTATAAATATTGGCTTGTTTTTTAGTAATTGCAAAGAAAAGCTGTAATTATATTCCATATTTATTGAATTGTACTTCAAAACATACGCATTTTTATGAAGTTTTCTCAAAGTCTAAAAAAAACACCAAAATTATAAAATTTTAATTAATTACAGCCACTGTGGCCTTAACCCAAGATCAACTTCCAAAAAGTATTCTGTCAGACATGGATGGAAATCCTCCACTTTATATAACAAAGCAAAGTAATGGGAACATATATGTCAATAATGCGAGGATAATACCATCGCGCTCCTTGCAGATGCCAAATAGTTTGGGGAAGAAGCAAGTAAGTAAAGTTGGATGTAATTTTTCCTTTTTAAATTTGGTACCTTTAATTTATGTTTTTTTCTTGAATAAAATTAAAATGTTTTATTATCATTTTCCTCAGGTGATGCATGTAATCGATGATGTCCTAGTACCACTCACTGTCCTACCTACATCTAAATCCGAAATAACGAACCCTGATGCTTTTCAGTTCTTGCAACAGGCCGATTCGATGAATATTGGAGAATTAAGGCTAAGGTATGGCATAATTACAATTAAAAGAGACCAAAGGAGAGCGATCTTAAATCGCACAATTTACTAAACTACCCAAGAAATGTACATAGCATGGGCGCCGTGGCGTGGGTAGGTGCGTTGACACATACGCTCAAAGTCTAGGTTCGAAAAAACACCTTTCATTTTTTCACGACTCCACCCTTTTCGAGTCACTGACAATCCTCAAAGACTATAACTGTCTAGAAAACGCTCCTCAATTGGGGGTCAGCATTAAACTGTAGGTCCCCTCCACTCGTGGTTATACATAAAAGTATATGTATCATTTTATAAAACTCTCTGCTAAATGCAAGAATTAAATACTTAATTCCCACTTTACTGCAAAACCAGTATTTTCGATTTTTATTATATTAACAATTATCCTGGGAATCAGTTCCTCGAACTGAATCAGTTCCTCGAGACCGTCATGATATTCTTTCTTGCGCAATTTTCTTTTCCAACTTTTTACAAATCAACAACACTTACATTGTCTAAATCTGTAGGTCATACCGTTCACAAGTCACATTAATGAGAAAGGAGGGTCTGTATCAAGCTGCAGGAGGGCATACTTTCCTTATACCTATTGATGAAGGTTTCCAGGTAAGATTGTGGACTCAGAACTTAAATTAAAACAACACTTCGAATTATTATTAAAAAATTATACTTATTCAATTAATAATAGAAAACAACTAGAAGCAGCTTGGTTGATAGAAAAGTAATTGATGGTCATGTTATCCCCAACAACGTTATATTTACTGCACCCGCCCCAATTGAAGTGCCCCAAACGACAGCATCGTTTGAAGATAATATTCGCGTTACAGTTAGCTTTTTCCAACAAAAGGATGGTAAAAGTAAGTAGTTGATTTTTTTTGTTCTATCCAGAAGTTTCCTAACTTAAAGGATTACGTACATATAATAATTTTACTAGAAATACCTTCGGTTGCTGAAAATAGAAACACCTGAAACATAAGTTAAAACAAGAGATAAAACATTTTACAAATCAGCCGCATAATATTCTAGATTTTATTCCACTGTTATCGTAACAAAAATTATATAAGTTTTTTACTTTTGTTTTATTTCCAGTGTATGTGAAATCGAACACCAGAATTGGTGACGCAAAACATTCCAAGGGAGTCGTTCTGGCTGAAATTGTCAAAGCCAACATTCCCGTGAAAAATGGTGTCGTGCATTTGATTCACAGGCCTTTGATGATTGTTGATACCACTGTAACTCAGTTCCTTCAGGTAAGATAAACATATTCTGCAGCTAATTTTTTTCCTTCTCGATAAAAGGTGGTCACCGAATACAAATGTGTATTATCCGAGTCGTATACAAGCAATTACATTATAAACAAAATATTCCGCTATAACTATTGAAATAAGTACAAGTAATAATAGTATATGCACTTTAAATGTGCAGAGTTATAAACATTTGATTTTCTGCTAAAATAATATAATAGATCATTGGCACACGCACCGCTGTTACTAATCATTTTGCTTCGTTATTGAATGTCATAATCATATATGAATAAGAAAACTAATTTTGGTATTCGACGGCACTATAAGCTTTTTTGAGTAGTATATATATTTAAGTTATATAAAAGTATATTTATAAAGGAATGCGGAATTAACAATGATACACGTACCTGCTGGGTACAGATATATTAGAGCTGTCTTAAATATGAATTTTTCTTATGGATATTTTGGTTGAATGACATATCTGCTATAACTTGATAACCTCGATGTCGATAAATTATCTAACGTCGGTTGGGTAAAGGGTCAAACTAAATAAATGCATAAACCTCGAAGTCATCGTATAATCATAAACAATTCAAGAAAAGTTTTTCAAAATATAATAAATTATCAATTAAACATTTCATAGAAGTTCAATATGATGTTTCACAATGTGCTGACAAGAAAAGTTATCTTTAAAAGGTAGGCTTTGAAGGTCTGAAAATACAAATATATTTGGTAGTTTATCAAAAACTGTTATATCCTAATAATATACTAATAACTCACTACATTTCTTTGTCGTTCTTGCCCCAAATATATAATTAGTATACTTATCGCAAATTAAAATAATGAAATTCAAATTTTCAAATACAAATAAGATTTTATACCATCCTATACAATATGAGATCTATTAATGTAGACCGAAACGGAATTTTGACAAAGATATTAATGACACTTTTTACGTCCTACTCGTCGATTACGATCAAAAAGCTACATCATTGTATCTTACACGTAGAAGGCATTTGGTAATGAAAATTATTTGTATTTCGAGCAAAGCATGTTATACAGAGTTATAATAAATCAACTTACGAAAATCTGGCAATTCCAAAATGATATAGAGTAAGTGTTGCAAATATGGCTCACGTTGGTAATATGACCCACCACCATATTTCAAAACAGGAAAAGCATACACATACCGCTATGCATTCATTTCATTCATTTTCGAACCGGTTTGTGGTCTTTGAAACGTGTTCAGTCTGGCTCAAGAGATGTGTGCAGTAAAGCACGTGCCAAATTTTTAGTTATTTAGTTATTGTACTTTTGGGTAAGTTTTGCATAACATTTTGTGAAAACAGCTTAATGTTTTTATAACATTTTATAGTGATCAAATTAAAATAGTTTATGAAGTCTATGATAATTAAAAAAATAGTTGAAATGGCCGATGTTGGTAATATGGCCCACCATAGATGGTCCTATTATGGCACAGTGGGCCATATTTAACACACAAACAGAGTGGATATGAAAGCAGCATTAATAATAATAATAATAGCGGCGCTACAGTCCGAGGTGGACCTGAGCCTAACTTCTCAGCACCTCTCGTGTTGTTCGCAGGTCTGCCGTTTCAAGTTTTTGCTGGGGAGTATTTAAGAGGTCTAGAGGGGAGTATTTTGCTCTCGAAGGGAGTACACACAAATAAAAACAGTTTTTTTCAACAGCAAAACTAGTTTATTGAAATAATATCTATAATAATATAATATTTGTACTTCAGTTCATTTATCACAATATTTGTGAAATTTATAACATCATTTTAAAATCGGTAATGAAACTTAAATTTGATTTGCAATAAAAAAAACAATCCAATTCCAACAAAAAAAATGTCATTCCAATTTCAATTCAATTTCAATAGTTATTAATTGATTGCGATTTACATATTTCAGTTTTCATCACAAAGTTTGTGCAATTTATTACTTTTTTACTTAAAGTGATATTTTGGTTAATTGAAAAAAGTTTAAACGCATTATTCTAAGACTAGTTATAATAATAATAATAATGGCGGCGCTACAGTCCGAGGTGGACCTGGGCCTAGCTTCTCAGCAACCACTCGTGTTGTGCGTGCTATTGTTCTGTCACGAGTGGAGGGGACCTACAGTTTAATGCCGACTCCGAACGGCGAGATTGAGAAGCTTTTTCTAGACAGTTATACTCTTTGAGCATTGTCAGTGACTCGAAAGAGGTGGAGCCGTGACTAGACTAAGACTAGTTAATTCGATAAATAAATACATAAATAAACTAATTTAATTGTTTAATTGAATAAATAACCATGACCATGTGTTCTTTTTTCCTTGGTCTGTTTGGTAGCACCAGACACCACGAAACCAAGTACCGTTTTCTGGAGTCTCGGGGATCCATCTTTGAGTCTGATTTGCCCAACGGACAGCAAATCTAGAAAGACCTCTGCACCCAGCAGTATATCCACACGCGAAGGCATGTTGAAGTTCGGATCCGCCATCATGATATTTCTTGGTATTCCCCATTGCGCAGTACTCTAACCACACTTCAAAATTGCTTGTTCTCGATTTAATTGCCGTTTGCACCTTCCTGGTTATACAGGTTTTTGCGTTGAGTGCACACGGAGATGTCACTAACCTTAGAGTCTGAGCCAAATAACTGTACATAAGATGCTGAATCCAAGATAGCACGCGCTGGGTGATAACGACCGGAAGCATCTTTCACCAATATAATCGCAGTCTCTAGAAAAACTTCTTCCACCACTGCTTTAGGCAAACTCGTACACAATATGTTTTTTGGTGGCGATCCTCTGTATAATCTTCGTCTTTCCTTTGTACATCTGTTGCCGATGCTGTTATCCTGTCCCGGTGCAACAAAACGTGATGAGGTTGATCACACTTGCTACATCTTGCTACAGTTCTTAAACCAATTCCCTTTCTTCAGACAAACGATGCACAGTCTAGAAGATCTTGTAGCTGAGTAGCGTTCATGTGGACTCATCCGCAAAAACTTGGAGCAATTGGACACCTCATGTCCAGTCTTGTGACAAATAGTACAAACTGCATGTGCTATAGCCAGTGAAGTTGTTTGGTTTCGCTTCGGGACTAAGCTTTTTGATTACACTCCCGACGCAATTCTTTCGAAAACTTTCGTTTTTCGTCGATACGATCCACCTTCGTTTCCCGCGCCTCCAATGTCTGGCAACGTCTGGTCAAAACCGCTGAGCAATCATCCCACGACGGTAGTTTTCTGTAGTCGACAGTTTCCTCCCATTTAGACTGCGTTTCAGGATCCAGTTTCTCCATAACAAGAAAAATAATTAGAGCATGTGCATTGCAAGCATTGCACTCAAGCGCGCATTTGTCGTATTAATTACGCGACGCAATTGTTCTGCAGATCCCTTCATTGACCTTTGCATCTCAAACAGAGCCGCGATATGCTCTTCAAACATTAGTGCCTTTTTGTCGAAACACTTCTTTTAGCGCTCGAGTGCCTTTGGATAATTATCCTCCGTTTCATCAAAATCCGCAATCGCAGATAACGGTCTTGAACCTAAACTTTCTTTGAGGATCAGAAATCTTTCACAATCATTCAGACTTTCTTCTTGATGTACTGTAACTTGGTAAACAGTGCCATGAATTTTGGGTACTCGAAATACTTTCCCTCGAACATAGGCAATTTTATTTCTCGTCGCAGGCGCGATGCGTTTTAGTTTCCAAAGTAACATCCTTTACTGATGTTTGGCAATTTCTTTCAAAATATGAGATTTAGCACCGATATACAGTTCCTCTGTTTCTCCCATAAAAATGACATTATTTAATCTATCCGTTCCTGGACAAATTCTATCAATATTGGCCTGAACTGCTAAAATTTGCTTGAAGTAGGATTCCAAAATCCCAAGTCTGCATTCTAATTCTTCTGGTGTTAGAGTTGATCCTCCCTTTGTAAGCATTTTTTGAATCCGCGCTATATTATCCCTCGTCGACGTTCTCAGTGATTTAAATTCCAACAGCCTTTGATGATTTGTATTTACTTTTCTTGCTTTTACTCCTTCAGCACCGATCATTTCTCTGTCATCATCTGAAGCCATGTTTGTTTACTTTGTTTAGACAAGTAGTTCGACGAAAAGCTTTGGCAGATTCGTTAAGTTATATTTTTTTTTTACTTTTGACAGCTACGTTGTTTCCGTTCTTTTCTAAGAAGCTGTCATTCGGTTTCGCTGGCAAAAGAGTGTACCAATGCACAACAGCTCTCTTTTAACCACTCACACTATCTACCAATACGCGATAGCGGATAGATGATTTCTTTATTATTTCAAAGAGACTTTACGCGAATAAAACTTTATTTATTTCTCCGATCTTGGAGTTTCCATTATGGAGGCTAGGCGAATACTACTACAATTGGAATTGTCTCCCAATTTTATACATGAACAAGGATGAATTCAGCAATATAATTCTGTACTATTTAGTTTGCGGTACAATCGCGTTAGTTCTTCATAACATTGTGATATATAACAGGATGGTTAATATATAACAGGTGATGTAGAATTTCATATTTTTCTTTATTATTATTCTTTCGAATTATGAAGTATTCTTATTTTTCTCTGTCTAAATGAAATATTGCTAAGTGATATATTACACTTGGCAATATTTCATTTGGACATTTAGTGATATATTACACTTGGCAATATTTAATTTAGACAGAGAAAAATAAGAATACTTCATAATTCGAAAGAATAATAATAAAGAAAAATATGAAATTCTATATCATAATACGCAACATTCACAATATATCTCTCCGCGAACAATTTTGTTTTTAAAAATTGTTGCTTGTGCTAGGATTTGAACCTAGACTGTGAAAGTCAAGTGCGTATGGGTCGAAGCAAAGTTGTTCGGTCTAACAAGAAAAGACATACGATCATTAGCATTTCAAGTAGCTATTAAAAACAAAATACCGAACCCTTTTCATTGTAACAAGAAGCTGCAGGTAGGGTCTGGCTTCGGCTAAACGCCATTCATCACTGTCATTCTGTTAACCGACTGGAACGTCTATATCTCGAGCAAAAATACCACCCTAGTCCATATTTAACACAAGGTGATTCATATTAAAAGCGCTTTATCTAAAAGTGTTAAAATAACTTTCTCTAGTCTTTTATTTATTTTTTGTTAAGCTGTTTTTATGTTTTATGTGTATAAAGACTGATAATGAAATAATTTGTTCACCTATAAAAGAAAACAGTGAATTTACGTAGCACTGGGTGTTTCATTTACAAAAAAAAGTTAAGGGTGGGCCATATTTGTGACACTAACTCTATAAGACACTGGTACAGTCAAAATCGCTTACAACGACGTAGACTATAACGACGTATCAGTTATAACGATAAAATTCTCGCTCAGCTCCATTATATGTAATCCAGTAGCAAAATAAATCGTTTATAACGACATATCGCTTACAACGATCGAATTCGTCAGTCCCTTAAAGGTCGTTATAACCGATTTTGACTGTATTTACTGTGTTTGCTTTTTTATCAAAATGTTCAAAATTTAAAGCATAACTATTACAGCTAATGTTATGTTTATAACAATTTGTAAGTGATTAAATATTAATGATTTCCTTGCAAGCAAACAATGCCTTGCCAGGATCAAGAACTTTGCTCGAAATTGGCAGGGTTACATAATGTTGTATGAAGAAATTTCTGATACTATAATTACGAACAATACTACATACCACATAGGTAATTAATTTAAATAGATTTCGTATAGGTAGTACTAAGTAAGATCGAATACAAACTTTAGTTCCTCTTAATGAATAAAGATAATGTTTGCTCTTGACTCCATTGAAGGGCTATGATATTGAAAGGCTAATTAATCCATAATTTGTGTTCATTACATTGCACTTTTCTACATATGTATGTAAGTAGTTGTGAAATATATACACCAAACTACATACAAATAAAACATCTGGAAAACAATTTTATTTGAATTAAAGCAATAACAAGGTATAACTTTGCTTTGGATTTTGGATTTAGTAATATATTTTAATATCATTGTCTTCGTTATTCGCGAATGAAGAGCTGCAAGTATCTGTATCACTTTTTAAAACTTTAATTTTATTTATATACATTTTTTTTATATGAATCCAATTAGAAAACACAACTTATGATTCCAACATATCTGAGCTGATATTTTACAAATGGCAATTAAATTTTTGTTTTAACTTTAATTTCATTTATTTATTTACATTCGTATGCCTTCTACATATATCACGTGGATATCCAATTGCATTTGAACATCTACAGTCTTTTCAGGTAAAACATTCATTTATAAAAAACAGTTTTGATGACACCTTCTTTTTTGAACAATTTAAATACCTTACACTAAATATAGATATGTACCTATACTTTTATACATACATTTTATGTGACTTATTTTATTAGTCACGTTTTCATTGACATACAAATCATCATTTACATTTGCATCCCTTTTTTTTAAATATTTGTATTTTTTCGTTTTCACTGCAGTAATTTTTTATATAAATGTACACTGCATGTTAAGTAAGTTAATTACTTTTTGAATATCATTTTGTACAATTTAGTTTTATCAAAAAGTCATTCAAGTAATATACTGCTTGTATTCTTATTTTTGGAATTTATAAATAACCTAAAATATTTTCTTTGCAAACATCATGTCAAGTTCATTTATTTTTATAATCGACAAATACAAAGTTTTATCACGTCTATAAATGTTGTGTATCTTAAATTATCTTATGAGTATGCAAAACAACACACGCTACGTTAATATATCGTAATATATAAATAATAGACTGAACTTAAAAGTCATATTTATTAGACCTTTGTCTCCAATACACATTATTGGTCTTAATTTAATGCGATAATAAACACTTAAAAAAGTTGTCGCTTAAGTTTTCTTGATCTTTTTTTTATGCGTCGATAAATTAAAATCAAATAAGCAAATATTCCAACTTTATTTTCGTCCTTTTTTCGTAGTTAATAAAAACGTGGTAAAAATTTCGACAAAAAGGCTAACTTGCAGCGCAGTGCAGTATTGTAGGCGATTTTCGTTTCCTTTATTTCATTGACTTAAACAAGCTTCATAATTATATTTCTTGTCCAAGCTACTTAAGTCTTATAATAATTAAAAATTATGGAGACCATATATAATCTAACAAAAATAAATACGTCCCCAATGAATAAATGCATTGACACACCTTTACAAAACTTAATGCGATTCATTTTCTCACTCCATTTCCTTTTTTTTTCCTATATGGGGAAACTTTAAAAAATATCCTTTGTGTTTTGTTTGAGAGTCTTTTTTTTCTCTACAATGTATTAATAAAAACACTAAAAAATATTAAATTAAAATAGTTTTCGTAAAAGTCACTTGAATAAAAATTGGTTTTATCATATATTAGTCGGAGTTTAGCGTGCTTACTCGAACCATGTTGCTCGATAACATTTTCTTTGCACGCATGTTTGTTTATAATGTCTCATTTCGGTGAGACGGTTTATTGTTTTATTGATCGATCGCCACGATGCTTACTTTTTTTTATCATAGCTTCATTCCACAAATATAAAAATTGAGCAAATTACAAGTTGCAAATGTCACTCAGAACGCATTCTCATTCATGTTTTTCATACTAAATCAAACCATTTACTGTTTTCAAATTTTCATAGCAGTTCACTTCAAGACATTCTCAGAAACAAATTTTAATTATTTTAAGAAAGTGAAAACAATAAGAATTATAATTATTGAACAGTATTCAAAGAGTTATTTTTGTCTAACAATAGAAGAAACTCTTTAAAGAACACTTACAATGATGTTACCAACAGCCTTATGAAATATAATTTTTAATTTAATATATTTCGCATGACAAAAATGATATTTGATGGGACCATAACCTCTGCATTTCTGATGCATGGTCGGTTTATATACATAAAAAATAAACAATTATTTCGTTCAACAATAGATTGTAAATGTAAGTATAACTCGAATATTTAATGTTTTTTCCTTACATAAGCAAATAGTTCAAATAATAAATGCCAGAAAGTTTCAATACACACCCACTTTAAAGAAATTATTTTATATTGATTGGAGTTACAAAAAAAAATAGTTAGAACTCAAATTAAATTAAAAGGCATAAATATTTATTGAACAAAGCATAATACAGAGCTACTTGCAAATTACATAACATACTGCAATGTGTGCATTTGTAGTAATTAAATAAATAAATATGGTTTGTCATTTTCTTTTTTTTTGCACCTTTTTTAATTACAAACAAAAATTAAATAAATAACACTAGCATTTACAAATTTGACTGCAAAACTTTTTTACCTTTACGTAACTGTAAAATTAAACAAATCCGAGTTTTCCAACGCGATTGTGTTTCTTACTTCTACGCTGCACAAGCTTTTAGTGTCATGTTTCTATTACTTTTTTAAAGCTATTTTGTTACTTCCATCTCAAAAGAAAACATAGGAATTACTTCCTCACCCATGTATCATCTTACATTATCACATATGTTTAAACCACACTTTATAAATTAATATGGGGAGTACTTGTATACGTTCGAAAAGTATAGCCTTAATTTGCATAGATTTTAAACCTATAGCAGAAGAAAAATGTTCCAAACTTTTCATAGTTATACTTTTGTAAAAGTTCGGTTGATTGCTTATCAAATTTGCTGTAACCAATGGTGGAAATGGGCTAAATGGGTTTTTAAAATACCACTATTGTGTTATATTGATTACGAATACTTGTACTAATTTAAAGATAACATCTATTTTTTAAATTTGTCATGCAGAAATAGATAATATATAGTTAAAAGCACACACCGATATTACAGTTTGTTATATTTCCAATTCTACACTTTGCTTTATTTAGAAATTTTAATGCATTACTGAAGAGGCAATGGAGATTTCTACAGTTAATATATATCAAAAAGTTGATTAGTTTGTGGAAAAAATTTCAAAGAAATTCTTGTTTTGCCAAAAAAAAAATAAATAACGAATTCTAGTTAAATTGACAGCGGTTAGTTAGCTTTTTTACTACGGTTTTAAGACTGAAGTGTTGTTGATAATTGAGAGGAGAATAGAAAGAAATCAAACTAATAATTTTTATCGATATTCAAACATCTTTGCGTTCTCTGAAATTTATTGTTTTTGTTTATAACTTAATGAAAGAATTTTCGCCGTTATGGAGGTATATTGCTGAACTGTTTTTATGCTGCTATGTCCTTGTTTAACCGTTTCGTTTAGCAATTTACTTTGGGAATTTGCTGGAATTTATAATACTCATTTACTTTATATGGTTATAACTTTAAAAGAGGAATTAACTTTGCAAATTGCAAATTTAAATATTCATAGCTAAACTTTATGAATATACTACAAAACAGAAGTAGATATTTTTTTATAAAGACCGACAAAACGCTGCAATAAATTTATTGAGAAATAAAAGAAAACTGCAGCAATCTTGAAGAACTAATTGAATAGGATAAAATATCGCTTTAACTCTGACCACATCCTTTTAAAAACGGGACACAACTATACGGAGGGAGAATAATGTGATCATTTTGATTATATATTTATTTAATTTTTGTTTATCTTTTATGTGTATATTTTTGCTAAGAAAATTGTTTTAATTGTTTCCATATTAACCCTTCTTGTTTCATGTGTTGTATGCAATCGGAATGTTTTATTTAATTTATAAATAGTAAAATATATAAATTTTGCTTATTTATAATTTTTATTTAAAAAGTTTATAGACACGCCACAGCTTTACCACTTATTTCCATGTAAATATAATTGCTTCAAAGATAAATTAAGAACTAAATTGCCTGAAAAATGATAACGATAACATAATTTATATACATATTTTCGTAAACATTAATACATGGTATCTACAGGACAACGAAGACGGTGCGTTGCGAAAGTTCTACGAAGTTATAATGGACATTGGAGGAGAGGTTTTGGAAGATATTAACAAACTCGGAGAAGTTACAATTCTAGCGCCAAGCAATGAAGCATGGAATCAATCATTTTTGGCTAATATTATAAGGTAATAATAATTATTATTTGTTTTATAGAAATATATAGAAAATAGATATATAGAAAAAATGCTCAGCCTACATTTTATATTTGAGTTATGGAAACAATGACAACACAAGAAAAATAATTAATTTCAAATTTCTATATACAGTCGAATCCCGATAAATCGTAGTGGCAAGGGAACAACATTTTTTTACGAATTACCGCAGGTTACGATTTATCGAGATTTCTATTTAACGAGGTGGGAAACATAAAAATACGAATTAACGGGGCTTTTACATTTCATATGATTAATTTATTTCATCATCATTTCATTTCATAGCGCTTAATTCTAAGCTAAGAATAATGAAACTCGTAATATCATAGAACAAAAAAGTACTCTGTGCAAGGCGACATGAGAGCGACATCAAGGCAACAAAATTATCTACAAAAGTTAACGGTAGTAAAACTGGACAGATTTTTTTCTGCGTTTTGCATTACAAATTATAAGAGTTTCAAAAAACGAGCTACGATTTATAAGAGGTTTTGTGTTCATTGCATATTGCATATTGCGAATAAAATACGAAATAACGAGGGGACAAAATGTATGAAAATTTTACGAATTAGCGAGGATTTTTCAAGGGACTAGCAATTTGTTACGAATTATTGACGTTTCGATCTATCGGGTACAAATTATCGCAATTCGGCTGTATATATATTTTACAATTTAATTTATTTCCATACTGTATAAACAAAGTTTTAATAATCATAACGGCTCCCCATTTTTTCAGTTTCAATGTCTTAATATCAATACAAAATACATATTCCTTTGAATTGGTTTTCTACTCGTACTCCTTTTGGGTCGAATAATCGAAAAAATATAGCATGTCTACGTTTTTTCATGTCTACATGTGAACCCCAAGTACATATTGTGAATATGCGTCATGATAGTTTTGGTCACTAACCTTAAAAAACAAAACTCAACATCACGCAAGCAATTGAAAATACCAACCCCTTTAACATAAAAAGCACAACTACTGCATGCAAGGGAAAAAAAAGTAATTTAAGAGTTCATTGTTCTGAAAACAATTTAAAAGGAATGCATATTACACGAATGCACTCCAATATTTAGTTCATTTCGATTTTCCACTCGACGCCAATAGTAATAGTAAGCCGACGCCAGAACCATATCCTTACCACCATGTAATTCAGGGTGGTTTTGCTTGAATTTTTTTTTTCATAACCCGGAGAAAATGAGAAATCAAATACTTTTACACTTTATTTGTCGCAAAGATATGTTTTGTTTTATTTTAATTATACACATAGTTATGAAGCGTAAATACAGACAAATAAACACAGATCATTGTCCAGTAGTGATAAGTCTATTATTTTCAATTAAGAAAATTATGTTTAACACTTCTAATACATAATATACATACATTGCGACCTCAATAAAAGCAACTAATATCAATTTGCGCAGTTGCTTTAATGGATTTCGTTGCAATAATCGGGTCAAAAAAATCGGGTCACCTTAAAAGTGCCAAAAATGAAAATAAAAAGTTAAATACCTCAGAATAGTAAAAAAAAAACGTGTCTTGCACTGATTGACAAACCAAAACTTTAATTCACATTAAAAAAAAATATATAATTTGAAAAGTTTGAGAAATTTATGATTGTGTCTTTTTGGACGCAGAATTGTTTTCCACAGCTGACTCTCGTCCTCTTAATTCTACTTAAGCTGGACTTGTTGACCTTATATTTAGCAGTTACACCCTTATTAATTTGATCTAAAATTTCACTTTTTTGCTTTATAGAAAGCTTAGGAACACTTTTCACAATAGTCATAACTAATAGTACACAGTAATGCGACTAACGACACTATCGATTACAGATGAAAATGCACGAAAAACTGCACCTGCACGAGTCACCTTTTTTTGAGGAGCCGCAATTACTGACTCACCACTGGCAAGATTTAAGGTGTTGCTTTTATCGAGGAGTTGCACGTATCGAGGGTTGCTTTTATTGACGTCGCACTGTAATACATTTTTTTTGCTTTTACTTTCGTTGTGATAGTTCTATCGTTATCATCGCGTGATCGACGCCAATACAGTGGACTGCCATCGTTGCCAATGTAGCCTCCGCAGTCGAATTTCGTGGATAACGCTTGGAACACTTGCCGTTGACCATGTGGGATGATTGGGGGTTGATGGCGCCACACAGACCATGAATCATGTTCGTAATTCGCAATTGGTTTCGGGATCAGGAATCTCTGTACATTTTATGTAATCTATTTGGTCTGGTCGAAATCTTTTGACTAAACAAATAAGAATGTGTGTATGCGGCAAGACTCGTTTTTGTGATTCAATCGAATATATCCCGCATCGAGTACCCCCAAAAACGCAATGCTTAATGTAGTTTATCAGCTACCTTATTTTTTGTTTAAAGACACGTGCGGTGACGAATCATCAAACGATGTGCCTATACGTGATATCTATCGTCTTCTTCCCAAAGCATTGCAATGCATCTTATAAACGGAATGTTTCATATATTCTTTGCTGTTGTCGAGTGTCGCGACATGTAAGCACAATATCGCTCTTTTCCAAGTGTTCACCAACAATCGTAATTGCGACGTCATCTATTGTTGGAGCGTTAAGTTGGCGATTGTGTGTTCCTGGGGATCGTTTATCCGCTCTGATCTGTTTTCATCTCTTGACATGCGATCCAAAAATGCGTTCATTTCAGTTCAATTTTCTTCTAACTTCAACGCAAAACCAAATCAACCATTCTATATTGCTGTGGGGTAGTAAAGGGTTGAAATATTAATGTGAGGTGATACCACTGTTCGTCGTATCGAGTGGTCGATCTCAGCATGCAAAGTGATAATAATTAAGTCTCTGATATCTCGGAATTCACATTTATCATTTCTTAATGCTTACACCGAGGTTTACAAATCTGCGTTTTCAGATCTTCAAAATTCGCATGTCTATGATTTACCGTTTTTTGCGAATATCTCCAGGGCTAGAGTGCTCAAAATTCTTTTAAATAAAAGTTCCTATTAAAGTCAACGTTTTGTGAATGACCTCATATATAAAAAAAAAACTATCCAAATTTCACATGGTAAGCTAGGTTAGGTAGATGGGTACCCTTGCTGACATGAAGAAAATGTTAACGGCTCACTTAGACCACTATGAGTCCATTGTACCATGGTAGGCTTAGTTTGATGACGCGAGATATATGTAGATATAGATTAGAGTCAAACAATAATAATACAGAAGGCATTGTAACATTGTTATTAAGGTCATTAAAATTAATATTAACCAAATCAAATTGAACATTTAAATCATTTTGTTTATTTTAGGAATCGTGAGAAAATGAGGGATATTTTAAATATGCATGTAATAAAGGATCGTCTTAATGTGGAGAAGATACGTCAGAAAAACCAAAACATAGTAAGAAATGAAACCTTATTAGATTATATTATAAATAGATAAGAAAATATAATTTCAGATTGCTCAAGTACCCACAGTCAACAACAGAACCTTTCTTTATTTTAATATAAACGGCGCGGATGCTAACGAGATCATTACCGTGGAAGGTGGAGGTGTTAATGCAACAATTATACAGGCTGATGTCGCACAACTAAACGGTTTTGTTCATATCATTGATAAAGTTCTTGGAGTGCCATACACTACGGTTCTAGGGAAATTAGAAACAGACCCTATGTTGAGGTTACTGTCCTTATTCTGTCCGCAGTGAAAATAGAATCATTGAGATTTTTCTAGATTGATGTAAATTAACATTTACATAAACATTTGTACACACAAGTATACTTAACCTTGAATTTTCTGATAATGGCATAGACTCTTCTCCAAGGCGACTACAAAAATTCAAACCTGTGTGTACATTCCTTTCAAATTGTCTCAAGGAATCTATGTTCATATTTCAATTGAAAATGGAAAAAAAGGAATGTAAATCTATTTTCTCTTTGCTATTTCAGTGATACTTACGCGTTAAGTAAATTCTCGGATTTCAACGTTCAACTTAATAATACTCAAAGGAGGTACACCTTCTTCGTGCCGCGTGACGCTGCATGGCAGAAAACCGAAATCGATTACCCATCAACACATAAGAAGCTTTTTATGAAAGATTTTGCGTATCATGTAAGTGCCAATCTACACAATATTCACGTTGTTGTAAAATTTATGGAAAGAAGGACTATAAAATGTATCAAATGAACATGTTTGAAAACAGCATATTTTCACACAGACTTTTGCAAAAATATTGTGTAAACCAAACGTTATTTATTCAACATATGTATGTTAAGGCCGGTTTGGTTGCAGAGTTTACGAATAAGATCTGCAGATTACAGAATACTAGTGAAAGAGACAATGTCCCTAACTAATTGTTTGATTTTATAAATAATTTGTCATGTAATTGCATCTATGTATAACACGTATTTAATAATAGTACCATTGGTATTCATATTAAAAATCCTTCAGTTTTTCATGAATTCCTGATGAAAAATATTTCTTTTTTTTAGTCAAAATCAATTCTGGAAAGACATCTAGTTATCGCAGATCGCACGTTCACTATGAAGGAATTGGCTATGATGACTGCTGAGGGTGATGCAATAGTTTTGCCAACGTTCAGAGACTCGCTCAAGATGCGTGTTCATGAGGAATTGGGACGTAAGTATTATTTTCCATACATTACATATCTATGTATGTACATAGGTAAAAATATTTTCACCAATCAGGTGCAAACTTATAATTTGAAAAATATTGCTGCGTTAAGTGGGAAGATGAAATCTGATATCCGAAAGATCACATCTTTCATTGATTCAATATAGATTTTTCTATGATCGCAAGAAAATATGCATTTGGCAAATTTTGTCTGTACGACATTCGAACAAAATGTGCTTTAATTATTGATTATCAATCGGAAGTAAATTCAAAATGTGACAAATTATATTGACGCCTAGGTAGAATTTTTTTTTTTTAGAAAAATAACAAAAATTTTTAATTTTTTTTTCTGAAGAAATCGGCATTGAAAAAACAAATTGATCTTAACACATGCTTACATTTCCTTTCTCTTTAACCTATTTCAATGAAAAAAAAAATTAATAATTGAAAACAAAAGATTTGCACGATGATTATGAGGATCACGAATGGACTGGTGAGTTGCTGCGTTTAGATCTTTTACAAAAGATATATACCCACCCATAAAATCGTTATGTATATTCAAATGACATATTTCCATTAAAACGTTAGATGTTTCACAGAATGATATGTTATTCCCTCCTTTAGTTTTTTTTAAGTTGGACAAAATAAAATGAGATCTATAGACTGCTTACGCTCTTAATATTTATTTTTATTTCCATTGTCATATTATGGCAGGATACATACTAGAAGCTTAACTTATATCCCACAATTAAATATTAATTTCGCAAATACTATTTTTCAATCTTCGTTTCATAAAATGTAGAGTATACTGAAAAGACAAATCTTCACACACTGACTTGATCTAAAATTTGCTTTATTCGTATTCAAATACACCAGCATTGTTTGGCATATTTATAACTCTTACATATAATGTATTTAAAATTATAAATGCATGTGACAACACACCTTGGTAACAAAGAGGTATTCCTTCAATAGTTGATTATGTTATACATAATAATAAACGAAAACGATTGTAAATAAAATCTTCTTGGATTCCCCTTATTATCATCTACTGTTATGGTGAAAGTCACCTACTACTCAACCTGCAGATTACTTTGTGTTTTTTTTTTATTTCAATGACGTTAATGCGTCGAGTTATTGTTCGCTTAAGGTGTATGCTTATTTTAAAGCAAATTTATATTTTATTTTTGTTATAGAATTATTATTTTTTAAAAAGGTAAGACAAAATATCATGTTCGCTTAGCATTCTCGTTGAGCTCCAACTTTTGCTTTGATCTCTGTTTGCATCCGAAATGAATAGAACACAAAAGGAGACTGCATTTTAGAAATCATTCTCAAATCAAAAAAAAATGCACCATAAACATGATAAATTTATGTACATCAATTCCTTCAGGAACTAATCCTAGTCAAAATTATATTTTCTTAAGAATTTACTGCATTTTTATTAAACAACAGCTCGTAAATTTCCAGGATATTACATTACATGGAACTATAAGAAAATCAACGTCTATCGTCCAGATGTGGAATGTACAAATGGAATAATACACGTAATCGATTATCCTTTGCTCGAGGAGAAGGATGTCGTCGTAAGTGGAGGTATATATAGGACAAAATTAAATATTGCCATACTCTTTGGAAATCTCCTATTGGTAACTATAGCGAAAGTCTTATAAAATGTAAATCTATTCTAATTTTCTATTAAATTAAAATAACAAAATTGGTAATGATCAAAGATTTATTTTTAAAGACAGAAATCTATGTTTGTAAGAATGATCTTGTTTTAACTACACTTAATGCTATTCATTGAATCTTAAAGCATTCCAGTAGAACATACTGTTAACTCATATGAATCAGTCATAAAATATTGTTTATATAAGTTTCCCTCCATAAGTACATAATTCAGTTTATCTTTATATGTAATACATATTATTTATATGTTGTTGCTCTAAAAACAACGACCATTCATGTTTATGTCAAAGCAATTGATACATGTTTGTATTCCACCTTTTCATTTCACAATATTGTCAATATTTAATATTTAATTAGCAGCATTTTCAAATAGTAATTAAAATTCATATTCGTGTTTTCTTGCAAGAGAATCAATAATATTTTTTTGTTTTGTGTGACTTAAAGTATAAACAACAAACAAGATTCTAGATATTTACCGATTTGAAATGATATTACGCAGGAAAATCAACAAGTTTTGCATTGCTCTCTCTCCACTCATACAGATAGTTTATTTATAAGCAACTCATATTTTCAAAAACAATGCATGTATGTGTTCATAATAATCAACATTTTCAAAACAACACAAAATATAAAATAAAATAAATTTCATAAGCATGATGTATTGACACGAAAAAAAACGTAAACTGCCGATTAAACTTAAACAAACACAATTCAGAATGATGACAACTACAGTAGAGTCTTAATGCATCATAGATCAATGAGAAACTAAATCTTTGAATTTATTCATCATTAATGTGTACCTTAAGTAGAAGTGTGATCTAATTTAATGCTAGAACACGAATATATATATGTATGTGTATAAAATATATAAAACTATTCATTGACCAGAAGTACTTCAACTATCGCAAACCCAAAGATATCGCATGTTAAGACGTAATTAGAAAACATCTAAGTACATGTGTATGTTTTAATTTCAATTGCGTCTTCATATAAAATAGAGAAAATATACATATATATACACATAAAAAATACTCGTATCTTGGGCTTGAAGGACCAAACAATCACATTTTTCTATCAAATACACTTTTTTTTAAATTTGCAATAGTAAGTAGACATGTTCGCTAGCTTTTGATTTAATATCAAATAGAAGAAGTTTTGATGGTTTAGATTAAGCCATCGTTTTTTTATTGTCACGTTTAGTAGATTTCAAGGTCTTATGCTATTACATTAAATTCAGAAAACAACTTGTATTAGAATTGAAAGCCTCAAACTAATTATACTACAAATGCAATCAGAGGTTTTCGACAAAATTTAAGATCACAAACTGATCCCTATTTTTTTAAATCAACGATAGATAATTCATCTGATGTACTGAGTAAATATTCAGTGTTAAACTCCCATTTCAACTTTTAATGTTGATATGCATCAGCTTGTGGACTCACTTGTTTTGTTCATAAAAGAGAAGTTTTAAAAAAGATTTCAAAATTGCAGTGGATATCAGGGTTATTTATTATTATAAACATTAAATTAAATAAAAAAGGAATCTATTAATGAAATACAGCAAGCATTTCATGTCCACAATTTTGAGCTTCAATTCAGAAATATTTAAAAAAAAAAAGCATTAATAATCTTAAGTAGGTCACTGCAAAAATGATTAAAATTTAATGTAAGAACGAAAGCAATATTTAAGTATCATAGGCCATCTAAGAATATATGAAGCCTACGTTTTCGATTTGCATTTTCTTTCTCCAAATTTTCTTAATTAGAATTTAGTTGCAATTGTTTTATCCATTTTCTTTACTCATACTAATTTACACATGCATTCAACCAAATAAATAATTTTACTCTAGCGCATAAGTTTTATAATTTCAAAATTTCCAACGGGGATATACAAAGTTATAGTATAAAAAAAAAGAAAACATTTAAATACAAAGAAAAACGTTAATAAAGTTCAACACAACCACAAATCAAATCTCACAATATATATTTATAGGTGCTTTAAAGTAACCAACTACACTACTTATTTAACCGATGATCTGTGTGTGTATGTCTCTCAGATTTAGGAACAAAACCAAAAAGTTACGAAGAGCATTAAACAAATGATGCTTTAGATATGCTTTTATGTATTACGAGAACAAAATGAAGAAAATGAAAATATATAATATATTCAGCAAAATAGATTTATTACCTTAAAGAAACTAAATTTGATAAATCAAGGTTTAAAAAATAATTTATGATATATTTAACATATAATTCGGAAAAGAAGAATTTCTATATAACTATGTATATGTATAGCTTGATTTTAAATAAAAAGGAAAAATAATTAAAAAAGAGAAATAAACGGAAACAATATAGTCAGTAGTTACACGTTAAAGTTTTTTTCTTATCAGATTAAGAACTTATTAATTGATTTATAACTTTAGATTTCAAAAAAAAAATAAACACACTAGACATAAACTGTGAACTCAAAGGGTAAATAATAGATAAGTAAATAAATTAACCATTAACGTGTAACTAGTGCCTTATGTAATGATAAATGTATAATATAAAAATACACAGTAAGAAAAGAATTTTCAGACAGTTGGAGAAATAAAGTTAAATAACTATAATAAAAAATAATGTACAATTTGTACAAAATGAATTTAAGTTGTGTGTTTGCAATAGTCTACAAAAAAAGTTAAAAAAGTATGTTTATATTTTCTTATTAAATGGAACATATTTATAATAATATAACATCACGCATACGTAAACAATCTATCTGCACTTAAAACCAGGATAAAAGATTTAAAATAAAATATTAACCTTATATTAAAAAATGTATATTAGTAATAAGAAAATTAAATGATGTGTGATGTATGTATGCTAAATTTCTTGCTTTTCGTTCCTTTGCTTAGACACGACTTGTAAAATAGTATTGAAGTTGTCCTAAATTTTATTTAAAAAAAAGAACAAAGTTAAACAAAATATCTTATTTATATTTTAGTATTCACGATATGTCACCAAGTTCAACAATTTCAATCTGAACTTTATGCAGCACTTTTTGACAAAATAAATCTGAAAGGGAGGGGACCACAAAGATTCTATCCCCTCTGCAGATATTTACATACGATTAATTTACGTTAGTATTCAAACATGTATACTTAAGCTATGACAAGTTTGATTGCATTGTATAAGTATTTTTACTTAGAAGTTTTATTTTGATTTAAAGTGCTACATACTACGATAAAAAAAAAAACATTAATTTTTATCTCGTGTGGATATAAAGAATTTCTCAAATCCATTAAAAACTGTTAGGCGCCTTTTTATTGTAATAAGCAACCCCTTTAAGGATGATTTAATAATAAAGTCTGAAAAATAAAACTATATGAAAAAGTTTTCTTTCCTTTTCTTATTCTAGCTGCTATCAAAAAACATCGGTTAAAACCATCGATAGTCCCTTACATCATCGTAATCACGTAGTAAAATTATGGGAAAAGTCTATTTGTCCAAAAAAAAACAACCGTAAATCTACATGATACATGCATACGTGTATGCTTCTGAAATCAGCAAAGGCTAAAAATCATCATTTAATCACACGATACAATAATCAAAAATTTACCCATAAATTGTCTACAAAAATAAAATCCTTCTGGTTTTCTCAGCTCCATTAATTGTTAGACAATTTTACAACCAGTTTTCTACAAAAATAAAATCCTTCTGGTTTTCTCAGCTCTAGACTTCGGTTAGTTTTTAAGTGTAGATGAACATTTTTGAATCTTATAAATATTATACTACCTGGCCCGGCGAATGGACAGCTAGTAGTAGATTCGCAGTCGATACTGAGAATTTGGAAAAATCATTTTTGCAGACTGTTATACGGCGATGAAAACACAAATACAAATACCGCTGTCAGGCAGAATGCTCCACTCAACACAACGGACGATGATAGCAGAGAATACCGTCCCCCCGACCTAGACGAAGTCAAGATAGAGATATCGAGACTGAAGTCTAATAAAGCTGCTGGTGCAGATAGTCTGCCCGCCGAAATGTTTAAAGCAGCTGGAGATGATCTGGTAGAGCACATGTACCAACTCATCTGTAAGATATGGTCGGAGGAAAGCATACCCGATGAGTGGAATCTCAGTATCGTTGCCCGATCCACAAGAAAGGAGACCCCTTTGACTGCGCCAACTATCGAGGGATAAGTCTCCTTAATATCGCCTATAAGATATTTTCAGCCATTCTGTGTGAACGCCTGAAACCTTTCGTCACGTCATCTGGTAAGTTCGTATCAGTGCAGTTCCAGGCCAGGGAAATCCACCATCGATCAAATCTTCACACCGTGGCAGATCCTCAAAATGCAAATTGACACACACCACCTATTCGTCGATTTCAAGGCCGCGTATGACAGAGTACATAGAGACGAGCTATTCAGCGCCATGTCTAGTTTTGACATTCCTGCCAAACTCGTCAGACTGAGCAGGATGACGATGGAGAACTCTCGCTGCTCCATCAAGGTCGGTAACGAACTCACCGAGACCTTCAATGTCGTTTCGTTCAACTGCTAGCTTAGGCATATGACATTGACGTGATTGGGCGAACGCAGCGAGCCGTCAATGATGCGTTTGCTGGCATTGAAACGACAGCGGCTAAACTGGGTCTGGCGGTAAACGAGTGCAAAACCAAGTATATGCTGTCATTGAGAAAGGACGCACAACATCGACAACTTGGCCAGAACGTCACCATAGGCAGCTATAACTTTGAGGTAGTTAAGGACTTCATCTACCTCGGCTCCGCGGTAAATAGTAAAAACAATATCAGTACCGAGATCAAACAAATTGACTTTGTATAAGACCTTACTCATCCCAGTCCTGCTTTAGGGCGCAGAGGAATGGACAATATCCCAAACGG
Source organism: Myathropa florea (assembly GCA_930367185.1). Classification (NCBI taxonomy): domain Eukaryota; kingdom Metazoa; phylum Arthropoda; class Insecta; order Diptera; family Syrphidae; genus Myathropa; species Myathropa florea. The sequence goes on along the minus strand of OV884003.1, from coordinate 131,926,456 downwards.
ATGAAGAGTCCCTTGGTCTTTTCGAGAGAAAAGTTCTATGCGCGATCTTTGGCCCACCTCGGACTGTAGCTCCCTAAGAAGAAAAAGAAGGGTATAATAATGAACAACGCTATTTTAAGAATTCAAAAGTGACGTTTTAAAGTTTAGCTACTCATGTTAAGTTAATGTTAATGAAACGCACGGTTTGGAAGCTACACAGGTTAATAAAACACTTGGTTGTAGTATTGGATTTAAATGTCAACTTATTTATTGGAACAGAAATGTGGCTATTGTTATACTGTGGCTATTAACTAATGCCACTTCCAGATGGCATAACTTTCGTTCAAGATGTGGCTATTAACTAATGCCACCACCAGATGGCATAACTTTCGTTTAAGAACTTTTAAAAATTACGGGTAAATACATTATTATCATCGAGTTTTTGTGTGCAATCCTCACAGAGTGTATTTTTGCCATAATACAATTAACATATATTTATTAAGCAATTTTGTTTTATTTGTGGAACCCCACACTTGGAATGTCCGTGGCGTTATATGTGCTCCACACACAGGAAACCTAACTTCTGTTGATGGAAGTCGCTGCATGAGGACGCCACAGTACATTCGTCAGGACTGAGCGAAGTCGCCACAGAAGTAAACTACACTGGGTGAAATGAGGAACGCGACTGCCTACGAATACGTTGTATTTTTTTTTTTAGCGATTTTGACTACCGGTAGCTTGGAATGTCCGTGGCGTCATATGTGCTCCACACACAGGAAACTTAACTTCTTTTGTTTGAAGTCTCTGCATGAGGACGCCACAGTACATTCATCAGGGATCGTTGAGCGAGGCCGCCACAAATGCATCTACCAGTAGGTAGGTAAAATCGTATGTGTCACAAATTTCACACAAACGATTACAGCGCCATCTGGACTTCAGCTTCTTAAACACTCAATTTCGTTTTGTTTTGTTTACAAATTTATTTAGATGGTTACCCAATTGTGAATAAAACAAGCCTGGTATCCAACAGATACACAGCTACACAATGTGTAACGACCGATTCGTCAGTCGTTATTGCTATCCAATGCAAAACCGCAGAAATTGAAGAATGATTCTTTTGTTCGTATATCAAATCTGGTCTAAAATACAAAATCCGGAAACATAAATGATGTACGTATGTTTACAATTTTATTTGCTGCATAAATAATAAAAATAATGGTTTTAAAATAATTTAAAAACAAAAATTAGTTCAGAACTTACAAATGTGATCAATCCTAACTGCGGTCAACGTTCTTGATGAAATCGTCTTTCCAACTGAAGTTTCAATTCCAAAAAAGAATAAACCGTCATTTCTCAAATGAAGTGTTCTAGAACTGTCAAATTACTTAAAGGGCTCAAATAAGGAAAGGCAAATGAATATTCACTACGCATGACTTAATAAGACATGTTTTCTTCATTTTCTGGTGATCGTTGATCGAGTAATAGTATTTTCGGCTAGTTTCTGAATTTCAGCCCAAATGCATTGCATTTCGCCATACATTTCCCGCATTCTTGAATGTTGTATTACAGCGAAATGCAGAATTTCGTCGCTGCATTTGTAAGTTCGTCATATCGAATAGGATTGTTCACAAATTTAGCACCATTCAGCACGTCATATAATGACATTTCAGCCCGCTGTCATAAATAAAAAAACAGCTGTCAACAAGACATAAAAATGGAATATATATGTCTGAATTAGCATTTAAATTCATCTTTAAATTAATATAACAAGCTAAATGGTTCATCCACTTCTGATTTCCAATCAGGAAAAAATATCAATAACCAATTCTAACACTAGCTGTCATTTGAAATGCTGAAGTTGCAGTGCGAACACTAAATTGGATTCTGAAATTTTTTTCCTGAAATGCTGAATTTGGGTGCGGTGCAAACGTACTATAACGCCTTACGCAAACTGGGTGGCATTTTAGGAAAATTTATCAAAGGGACGTTTAAAATGCAATTTTAATGTTTTTTCACATCATACATATAGTACTAAAAGCAAATGTTAATGTTGCATTTTCAATTCGATGTAGAAAATTACAGAGTGAAAACATAATGCAATTGAACCGATTTGGGTGTTCCACACGCAAACAATTCTGCCCGCCCAAGCGGATTGCCCAGTTGTTTGTAAGCACCCAATGCGGGTTATAACATGAGCGGAGAAAGGCGGCAATCCTGGAGACACAATACACGATTTTCACAAGCGATAAGGAGATGGGTTGGATAAGCAGAAAAACAGCCTTATTAATCCGAAAATTCACTTTCAATGTAGATACTCGGATGAAGCAGGCATTTTTTCATCCTTTTCCCTTCCGTTTTCAACATGTTTCCTCATTTTCTGGAGATCGCTGATCGAGTAACACCACACACATGCTAAATGGCATTTTAGGAAAATTGATCACCGGGAATAAAACTGCAATACAATACTGTTTTTTTCACTGCGTACATATAATACTTCATGCAAACACTGCTGCTGCACCTCAAAACATATTTTTTTTATCCATCATTCATGGAAAATACGAATTTAAAAAAGAGCTTTACTCAATTCTCTGTAGAACACTACTAAATGAAAACATGATGGAATTGGTCAGATTCGGGTGTTCCACACAAAGAAAATCTTGCCTGCACAGGCGGATTGCCCAATAATTTGTAAACAGTCACAAAAGTATAACTTTTCTCCATACAATTTGAATTAATTGTGAAGTTGCTCTGCTACGTATGAAGTAGCATGAATTCGACAGATAATAACAATTATATAATTAAAATATTGCTAAAAATGTTTCTCAGCACACTCACCACACAGTTAGCATAGCAGCGTTACTTTTGCATACTCACATGATTTATATATAACAAAAATGTGAACACAACCTAAGAATAACATTACTCTAATTTCTTCACCAGGCGCTCTCAAACTGTTTTTTTTAAAACCAACGTTTCATCAGCTTTATAGTTGAGAAACTTTAGTTGACATATACGTAAACTTCAAGTCAAAAATTTGTAAGAAAAATACTTGCTTAGTAGATGCAGTAATTTGGAGCTAGTGACTTTACTAACATTTGTAAAATTTTAATTAAATAGGGTCTTGGAATTATGCAATTTCATTAATCAAATAGTTCTCAATTTGGTTTAATATATTTTATTGAAAAAATGGGCCCGCGTAAGTGAAAAACTAACTTTTTAAATGTTCGTCATATATCTATAGGTTATGTGGTTTTGGGTGACAGGAGGCCGCTTCTCAACTGTTCAGTAGAGAGAGTGAGAGCAAGCTGTCACTCCTACAAGCGGCGCTTTTTAAAACTGTTTTGATGCATTGTACACTTTTTTCTAGCAAATAATCGAATCAAATCCCGGGCGCCTAAGATGACAACACAAACATTACTTGACTTTGATTTGGGGGAGAGCTCATCAGACAGTGATTTTCGCATTGAGGACCATGATGAGAGTGATGACGATTTTTCAGATGGATCTAAAGGCAAAGAAAGTGATCAAGACGGCGACGATAATTCCGATTCGAGTTCAGATGACGACGACGATAATAGCTCTGGAGAGGGAAGTGACTCCACCTGTTCTGATTTAAAACATCTTTTCGATGAAACAGAAATGAAAATGTCTAAAGAAGAGAATAAAATAAAAGACGCTTTGTCAAAAATTGTTACATCGGCTTCATTGAAAGATAAGGTAATAAAGCAATCTCTAGTATGTAAACTAAAATTATTTCTTCACATTGTTTATGCAGCTTCCCGCAAAACCAATTTGCTGTGTATGTTTGGGAGATCGAAGCGATGACACCAACGAAGTCATAGAATGCGACAGTTGTGGCGTATCCGTCCATGAGGGCTGTTATGGTGTCAGCGATACAGCTAGTGTGTCAAGCACGACATCGTCATGCTCAACAGAACCATGGTTCTGTGAAGCTTGCCGAGCAGGAGTAATCAATCCCTCCTGCGAGCTTTGTCCAAACAAAGGGGGTATTTTTAAGGAGACGGACGTAGGAAAGTGGGTTCATCTGGTATGTGCACTCTATGTTCCAGGAGTAGCATTCGGAGAAGTTGATCAACTATCTTCGGTGACACTATTTGAAATGCAGTACAGCAAATGGGGAGCAAAAACATGTACACTTTGTGAAAATGAACGATTTAGTCGAACTGGAGTATGTATAGGTTGTGATGCTGGCATGTGTAAGACATTTTTCCACGTTACTTGGTATACCAACCATTAAATTTTTAAAATAAACATGTTAAATAACAATTGTAAAATATTTCTAGTGCACAAGCCGCAGGGTTTCTATCCGAAGCTCATTCAGAGGAAGCGGATCACGCGGATCCTTTTTACGCACACTGTAAGGTTCACTCGGACAAAACGATGATAAAACACAGGAAAAGACATTTCAATACTATTAAACTTGTTATGGAACATAAAAATCTAGAGAAACAGGAACAAAAACATGAGAACCCGACCCCGGGTCAAATACGCATACAAAGAAAGTTGGCGAAATATCAAAACAAATATAGGAACAATAAAAATCTCAAAATAGAACCATGGGGTATGTATCAAAGTTTGTTTTCCTTATAAATCTAAACTAAATCGATTTAATTTCTTAGTTCCCACACAAAAAATATCCAGACTGCTAACAACCAGCGCTACCGCATGCAGCCGTCTTTTGTTAAAAGCTGAAATAATGGATATTGATATATCAGCTCTTGAGTTGCAGGAAGCCCAAGTAAGACAAATTTATCACCCACTGTTTTAAAGGAACATGCATAACATAACTTCTTACAGATCTCAGCATTAACTGACATTCGAAAGAAATGGCACATAGCTCCCGCCTTTAGTGTAGAATTCATTGGTTATTATCTTGACAGGATCTCCCGTGTAAAAGAACTTAAATGCAATCTAGAGCATATGATCGACGCAAACTCAAGTCTTCTCACAGAACAACAAGTTCTCCGCGATCAATACGATACAAAGGTAAAAACTAATTCGGATTTGAAATCAAAGTATGAAACACTGCAGGCCAGTGTACGTGATATCCATAAGCAAATAGAATTGCTGTGCCCGAGTAAAAGCCTGCCATCTTTAGAGAATATAGGACGACCGGTTGTGGCCCCCAATCCAATCGTAACTCCACCGTCGCGACCTATGTCGGTACCTACGGCAGCTGCCCTCAAAATGGGAGTTGGATTCCCACTGGCCCACTTACCTGGTACAAAAGACGATACGGGACGTATTCTTAGTACTCAATCACAAAACAAGACTGCCCTAGTTCATGAATGTGGAATTTGCAAACGCTGCAATGATCAGCATTTACTGGCAAAATGCGACACATGTCACTTTCATTATCACTTGGGGTGCCTGAACCCACCACTGACAAGGCATCCAAAAAAATCGAAACTTTATGGTTGGCAGTGCTCTGAGTGTGATAAATCTGATGACTCAGATACAGTTCCAGATATACCCAAAGGGCCAAGAAAATCGCGAACTAGATTTAGCAAGGATGGAACTATAGTTCCTGCAGATCCAAATTTATCCAGCTCCAATCCAGAGACGAGTATGTCTCCAAAATCAATTTCTCCCGTGAAAAGAAGATCCACAGACACAAACAACCGTGTAAATCTGAAGAGAACGTCATTAGAATTCAGTCAAAATGGTAAAAGCACGGCAACAATCCCAGCCCAGAAACCATCGAGAAAATCTTTAGATCTGTCGAAAAAAAGTCTCTCCAAAGAAGATATTTCGAACCCCGCAAAGAGACCCAGATCCAAGCTTATAGATTATAGCCCACTGATAACGCAGAACCCAACTGTTGTACTAGAGGATGCACTAAAATCCGTGGGGGCAAAAAAATTTTCTTCAATATCGAATTTTTCAAACTTCTCCGAGGTAGTAAGTGAAGTACAAAAAGTGAAATATGAGGACCCTCTTTCTTTCACACCGGATGTCTCTAAAGTTTTGCACAAAAGTAAATTTGACGAACCCTCAGAGCTACCATCGGGCAGTCAAAGCTGCAGTGCATTAAACAGCATTGAGAGCACTGCTAGTTCGGATCCTGTAAAAGAACTTCACAATAAGAATAGAAAAAAAAGAAAGGACAAACACAAAAGCAAGTATTCATCTGACAATGAAAAGTCTCCATGTAAAGAGCACAAAAGGAAACGCAAGAAGAAAAACCACGATACAGAGAATCCAAACGATAATGAACCGGCAATTCCAAAAATTAAAATAAAAGTAAGTATCAAAAAAATATTTGATTGCATGTGATAAATCGTTAACTTCATGGGAATACAATTTGTGAAATCTATTTATTCAGTTCAAAACATTACCATTACCCGGAGAAGTAGCTCCTGAAGCACATTTCTTTTATGTTTCCGCTGACATGGTACGTCCCAACGATACATCCCGCCCTACATCTGTTGAAACCGTAGATGATTCAACTACAAATGTGGTAAAATCTAAAATTAATTCCACCCCTCATATAGTGACAGTTTTGATAAATCTAGGATGAATCTTCACAACCCGAGATTCCTGCCCCAGCCGATTGCTCAAAAGTCTCACCAGTTAAGGCACCTAATAAACAATCTTCAACACCAACGCCGCAACCAAATGCTAAATCAGTATCACAATCTGCTCGGCAGATCAGTCCGAGAAAGGCAAATAAAAGAAGTTCTGTAGGAACAGCAGTAGCGAATGTACAGCAGCCGCCTGCAGAGATAATCTGTGATGTCTGTAAAGAAACAGGAACGACACAAAATCTCGTCTTGTAAGCATCTGCTTCGCATTTAATTAAATTTATAAATGTTTTTAATACAATCTTTCTGTCCCTCAGTTGTGATGAATGTCACAAAAATTATCATTTTACATGTCTTGATCCTCCCCTTAAGAAAACTCCGAAACGAAGAGGTTATTCATGGCATTGTGCAGATTGTGACCCAACGGTAGGTACATTCAACAAATCATTTATTGTTTAATCTTTTTTGCATTAACTCTCTTTTACAGGATGTTGAAACAACGTAATCGTGTACAAAATAAACACAATCCTTACACTAGGCTGTATGTGTGTTAAACTAGTGACTTTCATCCACTTTAACCAAACTACCCATGAGTATTCTCAAGGAGCAAATTTAAGGGAAAATAAATATTTAGGTTTTAATTGTTTCTGTATCTATAACTTAACATTTTTTTATATTTGCATTGCAACGGAGAAAAGTTTCGATCAAATCCTCTCATATTTATTTTAATAAAAAATAAAAAGCAAACGAAGATATTTTTCGTTTATCTTCAATCATTTATTTCATCCATTCTTTTACAATATATTATATGTATACTAAATAGACATATACTTGCATTATTACATTATTTTAATCTAAAAAAATCTATATAAAACAAGAAGTACTGTTTAAGTCCACAAACAAAATAAAAAGATTCTGTTAATTAAACAACTCCAGCAATGATTGTAATTATTAATAATTGAAATGAGTCTTGTGACCTCTCCTTTTCATTATATATATGGACTGGATGTTGCAGCGCAGTCGAGGCGAGGAATGTTTCACATTGGGAGAGTTGAGGGAAAGTCATCTTCTTTTTGCAGATGACTTAGTCATCCTCACATTCTCCCAGATGGAACTCCAAAGCACGCTAGATAGGTTTGTGGCCGTATGTGCTGATACTGGGATAAAGGTTAACGTGGACAAGTCCGAGGTTGTGGTTATTTCCAGAACGCCTGTTCAATGCACTCTACATGTTAGTGGAGTCCCATTAAAACAGATGGAGAAGTTTATGTATCTCGGGGTCTTCTTCACGAGTGATGGAAGGAATAATGCTGAGCTTTCCTGTAGGATTGGTCAAGCTGGGTCAATTTTGAAACAGCTTGGTCGATCTGTAATCAGGAAGTCCGAGCTTGGTGTCAAAGCCGAGTTAGCGGTTTTTAACGCAGTATTTGTTCCAACTCTCTCCTATGGTCATGAAATTTGGGTAATTACCGAAAGAATTAGATCGCGAATACAAGCTGCCGAGATGAGATTTCTTCGTGCTGTTGTGGGAATTACTCGCCGGGATAGGGTGAGAAACACGGCAGTGCGTGAGGAACTCAACGTTGGGCGGCTGCTTCTTCGTACGGAAAGGACTGTACTTCGATGGTTTGATCACGTGAAACGAATGTCCCCATCATCACGACTTTCGAGGCGTGCCTTGAATGCGATTCCATCAGGTAGGCGACCGCTTGGCAGACCCAGGACGAGATGGTTGGACAAAGCCTGCTTGCGCTTGGGCATAGCTCCTGATGAGTTCGAGTCGATGGAGGAGAATCGAGTGGCCTGGAGATCTCTCGTGAATGCATTGCCCCGCGACACTCTTAGTGGAACATGCGCGTCACTGAAAATGAGATGAGATGATGATGAATTCATCAATTTACTTGGCATATCAAAGGTTTAAGCTGTCCTTTGCTCAAAAATTAACAGTCAAACTTTAGCACCTTCAACATAAATATTCAAATACTTACAAATCGGCACGTTTAAACCTACATGTCGTCAGCCTTTGAAATTACGAATAGAAGAATACGAAAATACTGAAAATCGTTTACAAGGCAGAACTAAAGAAAAGAAAAAATCGATGTACTAATAAAAAGCAGTTTATTAGAGCTCCGTTGTTATTTCTAAGTCCATGGGAATATAAAAAAATATCTAAAGTTCATCTCCCATGGTGTCATCATCTAGCACTAGGTCTTCCAACATTTCTGCGAGTGTTATCCGTGGAACGCCATCATCTCGTTTAAGCGTATCGGCTGAATCAACTGGAACCTGTTTAGACGTATCGCGATAAATGTTCACATTTTGACGGAAATCGGAGTCTTCTTCCAAATCATTCAAAAACTCGTGATAATCACTGAAGTATTAAAAAAATAAAATATATTGAATGTGTTCGTGATACCTATAATTTTACAATATAATGCTCACTTTTTATTTCTTTCCTCGGTCTCATCTTCAGCAAGATGTTTTAACTTCCAATACCGTTGGTTTAACCTTTGCGTATGATCTCCATAACATTTTTTCACTAACATAACATCCGGAAACTGATCGCTGTTGAGTTTTTCAAAGGTCTCATTATTTATGTTAGCATCTACCAAGTTATAACCCAATACAGAGTCACCCACTCTTAACAAGTGGCCCAAATGAGACTTTGTGTGTATTGTATTTTCATTTATTCCCAATTCAGACGCTCTTACCACCCAGACATCACACAGAACATGTTTGAATGAAATTGTACCCTGGCCAGGGAATACCCTTCGATCTTTGTCTCTTATCATTTCTATATCCATCACAACATACTCCACTAGTTGTTTGGGATTGCAAATTGCCTCAAATGGGTTTCGAAAATAAACAATTGATGATAATTCTGCCACTAATGGAAATAGGAAAATACTATAATAATACAAACTTTTAACATACATTGTTTATAAGCTTACATTGTGCAGTAGTTGGGTCTATCAGGTGAATGCTGTTCGCGACTTTATGAACCAGGCAAACAGCAGATATGTTGCCTAATTGATGACGAAGTTTTTTTGGCAAGCAAACCGCACTATCTTTTGATATCGGAGCAATTTCTACAGAAAATGTATACTTGTAATTATACGAATTACTGTGGATATCATGAGATATTAAGCGTTTTGAATTTGTAGACCGCACTGGCACCATTGTCTGCAGAAAATCTACCATTTTCCTTGCATGATTGTCGTTCGCATAGTAGAAATCCAGTCCTCCATGTATTTGTTTAATTCCAAGCGTGTTTTCATGAGCTTTGTGTTTCAGTATCAATTGCTCCAAATAGTAGAAGGTTTTTTTGTTTTCTGCCCGCTGCCTTACTTGTACTAAACACCGCCAAAAGTCTTTCGCTTCCGTCCGATGACAATCATCACACATCAGATTTGTAGTTGTAAATTCCACGACGAACACTTGCTGAAGAACCGTCCCACCAATCACTTCACCATGAACTGTTAGCTTCACTTTTATACGTTTTGAGTGCGGTTCAGTCCATACAAAGCCTGCATCAACTAACTTGACATCTTTTAAACCTTTCAGTTTTTTTAAGCATAATGCTAGAAGCTCTCTGGACTCCAATGCACATTGAACCCATTCACTAGGCGGCTGTAAATATCGTTCACAGTTGCGACAAAAGTGAAGTACTGCTTGCTTGGGTATTCCCTCGGTTATATCGATGTGATTCCTCAAACAGGTGACACACATATTTGATGGATTCGGTGTAATCGTGACACCGCACTCACAGCACAAGCTAAAATTTAAGTGATTTAAAAGTTGTTCATTTAAAAGTACATTGTTGCAATATTACATTACTCCAGGACCTGACTCCTCCTTTTTGATTGGTGCGTTAAAATCAAAGTACTCCATTTTTTATGTATAAACTCAAAATTATCTGCCAAAATGTTTGATTCAGTCAAAAATAAAATCAAATGAAACACGTGCAAGCTGCAAATAGATGAAAAAGCAATAAACGTCAAACTGACAGCTTACAAGTAGTGTTCAGCAATGCTTAATGTTTTGTGAGAAAAATGTATGAGGAAAGGTGAGGTTCATTGTTCTTTTCCATTGGATTCCAGGGATTTAACATCAGAAATCAACTACATATATAGAGATATTCAACTTATACCAGAATTAACAGCTTATTGTTTTTATGGCTTTGGTGGATACATGGGAGCTCTTTCGAACATTTTCGTTTCCAACGGGTCAAATTGGTGGTGCTTTCATGTTTTGTAATTGTTATTATGATGTTATGCGTTAGATGACGAAGAACAGATTAAATCCTACGTCTATTATTACATCCATTGCAATCAATTAAAAATATTTGATTCGAAGTATATTAAATACAAAAGAAAACTACTAGAAATTTCAACTTCATTAGATTCGTGAAAGTACAATACATATGTATATAAATGTAAACCTCAAATTGTCGACATTCCTTTATGAGCACTTTGAGAGCAAAAGAGAAGTTATTTTGGTTTTCTCGAATAGCAAAATCAATCATATCCACATATTTAAACGATAAATATTACTAATTTCTAGTGAAAAATTATCCAAAAAAAAGACAATGTTTTCTTGCACCAACTTGTACAAATTGTACACTTCACTTACTCACGAGATTACGACAAGGATACTGAATTTTCTTTCACTAAATTATAGTAAATATAATACGTATAAATAACATAAGTTGGAATGTATTCGACAAATCTTGGATCAACACGTAAGGCGTTATGAAATTGATACACATTACTACATATGTACATATACATATCTATGTATACTTAAATATTGAGAATGCAAACGAAAAACATTAAAAGTTCTTCAGGCAGTATATTCGTATACATATGTACATACATATGTATGCGATATCGGTAGAGTTGCCATTCGTCCCGACATGTCGGGTCATGTCACCGTTATTAACAGCTTTATCCCGACGTCCCGATGATCTATTAAATGTCCCGTCAAATTCCAATAGCTTCGAAATTGTTTGTGAAGTATATCTGCTTAGTGTAGTTCCAGACAAGTACCGTTGTGCATACACTTTCCAAGTGTCATTCCAGTAACACTGAATGTTTTGCACGTGTTTAATGGCTGAAACACAATAGTGCGTTGCGCTAGTCGACTTCACGTTACGGAGTGTGTGCGTTGACGCACTGCGTTAATAAGCTTCTCCCTCCCTCTCTCAAATACCAAATAAAAAATATTCCGTCAGCTGTTTTAATTTCTGAAATGTCAAATCAAAAAATATTCTGGTCAAACAATTCAACGTTAAAGAAACTGATTACGGAAAATGAATGCCAAGAAAAGTTAAAAAAATTAAAAAAGTGATTCTTGTTGCTAATTTGGCGTATTCATTCAAATTAGATTTGTCGTTGAAATAATTTTAGTCAGCTGTTTTCATTTCTCAAATGTCAGTTGCCACAAAATGTTCTCAATTTAGGAAAAAACTCTCAATTTGGGAAGCATTTCTCAATTTCGCTCTCACAGCACATCCCTCTGTCAAAAAAATATCCAACATGTTGAATACTGACGTGCGTTGGGATTACGTTTTACGTTTTATTACGATCCTCTCACCTCTCTCATTTTTCATTTACGTAGGTTGCTGCAGTATTTTGTGCATGTCCATTGAATTGTGTGCGTTGAAAGACAGCGCTGACGCTGACGCACTATTGTGTTTCAGCCATAAGTAGCGTTCGATCACTATTTGTATTTCGTACCTTCTAATTCTTAGTCGTTTGGGCGCCGTGGCCGTGTGGGTTCGTGCGTCGATCCATGCGCATTATGACTGAAACACAACAGTGCGTTGCGCTAGCAACTGCGTTAACCAGCTGTTCCCTCTCTCTCTCAAATACCAAATAAAAAATATTACGTCAGCTGTTTTAATTTCTGAAATGTCAAATCTAAAAATATTCTGGTCAAACAATTGAACGTTAAAGAAATTAATTGCGGAAAATTAATGCCAAGAAAGTTAAAAAAATTAAAAAACTGCTTCCTGTTGCTAATTTGGTGTATGCATGCTTCCAAGAGTACACGGATTTCAAATTAGTTTTGTCGTTAAAATAATTTTAGTCAGCTGTTTTCATGTCTCAAATGTCAGTTGCCACAAAATGTTCTCAATTTGGGAAGCATTTCTCAATTTCGCTCTCACAGCGTATCCCTCTGTCAAAAAAATATCCAACATGTTGAATAATGACATGCGTTGGGGTTACGTTTTATTACGATCCTCTCATCTCTCTCATTTTTCACTTACGTCGGTCGATGAAGTTTTTCGTGAATGTCCATTGAATTGTGTGCGTTGAAAGACAACGCTGACGCTGGCGCACTGTTGTGTTTCAGTCATTAGACTTTCACAGTCTAGGTTCGAATCCAAGTTCAGACAAACAATTTTTCAAAAAAAAAATTCTTCACGGCTCCACTTCTTTTGAGTCACTGACAATGCTCAAAGAGTATAACCGTCTAGAAAAAGCTTCTCAATCTCGCCGTTCGGAGTCGGCATTAAACTGTAGGTCCCCTCCACTTGTGAGAGAACAATAGCACGCCCAACACGAGTGGTTGCTAAGAAGCTAGGCCCAGGTCCACCTCCGACAGTAGCGCCGCCATTATTATTATTATTATAATTCTTAGTCGTTTGAAATTCATATTAAGTGTTTTTTATTTTGAATAATCGCAACACCAAAAAGAAAATGCCATTTCAGCGATGACTACACTAAAGTGTGGTATTTTATTGATAAGGGAAGGACAAACGAAGAAACAGTTTGCAAGATATACATTGGTTTAAATCACTGGACTGTTTGAGCAAACTGTATTCTTTAATCCATCCAGATTCAAAAATAGCAGCCAAACAATCAAAAAATCATTAAAAGAAAATAATCTTAAAAATTACTTATCACTAAAATGTCCCGACGAAGTCTCGGAGAAATGTGGCAACCCTAGATATAGGTCAACTAATAACTGATTTAACTGATTTCTGGCTAAGCCTAAGAAATATCCAGACAGAAGGATATGAAACATACCTGGCGATTAAAGTTGTAATTGAAAAGAAAAGTCTGATGCAGGTCACGATTAATCACCGTCTTGGACTAATCTATTCATTCTGTAGTGTCCCTATCTGTCCTATATATCTACCTCATTCCATTTGTAGGTGCGCTATATAAGATAATTAAAAATAATATATAAAATAATTTGATAATTGCTCCAAGCGAAATTGTTTCTATTAGCACTGCTTGTAAAAGAAAACATACTTACATATGTAGCTATATACAATTGGCTTTAAATTTATTGAAACTAATTTAAATCACATGCAATTAAAATTCACATCCACGAACATGCACATATGCAAATGCATATCAATGAATATCAATACATGATGACAGTTAAAAAGTTAACGCGAAAACATCTGCTGTTTGACAAAATGGTTTCTGATTTATTTTTGTATATCATTTTCTTTTGATAATGAATGCAAAATATTATGGATTTGGATAAAAAAGCTTTGTTAGGAGCTTGTAAACAGAGAGTAATATTCACCTGTTCTCTTGAATTGGGAGTTAAAATGTGTACATACATATGCATGGGTCTATGTATGTTCATGTGTATGTTTATGATTTGTATGGTTTCAATAAGAGAATATATGCATAATTTAGCAGAGAATTCGTTTAAATTCATACTACCTACATACGTATGTACGTATGCATGCATGCATATAATTTCCAAAACTTCTCACTAATTTAACCAAGTTGACTGCTAAATTCACGTTCATAAAAACCAAAATAAGTTACAAGTTTTTTGTTGATTTGATTAATATGATATGACTTTTGGTATTTTTCTTTTTATTGCGTCATCTCTAATTTTAAATGTTAGTAAAAGCTGCTTAGCGGCATATATGTACATACATACATATGTAGATATCAACTTAAAATTAAGAAAAAGCTAAGAGCATTGCTTTGCAATTAGTACTATTTCTATGCATAAATGCATTTTAAATGGATGCTATTTCTAAGCATAATCTCTGTCCACATATGTATGAATGTAATGCACTCTTATTTAATGTTCACAACTGCTATATGAGCAAGCAAATATATGTAAGAATTATTTAGTTTGATAGAAATTTACTATATCTGATTGTAACATAAAAATATTCACATAAATATATACAGTCAGTGTCAAAAGTCAGTCACCCGACTGAGCTAGGACAGATATGGATACATCAAATTAAAGCTCAAAAGTCATACTCTAAAATATACTATATGATAGTTAACCTAAGCCTACACATAAAATAAGCAATCAAATTTAGAAGAGAAAAGTGTTAAAAACGAAAGTCAAAAGTGACTGTACATATGATTGTGCCAATGATTGTAATACATAACGGTTCGGTGTCATTAGACATTAGTAGGAACTTTTAGACCGGGAGATGGAAAAACTGGAAGCAGTAGTTAAGGCATACAAAGTACATTTTTTTCCATAAGATAGGCCTTTTTAGAGGTTGGTGTTCACTCACTTCTGACGCTGACTGTATGTTTATAACACTCTAATTTATATTATTATTATTTAAGCAATATTATTATATAAACATATATATATATGTACATGCAATGTCTAAACAATAAACAATAAACAAAATCTAAATCTAAACATATTACAATACTAATAATTTGGGAGCACGGACTGTAAGGGCTTTCGGCTCGCTTACTACAAAATCAGTAACTCATAATTAGTTTCGTATATACGGATGTTTGTTTGTAATTGTGAAGTAACTAGATTATTATTATTATTTATGATGTTCATATTTTTAGGCCGCGGATATTTTATTGTTTGAAAAATTTCGTATCTGGGGTCTTGTTTAGCTGAATTTGATCAGAAGAAGCAGTTTCCAAAAAAGATGTTCCATGTTGAGGATGTTGTGGCATTTGTGGTAAGTTGGAGCAAGTTCATTTTTAGGAGGTGTAAACGTGTCAGCATAGTGTGTCCCAAGCGGAACCTGACAAAATTTGTTATTGTCGATTTAATTGCCGTTGTTGGGTTTCTGAGTTAAGACATGCCATAGAAAGTATGTGTAATAACACATAAGTGGTGGGAAACATGGTTAGACATTATTTTTTAGCAACGCTTACTGTTTACTGGGTAAATATAATCTGTTATTCAATGCAAGACACTGTGATTAAAAGCAGAACTTTATTACATGTACAAACATATGCATGCATATGGGCGCCGTGGTGTATTGCGTAAATGCGTCAACTCCTACGCTTGAAGTCTGTGTTCGATTTCCGAAAAAAAACCCTTTGATATTTTCACGGCTCCACGTCTTTCGAGTCACTGACAATGCTCAAAGAGTATAACTGTCTAGAAAAAGCTTCTCAAATTCGCCCTTCGGTGTCGGCATTAAACTGTAGGTCCCCTACACTTGTTAACTAAACTAAAAACACGTTCAACTAAAATTTAATGAATATTTTATTCCATTTTCTTTTAAACAAACATGTGTGAATTGGTATAAGGAAAAAAACATACATATAGTGCCTCACAAAAGTATTCGGAACTATGTTTTTTCCTGGATCTTAGTTTGCTTTGCAGCTTTTTGTTGTTGTTGTAGACAGAAAACATGCATTATTTTTTCTGATTTTTTGTTAACAGAAAATAAATGTTGAATTGAAATTGATTTATATAATTGAAGGGTTTATTGCAAAAATACGATAAGTCACAAAAGCAAAATATTGAGAAAATGGGTTTCAAAGATTTATATAAATTTACAAAATGGAGTAACAAACATTTGAACTACTAACTATTTTTAACTAACTATTTAAACTTATTTTTAAATAATGCTATGTGTTAATAATTTATTTGCTCAATTTTATTGCTAGTATTCCTGAATGGAATGCAGCTAAAATCTCAATTTTTGAGACAATGTGGCTTATCATGTTATTGCAATAAGCCCTTCAATTATAATAATTATTTGTTGTTTAGCAATACTCAAATCCAGGAAAAAAACATAATTCCGAATACTTTTGTGAGGGTCTGTATATGCATTAATATACCCGAATGCTTGTGAGTGCACGTGAGTTAATAAAAATAAGTTTTCAAATAATAACAGTTGCGTACAGACTATTAGGGCTTTTTCACAAACATTTATTTCAAAAAGTTTCCAATCAGTTTGTACAGATATGTACATACTTAAGTATGTATATTTAACGCATAGGAATGTAAGTATGTACAAGACAAAATTAAAATTACGGTCTCAACTATTTTATTGCAATAGGGTAATAGACATTATTCTTTTAGTTCATTCGAGAATATAAAAGTGGAACATACGTATACACACATAGACACGAACTGTTACTGCATTGATAAAATGTGGTTCCAGGTGAAACAAACACTGTTTTAACATTTTATTTTGTTTTAAAATCGGACAAATCCATAAGTTACCATGCAAACATAAATGCACATGTACGAGTATGTGTGTATGTTTATATGAAAAGCTATAGAAATATTGAAATTAATTTATTTTCATTAATTCAATTCAGAGTCATGTTGAGAAAATTCAATTGGTGATGGTGTAGTATAATGCAGAACACTTAGAGCCTATGAATATTTTGGTACAAACATATGTACATATATGTATATACCATGTTGATAGATTTTACTGCCTTTTAGCGATAAATGCTCTCCTTAAGTTTTGGTGTAATCTAGGCTGAACTTTATGATAAGAGTATCTTCTTTATATTTACGCGCCTGCTGACAGTGATGTATGTACATCTACAAATGAACGGTGTATTGGTTTTCATACATTCATATCAAAAGCAAAATTTCAGCATCAAGGAATAGGAATGACTGAAAAAGTGAATCATAATTCTCCCTTGCCATAGTGAGTGCGAGTGAGATGCACGCCGAGAGTTCTCTTAAAATTGATTTACCTCTATAAAAGAGAATACATTTGCACGCTCTTTTCTTGACAAATTATTTTTGCCGGCCAATGTAAAAAAAAGTACTTTCAGCAAGATAAAAACAAATAATTTTACAAACGAATAATCGAATATGCATACTCCACAAACATAGTACACATTGCGAGTGCGTTAAAGTTAACTTTTGAAACACTACGAAGTTATCTGTAAAACGTCTGCAATGTATTATTTCTTTATTGTAAACATGAACTACAGTGGTGTATTGTATGGTGACTGGTCGTGGGCTCTCGTATAACCCGAACGATTACTCAACACTCAGTGCTGTCTCCAATCTCATCAAGTGCTCTTGTTTAATCGAAAATAAAGAAATGTAATTTACCCTCTGCACCCTGAGAAAATAAAATAAAAAAGATAAACATGCATATAACGTGCAAGTAAGGACGAACATAAATACATACAAGTACATGCATATTGTTTTCAATATTACGCCTGTTACCTAGTGAACACGGGATTCCAGATTTTGCAAAGGTTTAAGTGGAGAAAAGAAAAGAAAAGAAAAACTCAGTACCTTCCACTTCTCCACTTGACGGTCATTCTTTAGTGAATTTTATTTTAAACTGGCTTTTTGTGTTACTTAATTAATGAACAGAATTGGAATAGAAACTAATGTGGAGTTTGTGAAATTGACATGTACGTAATGCAGACTAGTCATTTTTGTAGCATCTGATAGGCGCGCGTATATTTTCTGAGAAAGTATCAAGTTAATGTCAATTAGAAATGTGTCCATTACCTATTTGCTATCATACACCGATTCCCTGTGAATGTTAATCCGCATATAAAATTTGGTCACATTAGAACCTGTTCTAGGGTCGCCTTTAACGGTGCTACCATATTCAGGTAAATATATTTATTAAATTATGTCTTGTAATAATATTTATTTCAGTTCTTTTTTTTGCCAGGAAAACTTCCTTCGGTTTTAAATGTACTTGAGTAATTCTTGTGAAAAAAAATTACGATAAAGATGTGATATAATTTTTAAGTTTAGTTCGTTTATGAATACTCAACCTTAAAGTACAATTTAATACCATTTCGCTCTTGATTTTATGTTACCAATTATTTGCCCAATATGCATTTTGAAATTATCTTATGTAATGTTCAAATGCAGAGTTAATCGCACAATGATTGTTGTAGGCTTTATATACATACATACATACCTTCATATTTAATCGAAAAAAACTTTAGTTACGACCTTGTAATAAAGAATATAGAAACCCAGTGTGCAGGAAATATATGTATCAACTTCAGTGATTTTTTGACAAGAAACGTTTTTTTTGTACGAAAGTTTAATTTTTTGCATTAATTGGTCACATGTACCATGTGTTTGACTTACTACTTCGAGTGATTTCATATTTTTCTTAGTAACTTTGTTATTATTTATTGTAGCAATTCTGCTGTTTAGTAGACTAGTTCTTACTTGAAATTAACCTAAGTGATTGGTCTTTTAAAACGTGGTTAAAAATCTTCATAGGTAATGCTGTTCTTTATTTGTACATACTAATATGAACGTAGTACGTACATACATATGTCGCGATATGAATATTTGTATGTATGTTTTATTTATATATAACTTATGTTAAATCTAATGTAAGACATCGCTACGTATATACATACCTATGTATATACGTATCGTATTAGTGATTTATACATACATATAGATATGTATATCCATAATTAGATATTTCTATATGCATTCACTTATAAGTTAAATGTAGCTTTTGCTGTCGGCTTCCATATACACATGTATATAGGTGCATGTATGAATGTACATTAATATCTTCATATTAATTTACTATTTAGAAGTATTACAATGTGTACAAAGAATTGTTATCATTTCTTTTCATAAAAGGTCCGATCTTGCACCCCTGAAAGCTGTAAAATGTTTGAATAAACAATCAAGTGTTTAAATACAGCCTTATGTTATAGTGAACCGATTAATTTTTTTTTCTCACTACGAGGGCGTATTGAATTCGCACTGATTGGCCGATAGAATTCTCTCATATTGTAGGTATCACGAGACATATAACCATATTGAACAGCAACAAACTGCCTTTAAATTCAATCGTGGAGTCAGTGGTTATGGCCAGCAACCGCCACATTTAAAAAAAATTTAATATTTGAAAACTGCAAGCTTTAATTTAATTGGCCAAATAATGTTCGATCAAGTTTTCCCTTGTCTTTTTTGACCTTGACCTAAGTTGCATATGTTTTTTGCGTAAGTTGTTAAAATTTTGAAAACAGTTTGATTCAATGATTGTAATTTAAATTACTTAACTTTACAAAAAATGTTTGGAACATATACATACCTCCATATGGATATGTAATATATATATATACATACATATATGTATGTACGTGTCGTGTGTTACTTGAAATAGAAAACATCGAAAAGCTGGCGAAAAGAAAAGAAATAGAATCGTGAATACATCTAATCTAATGTGGACTAATCTTATCTAATCTAATGATTGGTGAATATTTAAATACATTCCATGTTTTTTAACCCATAATTGATCCGGAAAAAAATATTCGTCGGATAAAACCACGTGCGTTATAGAAATTCTGAGTGTGAAGATGATGTTAACGTACATATGTATGTATATATGCATGTATGAAGGTATGCATAACTATGGGTATTTCTATGTTGAGTTAGTATGTATGGATGTATAAGAAATTTATGTATCCATTTGGAATAATTTAAATGTCAGAACACACCAAATTCAAAGATTGTTAAGATAAGATTCTCTCACCAACGAAATTGATAACCAATTATACGTATTGACTGTTCATTTATCTGATTGGCCCGGTTTTTGGCATGTTTATATAAATGACAGTGATCGAACAATAACCGCGCTTAGCAAAATAGCAGATGGAATCCAAATAACAACTAGAATAGAAAAATACAGTAAAAAGGAAATGTAACGATTCTAAAAAAATGTTTTGCTTAACCGTATGCAAAAATATGTATGTATATAAATATGTACATAAATATGTAGGAATACTTATACATGCATATAGATATATATCTTATTTTTTGATGTTTAGAGCATGGACTTAGGGTAAAATAAAAGCTATTGGCAAACTAACGTTTAATAAAAATGTACATGTATGTATGTATGTGTGTATATTTGTAACATATTGTATAAAAATTTCACATGGTTTAACATTGCTTCTAAAGTATAATGCTGCCCAAAGAAAATATAAACATGTACAAAGAGCTTTTTTTTATCATCCACCTGTTTTCTGAAGAATGTCTACGGATTATATTTAAATATACATATCTGATTTTGTCAGTCACTCAACTCGGACATGCAATAAGTTCGACAAATTATAAAGCAATTGGACACAAAAAAGCATCTATCGTCGTTTCATTAAATATCTAAGGTACCATAGGTATGAATGGAATTGATGACTTAGAGCTTTAAAATTACTCATAAAATCAATTTCATCATTATTTTACATACAACAGAAACCAGACTTAAGAGAACAATAAAGCTCTTCGTTGGTAAGACAAATTTAGATAATTTTCAACAAATAATTCTGAAATAGGATAAAAGATATTACATCCTGAAATTCATACATGAATTTACAATATGACTGAATGCAATCAATAAAAAAAGGCAACCCCAATCACTGCTGCTGTTTTGTAAAAACATAAAATATTACATTCTGATTATTGGGTAGTTGAAATATTATACGCTTACACAATATGCTGGGCTTTCTCATAAAACATAATTAGATGAACAATATGCTTGTTGGTACTCACCGTACTAACTGAATGGAATAGCACTTCAGTGAAGCTTTTAAAACTTTTTCTTCATAATAAAAGCTTTGTTTGCAATCGAAAAACAATGACACGAGGTTATTTTAGTATCAACTCTTCTTTGCTAAAATGTAATTCTGTCTTCGGTTAAATGCTAAAGTATGTAAAACATTCGAAAGCAATTAATATGAATTATTAAAAAAACAAAAGGGTTAACTTTATTCTTCTCAGACATTTTTATTTAAATAAATTTATATTAAAAGATGTCAAAACACTTTGCATATATAAATTAGAATTGTTCATCTTATTGTTAACTCATGCTCTTTTACATAAACTTTAAATAAATTTGTCGGAACAAAAATGAGTATTACAATGTGCCAAGCAAGACTTGTTTATTGTTTAAAGGCGTAATAATGTCTTACTTCGGAGGGTGTTTGAAAAATATATCTGCATCGTTTGTATTGTAAGACTTACTTTTCTTTTACCTTCAATCAAATTTTGCTTAATAACATATCTTAGTGAAATGAGTAAAACTGATATTAATTGGATTTTATGTACCAGGTGGGAGTAGAAAAATATTAACCTTAAAAGTGTAGTTTTTCTTATGAGTTTGTAAGCAGAAAACTGCTTAAAGTCGCTGAGTTTGATAAATATATTACAGTTAATACATTACTGTTTACCTTGAATATTTGTGTAGACGAAGAAGTTGGGTAGAAATACAGATAAGGCAAATATGTGTTTCATTGATTCGTTTATGACCACTTAGTGAAAGAGGGTTTCATTTATTGTGCTGAAGTTTTTATTTTCATGTGCACTTTTACTTTATCCGTGTATTCACTTGTGTGAATAATGGACAAAAATACTGCTTTACAAGGAAAAAAAGTGAAGACGTGCTAAAATGTGAATTTGAATAAGGAACTAAGTATGAATGAAGAGACTAAAAAATAAATATACATATTTATTCCTAATCTGATTAATTTGGGACTGAACTTCAAAAATTGTATTAATCTATAACTAAGAAGAAAAAAATTTAAATGAAAATCATCCAAAGGACGCTAATAAACCGAAAGCAGAATGTGATGGTAACATACTTTAACCGAAAGAGGATGTGTTTATCCTTTTTTTGTTCCGTGAAACCAAAAAAATATTCGAAACAGGTATCTACTTGTGTTATGATAGATACCTAGTTTTTAGTTTACCTTACTTAAACCGAATTCAGACCGGTTCATTGTTTCAGTTTTTATTTGTTAATCTTTCCACTAGAAAGCTTCCAAGGCTATATATGTGCACTATAATTGCTATTGCAAAAATGACTGAATTTGATATATAAAGTACAATCAATGGAAAAATCGTCTATTTGGAAATCTTCGAAATATACTCTCCGTTTTTTAAACAGATAAGATAAGAAATCTGTGACTCATGGTAAAAAACATATTATTGTGTTATGATATTTTGTAAGACCACCGAGTAATGAAGGATATGAGCCTGCACTAGGAATTTAGAGGTTACAAGCATGCCTTACTCGAAAAGCTACTTAAGAAGCTGTGATTTACATAGACTTTAAACGGTCATGAATATAAATACAAGGCAAAAAAGAGTAATAATATTGGCATGTGTCAGCCTTGCCAGAAAAATAAGACATATTTTCTCTGCGCTGTGCAATTAAGTTATACTCTAATCTGAAACAATTTCTTAAAGCTCTTATTTCTGGTTATTTGAATTAAGGAACTAATAGTGAATGCAATGAACACTTATGCTTATGTTTGAAACATGCAATAACTCATATTATTTGATAGCAAGTAAGGCCAAAGTAAGGCAAGCATTTGTAAAAGCTTTAAAAAATATTCACACATACAATAATATGCCAAAAAGTAATACGTAAAGCTCTTTGGCTAAAGGTTTAAGAGAGAGTTCTGCACTCTTATCGGTTTTTTTTCGGTCTGCATCACAACTTCAGTATTTGAATCATTCGTAATTAATTTTAACGGCCCTGCAATATCATGTTTACTTACCTCTCAGAAAACATAAATACATATGTTAATTGTACGAATTATGTGAAGGATTTTTTGATGAAATTCAATATGGGTTTATAATAGCTGTGTGCAACATGAACACATGAATATAATCATGCGAATAGTGGTATGAAAAACTCACAGCATGCTAGGTGAAGGGGGTAATAGTAATAGTGTTTTATGTATTGACAAATTGTTGCTTTGCGAACATAAGACGCTGTGTAATCAAGTAAATCTTCTTTCCCTTAGTGTTCGGCACCGCATAATTAAATGTTATTTGTGTTAATATATAGGTTGTCCAAAAATGTCGGCGCTATACATTATTGCCACATTTAACACGTTTTTGTCTTGTAAAAACCTCCGATTTGTCGTAATAATAGTTTGTTTTTTATTTGATTTAATAATATTTATTCATAAAGCAATGCATTTGAGGTATTATTAATTGTGAAATGCGAATTATATAAGTAATTATAATAATAAAGGCGGCGCTTCAATCGGAGGTGGATTTGGGCCTAGCTTCTCAGCAACCACTCGTGTCGTGCGTGCTATTGTTCTCGCGAGTGGAGGGGACCTACAGTTTAATGCCGACTCCGAACGGCAAGATTGAGAAGCTTTTTCTAGACAGCTGTACTCTTTGAGCATTGTCAGTGATTCGAAAAAGGTAAAGCAGTGAAAAAAATGTTTGGTGTTTTGTAGAGATTCGAACCGATGACATCGAGCGTAGGAGTCGACGCACCTACCCACTACGCCACTGCGTACAGAATTATATAAATACATTCCTAAATTTTAAGACTCTGAGTATTGGGAAATAAGATAATTTTATGCACATTAATTAATTAATATAGAAAAAGGTTACTATATAACTTAATAGTCGCGTCATAAAATCAGAACTTAAATTTTATTATACTTTATTTGAAGATAATAATCTACCGTTTTATATTTCAGACATACATACAAAGAAAATTAAATGAAATCTATCGAGTAACTTACAATAGCATAACTTCCTGACCTGAATTATCATCATACAGACTGAATCACTCAGAAACTAGAAAATATTTATATAAACATAATTCAAGGAATATATTTCACAATGAAAAGTCGTAATTCTGGTTGTAGCTCGGATACGGAGCAAAATAAACAAAAAGATGATCTTAGTCTTCTCAGAAAACCAATTCATACAGCACTTTCGGGATTTCTAGAAGCAAAAAGGGCATATGACAATGGAACTGATGAAGTGAGTATACCTAAATTAAGCTTGTCATTTTGTTTTCTTAAACTTTATCAAAACAGATAAGAAGACTGTTGGCGAGAGAATGCGATGTTATCTATGAGTGTAAAATATGTCGTAACCTATTCCGAAGTTTAACCAACTTCATTAGTCACAAACGGGTGTATTGTTGCACTTCTACTAACCACTTTACCAGTAGCTTTGATCCTCATCAAAATGGTTTCATTGTAAGTATGCTATTATTAATAAAATATATATACGTTACATATGCAAAATGTTATTTAGGATCAAGACGTATCAACTATTATACAGGCTGAGCAAGAATTTGTTAAGAAAGGCACATCTTCATCCAACATAAGAGATAATACGACTGTCAACAAGGATCTTAGTAGCATTATTGAGCGGTTGCTAAAACGGGAGCAAAATAATAGACTTATGAAACTTACTGACTTTTACGATCAGGTGAACAACAAGTTAACTCAAGATGAAATTTTACAGCAGAAACACGTATTGCAATTGGATCGAGTTCCAAATAGTGATGTAGCTGTGTATCAAACTGTTAAAAAAGATGACAGTGATAACATAAAAAATGAAGTTAACGAGGTTCACGATATGCTCAAAAATTGTAAAGCAGTTGTTGGATGTGATGGAAAAGCGATATTAAACATTCTTCCTCTGACACAAGAAATAAAATTAGAGCCAAATGATTTTGTTGAAGAGACTGTAAATGAACAGCAGGAAAAGCAGACCAAAGAGAAATGCTGTGAAATATGTAAATTTAAGTTTTAAACCTATTCTGTGTACATAAATATTTAGATTATTTTAAATTTTTTTTAGGTAAATTGCAGTTTGCAACTGAAAAAACCCTAAAGCTACATATTCAAACCAAACATATCGCTTCAACGTTTGTTTACCAATGCCCATCATGTTTTCTGACTTTTCTTCAGCCTGGGGCAGTAATTCGTCATCTGAGTAATGACCACAAGTAAGTAGTTAACTTATTATTTTCTGTAAGAACTAATTGTTAAGAAGCGAATTGTGAAAACTATAAACCTAATCTAATTTACAGAAAACCTAATAGCACCCAATTGTTTTTTTTTATTTTATTTTATAGGAAATCTAATCGAAAAATACGAATGATGCGAGAAGCTATTTACAAAAGACGTATTCGCATTGACGAAGTGCAGACAAAGGGTCCAAGCCGTGAACTTGCTCGTCTACAAACAGATAAAGAACGTCAAGACGCAGAAAATAAAGCATGGTTGGACAATATTGATCGTCCGGACAATTCTCCTATGTGCACGTATTGTGGAAAAACTTTCGAAAGAAAAGCTGTGCTTAATACTCACTTAAACAATTGCCAAATGAAGAATAAGCTTACAAATCTAGTCACAGAAAAGATACCACATAATAGAGATTCACCTATACTCTCCAATAAATTCACTTCTAAATTGGCAGATGACTCAAAATTAAATTCTAACTCGAATTCTGTAGATTCGTTTGATCTTGAGCAAAAATACGATATCAATGGCGATAGTAAGGATTCTATCGATATG
The DNA here is from genome assembly GCA_930367185.1 of Myathropa florea. Lineage (NCBI taxonomy): Eukaryota > Metazoa > Arthropoda > Insecta > Diptera > Syrphidae > Myathropa > Myathropa florea. The sequence continues at coordinate 131,900,409 of OV884003.1, read as the reverse complement.
GACATCAAGGATGGGTTAATAAACCAAAACCGAAGAAAACGTCGTAAGCCACCGAAAATTCTTGTTCGCAACGATGATGTCGATTCAGATACACTTAATGAAATGTTTGCAAATCTCGGCAAAAATACCGACGAACTCTCTTTAAAAACAGTTTGCTTAGATAATCTCACGAATGCTGAAAATGATGAGTTAAACGATGACATACATATCAAAACTGAACTCAAAACTGATGTAATTACATCAACAAAAAATGATTTAAAACCCAGGGCAAACTCGAATGCAAAACAATTACCTTGCTTTTGTAAAATTTGTCATAAGCATTTCGATGCTATAAGTAATTTAAGACGACATATATCTATGTTTCATTATCGCAGTAGAAAATTTGGGTGCAAACTTTGTGACTATCGCGCTTTTCGAAAGTACGATGTAATCAATCATTTAGGATCAGCACATTCCATTATAGGGGAAAAAGAAACTACTTTAGAGTATATTCGTATACATGAAGAGAAGTATTTTAAAGATTGTGTTGAGGAAGATATAGTTCTCATAACTGACTCTGAGAACATATCCTTAGAAATCAAACCTGAAGAGAAACGTCAACGGCGTTCAAGGGCACCAAAGATAATAGGGTTATCCAATCCCAGATCAGCTCCTGTAGAGTCGCCAGACATTTTGAATGAACAAAAAATTACTAGGTCGTCTTCACAATTGTCAATCTCATCATCAGAAGATTTAATCCCAAATAAACGTCCAATACGTAATAGAACAAAACCAGTTAATAAGGATTTTGTGTATGATCTCTCAAATCTACTAAGAAAGGATATGTTATTTGCCGATCGAGAATCAATCAAAACGTTAAAACGTCGCAATACCACATCCGCCGTAAACGACGATAATTCTGAATCATTGAACGCACCTTCAACGCCTCCTCTTCCTCAAAGTGGTGAAAGTGAGAAGTCCATTAAACTACCACAGGAATTCGGAACATCGAATAGTGTAATGCGGGGTGCTGCTCAAAAAATGGCTCAGAGATTAGTTTCTCAGGGTAGGGCTGCATTAGCAACACTTCCAGAAATACCAACAGAACGGCCGCTAATACGTTCGCGATTACTTTCGGGCTTTCGAAGTACTGACAGTACTACAATTATTGAAACATCTGATTTGGATGAAGCTCAATATAGAGCATCTCTCTCAGAGGATAGTTTTATAGATAATTTTTCTAAAAGACGAAAGATCGATTTGAATCTGAAACCCAGGTTGTCACTTCCGGAAAGTCCACTAAACACATTGCTAATGAAAGTCGACATGAATGTCAATGGTAAAAAAAATGATCAAAAATATGAACCACTAAACATCACACTAAATGATAGTGGTATTTGTGGGGAAGATGATAGTGCGAGGCCACATAATCCAGCATGTCCCACGGAAAAGGAATTTCAGGAATTTGCGGCAAAAAAACTTATTGAGCCCGTAAAAAAAGTACATGTTGTGCCTTTCAGCGATCCACTTCCTTCAATTCCAAAATTTTCCTCCCCACCCCCTACTCCAACCAAACGAATAACATTGTTCCAACGTTTAAATGAAAATAAAGCCAAGAGGCTCCAAGACAGTCTCTTGCGATCAGCTTTAGAGAATTAAAATTGATTATTCAAAAACTAAACAAAAACAGAATTGAAGGTTATCTTATTTGTGTTAAGTATTTTCTTTCTTTTTCTTATGATATTTTTATCGTATTTGAAAACATTATAAAATCAATACTGTTGTGTTAGATCATAGTATGTTTTTGTATTGTTTTTTTTGATAATATTAAATAAAATTAATTATCTTTCATAATTGTAATTCAGTTATAGTTAATTTGAGCTAAAAATCAAAGTTTAGCTGAAAAAAATTGATATGAGTCATTCTCTTCTGTGGGCCGAAATAAAGTAACGTCGAGGGAAATGAATGATCCACCCAGAGTGTCATACAGCCCACAATAGAACACAGGCAATCTCAGTAAACCCATTGCGGCTCATAAAGGATACAATCCTCAAACACTACGGTTTTAGTTCTAGTGTTTGAAATAAATTCAGTTTCAAACTTAAATTCTTATATTTCAGAAAATTCTCTTAATTTAATTAAACTTTATAATTACCCAAGAAATATAATTACAATTTTATACCTGGATAAAGTAATTTAATTTAACTTGCTATAAATAAGTTAACTGTTATTCGTTCAATTGGTTTCTTACTCAATAAAATAAAGTTATAATTAAAATTAAGACAATACGGAAATGCGTCTTGTAATTAGAAAAAAAACTTTTTAAAAAGCTGAAATTTGCCATCTATCGCTCTTAGACTATGTAGAACATTACGCAGCCCCCTCTTCGTAGACGAATATTTAGATGCACCATTTACTCTTAGCGAAGTGCAAAGGTAATAAGGATCTCAAAAGCGAACAAGGCCCCGGGAGAGGACCGCATACCCCTTGTTCTATAAAAAATGTACGAGGGAATCTGCAATAGCACTTACAGCAAAATTTAACCGAATATTTGGAACTGCAAACATTCCACAAAGCTTCAGAAAATCTATCATTTTTTCGCTACATAAAAAGGTGAATATGATAACCCAAACAACTGCAGAGGGATATCATTCATAAACTCATCAGCTAAATTATTTGGAGTATTGCTAACACAATGGGTTAAAAATAATAAAGTTTTATATGAATTCCAGTCCGGTTTTAGGAAATACTATTCAACTGTGGAGTTTGTTTTTGCTCTTGTTAACATAGCCGATATATACAAGAAAAGAAAGAAAAAATTATATGCTTTATTTGTCGATTTTAGTGCAGTATTCGACTCGAGAAGCACTATTCTACAAGCTCTACAAAATGGGAATTTCCAGCAAAATTATAAACTGCTTGAAAGCTATGTATGAAAACAATACTGCAATGGTCTGGGATGGGTGCAGTGTATCTGAAGAGTTCGCGACAACTATAGGAGTTAAACAAGGATGCATCCTAAGTACACTCTTGTTCATTCTGTTTATCAACGATATAACAGACAACATCGGAGGTGGAGTTGAAATTAGCCAGGAAATCATACCTGCGTTGATGTACGCAGATGACATTGTATTTTTAGCGGAAACAGTAAATAGTATGCAGCTTATGATAATCAGACTAAAAAACTACTGTAAGATGTGGAATATGTCTATAAACTTAGGAAAAACGAAAATCACGATTTTCAGAAACAGTGACGGGCGATATTCAAGAAATGAAGCCTAGACTTATTGAAGAGAACCCTTAGAAATAGTTAAAGACTATAAGTACCTAGGACTGTTGATTTCAGCAAACTTAAATATGAATAAACATCTTGAAAAAAAAATTAAAAGAAGCTAAACGGGCAATTTGGGCACCGTGGCGTAGTGGATAGGTGCGTCGACTCCTACGCTCGATGTTGTCGGTTCGATTCCCGAAAAAAACACTACACATTTTTTTACGGCTCAACCTCTTTTGAGTCACTGACAATGCTCAGAGAGTATAACTGTCTACAAATAGCTTCTCAATCTCGCCGTTCGGAGTCGGCATTAAACTGTAGGTCCCCTCCACTCGCGAGAGAACAATAGCACGTACAACACTAGTGGTTGCTGAGAAGCTAGGCCCAAGTCCAACTCCGACTGTAGCGCCGCCATTATTATTATTATTATTAAACGGGCAATTTCTTCAGTCTGGGGAAAATGCATCGAAAACAAATATATTGAGCACATTCTGAAACAAAAAATCATTCGTGCTACTCCGGCATCTACTCGTATTATATTATATGCAGCCCAAATATGGGGTTACCGCACATTTACAGCTGTCGAACAATTTCAACGGTATTGCAGAAAAAGAGTTTTTAGGTTACCAAATACCACCCCTAATTATATGCTTTACTTAGAGACCGGGACGGCCCCCCTGTTTTTGGAAACGCCTAGGTTACATTTCAACTACATTATAAAAGTAATGGGAATGGATCGAGAAAGACTGCCTAATATAATACTCTCTCACATAATTTCAACAAGAAGAGGTTTCGTGCAAGAATGGGAAAAACTAGCTCAAAACTGTGGGATTAACCTTGATATTTCACCCACTGAAGAGAGATCAACACTAAAAATAAAATTTGACACTATACTTGAAAAAACAGGTCATTTTCTCTACGATTTATATGTAAACGATATGCAATAATCATCGATCGACTATCGACAACCGCCTTTGGGGCCTTAGCCCAAAGAAGCAGCGATTGGCAAGAGTTATTCTTCGTTTGATTTAAGCTCTGGTGTCATTGTTTGAGTTGATAGCAGTTCCTAGGTAGACAAAGTCTTTGACTACGTCAAAGCTTTATCTGTCTACTGTGACGTTCTATCCGAGACGTCGGTGTTGGGTGTCCCTTCTGGTTAACAGCATATTCTTGGTCTTGCCCTCATTTATCGTTAAACCCATCTTCGCGGGCTCCGTCGCCATTGAGATTACGCTGTGTTCTTCCGATTATGTCAATATCGTCCGCATATGGAAGTAGTTGGAAGGACTTCTGAAAAATTGTGCCTCTGGTGTTGGCGTGCGTGTTTTGCACAATTCTTTCAAGAATAATGTTGAAGAAGTCGGATGACAGCGCACCGCCTTGTCCGAATCCTTTTTTGACATCAAAGGTTTCGGTTAGGTCTTTACCGACTTTAATGGAGCAGCGTGCCTTCTCCATAGTCATCGTACACAAACGAACGAGTTTGGTAGGGATGCCAAAATTAGACATCGCTCTTTCCTGGCCTAAAGCCACACTGGTATAGACTGACTAGGTTATTGACGAATGGCTTTAGGCGTTCACACAACACGGCAGATAAGATCTTATAGGCAATTTTTTTCTACAGAATAATAAAATGAGTTCCTGCAATCACCGAGGTGATGAGAAAATTGGAAAATTTCTAACAATGTGCCAAGACGATGATCTGAGTTTAGATGCTGACAATCAAGCAGATTTTAAAAGTAATCTACATGGTGAAGAGATTTCTATGGAGGATGTCGGTTAGTTCGAAAGCGAAGCCTTATCGGAGGAGCGTGTTTCTGATGCGGATGAAGACAATATGCCACCAAATTTACTCCGAACAAAAACACTTATTTTAGAATCTACAAAAAATATTGAGTCAAAAACAACAACTATTGAGGCAACAAGTCATAAAAAACAAAAGCTATCTACAGTCGAATCCCGATACAGCATTTTTTACGAATTACCGCAGGTTATGAATTATCGAGATTTCGATTTAACGATGTGGAAAACATAAAAATACGAATTAACGGGGCTTGTGAACTAAGAATAAAGAAACTTGTAATATCAGAGAACAAAATGAAGGCGATATGAAGGCAACGCAATTGTCTACAGAAGTTAGTTAGTTAGTTAGAAACTGAAAAGTTTTTTTTTGCGTTTTGTATTACGAATTATAATAGGTTTAAAAAACGAATTACGATTTATAAGAGGTTTTGTGTTCTTTGCATTGCAAATAAAATACGAAATAACTAGGGGAGCAAAATGTATGAACATTTTATGAATTAGTGTCGATTTTTCAAGGGCCTAGCAGTTTGTTACGAATTATTGAGGTTTCGATTTATCGGGGTACGAATTATCGCGATTCGACTGTATATGGTATGAACGTTGTTCATGAGGCCTGTGGATCAACACGTCAAGGTAAAAACATTATTCTACTACTGCAATGTTTTTAATTACAGTCAAAGTGGGTTATAACGACCTTAAAGGGACTGACGAATTTGGTCGTTATAAGCGATACGTCATTATAATCGATGTCATTGTAAGCGATTTTGACAATAACACAAGTGTCAAAATAAAATCGCGAAAATATTATTTGATGACTGGAAGTAATAAATCGCTAACGATAAAAACCAATTCTAAGGAAATAAAAGCTTTAGTTGGTATTTTATGCCAACTGTATTTTTGACAACTGTCTCAAAAAGCAATCACCTTACATCACAGGAGTTATTTGATTCCAGCTACAGTGGATCCCGGTACGTAACGACCACAAAATCTGTCAGATTCAAATTTCTTTTAGCGTGCTTATGTTTTGAAGACGGAGCAGTTCGTATTCAACGATCAAATGATAAATTCGGGCCAATTAGAAACATATGAGATATGTTTATTCAAAAGTGTCGCGAAAATTGCACTCCTGGTTCGTGTTTGAGGGTGGTGAGGATTTGTATTGCATCGTCGCAACATTTGATACTTCTGGAGTCCGTTAGGATGATAAAGGCAAAAGTGCTGCCTGGGTATCCGAAACGATTTGTATTTTTGCGGCTTAGATACCTTAAGGAGATTGTGTATGCATATGGGTCAGATCTTAATGGCATGGATTTCAATGGATTTCAATCAATGTATAATATTGGGAGAGAGACCCTACATAGACCCTATAGACGTCTGCTGACCCACATGTTCTAATAGTGGACATAATATGTGAATTCCAATTAAGTCGTCTGTCCAAGATTACTCCAAGATAATTAACCTCGCTGGAATAGACTAGTATGGTTTAGCCGATTGCTATAGGTTCAAGGTTGACTCGTGTTCGCTTTTAGAATGGCACTAGAACGCTCTTACAGTGATTGATCGATGATCCTTCTGTGCCACACCATTCTACGACCTGTAGTAGTGCGTTTTGCATTACACTACATGCTGTCATGTCGTGCTTACCCTGATAACAATCGCCAGGTCATCAGCATAACCTATGGTGAAGAAGGTGGATCTTTGAAGAATTTTAGTGATCATAACAAGGGGGAAAGAACCCCTCCTTGTGGACACCCCTTTCCCGCGGTTACAGAAACCGATATACATATATATAATATAATAATTCAACGAATCTCCAGTATGGCCCTGATTCATTGGTTGATCGATTCTTCGATGCCTCTACTACTGATCGCTATTGTGATCCAGTAGTAGCCATTGTTATTGAAAGCGCCCTCGATGTCGAGGAATGCACATAGAGCTATTTCTTTTGAATCGAGTGCCCCTTCTATCATTTTGACGAGACAGTGAAATGGTTGATTTACCTTTCCTATATGGAAACTGGTTCTAGTTTAGAGGGTTAGACAACTCTAGGCGTTCTCTTCTGTGAACATCAATCAGTCTCTCCATTGTTTTGAGTACAAATGAATTAAACTTATAGGTCTGTAGGATTTAGGCAGCTCACTGGGTCTATTTCCCTGTTTGGGAATTAAAACTACATGACTTTTCTTCAGGAGATTGGTATGTATCCCTAGTTGTAACTAGCTCTAAATAAAGCTGTCAATTCCGGTAGTATGATGTCAATTGATTTTTGCAAGAGTGCAGGGAAATTTTATTTTCGACATGCTTTCACAACTATATTGCCCTAGACATCATTGTTGTTTGAAAGATTGTTTAGTGAATACATTTGTTAGAATGTTCAGTATAAATACATAATTGCATTGTCAGTATTTGAAAGTTTTCAATGTCTTATGTATCAAAAGGTATAATCAATCAATGCCAATCACTCAGAATGCAATAAATGTATAGTCGTTAACGAACGTTGGTCATAATAAACAACTTCCTGCAGAAAAAGTAAGTATATAAACGTTTCAGTTTGAATTACTATTTCAAATCACGACTTTTTATCTTTTATTTGAATCTAAAGTATAAGATAATAAAACTTGTTTTTTATGACTCGAGCGCCCTTGTCCTTTGCTAGAAATCAATTTTTTGTAACTTTGTATTATTTTAAGCTGTTTCCTTTAGTTGTTACTTTATTTTATATTTATCGCATAAACATACGTACATATAAGATTTAATGAATCGCTGTATTTACAGAAGTATAACCTTATGTCTATTATGTATACCTTACCGAATTATTAAAATCATTTGAAGCCCATGACTGAACTTTTTAAGAATCCTTTAGTTTTTTTTATTGTTAATATTTTTCTTCGTCAAACAATATGTTGACATGCCAAACATGTTCAGGGCTAGCTCGTTTTATGAGACACATTAAAGATAGTAATCAAATTTTGTGATAATCCCGATATATAGATACTATAACAATCTAGTATTTTCTGCATCCATGAACTCATGACTTTTCAAGTCAAAAGCTAACTTAAATTTAATTAACAATCCTATTCCTCTTCAAGTCAAGTATGTATATAAACACAATATTTCTTTGCAAAAGTGTTTAAACACGCTACCATTCTTTGGAAGATCTTAATCAACGCAAGGCAGGAAAATTACTTAATTAGTCATAACAAACGTGACATCAAGCGTAATTAATAATAAAAAAGTCGAACTAATACAGTATCAAGACACATGTACTGAACGATGTGCAATAGCTTTGTAGTTGAAAAAAAAAAACAATTTAAAACAGTCTCACTCACGTGGTTTTATGCAACAAAGTCAAATGTATTATGTAGACATTAAGTATTTAAGTATTCATAACGTTTAATAATTCAATATTGTATGAGTAATTTGTTGCTGAAATGCACTCGTAGGATTAAACACGACGAAATTTGCTCTGCCCAAATTACCTAAGGGACTACTTAGCGCATGAAGGTTAATCACTTTTGTTTACATTTGTTTTGTCAGTACCATTTTTGAACTGCTGTGTATGTATGTAACTGGTTAATTTATTTTATAATAAAATACATTCACTGGTATAACTGAAATTCATTCCGAGAGGGAACCTTTAGGTCAGAGTTGACGTCAAATTCAGGTTTGTCGTATTAACATATACATATACGGCTATGTGTAAAAATCAAATATTTATTTTCAAATATTGTATTACATCATGGAAAGTAACGAAATGTGTCAAAAAACGAGTACATATGCAAACATTTCCGTTGGCTTAATAATAGTATTATACGGATAGAGACAGATTATCCAAAAAATTATTTTGATGAAATTGTTTATGCGATTGATTGGAATATTATTATTCTTTTATTTAATATTATTATTCTTTCTTTCTCTATTCTCTTTTTACAAAAAAATTCGAACTTACCGTGATAAGGAGTGCTATCGAAAAAATTTACCCATTCTCATTTCGAATTTACTTCAAAAAATAAATCGAATCCTTCTTTTTTGTAATGCTGGCAATGCTTCTATTATTTTCAAATTCTATGTCATTTCTGTTTGGTAGTTAACATAATCAACATGGAACCTGAATTGGATGTAAGAAAAAATATTATTAAGTGTCACTTAGCACACCCAGTGGAACGTATATAAAAATCGGAAAGGAACTAAAAGTTAATGGGAAAGCAGTTGCTACTGCTATTAAGAATTATAAAGAGAACCTGTCAGTTGAAAGAAAAGAAGGGTCTGGTCGAAAAACCGGTTTTATGAACACAAAAAAGTCACTAAGATTTTGAGCCTTATTGAAAAAAATCCGAACATTTCTGAACGTAATTTAAAAAAAAGCAGAATGTTCATAATTTTTAGTTCATAAAATCAAGGGAACTTCGGGCTTGAAAACATATATAAAGTACAAAAGGTTCCAGATCGGAACGCAAACAAAAAATGTGGGTGCGAAACAACGGGCAAAACTTTTGCAATCAAATTTCTTGACCAAATTTTCCGTGGATGGACGATGAATCGTATGTTTTTGGTGATTTCAACCAGCTTCCGGGGCAGGCATTCTATACCCCCAAAAGGTAGAGGAAATGTTGAAGCAAAGTTTCAAACTCAACCTAAAGCGAAATGTCCAAAAAAAATTCCTTGTTTGACAAGCAATTTGCTCTTGCGGGCTCAGAAGCCAAACTTTCATCATTACTGGCTCAATAAATGGCGAAATTTATGTAAATGAGTGCCTGCAAAAGCGTTTAAGGCCATTTTACAACAATCATCGAGAACTCCCTTTATTTAGGCCTGACCTTGCGTCATGCCACTATGGAAGGAGTGCGATGGATTGGTATGAGCTAAACAACGTTTCAGTGGTGCCCAGTGAGGCCAATTATCCGAATTTGCCAGATCTTAAGCCAATTGAAAAATATAGGGCCCTAGTCAAAGAGCCACAAAAAAAGTGTTGACAGCTGGAAGAATTAAAAAAAATGTTGAAAAAATAGCTCTTAAAAGGTGACAGTGTCCCAACTGTAATAATAAAAACAATAATGGAAGGTGTTCCTGAATTATTACATTCATTTTTTTTACAGATTTGGAGACATGAAATGAATACTTTTAATTTTGTAAGTTCTATTTTTACTGCATTTTTTGTTAATTTTTGGTGGGTAAATTTTTTCGATGGCACTCCTTAATTAGAGCAATTGTTTACTAAACTCCCTTGCATGGATAGCTGCCTAAATATTTAGGTACATGGATCAGTCAATGTACAAAGACAAAAATCTTCAATCTGGTGGGCGCCGTGGCGTAGTGGGTAGGTGCGTCGACTCCTACGCTCGAGGTCGTCGGTTCGAATCTCGAAAAAAACATCAAACATTTTTTCACGGCTCCACCTCTTTCGAGTCACTGACAATGCTCAAAGAGTATAACTGTCTAGGAAAAGCTTCTCGCCGTTCGGAGTCGGCATTAAACTGTAGGTCCCCTCCACTCGTGAGAGAACAATAGCACGCACAACACGAGTGGTTGCTGAGAAGCTAGGCCCAGGTCCACATCGGACTGTAGCGCCGCCATTATTATTATATTATTATAAATCTTCAATCTAACACTCATTACTATAGCAACCGAAAATATGCTATAGTATCCTAAAAATGTTTTTTTAGGAGATCGTATTGGAAATTCAATTACACAGAAATACGTTTTATACAAAACTAACCATTTTGAGCCCTATTCGTTAGGGGATATTTGTGCATATTTAGGGCATAAATGCATATTTTTGCATATTTCGGCATATTTTTGTGTTTTTAGAACATATTTTAGCATATTTGTTACTTTTTTCAGTATTTTTGCTTATTAGTCCTTTCTTCATCAACTGTTTGTGTGAAGAGGCAGAAAAAATTGTAAACATTTTTCATTCATTCGATGACGAGGATTTTGCTGCTGCCAAAACTGCAAAGAATTACTTGAATAAGGTTAAGCCTAAGGTCTTGATACTCATGGCTTTCCCCTTAATTTATAATTTTTAATTATAAGTTAGGCTTTTTAAATAAATAAATAAATAAATAAATACTTGAAGAATGTTAATTTCAAAACTAACTTGTTGTTTTTGGCATCAAACTATGGCTTTTTTAAAAATTTTTAAAAATTAAAAAATTGGAAAACGAATAATCTAGAACTTGCCGCATCGGCATATATCGACATAGCTAACAACGCAGAAATTTCCAGTTGTCTGTCCGGAGATAATTCAAAAGTGATTGAATATACAGTCTCTGAGATGTTAAAGTTTGCGCCTATTGTTTAGGTAAAAAAAGTTTTTCTATGTATACAAATATTTTTAGAGCAAATAGGAAAAGTTTTCTTTTTGACAATTTAAGCAAAATTATTTGTATTTATTGCAACCAAAATTTAAATTAATTATAATTCAAGAAGAATTGATATATTTAAGTTATTTAATTAAGTTGTTTCCCATTTAGTTGTGTTTCCTCTAATAAAAATTATTTAAAAATAATATCTTTTGTTTAATTTTTCGTGATTTTTCCAGTTTTCAATAGTTTTCAGAGCATATTTGAAGCGCTATAAACCGTTTTTTAAGAGCATATTTCCGGTTGCCCTACTCATTACTAAAGAAAATTTTCCTTACGATATCTTCTTTATGATTGTTCGTTTGCTTGAAATTCAAAACAAACGCACAAGTTGTGCCTGGTACTGCACATTTATATCTGTTAAGCTTAAAAAGCCTTACAATTTTAAAATATAAGTTTCATCTATAAATCTAGTAGATAATCAAGAGCAGCATTCGATTTTTTTCATGAAGATATAAGATTACATATGAGTATGTATGTAAATGTTTCTTTTCTAAAACGGCTTTCTATTAAAAGTGTTTTCTCTTTCTTCCCTACAAATTTAACACCTACCCGCAACTGCAAAATAAATGTACATATTATATTATTTTTAAAAAATTTTATACAAGCAGATGAAGATATTTTTCCAAAAATTGCCATAAATAACATGCACCAAGATTGCTGATGTCATTGATTAAAACATTTTCCTAACTTAATAACAAGAAGTAAAACAATGTTTTTGTTTTCGAGGTAATATACGTTTCACAGAGGAGGTTTTTTTTCTTCATAAAAACATCACTTTCTATTGGTCAAAAAGCATTTAGCCTCAATAGTCGACAATATAAAAACGTTGAGCTGTTATATTGTCTGACAGTGACTGAAGTAAACAAGATACCAGTCGGGTGAAGTTTCTTCTGTATATCTATGTATAAAGTTTTCACCTTTACATTATAAATTAAAATTTGAATAAATCGCTTCTAGAATTCTTCTTTGCCGTCACATCTACAACTCCAAATTTGATTGGAGTGTTATTTGCAGAGAAGAAGTTATTATTACCCTAAGTTATGCATTGAGGGAATGTTGCTAATACTTCCAGTAAGGCTTATTCATTTTTCAGTGAAAGTTGATATATTATTCGTATCACAGATGAAATCGAGAAATATAGTAGTTTAGTTATTCCTTTATTCCAACGTCATTCATCCTTCTAAATAGTCGGGTTATTTTATTTTTCTGTACGCTGTCCGTTCGTCGCTTGTCCTTATTATGGGTCTTAATGGGCTTTCGTTACTTTAGTTACTGCCCACTTATGTTTTATTATATTTGTGATTAACTTGAAAATGGACTTTTATTTTATTGTATGTTTTTCATGTATACATAGATTAGCATGGTTGCCCGCCGAGAAAAATATCAAAATTACACAAATGCTCAATATTAACATTTAAATTTTTATAAAAAATCAAACAACTTTTTGGAACAAATGCATTTTTTAATAAACACTAATTTAGTTTATATAAACGAAGCTTTTCTAAGACCCAAGTCGGACGCTGATATGTGATCTTCAACCCTCCACAAAAAAAAACAATAATCAATCGGCTATTCATTAGTTTCCCGCTCCAGTTGCATCCGCTCTGGTTTTCTTACGAAGTATCTCACGTTAGCGTTTCATTCTGCTATGATTATCTTCAGTCATTTTAGCAAAATGGTATTTGTAGAAGGCTTTTACACCAGCAATTCAGTTGCTCGGATTTTTTGCATTTGCTCCATTCTAATCTAGATTGAAACAGAAAAAATTGGAAAAATGGAGGCGAGCGCAAAATGGAATGAACGATAGTTGAATCAACTAACATCCACTTGTAAATCCCGCCTAAGGAATGTTCATAGAATCTGACAAGTTACCAGGTGGATCCACGTACCAAAATGATTCACAGATGACCAGATTGCCTCTGAAATACCCAGAGTTAGGATAAAATAAGCCCGCTACAGGATTATTCTCTACGACGTCCGCTGATCGCGCTAAAGGAATTCTTACTAGATCAGGATTGTTATTGTCTATTCGTGGCATACGGGGGGCATACAACTGACTTATTATATACGCCTTTCAGCGGAATGTGCGCTTGAAAACTTCTAGATATTTTATCATACCCGTGGTCTGGATGCTATTTGTTGCATATAAATTCCAAGTTGTTTAAATATTTTGAATTGAATACTTTTTAAACATTTAAAGTTCAAATTAAGTTCGTCTCATCTACTCTTAGATACATTGTTATTTAACACCATTTTCAAGTTGTCTCATTGAATTTTCCGGCGATATCGTTTGGGAATACCCAGAATCATGGCCTCACGAAATGTTAAATAACAATTTTTACAATCTCAATGTTAATTCGAGAATTTGAAAAATATCTTGTGACATTTATATATGTGTAAGGTTAGAGTTATTTTGCAAAAAAAATGCGATCTTTCATCGACATTGTTGCGATTACAAATTTTTGTTTTGTTATATACTCATGGTTTGTGGAATCACTACCAGTACTATTTGCACTACAGCGCGAACTCTACACTCATTACTATGCTAGTAATGTTACAATCTGATCAAGGGATGCATGTATGTATGTATGGATGTTAATATGTTCATATGTAAATGAAAGATTATGTATCGTCGGCTATCAGCTGTGGATTGGAAATTACATTTAACTCACGTCATACGGAGACACCGCTTTGGACTTTTGTTTCTTTGATGAGCTGTAGAGGAATAAGTTAAATTGCATGGAGAAGTGTCCGCAGTATACGGCTAAAATGTATTTTCATATAGTAGTGGAAGGTAGTATAAAAACATTTTGAAATATTTTTAACTTTCGTTGTTGGTAGTGATTGACATAATCTGTACAAATCGAATATGTTGTTGATGAATTCGAAGTGTAACTTAGTTGCAAAATCTTGTATCATGTTTTGGTCATTGTAATACTCTTTGGCTTACGAGCTAATTTCTTAAATTTGACAAATCGAGTTCACTATATGTACTCAAATATAGCCAAAATATCGGCAAAAAAGTGTACAGATTTAAAAAAAAATTATGCTATTTGTTATGATGCATTAATAATAATGATAATGGCGGCGCTACTGTTCGATGTGGACCTGGGCCTAGCTTCTCAGCAACCACTTGTGTTATGTGTGCTATTATTTTCTCACGAATGGAGGGGACCTACAGTTTAATGCCGACTTCGTACGGCGAGATTGAGAAGTTATTTCTAGACAGTTATACTCTTTGAGCATTGCCAGTGAATCAAAAGAGGTGAAGCCGTAAAAATGTTGTGTGTTTTTCCGATTCTCTTACTAACAAAGAAGATGTGGAGGATCTGATCAAAATAAGAATAGAAATATTGGAATTCGGGTTATTCACAAGTAATTTTTTTTAAGTGTACACTCTAGAATATTCCATCGTCCACATATTACCTGATCAAATGTGTACACTGTCTGGCCCTTAAACGATCACATATCAGGCGTAAAAAAGTCACTATGGAGACAATCATGCCGCATGCGTAACCAATAAAGTATGTATTTTTCAAAAAAATGCACAATAAATCGTTTTTTTTCTATTGTGTTTCAACAATATCATGTTTTAATTAATTTACATTTAAATTCCTAACAAGAACAAGAATACAACCATGAAACCACATTAGGGGGCCAATCACCTTCAACCCCAAGTTACTCACCAATATTAAAAAAATAAGATCAATCATACTTAACCTCGAACATGCGCAGGTTATTATAACTTGGGTTGGCACTAGTTATAGCTACTACTTGATATCAATCTCACACAAAAAAGTTGAATACACATAAAAAACATTAACCCTAAAATTCATTCATGAACTTCGAAAAGTGCATGAATGCCCCCACCTGGGTAACGTTCATAGCTCAAACTCATATATCCACGAAATACGTGCATACGCATCTGTACTTAACCTAAAACAACGACGATTGCTAAAACAACTACCAACGTACGTGGAGGTAATTTAAGTATTTGTCATTCGAATTATCCATTAACAAAAATCATTTGCATACGATCCGTCGACGGGCAAGCATCGAGTTTTCTTGTGCGTTGAAGACGTGTAGTACCCTCGAACGCTTCCTAGAGCTTTCTCAGGTGGTTTAGTTGGGCGAACTCACTTCTGGCGGTTGTGTCGAATTACCGGGTCGGTGTGACGGGATACTTGTGTAACTTCCATGTCCTACCAAATGAAAATGAAAACAAGTTTGCAAGTAGTGTGTCTCATCGGAATTCACGTGCGTTTTTCTTTCGTTATCTGTGAGTGCTGCTGCTAAATGGTTTTTGAGTTTTGGCTATAGATCGTACCAGGCGCGTGTATTATGAGTAAATGGATATCACAAGTTGGCACGTGTAGTGATTTTACGTTGTTAATAGTATTTCTAAAATCGGATACAATCACAGTTCACTTTTAAAATGCAACTGAAATTCCTGATAGTGCTAGTATATTTGAGTGCTCTCTTGCTTTCAACTGCAGCATTTACCTATACTATTTCCGATGAGATATATTCAAACGGACGAGAGATAATCATCACAGATGCGGTACGAAAACCTTAGTGTTGTCAGTTATATACATATGTAGTTACATTCGATTTTCAATAAGTATAAGTTTCCAAATCAAACTGGTCTAACTCAATGAAAGTTTTTTGGTTGAGAATCAATTTTTTTTTTATTTTTTGGCTAGATGACCGCATTTTTTTTGTTAAAGATTCATTAAGATTCCTTGCACATACTGGTCACTTTGAATTTCCTCAATGCGGTGTAAGTGTCTTCAAAGTTCGCTTCTAAAAACAAAACCAATTCAAATACTCGCGCTTAAAAGGTGTGCACTGATGTGGTATGTCTAGTGCAAATAATTGTAATTTATATGGTTCACCTTATTTGGCAATGTAGATACCTGGCAAATTACAAACAACATTTAAATATTAATCAATCCTGTTCATGTAACCTGTTATTATGAAATGAGCATGTTATGTGGATGTGAGGTTGTTATTTCTTCTTCAATTGATAATGAGTCATTCATAATTTGAAGAAATATACTACAGAATAAAATATATTTTATTTATTTTTTGTTTGGGTGATGTTGATACTCAACGGTCTTTGTGTCCGAAATTTTAATTTTCAATTCACTCTATACAATATAATATATAATACAACGTTTTCATTTATTAAAAATACTACTATACTATCGCCAAAATTACACTCATATTTACAAACCCTATGGGTAATGTTGGTGACCATAAATTAAGACATGTCTGACATTTATTTGAATAATTAATGATTTCTTATTTAAAGAGGAGCTTTAACGACTTCCGACATTGAAACTCTGTCAGTTTCACTTTTTACTTTGTAATTGAATTTTTTTTCGCTTACCAGTTAGCACAACGATTAAGATTTTGAATATAAGCAAAACTTAATACACGCCTAGTTCTAATCTCATTTTGTATTCAGTCAACGTTTGAACATGTAAACACCATGGAATTTTGACTTTAAGGCACCCCTTAACATTGAGTAGTGAAGTGTTTGTTAATTTTCCTTCAAAATAACATGTGTCATATGCTTACTTTAAGTTTGAGGGGCTAAAAAAGGTCATAGGATTGACAACTTGAAATTATTTTATGCAAAATGTATGTACTCGTAATTATTAAATTTGACTTTTTGAGGAAGTTTTTTTTTTCCTTCAACTTTTATGCATTAAGTCTTAATAGATTTTTTAACAAGTGATGAGCACTGATGTACTTTGACCAATTTACAAGTTATGAGAAGAGAATTGTATTATATTTTTTAATTACCATTCCTTTCTTAAAATATGTCCTTCTTTAAATTTGTTATAGTTTTTTTTTTAAATGTAAATTGTTTTTCCCGGTATAGGATTTAATATTCATAGTGAATTGTACATTCAATTTCCGGAATTAAAATTAAAATGCCTATTACAAATACTATCAATATAGGTCTATCAACGCCAACGCCTCATGTACATAGGAACTATAGGAGCACTCAAAACAACATCAACTGCGTCACGACATGCGTAGGAACTGCAAAGATTCAGCGGTCAGTGAAACACTGGGACACTTTCTCTGTTGTTGGCCTGCTTTCGCCAAAACTAGACAAAAAACGTTAGGACAGCTTTTCTTCAAATAGTCAAATTTGCAATAACCTCAAAATCCTTCTGTCTCAATAAAGAAAACACTTAGGTTAACTCTGTACGTGGTAACAGTATGGACCAATATCGGTCTATGTCAGGCACAGCCACCACCTCTAACCTAACCTAACCTAGGTCTATCAAGGAAAACACTTCAAACTGATGCTTTAAATCACAGGTGATGCTTCCTGCTTGGTTTTTTCTTGGTGTTTCTCAGATTTCGCAAATCGGAATGCTAGAATAGTTTCTTGCTTTTAAAAACAACGCGAAATTAAAGCTTAAGACTTATGTATGGAGTTGTCAATCTATTAGTATACGCGGAAGTATGTAGGTCTAAATCTGAAAATAAGTCAATATAAATATTCTTTGCGATAGTATATAGTATTCTATAGTCTATGTAAGTTGTAAATGTTCTTAGTTGAATTTAGAATTTACTTAACTGATTCCAATTAGTATCTAAAGGAAAATGCACATTCATTATGCTTTCACTTCTATCCCGTACATATATGTACATACATATGATTAATTCAGTAAAGTTTAAATATATTCGCACTTATTTCTTCTTGTTACATATTAATACGTGCATAGCAATGCAGTTATCTGTGAAACTTTTTTTTCGACGAATCTTCGTTATTTAATACTTTCACTAACAGGCCTGGCGCAATAACGTTCAAGGTTACTGGTACCAATTTAATATTTTTTTGTATTTTGCTTTCCTTCTTATTTTGAATACAGGTTAAACGAATACAACGAGATGGATATCCAGTTGAGCAACATACAGTGCAAACACTTGACGGATATATTTTAAAGCTGCACCGAGTGCCTTACAACGGCGGTGGACGCAGACCGGTTGTTTTCTTGATGACGGGAATTTATGCGTCATCAGATGCATGGTTATTGAATGGTCGTGAGAACTCATTGCCTTACTTACTATCCAACAATGGGTATGATGTCTGGATGGGAAATAATCGGGGGAATGTTTACACCAAAAAGAATGTTAACTTTTCACCAGAAGATAGAGAATTCTGGAATTTTAGTTATCACGAGATGGGTATTTACGATATGCCTGCAATGGTTGATTACATACTCGGAATTACAGGCCAAAAAACCATGCATTTTGGTGGCGTCTCACAGGGGGCTACAATCTTTTTAGTCATGAACTCAATGTTTCCACACTATAACTCAAAATTCGAAACAGCTCATCTCCTCGCACCTGTTGCTTTCGTAAACCATATGAAAGGACCAATTGCAAAAATATTCGCACCGCTGTTGGGAACCAGAAACTATTTATCGATCCTGTTAGAAGGAGTTGAGATGTTATCTACAAACAAGTTTTTTAAGCGCTTGTTTTCTATGGGTTGCTTACAGGACGAGACTCCGCATGTATGCATAAGTCGGATTTGGCCAGCTGTTGGATATGATACGAAATACTTAAATAAAGTATATTTACTCTAAAATTGCTTACTAAGAATTACCTAATTTATACTTATCACTGCTTTCAGACATTGATTCCAGACATAATGGCGAATTTTCCAGTGGGCGGATCCTTCAAGCAGATTATGCACTATTTTCAGAGCTACAACTCCGGAAAATTCCGACAGTACGATTATGGACCAGAAAAAAACAAAATCGTTTATAATCAAACGACTCCACCTGACTACCAACTGGACAGAGTTACCGTTCCTACTTTTATATATTTTTCCTCGAATGACTATATTGTATCGGTGAAGGACATTCAGCGACTAGTTATGCGATTACCGAACGTACACGCTGTGTACAAAGTGCCATGGGAGAAATGGAATCATCTTGACTTTATTTGTGGCTTGGGGGTCAAAGAATATATCTTCGATAAGGTTGTTGAAATTATTAACGCTTACACGTATTTTAAAGAAAGGAGAAAGGAAATAACTAGTTTATAGAAAAATTTAATATTATTAAAGCGACTGAGACCAAAATGTAATTAGGTATCTAAATTAATTTAAAACATAAATTAACGAATATATACATATGTATGTGCATATGCATGTATGTAAGTTGGAAATAAAGTAGAAATATACATATGAACAAATTATTTTCTGATAGACAATTACTTATTAAGATGATTTTTTAAAGTTTCCGTTCACTAGAATGGAAAGCTTATAATTTCGGTGTGTCTGTCTATTTATCGATCAGTCACACATTCATATTGTTTACATTGCTTTAGATGCAATTTAAAAAGTGAGGGGTGATTTCCTTATAAGTGAAGTTATCGTGAATTTTAAAATATTGGTGCATCCCAAGTCGACCACAATCGACATGTCTTTTTAAATGAAGTGGCGGTTTCCTTCTTGACCCAGAGAACCATTTGAGAGATATAGAGCTCCAAAGTCGGTTTTAATACGTCCCTCCCACTCTCATTTCTAATCCAGTGTTTAAAAATCCGAAAAAATTAAGTACTTTTATTTAAAATTATAGCGAGCATTCTGGTCCTAATCGTTTTGGAGATATTGGCCAAAACCGAAACATCGACATGCGAATATCGAAGATCTGAAAACCTATTTTTGTAGATCTGATTGAAAGAAATTAAGGAATATTAAATATCGGAATATCGATTTGTGTACAAATTTCGATGTATTAAAGATTTCAAGATATCAATAATTATTTTGCACACTCGCAGTTGCCGAATTTATTTGTTATTACATACTGTATACAATTTAAACATGTCAATAACATGGCACACTAACACAATTACAAAACAAGGAATCATCACTAGTCTGAGAGCATATTATGAGAAAACCATATGAGATGCCATGGTTGGGTTTATCACATAGCACAATAGTTGGCTACGCCCGAAGTTAGACATGCTCGATTAATGGAATTGCAGTGATTAATGGAGTCCCCAATTCATTGATCTTTATATGGCTGGTCTAATTAGGGGCGGTTGGGCTTGCGATGAAGGTGAAGAACTCAAACTAGTCTATTAAGATAAATATCTAGTTATATTCAGAAGTTCAAAACTCAGTCCACGCAAGAAATAAGGAAAAAGATTCCTCATTACTTTTTGTTGCTATATATACAGTGGTGGACAAAAGCTTTCGCACAAAGTTGTTTTAAAAGAAAATAAATTGTTGAAACCTAAGCGACTTTTAAAATAAAGTCCTTTAGAAATATGTAATAAATATGAAGGAATTTAGTATCACAAAATAAAACAAAAAAATAATAAAGAAAAATGTTTCCATTCAAAAACAATAAAAAAAGCTTTTAACTTAGGTTTTCTCTAAACGAGAGCAAACCGGCTTAAATTGCTCTGGCGGTAAACGAAGGCAAACCGAAGTATATGCTATTGTCGGGAAAGGACGTTTACCTCGGCTCCGTGGTAAAAGTTCTCCGCGCGATCTCTGGTCCTGTTTGTCTTGTAAGTAATTGAAGGACAAGGTTCAACCACGAACTTTATGGGCTGTACAACGTCATGAGTCTAGTCAGGCGTCTACCGATCCAACGCCTAATATGGCTGGGTCATGTAGAGCAACATGCAACACAACAGAATTTTGGTCTAAAGAGTCTTCGACTCTGAGCCAGTGCTGTAGAACAACGAAACAACGTCTAAGGTGGCGCACACACGAGGAACCTCAACCGACTTGATGTGCAAAATTGGAAACATATAGCGAAGGATCGCGCTAGCTGGAAAGGCATGTTGGTTGCGGCTCAGGGCTGTGCGTTTGTTAACGAAATAAGTAGTATCCTTATGAATCTCAACTCACCGCTCAGAATGGAGCTAATTAAGAAAATATGATTGCGAAATAAATTCATCGATCCAACACTTAACCACAGTTTTTCAAACTCAATAATATGTCTGTGGCCCTACTAATCTGAGTTACGTCTGAAAGTAACCCTAACGAAAAAAATTGCTGTTTGTTGTTTTGAATCAGTATAACTCGTACGCCAGTGTGTGTTAAGATTAAAAAAATTGCTGAAAGTATTCGGCGTGACTCAATTAAAATTCTAGTTTAGACCTTGTTTTATTTAAAGTTGTTAATTGTATTGTGTCCTCCGACTTTAGTGTTTAACCTAAACTAACCTTACGCGGATCTACGTGTATTCTAGACACAGTTTTATTGTTCACTGTATTTAAGACGTACAATGTCGGGTCTATTTTTTGTTGGCACGCGTAATACAGGTTATGCTCTTATACTCCAGTCAAAATTACGTCAAATAGTACATTATTATCAAATACCCCCAATATGAGTTTTTATTATCAAAACAAAATATTTATATCTTCATCTTTTTTCTGTTTAATCGTACTTATTGTACTTTCCGCACGTCAATTTGATTATACGGGAGCGATTTGCTAATTGATAAGTGAATATTACACCTGAGATATGACAAATTTGAAATTCAGTACATAGAAATATCTTTTGTCCAAAAATGCAATAGAAATCAATTTCAAATTATCTCCCGAATGCCACAAAAAATCGGTTTCAAATATCAAAATTCTTACAGATTGTCAAAAGAATATTACTGATTAAAAATAGGATTTAAACTAGTTATATTTGATTACTAAAAATTATATTTAATCTTGAAAATATGTAGTAGGATGCTGAAATTTCTTACTTTTTCGAGAACCTTCTCTTTTGCGAGAAACAACTAAGCACTCGACGAACCTTATGCTCTGCACACTTAAACCTGATCCCGCCTAACCAAAAATAACTTGACTTTCTTAAGGATTAATCTTAGTCTGGTTAGTTTTCATTTTCTTCATTAGTCAGTATTTATTGGTTCAACGACGCGAAATATGTGAACGAAGTTAAACAAAAGCGATCATTGTCTATGGTCAACATCAATCGCAAGGATGTCCGTACCAGGCTTACCAGACTTTGGGCAATAATTACAAACGCAATGTGTCTAGGCACCATCTACTCGTACATTAAGTAATACAGAAGATACAGGAACGAAGAAGAAATAGATGAAAGAACTGTAAAAATATGTGCTGAAAAGCCTACTGAAATGCATATTTAAATATGGATGATTTTAATCTTCAATAGAAGTGAACGGTGGAAATTGTTTTCCTTCCTTGATGGCATAATGAACCCAATTTGATGTTGTAGAATCCAGATGGCTGTAAGTCCCAAGGGCGCCCTATCATTCTACCTAGAATTATGCTGGAGTTTGAAGATTGATAGATCTCACAACTCGGGCCTATGTACAAGTATACATATACATACTTAAATATACTTTGAAAGCAAGCCTGTTTTGATCAAGTCTCATGTTTGATACACAAGTTTCTTTAACTAAACAATATAATATATTTATTTATTAATATATTTTTTCATAAATATATGAGTATATTTTTTTTGTTAACTATCCACTTTCAAATTCCTCCATTACACTCATTATTTTGTCATTAATAACAGCCTTTACTTCATAAGCCATGCTGAAATCGGTATGAGACCACGTTGGGTCTGGTACACGGTTTAAACCCTTGAGATTCGGGAGGCGATTGGCCAATTGCAATACATCTTCAACAGCAGCTAAACTATCATTATCGCTGTAGTAAAAATGAACTTCAGATGTAATTTTTTCAACTTCATAGTTTGGTGGGTAAGCTGTGTTGTACACTTTTTTGTTATTTTTTGTACCGAAATCGAACTGCCTGAATTCTCCAGAATTGGCCCCTTGCATGTAGTGAAGAATCTGATCCGTGGATGCACCTGCGGGATGTGTTTCAGCAATAATAGGTAGGGCACTCTGTTATGATAAAGGCTTAATATTTTTTCACATAATCAGGGTATCCTTTATTTACCTTATTTGTGTTTGTTCCTCCACCTTCATAGATCATTGCAAATTGTGAGCAGAATTGTGGATATTGGATATCTCCCCCACAAGCGTTATAGCCTAAAAGGGTGAATAAATCATTTCGCGGAAGAAATTCTGCAGATTCAAAGAGTACACTGTAAATTCCATGATGTCCTAGGTAGGGAGCAAAAGTTGTCACCATCGGGTCTATGCAGCGACTCATGTAGGCAACTGGAGCTAACATATGTGCTGTTTTTATTTTCTCATTATAAGCCGGAATCATCGACATCAGCACAAAAAATACAGTAGTGCCTTGAGAATGGCCAACGTAGTGAAGAGATTTCTCACTTGATAGGGACAGAATGTAATCGATCATTGCTGAGATATCATAAACCGCAATTTCATGCCAGCTGAATCTCCAAAATTTTGGATTATTCACAGAATATTTGACATGATTCCTTGAATAAGAGTTCCCCCGAGCGTTCCCCATCCAAACATCATACCCACTATCTGCTAGTAAATATGGAAGGGCGCTATTAGGTCCCACAGCTATCCAGGCATCTGAGCAACTGAATAGGCCATGTTGTATAAAAACCACCGGACGAACATCATTCCGATTCTTTAGCTTGTTCGAGTAAGGTATTCGAAACATTTGCACAAGGTAACCATCTTCTGTCTTGACTAAGTGCTCTTCTGCAGGATAGCCTTGAGCCTTTATGCGTTCAGACTAATGGTTTGGATATTGTAAAATTATTTGCAAATTAATTAAATTCAATTCATTCTCACCATTGGCTTAAGAGTCGTGATTAGTTTGTAGCTATCAACAGGGACGACAGTTGAAAGACCAAGGAGGAAAGAACAGGTAAAAAGTACTTTCATATTTTAGTGTGTAAATCTTAAGTGAAAAAAGTCAACTTACTGAATGGTTTTAAGAACTTCCCTCGACTTTATATACATCAGTTTGTCAGTCTTTAATCTATTCAGATTAAAATTGTTTTGACATCTAATATTGTATGTACGGCGATAAAAATTCTTTAAATATATTGCGATTACGGCGGTATTTTTGAGAACCATTGCATCTGCTAGTTAGCCATTGCAAATAATTGCTGAAACTAAGAAAGGCAAAGACTAAGTTTCTATCGGATGTAGAGCTGATTTATTTGCACGTGCGTATACATACATACATTTGAAAGGAATAGAAAATAAGTCAGAAATGACGACTAACAGCACCAGCATAATGAGCGCCTCTATCCACATCCCGATACAAACTAATTCACTATATACTCTTTTTTAATTTTTATTCCAAAAGGTTAAATCTGTTTCACGTAATTGCTCATAATGTTAACATTTGTGAACATGGGATATTTTCGATCGGAAAAAAATTCCTTGTGTGTGATCTTTGTGGAAAACCCACTTTTAAGAAACATGTAGTTAATTTAATTTGTTGGGCATTCTTGACATCTGATAATAAAATAGTAATTAAAGACTCTTTTTAATTAAAGTTAGTACGCACTTTCTTGTTCAAACGAAGAGGATCACGTTCCTAGGTAGATATTTCGTGTTTAAAAGTAAAAAAAACAACAACAATGAAGTACTGAATATTTTTATTTAGATAGCGTCATCGAAAAACTTGTCGATAAAACAAATTAAACATACATACTCGTACAATTTTGTTATTTCTGTTACATTATATTTCTTTCAACATACTTACTTAAGCTCAGATACTTTTCAAAATCTTTATTTAAGCAGATGTATGTACCTTTAATTTCTGCAGGCTGTTAAATGGCGATGAGGACACAAATACCGCTGTCAGGCAGAATGTTCCACTCAACACAACGGACGATGATAAAAGAGAATACCGTCCCCTCGATCTAGATGAAGTCAAGATAGAGATATCGAGACTGAAGTCTGCGCTCTGAGATGTTTAAAGCAGCTGGAGATGATCTGGCAGGTCGCGTGCACCAGTTTATCTGTAAGATATGGTCGGAGGAAAGCATGCCCGATGAGTGGAGTCTCAGTATCGTTTGCTCGATCCACAAGAAAAGAGACCCCTTTGACTGCGCCAACTATCGAGGGATAAGTCCCCTTAACATGGCTTATAAGATCTTTTTTGCCATTCTGTGTGAACGCCTGTAAACTTTCGTCACCAATCTGATAGGTCCTTATCAGAGCGGTTTCAGGCCAGGGAAGTCCACCATCAATCAAATCTTCACACTGCGGCAGATCCTGGAAAAGACCCAAGAAATGAAAATCGACACACACAACCTATTTGTCGATTTCAAGATATGATAGCGTGCATAGAGACGAGCTATACAGCGTCATGTATAGTTTTGACATTCCTGCCAAACTCGTCAGACTCGTTGTACCTCACAAGATGTACAACAACCAAAATGTCACCAATGCGGTGAGAATCATTTTATTTCAAAATGTAATATTTTCAACCAGACTCTTAGCATCGAAGACCGTTGGGAAAAGGTGAAAGAAAATCATTTATGTTTTTCATGCCTACGCAAAGGACACAGCACTGCAAATTGTCGCAACAGAAAAATATGTGGTATTCATGGTTGTTGTCGCTATTATCACACCAGCCTGCACGATAACTCTCGAGCCAACTCCACAGTCCAGACTCCAGTCCAGACGTTATAGGACTGACACTTCAATGGTATGGCCAAAATACAAGAACAGAACCATCCCAATCTGTAAATGTCGACATTAGAGGCGAAAACGAACCAGTCACCTTCAATATTAAAAATTGTCGTACAATACAAAACTTAAATTTGCCAGTTCAGAGTTTTAACAAATCAGAGTTCACACACCTCGAATTTGTACCGACACCAAATTATAAAGAAGTCAAACCACGTATACTCCTCGGATTAGACAACGCTCATCTAGAACTATCATCGACAATAATAAAATCTAGGAATAATATGCCAATTGCCGTAAAAACAAAATTAGGCTGGACAGTGTTTGGTCCAAATAACAACAATGAAACATCATCTCCTTTGGTATTACACATCCAAACAAGAAAACCTAAAGATGATTTACATGATCTGGTAAAGGAATATTTTGCATCGGACAATTTTGGCATCAATCCATCGCCCATATTTTTTGGAATCCGAAGACAACAAGAGAGCCCGCCAAATCATGGAAGAAACCACACAACGCATTGGTAGAAGTTTCAAAACTGGATTGCTGTGGAAAAGTCCTCATCCTAATTTGCCAGACAGTTATAAAATGGCAGAAAATCGTCTATTTGGAGTCGAAAGAAGAATATCCCGAAATGAAGTATTTGCTACCAAATACAAAACAGAAATGTCAAAATATGTCACTAAGGGATACGCCAGAAAACTTCAACAGTGGGAAATAGAGGACACGTGTAAGGTAATTTGGTATCTACCACATTTTGCTGTGCAAACTCCACCTAAACCCGAAAAGCTGAGAATTGTCTTCGATGCTGGAGCCACAGTTGATGGAACCAGTCTCAACTCAGCTCTTCTCAAAGGTCCTGAGCAAGCAAAACCGTTAATGAGCATATTGTTCAAGTTTCAAGAAGGATCAATTGGTGTAGCTGCTGACATCAGAGAAATGTTTTCTCAAATCCAGATACATCCAAACGACCAACACGCACAAAGATTTTTGTGGAGAGAAGGAAACACTAACCAAGAAATCGATCATTATGTCATGGTGTCAATGATCTTTGGTGCAATTTGCTCTCCATGCAG
The DNA here is from genome assembly GCA_930367185.1 of Myathropa florea. NCBI lineage: Eukaryota > Metazoa > Arthropoda > Insecta > Diptera > Syrphidae > Myathropa > Myathropa florea. Next base: position 131,873,333 of record OV884003.1, on the reverse strand, counting down.
TGCAGAGTTCATCAAAAATAAAAATGCACAAGACTTTAAAAAACAATATCCTGAAGCCGCCGCAGCAATCATCAATAAGCATTATGTTGATGATTATGTTGCAAGTTTTCCAACCGAAGAAGAAGCCATCAGAATCTGTAAAGAAGCCGGTTTCGATTTAAGAAACTTTACATCGAATTCCTTTAACTTACAATCAACTCTGAACAAACGAACATCAGAATGTCTCAACACGGTGAACATGGAACGTCAAGCAACATCAGAGAAAATACTGGGAATGTATTGGAACACTGCTACGGATAGTTTCGAATTCAGAACAAAATTTCATCGTATTCCAAAAGACGTTTTAGACAGCATTCGACCGCCAACAAAAAGGGAACTTCTACGAAAAGTGATGGCAATTTTCGATCCATATGGACTACTAGCAGAATTTCTGTTGTACTTAAAAATTTTAGTACGTGACACTTGGACAAGTGGCATTAGCTGGGATGATCCACTTACTACCGACATGAGTAAGAAATGACAAGCGTGGTGGAAAGAGTTCCAGCAGAGTAAGAAATTTCAGATAAAACGTTGTTATTCGTTATATTTGTTTCAAGCAAGTAAAATTGAGTTACACATGTGTATGGATGCAAGCCAAACTGCCTTTGCTGCTGTCCGTTACTTCAGAATAACCCATTCGCAAGGAATCGAAGTTGCTTTTGTCTGCGGTAAAACACGAGGAGCACCTCAGAAACGTATGTCAATCCCTAGATTGGAGTTGCAAGCTGCCGTACTGGGTTCGCGAATCAGCAAAATGATAGTACAAAATCATGACACACAAATTTCTCATATAACTTTCTGGACGGATTCAAAAACGCTGTTATACTGGATAAATTCAACCGGTAAGAAATTCAAAGCATTTGTTGGACACCGTGTTGCCGAAATTTTGTCAGTGTCACAACCATCCGGCGTTGGACCCCTACAAATATGAACAGTGCAGATGTAGCCACTCGCGCAAAGGGTTCTCCAAAATGAAAAATGAGCAGCTTGTGGCGATCAAGTCCAGATTTTCTTCAACAACCAGAAGAACAATAGTCTGAGGTCATAATAAATACACTTCCGGATGAGGTAGAAGTCGAAGAAGTAAAATCTTGCTTATTAGTACAATCCCAGAAAGATAATTATTCTTCAATAATACATTTTAACCAATTTTCGTCTTATTTGAAGCTTAAAAGAACTATAGCCTATGTCTTGCGTGCCATCAAACTATTTAGGTACAAAGGAAATCGTTCTTCAGATCCAAAATTCAATAGCTTCTTAACCTTATCTGGATTAACATATGCAGATTAGTACAATACAGCCAATACCACGATAAGATCGATTAAGAGCTTCGAAGCCGATACCCAAGAACAGTTCAAAATATGCCCTCACACCCTACTTAGACGAACAAGGTCTTCTAAGAGTTCAAGGTCGTATTGAAGCAGCCAGTTATCTACCAATTGAAGCCAGGCGTCCAATTCTGTTGCCGCAAAAGCATATAGTTTCCAACCTCATCATGCAGCACTATCATAAGAAGTTTTACTATCAAAATTCAGCAGTCATCCTAAACGAAGTCCGGCAAAAATGTTGGTTTCCGCATGCCAGGACCCTTCTCAATACCGTACAACGCATTTTTTACAAAACCATGTAAGAAGATACACCTAGAGTTGACACATTAAGAAGTGTTCTCATTGAAATAGAAAATGTTATTAATTCACGTCCTCTTACAGATATTCCAATAACCATGGAAGATTATGAACCTTTAAGGCCAAACCATTTCCTCTTAGGATGTGTTAACTCAACACAAACACCACAGCCGGTAGATGAAAAAGTATGCCTCAGAAAACAATGGAGCTCAACAAATTAAAGATCGTCTGTGGAAACGATGGATGGTCGAGTATTTACCTCAACTCCTAAAACGACCCAAATGGCATGATAAAGTACGCCCATTACAAATAAATGATTTGGTAATCATCTGTGACTCAAACCAACCTAGAAGTCAGTGGCGTAAAGGACGCATAACAAAGGTTTTTCCTGCTAAGGAGGGACAAATTCGTTTTGCCGAAGTGAAAACATCGAATAGAGTCATTCGTCGGTCGGCCTCGAGACTTGCTGGCCTTACAATTGACGGTGAATCCAAGGAGGCAAAAAAAGCGATCTTTGGTCCTGTTTGCGTTGATGGCATTTGGAGGAGAAGGTTCAACCACGGACTGTATGGGCTGTACAGCGACATGAGTCTAGCCAGGCGTCTACGAATCCAACGCCTAAGATGGCTAAGCCATGTAGAGCGCATGGACAACTTAGCTCCGGCCCGAAGAGTCTTCAACTCTGAGCCTGTGGGACAGCGCAACAGAGGACGTCCACGTACAAGGTGGTGCACACAAGTCGAGGGGGATATCAGCCGGCTTGGTGTGCGAAACTGGAGACAGCTGGTGGGAGGTCGTGCTGGCTGAAGAGGCATGTTGAGTGAATCCCAGGTCCATCTCGGACTGTAGCGTCCTAAGAAGAAGAAGAAGAAGAAGAAGAAAGAAACCTGGAACAACGCTCATGGAATGAAGCAAGCCAAGAAACTCCTAGGGCAATATAACCGAAAGAGGTTCGAGGCAGGTATCAAAATGAGCAAGAATAACCTCTGCACTGTAGACTCAGGGAGCATCTAAGGAAACTAGGGGTATCAGAAGAAGGTCTCTGCAGATTCTGCGGATAATCTATTGAAATCCCAGAACACATTTTGAGAGAACACATTGGGATTCTTGGAGGGATTAGTCAACGAAAGACAAAAATGTCTTGGCAAGTACCTATTATCAGAGGTATTATAATTTAAAACAAGTACTTTAATATCTAGTTAAGTTATATTATTCATCTGTGTCGGCAGGTGTACATTAAGCAAAGACGCATAACAGTAGTGACAAAACTTTATTGTTATTATGATTATCAAAAAACAACGTCAGATATTCACAATCTATAAGTTACAATATTTTGACTATTTAAACCTGAGAAAAAGATCAACTAACAAAAACTTATGTACTATATTGTTATATACATATTGTATAATTTATCGAATAGCTAGGATGTATGATTAACATTTTACAAAAAATGTACTAAAATAATTTTGATTAGATTATACAGATAATATTATTTGCCATAATTCACAAAAAGAATGAAGTGAGTAATTCAATTGTTGTATGTAATTGTTATCATGAAAAATATAGACTTTTCGATTTAGTGGCTTATTTGATCGCGTTCGTATTCATCGCAGAAAGCTATTACTTTATCATTTATCTCCTCCTTTACCTGATTGGCAAAGATAAAATCCAAATGCCCCCATGTAGGGTTTTCAATAAGAAAGTTACCTTTAAGATTTGGTAGTTGTGCTGCCAAAATGCTAACATCGGTTGGATTCGCTGAGCTGTCGTTTTCTCCGACATAAAGGTATAAATTAGCAGTAATTTTTTCAACTTCATAATCCGGGGGTGTTAACTGGCCGTAATATTTCAAATTTTTCCTCACTCCGTGATCAAACATACGGAAATGTCCAGAGACAGCTTCTTGAAGATAATGAAGCAGCTGGTTCGTGGATATACCAGCCGGGTGCGTCTCAGCGACTAATGGTAGCAGCGTCTATATTGAGGTATTAAAAAATATTTTCACCATAATTCAAGTCGTTAACTTACTGTGTTCAAGTTTACTAAATCCAAGCCTGCCCAAAGATAAAAAATATTGGAGCAGTAAACTGGATACTTAGGATTAGATCCACATAACTTATAAGCCATGTCTTGAATAACTTCATTGCGAGGGATAAACTCCGCTGATTCAAACAGCACACTCCATATACTTGGTTCGCCGAGATAGGGACCACTTGTTTCTATCAACACCCCCCCCATATTTCCAGCATACGCAACGGGAGCCAACATATGGGCCGTTTTAATTTTCGCGTTGTATTCTGGTCGCATCGCCATGAGCACAAAGAACACGGTTGTACCCTGTGAATGTCCAACGTAATGAAGTGCCGTCTGTTGGGTTTTATCTAGGATCAGATCAATCATAGCAGCAACATCATACACAGCGATTTCATGCCAACTAAATCTCCAGAAATATGGGTGATTTACAGATAATATCTTATGTGCCCTAGAATATGTGTTTCCGCGGGCATTTCCAAACCATACATCATAGCCAGCATCTGATAACAAGAATGCTAGAGCATTATCAGGACCGTTGAGAATGAAGCAGTCGGAACAGCTAAGTAATCCATGTTGGAGAAATACTGCTGGCTTGCTTTTAGCTGCGTTCTGAAGTTTAGGTGAATATGGAATTCGAAAAACGGTTAAAATATACCCATCATCTGTTTCCACCTTATACTCTTCAGCAGGATAACCATGTTCAACTATGCGCTCAGCCTACGAATAAACAATTGTTTTTTAGCCACCTTAAATTCTCCACTCAGTTTTTACCGTAGTCTTTCGAATATCCGTAATGAAGGGGCTGCCATTTTCTGCAACTATTAGAACAAATAAACTGCTTATTAAAATCACAAAGGAATATTTCATTTTGATTGAGCAGAGGTTAATCGAACAAACTGAAATAATTCTGACATAAAGTGTGTTTATATACAGGTCTGTTTTATTGATAAACATTTCTCAGATAGCACCACATCTTTGATTACGTATTGAAATGATTTCGGGATATTAAAGCCGTTGAAGTGCTTTCTCTTTTCTATGCTTAATATCTTATCTTAAGCAATAGTAGATTTGGTAATAATCTTACAATATTAATACAAATACTATTATTTAAATGATACACAAGTTTAACGTTTAAACAATTATTTCAAACCGATGTTATTCAAAGAAGATTTTTAAGTTTAAAAATGCAAGATTATCAATGGAATACAGTTTACTTTTGTTAAACAAAAAAAGATTCAATTTGATTTTATCAATTTTGTAATATATTGTTAAGTTATTAAAAAATAAACGTGATCTTAATAACCTCTTTTATTAAGAGTTCGATCACTGGATTGTAACGAAATAAAACAATTCACTGTAACTGTTCACAATTATTCAGAAATCCAGAAAACACACTTCACAATAATCTCCATTTTATTACAGTGACAATTATTGAATAACTGAATAAGTTGTATACACATAGGCGATTTTCACTCTATTCAATCTTAAATCAAACTGTAACGACTGCCAGTTGGGGATATTTAGACCTTTTCAATAGGATTCCATTGGCTTTGGAACCCTTGCCTGACGGCTGCTCAATTCCGTCTATGAATTTTGCCCATATTCAGGGTTGTTATGAGGTAGTGATTACACTATTTTATGACAGATGGCTGGTTTTTATTGGATCTATTCATTTTTATTTTTATTTGCACTAGATGGCGCTGTCGGCGTTAGGGTGTATTTTCGCCACAATACTTTGTTTTGCCTTTGTTCACCGCTAAATTCATTTTGGCCGCCTCCGATTCAATGCCTACAAACGCCTCGTTGACTGCTCGTTGTGTTCGAACAATCACGTCGATGACATCCGTGTAGCCAGCAGTTGTGCGGACTTTTGGAAGATCGTGCCTCTAGTGTTGTCCAGTGTGTTCTGCATGATCTTCTCATGCTGCTGGCGAATCTGGCTGGAATGTCAAAACTATACAGCGACACAGTGTTGACATACTGCCTGACGGCGGTATTTACTCGTATATCCTCATCACCGTTTAACAGTCTGCAGAAATGATTTTTCCAAATTCTCAGCATCGACTACAACTCTACTACTAGTTGTCCATTCTCGTGCCGGCAGGCTTCTGTCCGAACTTTATACTCATTTTATAAAAGTTTCACCCTTTGGTAAAACTTTCTAACATCATTCCTGCCAAAGCACCTCTCCATCTCCTCGATCGCGCTCTTTTCGTCCTCTTTCCTTTTCTTCCTGAAAAGTCTGTTCTCCTCCCTCCGTTTCTGTTCGTACAGCTCACGAACAACTCTCATATTTCGATGCAGCGTTCCCTGGTAGGCTCCTTGCTTGGCTGCATGTGCCCCCCTGCACTCGTTGTGAAACCAGGGGTTTTTCCTAAAAACCCAGCACATCACTAGCGGCTTCTTTGATGGCTTTTTAGCAACGTTTCCATCCTTTGTCTGTTGTTTGTGCAGGCGACGTCGAACTTTCGCAGAGTTTCGGGGAGACTCGATCGCAAAGTTCCTGACAGTCCGCTGCGATTGTAGCTTTCTGACGTCAAACCGGGGTTCTCTTCCTCGACTCCGTTGTTCTCTCCATATCCGTGTTCTTACGTTGGTTACAACAAAGAAATGGTGCGAGGCAATGTTGGGGCTTCGAAACCAGAATACTGGAGGAGTGTCTGACGTCGATCGCAACGTGATTAATCTGGTTAACGGTTGAATGATGAGGGCACCACCAGGTCCCTTTATGGATGTTGTTGGTGTGGTAACCGAGTGCTAATTACAGAGAGGTTCCGTTAAGTGGTGTAAAGGCTGTGTTTACCGATAACTCTAGCAAATATGTCATCTTTACCGAGTTTAGTATTATAATCTCCTTGAACGATCTTGTTGTAACTGGGGCATTAAGCGTATCTTCTTTTTAGGAGATCATAGAAGTCATCCTTGCTATCGTCATCTTTATCCTCCGATGGGACGGGGGCGCAGATTAGGCTGTTGCCGAACTAAGCGTTGATGCGGACTGTTATAAGACGCTTAAGACGTTTTGCTAAGTCTGTCTAGAACAACAAATCCACATCCAAATAAGCCCAGCCTTCGCTCTTTATAGCAATCACCGTAATAAATATCGCAGTTTTTTATTCTCAAGTCTAGGACACCCGCGAGTTCAACGGCTGTACGTGGTATGTTAAGGGATCTCACATTCCACGTGCAGAACCGAAAGTCCTTTATCCGTTTGCAGGCGTCGTCAACAGTAGGTAGGTAGGTATGAAGTGGCTAAGATGTGCACTTAGACTAGAGTTGATCCATTGTGCCGCCACATGGTTTGACTGAGGTCAAGATGTAGGCGTCGAATAGACGCTATGGCCGGACAGGAGCAGGAAGGTGTGAAACGCTTTCCACTTCCTCCTCGTCTAAGCAGCTTCTACAGAAATCATTAGCCGGGACACCTAGTCCTGTGGTGACACCGACGATTGTACTTATATTCGATCTATCAAGAGATATTAAATCCTTAGATCTTCTGAGATCTAGCTTAGGCCAGATCATTCTGGAGGTATGACACGTAGTGCCACTCGCCCATCTGCTGTTTATTTCATGAGCTGCCTCTTATGAGAGCAACAATTTACAAGTTGTGAGGGCCATACCCAAATTACTGTGTTTAGGAAGTAATGACTGTGAAGTTGCGAACTTGGCAAGCTCATCCGCTTTGCAGTTACCTGGAATGTCTCTATATCCTGGCACCTAGCACAGGCAAATATTGAACTGATCGGCCATCTTGTCTAAAGATGAGCGGCAGTATATTACAGTTTTAGAGTTTATAGAGACCAATTCCAGGGCTCTGATGGCTGCCTGGCTGTCCGTGAAAATACAAATATCACGAGCGGATATTACGTTCCATTTGCGCCAGGACAGAGCTTCACGTATCGCCATTATCTCCGACTGAAACACGCTACAGTAGTCGGGTAAGCGAAAGGAGAGACTTATATTTAATTCATCAGAGAAAACGCCACTACTCACCCCATCCTGGGTTTTTGACCCATCCGTGAAGAAGTGCAGGGAACCTGGAAAAGGTTTAGGATTATCATTCCAGAAGTCTCTATCTGGAATCAGGGTTTTAAAGTGTCTGTCAGGGAAGTATAGGGGTGTGGTATGGTCCAGAATTCTCGTGGGGAAGTTTAAAGACCTTAGTATGGAGGAGTGGCCAAAGGGATTATTGGTCCACTGGGCAGAGGCCGTAAGACGAATAGCAGTGTTCTTTGCTAGTAGTCTGCCAAAAATGTCAATTGGGGATAGGTTCGTGATCACGTCCAGCGCATCTGAGGGTGTGGTTCTCAGAGCACCTCCTATGCAGATGCAAGCTCGACGTTGAACTTTCCTAATGAGGTTGTAGTGTATGGCTTTGTCTAGTATTGGCCACCAGACGTGCACTCCATGCAACAGAATGGGTCTAACGACGGCTGTATAGATCCAATGTGTCATATGAGGTTGGAGACCTCATTTCTTCCCTAGTGCCTTTTTACATATGTAGAGAGCCAGCGTCGCCTTCCCTCGCGACTGAGCTATTTGTCTGTGCCCTCAGCCTGGTTGATCATCAGCACGGGTCGCATGACACTTTGATCCAGCCCAGGGGAGTGGGGTAAAAAGGAAAAAGAGGAGAGGAGGGGGTGGGATAGAGTTTGATTTTTTTTTTTTTTATAATTTGCGCGCGCAAAAGGAGTTAGATACCCTTAAGTGTCCGGAATCAAGACACAGCACGGGCCGAAAGGGAGACGAGGTACCTGTGCACATTGGTCTTAAATGTCTGCGGATTGTAGTGAGTGGGAAATATTGGGCTGGGAAGAGCATTCCATATTCGTGTGGTGCGGCTAAAAAACGAGTCTCTAAACTTAACTGTACGTCCGAAAACAGGCTTGAGCGTGAACTGATGAGCATTCCTGGCGAGACGAGTATTGCGGGTGAATTCATGAAGGGGAGGAATGCAATTGGCTAGCTCACTTGAGTATCGTTTGTTAAAATAGCGATAAAACAGTGATAAGGATGAGACATTACGGCGATGTTCGAGCGAGTCTATCGACTTCGCGATATATATATATATATCCCCTATAAGTTTTATCGCTCGCTGTTGTATTCTATCTAGCAGGTGCAGAGAGTTCTTGGGAGCACCAGACCAGATATGAGCGTTGTACTCAAGTTTGGGGCGGATGTAGGCCTTGTAAATTGAAGCCAAATCAGAGGGGGTGAAGTATTTCTTGCATCGTTTAAGGAAACCTAGACATTTCGCAGCATTTTTGGCGACCTCGAATATGTGATCATTCCAACTAAGTGTTGAGTTGATACACATACCGAGGATGGAAAGCTTTTCGGTTTCTTCGATGCAAGTACCATTCAGGGATAATGGCTGATTGTTTTGGGATCGCTTAAGAGACAGTAGACAGCATTGAGTTTTGGAAGCATTAAATTCCACTCTATTGTTTTTACCCCAATTGATAATGCTGTCAAGGTCGGAATTTAATGTGCTTAACATACGCTGCCGCTCCAATTCTACGGCCGAAGAACAAGGACGTGAGTTTTGGAACGAATATGAAAAGCTGAGAGTACTGTCATCAGCGAAGAAATGGATTGGATTAGAAGTAGCAGAGAGGAGATCATTTATAAAAATGAGGAAGAGTCGGAGACAAAACAGAGCCTTGGGGAACACCAGAATTAATTTGGTGGATATCAGACTTGAACCCATCCAAAACGACTTGAATTGAACGGTTCGAAAGGTCATTTCTAATCCATAGAAGAAGAGACTCATCGATACCATAAGCACGCATTTTCGACAAAAGAGCTTGATGCCAGACTCTGTCAAATGCCTTAGAAATATCAAGGGCAACGATCTTGCTTTCTCCTGCATTGTGCAAGGATTGATTCCACTTTTCGGTGAGATATGCCATCAAATCACCAGTGGACCTGTTGCTGCGGAAACCGTACTGCCGGTCATTAAGAAGCTTCCGCGAATCAAGATATTTCATAAGCTGACGGTTTATCAGCGTTTCCATGACCTTGGAAAGAAGGGACGTTAGTGCTATGGGTCGGTAGGAGGAGGGTGACGAAGATTTGCCCTTTTTAGGGACCGGCTGGACAAATGCTGTTTTCCATCCACTCGGAAAGAGACCAGAAGAATAGGACAGATGAAAAAGCTTACGCAGTGGTTTTGCCAGCACAGAAGAACACCTCTTCAGAAGTATCGGGGGGATACCATCCGGGCCAGCGGATTTATGCACGTTGAGATCTTTAAGTACTCTTGCAACTGTACGAGTGCGGAAATGGATTTGTCCCATGGTACAATCGACGCTCTCAAGTACAGGCGGAGACAAAGTCGAATCTGGCAGCGTTGAGCTGGCCGCGAAATGCGCAGCAAGCAGATTGGCCTTGTTTAAAGAGCTGACAGCTGGAATGTCATTGCAAATGAGCGTGGGAATTGAAGATGAGGCTGAATTCCTTATATTTTTAACAAATGACCAAAAGTTTTTTTTTTTTTTTTTTACCTTAAGTGTCCGGAATCAAGACACAGCACGGGCCGAAGGTATAGAGGGAGAAATGGAAAGGACGTACCTACGCACATTGGTCTTAAATGTCTGTAGATTGTAGTGAGTGGGAAATATTAGGCTGGGAAGAGCATTCCATATTCGTGTGGTGCGGCTAAAAAACGACTCTCTAAACTTAACTGTACCTTTTTTGCTACCCTTGGGACATTGTAGCACTTTTTGCCTCAACTTTTGGTCATATGAGAATTTCACACGTCTTATTAGTGCATTGCAGTCATTTCTGGCCCGTTTAAACTTTTTCCGGTTTTCCTCAGTAGGGTTGGATTTGTAAGTCCGGAAACTCAACTCCCTCAACCTGATAGCCTCTTTGCAGCTCGAGTCATACCACGCATTTGCTTTAGGTTTGATACTCTTCACTCTGTGAGGAATGAAGGTTCTCATACCCAGCAGAATGATGTTCGTGATCGTATCAGCAGCGGCATCCACGTCACTATCGAGGAAACATAGTGACCAGTTCAAATTCCTAAAGAAGTCGTTAAGGCCGCTCCAGTTGGCTTTCTCGTATAGCCATACGGTTCTCTTACTGTGTGGGGTGAATACGAGAGATTAGCTGATACAACACAGTGGTCAGACGAGCCTAGAGGCGACAATATGTCAATGGAATATTTATCAGGATGAGGGGTGAGAAACAGGTCCAGGGTGTTGGCGGGATGATCTGCAATGTCAGGTATTCGTGTAGGCTCATTCACAAGCTGGGTCAGATTACTTACCTCAGCGAAGATCTCAGCATACCGTCCTTCGGGTGTTGTCTGGCCTGAATGTCGAAGCCAATTAGAATTGTGTACATTGAAATCGCCCGCAATGGCAATTTCAGTGTGGATACAGGGATACAATTCTTGTGATGAAATCGGATAGCATATCAAACTCATTGAAAGTTGAATCTTGGTTTTCAGATTTCAACCAGGACCTTTGCGACATGGGTGACCCTGAAGGATATGCTTTGCCACATGTCCGTCGCCATAGCTCATTGGTATCATTAATCCTACTCCTACTCCTAAAGAGCGATGAGCCCTGGTAGGCTCACTCTGCCCCCTCTCTCATTTACAGCCTCCCAGATTTCCCACGAGGGTTGGTTACCCCGTCTTCTGTCGAAGGTACTTGGCTCCCGGAACGCTTTGAAATCCAAAAACCATCTTAGAGATTTATATTTTTATTAATTTCATTCATTTCAAGTTGTTTTATTTTGTACTGAGTCTGTGGAAAATTTTGGGATTGCTTGCCTAACGAATATGATTTAGGAGATGTTAGATATGTTTCTATTATCCATCAGATATTATCTCATTGCAGTTTTACAATTATATAGATAAAGCGCTTGTTATACCTAATCGTCTAATGAAATACTTTTTATTTTTTTTAATTAACAAGTCGATTAGCAGGCATCGACTGTAAGTATTTTGGGAAGTTTAACAGCCTATGTTAAAAACTCTAATGTTTTTTTTAAGAAAATAAACAATTGCACTTTTTGCAAAAACAAAAATCATTCATTCGTAATTGAAAAATATAAAAACGACATGTGCACTCTGATTTACAAAATAAGGTTTTATTTCATTTTAAATATATTACTTATAAATTTTGCTAATTAATAAAATATATAACGCTTACATTTTATGGAATATAATGTCTAAATCATAATACTCGGATTCACAAAATGTTATGCGGCTAGCTTGCCAGCGATATCTATGTATGTTTTCAAAGCCATTACTTTTGCATTCACAATAGGATGAGTGCAAGTTCCCAACAGAGCCTTGCCCATTTCCAATTCTCCTTGCAAGATCATGCAAACCACTAGATTGTATCTCATTATTGACTGGGCTGCTTCCACGGATTTCACTTGCCAATCTTTTGTTTCAAAATCAAATGCATTGGGGGCCGACAAAAACTTTGGCTCTAAATGGATACGGGCGTCAGATAGCTTATCCATCATAATTAAAGCCTCGCCACTATACATATGGCCTAGCATTCTGTTAAAAAAAAAGACTTAATTTATTAAAACTCGTGCTCATACTTCAATTTTCTACATACTCATACGACTGTGAAATAGCGTCCATTTGAAGCAAGTGCCGAGCATATTCCAATGCCATAACAAAATCACCCAATCGTAATGAAACATAACTGAAGGCAGCAAAGATAGCAGCACCAAGATTTTCAAATGATTCCTTTGAAATAGGCATCGAAGGATTGCAAATATTGTCATCATTTACTGAACTCCAACTTTGAGTATCAGTATCTTCAGTTGATGATGTAAACTGATTTTTATATGAATTATACAGGTAAAGGGCATTTCGCAGGCATAATGACGCAAATTCTAGGTTTGTATCAGGAATAGCGGCTGATTGCATGTTTTCCCTATATAAAAATAGTACGAGGTACGAGGACTTGCTTAGCAATATTTTGAAAATATGGAATATACTTACGGATAAGAGAGTTTTGGTGTGGGTTTAAAAATAAATTTTCTTCTAGATCCATGGCAAATAACAGCAGCTATAATAGGTTTCTTATCCATTTCTGCGTTAAACTGAAATTACAAATATTACAATCATCAATTTTGAATTGAAAAGAAATGTTTAAAAATTTGAATTATTAATGCCACAAGAAACGTTTTAAATGATTCGGAAAAAAATTAATAAATAAATAAATTGTACTAATAGTGGTAAGTATCGCGAAACTCATGTTTATAATCCATTGCTTTATAAAATGGAAAGTACGTACAGCTACAAATAATTTTCAATAATTCTATACGTCCGTTTATCTTAACATTATAGTACTTCAAGCAATATGAAATTTTCATAACAATGTATTTACCATTTCATTACACATTATACATGCTTCTGCTAACCGAAACCAAAGTCTGGGATTTTTATGATACGTCTTAAGTGACATTAAAAAGCATTCAAATGCTTCCTTTGGCCTTCTTAAATGTAACATTGAAATTCCAAGATTATATAGAATTTCTCGAGAACGCGGAGCACTTAAGTGATGTAATGGTACATTTTTCAAATTACTGGAGTATTTATTGTCAAATGTTATTGCGTTCTGAAAGAATTTTGCTGCTACCGCATAGTGACGAACTCTTAAATGTATTATTCCCATGTTATTGGCAATACAAGTGTCCAGATCTTCACCATGTGTCCTGTAAAGAAACATTTAACTTATGATACATGCATACATCATTAAATACCTTAAGATAACTTACTCAACACCATATGATCCAAGAGCATATTTTTTTGAAAGCTGTTTGGCCGCCATTTGAAAGTCCTTCATTAAGTAGTACTGATGCGCCTTCAATGCAGCGAACTCTGCTGTCTACGATATATTTCAACTGGATTTCAAAACAAGATTATAGATTATAGACATTCTTACACCGTCATCTGGAATTACTATAGTTTTTCTGTTCAGAACATTTGTCATCATAGCTATCATTTTAAACATACGACTGAAGCCATCAATACTACTTAGCATTTCAGGTGAGTTGTTCTCCTCGCCCGCAACAGTCTCCAAATTAATGCCTAAATATATTTGCATAACTTCAAGGAAAGCCGATGCACGCTTTAATTGATTTGTTGCCAACAGACAACTTATCACGAGAACACCAACATTGGACACTATAGACTCATCCAAATCGTCTAATCTTTCTACCAGTGGCATGAGAATTTCAATTGCATTAAAATATTTCCGCTTGTGGTAATATACTACGGCTTTGTTGTACGTTACAATTGGACTACGACATTTTACCCTGCTAACCTGTTGAATAATATTATTTATTAATTTATAACATCAAAAAATAATAAACCAAATCTCCGCATACACTTGTTTAACATTCGCTTGATTAAGGTATTCTTGACTACACAATATTGCCAGCGACCAATACTTTGGAAGAAATAATTTTTAAGAACCCCTTTATAATCTAAAGCCAAGCCTTTTAATCAATTTTATAAATAAAACGCTAAAGATTTTAGATATCCCATATGCTTGTCTATTTCACTTATTCACAGAATAAAACAATGTTCTAACTGCATCTCGACTTTGTGTGATTTCTTCCGATAGTTGCCGACAATCTTGATGTAAGCTTTTAATCTCGTGACGTTTTTTAGCCAGAAACACATATGACCTTTCATCGAACCTCTTACGATGCTTACTTAACCTCTCCAACAAGCTTTCGCTGTGTTTCAAAAATACTTCACTTCTTTCAACTGAAAATGAAACAATACAAAATTATATTTGTATGCCAGGTATTATTTCCCGATTTTACTTTTCTTCATTTGATCTTCTTTTGATTGCTTCATGTCCTGAAGAAGCACATCATCAAAAAACTGCTGAGTGTCCCGCTTGAATTTATCACGAATTACATTTAAAATATATTCCTCGTGAACAGGAGTTTGTTTTTCGTAAGACATCTTATTTTTATTGTATACTACGTTCGCAACTGACCCGACGAATTTATTTTTATTGTTTACTGACTGCTCGTACATTACAGATTTCATTTCAAAATTAATTTGTAGAGTACCTTATTTTCCTGATATCCCATAGCGATTATGAAGAATATCATCAATTGGAGTTAAGAAGCAATGGTCAAATATAAGTTACCGCTATAAAGTTACTCTAAGTAGTGACGTAATCTTATTGTAATAGATTTAAAAAAGTCTACTACAAGAAAATTATAAGGTGTACCATAAGTAGCATAAATCACTCTCATCACTTTAGACTGCAGAATACTTTTAATTTTCCACGAAATTCAAAAAATGAAATTATATATTTTAGAATAGTGTCATAATTATTATTATTTAAACAAAACTGAAACAAAAGTGAAGCTTGCCTTCTGTACAACTGCAACAGTGAAAATAAATATCCAGACGCTGGATAAGTTCATAAAATATATCATATAAAGTAATGTTAATTATAATAATCATCCTATTTAGACAATTCCGAATTTTAATTATTAATTACGTCCCGTATGAAGGTCAACGTGGAAAAATCCGAGGTTATGGTTATTTCCAGAACGCCTGTTCAATGCACTTTACATATTAGTAAAGTCCCATTGAAACAGATGGAAAAGTTTAAGTATCTCGGGGTCTTCTTCACCAGTGATGGGAGGAATAATGCTAAGCTTTCCTATAGGATTGGTCAAGCTGGTTCAATTTGGCAGCTTGGTCGATCTGTAATCAGGAAGGCCGAACTTAGTATAAAACCCAAGTTAGCGGTTTTTAACGCAGTATTTGATCTATCTATCACCTATGGTCATGAAATTCGGGTAATGACCGAAAGAATAAGATTGCGAATGTAAGCTGCCGCGGTGAGATTTCTTCGTGGTGTTGTGGGAATTACTCGCCGGGATAGGGTAAGAAACACGGCAGTGCGTTGAGCAGCTGTTTCTTCGTACGGAAAGGGCTGTACTTCGATGGTTTGGTCACGTGGCACGAATGTCTCCATCATCACGACTTCCGAGGCGTGCCTTGAATGCGATTCCATCAGGTAGGCGACCACTTGGCAGACCCAGAACGAGATCGTTGGACCAAGTCCAGACACTCATTGCCCCCGGGACCCTTTAGTGGAACATCCGGGTCACTGAAGATGAGATGAGATGAGATAACTGGGCTCGACATCCTTTTGCATTCAAATTTTGAAAAAATTCACACTAATATAAAAAATCTGAATTATTCTTGAGATTTGGTAGAATCTAGCTTCTTTAAACTCTGGTAAAGACTTTGTAAATTAACACAAGCTTTTGCATATGAGCAAAACTACAAAAAAAGGCCTTACTCTCCTTAATACCTTCAGCTTAGAAATTATTGATAACCTAACTGGCGGCATTACACTCCGATTAAGATGGCTTTGAACTATAATTATCCGAACTTTCTACTAACAGGATATCTTCAAATTATCTATCAATACATCCCTATTTATTTAATTATGTAAATTTATTTCCATGAGAGGTAATATGCGATATTATTATTTTTCGTTGGCAATGAAATACAATAGTCACAATTGAAGAGATTCACAAATTAAAACTGTATAACAACTTACTTCAAAATGCTCTGATTCTAGCATTTGCAATAGTTGTTCATGGTTTCTACAATCACTCTTGTAATATTCTGCAATACATTTGTTATGCTGGATCTTCTGTGAAGGCCCCATCGACTGCTCCAATTGGCAAAGAGTATCTAAGCATTTGTCGTAGCATCGCCTTTAAATGTCAAATAAGAAACACATATTACATTTTGGCTATCCGTACTTACTTATTGAACTCATCTTGGGCCTGTGTTATTAAGTTAAAGTCTTGTTCAGTTAATTTAACTTTTTCTGGTGATAATATTTCCGATGATAACATGATAAAATATATCGCAATAAGTGAAATTAAAAAAAAAACTAATACACTAAAGATTTTAACATTTATATATGACACAAGTCTTTGACACTTCGGGACAGCTGTTCAGTTCGCTACAAAGAAGCACTGACGAATCTATAATCCATTCAGTGAAAACTTTCGATTCTATAATCTTATCGATATTTTTATCGGTTGATTATAATATTAATAATTAATTATGCTACAAACATCACGATACACGATACTTGTTTTAATTATAAATAATTACTCTCTCTTTTATAAATGTATGTATATAATCGAATTATAATATAATACATTTTTAATCCCCCTTCCTTACTTCCGACTTTCGTTTCTGACTGTACCAAAGAGCTGTCAATATTTTAGCTGTCAGTAAGCATTCAATTCGACGGTTTATTTGTGCTGTCCTGCAATTTTTGTCTACAAACAATCCAGAACCGACGCGGTAATATTTGTGAAGTTTTGTGTTATCCACTATTTCTTTATAACATTAACCTTCGATGAATTTCCAATTCGTAATACCTTGCTCCAATTCTGATTTGTTAAATTCAGAGGGAGACAATTATTATGTTAAACATGTTTATTCGGCAAATGAGATACCGGATCAACTTAAGGGTATAAATTGCTATCTAGTCTTGTTTCATTTATATTCATTCGACATTCATTTAGTATGCAGGCAGGCAATTCCAAGCGGCGATCCATTTTACATATTCGACAACTTTGACACCTATTTTTCCGTCATTGAAAATGCTTCTTGCGTTTCCACAACCTATCTGATGAGGACTTTCGACCTTCTTTACATAACTGCCGACAAAATGGGTCAAAAATTGTCGCAATTCTTAGGTTCAAGTGATGCCAATACTGGGGTTGATCGAAGTGCTTATTTGAATCTCATCAAAATGACAATGTACTTGTTCGTTAACATAGTAAAAGCCGTGGATCATTTGGTCACGCAGTCGCAATCGGGACAAATAAAGAGGGGGAAAAAAAATATTCCTGAACTGGAGTCACACCCAGACTGGGAACAAAAACGTTTCAAATTTCTTGTTCAAATATTTAATTTAATGCAACTGCCCTTGGAACGATTATGGAACCCTCCAATAGCCGAGGAAGTGTTCGTCAAGTAAGTATTTTAAGAGATATGTTTATAAATTCAGATAGACCATAAATTACTTTCATTTAGCTTACTTACCGATATTTGCTATCGCACTTTGGAGATTCAAAATAGCTACACAAAAGAAAAACATATCAGCGATACTCTATTTCAAATTTTCGGCACCGCAATTAAACGGTACAATCACGCCATTACTTTTCCAGTACGTATTTTACAGATTCTTCGCACTTGTGAGCACGCATCAGCTTCCATTGCAAGCGGAATTCATCTTTTACATGAAGATTATGGCATCTCAAGTATATTCTCAGTGCTTATTAGAGATATCGTTGAATCACTAACTGTAGAATCAGCAGACACAGCAATTTCGAGAAATTTTTCAAATTTTTTAACAGAACTTAGCCTTACATCACCAAAAATGATGATTCCACATTTATCGACACTCAGTGAAGAGTTGTTGAACTGTGAATCGCACGTACTGCGAAACTGTATATTGCAAATAATGGGAGAAGCTATCATTGGGGAATTAACTTCTGAAGAACTATCTGACGACATGAAGGAAGCCAGAGATGAATTTCTTGAAAATCTATTACTTCATGTTAACGATGTATCAGCTCATGTAAGAGCAAAGGTTTTGCAAATTTGGATTCATATGAAAGAAGAAAACGCAGTCCCACTTTCATTTCAACACAAGGTTTTGAGTGAGACTGTTGAGCGATTAGAAGACAAAACTTCAAGTGTGCGGAAGAATGCGGTTATTTTAATTAAGTCATTTCTGGAAAGAAACCCTTTTGCTGCAAAACTCACACTGCAAGAGCTAATAAAAAAACACGAAGAAGAATGTGAAAAAATGGAGCAACTAAGTAATATCCTTGCAGAAGAAAGAAAAAAAGCAGAAGAACTGGATGAAAAATGGAATACAGTTATACCCGAATTGTTTCCCTTTGTAGAAGAGAATCTTTCGCAATGTAAAATTAAATTTCTTCAGATATGGATGTTGATTCTTTTTACATTATACATTTATCTTGAACTTCTTAGGCACCCAAGAAATACATGAAACTCAGGAAAACTATGAGGATCTTGTTGCGAGAATTTCTGGTCTTTTAGTAGAAAAGAAATACAAAGAGGCAGTTGGACTTGTTCGAAAAGCCGACTATGTTGCAGGAAATTCAGAATTACGGTAAATTTTTGTTCGAAATGTGAATTTATTACTTAAGCAAATAATTATTTAGGCACACTCTTAAGATAGAGGAGCAGTGCGCTTATTATATGGCACTTCTCAAATCGTACATGTTCTTGGCCAATGGCGCCAAAGATAGTGTAAGTATTAATAATAATTTCAATGAATCATGTTCACTGTATGTATGTATGTATATATTCTTTATTTGATCAAGAACGAAGAGTTTGGGACGCAAATAAAAACGGTTCAATTTCTTCAAGATTCAATTGAATTTTCTAAAATCATTACGAAAGCTGTACCAAAAATTCAGGAAATGCTTTTGTCTAAAACTAACAGCGATGTTTTTGAAGCTGTGGATCTCTTCACAACTGGATATATGTTTGGAATTAAGGGTACAGAATGTGGAATGCGGCGAATGTTGTACTTGGTTTGGTCTAGTGACAAGGAGAAACGAGATGCTGTGTCAAATGCATACAAAAAAGTCCTTTTTACTACAGACGAAACGGGGAGGTTAGTACAAACTAAGATATAATGCGTAAATTAATATAAAACATTAAGGGGATTTTCTTTAGGGCTCATGCAATTAAAGTTGTCCAAAATCTTTGCAAATTTTTCGAGGACTTAAACTACGGCCACTACACGGCAATGGAGTGCTTGGTTCGAGAATGGGTGCTAAGTGACGATATTGATGCTCAAATAATTCAAGTGCTCTTTGAACGTTTTACTCTAAAACTGGAAGGTACCACCGAGAATGAAGCGCGCCAAGCATTGCAACTTTTAATTATGGCTTCGAATGCAAAATCGTCAATTTCATCTTCAAACATAGTAATTATTGAATCCATCGGAATAAGTGAGCGTGCCAAACGAGACCCTCGTATATTTACTGGTTGTTTAGAGTTTCTCTTAAATTCCATTGACTCTTCTACCAGTTCAAAGTACTATAAACGAATGGATGCAGATAATGCATTAGTACAAAAGATTATTGCCTATTATCAGAAGTTCTTCTTTCATCCAAAGGTTCCTGGTTTTGACAAACTTACAATGAGCACCGTTGAATTTTTTTATCACTTATGTCAAACTCCAGATATAATATGCCAAAATATTGTCATTGAACTGGCGCGGAAGTTCAAAGACTTCATTGTTAAAATTGACAACATTCGTTCATCGCAGTTATCTCAACAATCGGATAGTCAACAAAGTGGTAGTGAGGACACAAATCATTCTAAATTAAATTTACCAGTGTTCCTAATATCTCGATTTCTCTATTTGATTGGACATATGACAATGAAAGAAATGATATTTCTGGACATTGACGTATATAACAATATGAAGTTTCGACAAGAACTTACAGAGTTGAAGAGAAATGCAAAAAAGAAAAATGCTTTCAATCAGAATAAAAGAAAAACGAATCTTAATATGTCAGCTACCGAATCGCTTAAGAGACTATCTGGAACAACAGCAGAACCACAGCAAGAGGTAAGATAATGGACACTTTTATAGTATTTATGCAACTTAATTTATTCTTTCTAGCCTGATGAGGACTTAGTTGGAGCAACAGCAGAAGATAGTATTGCTGAACTAATAAATCATATATGCGAAGACGTATTATTATACGCTGACAATGCCCTCTTGGCCAAAATTGTACCATATGTTATTGAGATTTGCAAATATCCAGCGAAATATAAGGACCAACATTTACAACAAGCCGCGACACTAACGCTTATACGTTTTATGTCAGTCTCATCTAAATTCTGTGAATGGCGTATGCCGTTTTTAATGAATATCCTAAACTGCACCAAGAACATAAAAATTAAGTGCAACATAGTTGTGGGATTATCCGATTTAACTTTCCGTTTTCCAAATGTGATCGAACCTTGGACTGGGCACTTCTATTCTACATTACATGAATCGAATGATGAATTACGATTGACGGCTGTTAAAATGTTAAGTCATTTAATTTTGCATGAAATGATTCGTGTAAAAGGACAGATAGCTGACTTGGCTATGTGTATTGTCGATCCTAACGATGAAATCAAAAACATAACGCAACAGTTTTTTAAAGAAATCGCCAACAAGTCAAATATTCTTTACAATGTTTTACCAGACATCATATCCAAACTAAGCGACACTAACCTCCATATAGAAGAAGAAAAATATCGCATAATCATGCGTTATATCCTCGGGCTTATACAAAAAGATCGGCAGGTGGAAAGTTTGGTTGAAAAATTATGCCTACGTTTTCGTGTAACGACTGAGGAGAGACAGTGGCGTGATATATCGTTCTGTCTCAGCTTGCTGAACTACAACGAGAAAACAATAAAAAAACTTATTGATAATATTCAATATTTCAAAGACAAAGTTCAAGTAGATGAAGTCTATCAAGCTTTTAAGACTATCATTTCTACCACTTCGAAACTGGCGAAACCAGAAGTAAAAACTTTAATTGCCGAATTCGAAAGTCGTCTTAACGAATGTCTTGAGGTTAGAAATGACACTGTCGAGATAGATATAAGTGAAAGTCAGGAAACGCAATCGTCATCGAATGCCACAACTAAAAAGTTACCTAAGAAGAACGGTCCCTTAAGTAAAAGCAAGCGACAAACAAAATCACGAGGTAGAAAAATGATCGACAGTTCAGAAAGTGAAGCAAGTGCATCAGACTCATCTTCGGCAGAAAGCACACAAAATGGAAAAACGAAATCAACGACAGCGACTATTGTTAAGCAGAAAGTATCAAAATCTACTAAAGTAATTGAAGAATCCAACAGTTCCGATGAGGAAGAAATTCCACAAAGAAAAAGAGGACGTAACAGAAAATAATGTGCCTTTTTATACGACCCTTTTATACCATTTTAATAAAAAAAATCTATAAATTTGAGATTATAATCGTTTTTGTCTTCCCAAATTTTTAGACCGCACTTTCGATATTTCTTAAATCGCCTTTGTCAACTTAAGGTTAAAAATGAATAATAATGAATTAGCTTTAGCAAAATACTAAACAACACAAATGTAATAATAACGCGAGTGAAGGGGGCCTACATTTTAATGTTGACTGTTGTACTCTTTGCTCTTTGAGCACTGTCAATGATTCGAAAGAAGTGTTGCCGCAAAAAGATTAAAATTGTTTTTCAAGAATCGAACACATATGAGCCATATGACGTAAGTTCGATTTAGAAAGTGGCCTAAGTTCACTTATGAAGAAGGAAGTAAAGTAGTATTGTATGTTTCTTAATGAATAAGTATATCGACATAGATGGATATATGGGTTATAGATATGTAAAGTTTTCGGCGTATAAACAGAGACGTGGGTATGGGAACATGTTATCCCCCCCTTCCTGCAACCCTTTAGCAGGACCACTTGTAGGATTTAAAGTGGGTGCGAGATTGAGTGTAGGTAAAGTGGCGGTGGGCAGACATCCTGCTCAAAAACATTGTATGGCATTGTTCACATTCGAATGTGAATTAAAACCATATGGCGTTAGTTCAATTTCATTTATGGCTAGTTTTCATTTGAAAGTCAATTAAAACGATTACGAATTGACGCCATTCTGTCATTTGTTTACATGTCCTTACTTCACGGTACCTATGAGGTTCTTCGACATTGTTGTAATCGATTTATGTTGTGTATTGAGTATAGAGTTTAACAGAATTCGCTTAATAAATTGGAAAATAACGAAATACATAAAGTAAAATGGAAAGAAAGAAAAAAAATGTGTTAAATCCTGGTATGTTTATATTTGTTTTTAGTCAATTAGTGTTGGAAGTTACAGCCAATTTACTGTTACTGCCGATAAACTTTTATCGGGAAAAGGAAATGACACTTTGAAAATAAGAAATAGAAGGATCGGAAACTAATGTAATCGGAGTTCAAAACAGGGTTATGAAAAAAAAAAAAAAAGTTCTTACTTGGCGTGAAATATAGTCTCTATGCGATGGATAACTTGTCTAACTTAATTATATTGATATTGCACAATAAAAAAAACTCATATCTACATACTCATGTCTGCGTTCTTAGTGACTTAATGTGTGCTCTGTATTGAAAATATAATCCATTGTTCTAAAAATTCAAATAAATACCTTCTACAAATAAAAGGTTTAGAGACGAAATAAAGTCAAAAATAATTTCCATAGTACATATATATATGTACGTGTCCATAAAACATACTACATCGTCTCTTATTTTCAATTAACATTTTATTTGTAAACGATTTTTATGATGGGAAAGAATAAAACTGAATTTTTCAAAAGAAATATAATGTATTCTAGGTTAAGCTTTGAAAGTTTTAACAAAAACAGACATTAAGGAAAAACAATAATGCAATTTATTTATTTAAGATGTTACATTATAATACAATGTGTGAACATGCATTTATATTCAACATTGGAGTGCATTACAGTCCATTCTTTATACAAAACATGCCGTTATCACTTGCATTAACGCTAGAGAAATATTCTGGGTAAAATATATGTATATGTATATTATTGAGAATTTTTGTTCTTGCTTTTCTTAGGTATTAATACTTAATATTTAGATTCATAATTTTTTTTTTGTTTAGAATAACATTTATACAATTTTTCCCTTCGTTTCAAGTCTATCTAAAAAAATATGTAGCTTAAATTTTCATAATATATTTTCATTTCCCTCTGATTGTATTAAAGACAAAAATAAGATCGAGCTTTCGAAATCCGAAAGATTGTAATACAGACATTTTAAATCAAAGTTGAAAAAGCTAAGCCATTTTGGATCTTTACTTACATATTTGACCTTAATTTTTTTTAAAATAAAAGAAATAATAACGTTTGTTTTCAACCTTTGAAAACTTTTTATGTATTTCGAATTTTTCCCGGCACATAATTTTTATCGATTGTGTTCTCTTGTAAGAACATGTGTAAGCACCTTTCATTTTGCGCTAATGGATGTCCCGCTATTTTGTTAATGAATGCTTCAAGACCTTTTCGTCTTTCTTCAATAAAATTTTCATCAAAAATTCCGTCATCACCTCGGAATGGCATTTGTCGTTTCCATGCTTTCCCAGGGAGTGGAGGTACAACGATCTAGTGAATTTTATGCAAATCAGTTATTTTCTAGTTTATTTTCTAGTTTATTTTCAAAATTCTACTACCTTACTGTCTCTTTCGAGTTCATTTCTAAGCCACTCAAAATCACTGTATCTACGACGAACACTTGACTCTTTGATTTTGAAAACAGGCAGATTTGTCTGTAAATAGAATAAATAAATTTTAGCTAAAGATTTCAAAGAAATGATTTTAAATAATTCAAAAAGAAAAAAGTTGTACTGTAATAAAAAAAAACAACGGCACATTGCTCACTAAGCCTTTCAAGTGATATGTATTTCAAAAATGCAGTTCACACGAAATCTTAATACATTTCCGTTATTTTTTTTTTTATAATTATGGTAATTATACATCACGGACTGTAGCGGCACCACAAGAAGAAAAATCATTGTCGTCAGAAGACTCCAACTTCTAACAATATTTGTGGCTCATGGAATTCGCCACTATTAGTGGCTGACCGGCATATCCATAATGAACAGGAATTTTTACATTGTAAACCTCATCTGTTTTTTTCCAAATCTGAATCAATCCAATCAAATGTTGTTTTAGTTTAAAACAAATAAAAATAATTTTTTCAAAATTGAAAATTTCCGTCCTTAACATTTTCTTCAGGTTTTTATATAAATGTATGTATATGTAGATGAATTATATGTTATCTAAAAATATCGTACTATGAATGCATTTTTGATAATCGTAATACAAATTGTTATTATAATTGATATATGTATGTGTATGTAGTAAATGAATAAATAATAGTCTCGTAATTTATAAGAACTGGCACCTACGACATTTTAGGGGCATATTATAGTAATTTTCTTTTCGAAAAAACATAACCCCAACAAAAGCGTAGATAAAATAACAATTGTATACTTAATTTGCCTTATTCCCCACACCCTGGTCCAAGTTTATTCTTATAACCTATTTTATTTTTACAAAAGAAATTGGGGGTGAATATAAACATACAACTGTTAGTTTAATTCAATACAAATATAACCAAATATTGATCGGCAACATAAAAATAAGAACGATTAGTAATACGCCCATGACCATCATTTACGCGATAACAAGTCCACATCTACTTATACAAATCAAAATGTGTTGCTTTACATGAATTTTACTTAAATGTGCACAATCTCTGACAGTAGACATTTTTATCGAGCATATTTTAGGAATGTTAAGCTCTGGCACTGCAAAAACTTAACCACCATTCCTATACTGATTCAGATATGAATCAACTTTAGTTGATCCACTAAGAAATGCATAATTATTCACAAATGTATTTTCTTACCCTCATGCGAACTTCATAGTCGGTGAAACGTTTTTTCCCTGCCGTCATTGTGGTCAGAGGATTAGCTACATCGATTTCTAAAAAATTTGCTGGCACCGCATAGGCATCATCGAGAGTTTGTTTCTTAACATTGAGGCGACGTGTTGCATCGGCAGTTCCATCGGATTCGACCATCATTTTCTATTACCTGTATGTTAATTTCACAAATTAAGTTTAATTAGAAATTAATTTCTCTTAAAAGTAATGGAGTGGGGTACCTGATTCCAGATTTTTCACAAACAAAACGTAAGACTTGTTCAAAAGTTTACTGGGCCCAAATTTATATATTTGTGTTTTTTATGTACAATTTTTTACCCAATGTGAAAAGTAATATTATTGATTCGAGAATACTTTATGAAAACAAAGACATCGGATTGCGGATACAACCACTTATTTCCCTTATTTTCTATTTTACTAATAACAGTGACATTTGACGCCCATTTGTAAGGAAAAACTTAACGAAAAATTAACCGATGGACAAAGCCAGCAACGACATTAGTAAAGGGTACGCTTACATGAAACGAACTGCGAACATAATGAAAAAATGTGTGTGTAGTAAAACTTGAATTTCATTGAACTGAGTTGAATGCAATAAATTTCAGTTGTAAACATAATCCTATATAAATTAAAGAGACATAATATATAATATATATAATGCAATGAATCAATTACAGCACGCCTTAAACCTAAACCATAGTATAAGAATCCAGGGTATGTTCAATTTCACTGACTGCCACCATATTTTTTTCGTATAACGTCATAAACTTTCGAATACGATCTCCGAATGTCTATTACCGAATTCGAATACATCAAACAAAGAATAAAATATATTTACATACTAAACTTATTTTTGATAATATTTTAGTATGTCAAGCGATATCGTAATTGAAGCGTATAAGATTGTTCATGTACATGGGATATCGACATATTGTACCGATGATAATGAGCTATATGGTATAAAAGGTAATATATTCCGCGTAAATATTTTGGTCTCGTTCTGCGCATCTGTCAAATTCCCTCAATTTGTACCGACATCTGTTATATCTGTACTGTGATATAGGATACCTTAATTTTTCCGAAATACTACTGGACGTTTTCACTCCCAATTTCGCCTTTATGCCGTTGTAACTGAATCTTTTGAAATGCCACAATTATTCAATATGTTAACAGAGTTAAAAAGAGTTTGTTTATAAATTTCAAACTTGCTCTTGTATTTACATACGTAATTATTTAAAACCTAAGGATTACAGAAGTAATAAAGTAAAGAATCTTGCAATAGCGAATGTGTTTTTAATAGCAGGTTTCCATTTATAATTTCCCTCCATTAGAGTACAATATCTGAATTGTTTTGTCTATTGCCAGACACGCAAAATACGTTTATAATATATATTGCACCAGAGTGTGTGTACATTTTTTAAAGCGATATACAGTCGTGAATGGATAAGTGCACAATGTCCAGACTTCAACTTTTTGTGCACTTATCCGTAAGTGCACATTTTTTGCATTTATATTATATGATCTATTTGATCTACCTTGCCATCGTAAGATCCATTCTGATGTATGGAGTGTTAGTCTGGTGGCATTTTCTAGATAAAGCCATACATTATTACAACCTTAAGAAAGTACAGCGTCAAGCCTGTATCTGTATATGTAGGTAGTATGTTGAGAACTACACCTTCTGATGCACTTAACGTTATTCGCAATCTCATCCCACTTGATCTCTTCGGCCGACAACTGGCAGCTAGTACCGCTATAGCTATACGTCCCAGTGGTCCAGCACTCCATTTGGACATTCACCTAGTTCAGTTTGTAGTTTCTACTTCAGTAAACTTCCCGACGAGAAACTTATACCACTCCCCACCCCAATATTTCCCTGATAGGAAATTCGTAACGTTGATTCCATACAGGGACTTTTGGATAGTGAAGCTGTAATCTAATTTCTAATATCCGCGCGTGATATTTACATTTTCATGGACAGCCAGTCAGCTATCAGTTCAATATTCGCCTGTGTTGGGTACTAGCCCACGCAGACATTCCGGGCAACTGTAAAGCTCTAAATTCGCTAAGATTTGTCCGGGCTCCGGGCCACCACGGGATCACAGGAAATGAGATCGCCGATGAACGTGGTTGGCAACGATCAGAGGAGGTACTCTTAGCACCTGGACCTGCGCTAGGATTGTCGGCGTCCTTGGTTAGGGCTTCCATCGATAATTGTACTTCTTGAAAGCCCAACCGGAGGTGGCATGACTCTTCAGGATGTAGACAGACAAAGTGCATGCCCACCAACGTCTGAAATCCGCGACATTTTTGTTATCTCTCGACAGAAAAGACTGTAGACAGCTTACCGGCGTACTAACGAGCCACTTCACCTTCGCCAAACACCAAAATGTGCTTGGCCTAAGCGATGAAACCCTCTGTGACGCCTGTGAAGAAGACGATGACACTGCAGAGTACTTCCTCTGCCACTGTCTCACTTTTGCTCGTATCAGGTGGCAGTTATTCGGTGCTGATGAGGTGAGAACTGATAATGTAGGCACTTCATCACAGAAGCGCCTGATGGTCTTCTTTTGGAAGATCAATGATTAGCAATCTACTGCTCCAAATGGTTTCCACCATTGGACAATTGGATTGATCCCAGTCAATCCATGAGGCGGCACAATGGATCTCAATTGTGTTTGAATTGTTGTTTGGACGAATTAGCTAAATCATGATTTCAAAGTTCATTTATTGTACATATTCTTGCCAAATAACGACTAACACATCACGAGATAATGAGTTACCCATTATTTGTTGGTCTCGTCATGTATAATATTTTATACTTTGTGATAGTTGCATTTTTTTAGTTATACATTTTCGTATTTTATGTTTTACATCCGAATTTTTAAGCAATTTTACTTTGTTGCTTTCGTTTTATATATAGTAACGTATACCCAATTATAAGCCAATTTAATGCGGTTTTCTGCGAGTCTTTTGTATATACACATATACTAGAATATATTCTTCAATTAGGTCTATAATTGTGGATAATTTGCAAACTCCATTGAACACAATATTTGATTACATTAAGAAAAGTCAGGCTATCTTTTTCACTCGAGAAAGAAACCATTGTTTCTTACCCTTGAAACATCAATAACGACTATATATCTTGGGTTAAACGGGTTAAGTATCTAAGAGTGCACTTAGACATCAGACTAACCTTTAAAGGACATATATTAGCAATAAAATTAACTTTGCTATAATGTTTTAATATCTTATAAAACGAAATTCAAAGCTTATAATAAAAATAGTAATGGCGGCGCTACAGTCCCAGGTGGACTTGGGCCCAGAAATCAACTACATGTAATTGATGAT
This sequence comes from Myathropa florea, assembly GCA_930367185.1. NCBI lineage: Eukaryota > Metazoa > Arthropoda > Insecta > Diptera > Syrphidae > Myathropa > Myathropa florea. The sequence goes on along the minus strand of OV884003.1, from coordinate 131,844,684 downwards.
ATATGAAGAAATCAACTCTGCTTAGGCCTAGCTTATCAACAACCACTCGTGTTGTCCTATCATGACTCCGAATGGCGGGAGATTGAGAAGCTTTTTCTATACAGTTATTCTCTTTGAGCATGGACACTGACTTGAAAGAGGTAGGGGTATGAACAATTGTTTTATAAAAAGCTAGACTTCAAAGTCGACGCACATACCCACAACGCCTCGGCATATGTTATTTTCAAAGGAGTCTGGGCAAGTGCGAGTTGTACTTGCACGGGGAAGGTTCCGTCGCATAAATATTTTTTGAAAGAACCATTTCTTATTATCTGGCGGCGAATTCGAACTATTCCAGTTGATTTTTTAACTCAAATGAACTATTCATACTGTATTCATACATACAAAGGAACAAACATTCGAAAATGTATGAATGTAGAAGATGATGAGCACTGTTGCTCATCGTATGGAGTTGTCGATCAGAGCATGGAATTTATGTGTGAAATTGATACTCTTTGTAATTTGAAATTGAAATAACACATAAATCTATATTTTAATATTTATCATTTCTTAATACTTACGCCGAGGCCTTCAAAACTGCGTTTTCAGATCTTCAAAACTCGCATATCGATGATGGACCGTTTTTGGCCAATGCTGGAAATTGTTTTGAATGAAAGTGATCAATGAAGCCAAGTTTTTGTGATTTTTTTTGAAATTTTTAAACACTTTGGTTTAAAAATGGGAGACGTGGCGCATTAATACCGACTTCCAAAGTCGACATTTTTCAAATGGTACACTGGAACGAAAATTGTTTGCGCTAACCTCTACCTCATTTCAAAAGATCTGTCGGTTCACTCGAGAGGATGCGTCAATGTTTCAAAATCCATGGCAATTTCACCTATACGGGAGCAACTCCCAAATAGCACCACTTTTTAAATTTGGGGGCACTACTTAATTCCAAAATGTCATGCCGATCTATTTATAAACGTCGGAGATAATTTATTTATAAACGTGTGACAGGCAGACAGACGGACGAACACTGAAATTATAAAGGTTCCGTGTTTGTAGACGAAACCTTAAAAACTACAAATCACAAAAAATAAAGATCTCCCGAGATTTTTTCAAACCATGATTTTACTTGAAAAACTAGGTTTTATTCAGATAGATTGAAATTCCCACAAAACAACTTAAATGTTTTACATTTTATTGTATCCATAATAATATACTGTTATTTTTTAATATGTAAATTTATTTATACTTTCATTTTATTTATTGCTGAGAAGCTAGGCCCAAGTCCCCCTCGAACTGTAGCGCCACCATTATTATTATAGTGAATTATTTAATTGTTGATTATACAATTTGTTGTTGATTTATTTATTTTATATCTGTATTCATTTACCTATTTATTTATTATTATTATTATTAATATAATTTACATTTAATTACAAATTAAAATACAAATGTTTAGATAAAAAAGAGCCAAGCTGCCGGGACTTCCAACTTAAAATTAAGATAAGTTTAAATGATCACTTTGGCATTTTTGAAGGAGTAAATTTTTGAGATGTTTTCGTGGTCGAACGTGTTTAATAAGGTGTAGATGGACTGGTTACTGTTGAGAAGACTGTTGAACTGGGCGGAGATGTTACAGGGGATTTGGCCAAGCAGGTGGAGCATGTTGATAATGTTGTTACATGCCGAACATATTGGTGGATTCTCTTACCTTATGATGTTTTTGTTAGTGGTGAATGTGTATCCCAATCTAAATGAAGTAAAGGTGGTGTTGAGGTTCTTAGGAGTGGTTGAGGGGTAAACAGGAGCTTGTAAACTCTGCCACTCTTCCAGACGGTATTTTTTTTATAAGACTGTCAGTAAGCCTACGAAGGTCTAATTTGGAGTAAACATTAAAAAGGAAGGTGAGTGATCTGCTGACAAGTTTTGTTTTCTGATGGGCGGATTCGTTTCCTTTGATACCGGAGTAACTAGGTATCCACAATAAATTGAGAGAATATTTGTTTTGGAGAAGTGCTTCGCGTATCTGGTTTATTATCGTCGATTTGTGGTTTGGGTTGCATACAGCACTGATAAACTGTCAGAGCATATTAGGGTATTTGCTTGATTTTTTGGGTGTGTTTTGGTAGCTTCCAGTATAACCAGGGCTTCAGCGGTGAAGATTAATACAAAGCTTGGCAAGATTCCAGATTTAAATAAAGTCCCGTTCTCGAGGGTGATTGCAAACGATGTATTGTGATTTAGATCCGTCTGTGAACAATATGGTACTCCATCCCTCCGATTTAAAATTGATTGTTGCTTCTAAAAAGAGTTAGTGGAAATGACGTCGCCGGTGTTATTTTTCTGGAGATGGGATAGAGCGAGGAAGACCAATGTAGGTTTGATGGTCCAAGGCGAGGAGGTTTGTCTACCATGCTTTACGCGAATGATAGGGATTTGAGGCGCCAATAATTTTGCATATAGTGAAGGGTAGACGCTTATTTTTTGTATAGTTTGTCCCTGCGGCAATGTTTTTGTCGATAATTGAGTTATGTGAGAAAGATAGTTTTGCGATAAGCTTAAAGATGATTTCCTCACGTTTTTGTTCTAAAGTAGGAAGTCCAGATTCAGCCATGATGTTCTGGATGCGAGTGGTGCGATATGCGTTGATGCTTCTCCTGGGAGTCTGGAGTCATTTATTATTGTTATTTTAATTTATTTGTTATATCTTTATAAATAATAAACACTAACCAATTTTAAATCAAGTTTTTTTCTCCACAGCTTTTTCATCAATATTACAGCATGTAACGCCGTTACATTAAAATGTATGTTTTTTAGAAGGGAAATATGTGAAGGGAATCTAAATTCTTCTTGATCTAGCAACAGTCCAGTTAAGTTCTAACGTTGGTTTTTCCGCACTTATGGTTTTACTTATTTTGTTGACTTTTTTGTAATGCACAAATTAATTTTTTTTATTTTCAAAAGTTATCAGAATTAATTTTTTAACGGATTTTTGAAGACCATTTACTTTATATTTTATTTGAAATTTTCATAGTTTACATTACAATTAATAAAAAAAAGTCCACAAAGAATTAGTTATTTTTAGATTAATTTTGAATCATTTTTGTTAAAATTTTGCTCAAGTATTACTTCTTTTTTCATTGACCCAATGAGGATGATTATGAAAAATATTACGGGCAAAAAACTCAGATTCATCCAAGTCAGTAATGAATCTAGCTTTGCAATTTCTACTTCGTTGTTTTGCACATATCCAATATTTTCTATGCTTTTTCACTTTAGCACATACATATGAATGGCCATTGCACACAATTTTCCTGGCCCCTCGCTGTCCTGTAACGTATTGCACTGAACTGGGAAACGGTTCAACCTTGCATACATATCCAAAATAATTATCATTATCTAAAAATATAATAAATTGTACAATTTATTAGAAAAAAAAGTTAATTTGGATGAATAATTAAAATTGAAAAACGAAATAATTTAAGATCAATTGGTCACATTCACATAATTATAACTTTATCGCTTGGATTAATGATTTAACCCATAGGATGAAGGCGTGTAGGAATTTTTAAAAAATGCTACTCATTGATATCTACTTATACATATGATAGCTAGAAATAAACCAAATTATCCTATAGTATATAAGGCCCTTAGAGGCCATAGCGTGAAAAATTGCTTCAAATCTTAACACTATTGAGTTGTAGGCGTTATTTCAAAATAGCCGGTTTTGATATCCATATAATCAACAAAACAAATTTTAATTTAAGAAAACAATTTTGAAGAATACTTTTTTTTTAAATAATCTTTATTTTAAGCAAATTGTAATTTTGTAGACCAAGGCTCATTTGCAATATTTTGTGAAATTATTTTGTATTATTATCAAACTTAGAAGGTAAAATGCTTCTTCGTACAAATGCTATCTGGTGGATGGTTGTGTTCCTGATTTTTAATAGTGATTTCGCCAGTAAAACTCGATGTAATCAGCCGCGCCTTACAACGGTTATATCGATTTTTTGAGCATAACCAATACGTTTTACATCCCTTGTGATTATTTCTAAAGTACGAAAACTCACCAACCACTAACTTTGGTTTTCCTTTATTTCCAAGACTGAGTTTTATGCCAGGGCTTTTTGTAAGATATGTGAGATCTGTAAAATGTTTATTCAAAAATTAGTTAGATATTAATTAATAGCATGACTTATTCATTAAAAGACTTTTCATATAAGACATGTTTAAAAGTTTCTCCATTTATATTTTATTAAGAAGAGGCATAAGATGTATTACAACTTCTTGTTATACAGATCATTTAAAGATGTCGGTACAAAATCTCTGAACTCTGGTGAATGGTTGTGATCTACAGTGTTCAGTTTGATATCTTCAGGATTATCAAGTCCAGTAATTATACGAGCTCGACACTTTTTTAACCTAACATGGGCACAGTTCCAATACACCTTATTTGCATACGTCTTATTCTTGATGTATGAATATCCATTAACAACTAGTTTTGGTTTTCCCCTCTGACCAGAAACATATGTAATCGTTCTCCGCATTTGTTGTTGAAAATTACCTACAAAAAATGCAAATTATAAGTTCAAGATCGCATAACAGATTATTTTGCTTGATGTCATGCTTTATTATTTAGCAATTAATAATGCAGTTAGAATTTAAAAAATGATTTTATTTTTTTTTTTATTAAAATTCACTTTTTATTTTTATAAACTCAATCGAATTTAAATGCATTGTTTCAAACCCAGATTACATTCAACACCTCAAAACTAAATAAATTCGATCTATGTCAATGAAGTCTTGCTTTGTCAGTGTACTATTTACAAAAAAATAATACGAATACTGTATTTATTTAAGCGAGATATAATGAATGTTTCTGAGTTAAAAAAGACCCTGCAAATAAAGAATAGAATAAAAAAAAAAATGTATTCATGTTAGAACCGTGCAAATGTACAAAAATTTATATAACAAGTGAATGCAGGTGTAGAAACAAATCCTGCAACCAAGATTATATCCATCCACCATATCATATATCCAAAATTTACTATAAAATATATTTCTAAAGTCTACTAAGAAGTAATTTACCTTCTGCCAAAACGCTTCTTTGAGTAGTTAAAATATACCTTTTTTTTTTATAACTATTCAATATGAATAAAAATGTTTGCAATTTATGGATTTTCTAAATTTTGTCTAGAAATCTAATGAGAATGATATGCATGTCCCATTTTATATTTTTCTATGCCATTAAATACACGACTCGTTGCACGAGCTTTGCATTTTAACCGCTTATATTGAGCACAACGCCAATTTGTCGTATGTTTCAATTTCCGATCAATCACAAATTCATATTTTCCAATAATTAACTTTGTGTTGTTCTTCTTCGTATAACCAAATACACAATTCTTTCGGTAATAGCCTGTAACGCAAGATTCTGAAAGAAAAAGTAAAGAATTAGTATTGAATAAACAAACATTTAAGGCCTTATGTAATATTAAACACATTTAAGGAATTATTTTGAAGAATGTGTTTATTAAACTAAGTTGCACATATAAATAATCGTATGTTTTAAACATGGATTACTTTTTTGTCATAAATCTAGTAAGAATATCAAAAATTATTTTCTAACTTTAATTTTGACCGCCTTGCAAAGAGTTTCGATCTTCGATGGTTATGAGCAATTTTATGAACAATTTTTTCATTTGCTGTATGAACGCGACCATGACATTTGAAAGACGTAGTATATTGAGTGCACCTCCAATAAATTTTATCACGAATTAGTTTTTCCTTTACATAGTAAAAACCATTATGATATAGTTGAGTTCTTCCTTTCTGACTTTGCACGAAATGAAGCACGTGATCATCTAGAAAATAGAACATCAAACGATTGTAAGTAAAGTTGGTAAACAAAAAGAAGTAAGTTAATTCATTCTATATGTGATCTATAGGAAACGTACAACATATAAATAATGATATAAAGTGTAGTTAATTAAAATTAATAATTAATATTAAAAACTGGCATCAATATCAATATCAATATCAATATCAATATCAATGACCCAGCATTATTATGTGTGTATTTAAGAAAAAATAATGCGAAAAATGTTGCTCCATTTATACATTATGAACTATGCATATTTTTAGAATAAGTTTATACATATATTTTGCATTGGTTAGGTAATATAATTTTGAAAATCTTCCTCATACATACATATTAATAAGAGTCTAACATCAGCTTATATATTAATGGCTCCTTTTGAATAGTTTATATGGTCTTATACTACAAAGTTACTTTTTCAGATGTTTACTCGTCGATGCGTTTTGCTGCCTCTTCTCAGTTTTTATATGGCAATGTCGATGTATTTGGCGAAAATCATTTGGATCAAATTTATTCATACATATAAGCACCGGACATCTTATACGTCGATAATACCAATGACATCTCCAAAACAAATTGGTCCTGTTTTCGTTATTTCGAAAATATTTCAATCCATCTAAAAATAGAAGTTGACCTCCGCGCTTTGACATTGAAAAGTCTATCTTCGGATTGGTTCCAGTATATTGTCCTCGGCCTAAAAATATAAAAAATACATTTCATTAAATAAGAAATAATTAAAGAGTAAAAAAAACAACGTAATTAAACTATATATATAAATACTTTAAATACATTAAAAAAATACGCACCCTTAATAATTATCCATTTAATGGAAGAGATATTTTTTTAATTAAATCTATGGTTATATTTACCAGTTCATTGTTTTTACACTGCTAAAAATAAGAACGAGTATTTCAATTTGATTAATTAAAAAAAAAAACAAACGGATGGGGTGCAAAAATATTGATTTCAATTCAATTCAAATTCAAAAAAGTTAACGTAACTTCTTTGAGCTCTGAAGGATTTTTGTATTAATTCCTTGTGATCTTAGATTTTACATACTTTACGATTTATATATAAATATATATATATATACATATGCGTACATATTTCTTACAATGTAAATGTATATACACTTTTGAATAGAAAAATATGAACTTAGCCACTTCAAAACGAGATAATCAGTTATAAAAAATTATAATATACATACATATGTACAAATCATTTACGTTTTCTATTTTCATAAGTTTTCGAAATTTACAGATATAAAAATAGTTAATATAATTAAACGTTTCTTTGTTCCATAACACCCGATAATTCCATTAAGCCGTAAATCATTTGCAATTCAATTTTTGCTATTGATTTTCTATTATCTCATACGATACTGTTTCAGAATCAATTGGTTCACTTTTAATTTGAGACATATTTATCGCCCTATTTAAACCGTATTTGTTCCTCTTTAACTCAGCATGTACATGTTCGGCTTTGTTAATTATAAATTTTGGTGGGGTTTCTTTAAGCATCGTTATTCTTGCAGGGCATTTAATTTTTTTAGTTGCCATGGAACTACATCGCCATAGAATTTTCTTTTTATTTTCACTCATCATCAGGAATCGCACCCCATTTGCCATTATCGCTGGTCGACCGCGCAGAGACTGTGTGAAAAAAATCAACATGTCGTCTGGATTTGGCACGGTTTCATTCGCCAAAACAACTGTGGATAAATCAAAGGAAACGTTAAGTTAGAAAAAAAAGTATGAAAACAAATTATAATTTCAAATATTAGACTTATAAAAATTACGAATATCAGATAAATCCTTCTATATTTATTCAATTTCAAAGAAATATAACAGATTTGGAAACATAAAACGCTTCGAGATAAAGATCGCATTGGCCTCTTATTAGAAAACATGTTTTCAACTTTAATATACATACTTATGAATAAAAAAAAGTGCTATACTGCATTCTACAATTATTAAATATGTTTAATAATCATTATTTTACAGTTGAACTTCACAAATTTCAATTCGATCCAATACTTCATCCCCCGACCTAAAATTCAAACAGTTGCATGAGATTAGTAAACAAAAATTGATTTTGATGACCTGTAGAAAATATATTGATTAACTAAATCATCAAAATAAATACTCACTCTAATGTATTCCCGCAAAAATAATAAAAGCCTGTGAAGGAATATTTTCTCAATACAAATAATGAATGTGTATTTACCAGCCGTTTTTTACTCTGTTAAAAAAATAATAATTCATAACTTTGACTACGACTATTCTCTAACAAATTTACAAATAACGATAAATTAATTAGATTTTATCGACATTTATAAGAGACTGAAAATCCTCCTTGGGCGTGATAAAGGGTTTGATTTCTATGTCATTACTGGTTGTATGCCTATGCTGATGGCACAGACGTAAATTGAATGTAATCTCATCGTAAATGGCTATAGCTGGACATTTTTCTTTATAGTAATTGCTGCATTTCCAATATTGCCGTGAACCACGTTTCTTATTTCGGAAAAATCGAAAACCATTAATAACAAGTAACTTTCCTCCATTCTTTTTCGAGTCAATAAAGTCTATGCGAAAACCTGAAAGATAAAATTTTGAATTAGTTGGTAATGCAAATTATTGTGAATCACAATTTTGGAATGGAAATAACTAATAACGGAAAAAAAACATTGACTTCATTTTGTTTATTTTAAATCAATTTATTTTATTACACTACTTTTCTTTTAAATTAGCTATGGATGAGAATGTAATATAGCAAAACGAAATATGAAAAAAAAATTGTTTAGTCGTCTTTCAAGATCTCATGATTGTGGACACCTTTTAATATGCATTTAGTTGGAACATCAGAGCTGGTGATTGCTCTAGCTTTACAACTGTTATGCCACTTAGTACACTTCCAGTATATATTTGGTCCATAAATATTGTTTCTGATAAAACGATGACCCTCGAAACATAATAATTTATTGCCTCTAGGAGATGTTGTGTATTTTATTAATCCCCAATTATCAAGTGTTCTATCTTCAAGGAACGTTGGCTTACAATTTGAAATATGACTTTTCGGTTTAAGCAGAGATGGTTCTGGAACACATCGTAGGAAACTCTCGGTTGGTATGTGGAAGGCAGAAGCAATTTGCATTGAAACACATGGTCCTAAAAGAAAATACAAAGAAAGACATATGATTGAGTCTAACAAAACAACGAAATTTAACTGAATTGAATGTTGGTTCTAACAATGCAATTAAAAACTCAGTGATATTTTAAATTTGTTTATATTTTTTTAAGATTTCAAGTCATTCTTTTTTTATTCTAAATAAATGGTTGGTTTTGTTTGAAAAAGAATTTTGCACATGATTATGAATGAAACTTTTCTGAATAATTTTTTCTAGGCCCGATTCATCTCTTCCAGTGACGACGCGCGCTCTACAACGAGCCGTATCCTAGATGACAATAAAAAAGAAATAGAAAATATACGTTCTTTAAAATAACTAGCTCTCACCTTTTTGGAACAGATCCAATAAGTTCGATACTCTGATTGCCGATTCTTTACATAAAGAAATCCGCCGCATGCAAGAAGTTTACAACCGCGCTGACCAGTAGTAAATTTGGCAATTTCTAAAACAGGAAATTTCTTCAAATTAATTGAAGGTTTAACTATAACTTTGTTCTGTTTTAAATGTTTAATGTTATGTTTCATTTGAATTTACTGAATATAACTTGTATAAAATGCGTGTTATGCTCTTTATGACATAATAAATAAACGAAAGACTGAAGGTCTTAAAAATAAACGTTATTGATGTGCAATCATTGTTTGCCTAGTTCAAAAATTATGCAGGCACTTTTATAAAAACATTGTAAAATTAATCTTTCAATTGCACTTTTGGAATTGATCACATACTATTATATACATGTACGTGTATAAAAATATGATTATGGAAAGATTAAAAAAAATATTTCTAGTTGAATCATACAATATGCTTTAATAATAATAATTATGAATTTCAAAACAATGTTTAAGCACGTTGTAAGCCCAAGGTAGGGCTGCAAGAGCAGCTTCGGTGCAAAACAAGTGCGCCCCCTTTAGCCCTGTATATAATATAACCGGCGACACTTTAAATTTGTAATTATGTTGCAAAAAAAAGTTGATTTTTGTTTGCTATATTTACCTTGCGTGTCTCAGTTTAAATATTCTATTACAAATTAAATTAATTGCAAAGGAGACCATTCAGAACTACCTAATATAGTAACATTAAACTTTATTACCTCTAAGTACATGTTAGCGAAAATTTTAAAAACATCTCTTTTTGATAAATTTTAATAATTTGTCTAAGTATGGATACAAACAAGAGAATATGCATTACAGATTCAAGACTAGCTTCTGAAAAAGCGATTAACTTTAAATATTGTTTTGACGCGCTATTCATATTATCCATATTTCGTTAACAACATAGTTCAATGAAATTTGTATTTTTCCAATCTATATAAATTTTGTAAACATATCGTCTTCTTACTAAACTACTCCATGAAATCAAATCCGTAGTCAATAAACAACTTAGATTTGCGGTCAGCAGATGAAATGGTAGTTTGCTTTTTTTGAGGAACTTTTTGAAATTCCGTTCTTGTTTTGGATGGTACACCCGCTGTCTGCGGCAGACTTCGTTTTTTTCTTACTACAACTATAGGATGATTATGCTTTCGAGACTGCATCACTATTTGTTGAACTCCATCAATTATATTTGTTACAACTCTGGCGTTACACTTTAAACTTCCCTATAACATAATATTTTTCGCTTAGTATCAGAAGTAATTAAGGTAGATGACTTACTTTTTTCGCACATATCCAATATGTCTTGTAGCCGCTTCTTCTGTTGCGTACGTAATGATATCCATTGGACACAAGTAAAGTACAACCGCGTTGACCGAGAGTAAATGTCACTTGATTTTCCTTTATAACATAACCATCAACGATTTCCGGATTGAATTTTGTTTCTAAAAAGGAAAGCGGTATTAGTAAAGATTAATAACGAGCTGTTAAGTAGATTTTTTTTATTATTTTAAAGTAAAGTATATATATATACATGATTCTATCATTTAATTTATTTTTATAAATGTAAAACAAATGTTTAATAGTGAGCGAGCTTTGCTACAATTTTGCTAAACATGAAACAAATTTCTTAGGAAAAATATATAATCAAACAAAAATACGTGAACATTTTTATTCTTGGATTTGTTATTATTCACATCAGTTCGGTTTTTATATTTTGTATTTTTGTGTTTATTTAAAACGGCGGATGATTGTGGAAGCCACATTTGACAATGACATCATGTCGACTCTCTTCATCTATTGTAACTACACGTGCTTTACATTTATGTATACCAGCCCGGGCGCACGACCAATAAGTCTTAAATCCTGAGGACTTATTGCGGGTAAAACTATATTCTCCAACTTTCAATTTTCGACTTCCTCTGAATCCAGTTATATATGAGAAAAATGATGTATCTAGATGAAAAATAAATTAAAAGCATTAATAGTAATACTGAATCTTTTGGATTAACTAACAACTACATAATACAATCTTGATTGAGAACAAACAAATTGGTATATATATATATTTTTTTTTGGTTAATTTAGTTTCTTCTTTATTTTTTATATTTTCGATCTTTCTCCTATTTTTACAAGTAATTTATTTTCTGAAAACCAATTTAAATTAAAAAATAAGTGGGCTACAACATGCATTCTAAAGATATTTGTATACACATATATGCATCTATGTATGGGCATGTATGTATATGATATATATATTTGTTTTTAGTCCTTGGTTTCACGTTTTAATTTTAATGAACCATATTTCCGTGCCTTAGTAATAACCTCGTGATTATGTTGACCGTTTAAAACAGTTAATATGTCCAATTTTGTTTTGATCCTCGCCCTACAACGAAGAACAGCAAATTGACTGCAACGCCAGTAAGTAACATCATCTCGATTAACATGACGATTAAATGTGTGCTGCTTTAACACCAATTGCTTTGTTCCATATTTACTGACAATAAATACCGGATCAATTGAACCGGTTGTCTCTGAGGGTTGGCAAAATTCTTCTGAAAACAAAAATATTTTATATTATTAAAATAAATGCTACAAAAGTCAGGCACATTCAATTAATACATCCGTAATAATAAATAAATTCAATACAAAGTTAAGTACTTATTTTAAGTTAAGACTATATTTTATATTTTCTTTCCTAACGATCTAATATTTAATGAATGAAATTTCATATTCAACAGTAGATCAAATACTTTAGGAATTGCAAATGCCATTCTGTATGAATTCCCACTTCTTTTATTGCTTTACTTTTCTTCAGATATTCAATAATAATTTAACTTTTTATACAAGTATGGTGGTTTAAAAATCTACTGAGAAATTATTGTTTTTATTATGATTAAATATAAAATCGGATGGCGACTATTATTTAGAAGTACTTGTTTTGCTATGTTAATGCTCATGATTATGGCAGCATGTTATTGCGCCACCTTTTAAGTGATTATATATAAGAAACGCGGGACAGAACTTTTTCACACAGTACCAGTAGCTTCTAAATGCCAACGATCGAGTTTTTTTGTATTTTTCTCCCTTAAGTAAAATAAATTCTCCTCCTTTTTGCCATAAAAGGCATATTTCTGAAATAAAGAGTAGTGTTATAAATTAAAAGCGGGCTTAGAAAATTAATATAAAGACCTATTTCAATTGGTATTTAGAATGGTAAAAAATAAATAAGCACGATCATTAAACTTCAATACTATGATATATCTAACTTTATTTATTATTTCCTTAAGAAATACTTTTATAATCGAATACTTTTGTCCCTCATAGTCCTTCATAACCCATATGCCATTGAAATGTAGCAGCTGGTATCACATTCGCTGGCAAAGTATTGAATCTACGTGGATGATTGTGTAAATTTTTTCCTAATTTTATCCCTCCCTGCCATTTAGTTATGCAGCGCGCAGTACATTTATTTTCACATAGTCGTTTGCCATTTCCATTTGAACATATCCAATTTATTGTAGATCGGAAACTAGCTTCTTTTTTGTACATAAATCCATCGAAAATTAAGTTGTACCCTTGCTTCTGATTCCGTAGATAATATAGTTTTGATTCCTCGATCCAAACGCCGATTGGATAGGCTGTAAAATATATATATTTTACGTGTTTAGAGAATGTTATTTTTTTATATTAGTGAATATTAAATTAATTGAGGTACTAAAATATACGCTACGTAGAACATCTAAAATATATTTATATGAACGATCACACAATAGATTTATGATAATAATTATTAGTTATATTTTCTTATGATTTTATTGCTTTAAACAGTAATATGTAACAGTAAATTCTGTAAAAACATATAGAACAAAATTTCACAAATAAAACTCTTCACTTCAAGTATTCTTTATACCGACATATAATGACACACTCGTGTTCATACAAATATTGTTACTTAAATAAATATTAATAAATTATATAACACATATTGCATGTACAAACAATGGGTGCTGATATTACACTATCTTCGATATAATTTTAACATTTCTTCTTGATCATCCTGTACCAAAATTTCTTCAACATCAGTCGTTATATCCTCCTCAATCACCTGATATCCCCGATGTTGGAGTGATTGTGTGAGTTGCATTTTCTCGGTTTTAATATTAGTACTTTGCCGATTCGCTATTTTAAATCTGTTCTTCTCATTTAATTCGTTTCTATTGCGGGACTTAATCGCTGTAAATAGCCCACGTCCCCATTCAATTTTTTCCAATTCTTCACCATGAGTATGTCCTCCAATTACTTTAGCTGAATTATCTTCTGGTCGAAATATTACACGAGCTTTACATTTGTATTTTGTACTTCTAAGACATCTCCAGTATTTATCGCGGTTTTTACGATATAAGTAATTATTAAGCACAATTAGCGGATGACCTCGTTGGCTGTAGATAAATTCTATTTCTAAAAGCAAAAAATGGAATATATAACAAACGGTAAAAAAGACAATTAGTATGCTAATAGTGGTAAAATATTCCTAAATAAAAAAACATCAACATTTTATGCAACAAAACTATTAATTTTATTATTTTTCTAGTTTTAACAATATGTTATTTTAGCTTCGTCTGGATCGTGGGAATGATTGTGAGATTTTCCAATGACACCGTTGCGCATAACTATTCGGCCATGACAACCAGAACGAAGACATCTCCAGTATTCGCAACTAGCTCGGTAACTTCGCTCTCTTCGGTATTTATATCCGTTTAGTACCAATATTGGTTTGCCTCTTTGACTTTTAAGAAAAGTATACGAATCATATTGTGATAACTGTTTAATTATCCACCGACGACCTGTAAGGGGACGACATAAACTATAACATCTAGTTCTTTGTTGGACAAATTCTTATAAAATGAAATAGACGTTGCTTTTGCTTAAATACTTTTATTTTTATCTATTATAAATTGTATCCCGTTTACATATAAAGTAGGATTAACATTTTTAGCTTAAAAACGCACCTTATTTAATATAATACGTAATACTATTTTCCTGACAGTAGAGTTTCGACTTGTTTATAGCATTAAGTAGTTGGCTATTATTTACCATCCATTTTGAAAAAAAACGCTTTATGTTTTGACTTCAATTTGAGTTGAGCATTAATTATTATTATACACTATGGACTATGCATACAATTTTGATTTACAGTTACAACAATAATAAAATAATTTTGTTAAATTAAAACTAAATATCAAATCTATTTTCTAATTATTTGAAAACGGTACAAAGCTGTTTCACTCTGTATTCTGTTTTTAAAATCAATTGAAGGGCTTATTGCAATAACATGATATGCCACATTGTCTCAAAATTTGATATTTTAGTTGCATTCCACTCAAGAATACCGTAACTAACAATACAATTTAATAAGTTATCAACACATAGCGTTTATTAAATTGCCAGCAGTTCAAATGTTTTACCCTATTTTGTAGATTTATTTAAATTTTTGAAACCCATTTTCTTAGCAATTTGCTTATGTGGCTTATCATGTTATTGCAACAAGCCCTTCAATTGTTCATTTATATGTTCTCCTTTTCAAAATGGCGACAACATCCTTGCTGCCTTAAGACAGGTTTTCTTTAATGTTGCGCGACATTTTATAGTTTAGGTCGTTCTCATTGGAATAACTAACCATCTCACTAACGATTAAACAAAATATTCTAAACATATACATATATTTTTTACTTAGTAAACATCTGAGTAGACATCATTCCGAAAACATCCGATTTAATCTGTTACAAGGCTTTATGTCGATAATTTTAGCACTGTATTTCCGTCATAAAAGAAATATTTTTAAGTTCGTCATATGCATGTCATATTTTTTTCCAAATATAGCAAGTGCAGTTTTAGTGCAACAGATTATTAGATGTAAAATAAAATTGGTTTTACAAAAGGAAGTTCATTTAATTATGTTTTATATCGTTAACTGCAACAAGAATGACGTAAGAAATAGTTGGAGCTTGCACAAGTAATGATACGTGTATAGAAGTATATGTTAAATTTCTAACCTTTCTGGGCCAAAATATGTACGTAACAAGCTTCAAGATTTTCACTAACAAAAATAAAAAATATCGAAATATCATAAAAGATTAGTGCTTATGCATGCATACATACATTCATATAATGTGGCTTATCCATTATTCCTTGGGAATGCTTTTATGAATCAGTAAAAATTAAGAACTTACCATGCAAATATCATTTCTGGTTATGGCGTATAATTTATTTAATATCTACAAAATTGCATAGTTAACTGTATTATTTCATATTTCAGCACCACAAAATAGGGTTTCAAGAATTTTTATATTTCACCAATGTTTTGTAAACAAATGAAGTGATACCACTTCAAACGTTACAAGCATATCTGCCCTAGTATAGGTAAATGAAAAATTGCCTATGCATACACAAACCACGAAAATAAAATCAACTTTTTAGAGCTTCAAATTGAAATAACTTTACTTTTTTTTAGCGAAGTTTTCAACTGTTTGTTTCACTGTATCATAATATTAAACACATTTTGAAAAATTTATGAAACAGTAAATCACTATCAGAATTTATTTTGCATCATGGGTTCGGCCATTATCACACAGAAATCGAGCACTACGAAGAGCACATTTTTTCCACTGTAATTTATAGCATATTAGGTAGTTGGAACACTTATATTTTCGGAAACGACGATTCATTTATTTTTGTTTTTCAGATCCTGGCTGCAGTAATAATTTAATAAACAAATAAAAAAATTAACGTCACTTCTTAATCGCGGCGAAAAATATTGTATTGAAGTTTGGCGTATAATATACCATTAAAAATAAAGTAATAGAAGATAAAAGCGTGTTTTCAGAATACTTAGTGTCACCTAGGAGCGAGAACGAGTACTAATAAACCCTTTAAATAAATAATCATTTTATTATTGCCTAGGTGATACTATTTTTTTTTTAATTATTCACTCATTTTTGTTTGTATTGAATACGAGAAACAATCGAAAAATTTTATTACCATGTACGTGGTTTGAATTTTGGATTGTTTAATACATTAAGTGGCTGTTTACAAACGACAGGGCAGGCAAGATTTCGAATCGGTTCACTTGCATCATGTTTTCACATAGTAATGTTCTACCGAGAATTGAGTAATGCTCTTTTTTAAATTCGTATTTTTCATGAATTACGAATGAAAACCATTTTTGTTTAGGTGTAGCAGCAACGTTTGTATGTAGTACTATATGTATGCAGTGAAAAAAAAATTAAATTGCATTTAAATCGTCCCTGTGATCAATTTTCCAAAAATGCCACGTAGCATGTGTGAGGTGTTACTCGATCAGCGATCACCAGAAAATGAGGAAAACATGCTGAAAACGGAACGAAAAGGGATGAAAATATATCTGCTTCACCCGAGAATCCGCTTTGAAAGTGGTTTTTCGATGGAAGTCCGATTTTCGGCGCATCAAACCCATCTCCCTCTCGCTAGTAAAAATCGAATATTGTATCCCTCTCAATTCGGCCTTCTTCCGCTTATGTAATCAGGCACTAAGAATATACATAGTTGATGTTAATACTAGGGTCTTGAGCTTAGGAACGCAAACTTAGTTTTCAACTATCAGGGTGGCAACTAAGTGCCGATTTCACACATAGATGTCTTTGGCCACATTTTTTAATGGCGTTTGTCAATGATGTATATTTTTCTTTTTGACATTTGTTAGCTGTTGGTCTTACTTTGCTTTAGAGCCATATTGCGAGCACTTTTGTGAAAAGGTATTGATTTGTCGTCTGTTTAAATATGGGATACAAAAACGAGCATTTTCCTCATATTTAACTTTTTTTATTTCCGTAAAGGAAAGAACGCAGCTCCTAAAAAGTTACGTGATATGGAGAAGCCTTAACAAATTTCGTTTCGAAAATTTCTCGCTGAAAGATGAACAATGAGCAGGTTGACAGATGAGCTTGATGATAAAATTGAAGCCCATAATCGAGATGGATTGTCATGCAGTTATCAGAGATAGTAAAAAGTTAAATAGTCACGTTTGAAATTCGGTAGAAAGCTTGGTATTTGGATCTTAGACGCAATGAATCGGACCATTTTTTTGAATGAAACATCACTGGCGATGAAAAATAAGTTGTTTACAGTAACATCAATCGAAAATGACCTTGGTCCAGTCTTGATGAACCAGCACAATCCACCTCGAAAGCTGGTATCCACAAAAGATTTTGTTCTCAGTTTGGGGGGATTGGAAACGTGTGGTGCTTCTTGAGCTGCCTCCAAGGAATTAAACGATCAATTCGGATACAGAGATCAAATGGAAACGACAGGTGTCATTTTTCACCAGGATAACACTAGGCCACATATGTACACCTTTGGTCCCTCGCGAAAAATTGTTGGGCCTTGGTTAGAAATTGATATTACATCCACCATATAGTCATTACCTTGCTCCATCAGATTACCATTTATTTCGATCTTTCCAAAACTCTTTGGATGGTAAAACTTTCAATGAAGTGAAATCGCACTTGATTCAGCCGATAAAGACCAAACGAATGCGGAATTATGATGTTACCAGAAAGATGGCAAAAGGTCATCGAACAAGATGGAAAATATATATATCATTGATTAAATATTATTCGTTGTATTTAAAAAACGTGTTTTATTTATCTGAAAAAATCGGCAATTAGTTGCCCACCTAATACATATTATACAAGGGACGAAAGCGCCACAGGTTTGAAGCATGGACAAGACAATACATTTTTTCCAAGTAATTATAAAATATGCACGCTTTTAAATGATTTACGAATTGAATATGACGACGTAGAACAGTAAAAGTACGGGACACATTCACATTCAGAAATGCAGAATGCGAAAATAATGAATAGTATAGTATTCGAAAATTCATATTTGATAAATTGCTTTGCAAAATTCGCGTTTCTTTACTGAAGGATTCGTACTCATATGAGCAGTTATATAATTTATATTACTACACGTCTTTCAACCAAATGTTTCTCCTATAACTTAGTACATTTTAGTACAATATTATTGTACAATACTCGGTATTGCACAATATTATTGAGAGTATACGTCGAGGTTGCGAAATATATTGCGAAAATCGAAAGTTTTGATATCGTAAAATAGTGAAAAAATATATCGTGTATGGGCGATATTGCACAATATTCATTCATTTGTACGCTGAGTTTTCCAAAAAATGAATTGAGAAAAGCGGATAAAAGGACATTATTTTTGTGATATTTGTGTATCGTGTCAATCATCGTCAGCCAAATACGAAGGAAAGGGAAAATGCTGAATAATGAAGGAATGCATCCATTTGCACCTTTTTTTCCTCCTTTAATCCTAATCACTCAACATTTACTCGTCAAATGAATTAATGTGCAATATTATTGCATCGTGTAGGGCAAAAAGAAAATGGTACTGTACAATATATTGGACAATATTGATTGTGTATGGACAGCTTTACACGATCCACGCTGTACAAAATTTAAATAAATATGTGCCCATACGAAAACGCAAACACTGTGCAAAGCAAAAACAATTCAATTTTTATATTTGCGTTATTTTGTTCAAATTTGTGTGCCGTGATTTGGAATTGTTTACTTTTTCGCATATGAATTTCTAAATGCTATGCTTTGCATAATTTGACCTATGTGATATTTGTTTGAACATTTAAAGTTTTATTGTATGATACATTATTTGCAAACGTATTTAGCTTGGGGTTTGAAAACAGCGTCTAAATAATGATGCGGTAAGGTTATAAAACATTTCATTGTTGGATACTCAAATATACACTAAAACCCGATATATGAATATAAAATATCATCATATCACATTACAAATATAATAATTTATTTTTTCTGCTTTTTTCAATGGCCCAATGAACTAAATTTTTTGTAAATTAACATACCAGCACGTTTCGCCAACTCAATTCTGTGACCATCAGATGAGTGATTATGGACATCTGCATACATTTTGGATAATCAAATATTTTAAATTAAGTAAGCTAATCAAAAATTAATTACCATTTGTAACAAATAAATCATCAGCAATTGTCTTTATGCGGCTCCGACATTTCTTAGAACGGTTATGTATGCACTCCCAGTATATTTTATCGCTGCGTGGACCATGTCTTCTTTGATTTGATCGATAAATATAGTCATTGATTGTAAGGAGGGTTCCACCTTTACGACTTATTATGAAGAGCTGTTGTCCGCAATTTGGTATATGTTGAACAACTGGAAACAATGAATCATTTTTAGTAATCATTTTATAAAGTTCTAGACTTACTGTGCAAATTGCTATCAATCAAATGAAAAAAACTAGTCGTTTACCTATTATCGTTGCAAATTTCAAATTTGTGCAGCAGCAACAATAAAACAGATTTTATAAGAATGGTGCACATTTTATTTTTATTTAATTAAGTCGTTATACATTATTACATAACAATTATTTACTGATACTGACATTTTACATAGAATTGAAAAAATGATGTGGTAGATGTAATAATATACTTTGTGGAAATTCTTTGAAAGTCAGCTATTAAAAATATCTGCAAATAAGATTGGTAAAATGTATACTGAAAATAATAAATGACTTGCAGCCTTGATACAAGCGTACATACAAAATAAGATTTATATACGGAAATAAAATGTTGTAGGTGAATGTTTTATATGAAAAGTATTACATTTAATAGGTAATCATCATTTCTTTATATGTACTATGTTTACTAGTAATTGGGCTATACAGTGTGTATAGTCAAAAGGGTATATTAAACCAGAGACAAAATCTCCCGTACCAGCTGGAACAGACAAATAAATAGCAGACATAAGAACACACGCTCTTTTACAATCCATATATAATGTATTTGTTTAAACAATTCTGCAATATAAACTGTATAATCATTGATTTTTGTTTCTTCTAAGCCCTTTTTGGATAGATTTCAAGTATGCAAAAAAAAATAGAATCAACTGATATAACTTACTTGTATACGCGTATATGCATATGCTTTGTCTATTTTTTCTTTCCCATCAAAGCTTTTTGGAGCCTTTTCTTAATTTTTTCTCGAAAATCATTAACATCTTGCTGTTTACTATCATCTTTCGACAAAAAATCCTCAGGAGTGCGGATATTTTTTTCAGATACCCCTTTTTTGGGAACAAGATCTTCATCTCCGCTCATTACTATGACATCTTCCACGAATTGATCAATTTCGTTTAATTTAGTACCCTTGTGTTCTTCCGTATATTCTTTTACGCTGTTATCGAAATCTTCAGGCGTTGTCTCAAACATGACAGAAGTAACGCTTTTATCTGTTGCCTGATTAAAATGATTATGTTCGCCATCCAAATGAAAAACTCTATTTTGACGTGAGACCACACGGTTCAGACACTGCTCGTTATTTTCATTGTAGCAGCATTGGAATATACTATTTTCTCCACGACGAAACAAGTATTTAAAATGATGTCCTTCAAAGAGTATTTTCATTCCACCTTTTGTTGCAGATACAAGAACTGCATTTTGACCTTCCTTCTGAAAAGCCTGCTCCAATTTGTCTGCAAGAGTTCCCGTGGTAGCCACATTTCTCTTCGGACGTCCACGTTTAACACCGCGCTTAGTTCCTTAAATAAAACATATACATATTAACAAATGAGAAATACATGTGTATTACTTAAACACGGAACAAAATTTAAAATAAAGATTAATATAAAAGAAATAAAACAAAAAATAGGGGGTTTAAAAAAGGTTATATTTGGTTCGATTGTCATTATATAGCTGTTCCATCTTCCAAGCCACCTGCAACAGGAAAATGTAAAACTAATCTTCACGTTTTTGCTTAAAAAAAAATACTCACAAATTGTGTCCAATTCTGGTTAGCCAACCTCCCTTAATATTTCAACCTTCACAACAATCAAATGTAACAAATATTACTTTATGCAAAATACCAAATTACCATGATTTATTAAATTTAATTCCTTGACATTTACACCAGATAAACTTTCTTGCATGCATATTTACAAAATTACGGACATCAGATAATAAACCACAACTATGCTGGTTTTGTAATAGATTAACATTGTCAAGAGGGAAGCAGTGGTAAATGGCCCCATCTATATTTCGGGAATTCAGAAATCTTTACTATTAAAGGTGTGCGCACAATTTATATGTTTAAATATAATAAAAATTAGAGTTTCTATCTTATTCAATTATTATTAGTAGCTTTCGCTTCTAGCTCATTCGTTTTTCAATATTACTATTATTAAAATGGAACATGTTAATTAAAGACTAAGTACTAAGTTTTTTCTCATACAATTCATTGAACCCAAACATTCTTATATTTACTGTAAAACTATTAGATCGTTTTAGTATACATAATAAAATAAATGTATACAAGGTACAAATACATATGCTATCAATTACATTTTATTACTGAAAATTGTATTTTAAGTTGTTAGCTTCAAACTCAAAGAGTATATTCAGTCAATCCAGAAATGTATTTCCCTTTATTCTATGTTTTATTATGTGCGAATTTCTTAAAACTGATTTTTAAGAGTATGTACATACATTTATTTTAAGAATAATTTAAAGAAAACCATTTAAAACTAAAAACATATCCAATCATAGCCAATTCTAAGAATATTTAGTTGCAGGTATAATTAATTTCAAAGTAACATCTTCTCTTCTTTATTGTTATATAATTTGTAAAAAAAGAAGCTATCAAATTCTGATAAAAAACAGTTTTGCTTAGTAAAACAATTTTCAGTGATTCAATCATGAGAATGCAAAGGACATTTTAGTTTACATCTCAATTCGTTACCAACAACCTTTGTGCAGGCTGTTGCCCTGCATCGATTTTTCATATATTTCGAGCATCGCCATGAGTTCCCGCCTGCTTTTCTTGATGTGCTTAGAAAGCAATGTCCTTCAATTATCAATGTCCGACGCGATTTTTGCGATATACCGAATATTGCTGGCACATACGAGTCCTCATCATTTACTGGAAAAACAAGTGCGTTTTACGAATTATTGTAAATTAAATTAATTTAGTATTATTTTACATTAAAAATGCTCTATGTACTTTTTGTTTAAAAATTACACGATATGGAGATTGATTTAAGAACTTGAGTCGTCGAAAAATATAGCCGCTCAGCGCTTATTGTGGTTTATAGAGTCGGGTAATCTATTAAGACAAAATCAAGCAACATTTCGGCTAAATAAAGGGTGTATCGACGCTCTGTTATACTTTCTGCCCACATCCATGTTACCACTCTTTCGCTAGATTTTAAGAAAGCGTTCTAAACAAACTTAAAGAATGTGATACCGGACCAAATATTTATATATATATACATTCGCTTATTCCTGACACAGAAAGATTTGCTTAAAGTCAATAATTCCTACTATTGCACTCTTTCGATTTTCAGTGCAATCCCGCAGACGTCTCCACTCCCAGTGGTTATTTTCATTACACTTTTTTACGACCACTCGACAAGAATACTAAATCCTAAACTTCTTTACCATATTGTTTATGCAGACTATGTTTTCATTTTTTTTTGCAAAATCAAAAGCTTTTTTAGCTAGTTGAAGGCATTTTAAAATGGTCTGATATTTCCTGTGTAAGTCTCTCTCTTGACAAATCCAATTGCTCCACATTTGTCGGACAAAGATATGCAACAGCGAGTTTCTGTTATACTCAGAAACTTAAATCGAAAACCAACAAGCTTAAGTCGTTTAGACCGGTATAAGATAAAACAAAAGCTTGACTTATTGAGAGGGAACTTATTAAAACTACCACAGGCGGTTCTCAATAGTTCCAAGTCAAATCTTTCCCCATGGATTAGAAAACCAGAATCATTTACGAAATGAGCAATACCACAAATAAGATTTTCCTTGCATCATTCCTTCGTACTTCCGATAATTATAAACTTGGATGGAAACTTATTTACTGATGTGTCTACATATACTTCTTTCAAATGGCGCTCCTATGTTCACAGCAGAAAGCACAAGTACTAGATCGAAGTCGAAGGGAAAATACATCCTACTCGTATGCTCTGATAACTTCTCTATGATTAACGGTTTAAGAAATCCAAAACATGACACAGCAATTATAAGTGGTATTCTCGGTAAGTATCATAATAAACTTAACTTAATTAATGTAGTGATGTTGGAATAAAAGATAATGAACTGACTAATAACTAAGCAGAAGCTTTACGCAAACCTTAAATCAAACTGGCAAAACTACCATTCTCATTGAAACATTGTAAAGCGTGAACGAACCAATTCATCATATCCATTAACCACCTCCAGAATAATAATATAATAATTATAATAAATAATGGCGGCGCTACAGTCCAAGGTGCACCTGGGCCCATGTTGTTGGGCCTCATGTTGTGCGTGCTATTGTTCTTCCACGAGTGGAGGATGTGAGTTTAATGCCGACTCCGAACGGCGCGATTGAGAAGCTTTTTCTAGACAGTTATACTCTTTGAGCATTGCCAATGACTCGAATGAGGTGGAGCAGTGAAAAAATGTTAGGTGTTTTTTCGGGAATCGAACCGAGAACATCGAGCGTAGGAGTCGACGCACCTACCCACTACGCCACAGCGCCCACCAGAATACCTAATTCTACATTAACAAGTCAGGTTTGGATCACACAGTTTTCAGGCACGAACTACTCGAAGGGCAGCCTCCTTCCACTTGCAACATTTGCCACTCACAATTTGACATCAACCATATATTGGGTACCACAGGATGCACAACCTTCTCTGCAATAAGAACAAGGCTATCAACCTGCTGCTTACAATAGCAGCATATGCTTTACTATTGTTAGTATAGAATCAATTATATGCTGGTAAATAATGAGAATAATAATAAGTGCTTTATTAAACAATATTTGCCGACGTAAAGGCATAGTTAGCATATATACTTTCGTTTTATTATTTTTACTATCATAAACTCAAACTTACCCTTAACGGTTCGAGTACGTTTTGAGCCCGCTTGATATCTCTCACTTCCGTAATCTTTTGTGTATTGATGTATAATCATCGTTTTATCTGTAACACATGAACATTTTTAAGTTTATTCTTATAAATTAACCAATACTAAATGTTATATTTAATATCTCATTATTGTGTACAAAACTAAACTAAAACTCAACAGGCCAATTGTCCAAAGAAAGACAATTTAAATTCATTTATTTATTATTATTTATTGTCATCCAATTTACTGTCCCATTCATCTGTTACAAGTCATAGTATCTTCACATTATAAAACGTGCTGTTTACTCTAACTTATTTTTATTAAACACTTTATTATTTTACCTTTGACGATTTATATGTACCGTTTGGAAAACATAACGGTACATCTTATGAATGTTATCAGTCGTTGCTCAGAAAAGAGAACACGTTCAGTTTGTACGACGCAAGTAAGTGTCGCTTCTAGTCGGGACAGAAATACTTGGGACACGATTTGGGTAATTTTAATTAAAAGGGGTTATTTTCAACGATTTAGTTAGTTTTCGTATTTGGATTTAGTTTTTAAGTTTAAAAAATACAAGGATAGACCGCTATACTACCATACCTTCATCGACGACTTCTTTCCTCACCAATTTGGGCCAAAGATTTTCCTTCTTTTCCATGAAAAATTGCTGCGAATCGCTTAATATGTGTTCTTTTTTGAGTAACTACTGATAACCTCTATAAAATGCGCCGTAATGTTGTTTTTCTTCAAGGTTTCGTCCTTTCTGTTCAAGACTTGAATAAATGATGTACGGATTTTGTTTTCGCAACAGGATAATAACTGTTGAAAGTGAATGTTTCTAAGTGTATGTAAGTTCGAAAATGATACGCTGTTATCAATTTGTAACACAGATACATCTATCATAAGACTATTCGGAAGAATTTCCGTCCTTCCTGTATGATTTGTAATTAATAATATAAAAATATATATTTATAGCTCTATCAAAATTTTGCGGTGCATACTACTTGCATAATATAAAAAAACCTACTGTTATTATATTAATTTATATTAAATACATATTTGCATGCCAACAGGAAATTTTTTTCTAGGAAAGCAAATAACCATAATACGTAACTTATGCACTTGTGTTTTCAACTCCAAAATTGCTTAATATATTTTGTGCAGATTATTCCAATTCATCAAGTTTAATTAACTTTTTTTTTCCAAAAATTGCACCAGAAGGCAGATTGTGACGCCGTGGCGTTTTGGTTACACCTAGGACAAGCAACAATTTTTCAAATACGATTGTTCACCTCTTTCGTGTCAATGACAACGCTCAGAGTATAATTGTCTAGAAAAATGTTCTCAATCTCGTCGTTTTGGAGCCGGCATTAACTATATGTCCCCTTCACTCGTGAGAGAACAACACAAGTAATAATAATAAAAGCGGCGCTACAGTCCGAGGTGGACCTGGGCCTAGCTTCTCAACAACCACTCGTGTTGTGCGTGCTATTGTTCTCTCACGAGTGGAGGGGACCTACAGATTAATGCCGACTCCGAACGGCGAGATTGAGAAACTTTTTCTAGAGAGTTATACTCTTTGAGAATTGTCAGTGACTCGAAAGAGATGAAGCCGTGAAAAAATGTTTGATGTTTTTTTTCGAGATTCGAACCGACGATCTCGAGCGTAGGAGTGGACGCACCAACCCACTACGCCACGGCGCCCACGAGAGAACAACACAAGTGGTTGCTGAAAAGCTAAGCCCAAGTCCACCGAGTTTATTATTATTATAATATTTGATTGTAGTCTAAATTGTTTTCCAGTGGAATATTTTGGTTTATTGAAGCAGTGTATAAATATTTCGTGAAATTGATTCATATGTGGTAAGGATGTCGCCATTGGCAAATTTAGAACCACGCAAAAGTTTGAAATGTATTACAAAACATGACTTTCTAAGTATATTTGACAACGCTGAAACTGAACATTTCCTTATCTTAGCAGAGTATACGCAAGGGAATTTGTATTCCAAAAAAAAAACTTAATATATAGATAGTATTGCTCTCTTAAATATATTATTTTGGTCTGATGCATGTAGGTTACTTCAGAATTTGTAAGTAAATAATTTTTTTCTTAAACATACCAATGCATTATTTCATGGCGTTTATTGATAAAGTGAGCCCACCTAAAAGATACAAATATTTAATTGAGACTTTAAAGGCAAAGTCAAACCTTACCTGTCGCACCTTCGCCCTTTCAACTTTCAATCTAAAAAAATGTTTCGATAAAATACGTGTATATTAACTTTTGTATGTACATCCACATACAACTTTACAACATATATATGTATGTTACAAATAACTATGAAATTCAATTAATTTATTAGTTTATAGGTGATATTATTTTCATATATTCAGTAAAATATAAATACATGTTTTACGACTATTTCATAATAGTAGTACATTTCTTTCTTTTTATTAAACTAATTTCTTTCCTATAAATTAAAATTATGTTTTTTCTGTATTTTAGAAATAGTAATAGTTATCAAAAACCATTCAAAACTATTAGTTTCTATTTTAGACCGCTCAAGTGTAAAGCATGAGGACCGATTTTTAAGAAATTCGCTTTTAATTCATCAGCGAAGTCAGTGTTCAAA
Source organism: Myathropa florea (assembly GCA_930367185.1). NCBI lineage: Eukaryota > Metazoa > Arthropoda > Insecta > Diptera > Syrphidae > Myathropa > Myathropa florea. The sequence continues at coordinate 131,817,612 of OV884003.1, read as the reverse complement.
TCGTCCATACCATCAATTTTAACTTCAGGTTCATGAGTATGGGGTGAACCAGCTACACGAATTGTTACATCATCATTAACTTTTGATGTTACAACAGTAGCTCGGCATCCATATTTCACATATCTTGAGCAGCGCCAAAATATATTCTTATGACTTTGTCTGTTCTCTACATAGCGATATCCGTTGTATATTAACATAACACGACCTCGTTGCGTTGTTGAGTACTGAATGTAAGTAGTTGCTCCTTTATCTTCTAATATGTACTTAAAATCTGTAAAAAACAAAAAAATAAGAATAACCTATGAACCAAGTAATTAGAGATCATATGCTTCAACTTATTAGAAAAATTAAACGCATTAATATATAAATATTACAGATAGGAGTAGCTTGCTTTTTAATTTGTTCGGTTCTAAATTGCAAGAGTCCCTTCCTTTTATTAACAACTTTATATAAGGTTAACATACATTTTACTCCTTTCTTAAGTAGTTTCGGTAATGATTTTTACTTCATTTTTTATCAACATAACAAAATATATTTTTTAATTATTTTAATTTACTTCCTCTACCATACGTAATTAACTTGTCTTCTTACATTGGCATCTGTAAGCACAAGTATGCAAGGGAGGTATATGCGATTAAAATTAAAAATCCGAAACAATTGATAAAACCTGAACTTATAATTAGTTAATTATGTGTTCTTTTTTAAGTCCTTTACGTTGATGTTCAAAATTGTTTCCATATCTGCGATATAAAATAATTCAATATAAATAAGCATGTGGTAGATTATTTTTTATGCCTTTCTCCTAGTTCTTCTATTTTACGAAGAACAAATGATTTCACCATATCCGCATCTATTTGTTCATTGCGATTTTGATAGACTGACACTACGTGAGCTAAAAAATAAAATGTAAATAGGAAATCCATATTTTGTAAACAAATAGTTACTTGTGATTGAATTTAGATAATTCAAATTTAAACCATAAAGTCGGTCTCTTGGTTTTAATTGGGAACATTTAATCAAAGCACTTCGGCCAAAAACAATTTCGCTTAATGATCCTGTGTACACTGATGAATCGTTGTGCAGGATTCGAAGAATATCTCGTTTCGAAATGAACACTTGACTGCCAACATGAAGGGGAATGACATCTGATTTCATATTATGCACTGTTAAATAAAAATAAAAAAATTGTGAATCGCTTCTCCAAATTAAAAAGAAAACGAATTATTATCGCGACTAAGTATAAATAAAAATTACGAATTAAGTTTGAATATTCTTTATTTACCATAAATATTACAATTTTTTTTTATTAAATACTAACAGTTATTTGTTCTAATTGGTAATTAAAAATATAAAGGCCGCATACATAATCACCTAAAACGGGATATATAAACTCATACACTAGTTTTACTTCAATGTCCAATACCTGAATAGTTTATTTAGTTTGAATGGATATATATATGCATGTTAATACCCCAAAAAAATATAAATTAAAAACGATTCTTACTTAAATATTCAGGAGAGTAAAGATAAGTGGATTAAAATAAACAATGGTAATGAAAGCTTATTAACTGGTTTCAATGATCAGAATTACTGTACATAAGTACAAAAATGTTTTTAAATATTTTTTTATTTTTAGTCGCATAGGGAAAGATATTCATCTAGAAATTGGTTTGGGACTGGAATTGATAGACACCAAATTAACAAAAAACCATAATGCAACATAAATTATCAATTATTTATTACTCAATTGTTGATAATTTACAGAGTAACCGAAATGTTGCATTTACAACAATATTTGATGTTTTCCAAGTTGTATATTTCCCTCAATCCATTATATGGGCATAAACATACATAGCTATGTCCCATACATGCATAACCCATAACTTCCAAGCACATTCTGTTCGCAACATTTAAAATATTTATTTCTTTAAACTAATTAAATTTGTTGGCAAAAGAGAAAACACATGTATCCTAATTTGAATTTATATTTGTTACTATATTTGTTTACCAACTTTTCCTTTTTCAGGGGAAATTTCGAGTTCAACATAAGCATAAACAACTAAGAATATGGAAGTACATATTTATTACTGCTCAACATTTCTTACCAAATAGAAAAAAAATCATAAATCTGTAAAATTCTTATACTCGGATTAGTTGTGTAAAATATTTACTTACATACATTATCAACATACTGCGATATGGCATACAATATCTCCACATACAAATACACTTACCCTATCAAAAATATGATATAATTACTTGGCGTATTATTCATATTCCGAATGTAAAATAAACAGAACAATTGTTAGTTATTTCGGCATTTATTTTTTCGTATTTTCGCACCAAAATTAAATGCACTTTACACTGATGTCAACTCGAGGTGTCAAACTGATGCTTTACTTTTTTGCATTTCGTGTACTGAAAATGACACATTGTCTGTTAGGCGACATCTTGGTGTGAGATATTCAATTTTCGTATATGAAATTATAGTTATTTATTTGCTTTTATAAGAATCTGAATTAATGAATACGCTAAATTTGATATATTTTATAATAGACCAAATATTATATATTATGTTAATCTGATTCATAATAAAGAAAACCAAATAAATAAAAATTTGACAAGGAATCTACTACATTCTTGAGAGCGTCATCTGCTGAGCGTAGCGTGGATTTCAAAGCCAAATGTAAGTGAAAGAGAAATGTCAAATATTTTCCTAATTTTTTCCAGTCTTATTTTTTAAATCTGGTTTAGTTTTACTAAAAACTAAATGTTTATTATTAAATTTGCAACTCAATTTCAGCTAAGATCTCGATTGATAACATTGCCGGAATATAGACGTGTGTGAACGTGAAAGTGAAGTAATTAATATTAATAGTGATTACACAGTGAGACAATTATACAAGTTCCATGGAAGATTTAGATGCTGTCTTTTGTAAACAAAAATCATTTTGCAAAATATGTTGATTGTTCTACAACTAAATTTAATAAGTAGACAAAAAATATTGCGGTAAGTGATCTATAAAATTATTATGAACCAACTTTCAATTTGTGAAAATGAACTAGTGCATAGACACAAGCTGATATATACGTTTCTACACCTGTGTATATATCTATTGCTTCTTTTACAGAGAAGTGCTGAACATTATTTTTATTCTAAAATCATTATACTTAAAGGTTTTTGAGGGCTGAAATAAATCGTTTAAACATAATTTGCCAACTTTTTTGTACAATAAGTAGTATGTGTTTGACGTGATAAAGCAACAATTAAAACATACGAACTTTAATTTAACATTATTTTACATTCTTCTTTTAGCACATTTGTTTCTATATTAATAAAGTAAAATTGGAAAAATTGGAGTATTCCCTATAACTGTTATATAAAAAAGTCATTTAAATTTATTTTGGGTCAATAAACATCTAAACAATTTGTTTTAAGTTTCTTACACGAGGAATTCAATAAAACTATTTAGCTTACATCGTTTTTGGTTTGAGGTTACTGATCATTTCAACAAATAAAAACATATACTCAAGTGTGTCGGCAGTAAGGTTAATAAAAGCCAATATTTAACAAATAATATTTTTATTGCAGAAGGTATTGCTTGCACAGGAATGTAGATTATAATGTAAAAAAGTTTTAAGAAAATAAAAGAATTAAAATAAACAAATTTGTTTTGCGTTATTTAACCACGATAACTGTTGCGTTTTAACTTTGTTTTCTTAATTGTGCCTAGAATTATGCCATGGGAATCTCTTATGATGGAACTTCTTATTTCAGAATTCAAAGTACTTTTAACTAAAATCAAAAATGAACATCAAACACCGTTGGCTCCGTCTGGAACTCTTGATGTTCGATTTACTCGTAGCTCAAGAGGCAATAATCTCTTGACTATCGATGGAAAACGGTATACACTGAATCGAAAACTAAAAGGCGCAAGTTATTGGGAATGTGTAAAATTGAGATGTAAAAAAACAAAATGCAATGCAAGAGTTATATCTAAAGATGGTCAAGTCATCCAAATTAGAGGAAACCACAATCACATTTAATTATTATTTGTATTTTTATTTAGTAATTTCTGAATTATAATTAATAAATATTTGAATCGTACTGTTTTCCTTTTTTTTTTTTCATGAAAAGCAAAATCATTGCATTTCAATTCAACTTACAAAATCTATCTCAAAAAAACTAATTACAACTTTTTTCAGGAGGGATTTGGCTGGACACCAAGTTTCAGTATTTACCCAATCGCCGAGGTGGCTTAAGTTTAATATACAATGGCTATTTATATACGGCTGAACGTAAATACAATAGCACAGTAAATTGGGTGTGTAATAAAAATAGTAATTCACAATTGAAGTGTCCGGCCAGATGTGTCACTTCGGGAAATAACACTATCAAACTTAGTCGCAAAACACACAATCACGAGCCTGTAATAGCAAATTATAATTCAGATAGCAATTACTACAAGTAAAAACATGTTATATGCCTAAAAAATTTATTTTTTAGACGTTATGAAATACAATGTATATATATTGCAAGAATGTAACGTTGCATATATGGAACTTGTTGATTCCACATTGTATTAGGCTGATTTATTTATCTCATATAAATAAAATAAATATATAAGTATGTACAAGTAATTATTATTTTTCGTTTAATATAAATTCATGAACTTATTAAAAAATGTATTGACCTAACACTTATATTCATATAAAAATTATTTATAGAAATAGTTTCCGGAAAATGGTATAACAATATCGTATTCTCAATTATGAAAAATGAGCGTCGCGGTGAGAATCTCTATTGGAATGGTTACAAATATCGCAAAGAAGCCGCCTTTAAGACATCAATAAATTGGGTTTGCTGTCATCCAAAATGTGGTTCCCGGTGTGTTACGAATCCAGAGAAAAACATTAAATTTGGGAAAAGTTTCAAGCATAACCACATCGTAAAACGATCTGAGTAAATATAAGAAATGTAAAATATATAAAACGTAACTGTTGAAAATTTCTTCAAGTAATAAATAAAATAATTATTCAAAATATGTATACTTATTCCACATGAGCTAAAATTGAATTAATAAATTTCACCATTTAAGTCAACTCTTTAGATATAACATAATCTTCATAAATTATTTCATTTTAGGTGCGGATTATAATTCAAAAGTTGGCTTTTTAATTAACAATAATCGTTTTATAATCGGGTCCCAATCGAGTACGACCTTTTATTTAAAATGTGCCAACTTCCGTACAAAATGTAAGGCCCGAGCAACACTGCGTAAAGACTCGAAGAAAGTACGACTTACCCATGCTGAGCATAACCATAAATTGTTTTATTATCCCGATGTGGTTTCCAAAATGTATTCATTATTTTGGAAAAATGGAAAAATGGAATATGATTAGTAATTCGTAAAACTAAATTCGATCTCTAAAGTTTTTGCGAAATTAATATTTTATTATAATTAACCAGTATATTTTGAGGGCCATTTATATATATTTATAAACCGCTGAGTTTGATTTATAAAGTAAAAATTTAACTTTGCTAAATGAATTGGGTTCTTATTTATAACTCTTTTAATTGCTATAACATTTAAGCAAATTAAAGAAATTATTTGCTATGTCCCCTTTGGTATATTAACCTTTCTTTTTTTTTCATAAGAACAGAGCATTTATGTTTAAATATCTTAATATTTACAGATGAAAAAGCAACCGTACAATACATGCGTTCTCGACGGGGCACACTGTTAGTTCTCTACAATTGCAATACCTATACTCCAAATGAAAAACCAAAACCGGGGCAAAAATCTCGCGATTGGAAATGTTCCATGTATCACAAAGCAAAATGTCGTGCCAGACTTGTAACGAAATTTGTAGATGGCGACAAACATTTTATTCATGTGACACGACAGATGCACACACACCCACCTATGTACGATTCAAAGTGTTTAAAAAAGATTAAGACATGATTGCAAAATCATTTATTATTAAAAAATCAGGCAAATGAAATTAAACGAAAATTGTTTCTTTTACCTTACTTAGATATATACATATATATAACTAATATCTCAGGAGTGCTTACTTTTGCGATTTTTTTCTTGTCTATTTATTTCTCATTTTCTGACTTGCCTTTCTTTTAGATAAATTCATTGAGGAATTTTTGGAAAAATCTACTAAAAATACACGTTTCAATGTACGGAAACTCGACTCTGGACGGACTGCTGAGCCGGATGCCTGGGAAGATGGAAAATCTCAAAAAGCCTATGAGAGCGAATTTGAAAAAATAAAAAACTATCCAACGCATACAGATATGGTTCTCGATTTCATACCGGGTCAACGTGGAAACTCACTATTATTTTACAACGGTTTTACATTTGCAAAAAACAACAAATGTGGAGACACGATATATTGGTGTTGCCGCAGTCGTAAAGTGGGAAAACCAGCATGTCGGGCAAGAATATCCACAAGTAAACAAGAGAATGGTACATATAAAGTTGTAGTAACAAAACCAAATCATAACCACGGACCATCTGCTCGAATGTTAAAAAAAATTGAAAAATGTATTAAAACATAAAAATACCTAAGAAAAAAAAATATATATTTTGGGAAACACAAATATTTTTATTTTTGGTAATGCATAAATCAAACTTTTACAGTAGTAAGTACTTATTTAAATTTGCTTTCAATTTAAGACTTTCATTTATAGACTACCTGGGTTTTGACCGTTATTAAAGAGGTAAATTTAACTAATTACTTCCTTTTTAATATATCTTACAAAAGATTTTTTTTTTAGGAATTCGACGTTGAATTCGTATATGCCACCACACAAGTCCAGAATAAATAACGTTCTAAGGTCAGCTCTTATTTCCTATGTTGCACTTTAACTATGGGGAACCTAATAAAGCGTTATTGTTTAGTGAAATTGTTACACAAGTGCTTTTTTATAACAAAAAAAGCTTTAATTTTAAATAATAATTTAGTCAAACACGTAACAGAAAATAAATACAACTTATTATTTGAATAAATGTCTCATTTACATTTTCTTGTATTTTTATTTATTTTATACATAAGAATTTATTTAACATATATCAATTTTTAATATTACTAACAAAATTTAATGTCTTATTATTTTAGAATCCAGTGTAGCTGTCTATTCGTCCACATCAAGAGGACGAATTCAACTTATCTACGGTGGTCAACCATTCATATTCGAGAAGAACTTAAAACTTGCATCTGGTGAAGACAAAAAATATTGGCGCTGTAATCAATGGTGGGCACAAAAATGTCGATCTCGAGTTTTCACCGTAAGCGATACGGTTATACCACTAAATCGTTATCATACCCATGAAGAGATAGTTAAAAGGAAAAAACGAGCTCGAAAAAGTGCTTTGCTTTCTAGAACGTCGAGTGAGGAGACTTCAACTAATACGAGTACACCAACATCCCAAATGCACATCACGGACATAGCTAGAGTTCAACCGATGAAATATGAGGAGATAGTAGCGGATGTAACCGAAATTGTTGTTTCAGATATTAAACGAGAAAAAAACTAGCTTCTTCATGAATTATGTTAAAATGCTCTAAAATATAATTCAATATTGTGTTTATTATTTTTAATATATAGAAAAGATTGGACGCCATTTATTTTGTTGTACTTGATATTTACTCATCATCAGAGACAAGATTATGTATTATTATTATAAACAAAGGTAAAGTATTAAATAATTAAGAATACTCGTCTGTAAGTTTAATCCAGTATTGCTTAAAATCTCTTCATTATAAATTTTTTCTTTCATTTTAGAAGATATGATCGATCTTAGCCTGGTTAAAACCGAACTTGTTGAAGATGAGTACAATGAATATGTGTGCAACCCACTGGATAATGTGCGAAATAAAATAGAGACTCAAAAATCAATCAACTCACCATTATCAGCAAAAAAACGAAAAAAAACGTATGCTCCAAGAAAGCATTGGAAGAATAGTGAATGGCACGCAGTTCCTACAACAAGTAGAATTACACAAGGTGGAAGGTCCATTATAATAAACAATGAAGTCTTTCATCGTTCCCAAATTTATAAAGGCACTTCATACTGGCGCTGTCGATTGTTTAGAAAAATGCAGTGTAAAATGCGAGCTATAACCAAAAATGGGCGAACCGTGTTAACAGGATCTGCACACAATCACTGAATAAATTTTTGATTTGTGCTTTTTTATTTTATATTTAGATATTTATTATATTAATCACATCCACTTTTGTTTCCGTCTCAGGAAATTCAAAATAAAATGATATTTTTTAATATAATCAAGATAAAAAATATAAGAAGGAAGAAATTTAAATACCTGTAAAAATACAATTGTTTTGTAACTTAAATATTAAGAGCACAGCTATATGTAGCTAATAAACACATTACGTTCAACTTAACTTTAAATATTGTAGTATTAAGTGGTGTTTACGTATACCTCAATCGTCAAAATATAAAAATAGATTTAGAGAACTCTAAGAATCAAATTGTAATGTATTAGAAATTTGTAATTAATCGTTTGACATATTGATACCTTATGGATAAGTTCTATTCTTTGTAATACAATATGTATTATAGCGTTTGCAATATTATAAATAGGAAAACGTGTTAGAAACGTGTAATTCGTTTAGTAAATTTAAAGATAAAATATAACAAAATATCGGTACGTTATATGTATACAAACATTTTTGATTGATTGCAAAATGTACACATGAATTACTTCAAGAACAAAATAGAATTAACCTATTTAAACTTAATTTTGGATTTTTTATGATTTTCAGCTAAATTCAAAACACATGGATATTCATTTACTAGTGGTCAAAGATCAGCCGTTAAACTTGTATATAATGGTTATGAGTTTGTAAAGCTTTTACAAAATTCAAAAGGTGTTAAGTGGGTGTGTTCGACTAGATCTACCACCAAATGTCGAGCACGATTGCGAGTAACATCAAACTCTAAATTGGAAATATTGCATCAGTATCATAACCACAGCCGCATTAAGGGACGTCATCGAAAAAAAGGTCGTATATTTGCAAAAAGCATTTAAATTTCGCAGAAAACATCAATATAAAGTCATATTCAAACTATAGCTTTGTACTTTTATACGTATGTACATTCACCTAATACCTAAAAATCATACCAATAAGAAAGTTTATACTGCATTTTATATATAATACATTTTATTAAAAAAAACATTGAAATCATTTACTGTCAAACTGTAAGAGGATGAGATGCATCAAAACAATCTTCACAAATCCAGGGTCCATTAGGGCATTGCGGGCAATAAGTTACTATTTTAGGAAGTCCTGCATTTGTATTTGTACTCGAATTTTTGATGCATTGAACACAATTTCCTTTTAAACGAGCTTTTTTTATCATGATCAACGTATGATTATTTGAAGACGCTTTAATAACATTTTCCGGAGCGGTTATGTTAGCACAAGATGATAGTAATACAGGTTTACTTTCAAGCTCAATCATTATACGGGATCTGTTTCTTTTTACACGAGAATTCATAATACATTTCTTTTCTGGGAAACGAATTGGACTTGCAAATTTTAATGTTTTCAATGATTTTTTATCAGACGTCCGACTGCTGGTCGATTTAACTAAAGGAGGAAAAAATATACATATATTTAGTGAAAAGTAAGATTTAAAGAAATATTAGTGTATTAATTGCATATGTGTATTTATTATTATTATATTTCTTTTGTTACCAGAAAAATAGATAATATAGTATAAGGTTGAAAATAATGTTGGTTAGCTCCGTCTTCCATAAAAATCATATGAACTTCATTAATTTCTTGACAGTACAGCAAAGAGAACAGAGTTAACACAATTTAGTATAGAGACTAAGAACGTTTTCTTATTAAATCTCATATATAAAATATGTACACAATTAAAATTTTTAAAAAAGGGAATTTTATTTCTCAAAATTAATACAAATCATTCCATGGCTTTGGCAAATATCCCTTTTGTTTGGTGGGACTATGATTATGTTCTCCTCTTATTATGAAATTAAATTTTCCTTTTGTTTTAATTGTCGCCGGACATCGATTTCTGCCATAATAGGAACAACGCCACAGAACCACAAAAGATGTTGGTTTTTTTGCATGTGACGAATACAAATATCCATTGTAGACCAATTGCCCTCGTCGATTATATGTGAATAAAGGCTGCGATGTCTCTTGAATATCATGCATTTCTTGAACGATTGTATCTACAAGAAAATTACCAATAATATTAATCCAAAATATATTTGCGCTAACTCATATTTAAAACTATATATAGACATTGGTTTAGTTTACTAAATATTTATGCTAGTAAAAATGTAAATAAAGTTACAGAGAAAACACGCTTCACTATTTTCAAAACAATAAATTATTCCACACCTTCAATTTGCCACAATTCCATTTGTTCTATTTTTTACTGGCGTGCTTATGCATATCATTTTCAAAAAACATTTTATCCTTTCTGAAGAGGTAAGGTTTTTAATTAATTGAATTTTTTTTCCAAAAGTTAAGACATTTATTATTTTAAAAAAATGGTCACCGAAAACTCTGTGAGAAAGTACTTCAATGAACTTCAGCGCAACCAACAACTTGAAAACCAATGGATTTAGTATTATCTAAAAAATAATAATAGATCAGTAAGACAATTCTCGTATACTTATATCACTCACCTTTCATGTTTCCATTTCGTAACCAAACATCCAAAATAAGAACTTAAAAGCAAAACATGGATAGCTTGGTACAAAATATTTTTTTTGGATGGTAAGTTTATGCTCCTCTTTGGAAATGGATATACATACATACATGAAAATGTATTAAACCATTTGAGGGAATAAAATTAATTTAGTTTTAATCAGCAGTCCCAAATCGATATTATCCTTGTATACATTAATGTGAAATTATCGGCGTTATTGAATTTGTTTAATATACATTCCTTGACTATTTTGGAGAATTACTTCCAGAAAATATATATTTCGATCATTTATTTTTTCTGTACATATTTTTTAGATTTATCTAAATTTCTGTGTAAAAATTAAAAATATGCAAAAGAAAAAACACGGAAAAGTATTGTTTATATATATTTAGTTCAGTAGTCTCGTTTTATTTTGGATTTCCTTTCTAGTTTGCGCAACTCATAGACGACTTTAAGGGACCCTTTTTTTCGACGTTCTTTTAAAACATCATGATTATGCGACTCTTGAACAATACTTACTCGATCACCTTTGTCATTCGTTCGAACTCGAGCCTTGCACCTGACATTGAAAAAAGTATTACTCAATAAGATCTGTTAGTCTATTTCTACGAACTTACTTTAATGGCCTAAATTGAACACATCTCCAGTAAATGGTACCACCCCTCACTCTATGTCGGGTGTAAGGAAAGCCATCCAAGCATAGTTGATAGGTTCCCTTAAGGCTAGTTATATAATTGACTCGATTATCGTCAATCAATTTATCACCTAAAAGTGTAGTATGTGTTAGTTAAAGCCATACGGTACGGTTAAAAAAAAACGTCAACATTGTCGGTTTTGTTAAATATCAAAATAATTAAATTTATTTGAATAGTTAGTCATTTAATTTTTTTTAACGAAATAAATACTTTGGTTGAAAAAGTTATATGAATTTATTTAACGAAACATGAGTTAAACAATGTAAAAACCATTAATTCAAGGATCCTCAATGTTATAGTCTCGAGAAATTGCCTTATCCGAAGAAACTCTTAGAGGTATAGGTGGGTGATTGTGAACTCCAAGAAAGTTAATTATCATCCCTTGTCGAGTAGTACATCGCGCTATACACGGTACCTCCTTTCGAGCACTAGAGAATGTGCATCGCCAATATGTTGTATTTGTTGCGTGAATTCTTTTATTTGATGTAAATGTGTAATTATTGTACACCAATAATTTACGGCCCCATCGACTTCGAACAAAGAAAACCTGCATATCGCTTGAGCTCATATGATATTCATATTCTAAAAAAGAAAAACAAGAAAATATACGTTTTCTTCTCATTAATGTGAAAGTATGCAGAAGATTTTGATCAATCTGCTGTAAAAAAATGAATGTAATTTACTTTAAAATGAAATATGTCTAATACATGCAAAATATATATTAAATAAAATACGAAATTTGTAATGAAATTTAAACACTGCAAATACCTGTTAAAGGTTTAGATACAAATTGAAACAATTGGGTTACAAGTATTTGGCTTTTATTAATAACGCCATCCATATCCCAAATCTGCTTTGCATTTGTTTTCAAATGTGTATGTTTATCCAATCACGTATTTCAATTTCAAAGAACAGAAGATTTCTAGTAATCGACAAGCATTTTTATGCGTATATTGCTTCCAAATTTATTCATACAATAACATTTCCTATTTACAATTTGTTAAAACACATAAAATTGTTTGCCTGGACAATCTCATGTTGCTCCATAAGATGTTCTTGTGAGTGATGTTGTGTTATCAGTATTCTTTGGGATGACCTTGTGATATTTAATGCGCCCTCATTATTAGTGGTCACACCGCCAGCCATGCTATTTCGAGCATTGTTCCTGGTGCAATTACCACTTATCATACGATTCCTTTGCAGCATTTTATGTATCTTTTCAGCGTGAGGAAGATGATTATGAGGACCCCCGGTGCATGATTTAAGTTTGCCATTCTCAAGAACACATCGCGAACGACACCTCTCAGACTGTTGTTTTTTCGAGTAGTTGTGACAACGCCAATACTCCTTGCCATTCTTTTTGCTATGGCAATTGTACAAATAACTGTTGTTGAGTATGAGGCATGGTGTAGACCATGGACTTTCGATAAATATAAGTTTACCGTCTGAAATAGAACGCAATGAGTGAAACGTATTGTGTCAGTGCACACGAATGTATATTTTTTTCTTAAATATAGGTAACAAAGAAAAAAATATATATGTATGTAAAATGTATGAACAAAATAAAATAAAAACAATTGCGAAGATATGTACTTTCTAAATAAAGTATGTCATTCTCCTTTTCTGAAAATTTATTGGTTCTTCCAAAAATATATCTAGATTACGTTGAGAATATATGTATTATTTAATCCCTTTCTGATTTGGAGCATAGTTGCGGTACAAATATTTTGTAATTATCTTTATTAAGTTCGATATGTGAAACTGTTATGATTTCACTCAGCTTTGGGTCATCTGCCTTTATTTCAATATATTCGCCCAGATCTTCTTCAACAGAATAAAGCGGGCGATGACCAATGCGAGATATATGATTAGGATGATTATGCTCCCGCCTTGCAGCTACTAACACGTTTTTTTTAGTGATGACTACTGCTTTGCATTTATTTTTTAGAACATCGATGCAACGCCACGTTGTATGTCCATTGGCCTGAGTCAGTTTTTTATTGTAAATATAATTATTGTACACTAACTGGGCATTCTTTTTCTGGCTGCGAATGAATTTAACTTCTCCTAAAATGATAAGCAAACACGAAAACCACCATATTTTTTATTCTGTTATCCAATTTTCTATATTAATAACTTATTTTCTTCTATTTCTCGTATGAAAAGAAGTCAAAATAAAAGCCATTGTTTTTGTTTTTATCGAAATTTCTCTTGTTTTATTTTGCTGTAAGGAAATTACAAAGTAGTTTTGTTAAAAAAAAAAATGGTAAAGCATACTCAAAACGGAACCTTCAAATAAATAATTATAAGCATAGTAACTTAAACAATCGTAAATTATAACTTACCACATTTTTATATCCAAGTATTTCTTCAAATATGTCCTATATCGTATATAACACTATTTTAACAATTTTACAAAAACGAATACGCGTTTCTATACTCGAGTTTATTTCAGGTAGCACATATGTACATGTTTTTCACTGTAAACAAAACAAAGCATCACTAATAAAAACTAGCCGAAAAAATTAAAAATTTATTTAATATTAATATATTTTTAAGTAAAATAGTAAAAATAAATATTTTCGGGACAAAATACACTTGGCATTTTCCTTTATTGAATAAAGTTGACATTATAAATGGAAGATGCTGAATAGTGACGTAAGCTCTACTACGTTTTTCTATAACTTTCACATGCAGATGGCATGCCTGATCTCTAAATCAGGCATTGTTCACACAACAAATAAAATTCGGTGTGGGAAAAAGGTTGTTAGTTAATTTCCCCAATTCATCGAAAATTACACCTACCACTATATTTTCCGTCTTATTCCACACACGATTTCTTAATTGCCATTGATTGGTTTTTGCTTTGAAGCAGTGCAAAACAGCTCAAACGCACGTCACACAGAAGCAACAATTTTCAGGAGCAAAGAGGTTAGGAGATCATCTTAATATGACTGATTTGTGTATTAGGGACGTTCACATTGTACTACTACTTGGTCGTCGGACTTTTTTTTGACGGACCAAATTTGTTTTACGTTTACAGTCGTTTAGGTCGGTCGTATTGTTGTTCAATTTTCGCTTAGTCGATGTAGTACAGTACAGTGTAAACGTAAAGCATGTTTTTGTAGTAAGACCAAGTCATACGACTTGGTAGTACAGTGTCAACGCCATAGAGGCGTATTAGATATCATTGAGTCTAAGCTGCTGTACTCATGAGTCGTGATCTGCGACCTATGATCAACATATTTTAACACTTCATTTACATTGGATATTTTTACAGGTTTTCTTGTACAATAAAACGCCGACATTTGAAACCAACGCTTTTCTTTTTAAATGTCAAACTGCCAACGGAGAAATGCAAATAGAATAGAATAGAATTTTCTGTGGTTTTTTCTTTCGCAAAAAGTGGAATACTATAGAAAACTAAAACTCCAAAATATAAAGAATGAAATTAAATAACTCTGTACTGAGTCGTTGTGTGTGCAGGCAAAACAAGACAAAATTATGACCATAAAAAACCAATTGGCTACGTTATGGCAGATAAGGACGAGAAACGTATCGACCTACAGGAGTCCTGGCAAAAATTAAATTAGATTAAGCTCGAAAAATTTGACTGTAATAACTGATTCGACGAAGCTAACACTACACAAACACGTGTGCGCAAACATGTATATTTTGTTGCTCGTTTGTGTAGTGTGTATGGATGTTGTATTTTCGCACGAAAGGTTTGCGCGAATTAAAAATATTTTCAAATTGGTTTGTTTGCGCATACATGTGCATATGTGCATTTTATATACTTGAAGAAATGGCAATTTGTGCATTATTTATTAGCGATACAACCAAAGGTAATATATAAGAAATATGCCTAAAACAATAAATAAAACTATTGCTTTTGACAGCATATTTAATTGGGGTAAAAACAACAGAGTTTTTCAATGCTTCCAAAACTCAATGCTGTGTGCTGTCACCCAAAATAATCAGTCATTATTGGTGAGTTCGTAATCGCAACATTAGCGCAGTACTGCAACGTCAAGCGTTCTTAATTGCAAACATTTGGCAATTATGCTTTGCATCACATTCTAAAATGTAACATGAAAGCAACAATGCGCAAACAAAAGCAATGATGCGATGGATTTTTTTTATTTTCCGACCGTATTGCAGTATGCTGCCAACATTATTAACCAAATTATTTAAAAAACCGTTCACAAATTCTTTGACATTCTTACAAAAAAAAAAGAAACTATTGAAACACAAAATAATAAACCGTCTAGAAAAGGTATAATAAAAATTAAAGCATCGTGATGCATCGTTGCGCCCTATCACGTAAGCATCACTGCCTATGTGATTTTGTTGACGTTTACGAACTCAGCCTATCCCTCAATTGAACTTGCATCGGTTCTGCTTCCGGTCTTGTCGCGGCTCCCACAAAAGATATACATGCTGCTGGTTTTCGTGTTGACACTTCGGAGTGTGCTGTGAAGAAATACATTTCTTCGAAATTAAACATTTCAGACGGTGAAATTTCGTGCATAAAATTAGTTAAGTCAAACGCGGACTTAACTAAATATCGATTTATTAATTTTAAAATAACTATGCCCGAAAGTGCATACGCGCGCGCCTTAGATCCTTCAAATTGGCCGTCGGGCATACGTATCGAAAAATTCTTAAAAAAAAACCTGGTGGGATGTGTAAACATAATGCCTTAGATCTAAATATTTCAAAATGTAAAATTTTCATGGCATACAGAATAATATCTCCTATTGTTTATGATTATCTCATAGACAATCAAAGAGTAAATCGCCAAGGAGAAATTAAAGATCTCGGTGTAATATTTGACCATAAGTTAAATTTTTCATTACATTATGATTACACAATTGCGAGGTCTAACGCGATGTTAGGATTTCTGAAAAGAAATTGTAAGGATATTCGGAATAGATCTAGTCTTAAGTCCATCTACAGGTTGTTAGTTAGACCATATTTAGAATATTCTTCCAAAATTTTGTGATTCACCACATGATACACAAGAACTCAGGCTCGAAAGAGTTTAAAAGAATTTCACGAGATATACTTTCCGAAAATTATATGCCTTTGAAGAACTTCCAAATTATGTAGAAAGATGCAAAATAATTGGCTTGCAAACCTTAAGTTTCAGGCGTAAGGCAACGTCAGCCATGTTTATCCGCGATATTATTAATTATCATATTATTTCACCAGAATTACTGTTTCTCATGAATATATGTATATTCATGATATCTATATATCTATAATCTAAGATATCTTCGGGTGAGAAGTTTACTCTTTGATAAAAGGCATAGAACCAACTATGGTTGCAATGAAGCCACTACAAGGTGCATAAATACATTCAATGATCTCTGCAACGAAATTGATTTTAGCTTGTCACGATTAGAGTTTAAAAAAATTGTTTATACATTGTTCCTTAATTAATATTGTTTATTTGAGATGAAAAATCGATAGATGATCCTTAGACGCGCAGTAAACATCTGCTGTGTAAAGCGATACTGAGAGTTAACACTTAGAGGACGTAGTGTTTTGTGTGCTCTGTGATGGATAAAAAAAAATATCCCATCGTTGTCTTTGTTTTATCGTTATTTCAATAAACGATGCTCAAGTGAGCTAGCCAATTGCATTCATCCCCTCCCCTCCAATTCACCCGCAATACCCGTCTCGCCAGGAATGCTCATCGAAGCACCCTTAAGCCTGTTAAGTTTGGAGAGTAGTCTTTTTTTTTAGCCGCACTAGACGAATATGGAATACGCACCCCGGTCACGAAAGTCGTTAATCGTCTTGTCACAATGTCTTGTCTAAGATGTCGGTATTATGATTGTCGTTAAAGTAGTTGTTTTACGTCCTAAAACGGTATTTGGCAGTTAACTTCATGTAGAACGTATTTCTTGTATGATACTTGTCGTGTTTTGGTATACTAAAGCGCCAAGTAAAATGACGAAAGAAGTAGATTTGGACAAAAGGAGTCGATTTCAAATGGAAAATCATGTAAAAACTTAAGTTTTTTTTAATGTTTTAACTTAAAGGGTGTAAATATGTTTTTTGTACTAATTATTTGTTTCTTAACGATTAAAATTTCGGCTCAAAACAAACAATTGAACTGATGGAGGAAAATATAAATTTCACAATGAGTTTCAAAAGAGGCGTTCCTCAAACATTTCCAACCAAAAGTGAAAGGAGATATGAGGAATAGTTTAGGGCTATATCAGAGTCATCAGAGCTTTTATTAGACAACATTCCGTTCACTTAAAATTTTATTTAAACATCAACAATAAGCGCAAGTGGTTAAAATACAATGGAAACTTCCTTCCTTTCTGGCGTTGCAGGATTTTCACCATCTGCAGAAAGAGATAGTCGCCATCACTACTTCAATCAAAAAAAAAATTAAAATATGCTTGCAAGTTTCGCACTGCGTTAAGGTTTTTAAATCTATGGCTCTAAGGGACAATCGGAGTTACATGCATGAAATGTAGCTATTATCAATCTTCACATTGTTTATGTATCTCATATGTACTTATTACTAAAGGTTAGTAGTTACAGTTTTTAACATTGTTATTGCCGGCACAGTTTTGTTGTGCAAATTCAGTATGTCCATGGTCTCCCCTCGAATTTGATGCTGGTAGTCTTCTTTTACCAAGAACTTCGACGTAGCAGCTAATTTGATCATCTGTATATTAGAATTGCTAGAAACATTTTTCTTTACCTCTCAGCATTTAGCTGAATAATGTACAACCGGCGTTAAATTTTTCCAACTATAATATTTTCTTTATCAAGCCAATTTAAGCCCTTCCTCTGACATGAAATTGCCCGCATTCAAAAAATCGGAACTCTCTAACTCCAATAGCAGTCACAATTTCTAAAATCGCGTATTGTTGAGTTTCCAACTTCTGTTTTCGCAAAAACGGTACTCAGTATTGCTTATTTCAAATAATCAAAACTGCTCGAATTTGTGGACAATGGTTTTGTTAATAATCTCATTTGCAGTAGCTATTACAATGCCAATCTATCGACAAATATAATATAGATACCTTAAAATAATTGATGAGTATCAATCATCGTATTGATATTTGACAACCATAATAAGGCCGTTTATTTGAAGTCGATTGATGATAAGCAGGCGTTATAAATACAAGATGTCAAATAAAACTTCAGAAGTAAAAAGGTAAGAATTGGACATCCCTATGACTGTAAATTGTAACTTCGTTTTTCTTCATTTTTATTCGAAATTAAACAATGAACCCAACTCCTCTATATTATTTTATTAATTTATTGTTCAAAGTAGTACATCAGAATAAAACAGAATTTTAATTTTGAATAAATCACTTCAGATATACTTACTATTGTTCGAAAGTTTCAAGTTCTACAAAGGAAAAGTTTCTTTCATCATTCATGAACCAAATGTGAGTACTTGAACTTGGGTGAGTAAGATCAACGGACTTAATTCTCATTTAATTTAAAGGAGCTGATAAGGCTTTACTAGTCTTAAATGATTATACCTTAAGCACCACTGCGCATACATTTAAAGGCGAAATGTTTAACACAGGAACTGCAAATATCCTCCATGTATTAATTTATATGAATGTGTACTTACTGCGTGTAAATTCAATCTTGTATTTATAGCTAAATTTAAATGCATAACCTTGGGCTAAAATCTGGGCCCTTAGACGGTGTTTATATGAGTGGAAGAAGATAGAAATATCGAAGAGAGATCGTATGATTTTGTAAATTGTTAGAAAGAGATGGGATGGATCGCCGAAAATATATCCTTTTCCAACTGTTTCATGCATTCAATGCCGATTGCAACTCATGTGAGTTGTTTGTATACCTGTCCGGTCACAAACTCAAGTGCTTGTTTACATGTAGATGGAATGAGAGAGTGACAGAAATGATTTTTCAAAAGAAAGAGGCTGACTTCGTAAACGTAAAAAAAATGCGCATCACATAGGCAGTGATGCTTACGTGATGCGACGCAACGATTTTTTGATGTTGCGATACATCACAATGCTTTAATTTTTATTATACCGTTTCGGGACGGTTTATTATTTTGTTTAAATTTTCTTTTTTTTTTTGTAAAAATGTCAAAGAAATTGAGGACAATTTTGTAAATAATTTGGTTAATAATGTTAGCAATTACAACGCAAGCATATTTCAATATATTTAAGACAAGAAAAAGAGACAATTGAGTCGGAAAGTAAAAAAAAAAATCCATCGCATCATTGCTTTCATGTTGCATTTTAGGACGTGATGCGGAGCATCTTTGCCAAATATTTGCAATTAAGGACGCTTGAAGTTGCAGTACTGACCTAGTGTTGCGATTACGAACTCACCCAGAGTGAGATGGTTGTACAGCATTCTTTGCATGTAAATATTTGTGATCTAGAAGCATTTGATTATTTGTAAGGGTTTTTGTAACAGATTCCATTGGAAAAGTTTTCACATTTCTTAACTCATACAAATACGTGTTTGTATGCGTATTTTTGCTAGCAAAATACTTACATTTTCAAACAAGACTTATTTACTTTCCTTACCATTCGACAACCAACATCTCATCGAACAAAAGAATTCGAATTCCACCGGTTTTAATATTGAAATAAGCAATAAAGCACCATTTTTTTCGAGAACAAAGGAGTGTAGAAGTTGGCAACCCAACGCTATACCTTTTTGTTAACAATTTACTATCCGCAAGTGGTAACCAATGAGCACCGTGGCGTAGTGGATAGATGCGTCGACTCCTACGCTAGAGGTCTAAAGGTTCGAATCTCGAAAAAAAAACATCAAACATTTTTTCACGGCTCCACCTCTTTCGAGTCACTGACAATATTCAAAGAGTATAACTGTCTAGAAAATGCTTCTCAATCTCGCCGTTCGGAGTCGGCATTAAACCGTAGGTCCCCACCACTCGTGAGAGAATAATAGCACGCACAACACGAGTGGTTGCTAAGAAGCTAGGTCCAGGTCCACTTCGGACTGTAGCGACGCCATTATTAAACATGGCTAAAAAAAAAAATTACCAGTAGTGTACTTTGCTGCTTGATTTATTTACTCAGTCATTGACTTTTTTACCTCCTAAAATTGTATTTACCACTAGAGTAACCAGCGTGCTTCACTACGCCCTCTCTAATGGGCGTGTCCCCTTCTATATGTGTGCAAAATTTCATAATTCTCCTTCGAATGCTTGCTGAGATGCGAATTTCTGTTTTTCCTATACCCTATGACCGATCGCTGCCAGTGTAAATAGTATCAAAAATTGTATAAAAAGCGGCGCAATTGTTTAGAAATGTATTCAAAATGTAACAATCAGACAGACAGACTCTACGATTTTATGAACATAGATTTGCCTAAACACGCATAAATTAAAAATGATTGCCTCAATCATTTAATTATTCGCTACCAAAAACAAGAAAACAACAACTGTTACCAGCAAGTGCGAATAAAACGTGCACAAGCACGTGTGTTAAACGATAAAAAAAAACCAAGCTTATTGTTTGATGTTTAGCTGTAATTTTGAAAAAAATAACGGGTGGAATCGGCTAATGCGATAGTTGATTGTCGCACCTTTGGCAATCAAATGTGACTATCAAATACATTCACGTCTGAGTAATGCGATCGCAAAAAATATATGACAGCTTGGCATCACTTCCTTTTTTTGAATGTCATGGAATGCTTAATCGTTGTTATTTGTATTTAAAATAGTTTATAAATTTGTTTATTGTCTAATTGGTGAATTATTTTATTGCTAATATATCGTAATCAAGTTATGGTTCGGAAATTGAATTTTCTTAAAAAAAACTTCAGAAGATTTTTTCTTCATCGTTCCAGGATGAAGTAGAAAAGGTGTGCGTGAATAAATATGCTCCCATCAATATTGTGTGTAGAATATGTGAGAAACAGAAATGTAACATATTCTGTCAAGAGCTGTAATGAGTTTGCGGCTTAATGTTTTTAAAAAAATCCTCTTATTTTTCTGATGCCACTCTATAATTAATGGCTGAAACACAATAGTGCGTTGCGCTAGTCGACTTCACGTTACGGAGGGTGTGCGTTGACGCACTGCGTTAATAAGCTCCTCCCTCCCTCTCTCAAATACCAAATAAAAAATATTCCGTCAGCTGTTTTCATTTCTGAAATGTCAAATCAAAAAATATTCTGTTCAAACAATTCAACGTTAAAGGAATTGATTGCGGAGAATGAATGCCAAGAAAAGTTAAAAAAATTAAAAAAGTGATTCTTGTTGCTAATTTGGCGTATTCATTCAAATTAGTTTTGTCGTTGAAATAATTTTAGTCAGCTGTTTTCATTTCTCAAATGTCAGTTGCCACAAAATGTTCTCAATTTGAGAAAAAACTCTCAATTTGGGAAGCATTTCTCAATTTTGCTCTCACAGCGCATCCCTCTCTCAAAAAAATATCCAACATGTTGAATAATGACGTGCGTTGGGATTACGTTTTACGTTTTATTACGATCCTCTCATCTCTCTCATTTTTCATTTACGTAGCTTGCTGCAGTATTGTGTGCATGGCCATTGAATCGTATGCGTTGAAAGACAGCGCTGACGCTGACGCACTATTGTGTTTCAGCCATAATACCACCGTACTTCAAATTCACCGCCATTCGTAATTTCGTCCATATGTAACTCAAATTGAGTAGTAGTTATTTTATTTATTATTTTATTTCATTTATGCTGTGTTCCTTCATGGGTTAAATAATGTCCTTCAAAGATTAAATAAAAAGGACTTGCATATATTTCACCTACATACATACATGTTTCATTTTTAATTGTACCATTTAATGAAAACAACTGCAGTAAGATCACGATCGCAAATTTGCGATTCTTAAATTGACAATCGCATTACGCAGAGCAAGAAACTCAAATGTGACTATCAACTATCGCATTAGCCAATTCTACCCCAGATCTAACGTAACGGTCAACCGAAGAATCAGACAATCGCTGAGTTCGTCGATTGATTTCATTTTTGGTGTTGTGTAACTCAATCCACAAAGGGTAGTGTTATTGTGAATAACCTCATGCATATTGTCACGTTTGACAGATGCAAACTCAAATCCCTTGAACTTTGTTTACATGAGCCAGAGAATGCAATACAACCATCTCACTCTTTCCTTTGGCTATTTTTTTGTCACTCTCACACAATGGACATGTAAACAGGCGCTTGTGCTTGTGACAGCACACGAATATACAAACAAATCATATATGCAAATAGTTTTTGCAATCGACATTTTCATGCATACATTTTAAAAGGATTTTCGTGAGTTTTTTATTTGTGATTATCTTCAGGGGTGGAATCGGCTAATGCGATAGTTGATTGTCACATTCGAGTTTCTTGCTCTGCGTAATGCGATTGTCAATTGACGCGAAGTCATTGAGGCACAGCACCACGTAGCGGCATTTTTTGTCCCTGCCAAAGGAATATAGAATTCTGACAGATCGTAAGCAGGAACAAATTTCCATAGAAACTTTCAATTTAGTCGTGATTTAAAGCGATATTATCTATTAGAAAATTAATGTTTTTAACTACAGTGAGTGTTTTAATGTCGAAAGCATATACCTAAGTCTGGATTTAAGTGGTTGTCAAGTGATTAAAAGAGACAGCTCAAGTATAATAGCGCTTTGGAAAATGTGAAAATTGCACTTGCGGCAAGAAGAAATAGTTGTTTTTTCTTCTTTAATACAGCGTTTGTTTATTTAATTGATCAACAAACACAGTTTGCATTATGTACTAGTCACTTAAAATTCAATTGAACATGAAAAACATATAAAATTTCCTCGAACACACGTGTTTTTCTTGCATTTTTCAAGGCACAATTGTGTATAATGTATCACTTCTAAACACTTCACAACCAACAATATCAAAAGCAACATATTTTTACTCGATATTCCATAATAAATTGTATTTGAAACTAACAATTTTATGTTAGCTTTTACAAATTTATTTCTCCACCAAATTTCAAGTTTCAATATAAATTTGTTCCCGCCGTTGAACTGTCAGAATTCTATATTCCCCGGTTGCTACAAAAAATTTCCGCCAGAAGTACTTCAAGTCGTCAATTTAAGAATCACAAATTTGCGATCGTTTTCATGTGACAGCTAAATTGGTGTCGTTTTCATATATTTTTGTTGAGTGGATATTCAAATTGAATTATTTATGGACAATCTTCGATTGTTTTGAACATATATTACTGCATTTGTTTTCATTAAATGATACAATTAAAAATGAAATATTCATACCTATGTATGTAGGTGAAATATGCAAATTAGTATTTTTATTTAATTTTTGAAAGACATTACTTAACCATGAAGGAACACATAGCATAAATGCAATGATATGTATGTACATACATGTATATACTTATACAATTTCTACTCAATTTGAATTATGGACGAAAGTATGAATGTCGGTGAATTTGAAGTACGGTGGTACTAATTATAGAGTACCATCAGAAAAATAAGGATTTTTTTTTAAAGACAACTTTATATAAGCCACAAACTCATTACAGGCTCTTGGCAGAATATGATACATTTCTGTTTCTTACATATTCTACATACGATATTGAGGGGAGCGTATTTATTCACGCACACCTTTTCTACTTCATCATGGAACGATGAAGAAAAAATCTTCTGAAGTTTTTTTTTAAGAAAATTCAATTTCTGTGCCGAACCATAACTTGATTACGATATATTAGCAATAAAATAATTCACCAATTAGACAATAAACAAATTTATAAACTATTTTAAATACAAATAACAACGATTAAGCATGCCATGACATTCAAAAAAAGGAAGTGATGCCAAGCTGTCATATATTTTTTGCGATCGCATTACTCAGACGTGAATGTATTTGATAGTCACATTTGATTGTCAAAAGTGCGACAATCAACTATCGCATTAGCCGATTCCACCCCAGGATACATTCAAATCTCTTTAGAATTATATTTACAATACAACAGTTTGAATAAAATTACTTTCGATCACAGGAAAGTGTTTATTTTTGTAGTTTTCTGACGCGTCCCAACAGTCGATCAAGAAATTCTTCACGACGAAATTCGCTCGGCAAATCGACAATCACAATACCAAACCTAATCGATTATCGACAATTGTCGATCGGGCCATTTTCTAGCAACTAAATATAAGCAAAACGGGTTTTATTAAGGTGATTGCCATATATGTATGTACATGTTAGCACGAATAATCGGTAAATTCAAGTGCAATCGAAAAATTAAACTTCGTAATAACAAAATCGGACAGTAGTCGAAAAATCGACAATCGGATATGAATTATCCGATCCGATAATTAGCGTAAATATATTAAATAACTACAACATACGCCTTTGCAATATAACTCTGTTGTTTTATACTTTACATTGTCTCATTTTTTTCCAAGCAAACCACAATATTTCTAAGCAACATTTACAAATTTCTTGTGTTTTGCATTGACATATTCGCATTTCAAATACTTTTGCCATTATTTTGATGGTACCTTATTCAAAAATGAGAAAAACATTTCTTGTTTCCTTTATTTATAAATCTATAAGTGGTGTTAATGATTAAAGTAAGTTGTCACATCTACGAACACAGCTCACGACATACTTCCAGATCGTGAGCAAACTAACGAACAAATGATTAACAGCTGACGAAAGACGCCGCAATCGCAACATTAGCGCAGTACTGCAACGTCATGCGTTCTTAATTACAAATATTTGGCAATGATGCTTTGAATCATGTTCTAAAATGCAACATGGAAGCAACGATGCGCAAACAAAAGCAATGATGCGATGGATTTTTTTTTATTTTCCGACTCAATTCTCTTTTTCTTGTCTAAAATATATTGAAGTATGCTGGCATTGCAATTGCCGACATTAACCAAATTATTTAAAAAATTGTCAATTTCTTTGAAATTTTTACAAAAAAAAAAAAAGCAGTTGAAACAAAATAATCAACCCTTCCGAAACGCCAACAAAATTAAAGCATCGCAACATCAAAAAATCGTTGCGCGCGTCACATAGCTAGTGACGCGTATTTTTTTTTTTATGTTTACGAACTCATCCTCCACTTGAGAAAGTATGCGTGAAATATATTTGACGAATATAGAAGTATGCGTGCTTCGCTATGGGCGAGGGTATCTTCCACTGGAAAGAGACCCATCTCGTTTAATTGATTTCTGATTACAATACCAAACCTAATCGACTATCGATAATTGTCGATCATCGATCGACAACCGCAATAGGGGCCATATGTATTTTGTATGATTGCTTTGGCCAGACTTAGAATTATTTGATAGCCAAAAGCGTGACAACAATCACTTTAGTCGATTAAAATTTCAAATAAATTATTTTAAGTTTTGTGCATTAACTGGATTAAATAAATATGTACTTTAATTTCATTTTTCACCGTAAAAAAAAATAATTCATTTCATACTATACATGGGAACCATATACGAACTTTTCAGTTATATGAGCTTGCCCAAGTCATTAGTTCATATAAGTGAGATTTCATTGCGGGCGATTGTTTACGCTGCTTCACGGTACGATTAAATAATCGGACTGTATATAAGGAAAACTATTCGTTAAAATTATCTCGTTCGAAAATACTAAGTAGTACCTGCACAATTGTTGGCATCCGTGTAAACATTTTAATTTAGCAGAAATCGTAGTGAATGCAAAATAGATTGATAAAATTAGCCAGTTTCTCTTTTTCGACCATTAAAATTATTGTTTTATGCATCAACCTTATAAGACTAGAGCATTTAATGAAATCAACATAATAAACAAATATGCAACACTGTGGATTTAGACTACACACAATTTGCAAAATAGTATACACAAAAAAAAAGACCTTGAGCTTTAAGTCGACGCACTTTTGATCTATTAGAATCATTGATAAGTATTTTTCTTTTTTGTATTTTGTATCTACAAATTCCCTCACGACACTCGAAGAAGAAATAATAAAATTAAACATTTTCACGTACCTGTTAACAGTTAACAAATCATATATGTATATGTCCACTACCTACTATCACATCAGTGTTTTAATAAACCACCATGTTTTGTACGTTTATAATTGTGCTTTACCGCATTTGAACTTACATTTGCTTCTAAAATTTAGAGAAGAATCTAATTAACTTGCAAATGGATTTTTGGGCTTATTAGTTACCTCATGTGTTTACTTACTCAGTTTGAATCCTTAAGTAAAAAAAACTTATTTGCCACTTTTTTCTTTCTCTACGCACTTACAAAAATGCATTCGCATATAATCACTCCCGTATCGCGGATATTAAAGCAAAATCGATATTCTTACTGTACATGAATATCGATTTTGCTTACAGTTAGTTTTACGTCAAATGTTAACTTATATGTAGAAGAAATGTTACATAAATTGAGTAAGCACTTAATGACGTATTTTAATTTTTCAATTAAATGCTTGTCAAATTGAGGAAAAAGTGAAATATTTATAAAACAGAAATTACCCACCTTTTCGAGTAATAAGTACATCCCTTGATATCCTTAATTTTCGTTTTCTTTCTTTATAGTGGATTGGAGGTCTGGGATAAGTTGAACCATTATCATCATCGTCACAAATTAATAGGAAACTTATCACAACATTTGAATACACACCACACTAAACTTTTACAAAATATAATCAAAACGAACCGACCAACAACTTACATATCCCGATAATAAATGTAGGTTGAAATCGCGAATATATGATTGCCGTTTAATTTAAAAATAGTTTCTAAATAAATATCTTTATAAAATATATTAAAACATTGACAATAAATAAGAATTCTAACCAGAACCTCCATCATTGGTTGTATGTTAAAATTCTTATTAAAGTTGTCAAGATATGGTTTCAAATCTTGAATACATACAATTGGAATTATGTAATTGAAAATAATTTTAACTCAATATATGTATGTATTGTATGCACGTGTAAAACCATACCTTTTTTTTTTTTTTAATATTGCAATTTTCAACTAACCCTGTGCTTCGTTTGCTGATTGATCCGTCTGTTCCACATACGAATTATCCACATATGATTGTTTAACTACCGCTGTGGATGTCGTAGCACCACCAGCGCCGCCAGTTCCCGCACCCGCTTCTTCATTTTCCGTAAAATAGCTTTCATCATACTTCATATCGCCATATGAATCATCTTCAACATATGTAGCGTCTTGCTCTGCAGTCTCAACCTCTCCAGCTTCTTCAGTATAGTCAGGTTCTGATTTCGTCGGCATATCAATTGGCAAGTCTATAAATTCAGCCTCGCTGGTTGATTTGCTTTCTGTAACCGTCTGAACTGAAATTTGTGTTGGCTCAGAAGCTTCAAGCGGATCGGCAGAACTTTTCACTCTTTTCGTATGCGGAGTACTTATGCTCCGCGGAGCCGTCCTCTTTTGATTTACTACCGCTGTCGTGGTACTGGTTTGTTGTACTATCGTAGGTTGTGTTTGCTGTGGTACCGTTGTGGTGGTCTGCAAAACAATTTGGGTGGTCTTATCATCCGAATCATCAGTTTCAATTCTGTATGACCGACTTGTACTACTTCGCTGCCTTACTCGTGGTGATGTAAGTGTTTGGGCGGGCGGCGCTGGTTGAGGCGCTGGAGTGGATGGCTTAGCCGGAGATTGCGAAGGTGCTGGATCACTCTAAAATTATAATTAAAGGATATTTTTTTTTATAATTAGCTAAGTCTTTGCATATGTATTTTAAACAGATAACTGAATTATTTGAGACATCTTAAGGATAATTATTGTTTACAAAACAAGACAAATTAAAAATGGATTAATTCCCTTTAGAAATGCTTTACTATTTGTTTAAATTATAATTTTGTAACAAAATAAATGTTGTGGCATCCTTCGATCAATTTTGTAGCATTGACCATATCCACATATTTCTTGCATACGATATTGCACGATTGGGCTTTTCATGTTTGTACGTAAAAACCATGCATTGTAACGAGATTGTTTTGGGCATACATTTAATTACCTTATATTTGGGATAATCAATGTTAAAGTCTTTTACTTTTTTTAAAATAAATAAATAAATGAGATACTAAGTGCAAGAAAATTACGTATCATAAAATACTGTAATGATTGAGATGAATGCAATACTTAAAATGTCTCTTATTGAAATTCTTTTTAATCATATCGGGGCGCGTAATTAATGAGTTTACTTACATCTGTGAGTCCTTTTATTTGCAGCGCTTCCGCTGTACTGATAAATGCAGGCAACGCCTCTTGCTTCACATTCACCTCTCCACAATACATGAATTGAATTAAATCCTTAAGTGCTGAATGGCTTACATCTTTTAAAAATACTTGAAAAATAATAAAATATATTAGTATTTATAATATTCGAGAAAATGTTGAAAAACTTACCGAATGCGTGCTGGTTGGCCGGCATTTGGGTGAACATTTTACGGAAATAGGGTGAACACACCGATAGAACAAGTCGATGCGCTTTCACAAATTGGCCTTCGGCCGCCAAAGTAACATCTACTAAGTCCCCGCGACATAATGATTCATGAAAACCAGCCGATAAATTACTGTTAAAATTATTCCAACAGAGGGAAAATTGCTCGTCGTCCGCCATGTCGACGAGTCACTTGCACAAGAAAAACCACTGATGATCAACGCCTTTTACGTCTGAAAAAATAAAAGTGGTTAAAATCAATACCAGCAAAGTAATGCGACTGCGTTCTACAAGTATACATATATTTTAATAATCGAATCATTCACAATTTTAATTATCGAGTAAAAATGTCTTGAACAACTTTTTTTTTTAACACAAACACTTCATATTTGTAAATAAAAAAAATTATGTTCCCATTTTCAGAATGTCATAAAAGTGGGAAATTTTTTTTCGAAATTTCCACCGCCATATTTCCTATTAACAGCGAAATTTGCTAACTTGCTTTTGCAAGGCGATTATTTTGCCGCTTTAATTTTGATTTTTAACACAAAAAAAAGTTCTGCACAATAATCAATGACAAAATAAAATAAACAATTACTCACCTTATTGTGTTAAAATTATTATGTGCCAATAACAATTGATTACAAAGTAACGACTCGCAGAGCTAACAGTACCACCTATTTCTTTGCTGTCTTTTTGTAGAATGCCCACAATTTCGACCATTGCAAAGGCTTGGGAACGCTTCCACAATTTGTTACCATATCCGTTTCGATCAATTTTAGAACAAAGATTTTGATTGGCTGACAAAAATGCTTGGTTCTCTTTTACGATTATTCGTATAAAACTAAGGGACCGTTTACACTATAAAACATTTTTTGCCTAAACAGTAATACGTTTATTATATAATTTCAAAATCTTGTTTTCATTAAATATTTTCGATATAATATATATGTATATACTTTTTATACATGCATATAATCTATGCTCTTTGTTATACATACATATGTAGAATTAGTAAATAAGATGAGCTAAAGGCCTTGTTGTTAATGGCCCATTGTATTTACTTTAATGTTATATTGCTGTTAATACAATTAAATTAATAAATTATGAAATTGAACAGTTTGTTGTATAAACTTTCGAGTTAATGTAAGGTTTTTAGTGTTATTTTAAAGAATACTCATTAATGAATAACAAAAAACTAAATTGTTTGATTAAGTGGATACAAATCACCAATATAAAATATAAGAAGAGCTTGGAATAAAATTACACTTATTTAATTTTATCCATGATTGTGAACAGTTACAAGATAGAATAAGTCGTAAATATCTTTTAAATCAAGTGATTTAATAATCACATGCCATTATGCTTTAAAAAATACTTTTCTATGTTTTAATATATATACATGAATATGTTTTTTTTATTTTTTGATTCACTTAATCTAATAGAAAATGTATAAACCTGTCCCTATATATAAATATATGCAAGTTAATCGGTAACACATTAGTCTGTTACTGGGCACAGTATACATTGTATACACGATATACAGAATTATGTATTCTGTATATCGTGCATTGTATATAAGGCTGACTGGAAAGACGTTCAAATTTTTGAAGATACCTGAAAAGGACAATTTGGTAAAACATTCAACCTACATTTTCGTAGATGCATACATACATATGAAGGTTCTTTCCTGTATTCAACGCAAACTCTGCTCCTTTTTTTCTTGCGTTTGCGCCAACTTTAAAACAGATTTTGTAAGAATACACATGACTATGTCTTCATGGTACATTTTCAAATCATAACCATGTTCACTCCGGGGCTCTTCACAAAGATAAGGTCATCATTTTCTAATTTTTGCCGGTTTTCTAGTAGATTTATCGAAAAAAAAGTCAATGTCGGAGAGATGAAAATTAATTGTGTGCAATCCGGCGATGGATCTAATAGTATTTTATTGATGCCCGGTGCCTTGGGTTCAGCATGGACGGATTTTAAACCTCAAATTGAAAAACTGCCCCAGTTGTTACCAAATCACACAATTATCGCCTGGGATCCACCTGGTTATGGCAAGTCCATACCACCTAAAAGAGAGTTCAATTTCGACTTTTTTCGAAATGATGCAGAATGTGCAAAAAATCTGATGGATGTTTTGGGATTTCCAAAATTTTCCATTCTTGGTTGGGGTAATGGTGCCATAACAGGAATCATTTTAACCGCAAACCATCAAAAATTAGTGGATAAATTAGTAATCTGGGGTGCAGGAGCGTACATTACCGAAGCAGAATTCATAGCAATCGAAGGTAAAGAAAATGTTACACGTAATTAAGAAAACATTTACTAATTAATTGTACTTTTTAGCAATTCGTGATAATAGAAAACTGGCTGAGCATATTCGTGAACCTATGTTGAACCTATATGGCGAGGACTTATTTTCACAGCTTTGGACCAAATGGGTTGATGCCATTATAGCATTTTACGATCATCGTCATGGAGATTTTTGTAGAAAAGAAATAAACCGCATTAGAGTTCCCACCCTTATTTTGCATGGAAAAAAAGATCCCATGATAGCGGCAGAACATGCTCCGTATATTCGAAGTAAAATTCTGGGTTGCAGGTAAATTTTAACTTTTATAACATAGATAACTTATTTCAAACGAATTCGATATTTGCAGATATTATGAATTTCGGGATGGCAAACATGATATTCACTTACAGTACGTGGATGAGTTTAACAAAGTGGTTTCAAAGTATTTGCTAGATCAGTACTGAGCTCGATTTTAAACATATAATAATTAAATGCTTTACTTTTCTCTTTTTCTAATGAAATATTGTTTGAAGAAAGCAAATATATACTTAGAAGAAATCTTGCATTTTCATACAAAAGTTCAACCTGACACTAATATCTTAGTTATTGATGGCCTAAGTTTGATAGTTCGTTGCTTCTATAAAATATTTCGAAGGGATCCAACGCAAAGTATTTAACCAAATTTGTTAGGAAAAACTTGAACATGTTTAACATTATCTATTCTAGTTAAAAAAGGCAACACAAGAGTTAGATAATGTCTGTGTTGCTTATAACACGTAAGTCTCAATGTGGTAAGTTATATCAATAACATGCGCTGTTGATATTTCCAAATAACTTGTCAAGTAGATATCTTGCAATATGTTCTTATTTCGAAAGTCCACCGTTAAAAAGATAGACTAGTTGAAAAAATCACATTAAGAAATATAAAGTACAATTAAAATCGGTTATAACGACCTTTAAGGGACTGACGAATTTGGTCGTTATAAGCGATAGGTCGTTGTAACCGATAACTCGAAGATAGTAGAAAAAGAACGGAAACCCTCTAAGCTGTGTCAGCAACAGAGCGATCAGCCTCCAATATGTCGCATATCAGATCTTCTCTGCCGTCTAATGAAAACGCCTGACAGGGCGTAGGGGTTAAGACAGGGCGACGCACTGTAGTTTGATTTTTTTAAAGTTATCCTTACGAAAATCGTGCGTAACTCAAACGTGGCGTTGGCCAGAGACATGATGTTCAACAATAATATAATCCAATAATAAACGCAAAACAAAAAGAATAATATGTTCACAAACGGTAAGCTCTAACATATTCTAAATTCTATGTACATCGCATCTGCAGTTTAAGAAAAAAATGCGGTCGCACCAACAGCTGCGTCGATTTTAGTTGTTATAACCAATATATTATCTAAAAAATGGAAAAATCGGCCTTTGTAAGAAATCTGTCGTTGTAAACGAGTTGTTATTCAGTGGGATTATAATGGAGCTCAGCCTGGACCTAAGAATTTGGTCATTATAATCAATATCGTTGTAAGCGATTTTAATTGTAGTTTCTTACGGAATTTAGTTGTTCGAGGCGTTTGTTTGCACTATGTCAAGTTCCAATTCCAACGAATGAATAGAATTGCGGTATAATATCTATGCGACTCAAAATTTAATGATTTAATATCTTTTTATTTACTTGTTTCATCCGTAGTGTGTAAAAAATCCTTTGTGTGAATTCTATCTGAATTCAATTATTTACAATTTTAATAGAGAGCATTATTATTCTTTTTGTAAGCTGATGCAATATACAATATGCAGTATTAACATTAAAGAACTTTTATAAATAAAATTTAAAAGAGTCGAAGTCGTTCGACTTTTAAAATTTAGTCTGTCATATTTCTTTGACGTTAGGCAAAAAGGCCTTAAGAAAAAAAATGTTATTAAACTCAATTAAAAACTCAAAATGCTTTTTGACTTGAGGACTTTTTGCCTAACGTAAAAGATTTATTTATATTGACTATTAGCATGGAAACGGTTTCTTCCTTTTTGTTTTCATTGATCACTATCGTTGCTGGCAAATGTTTGGAATTACAAAACACTATTATTTAAGTAGTCACCATTATTATGGTTTCATAAAAATAAATAAACTTGTACGCCATTACATACGTATATATGT
Organism: Myathropa florea; assembly: GCA_930367185.1. NCBI lineage: Eukaryota > Metazoa > Arthropoda > Insecta > Diptera > Syrphidae > Myathropa > Myathropa florea. Next base: position 131,784,286 of record OV884003.1, on the reverse strand, counting down.
AAAGGGCAATTGGAAACTTTAAGCAAGTATGACGGCAACCTAAAGCATTTCTAATGACAGTATTTGGATTGAGTCATTGCTTAACATTTACATTACATTTATTTTATTTTTCATCTTTTATACGCTATGAGTACATGACTTCTGATGGGGTGGATTTCGATAAATGAACATTCTTGTAAGATTTTTTTTCTCAATCTTTGCTGTCTGGCTATAAATAAAATAATTGCAGATAGATTTTTTGGTGAAAAAGAATGTGCAGATAATTGAACGCATATGTATGTTCATACGGTTTATATGCACTTATAAAAATAACTGATTTTCAATCATTCCTGGCTACAATGTTTCTATTTCAATTTTCTGCGATTGCGTCTAAATGAGAGCGAATTCTAATGAAGAACACATGGGGAGGCAATGGTTTAATGTCATTGCTAGCAAATAGTAGATTACAATGTTCACTCCGGGGTTGTTGAGGAAGATAAAGTCATGTGCATTATCTATCAACCGATTTTCTAGCAAAATTTCAGAACAAAAGGTGGATATTGGAGGAGTGAATATTAATTATGTACGGTCAGGTGATGGTCCTAGCAGTGTTTTACTGATGCCTGGAGCTATAGGTTCAGCCTGGACAGATTTTGCTCCTCAAATTGAGAAATTACCTCAACTGTTGCCAAATTACACCATAATTGCCTGGGATCCACCGGGTTATGGTAAATCTATACCTCCGAAAAGAGAATTCGGTCTGGATTATTTCCGAAAAGATGCTGAATGTGCAAAAAAGTTGATGAATACTCTAGGTTTTCCTAAATTTTCTATTTTGGGATGGAGTGACGGTGGAATAACTGCTCTTATTATGAGTGGAACGCATCCAAGTCCAGTAGAGAAACTTGTTATTTGGGGTGCTGGCACTTACATAAACGAAACGGAAGTTGACGTAATAAAAGGTATTTAATTACATACATATGTATGAACATATAATTATGCTTCAAAAAAAATAAATTTAACTTGTAGAATTGCGTGATGTGAGCAAGTGGTCACAGCGAATGAGAGCTCCCATGGAAAAACTTTACGGTCGTGAGCGCTTTGCAGAACTTTGGTCGGAGTGGGTTGATGCTCAGATCGCACTTTATGAACATCGTCATGGTAATTTTTGCAGAAAAGAGATTAATCAAATAAGAATCCCCACATTAATTCTACACGGAAAAAAAGACCCCATGATTGCAGAAGATCATATTCCATATATTCGAAGGAGAATACTTGGTTGCAAGTACTTGACCACATAAATATATTGAATGTAGATAACTAATAAATATACAATATGCTTCCAGGTATTATGAATTTCGAGATGGGAAGCACAACATTCATTTGAGATATACTGAAGAATTTAATAAAGTTGTTGTAAATTTTTTGCTGGACAAATATTAATTTTATAATGCAGATATAAGAATGTATGTGTATTTACTTTTATTATAATGCGAAATATAAAAAAATGTTAAATTAATAAATCGCTGATAAGGGCAAATACAATTCACTTAGTTTATTTTCCTTAGAACCAGAGAATGATTATGAAAATTCGTCAGAAAATTGCGAAATTATGCAGTGTACTATTCGGAAATTTATCTATCTATGTAAAATGTAAAGTTCGTTCGTATGTATGGGACAAACTTCTAAACTATTGGACCGACCCTTATGACACAGTGTTAGGTAAGGTTAGGTTAAGTAGATGAGTGCCCTTGCTGACATGAAAAACATGTCAACGGCTCACTTGACACCACTTAACACTGTATGAGAATCTATCAGGAATCAGTCATAGGCTGTATACCCCTCCTCCACCCCTTATTCATATCAAACGGGAGAAAACGAAAATTCCCATACCTCAGCAAATATTATGAAATTTCGGACATACGTAACGGGCATCGGGAAGAATAGATCCACTGGAGAAAGAAGGGTCCCACCGAACAGAAGGCGACATAGGGGAGCACACAATGTACGTTAGTATCGTATAAAGCAAAACATTTCCAAATCGGAGCAGCACAATTTCTTTGCGAAAATTTGAACAAAATTACGCAAAAAATACAAATAACATAAGTTACATAAATTGTAAACATCATTCATTTCACTGCAAAATTTGTTAAATGTTATGAGCACCAGGCAGCAAGCAAATGTTTGGCACAAAATTTACATATGTAGGTACGTGCTATCGCTATAAAAGCTTTTGAGGAGTATTTACATTCTCCCAAGTTTTCAATTAAATCAACCAAATATATTTATAATTAAAACGGTATTTTACATTTGAGTACATATGTATTTTGTTTTCATATTTATGCATATATGCATACATATATGTATTAATGTATATACTGTTTATTTATTGCGATCCTAAGGAGAGCCATACATAATTATTCAAGGGAAATTGTGAAAATATTAAACGTATCGTATTTTGTTTTAAATTTCTTTAAAGTAGTAACAGTGTGGGAAACATTTTCTATTTGGAAATTCTATATAACACTTATGGAGTAACATTGAGTAATATCGGAATTTCGACCATTATGTCCTATCCCGTTTGAGGATGTCGCATTGCCTAGATTATGATATACTTTTTTTAATTATAATACATTTTTTTGATATAATATAATTTCATTTATAAAGGGTATTATCAAAAGGAGCAAATAGGAAATCAAAAAAGATAAACAAAAATCATTATGATGAATCTATTCGTGTAAATTAATGAATATTTATATTATTGGAATACTCGTATAACGACAAATATTGAACATTTTGCTTAGGAAATAATGTAATCGTGTTTTTTGAGTTCGCTGAATACAAGATGCTTTCTGCAATAGTTTAGCACCGAGTTTCATAAAGTCCACTGCGTCCAATATATCGCACCCATTTAACGACGTCATGATCTGAATAGTTGAGCTTCGGCTCGAACACTTTGAGATACCGAACTTTAAAGCCAGACGGTGCGAATGGTACTTCAAAATTCATTGAGATTGGAGGTCGAGTCCACTTTTTTTTAGTGTCTGTTTCGAGAAGTTCGATTTCGGCAGATAATTGAGTCTCCTTCATGCCAGCCATACGTTTTATTTTCCAAACAATAGCGTTTTCCGATGCTTTGTATTTAGCCTTTCCTTTGAGACAAATCAATTGTACACCGGACGTGTTGAGGGGCGTTGGAATTTTTACTTCTATCTTTTGACCAAGCAAAGATGGTTTGAAATTCGATTTTAGAACTACTTTAACTTCCATCTTAGTGCGTCCCACTTCACGTACCAATGGAATCACACGGAATGGCAATGAAATGTCTTTTGTTGTTCGATATCGCATTAATTCAAATTCGCCATCCGGTGGGATGAAGCTAATTGAGTGTTCTGTTTCAAATTTGCTTAGTTTTACACATTGGTGAAACTGACAATCATCTATAACTACGACAGGTTTGCCAGATCTTGATGTTTCTGCTTCGTTGTTACCCGATAAACCTCGACCCTTAGATTCCATGACGATTTTATCGTTGATGCCGAATTTACATTCAGGCATACCTTAAAATGAACGATGAAAAAAATAAGTTTTTTTTGTAAGGCTTTAGTCATCAAATAAGTAACTAACAACAAAGTATTGCAACGTATTTTCGCTTGAATATAACTTACCAGAGAGATAAGACTTCATAACCACTTTTCCGGCAACGTGCGCTGATAAAACTTGACCCTGAGGACTCATAAGAAGATTGACATATTCTAGGACATCCAAAAATAATTCGTTTCGGCGATACTTGATGCCTTCACGACGCCATCCAATTTGTCCAGTAACCTTTAATTACATATAATGCAATACAGTACTACGTGGAAGTATTTACCTATGTATGTTATATTTATTTGACTTACTTGAGAAGTAATTTGCATTTGTTCCTCTTTAGTTGCGGATTTAATTCCCTGTTGAGTAATGAACGTTTTGAGAACACCAGTATCGGTATTTTGTGGATAACCAAAATCCAGAATTTCATCTAATAATTCATAGATTAGCACAAAATTGTTTTTTATATTTTCCTCCGATATCTTTCCGAAGTATGATTGCATTACTTCGATTATTTTCAAAAGAAATTCAAAGACCATCGCTGCATTTACATTTTGTTTGGTCACTGCAGCCAGCCAAATGTTTGCCCGCTAATTGAAATAAATATAAAAAACTAAACCATAGGATGCACGAAATACGCCTACCTTTATATGAAAGAAGCTAGTTCTAGCAATATTTGTGACTGGGGAGCGCACTTGTTGTCTTGCATGGATGACGTTGACTCGAAAAGCATCGACAGCATTTCGACCAATATCATCACGATATACTCGGGAAATGAGTACCTCGCCCTTATGATTGTAAACAAACAATCCACCAATCATTTTTGTAAAATTTTCTAAATTTTTTCACAAAATTCTCGGTGTAATTGAAATTTTTCTTTCTTCCAATTAGCTTATCGATCCGACACCCTTCTTACTTTTTAGTAACTCAAAAGTGACAACTGAAAGTTCGACAGTATTGTCTTTAAATAATGTACTGAAATTCCTTTTTGTGTACTAGTTTTATTCGCTCTATTACATTTATAAATTGTTTTCATTGCTGTTACGAAAATATATTTATTTAGCTCTATGTTTTAACAATCATTTATTTATAGTTACATTTTTTTTTTTATCAAAATTATATGTTTGGTTTTAATTTTTAATATGTGTATCCATTTATTCTTGAACTCTATGTTAAATGTGTTCATAGTATTTCATATATAGATCAAAAATTGATCCCTGAATGTATTCATTTGAAGAATATTGAATCATTTAATTGCATACAACTTTAGGTTATTCGTGATTTTGCGGAATTTTACCGTCACCATTGTGCTGTCAAAAAAAAGATATCCCAAGTTCTTACTGGTGTGTCCGTGCATTGTTTCTGATTTCATTAAAACGATTTAACTACAAACCTCAAAATGCCCATTGAAAATTTGGAAGAACAAGGATTGGAGAAAAATCCGAACTTAGATTTGGCCCAGTATAAGTTCTTATTATCACTCAGTGAACATCAAGACGATGTATCTATCAAGGCAAAACTTCTTGATGCCATTAAGACCGATAATATGGCTCCTTGGTATGAAATTGTTTGCACGGAACTCAACTGGCCTGTGGACAAAGAACTGCTAGCCCGAATGAAGGAAAACAACAAAACAGAGTTGGAAAAGCTTGATGCTGCAATCGAAGATGCAGAAAAAAATCTAGGGGAGATGGAAGTTCGCGAAGCAAACTTGAAAAAATCTGAGTTCTTGTGCCGAATTGGTGACAAAGGAGCAGCAGAATCGGCATTTCGTAAAACCTATGAAAAAACAGTGTCACTTGGCCATCGTTTAGATATAGTTTTTCATTTGATTCGTTTGGGCCTCTTTTACTTGGACCATGACCTCATTACTCGGAATATTGACAAAGCAAAATATTTAATTGAGGAAGGTGGCGACTGGGATCGCAGGAATCGTTTAAAAGTTTGTATACTGATATATATATATGTTGTATACAATCATTTCTTCATATAATATACAATTTTTCTTACAGTAAAACATACTTTCAGTTATTGTTAATGTTTTTCTTTTACAGGTATATCAAGGAATTTACTCAGTAGCAATTCGCGACTTTAAGGCTGCCGCTGCATTCTTTTTGGATACAGTTAGTACATTTACATCTTACGAACTAATGGATTATCCCACATTTGTCCGCTACACGGTATACGTATCAATGATAAGTTTACCTAGAAACGAACTAAGAGATAAGGTCGTAAAGGGTGCCGAAATCCAAGAAGTTTTACATGGACTGCCAGATGTGAAAACCTATCTTTTCTCACTCTACAACTGTCACTATGCTGAGTTCTTTCAACACATGGGAAAAGTTGAACTTATTTTACGAAATGATTACTTGGCGCATCCTCACTATCGTTTCTATGTTCGAGAAATGCGCATTCTGGCCTACACTCAGCTGCTGGAATCTTATCGATCTCTTACACTCCAGTACATGGCTGAAGCTTTTGGTGTAGACGTAGACTATATAGATCAAGAGCTTTCTCGCTTTATAGCAGCTGGTCGTTTACATTGCAAAGTAGATCGGGTTGGTGGAATCGTGGAAACCAATCGGCCAGACAATAAAAATTGGCAGTATCAAGCAACCATCAAACAAGGGGACTTACTTCTTAATCGTATACAGAAATTAAGTAGAGTGATCAATATTTAGATGCAGTTACCCGCAAAAAGTCTTGTTCTGCTGATTTTGAATATTTTGTATTAATATATTTGCATTGATAAATAAACCACTCTTCAGTCTATGTTTGATTTCTCAGTAAAATAGATTGTTTAGAAAAAAAACTACAGTAGAATTTGATTATAAGGACCACTGACGGGAGACAAATTTGTTGTCGTTATAAGCGAATCTGCCTTTATCCGAATGATTTTTTTATATACAATAAATCAAAGGAATACAAAACTATACACTTCTGCTAAAATACATACACAATACATTTTGCATGAAATAAAATCACTTATTCAAATGGAAATAAATTTAATTCCAATGGCAAACTACAACAGAGGTCAACCCTCCGCCACAGTGAAGCCTCCTCCTCCCTCTCTGTAGTAACTACAGAAAAATCAAAGCAAATCAACTCTGGAAGTCTAAAACCATTCAAATATAACTGTATCTTATCTAACTGTAAAAGTAAAACAAGAATTATTCTGTTTTGTTTTCAGTTATATCGTCGTTAAAGCCAACCGAAAGAATTTATTATTTGTTGAATTCGTCGTTATAACCGAGGACGCTATTCGCGTATTCTGTATATACACATATATATGTATGCTGTTAAAGAGGCGTTTTGTGACAGTGGGTAAGGGCGTCGATTCCTACACTGCAAATCCAGGTCCAATTCTCACGGCTCCACATCTTCCTTCTCAAACTTATATATATATATATATGTTCGTAGTCAGCATAAACCTGTAGGTCCCCTCCACTCGTAAGAACATGGCAGGACGCAAGAAACTAAGTGTTTGAAGCAAAGAACGAATAAAACAATGTCTATACCCATAATTTGTTATATATTTATCACTTCAAGAAAACAAAAAACAAAAAAACATACTTGTTCTATGAAATATACACTTTCAAAAAGTGGAGACGTTTAAAAAAAAAATTTAAAAAAAAAACTCAACAAACCATTGTTTTTTAAATTGTCACAACATTCCACAGTCGTACTTTCTAAAACAGGTCAAATATACATTTGTAGTTTTTAAAACTTATATTTCTAATTAATCTGACAACATAACGAAAAAAATATGTATTATCAATATCCGGCTTAGAAAACTTTACTTTTTTTGACAACATAACGAGTATTATTGGTTGACTTTATATTAAAATTTGTACTTTGAATAAATCCAATTTAATGATATATTTTTCAGACGTATGTATGTATTATAGGAGAAATTAGGTTTTAAGCACAATTAAGCTTCATTTTTCAAACCTTCATCGTTGGTGATATCCGATTTTTTGGCAATAACTTTCTCCGTACTTGGAGGCGGTGAAACTTTTCCATCAACATTGTTTGTTGCAATCGACGACTCTAGTCCTACTTCAGAGAATGATCGATAATCTTTCTCCAATCTGTTGCTGGAAGATGAGCTGAGACTATTTATGTTGCCAAAATTATTATTGTTGTTGTTGCAACTTTGTTGACGACGTAGTTCCGATAAGTGATTTGTGCTTAGGTTTATAAGTGCATTCATCATAACTTTGTTACGTTGATAGTCCTTTCGCAAATGTTGACGAATCTCCGTATGACAATGCTCATTGTTTGTGACAATAATTTCACCGGTCTCAGTTGTTGTTACACGTGCTTTGCAATTGAATTTGCGCGATAAATTGCACTGCCAGTATTTTTTGTCTTTTCGTACATATTGGATGCCAAATGTATGGCCGTCGTGCACTAATAAAGGCTTACCACGCTGGCTTAGCATAAATTCTAGTTTACCGTGAAACCAACGTTCACCTGGTGCTACTATAATTGTATAAGTTCAGTTTAAAAGGGTTGGCAAGATATATTTTATTCAAAATGTGTTTAAATAAAATTGATGGTAACATGATGACTATCCCAAAATGAAGAACATTTATATGTGAATGGCGTAGAAGACTTTTAATGATGTGTATAGTTTTTATGAATGAAATGTACGTAAATTAATTTTTTTTTAGTTCTCTTGCTTTTACAACTTTTTAGCAAATACATTTTTTAGTTTTACTCTGGTGGTTATAAAATACAAACTTTTAAAGGATACTGGGAATTTGAAAAAAGAAAGGAGCATACACGTGTAATAAAGGCTCATATAGCGAGTGAAATTATTTTAAAATCTAATAAAAAAACTTTTAATATTAATCATCTCAGTTAAAAAAAATTAAATATGTATTCAAATTCGATTCGAAATTATAGTCGTTGCCAGAAGGACATCGATTGATGTATGTATCACTAACACTACAGTTAAAAAGCAAAGTCGTTATCAACAAATTTACAATCTGCTTGATTAAAAGACCACTACTATCCTACTTTTAAATTCAAATCCCACTAGGTTTTAAATTTCAATTGCATGGGTAGTATGTTTCGCAGAAAAAAAGAAAGAACGGCATAGTTTTATATTGTAATATGCTTTGCATATAACATTATTTCAACAAAAAGTGATAACTACATCACTGAAACCATACATGCATATACAATTTTAGTATATATACGTATGGACATGTTAGTTTTTTTTAATTTATGGTATAATAATGATTGATGATATTTTTCTTTTTCACAGCCTTGTTCATGATAACTTAAAAGTTTGTAACTATTAATATGTAATTTAACACTGATGAATGTTTTACTAAAAAGCATTATCCCAAATTGTGCCAACTATTTTTGAGTAATATATTATTAAGAGTGTATTAATAAAATTGTATGAGGACAAAGTCGACGACTTACTTGAAATTGATCGAATTTTATTCCGGTTGATTTCCTATAAAATAATTTTTTACTTATTAAGATTCATGCAGTTTGATAAGCTCCCAGTGATTGCACATGCAGTTTTAACTTTTCAACCCACACTGTTACATTATCCTATTACAAAAATCACTTTCACTGTTTACGTTTCTGGTTTTATTAAGTTTTTTTAGGATACATTTGCATCGAAAAAATCTTTATGTTACTAATTAAAATAAAACATCACCAACCTAAAGTTTGCTTTTATAAATTTAACACTAAATACAACTAATTTATTTATACTCTAAGTACAGACCACACTTTTTGTCAAAATATTTTATTTTTTTATAGAAAATATTACTTTCTTATTTACAAAAGTTTACAAAGACTTTATTGTTTTGTTTGTTCGCTTGTGAATTGTATAAAACATTTTTGTATTCATAAATATGAATAAAAAATAGAAATCACTTTAAATAATTTCAAACAATATTCATATCAATGACATTCTATCTAACTATTGTATTTATGATCTTATGAGAAGATTACAAATATACAGGATTCGAAAAGCCCACTGCAAATTCAGTTCAAAGGTTACAATGTAGAGGAATTAGACGCAAGTGAAAGTGGCATTTCTATATGTACATATGTACACAAGTTCTGTGTACACATTTACTGCGCACTGATAAATTAACGCATTTTAGCCAACATTATCATTCATCGCTTGTCAATGATGGTAGGTAAAAAGAATAATGTTTGCCATGACATAAAAGACGACAAATGTATCGTATATATCGACTAAAATATTCAACATAATATATACTTATGTTTTAGTGGCTATAAAATATGTTAAACAAACATTTTTTATGTATATATCCTTATTGAGAACGATTGGCTTATTTTTAAATAACTAGGTATTAAACTTTTTTATTAAAAAATAAAATTTACAGATATTGCACTTATTTTTTTTATCAAACTTCAGTATTTTGCGAAACACGGATCTGTGTTTTATGGAGAAGTTCAAAAGCATCCGTATACTCTGGTTACATGTTTTCAATTTTAAAGTTGTGTGCATTACCAGGAGATATAGTAATGGAACTGATTATATGCGAGTGTTGAGAAGTATTATGAGAATCCTGGCAATTGTTGCTCATATCATCTGGTGACCCTGATGGATTAGGAACGAGAGAAGGTGTACCATCGGGAACATGTGACGATCCATTGCCTTCACTGCCTTGAGAAGGTGATTCCATGGCAACCCCACTAGACGCATTAGGACCAGCCGAAGAATGCATCGGCGAGTCAAGATTTTCTCCACCTTGGGACGGATTGCTGCTACGGTTCGATGGGCTGTTGACGCAGGGACTTTCAGTGAGAATCGGTGTGATTTCCAAACTAGAAGGGGGTTGTGGAATTTGATGGTGCGTTTGATGATGATGTGATTGCTGCTGTTGGGAGTGCAGCGTATTGATTTGTGGAGAATGTTGAGTAGGTAAGGTATTTAACATAGGCGCCATATTTGACAAATGCATGAGATTCACGTTATGCATCATATTTTGAATAACAGAGCTCTGTGTGTGGGATGATACGTGCTGCGAAGGGTGGTGATGATGACTAGGTAAGTTTTGATGTATTTGATGATGTGAAGAGTTGGAAGATAGCCCCTGTTGTAGGTGATGATGGTGTGGTGCTGGTGGCTGCGTTGATTGCTGCTGCTGATGATTCATAACTGCTAGATTATGTTGCGACAAGTTAGCTGCACCTTGTGGTAAACGTATATTTGATAGAGTACTGTTCAAATTCGTGTTGGATGTTGGAATCTGCATTATATTGCCAGCGCTATTTGGTACCATTAAGCCCGGGTTATTTTGCTGAGGAGGCATCATCTCTAATCCTCCTCCAACATTTCGCATATGTGGCGGGTGATTATGTACACCTGTTGCAGATATCACTCGCCCTTGATGTGTTATGCATCTCGCTCTGCACATACTGATACGGTAGGATTTACAAAGCCAGTACGTCTTCATTCCCTGTTGAGTTGCCACAGTATTGTTGCGATTAAAGACACAGTTCGCATGTAGCAATGAAGTAGATGATAGCATTGTTACATTTCCGCCGCCTAGTTTGTATATTAATAAAATCATACTCCTTTTTCAAGTTTGGTATTAAGACATGGTGTATATAGAATAATGAATTGATCGTGATGTTAAAATTTTTCAAGTAAAGGAAAGAAGCAGTTATTTACAATAATTGTTTCAACTCATATAGCTTAGTTCATTGAATAAAAATTAATTTTTTTGTGTAATTGAAGTAAACAAATTAAAAAAGATTAAAGTAACATGAACTAAAAATCAAAATTATAGAAACCAAGCAAAACGTATACTTAGAAGCGTCAAAGAAAGAGAAGTAAAATTTTTCAGAAACTTATTAAATTTAAAAATGTGCGAATAGATAGAACCATAGCGTTTTAAAGCTAGTTGGTTGATAATTAAGCATAGATACTAGCAACAATCGGATCTCTTGAATGATTCCAATGAAGCGAAACTTCACATTCTCACAATACAGAATAGAATATATTGTATTTTGTTCTTCACATGGATTTATTTTACCAAATTTTACTTAAAGTTCGAGTAGGAGAAGCCATAAAATGTATCTATTATGCTGAAGTGGCATTCAAAACAGTTTTAATATATCTTTTCTGGAGGTCACACCAAACGTAGACTTATCGTTACGATAAAACATTTCTCAATATCAAATATTCAAAATATAATTGAAAACTGTCCACGAAATATTTGCAAGGGCCTTTTAAGTTTCCTGACTTATTATAATTAGCTGCATCGAATAAATTAAACTAACAAACGTCCAGATAAATAATCAGAGATTCGTACTTAACGTAGAGAAACTTCTTTGAACAATCAAGATAAATGTACATTTATACTCGAAACATTGTATGTGACATGTAAGAGGTTGTACAGGCAAAAACAGCCCAAAACAGGGAATGCGGAAGACGTTTAAAGCAGCACTAAGGCGATTACAAGCAATACTGGATGGCGCAGTTGGTTAAGTGCCTGCCCCAAGTTAGAGGGGTCCCAGGTTCGTATCCCAGTGAAATCGAATCTGGTCCAGTCACCATTTGCCGTTGGGATCAAATTAAAGGCACTAGAGTAGGTTGCTACCTGGCAGTACAATGGACCAATTTTAAGTCTGAGTGATCCAGAAGCGTTTCAAAAACTCCGAAAAAAAAATGCGATTACAAACTTCAGTTACAATAAACCATCAATCACACCGTATTATTCATAACCGCTTAGCGATCGTTATCAGATCATATATGTGTCAACAATTATATTTTCCAAATTAGAATACAGACTCAATTAGATGCTTGAATCATATTTTTTGTGTCCTCATTGCAAATGCATAATTTCGATTTGTTGTAAGCACGTGTCATTGCAAAATCATTATCTGAAGATAATTTGTATCCGGATGCAATTGGTCAACAAACCGTTTTCTATTTTAAACTTAGTCCTTAGAATTGGCTTACAAAATAGGGAAACCCATTGCTTACAATATGAAACATTTAATGATGTTATCAAAGCCGCAGATATATCTAAGATAACTAGCTACATTTAAATATTTATAGTTGTGAAGTAATGAGCTGAGTGTCTTTTACATATTTAAGACATCTATTGGTTTAGCTCGCTTTAAAGCAGACATAACGTCGAGTTAATGAAATAAATTACGTAATATATTGAAGTTAAGCATATAATATAATTTATTTGCGAAATGTATAATAACAGGTAAAAAGAAATAGTCATAAAAAAATAGAATTAAACAAATAAAATGCATTATTAATAAGCGTGAGAAACTATGATCCAAAATCATGCACTATGTGAGTGTAATATAACAAATGACGTGCCATACTTTAATGTTACATGAAAGAAAATAAAAAAAATCACTTACTTGGAGGAATATCCATATGGTTACTAAAGCTTTTCGAATAGTCATTGGGTATATGCAAATCATTAGGATACTCTGGATTGTTCTTGTATAGATTGTAATCAAATCCAAAATGAGGAGGCATGGTATTTCGCAATGAAGCAGAACTTGCGGTATGGTCATTATTTTCTCGTTTAACACTGTTTATGTCAAAACGTGATTCAACCATTGATATGTGTGGAATCGTGGAAAGAAAACTGTCTTCTTGATTAACATTGTCCAATGAATCAGGACCCATATCATGGTCGCTATTATCTGTGTTTCGTCGGAATTTATTTCTTGAGTATATCGAAAGTGAGTCGGTACTGTATTCAGGAAGACGTTTAAGCCCTGGTCCAGTTTGGAATGGATTCGTGTTTTCAGGTGGGCTTTTTATATGCGAAAACTGCATAGGCGAAGGCGATGAAGTTGATGATGATGACGATGGTGCGGGAATATTGGTCTTTGTATCATTTATGTTATTGCTTTCGTTGTTCGATGAATGTTTGTGATTTGGATTAGTACCGCTTCCACTTGCAGATGATGTGGCGGTATTATGGTTAGTATTTGCGCTAGATGCGCTTTGTATTTGACTAGGAGATTTTTGAGGTGCGGATGTATTGCTTGCCAATCCTTTGATTTGCAATAGCTGTGCTATTTTCATGAATGCTTGCAATTCTGTGTGTTTCACGTTTACAACTCCCTGGTACATAAATTGCAATAATTCACACATAACACCCACTGTGACATCTTTGAGAATAACTGTAAATAAAATATAACTTATAAGAAAATTTGTGCAATGAATATGAACAATACATTGAACTTTTATTATTTTTTATCCGTGTATTCGCTATTCACTACTAGACCTATATTCTGGTAAAGCTTTTTTTGATTTTCTCTGAATTGCATTCAATAATGTTCTATATGTGCTATCGATTCACCCTGGAGAAATAAAATTAATTATTCCAGTCACTTTATTATGCTATTGAATTGAACATGAACCTTCAATAAAAGGTTAAAATTGAAGATCCCTAAAGAATTAATAATTGGTGAATTTAATTGAATTTTCCAATTAGTGGACGGCGTGGGGAATTGATTTGACTCCTACGCACTAGAATTTCAGTCTAGTATCAATTCCCAGCACAAAAAAAATGTTCTCAAATTTCACGGGTCCACCTCTTTCGAGTCACTGACAATGTTCAAAAGGCGTAACTGTCAAGGTTTCCTAATCTCTCCACTCATGAGACAACAAAAGAGCAGTAGAAGCTAGGCTCAAGTCCTTCTGGGATTGTAGCGCCACTCGTGTATATATATAAGTTTTCCTGTCATGTTATGAACAATTACGCCCAAGATTATGTTTTCAACCAAATTAAACAAATCCTTAAATAAGTTAATTATCTCAAATGACAAGACTGTTAAAATTATTAAGTAGCTTTGCTTTTCTTAAATAATCTTAACAACACCCGTTTCATTTTCTCAGTATTATAATGGTACGAACAATTGCTATTATCATGCTTCGTTTTATACACATTTAATTCGATTTGCTGTACACAACAGATAAGCAAATGACAACATTCATGACATTTTGATATTATATGTCCAATCCAAATGACCCAAACCTTAACAAAAACTCTCAAGTTATTATCGTCACATCATCTTCAAAACAACTGATCAATAGTCTATCCTCTATCATACAAATACATCCATCTCTATTTAAGACACATGTGAGACTGATAAGATAGATCAACTGTACAGATGTATATGATGCTTCTTACATTAAATATTATTTTCAACACACATATTTATCATGTTGTTACTGTTCCAATGAAAAACAATACAAGCTCAGCGATTTTCTGCTTCGTTTTGAGATCGTATTCATCCAATAATAAATAAGAGACCCCTAAAGTTTATCAATATTGTTTAACCTAAATCGTATAAATATGCGTTGAGAGTAAAAGAAAAAAAATGTATGTATGCATGTAAAAAATATTGTCTTATCATCATCATACATTTCGATGACAATTTCTATGTTAAAACAGTATTGTTGCCATGAACCGGCTTAGTTGGCTTAAGGATGCTGTCATTATGGTTTCGGCTTTATGGATGCATGAAGTTTTAACTATTTCTACTCTAGTGTTATCTATCTTAAAGGTTCATGAGGTTAATGTTAAACGAGCAACAAAACCATTGATAAGCCCAATTTATGTTTTAATTCTCCGATCAAATGGAAAAATTGAGTTTGTTATCGTAATTGAAAAAAAAAATCATTCAAAATAATTTGATAAGTTTAGCACTACTACAAGTTGTTGACTTGTACTTATTTTTATAGAATTTATGTTAAGATAATGCAAGACAAGTAGCGCCCAATTTCCTATTACGATTTATAATGCTCTTCTATTGGGTATTTCGATAAATGCTTTGATATCTTGAAATCGAATATCGCTTCATAGATTGATTGGGTTCTACATTTTAATGGGTTGGGTAATGGGGGTGGCTAAGTTTTTTCTGATAACACAAATCCTTTTATTACATGTGTGTATACTTCTTTTCGATACATTTACTTCATGACAATTGCAATGTACTTTCTATACACTGCAACTGTGGAGTTTAGAAAAAACATTTTTTTTTTATTTTAAACGATAACATACACCATACATATATTGAATCGTTAGATGATATTCTTTAAACCACTGTAGCCCGTATAAAGTGTAAGCGTTACAGCCAAATAGACGCAAGGACAAGGAAGTATTTCCATAGTAAATTGTATAAAGAAGATTTTAGAAACATTTTAAGTTTTGTCTATTTAGTAGGTGTGAGAAAATAAAAAGAAACGTTTATGTAGTTCATATTGTTTCATATTTTTTTTTTGTATTTTTGTTTCGCACCACTGTGCGAGTTTTATAGACAATCAAAAGATAAACCAACCAAGCAACTGCGATCCTTGGTACTCATTGGATTACGTTCGAACTACGATCGGACAACGTCATTTAATATACCAATAAAGTCATATTTCTAATCTCTAATGTTTATAATTCGAAACGCAATTCTCCATATTTGCTCCACGTTATCTTCTGGGCTTCTGTTGCTACTGGTATTAGAGAAATCTGTGGCATAGAAATGATCTATTTAATCAGAGATGTTTTTCTTTGACCTTTGATACTATTTTATTTTTCTTTTAGGTTGTAATAGTTTTCATTACTATGAATATTTTTATTATACACATATTTGAAAATCTGTTTTTGATCTTTGATGCATTTGCTGGTTTCGCTTTTTTGTGCTTGTTGTTTTTTATAAAGTTTTTATTAAGTGTAATTGTATTTAAATTATTTGTTGCTGTGTGCAAATGTAACGACTATGAAAATACATACATCCTATCATATCTATGCATGTGATATGAATGAATTCAAGCCATCATTGGACTCATACATAATATGAAATGCAAAATAACATTACGTCTAATGAAGACTTTTAAAAAATACACGTCCACCTTGAACGATTTTGTGTTAGTGGATTTTTTAAAATTCTGTTTTTCCCCTCTGATGAAAAAAGTCGTCAATTTCCAAGATATGTCTTTCCAAAATTTCCAAAATATGTTTTTTTTTGTCTGATTTTCTGAGCCTTTAATTTGCTTATATTTATTTTCAAAGATTTGAATTGAAATTTAATCATTTAGTCATCTCTGCTTCTTCTGCCATTTAACTAGTAAACAAGCATAAAGCACCCGAATCACCAATATTAAGATCAAAATTGGTAAGACTCTGTCGTATATCTCTAAACGAGATATCGAAACAATGCAGCCTCATGGTATGCTGGTACCTGGTCATAGAGATATAGCAGTAACTGCGAAGCAGACGAGCTAGTCATAATGGGTATAAAAATAATAATAATAAGTCGCCCAAGCATTATCAACGTCTCTGTGCCAATAGGTACATTGAAAACCAAAATCTCTGAGCTAGCAATCAGCAGGGCTACAGAGAGATGGAGAAATCTACACACCTGTCAACACGCAAGGAAAAAATGGCCAAAAAGGGATCTTCGGAAAACCACAGCCATCTTTAGCCTAAGCAGGAGCAATCTGGGCAACTTAGTAAATGTCCTTACAGGACACTGCGCTATGGGTAGACACGCCGCAAGGCTAGCGTTACATCGTTATGTAACGACTATTGCAGTAGATGCATGGATGAAGAGAAAGAGGAATCCCCCTCACACCTACAATGCAACTGTCCAGCCTTAGCCGTCATAAGGAAGGAAACCGCGGAAGAATATCATCTAAGCTAACTAACTGATATATCCGAAAAGAACGTCAAAAAATTATGGCTATTCGTCCAAAAATCGAACTGGTTCCAGAATTGAGTGGCAGGAAGCCGGATATGGCAACATAATGGACCCTATGTGTCTAAGTGAATTCAATGTACATACGTTGGAAGCCACCATACCTACCTACCTACCTAACTAGTAAGCAAAGATTCTACTTGATTTTGCTCGCAATTCTTTCGATTGGCCAACAATTTTATGCCGACTCCACACGGAAACTTAACAGCAATCTGTAAGAGTTGGTGCCGTGAAATTAAAAGTTGAAGTGTTTGTCAAGGTAAATAACTTCCGACATTCTGCGTAATAGTCGCACTAGTTTACAAACGCCGTCAAAATTTTATCTTCCAAATACTCCAATTTAGTTCTATATCACGAGAATAAGGCTTGAAATGATATTTAATTCAATATTCCCTTAAAAATAACTCTTGCTCGAAGGGGGCATGACTGGGTAGAAATTGTATATACATACATATCTAATCTAAAAAATGTATCTTGATTTTACAAAAATAAAAATTGGTTATACGTATGTATCTTTAAAATATTATCGGATTTTCAAATGAGATAAATTTTTATTCTTTATTGATAATCGAAAATAAAGGCAAAGTACACGAACCGGGAATATCCATTAGCAGTAGCTAATCGAAATAGTGCCCAATTCTGTTTATTTTAAATTTTACACCGCGATTATAGAAGTAGACGCGTTAACACTAGTGAACATTTAGACATTTCAATTGGTCAATTGCAGCCAAAGAAGATTGCGGTTAACGATAAACAGATAAAGGAAAATAAAAAATCCTACTACACACTCATCATAATCATGATATCAATGTAAAACCCTACTAAAAGCATTGTTCAATATGATTATATTTATTCGTATATCGAAAGCGCTCACAGTGGTACTCTATAGATAAAAGAATTTTGTTGATAAAAATAAATAAAAATATCACTGAACTGATATATATCTTTTGTGTTAAGGCTTAGTAGGGAACTTTTAGAATGTCGAATTTAAATCGCATATCTTAAGATCACTTTTGAGATAAATTAACTAGAAGTTTTGATAATTTACTACTCTCAATATCTAATTTCTGTACTATATCTGAAGGTTATAGCAGAAATAATCTAAAACGCTACTGAAGAAGTGATGTCAATTGGACTGTTATCAGGAAAGACTGGAAAATCATATTTTATTGCTTTATTAAAATTTATTATTATAACTCGTCAAGTTGGCGATCCATATCATAGACAGTTTTATCGCTCGTAACTCTCTTTCATTTACTTTTTGTGAACAAATATGCAGTTGACATGCTATGATAAATAGGAAAAAGCAAATATTGATAAAAATTATTGAATTCTTTTATCACACGTATTTTCCCAGTTGGGCTACTTGATTTCATTCATAAGCATAGGACAGTTTTGACACAATGCTAACACCGATATTGTCAATAGTTTTTTTTATGACATGTACAAGTCAGAAGGTAACAATTATGTTACTGATATTAATCCAAGTTATCAAGAAGCAATAGAGCGACAGACAGGTGTCAAAAAAGGCATCAATTTAACTTCAAGATCTATCCAGCAGCTGTAGGAGGTCGATATTATCTTAGAAAATAAGGTACAGTACGAACTCGGTTAACGCAACCCTCGATTCGCGCAACTCTTCGATTTTCGCAACACTAAAGTCGTAGCACGTCTTGACTCTATAAGTGCAACTTGTCAAAAATGTTACCTCGATTAGTGCAACTTCTTGAGTACTACTTAGAAATTTTGGAATGTTTTAATGTCTACCAAGAGTAATTAGGATGAGGAGGATGAGCTACCATTATCTACACTGTCGGCAAATTTATCATGCGAAAAAAGAGAATTGATTTCATACAGTTCGAAACTGATTGATGAAATTGTTCCCATCCATTAGCATCCCGAATGAAGAAATCATTGATTGGCTTCACGGAAACGTTGAGTTCTCTGCAAATTTTAAGGATTCGACAGAAATTGAGAGCACAAATGAAAGTGAAGGTGTAGCGGCCCCTTGTTGCCGTTCGATCCTTTAACATACGTTTACAAAGTCAAGGAAAACAACATTCCAGTAGAAGACATTTTAATTCTACAGAAAATATTGAATCGCAAAAAACGTTGTCTAAAATATCTAACTTCTTTTAAAATAACCCATAATATATTTACTCTATGTATCACATATATTAAATTTTGTATATGTTTTTAAACTTTCGTTTTCTTATTAAACAAAAATGTGTTCAGCAATAACGATTTCTTTGGGTTTCAATTATGTCTTTTATAACATTCTCGTTATCTCTAAAGAAATAACCCGTTTGAACTATGATTTTTTATTTTAAAAAATGTAACCCAACCTCGGTTATTGCAACTGCCTTAATTTCTATTAGTTGCATAAATCGAGTTTGTACTGTAATTGGTAAATAAATAATAATTGTAATTGTCCTAAAAAAAATAAAAAAAACTCTTCTATTTTTGTTTTGCACGGGCAATAACATCAACGGTGGTGTTGAAACTGTCAGGGTATAATTGAAAAAAAGGCAAAAGTGATAAAGCATATCTTATCTGCTTTTTCATTAGGTACCATTTGGTTCTCAGAATATCTTTACTTAAAGAAGATACATACTTAATCTCATGCAATGCAATACAACAACTGTAGATCTTTGGAATGCATCCCCCTCTGTCAATCTCATTATTAAAAAATATATGTCGACAATAAACAATAACAACCTTTTTTAACTTGAACAAAATAAATGGAACTGTTTTATCACATATCAATGAATTGACCTTTTAGATAGAATGGACCTAGTACAAACAACAGAAGCTAATGATGGCTTCTGTGGTTATCGTTGGTATGTATCTTTGAGTATTCGAAGTCTTAAACTCATAGACATTCATTTGTAGAACTGTTAAAGATATTTCGTCAAATATGTAATTTTTTTTTAATTCATTGACAACTTTTCTTTCGTTTAAAAAAACTATAGGTCACATCTTATTATGGACTTAATTTAAATGGGAGTTGTAAAACGCCAATTCATCATTTGTTAAGACGTGCCTATATTTAACAAATGATGATCCTTTTCGAATATTTATCCGTAAACCAGACAATATAAGAATAACATCAGCTTGCCTTAAAATAGCTACTATATTTGAAATCCTTAAAGAAACTAAATCATTGCTATTATAGGAATGGAAAGGAACTTCGATTTTAATTTTAATATCAGTGTACTGAATTATTGGTGTCTTGCAAGTGATAAACCATTCCTTATTTGTTCAAAAACAATTAAGAACATTTTTATGGACTAACAAAAATAATTTTTTTTCAAAATATTGTTTAATGCTTTTTCCATTCGAAACGTTGGTAAATTAAAAATAACTTACTTATCGGATGTTTGCAGGGATTTGATATGAAGATCTCTTGGAAGTAAGGACTACATATAGCCAGTACGATTTTATGCGCATGAAGTAATTTACCATCACAGGCCAATGTCACATCAACTAAATCTCCGCGATCATATAGATTCTGGAACCCACTTGCAATATTGTCTTGAAAGTTATTCCAGCAAAGAGCAAACTCATCATCCATTTTCGCACACAATTGAATTTATTGTCTAAAATCTCACAAATTTATTCTAATTTCACGCAAATAGTATACGGATTCGTATTTTCCTCTTTCGCGTGATTGAGTTTTTACTTATTTTGTTGTTTACTTTTTCACTTATATTCTGACATCTGCACACAGAAGGCTGAAGTTAATTGATATTTGCCGCAGCGACGGATTTTACTTTATGAAGTGAAAGCCTTTGAATTACTTAGTTCAAACTAAATCAGGTCGTTATTACCGCCGACGATTGTTGATTAGTAGTGTTTGGACATATGTGATAAATCATTTCTATAACACATATTTAAGTGCTTTCCTAGAAACCTTTCTTCTTAAGTGTCACAGGTCGACTGCTTAGCTGGTATAAACAATAAAATGTAATGGAAAATCGAATATGGCAAGTTTTCAATTTAGAACTATGATAATGAAAGAGAACAAGAATGTACAAGATTTCATAAATAAAGTTATCATTATGTTGAAGTGATGCCAAGTTTTGCTTTTGAAAAATATTCTTATAAGACTAATTACTTAGTTTTTAAAAATACAATATGTAAAACACACGTAATATGTATGTGTTAGAAAATCTAAAATAATAATAAAAATTATTAATTAAAAATAAATGAACATATATATATTTATATAATTGTACACATTTTTCTTTGGTGAATAAGAAATTTCATATAAGTCAATTGAGCAGTTACTTGACATCTACATTTCATGCAAATCGTATGAATAAAATAATATGATCAGGAGCAGAGTGACGGCACTCTTTAATGTCTTAATTAATTCAAACAATTTTCTTTTCTCATAGATTAGAGATTATGTTCCTGTCTGTAAGGAGGTTGAGTGGAGAAGACATATACATGCTAAGCTGGCTCGGCCACATCGAGGACATGAACGCCAAAGTTCCGGCTGACAGTCTGCGAATTTGAGCCTTCTTGCTCGTAAGGGAGTGGAAGACCGAACCTCTGGTGCAATGTCGCGTACGCAAGACAGCTTGGAATTGATGACTGGAAGCTGCGTGCCATAAATCGTCGATGCTGGAAGGCAGCCTTAGCTTAGGCTCAGACCCTTTATTGTTTAAGAAAAGAATAGATGGATGTATTCACAATACGGCCACGTCATGTATGTGTATTGTCATACTATAAGACTAGTATAGTAATAATGAAGTACAACATAATTTCAGTCTAATGTCAATAAAAGGAAAAAAAAAAGAAAAAACTGAAACCTTGTTCGAAACGCTTTTTTGCACAATATGAAAAAGAAAAGTTGGTAAGACAAAAATACATTTCATATTTTTTAAGTAGCATTATCGATTCGTCACAAGACTACTTAAGTTTTGCAGAGTGAAGGCAAATTTGACGCTTTTAAAAGAAAACAATTTAACTACCGCAAATAACGTAGTGACTAATCTTTGTTTTATTACATAATGATGATTGAACTCTTTCTCATTTGTTTACTAATATTTATATTGTGACTGACTGGGTTTGCGATCTGTAAAAAAGTTTCGAAGGATCAAAATCTGTCCGATTCCAATGAGTAGTACAGCTGCGGTCTCCAAGCTTGAATACCACATTACACGCTCGTTCAATTCTTCAGCTCTTTTTCGACCTGCAGGTACGAACATTCTTAGTTTCTTATTCTGACCGCATATTTTTTAAAAAACAATATCTACCTTGAGCTTCGCGTAATCTATGATGGGTTTGGGCATCTAGAATTTCATTTAGTGACTTATGTATGTTTTGCGAGGATGTTTCCATCTGAGTGAGGACTGTTGCATGCTCATCAATGCCTGGCAACGCTGGTTCATCTCCAACTTGGAAGTCCACGTAAACAAACTTGTGTGAAAACGATGAAAATTTGTTGCTAAAGCAGGCTGTGTAAACACCGGTTGTCTAAAATCGAAGTCTAGTTAGAAAATCTCTTTATAAACTGGTTACCTTAGGGTCAGACTTCTGCAGTGAACTGATGACTATCAAATGTTGCCCTCTGTTGTTCATATATGACACGATTTTGCGGGTCTTTTAATTGGACGTCGACATCTAATTGACCTCCAGCGGACACCTGTGACATATAAATTGTTTTACTGATCTGTACGTTAAGAACTATTCATTACTTACTTGAAATTCTAAATACGAGGAGGTATTCTTTTTGATTTCTTCATAAAAACACTCTTCGGAATTATCTTGTAGCTCAAAAGTAAATTCTACACATTGAGATAGCTTCGTTAGGAAACAAACTAAGGCGATTAAAAATACACTATTGTGAAAAGCCATCGTTTTGTATTTGTTTACTAAGTTTTTCATGTAACACTAATTCAATAATTTCATTAAATTTTTTAATGTTTTCGGTTATGAGGTTTAACTAAACTTCTATCGCTGCTCGCAAGAAAATAATCGTATCAAACCACTACTAATTGTTCTCATTTGACACATGACAAGTCATAATGAATGCCGATTCAAAGGAAAATGTCAAACAGCGAGTGAATTATTCGTGGCCGGATATAAAAAATGTTTGAAGAAATGACATAGATCAGTGATGCCAGGTTACTGTTCTGTCAGGCTTATAATGAACATAATGTTCAGATATATGCTTGTATTCATCTGTCTTGTTAAGTGGACAGATTTCTTCTAATATTGAAGAGAAATTCTAACTAATATTTGCTTTTTTGAGCCTTTATACTTATCGATGCAACCAATTTTGAAAGTATTAGCTTTCCACTTCTAGGTCGGCAGCAATAACAATTAATAGTAGTTTTAATCTAAAAATTTTAACTTTACAATAAACCTTACAATAATAATAATAATGGCGGCGCTACAGTCCGAGGTGGACCTGGGCCCAGCTTCTCAGCAACCATTCGTATTGTGCATGCTATTGTTCTCTCACGAGTGGAGGGGACCTACAGTTTATTGCCGATTCCGAACGGCGAGATGAGAAGCTTTTTCTAGACAGTTATACTCTTTGAGCATTGTCAGTGACTCGAAAGAGGTGGAGCCGTGGAAAAATGTTAGATGTTTTTTCGAGATTCTAACCTTAGACCTCGAGTGTAGGAGTCGACGCACCTACCCACTACGCCATAGCACCCACACATATATACAGATACATATAATTAGGAGAGTACGATACCTACATTTAGGAGTATGATGATGTATGGTGTAGGAAATTTAATGAAATAGGCAGTAAGTGTATAAATATTTAATTAATTACTCCTGATAGCTTTGTCTGATGATTGGTTTTCCAATGTATGCACAAATTTCCAGTCTAGATTTGATTTCCAAGTGTGTATCAAAGAACTTTCATATTTTACGGCTCCACTTCTTTCGAGTTATTGACAATGCTTAGAGAGGATTTCAAAGCTTCCCAAATTTCGCCGTTCCGAGTCGGCATAACACTGTATCTCTTATTATTCTCTTCACCCGTGAGAAAATAATAACACACATAACACGAATGGTTGCTGTAGAAGCTAAGCCCAAATCCACCTGGGACAGCAGCGTCAAAATATAAAATATATATAACCTTGTGACCCATTAGAAGGTAGCGTGTGCGTTAAGTGCTTACCAAGGCTCTTCAAGTTACTTGATCATCCATCAACAACGTTGACTAATCGGCAACGATGCCCAAGCGAGAACATACTTGTTTTATCTTATACTGACTATATCTGCTACATAATTGTTTGGCTTAACCTATCATAACGAGTATCTTCCACAATAGCAGGAATGAATCTATATCATTTCGACAGCTTGCATTCTTTCGGCCATCACCGTCATTGACACTGACATTTTATGACCATAGATCATAGTGTTGGAACAAATGCATAAATAAATTTTTGTTTTATAAAACTGTTGTATTCCAAAACCAAGACAAAAAAATGTTATAATTGTACTAAATATAATATGAGTACATACATATATGTGAAGTTTGAAAAAGTAAATAACGTGAACTATTAATTCTTGGCTTTCCTTGTTGGATGAAATGGGTGGTTCATTTTTGACAGGTCAGGAGGATTTTTGTTGAAGTGCGCAATTTCATTTAAACCATCTTGTGCTATGGCCCAAAGGTCAGGATATTCCTCTTTGAAAGTCGTATACCATTTGTTGACTAATGGATATTTAGAGATATCAAATTCAATAGCTTCAAGGCACAGAGTGGAAGTAACTAGGGGGAAATCAGCAATGGTTAGGTTATTTCCAGCTGCATATTTTGTCTTTGAGCGCTGTAAATAAATTTGAAAAACTTCCAAGGCGTTGTTAACTTTCTTTAATCCCATAGGAGATCTTTCGTAGTCAAAAAATATTGGCGCCATCACATAAGCTCCAATGCTGCTGTAATAGAATGACATATTGAAGTACAATCGTTGATTAACTATAGCACGAGCAGTGGGATCCTTTGGATAAAGATGACTCTCTGTTGCGTATTTATCACATAAGTACTGTAAATAAACAATTTAGTAAATTTATGCAATGGATGGATATGGATGGAAAATGCACCTGCATGATTGCAATGCTTTCTTGAAGATAAAATCCATCGTCATCCAAAACGGGTATTTCTTTTTGCGGATTCATCTGTTAGGGATAGCTTAATATTAACAACAAAATATATTGGCGACATCAATTTACCTTAGCATACTCCTCGGTCATATGTTCACTAGCACAATAATCAACATTTACCAGCTCAAATGGAATTTGCAGTGCTTTGAACGTCATGCGAACAGCTAGTGATGGAGGTCCATCCGATACACCGTATAATTTTAGAGTCATTTTCTTAAAATAAAGAAATAATAATTGTAACCTAATTTAAAAGACCTACTTTGCAATAGCAAGTATCTTCTATATCTTTTTTTTTGTTATAAATTAGGGCAGCAGAAACTACGCCGACTATTCGTGACTAGTTTTCACATTTACTGCATAGTTATTCCATTTGAGTAACACTTGTCTTTCACCAGAGCATTGGAAACCGGTTAGGAGCAAGTAATTTATATGGATGTATAAATACACGTAGATAATTTCCATTTCAGAAAAGAGTGTACTTACAATCGATTTTTAGGATCCAAATGTGTTGTTTCTTTCTACAAATAATAGATTTCAATGAATATTGGGCTTCCTTTGTTTATGCTGACCTACTGAGCTTGGATTGTTATTGCATCGACTGTATAATGACGACTGGTTAATGGGGGACACATTGTTTCTTATAGAAAATATATATTGACTTCAACGAACGCTTGATAGACTGTGTTGCTGTGGAATCATTGACATTCGATGTTTGTAAATTTAGTAGCATAAATTTTAACCATGGGTGGTACACGATTTAAACCTAAATGAAAATTTAGTGAACTTGAACACAATAATTGTTCAGCTTATCTGTTTCTAGTCATTGATGTAAACATAACGAGTTTTTCATTGTAATTTAAAAAAAAATAATCGTAAAAAAGATGGCAACTCTGCGTGTAACACAAAAGTCATTTTTTAGGAATTTATGCAGAAGCATGCATTTTGGTGCTATACCTACATAAGTAATCAATATATATATATAAGAAATTATTGCAAGTGCGTTGTGACTTTATAACTCACGAACGGTCAAACCGAATCGATAAATCTTTTAGGGTTTGTTCATAAAGTCGTCTGAATGGTTTATGGCTGAAACACAATAATGCGTTGCGCCAGCCGACTTCATGTCAACTTTGACTTCAAATCAAAAAATATTCTGTGCAAACAATTGTACGTTACAGAAATTAAGAAAGTTAAAAAAATTCAAAAAGTGCTTCTTGTTGCTATTCATGCCTTCAAGCATTTGAAATTTGAAACGGATTTCAAATTAGTTTTGTTGAAATAATTTTAGTCAGCTGTTTCCATTCCTCAAATGTCAGTTGCCACAAAAATTTCTCAATTTGGTATTTCTACCAAATTCTCAATTTGGGAAAAAATTCTCAATGTCGTGTATTTTGTGTATGTCCATTGAATTGTGTGCGTTGAAAGACAACGCCAGCGCAAACGCGCTATTGTGTTTCAGTCATTACACGAAATTCGTCGACACGTTCGTGAGTTATGACTTTTTATGTCAACATCTGCTTTTGTCCTTATAAACAAAAACAATAACCAATATGTAGGCGTCTCTGAGCGTGTGCTGTATGTATACTGTGTGCTGATGTCATACATACGGCAAATACGCGTTGTAGCGCACACACGCATACACATTGACAGCTGTCAGTGAGTGATCATTTTAGGGTTCTTTTTCATCGCACTCGCATTGTGAACGGATGTAATCGGTAAGAGTCGCTGTTTTTTTTTTTCAAACTTGCAGCTAAACTTCTTCTAACAATTTGATTAATTTTTTTATCGTTTAAACACAAACACGCTTGTTGGCAAGTGTTGTTGTTTTGTTATTTTTGGTATGCGAATAATTGAGGATTGAGGCAATGATGTTAATAAAATCTGTCTGTCTGTCTGATTGTTCGGGCTAATAGTACGTTTACACCGCACCCAAATTCAACATTTCAGGAAAAAAATTTCGAAATGTAATTTTGCATTCCCACTGCAACTTCAGCATTTCAAATGACAGCTAGTGTTAGAATTGATTATTGATATTTTTTTTTCTGATTGTGTTTAAACCATTTAGCTTGTTATATTAATTTAAAGATGAATTTAAATGCTAATTCAGACATATAAATTCCATTTTTATTGCAATGATCACTTGAAATGATTTATTGTTTTGTTCAGCGGGCTGAAATGTCATTGTATGACGTGCTGAATGGGGCTGAATTTGTAAAGAGGATTGTTCGATTTGACGAACTTAGAAATTCAGCGACGGAATTCTGCATTTCGCTGGAATGCAACATTCCACAATGCAGGAAATGTATGGCGAAATGCAGTGTATTTGGGCTGAAATGCAGAAACTAGCCGAAATGTTTAATTTGGGTGCGGTGTAAACGTACTATAATCTTCGGAACGGCTGGACCGATTTCAATTAAACTTTGCAGGAACCTCTATAACGTGAACCAGAAAATGTATGCAGACGATTAAATATGTTCATTCGTTCGTTCGCTGGTTTGTTAGTTTTTGCATACAATTAGTACAGTGCAGTGTAGATATTTAAGTATTTCTTTGCAAAAATGTCCTTTAAAAAACCGAAATTCTTATCATTGGAAGAAAAAAGTAAAGTTATTGAGAAATTGGAAAGAGGTGAAGGCGCGTCGAGTTAGTAGTCAAATATGTAAACAATATCAGCGATATTAAAAAAAAAAAAACGGACTAGTATTAAGGATTTTTTAATTAAATGATGGAAATTAAATCTCAATAAATATCATTAGAACTACTGTCCAAGTGTATTTTATAGGTAAGAAAAGACGATTGGATAACGTGAACAAACTTGTTTGGGTGAACGGCGTGTGCAATAATTAGTTCACGTTTTCCAGACAGCAATGTATATTTAAGCAGCAATTCCAGCAACTGTTTCATAAGCACAGCCATGAAATAATGATGAAATCGCAACTCCAATCGATGAAGTAGTTCTCCCACCCAGGGCTGATGAAGAATGCATAGTTATCAAAAAGCTGAACAACAATAGAGCCGCAGGCTCAGATGGTTTGCCATCAGAGTTATTCAAGGCTGGGTACGTTTTTCTTGTAGGGAGCATGCACCAGATCATTTGTAAAATATGGGAAAACTAAAGCATACCCGACGATTGAAACATCAGCTCCATATGTACCATTAATTCATTAAATTTTATACAAAATTAAATTAAACTAATGCCAAGGTGTAAAAGAGTCATTGAAGACAATTATTTGCTACTATACATTTTTTGTAGTTTTCTTGTATGTAATTATATTGAAAGTTGCAATTGTTTTGTCGCGCACCAATTAGAGGTTACATTTACAAGTCCACGCAAAGTACTAAATATTTTATACAATTTCAAAAAGTATTTATTTTTTTAAATTTTGCACACATGTAAAGAACACAGGGAAAAATTAGATCCCATGGAAAAAGAAGGATCCTTAGAGAGGGCGTAGCGAAGCACACTGGATACTCTAGTATATCATAGAATGTAAATGTTAACCTAGTACTAGAGTTGTCAATTGTCTTAACATATCAATTCGAGGGGAAAGATTGGTATCTATAAAAGCATTAAAATACTGTTACTTTAGGAAAATAAATGATTGTAAAAAACTGAATTTCAATTAACATTTTCATATTGGTGTCGCTGTGAATGAAGATAATGAAGAGAATAGTCGCAAGCTGTAAAATTAAGGTCTAAGTATGTATTCAACTCACACCGAAAACATCTTTCTGAGGCATATTTTAGTATCACACGATATAAGATGGAGTTGAACTAGGGTTGCCATTCGTTCCGACATGTCGGAACATGTCCCCGTTATTAACAGTGGTGTTCCGACATCCTTATGATCTATTAAATATCCCGAAAAATTCCAATAGTTTCGAAATTATTTGTGAAGTATATCTGCTTAAGCTCTGTCAGACGAATGCCAGATCTGCAAATATTGTCAGATCTGCAAGAATTGTCCAAAATGTCTTACAACCGTCTGAAATTACAATTCTGTCTGACAATATTTGCGGAAAACACATTGTCAGGTCATTGTCAGATCCTCATCTGACAAATTGTCAGGTATCTGGTAATCGTCTGAACACACAACTGTGCCATTTTCAGACCATTGTCAGATGTTTAGGATATTTTCAGACACATTTGCTATTGTCAGATGTGCTATGTTTACGACGTTTGACAATTTTGTCATTGTCAGATAAATTTCTGGAATTAAACACCATTTTCTGTGAATTTGTGTGTGCATTGAAATTAATTCTTCTCCTTCTTACAGCGCTACAGTCCGAGGTGGACCTGGGCCTCACTCAACATGCCTCTCCAGCCAGCACGATCTTTCGCCAGCTGTCTCCAGTTTCACATACCAAGCCGGGCAAGGTCCCCCTGGACTTGTGTGCGCCACCTTGTTCGTGGATGTCCTCTGTTGCGTTGTCCCACAGGCAGGGCCGGCCCTACCATATGTGCAGGATGTGCAAATGCACAGGGCGCCAAGCGCTTGGGGGCGCATTGTGAGCCTAAACAAACAATATGCAATTTATCGATATACTGACTTTCATAAAATTTTAGTTCGTCCAAGCTACCTTTGCCTTTCTAAACGCTTTCTGAACGCAGTTATTTTCAAATAATACAAACTACACAATTTCACCTGTTCAGACAATATACCATTCGCACGCAAGACTGTGCAAGATAATTTCTTGCACAAGCACTCAAATATATCCTTAGGAAAAATTCTCAACATAATAAACTCAATCCTCAGTTCCAATGGAAAGGCCAATCGCGCACAGGACTGTGCAAGATAATTTCTTGCACAAGCACTCAAAAATCTCAAAATAATAAACTCAGTTCCTATGGAGGAGAGAAAAAGTGGAGATTTTATTTCTGCACGTATGAAAGAGATTTACTCATTATACATATTTGTTCGGAAAGGAGAATGAGTACAGTAGGTATATATACACCACCTCATAAAATTGAGCATACACCCAAAACAAAAAACTATTTTTTGTTTTTTTCTTTTTGAAAAATGTAATCTAATGTATTAGAAAATTCAATTATGTACACATATTTCATTTCTGGGTGATTTATGAACATATGTATTGCCTAGCAAACTCTATTCTCTATAATTTTGTTTGTATTTTATTTGCAATGAACAAAAATTCCCATGTCTTGTCAAGCACAAATACAGGATGTTTTTCGAAAAAGTTTTGATAACGGAAACAACAATCGATCTAAACTGAAATAAAATATTAGATAGAGCTAAGCTGTTTTGCAAACACTAATTAGTTTAGATAAATTTGTTGGTTCTCAAGCATTAACTTTTCGAGGAACTTCTGAAGTGTTGTTTGAGCTTAATAATGGTAACTTTTAACAGATTGTTGAGGAAGTAGCCTTATTTGATTTGGTGTTAGGAGAGCACTTGAGGAGAATAACGAATCAAGAAACCCAAAATAAATATTTGAAAAAAAATAGATAACACGTATCTTTTCTACAACTGTTACTAATCACATTGTGCCCATGCTAAAAGAGGCCAAATTCTACGCTTATTGTTGACTATTGTTGTTTTGGGTTTTTAAAAGGAGAAGACAAGATCGGAGAGGAACTTACAAAGTTAATTTTAAACAAACTTGAATTTTAAGGAATTTCAATAAGCAACTGTCGAAGTCAAAGTTACTATAATGGTTCAAATATGAAGGGAAAAGATGCTGGTCTTCAAAACAGAATTCGACCAAGACCATTTTCGTCCCATGCAGCTCGTATTGATTCAATTTAGTAGTCAATGATTCAGCTCTGTGCCTAATGAGCACCGGTTATGTTTTTTGAAACAATTCGATGCTTACTTGAAGCATCATCTAAATTTCCAGAAACATCTTCTTTACGATGGTGACGAATGTTACTAAAATAGTTTAGAACCGAAAAAAAGTTTTAAGGTAGAATTTTATATCAAAACACTAGATCAAAAGAAGGTTTTGAGTAGCTTGAAGCATATAAAACGAATTTTTAATTTTCAAATAACATTAAAATATTTTTTTGATTATTAGTTTTCAACAAGCTAATGCTTAAAAAATACGTTCCTCATTCCTTAATTTACAAAACTGTATTATAGTCCCCCTTGTAAAACCAGAAAGCTCATGTTTAGAAGTGTTAAATTTTATATATATAGGTCCAAACCGAGATTATCTTGCTCCCAATCTAGTTATTGCTCACCTCGCAGAAAGTGTACTTATTGCCCACCTCGCATGAGCAGTAAGTCCACCTCGCAGAAAGTGTACTTATTGCCCACCTCGCATGAGCATCAAGGCCACCTCGCAGAAAGTGTACTTATTGCCCACCTCGCATGAGCATCAAGGACACCTCGCAGAAAGTATTCTTATTGCCCACCTCGCATGAGCAGTAAGTCCACCTCGCAGAAAGTGTACTTATTGCCCACCCCGCATGAGCATCAAGGCCACCTCGCAGAAAGTGTACTTATTGCCCACCTCGCATGAGCATCAAGGCCACCTCGCAGAAAGTGTACTTATTGCCCACCTCGCATGAGCATCAAGGCCACCTCGCAGAAAGTGTACTTATTGCCCACCTCGCATGAGCATCAAGGCAACCTCGCAGAAAGTGTACTTATTGCCCACCTCGCATGAGCACCAAGGCCACCTCGCAGAAAGTGTACTTATTGCCCACCTCGCATGAGCATCAAGGCCACCTCGCAGAAAGTGTACTTATTGCCCACCTCGCATGAGCATTAAGGCCACCTCGCAGAAAGTGTACTTATTGCCCACCTCGCATGAGCAGTAAGTGCACCTCGCAGAAAGTGTACTTATTGCCCACCTCGCATGAGCATCAAGGCCACCTCGCAGAAAGTGTACTTATTGCCCACCTCGCATGAGTATTAAGGCCACCTCGCAGAAAGTGTACTTATTACCCACCTCGCATGAGCATCAAG
Source organism: Myathropa florea (assembly GCA_930367185.1). NCBI lineage: Eukaryota > Metazoa > Arthropoda > Insecta > Diptera > Syrphidae > Myathropa > Myathropa florea. The sequence continues at coordinate 131,751,911 of OV884003.1, read as the reverse complement.
GCCACCTCGCAGAAAGTGTACTTATTGCCCACCTCGCATGAGCAGTAAGTGCACCTCGCAGAAAGTGTACTTATTGCCCACCTCACATGAGCAGTAAGTCCACCTCGCAGAAAGTGTACTTATTGCCCACCTCGCATGAGCAGTAAGTGCACCTTACAGAAAGTGTACTTATTGCCCACCTCGCATGAGCAGTAAGTGCACCTCGCAGAAAGTGTACTTATTGCCCACCTCGCATGAGCACCAAGGCCACCTCGCAGAAAGTGTACTTATTGCCCACCTCGCATGAGCAGTAAGTCCACCTCGCAGAAAGTGTACTTATTGCCCACCTCGCATGAGCATCAAGGCCACCTCGCAGAAAGTGTACTTATTGCCCACCTCGCATGAGCAGTAAGTCCAACTCGCAGAAAGTGTACTTATTGCCCACCTCGCATGAGCAGTAAGTCCACCTCGCAGAAAGTGTACTTATTGCCCACCTCGCATGAGCAGTAAGTCCACCTCGCAGAAAGTGTACTTATTACCCACCCCGCATGAGCATCAAGGCCACCTCGCAGAAGGTGTACTTATTGCCCACCACGCATGAGCAGTAAGTCCACCTCGCAGAAGGTGTACTTATTGCCCACCTCGCATGAGCATCAAGGCCACCTCGCAGAAAGTGTACTTATTGCCCACCTCGCATGAGCATCAAGGCCACCTCGCAGAAAGTGTACTTATTGCCCACCTCGCATGGGCAGTAAGTCCACCTCGCAGAAGGTGTACTTATTGCCCACCTCGCATGAGCATCAAGGCCACCTCGCAGAAAGTGTACTTATTGCCCACCTCGCATGAGCATCAAGGCCACCTCGCAGAAAGTGTACTTATTGCCCACCTCGCATGAGCAGTAAGTCCACCTCGCAGAAAGTGTACTTATTGCCCACCTCGCATGAGCATCAAGGCCACCTCGCAGAAAGTGTACTTATTGCCCACCTCGCATGAGCAGTAAGTGCACCTCGCAGAAAGTGTACTTATTGCCCACCTCGCATGAGCATCAAGGCCACCTCGCAGAAAGTGTACTTATTGCCCACCTCGCATGAGCAGTAAGTCCACCTCGCAGAAAGTGTTCTTATTGCCCACCTCGCATGAGCATCAAGGCCACCTCGCAGAAAGTGTACTTATTGCCCACCTCGCATGAGCATCAAGGCCACCTCGCAGAAAGTGTACTTATTGCCCACCTCGCATGAGCATTAAGGCCACCTCGCAGAAAGTGTACTTATTGCCCACCTCACATGAGCAGTAAGTCCAACTCGCAGAAAGTGTACTTATTGCCCACCTCGCATGAGCAGTAAGTCCACCTCGCAGAAAGTGTACTTATTGCCCACCTCGCATGAGCATCAAGGCCACCTCGCAGAAAGTGTACTTATTGCCCACCTCGCATGAGCATCAAGGTCACCTCGCAGAAAGTGTACTTATTGCCCACCTCGCATGAGCATCAAGGCCAAATCGCAGAAAGTGTACCTATTGCCCATCTCGCATGAGCAGTAAGTCCACCTCGCAGAAAGTGTACTTATTGCCCACCTCGCATGAGCATCAAGGCCACCTCGCAGAAAGTGTACTTATTGCCCACCTCGCATGAGCATCGAGGCCACCTCGCAGAAAGTGTACTTATTGCCCACCTCGCATGAGCAGTAAGTCCACCTCGCAGAAGGTGTACTTATTGCCCACCTCGCATGAGCATCAAGGCCACCTCGCAGAAAGTGTACTTATTGCCCACCTCGCATGAGCAGTAAGTGCACCTCGCAGAAAGTGTACTTATTGCCCACCTCGCATGAGCATCAAGGCCACCTCGCAGAAAGTGTACTTATTGCCCACCTCGCATGAGCAGTAAGTCCACCTCGCAGAAAGTGTACTTATTGCCCACCTCGCATGAGCATCAAGGCCACCTCGCAGAAAGTGTACTTATTGCCCACCTCGCATGAGCAGTAAGTCCAACTCGCAGAAAGTGTACTTATTACCCACCCCGCATGAGCATCAAGGCCACCTCGCAGAAGGTGTACTTATTGCCCACCTCGCATGAGCAGTAAGTGCACCTCGCAGAAAGTGTACTTATTGCCCATCTCGCATGAGCAGTAAGTCCACCTCGCAGAAAGTGTACTTATTGCCCACCTCGCATGAGCATCAAGGCCACCTCGCAGAAAGTGTACCTATTGCCCATCTCGCATGAGCAGTAAGTCCACCTCGCAGAAAGTGTACTTATTGCCCACCTCGCATGAGCATCAAGGCCACCTCGCAGAAAGTGTACTTATTGCCCACCTCGCATGAGCATCAAGGCCACCTCGCAGAAAGTGTACTTATTGCCCACCTCGCATGAGCAGTAAGTCCACCTCGCAGAAGGTGTACTTATTGCCCACCTCGCATGAGCATCAAGGCCACCTCGCAGAAAGTGTACTTATTGCCCACCTCGCATGAGCAGTAAGTGCACCTCGCAGAAAGTGTACTTATTGCCCACCTCGCATGAGCATCAAGGCCACCTCGCAGAAAGTGTACTTATTGCCCACCTCGCATGAGCAGTAAGTCCACCTCGCAGAAAGTGTACTTATTGCCCACCTCGCATGAGCAGTAAGTCCACCTCGCAGAAAGTGTACTTATTGCCCACCTCGCATGAGCAGTAAGTCCAACTCGCAGAAAGTGTACTTATTACCCACCCCGCATGAGCATCAAGGCCACCTCGCAGAAGGTGTACTTATTGCCCACCACGCATGAGCAGTAAGTCCACCTCGCAGAAAGTGTACTTATTGCCCACCTCGCATGAGCAGTAAGTGCACCTCGCAGAAAGTGTACTTATTGCCCACCTCGCATGAGCATCAAGGCCACCTCGCAGAAAGTGTACTTATTGCCCACCTCGCATGGGCAGTAAGTCCACCTCGCAGAAGGTGTACTTATTGCCCACCTCGCATGAGCATCAAGACCACCTCGCAGAAAGTGTACTTATTGGCCACCTCGCATTAGCATCAAGGCCACCTCGCAGAAAGTGTACTTATTGCCCACCTCGCATGAGCAGTAAGTCCACCTCGCAGAAAGTGTATTGCCCACCTCGCATGAGCATCAAGGCCACCTCGCAGAAAGTGTACTTATTGCCCACCTCGCATGAGCATCAAGGCCACCTCGCAGAAAGTGTACTTATTGCCCACCTCGCATGAGCAGTAAGGCCACCTCGCAGAAAGTGTACTTATTGCCCACCTCGCATGAGCAGTAAGTCCACCTCGCAGAAGGTGTACTTATTGCCCACCTCGCATGAGCAGTAAGTCCACCTCGCAGAAAGTGTACTTATTGCCCACCTCGCATGAGCAGTAAGTCCAACTCGCAGAAAGTGTACTTATTACCCACCCCGCATGAGCATCAAGGCCACCTCGCAGAAGGTGTACTTATTGCCCACCACGCATGAGCAGTAAGTCCACCTCGCAGAAAGTGTACTTATTGCCCACCTCGCATGAGCAGTAAGTCCAACTCGCAGAAAGTGTACTTATTGCCCACCTCGCATGAGCAGTAAGTCCACCTCGCAGAAAGTGTACTTATTGCCCACCTCGCAAGAGCAGTAAGTCCACCTAGCAGAAAGTGTACTTATTGCCCACCACGCATGAGCAGTAAGTCCACCTCGCAGAAGGTGTACTTATTGCCCACCTCGCATGAGCAGTAAGGCCACCTCGCAGAAAGTGTACTTATTGCCCACCTCGCATGAGCAGTAAGTCCACCTCGCAGAAAGTGTACTTATTGCCCACCTCGCATGAGCATCAAGGCCACCTCGCAGAAAGTGTACTTATTGCCCACCTCGCATGAGCATCAAGGTCACCTCGCAGAAAGTGTACTTATTGCCCACCTCGCATGAGCATCAAGGCCACCTCGCAGAAAGTGTACTTATTGCCCACCTCGCATGAGCATCAAGGCCACCTCGCAGAAAGTGTACTTATTGCCCACCTCGCATGAGCAGTAAGGCCACCTCGCAGAAAGTGTACTTATTGCCCACCTCGCATGAGCAGTAAGTCCACCTCGCAGAAGGTGTACTTATTGCCCACCTCGCATGAGCATCAAGGCCACCTCGCAGAAAGTGTACTTATTGCCCACCTCGCATGAGCATCAAGGTCACCTCGCAGAAAGTGTACTTATTGCCCACCTCGCATGAGCATCAAGGCCACCTCGCAGAAAGTGTACTTATTGCCCACCTCGCATGAGCAGTAAGTCCACCTCGCAGAAGGTGTACTTATTGCCCACCTCGCATGAGCATCAAGGCCACCTCGCAGAAAGTGTACTTATTGCCCACCTCGCATGAGCAGTAAGTGCACCTCGCAGAAAGTGTACTTATTGCCCACCTCGCATGAGCATCAAGGCCACCTCGCAGAAAGTGTACTTATTGCCCACCTCGCATGAGCAGTAAGTCCACCTCGCAGAAAGTGTACTTATTGCCCACCTCGCATGAGCAGTAAGTCCACCTCGCAGAAAGTGTACTTATTGCCCACCTCGCATGAGCAGTAAGTCCAACTCGCAGAAAGTGTACTTATTACCCACCCCGCATGAGCATCAAGGCCACCTCGCAGAAGGTGTACTTATTGCCCACCACGCATGAGCAGTAAGTCCACCTCGCAGAAAGTGTACTTATTGCCCACCTCGCATGAGCAGTAAGTGCACCTCGCAGAAAGTGTACTTATTGCCCACCTCGCATGAGCATCAAGGCCACCTCGCAGAAAGTGTACTTATTGCCCACCTCGCATGGGCAGTAAGTCCACCTCGCAGAAGGTGTACTTATTGCCCACCTCGCATGAGCATCAAGACCACCTCGCAGAAAGTGTACTTATTGGCCACCTCGCATTAGCATCAAGGCCACCTCGCAGAAAGTGTACTTATTGCCCACCTCGCATGAGCAGTAAGTCCACCTCGCAGAAAGTGTATTGCCCACCTCGCATGAGCATCAAGGCCACCTCGCAGAAAGTGTACTTATTGCCCACCTCGCATGAGCATCAAGGCCACCTCGCAGAAAGTGTACTTATTGCCCACCTCGCATGAGCAGTAAGGCCACCTCGCAGAAAGTGTACTTATTGCCCACCTCGCATGAGCAGTAAGTCCACCTCGCAGAAGGTGTACTTATTGCCCACCTCGCATGAGCAGTAAGTCCACCTCGCAGAAAGTGTACTTATTGCCCACCTCGCATGAGCAGTAAGTCCAACTCGCAGAAAGTGTACTTATTTCCCACCCCGCATGAGCATCAAGGCCACCTCGCAGAAGGTGTACTTATTGCCCACCACGCATGAGCAGTAAGTCCACCTCGCAGAAAGTGTACTTATTGCCCACCTCGCATGAGCAGTAAGTCCAACTCGCAGAAAGTGTACTTATTGCCCACCTCGCATGAGCAGTAAGTCCACCTCGCAGAAAGTGTACTTATTGCCCACCTCGCATGAGCAGTAAGTCCACCTAGCAGAAAGTGTACTTATTGCCCACCACGCATGAGCAGTAAGTCCACCTCGCAGAAGGTGTACTTATTGCCCACCTCGCATGAGCAGTAAGGCCACCTCGCAGAAAGTGTACTTATTGCCCACCTCGCATGAGCAGTAAGTCCACCTCGCAGAAAGTGTACTTATTGCCCACCTCGCATGAGCATCAAGGCCACCTCGCAGAAAGTGTACTTATTGCCCACCTCGCATGAGCATCAAGGTCACCTCGCAGAAAGTGTACTTATTGCCCACCTCGCATGAGCATCAAGGCCACCTCGCAGAAAGTGTACTTATTGCCCACCTCGCATGAGCATCAAGGCCACCTCGCAGAAAGTGTACTTATTGCCCACCTCGCATGAGCAGTAAGGCCACCTCGCAGAAAGTGTACTTATTGCCCACCTCGCATGAGCAGTAAGTCCACCTCGCAGAAGGTGTACTTATTGCCCACCTCGCATGAGCATCAAGGCCACCTCGCAGAAAGTGTACTTATTGCCCACCTCGCATGAGCAGTAAGTGCACCTCGCAGAAAGTGTACTTATTGCCCACCTCGCATGAGCATCAAGGCCACCTCGCAGAAAGTGTACTTATTGCCCACCTCGCATGGGCAGTAAGTCCACCTCGCAGAAGGTGTACTTATTGCCCACCTCGCATGAGCATCAAGGCCACCTCGCAGAAAGTGTACTTATTGGCCACCTCGCATTAGCATCAAGGCCACCTCGCAGAAAGTGTACTTATTGCCCACCTCGCATGAGCAGTAAGTCCACCTCGCAGAAGGTGTACTTATTGCCCACCTCGCATGAGCATCAAGGCCACCTCGCAGAAAGTGTACTTATTGCCCACCTCGCATGAGCAGTAAGGCCACCTCGCAGAAAGTGTACTTATTGCCCACCTCGCATGAGCAGTAAGTCCACCTCGCAGAAGGTGTACTTATTGCCCACCTCGCATGAGCATCAAGGCCACCTCGCAGAAAGTGTACTTATTGCCCACCTCGCATGAGCAGTAAGTGCACCTCGCAGAAAGTGTACTTATTGCCCACCTCGCATGAGCATCAAGGCCACCTCGCAGAAAGTGTACTTATTGCCCACCTCGCATGGGCAGTAAGTCCACCTCGCAGAAGGTGTACTTATTGCCCACCTCGCATGAGCATCAAGGCCACCTCGCAGAAAGTGTACTTATTGGCCACCTCGCATTAGCATCAAGGCCACCTCGCAGAAAGTGTACTTATTGCCCACCTCGCATGAGCAGTAAGTCCACCTCGCAGAAAGTGTACTTATTGCCCACCTCGCATGAGCATCAAGGCCACCTCGCAGAAAGTGTACTTATTGCCCACCTCGCATGAGCATCAAGGCCACCTCGCAGAAAGTGTACTTATTGCCCACCTCGCATGAGCATCAAGGCCACCTCGCAGAAAGTGTACTTATTGCCCACCTCGCAGGAGCAGTAAGTCCACCTCGCAGAAAGTGTACTTATTGCCCACCTCGCATGAGCAGTAAGTCCACCTCGCAGAAAGTGTACTTATTGCCCACCTCGCATGAGCATCAAGGCCACCTCGCAGAAAGTGTACTTATTGCCCACCTCGCATGAGCAGTAAGTCCACCTCGCAGAAAGTGTACTTATTGGCCACCTCGCATGAGCATCAAGGCCACCTCGCAGAAAGTGTACTTATTGCCCACCTCGCATGAGCATCAAGGCCACCTCGCAGAAAGTGTACTTATTGCCCACCTCGCATGAGCATCAAGGCCACCTCGCAGAAAGTGTACTTATTGCCCACCTCGCATGAGCAGTAAGTCCACTTCGCAGAAAGTGTACTTATTGCCCACCTCGCATGAGCATCAAGGCCACCTTGCAGAAAGTGTACTTATTGCCCACCTCGCATGAGCACCAAGGCCACCTCGCAGTAAGTGTACTTATTGCCCACCTCGCATGAGCAGTAAGTCCACCTCGCAGAAAGTGTACTTATTGCCCACCTCGCATGAGCAGTAAGTGCACCTCGCAGAAAGTGTACTTATTGCCCACCTCGCATGAGCATCAAGGCCACCTCGCAAAAAGTGTACTTATTGCCCACCTCGCATGAGCATCAAGGCCACCTCGCAGAAAGTGTACTTATTGCCCACCTCGCATGAGCATTAAGGCCACCTCGCAGAAAGTGTACTTATTGCCCACTTCGCATGAGCATCAAGGCCACCTCGCAGAAAGTGTACTTATTGCCCACCTCGCATGAGCATCAAGGCCACCTCGCAGAAAGTGTACTTATTGCCCACCTCGCATGAGCAGTAAGTGCACCTCGCAGAAAGTGTACTTATTGCCCACCTCACATGAGCAGTAAGTCCAACTCGCAGAAAGTGTACTTATTGCCCACCTCGCATGAGCAGTAAGTGCACCTCGCAGAAAGTGTACTTATTGCCCACCTCGCATGAGCATCAAGGCCACCTCGCAGAAAGTGTACTTATTGCCCACCTCGCATGAGCAGTAAGTCCACCTCGCAGAAGGTGTACTTATTGCCCACCTCGCATGAGCATCAAGGCCACCTCGCAGAAAGTGTACTTATTGCCCACCTCGCATGAGCAGTAAGTGCACCTCGCAGAAAGTGTACTTATTGCCCACCTCGCATGAGCATCAAGGCCACCTCGCAGAAAGTGTACTTATTGCCCACCTCGCATGAGCAGTAAGACCACCTCGCAGAAGGTGTACTTATTGCCCACCTCGCATGAGCATCAAGGCCACCTCGCAGAAAGTGTACTTATTGCCCACCTCGCATGAGCAGTAAGTCCACCTCGCAGAAAGTGTACTTATTGCCCACCTCGCATGAGCAGTAAGTCCACCTCGCAGAAAGTGTACTTATTGCCCACCTCGCATGAGCAGTAAGTCCACCTAGCAGAAAGTGTACTTATTGCCCACCACGCATGAGCAGTAAGTCCACCTCGCAGAAGGTGTACTTATTGCCCACCTCGCATGAGCAGTAAGGCCACCTCGCAGAAAGTGTACTTATTGCCCACCTCGCATGAGCAGTAAGTCCACCTCGCAGAAAGTGTACTTATTGCCCACCTCGCATGAGCAGTAAGTCCACCTCGCAGAAAGTGTACTTATTGCCCACCTCGCATGAGCATCAAGGCCACCTCGCAGAAAGTGTACTTATTGCCCACCTCACATGAGCAGTAAGTCCACCTCGCAGAAAGTGTACTTATTGCCCACCTCGCATGAGCAGTAAGTGCACCTTACAGAAAGTGTACTTATTGCCCACCTCGCATGAGCAGTAAGTGCACCTCGCAGAAAGTGTACTTATTGCCCACCTCGCATGAGCAGTAAGGCCACCTCGCAGAAAGTGTACTTATTGCCCACCTCGCATGAGCATCAAGGCCACCTCGCAGAAAGTGTACTTATTGCCCACCTCGCAGGAGCAGTAAGTCCACCTCGCAGAAAGTGTACTTATTGCCCAACTCGCATGAGCATCAAGGCCACCTCGCAGAAAGTGTACTTATTGCCCACCTCGCATGAGCAGTAAGTCCACCTCGCAGAAAGTGTACTTATTGCCCACCTCGCATGAGCATCAAGGCCACCTCGCAGAAAGTGTACTTATTGCCCACCTCGCATGAGCAGTAAGTCCACCTCGCAGAAAGTGTACTTATTGCCCAACTCGCATGAGCATCAAGGCCACCTCGCAGAAAGTGTACTTATTGCCCACCTCGCATGAGCAGTAAGTCCACCTCGCAGAAAGTGTATTTATTGCCCACCTCGCATGAGCATCAAGGCCACCTCGCAGAAAGTGTACTTATTGCCCACCTCGCATGAGCATCAAGGCCACCTCGCAGAAAGTGTACTTATTGCCCACCTCGCATGAGCATCAAGGCCACCTCGCAGAAAGTGTACTTATTGCCCACCTCGCATGAGCATCAAGGCCACCTCGCAGAAAGTGTACTTATTGCCCACCTCGCATGAGCATTAAGGCCACCTCGCAGAAAGTGTACTTATTACCCACCTCGCATGAGCATCAAGGCCACCTCGCAGAAAGTGTACTTATTGCCCACCTCGCATGAGCATCAAGGCCACCTCGCAGAAAGTGTACTTATTGCCCACCTCGCATGAGCAGTAAGTGCACCTCGCAGAAAGTGTACTTATTGCCCACCTCGCATGAGGATCAAGGCCACCTCGCAGAAAGTGTACTTATTGCCCACCTCGCATGAGCAGTAAGTCCACCTCGCAGAAAGTGTACTTATTGGCCACCTCGCATGAGCATCAAGGATACCTCGCAGAAAGTGTACTTATTGCCCACCTCGCATGAGCAGTAAGTCCACCTCGCAGAAAGTGTACTTATTGTCCACCTCGCATGAGCACCAAGGCCACCTCGCAGAAAGTGTACTTATTGCCCACCTCGCATGAGCATCAAGGCCACCTCGCAGAAAGTGTACTTATTGCCCACCTCGCATGAGCAGTAAGTCCACCTCGCAGAAAGTGTACTTATTGCCCACCTCGCATGAGGATCAAGGCCACCTCGCAGAAAGTGTACTTATTGCCCACCTCGCATGAGCAGTAAGTCCACCTCGCAGAAAGTGTACTTATTGCCCACCTCGCATGAGCAGTAAGTCCACCTCGCAGAAAGTGTACTTATTGCCCACCTCGCATGAGCAGTAAGTCCACCTCGCTGAAGGTGTACTTATTGCCCACCTCGCATTAGCAGTAAGTCCACCTCGCAGAAAGTGTACTTTTTGCCCACCTCGCATGAGCATCAAGGCCATCTCGCAGAAAGTGTACTTATTGCCCACCTCGCATGAGCTTCAAGGCCACCTCGCAGAAAGTGTACTTATTGCCCACCTCGCATGAGCAGTAAGTCCACCTCGCAGAAAGTGTACTTATTGCCCACCTCGCATGAGCATCAAGGCCACCTCGCAAAAAGTGTACTTATTGCCCACCTCGCATGAGCATCAAGGCCACCTCGCAGAAAGTGTACTTATTGCCCACCTCGCATGAGCATCAAGGCCACCTCGCAGAAAGTGTACTTATTGCCCACCTCGCATGAGCATTAAGGCCACCTCGCAGAAAGTGTACTTATTGCCCACCTCGCATGAGCATCAAGGCCACCTCGCAGAAAGTGTACTTATTGCCCACCTCGCATGAGCAGTAAGTCCACCTCGCAGAAAGTGTACTTATTGCCCACCTCGCATGAGGATCAAGGCCACCTCGCAGAAAGTGTACTTATTGCCCACCTCGCATGAGCAGTAAGTCCACCTCGCAGAAAGTGTACTTATTGGCCACCTCGCATGAGCAGTAAGTCCACCTCGCAGAAAGTGTACTTATTGCCCACCTCGCATGAGCAGTAAGTCCACCTCGCTGAAGGTGTACTTATTGCCCACCTCGCATTAGCAGTAAGTCCACCTCGCAGAAAGTGTACTTTTTGCCCACCTCGCATGAGCATCAAGGCCATCTCGCAGAAAGTGTACTTATTGCCCACCTCACATGAGCTTCAAGGCCACCTAGCAGAAAGTGTACTTATTGCCCACCTCGCATGAGCAGTAAGTCCACCTCGCAGAAAGTGTACTTATTGCCCACCTCGCATGAGCATCAAGGCCACCTCGCAAAAAGTGTACTTATTGCCCACCTCGCATGAGCATCAAGGCCACCTCGCAGAAAGTGTACTTATTGCCCACCTCACATGAGCAGTAAGTCCAACTCGCAGAAAGTGTACTTATTGCCCACCTCGCATGAGCATTAAGGCCACCTCGCAGAAAGTGTACTTATTGCCCACCTCGCATGAGCATCAAGGCCACCTCGCAGAAAGTGTACTTATTGCCCACCTCACATGAGCAGTAAGTCCAACTCGCAGAAAGTGTACTTATTGCCCACCTCGCATGAGCATCAAGGCCACCTCGCAGAAGGTGTACTTATTGCCCACCACGCATGAGCAGTAAGTCCACCTCGCAGAAGGTGTACTTATTGCCCACCTCGCATGAGCAGTAAGTCCACCTCGCAGAAGGTGTACTTATTGCCCACCTCGCATGAGCATCAAGGCCACCTCGCAGAAAGTGTACTTATTGCCCACCTCGCATGAGCAGTAAGTGCACCTCGCAGAAAGTGTACTTATTGCCCACCTCGCATGAGCATCAAGGCCACCTCGCAGAAAGTGTACTTATTGCCCACCTCGCATGAGCAGTAAGACCACCTCGCAGAAGGTGTACTTATTGCCCACCTCGCATGAGCATCAAGGCCACCTCGCAGAAAGTGTACTTATTGCCCACCTCGCATGAGCAGTAAGTGCACCTCGCAGAAAGTGTACTTATTGCCCACCTCACATGAGCAGTAAGTCCAACTCGCAGAAAGTGTACTTATTGCCCACCTCGCATGAGCAGTAAGTGCACCTCGCAGAAAGTGTACTTATTGCCCACCTCGCATGAGCAGTAAGTGCACCTCGCAGAAAGTGTACTTATTGCCCACCTCGCATGAGCAGTAAGTCCACCTCGCAGAAGGTGTACTTATTGCCCACCTCGCATGAGCATCAAGGCCACCTCGCAGAAAGTGTACTTATTGCCCACCTCGCATGAGCAGTAAGTGCACCTCGCAGAAAGTGTACTTATTGCCCACCTCGCATGAGCATCAAGGCCACCTCGCAGAAAGTGTACTTATTGCCCACCTCGCATGAGCAGTAAGACCACCTCGCAGAAGGTGTACTTATTGCCCACCTCGCATGAGCATCAAGGCCACCTCGCAGAAAGTGTACTTATTGCCCACCTCGCATGAGCAGTAAGTCCACCTCGCAGAAAGTGTACTTATTGCCCACCTCGCATGAGCAGTAAGTCCACCTCGCAGAAAGTGTACTTATTGCCCACCTCGCATGAGCAGTAAGTCCACCTAGCAGAAAGTGTACTTATTGCCCACCACGCATGAGCAGTAAGTCCACCTCGCAGAAGGTGTACTTATTGCCCACCTCGCATGAGCAGTAAGGCCACCTCGCAGAAAGTGTACTTATTGCCCACCTCGCATGAGCAGTAAGTCCACCTCGCAGAAAGTGTACTTATTGCCCACCTCGCATGAGCAGTAAGTCCACCTCGCAGAAAGTGTACTTATTGCCCACCTCGCATGAGCATCAAGGCCACCTCGCAGAAAGTGTACTTATTGCCCACCTCACATGAGCAGTAAGTCCACCTCGCAGAAAGTGTACTTATTGCCCACCTCGCATGAGCAGTAAGTGCACCTTACAGAAAGTGTACTTATTGCCCACCTCGCATGAGCAGTAAGTGCACCTCGCAGAAAGTGTACTTATTGCCCACCTCGCATGAGCAGTAAGGCCACCTCGCAGAAAGTGTACTTATTGCCCACCTCGCATGAGCATCAAGGCCACCTCGCAGAAAGTGTACTTATTGCCCACCTCGCAGGAGCAGTAAGTCCACCTCGCAGAAAGTGTACTTATTGCCCAACTCGCATGAGCATCAAGGCCACCTCGCAGAAGGTGTACTTATTGCCCACCTCGCATGAGCAGTAAGTCCACCTCGCAGAAAGTGTACTTATTGCCCACCTCGCATGAGCATCAAGGCCACCTCGCAGAAAGTGTACTTATTGCCCACCTCGCATGAGCAGTAAGTCCACCTCGCAGAAAGTGTACTTATTGCCCAACTCGCATGAGCATCAAGGCCACCTCGCAGAAAGTGTACTTATTGCCCACCTCGCATGAGCAGTAAGTCCACCTCGCAGAAAGTGTATTTATTGCCCACCTCGCATGAGCATCAAGGCCACCTCGCAGAAAGTGTACTTATTGCCCACCTCGCATGAGCATCAAGGCCACCTCGCAGAAAGTGTACTTATTGCCCACCTCGCATGAGCATCAAGGCCACCTCGCAGAAAGTGTACTTATTGCCCACCTCGCATGAGCATCAAGGCCACCTCGCAGAAAGTGTACTTATTGCCCACCTCGCATGAGCATTAAGGCCACCTCGCAGAAAGTGTACTTATTACCCACCTCGCATGAGCATCAAGGCCACCTCGCAGAAAGTGTACTTATTGCCCACCTCGCATGAGCATCAAGGCCACCTCGCAGAAAGTGTACTTATTGCCCACCTCGCATGAGCAGTAAGTGCACCTCGCAGAAAGTGTACTTATTGCCCACCTCGCATGAGGATCAAGGCCACCTCGCAGAAAGTGTACTTATTGCCCACCTCGCATGAGCAGTAAGTCCACCTCGCAGAAAGTGTACTTATTGGCCACCTCGCATGAGCATCAAGGATACCTCGCAGAAAGTGTACTTATTGCCCACCTCGCATGAGCAGTAAGTCCACCTCGCAGAAAGTGTACTTATTGTCCACCTCGCATGAGCACCAAGGCCACCTCGCAGAAAGTGTACTTATTGCCCACCTCGCATGAGCATCAAGGCCACCTCGCAGAAAGTGTACTTATTGCCCACCTCGCATGAGCAGTAAGTCCACCTCGCAGAAAGTGTACTTATTGCCCACCTCGCATGAGGATCAAGGCCACCTCGCAGAAAGTGTACTTATTGCCCACCTCGCATGAGCAGTAAGTCCACCTCGCAGAAAGTGTACTTATTGGCCACCTCGCATGAGCAGTAAGTCCACCTCGCAGAAAGTGTACTTATTGCCCACCTCGCATGAGCAGTAAGTCCACCTCGCTGAAGGTGTACTTATTGCCCACCTCGCATTAGCAGTAAGTCCACCTCGCAGAAAGTGTACTTTTTGCCCACCTCGCATGAGCATCAAGGCCACCTCGCAGAAAGTGTACTTATTGCCCACCTCACATGAGCTTCAAGGCCACCTAGCAGAAAGTGTACTTATTGCCCACCTCGCATGAGCAGTAAGTCCACCTCGCAGAAAGTGTACTTATTGCCCACCTCGCATGAGCATCAAGGCCACCTCGCAGAAAGTGTACTTATTGCCCACCTCGCATGAGCATCAAGGCCACCTCGTAGAAAGTGTACTTATTGCCCACCTCGCATGAGCATCAAGGCCACCTCGCAGAAAGTGTACTTATTGCCCACCTCGCATGAGCATTAAGGCCACCTCGCAGAAAGTGTACTTATTGCCCACCTCGCATGAGCATCAAGGCCACCTCGCAGAAAGTGTACTTATTGCCCACCTCGCATGAGCAGTAAGTCCACCTCGCAGAAAGTGTACTTATTGCCCACCTCGCATGAGGATCAAGGCCACCTCGCAGAAAGTGTACTTATTGCCCACCTCGCATGAGCAGTAAGTCCACCTCGCAGAAAGTGTACTTATTGCCCACCTCGCATGAGCAGTAAGGCCACCTCGCAGAAAGTGTACTTATTGCCCACCTCGCATGAGCAGTAAGTCCACCTCGCTGAAGGTGTACTTATTGCCCACCTCGCATGAGCAGTAAGTCCACCTCGCAGAAAGTGTACTTTTTGCCCACCTCGCATGAGCATCAAGGCCATCTCGCAGAAAGTGTACTTATTGCCCACCTCACATGAGCTTCAAGGCCACCTAGCAGAAAGTGTACTTATTGCCCACCTCGCATGAGCAGTAAGTCCACCTCGCAGAAAGTGTACTTATTGCCCACCTCGCATGAGCATCAAGGCCACCTCGCAAAAAGTGTACTTATTGCCCACCTCGCATGAGCATCAAGGCCACCTCGTAGAAAGTGTACTTATTGCCCACCTCGCATGAGCATCAAGGCCACCTCGCAGAAAGTGTACTTATTGCCCACCTCGCATGAGCATTAAGGCCACCTCGCAGAAAGTGTACTTATTACCCACCTCGCATGAGCATCAAGGCCACCTCGCAGAAAGTGTACTTATTGCCCACCTCGCATGAGCAGTAAGTCCACCTCGCAGAAAGTGTACTTATTACCCACCCCGCATGAGCATCAAGGCCACCTCGCAGAAAGTGTACTTATTGCCCACCACGCATGAGCAGTAAGTCCACCTCGCAGAAGGTGTACTTATTGCCCACCTCGCATGAGCATCAAGGCCACCTCGCAGAAAGTGTACTTATTGCCCACCTCGCATGAGCATCAAGGCCACCTCGCAGAAAGTGTACTTATTGCCCACCTCGCATGGGCATCAAGGCCATCTCGCAGAAAGTGTACTTATTGCCCACCTCACATGAGCTTCAAGGCCACCTCGCAGAAGTGTACTTATTGCCCACCTCGCATGAGTATCAAGGCCACCTCGCAGCAAGTGTACTTATTGCCCATCTCGCATGAGCAGTAAGTCCACCTCGCAGAAAGTGTACTTATTACCCACCTCGCATGAGCATCAAGGCCACCTCGCAGAAAGTGTACTTATTGCCCACCTCGCATGAGCAGTAAGTGCACCTCGCAGAAAGTGTACTTATTGCCCACCTCGCATGAGCATCAAGGCCACCTCGCAGAAAGTGTACTTATTGCCCACCTCGCATGAGCATCAAGGCCACCTCGCAGAAAGTGTACTTATTGCCCACCTCGCATGAGCATCAAGGCCACCTCGCAGAAAGTGTACTTATTGCCCACCTCGCATGAGCATCAAGGCCACCTCGCAGAAAGTGTACTTATTGCCCACCTCGCATGAGCATTAAGGCCACCTCGCAGAAAGTGTACTTATTACCCACCTCGCATGAGCATCAAGGCCACCTCGCAGAAAGTGTACTTATTGCCCACCTCGCATGAGCAGTAAGTCCACCTCGCAGAAAGTGTACTTATTGGCCACCTCGCAGGAGCAGTAAGTCCACCTCGCAGAAAGTGTACTTATTGCCCACCTCGCATGAGCAGTAAGTGCACCTCGCAGAAAGTGTACTTATTGCCCACCTCGCATGAGGATCAAGGCCACCTCGCAGAAAGTGTACTTATTGCCCACCTCGCATGAGCAGTAAGTCCACCTCGCAGAAAGTGTACTTATTGGCCACCTCGCATGAGCATCAAGGATACCTCGCAGAAAGTGTACTTATTGCCCACCTCGCATGAGCAGTAAGTCCACCTCGCAGAAAGTGTACTTATTGTCCACCTCGCATGAGCACCAAGGCCACCTCGCAGAAAGTGTACTTATTGCCCACCTCGCATGAGCATCAAGGCCACCTCGCAGAAAGTGTACTTATTGCCCACCTCGCATGAGCAGTAAGTCCACCTCGCAGAAAGTGTACTTATTGCCCACCTCGCATGAGGATCAAGGCCACCTCGCAGAAAGTGTACTTATTGCCCACCTCGCATGAGCAGTAAGTCCACCTCGCAGAAAGTGTACTTATTGGCCACCTCGCATGAGCAGTAAGTCCACCTCGCAGAAAGTGTACTTATTGCCCACCTCGCATGAGCAGTAAGTCCACCTCGCTGAAGGTGTACTTATTGCCCACCTCGCATTAGCAGTAAGTCCACCTCGCAGAAAGTGTACTTTTTGCCCACCTCGCATGAGCATCAAGGCCATCTCGCAGAAAGTGTACTTATTGCCCACCTCACATGAGCTTCAAGGCCACCTAGCAGAAAGTGTACTTATTGCCCACCTCGCATGAGCAGTAAGTCCACCTCGCAGAAAGTGTACTTATTGCCCACCTCGCATGAGCATCAAGGCCACCTCGCAAAAAGTGTACTTATTGCCCACCTCGCATGAGCATCAAGGCCACCTCGTAGAAAGTGTACTTATTGCCCACCTCGCATGAGCATCAAGGCCACCTCGCAGAAAGTGTACTTATTGCCCACCTCGCATGAGCATTAAGGCCACCTCGCAGAAAGTGTACTTATTGCCCACCTCGCATGAGCATCAAGGCCACCTCGCAGAAAGTGTACTTATTGCCCACCTCGCATGAGCAGTAAGTCCACCTCGCAGAAAGTGTACTTATTGCCCACCTCGCATGAGGATCAAGGCCACCTCGCAGAAAGTGTACTTATTGCCCACCTCGCATGAGCAGTAAGTCCACCTCGCAGAAAGTGTACTTATTGGCCACCTCGCATGAGCAGTAAGTCCACCTCGCAGAAAGTGTACTTATTGCCCACCTCGCATGAGCAGTAAGTCCACCTCGCTGAAGGTGTACTTATTGCCCACCTCGCATTAGCAGTAAGTCCACCTCGCAGAAAGTGTACTTTTTGCCCACCTCGCATGAGCATCAAGGCCATCTCGCAGAAAGTGTACTTATTGCCCACCTCACATGAGCTTCAAGGCCACCTAGCAGAAAGTGTACTTATTGCCCACCTCGCATGAGCAGTAAGTCCACCTCGCAGAAAGTGTACTTATTGCCCACCTCGCATGAGCATCAAGGCCACCTCGCAAAAAGTGTACTTATTGCCCACCTCGCATGAGCATCAAGGCCACCTCGCAGAAAGTGTACTTATTGCCCACCTCGCATGAGCATCAAGGCCACCTCGCAGAAAGTGTACTTATTGCCCACCTCGCATGAGCATTAAGGCCACCTCGCAGAAAGTGTACTTATTACCCACCTCGCATGAGCATCAAGGCCACCTCGCAGAAAGTGTACTTATTGCCCACCTCGCATGAGCAGTAAGTCCACCTCGCAGAAAGTGTACTTATTACCCACCCCGCATGAGCATCAAGGCCACCTCGCAGAAAGTGTACTTATTGCCCACCACGCATGAGCAGTAAGTCCACCTCGCAGAAGGTGTACTTATTGCCCACCTCGCATGAGCATCAAGGCCACCTCGCAGAAAGTGTACTTATTGCCCACCTCGCATGAGCATCAAGGCCACCTCGCAGAAAGTGTACTTATTGCCCACCTCGCATGGGCATCAAGGCCATCTCGCAGAAAGTGTACTTATTGCCCACCTCACATGAGCTTCAAGGCCACCTCGCAGAAGTGTACTTATTGCCCACCTCGCATGAGTATCAAGGCCACCTCGCAGCAAGTGTACTTATTGCCCATCTCGCATGAGCAGTAAGTCCACCTCGCAGAAAGTGTACTTATTACCCACCTCGCATGAGCATCAAGGCCACCTCGCAGAAAGTGTACTTATTGCCCACCTCGCATGAGCAGTAAGTGCACCTCGCAGAAAGTGTACTTATTGCCCACCTCGCATGAGCATCAAGGCCACCTCGCAGAAAGTGTACTTATTGCCCACCTCGCATGAGCATCAAGGCCACCTCGCAGAAAGTGTACTTATTGCCCACCTCGCATGAGCATCAAGGCCACCTCGCAGAAAGTGTACTTATTGCCCACCTCGCATGAGCATCAAGGCCACCTCGCAGAAAGTGTACTTATTGCCCACCTCGCATGAGCATTAAGGCCACCTCGCAGAAAGTGTACTTATTACCCACCTCGCATGAGCATCAAGGCCACCTCGCAGAAAGTGTACTTATTGCCCACCTCGCATGAGCAGTAAGTCCACCTCGCAGAAAGTGTACTTATTGGCCACCTCGCAGGAGCAGTAAGTCCACCTCGCAGAAAGTGTACTTATTGCCCACCTCGCATGAGCATCAAGGCCACCTCGCAGAAAGTGTACTTATTGCCCACCTCGCATGAGCATCAAGGTCACCTCGCAGAAAGTGTACTTATTGCCCACCTCGCATGAGCATCAAGGCCACCTCGCAGAAAGTGTACTTATTGCCCACCTCGCATGAGCATCAAGGCCACCTCGCAGAAAGTGTACTTATTGCCCACCTCGCATGAGCAGTAAGGCCACCTCGCAGAAAGTGTACTTATTGCCCACCTCGCATGAGCATCAAGGCCACCTCGCAGAAAGTGTACTTATTGCCCACCTCGCATGAGCAGTAAGTCCACCTCGCAGAAAGTGTACTTATTGCCCACCTCGCATGAGCAGTAAGTCCACCTCGCAGAAAGTGTACTTATTGGCCACCTCGCATGAGCAGTAAGTCCACCTCGCAGAAAGTGTACTTTTTGCCCACCTCGCATGAGCATCAAGGCCATCTCGCAGAAAGTGTACTTATTGCCCACCTCACATGAACTTCAAGGCCACCTAGCAGAAAGTGTACTTATTGCCCACCTCGCATGAGCAGTAAGTCCACCTCGCAGAAAGTGTACTTATTGCCCACCTCGCATGAGCATCAAGGCCACCTCGCAAAAAGTGTACTTATTGCCCACCTCGCATGAGCATCAAGGCCACCTCGCAGAAAGTATACTTATTGCCCACCTCGCATGAGCAGTAAGTTCACTTCGCAGAAAGTGTACTTATTGGCCACCTCGCATGAGCATCAAGGCCACCTCGCAGAAAGTGTACTTATTGCCCACCTCGCATGAGCAGTAAGTGCACCTCGCAGAAAGTGTACTTATTGCCCACCTCGCATGAGCATCAAGGCCACCTCGCAGAAAGTGAACTTATTGCCCACCTCGCATGAGCAGTAAGTCCACCTCGCAGAAAGTGTACTTATTGCCCACCTCGCATGAGCATCAAGGTCACCTCGCAGAAAGTGTACTTATTGCCCACCTCACATGAGCAGTAAGTCCACCTCGCAGAAAGTGTACTTATTGCCCACCTCGCATGAGCACCAAGGCCACCTCGCAGAAAGTGTACTTATTGCCCACCTCGCATGAGCATCAAGGCCACCTCGCAGAAAGTGTACTTATTGCCCACCTCGCATGAGCATCAAGGCCACCTCGCAGAAAGTGTACTTATTGCCCACCTCGCATGAGCATCAAGGCCACCTCGCAGAAAGTGTACTTATTGCCCACCTCGCATGAGCAGTAAGTCCACCTCGCAGAAAGTGTACTTATTGCACAACTCGCATGATCATCAAGGCCACCTCGCAGAAAGTGTACTTATTGCCCACCTCGCATGAGCATCAAGGCCACCTCGCAGAAAGTGTACTTATTGCCCACCTCGCATGAGCAGTAAGTCCACCTCGCAGAAAGTGTACTTATTGCCCACCTCGCATGAGCAGTAAGTCCACCTCGCTGAAGGTGTACTTATTGCCCACCTCGCATTAGCAGTAAGTCCACCTCGCAGAAAGTGTACTTTTTGCCCACCTCGCATGAGCATCAAGGCCATCTCGCAGAAAGTGTACTTATTGCCCACCTCACATGAACTTCAAGGCCACCTAGCAGAAAGTGTACTTATTGCCCACCTCGCATGAGCAGTAAGTCCACCTCGCAGAAAGTGTACTTATTGCCCACCTCGCATGAGCATCAAGGCCACCTCGCAAAAAGTGTACTTATTGCCCACCTCGCATGAGCATCAAGGCCACCTCGCAGAAAGTGTACTTATTGCCCACCTCGCATGAGCAGTAAGTTCACTTCGCAGAAAGTGTACTTATTGCCCACCTCGCATGAGCATCAAGGCCACCTCGCAGAAAGTGTACTTATTGCCCACCTCGCATGAGCATCAAGGCCACCTCGCAGAAAGTGTACTTATTGCCCACCTCGCATGAGCATCAAGGCCACCTCGCAGAAAGTGAACTTATTGCCCACCTCGCATGAGCAGTAAGTCCACCTCGCAGAAAGTGTACTTATTGCCCACCTCGCATGAGCATCAAGGTCACCTCGCAGAAAGTGTACTTATTGCCCACCTCACATGAGCAGTAAGTCCACCTCGCAGAAAGTGTACTTATTGCCCACCTCGCATGAGCACCAAGGCCACCTCGCAGAAAGTGTACTTATTGCCCACCTCGCATGAGCATCAAGGCAACCTCGCAGAAAGTGTACTTATTGCCCACCTCGCATGAGCATCAAGGCCACCTCGCAGAAAGTGTACTTATTGCCCACCTCGCATGAGCATCAAGGCCACCTCGCAGAAAGTGTACTTATTGCCCACCTCGCATGAACATCAAGGCCACCTCGCAGAAAGTGTTCTTATTGCCCACCTCGCATGAGCAGTAAGTCCACCTCGCAGAAAGTGTACTTATTGCCCACCTCGCATGAGCATCAAGGCCACCTCGCAGAAAGTGTACTTATTGCCCACCTCGCATGAGCACCAAGGCCACCTCGCAGAAAGTGTACTTATTGCCCACCTCGCATGAGCATCAAGGCCACCTCGCAGAAAGTGTACTTATTGCCCACCTCGCATGAACATCAAGGCCACCTCGCAGAAAGTGTTCTTATTGCCCACCTCGCATGAGCAGTAAGTCCACCTCGCAGAAAGTGTACTTATTGCCCACCTCGCATGAGCAGTAAGTGCACCTCGCAGAAAGTGTACTTATTGCCCACCTCGCATGAGCATCAAGGCCACCTCGCAGAAAGTGTACTTATTGCCCACCTCGCATGAGCTTCAAGGCCACCTCGCAGAAGTGTACTTATTGCCCACCTCGCATGAGTATCAAGGCCACCTCGCAGCAAGTGTACTTATTGCCCATCTCGCAGGAGCAGTAAGTCTTCCTCGCAGAAAGTGTACTTTTTGCCCACCTCGCATGAGCATCAAGGCCATCTCGCAGAAAGTGTACTTATTGCCCACCTCGCATGAGCAGTAAGTCCACCTCGCAGAAAGTGTACTTATTGCCCACCTCGCATGAGCATCAAGGCCACCTCGCAGAAAGTGTACTTATTGCCCACCTCGCATGAGCACCAAGGCCACCTCGCAGAAAGTGTACTTATTGCCCACCTCGCATGAGCATCAAGGCCACCTCGCAGAAAGTGTACTTATTGCCCACCTCGCATGAACATCAAGGCCACCTCGCAGAAAGTGTTCTTATTGCCCACCTCGCATGAGCAGTAAGTCCACCTCGCAGAAAGTGTACTTATTGCCCACCTCGCATGAGCAGTAAGTGCACCTCGCAGAAAGTGTACTTATTGCCCACCTCGCATGAGCATCAAGGCCACCTCGCAGAAAGTGTACTTATTGCCCACCTCGCATGAGCTTCAAGGCCACCTCGCAGAAGTGTACTTATTGCCCACCTCGCATGAGTATCAAGGCCACCTCGCAGCAAGTGTACTTATTGCCCATCTCGCAGGAGCAGTAAGTCTTCCTCGCAGAAAGTGTACTTTTTGCCCACCTCGCATGAGCATCAAGGCCATCTCGCAGAAAGTGTACTTATTGCCCACCTCGCATGAGCTTCAAGGCCATCTCGCAGAAAGTGTACTTATTGCCCACCTCGCATGAGCTTCAAGGCCACCTCGCAGAAGTGTACTTATTGCCCACCTCGCATGAGTATCAAGGCCACCTCGCAGCAAGTGTACTTATTGCCCATCTCGCATGAGCAGTAAGTCCACCTCGCAGAAAGTGTACTTATTGCCCACCTCGCATGAGCATCAAGGCCATCTCGCAGAAAGTGTACTTATTGCCCACCTCGCATGAGCATCAAGGCCACCTCGCAGAAAGTGTACTTATTGGCCACCTCGCATGAGCATCAAGGCCACCTCGCAGAAAGTGTACTTATTGCCCACCTCGCGGCCACAGGCTCAGAGTCGAAGACTCTTCGGGCTGGAGCTAAGTTGTCCATACGCTCTACATGGCTTATCCGTCTTAGGCTTTGGATCCGTAAACGCCTGTCTAGACTCATGTCGCTGTACAGCCCATACAGTTCGTGGTTGAACCTTCTCAGAACTTTTCTCTCGAAAAGACCAAGAGACTGTTCATCCGCTTGGAATATTGTCCATGTCACTGCGCCGTAAAGCAGAACTGGGATCATCAAGGTCTTATACAAAGTCAACTTGGTCTTCCGAGAGAGGGCTCTACTACTCAATTGCCTCTTGAGCCCAAGAAACCAGCGGTTTTTCTGCGATTGATCACCGTACTGATGTTGTTTCTACTATTTACCGCGATGTAGAGACAGACGAAATCCTCAACTACCTCAAAGTTATAGCTGCCAAGTGTGACGTTCTGGCCAAGTCGTCGATGTTGTGCATCCTTTGTCGATGATAGCATATACTTGGTTTTGCCTTCGTTTACCGCCAGACCCATTTTAGCCGCTTCCGTTTCAATGCCAGCAAACGCATCACTAACGGCTCGCTGTGTTCGCCCAATCACGTCAATGTCATCCACGTAAGCTAGCAGTTGAACGGACTTTTGGAAATCGTGCCTCTTGTGTTGGCCAGTGAGTTTTGCACGATCTTCTCAAGAACGATGTTAAAGAAATCACATGACAGCGCGTCGCCTTGTCTAAAACCTTTTTTGACATTGAAGGTCTCGGTGAGTTCGTTACCGACCTTGATGGAGCAGCGAGAATTCTCCATCGTCATCCTGCTCAGTCTGACGAGTTTAGCAGGAATGTCAAAACTAGACATAGCGCTGTATAGCTCGTCTCTATACAAATAGAAATCTACAAATAGGTGGTGTGTGTCGATTTGCATTTCTTGGGTCTTCTCCAGGATCTGCCGCAGTGTGGAGATTTGATTTATGGTGGACTTCTCTGGCCTGAAACCACACTGATAAGGACCTATCAGTTTGTTCCCAAATGGTTTCAGGCGTTCACACAAAACGGCAGAGAAGATCTTATAGGCGACGTTATCCCTCGATAGTTGGCGCAGTCAAAGGGGTCTTCTTTCTTGTGGATCGGGCAAACGATACTGCCAATGAATCTGCACATTTTTTTGTAAGCAAATGTTTAACGACTGGATGGCGCAGTTGGTTAAGTGCCTGCCCCAAGTTCGAGGGGTCCCAGGTTCGATTCCGAAATCGGTCCAGTCACCATTTGCCGTTGGGATCAAATTACCGGCACTGGAGTAGGTTGCTACCTGGCAGTACAATGTAGTAGTGTAGCAGTAGTGTTTCTAAAATCCTCCAAAGAAAAAAAAAAAAAAGCAAATGTTTGTCAATCGTGTGAACTGACAATTTTTAAGCTAACAACGTTGCCAGGCAACGTATTGTCAGGCAAACCATCTGACAATGAAATTGCCAGAGTTTGGGACAAAATATGGCAACCGTGTGAGCTGACAATTTAGCATTGTAATGTAGTTCGCTATTGCCAGCTCATTTGTAGGTCATTGTCAGAACATTTGTAGGCCTGACAATATTTGCAGATTTGGCAATCGTCTGAACATAGCTTAAGTGTGGTTCCAAACACAAATGCGACAAATGCACAAATGCCATTACAGTAACACTATATGTACACCCAGACAGCTCGCCGCTCGCTATTGTTTAAGTTTCGTTCGATCACTATTTTTAATTCGTACCTACTAATTCTTAGTCGTTTGGAATTCATATTAAGTGTTTATTTTTGGGAATAATGGCTCCACCAAAAATAAAATGCCATTTCAGCGATGACTACACTAAAGAGTAGTCTTTTATTAAGAAGGGAAAGACAAACGAAGAAGCATTTTGCAAGATACACGTTTCCATGAGCCACGGAGGTAAAGGCGATATCAACCATCGTAATGAGGCAACTAAACACAAAACTAAAATATTATCCTCATCCTCATCACGCAAAATATACAGTTTCTGTAAAAGTGCCGCTCACAAGTCAAGTCACAAGGTAGCATAAAAACAACATAATTATTTTTGTTTATATGATTTTTTATTCTTTTTTGTGTAATCGAAATAAAAAAAAACATCATAAGAATTAAATTCATTATTTCTTTCTTAAACACGTTTTTAAAGGAAACGTAATCACGTAATATAACATTAGCAAATCGTACGTGCTTATAGAAAAGAAATGCAAAAAATTTGCCCCTTGGGTTTTATTCATGTGTAACCTTTATATTAATTATTTATTATATAGAATAGTTTTCGATTGTATTTTTGGTTTGGGCGGTCAACTTATTCAAAATCCTCAAAAGGTAAATCAATTAAATAAATAACAGTTTGATAATTAAAATAAATTTTATATATTTTTATTATTGTTTTTCATTTTTATACTCATTTGATCTTATTTTGTTTATATATTTATATTTGTTACTTAAATAATACTTAACAACAATTTATTTCCTATACAATTTCATTTACCATTTTCTCATCTCTCATTTAAATATACAGCTTATAAGTCTATAGGTTTGCTTATCTGCTTTATAAAGATAAATTGTTTCTATCCATTTCTATTTCACATGGCTATGAATTCATACATATGTACATTTGTGCGTGTGCTTAATAAACATACACACGAATATGCATATATATGTATTCGTATAAAATATAATTTGAATTGTTGAAACAGTCAGTCGCACACATGATTATTTTATTTATTGTATATGTAGATATATATATATTTATATATATAATTTAAATTAATATAACTAAGGCCGTGTGCCAATTGCATTAAAAGTGTAGCTAAATACTATCCGTAGGATTTGACGAATTACACATATGCATGTGGCAACTTCAAAAATTGTCCTCCGTATAATATTTAACCAGACATTTAACATTTAATTGGTATGCGGCCTATGCACATTAAATATAAATATGTATATGTTTATATTTATATCTCTTTGTATCTATTCTTTTTCATAACTTTGCTTATTTTCCGTACATATTGTACATATGTAGCATCTTGTTACTTTTCAATTTTAATGTGTTAAATTTGATGCAGTTATGGTAAAAAGCACGCTACAACGATATTATAAGTAAATTTGTTTGTCTGTAATAATATATATATACTTATTCTTAGTAATACACATTAGCTTTACGGTATTCTTATACTTTACACTTCCTGATCATTGCCTCAGATACAATTACACTTCAATCTATATTATATATTATATATTTATGTATATAAATATAATACAATAATCAACAAATAATTTGGTTTTTGAAAATAGTTTTTTTTTTACATAAGATGTGTGGGATCTTTATAAGTGTTTTGAAAAATTGTGTTTTCACTAAACAATAAGTTTGCAACAACTTATTCAATTCAGTTGGAAAACAGTGCGGTAGTTCATATAAATATTAACTGGGTCTTAAATAGTGAAACGATTTTGTGCAAGGAAGAAATAAAATACTTTGTTATGTTTTCAAGATTGTTTGTAATTATTTTGTATTAAAAAAAATATGAAGATTGTTTTTAATCTAAAAAAAAACATAATAATTATTGCAATTTGAATGGAAATTGTGGTCTCAATACCTAAAATGTAATAATTTGGTGCTGAGAATATTTATTTTTAGTGTTTGAAGCTTCTTCTAGAATTATATAGTTTTAGTTTTGAAATAAAATTATTTAGAAACAGAAATAAAAAAATAAATTTACAAAACGAATTTCTTAGGAACACAAAATGTTATATTATTATTATTATTTAAGTGGATCCACATTTTTCTAAAGCAAATTAAGTAAATACTAATATTTAAAGATTTACGTCATAACAAGCGGACGGATTCTCGAAAACTGTGAGTACTTATAAAAAAATTGTCGAACTCTTAAGAAATGTAAGCATTGTTCAAAATGTTAAATATACTCGTATAATTGGGACTATAGTAATTGGTTAGATTTAAGGAACATGACTTTTACAAAATATTGGCGTTGGGAAGAAAGTAATCACATTGATTTTGTTATTCTTACTGATAGCTTAAAAAGAATACAAATTTTTTTTATTTTTATTATTTTTATTCTGCGGGCTGATTTAAATAAGATTTTTTAGATGAAAATTGTTATATGCAAATCGGGCGAGAAATTTTCATTTGTGCATGACTGTGGATTTATTTTGTGCGTGTTTACAGTGTATTAGTTTTAGTACTTCGAACATAAAGAGAACGTTACAAATTATATTCTAATTGCAGAATTTTGGCATTTCGAACTATAACATTTGGAGTATAAACAGTACAAATGTATAAGGTAAAGCTTTCTTGGGTGTCACAATAACAGAGAACAACTTGCAATGTCTTGTTGTTCTTAATAGAAAGGTGGAAAAACTACTTGGCATTTTATCCGAATATAAACAAACTAATATTTCGATTTGTCATATAATTCTGGACGAAACTCATATTTTAATTAAATACCGCAGTATTGAGCTTATGTATTTCGTGTGCCATTTTCTGAGGCAATCGGGGCTCGAAGGGATCATTTTGACAATGACAAAATTAAACCAGAAGATAGTTATTTGCTTATAATTCTTTTTACAAGTAGTTCTCTAATTCTGAAAGGGTGCCTGTTTAAATAAATAATTGTAGGAAAAAGAATTATAGAAAGAAAAGGATAATGCTTCGATTTATATCATTTCTTCGAGATTTTTACATTTACACTATTTTCTTTATACATACTACATATCTATTCGCATGTTTGAATGTACTATATGAATCCTTCATTATTATTCCAATAACGTTATAAATACTGAACTTTCTATATTTGTGTGTGTGTCTATATGCTGACATGAAGATCGTGCTAGTTTGTCAACATTAAGTTGAGCTATATTGGATATTATCTGTTAAGTTGCGTTTCTCCAGACGCTAAACATACGAATACATGCCTTTTTTTACTCTGTTTCTGTTTTAATTGTGTTTACTATTTTATTGTCAAACTTTATTGATTTGTTAAGTGAGTGTTAAAGGAAGAGAGAGAGAGTACGTATGTATTTATATGAAATCTAAATCAATAACTTATAATGTTTTTTGACTTACAACTTTATAACAAATTTATCATGGGCAATTATCTGCGAAATTGGTTTATAAATTAAACAACAGAATATATTGCTTTTTAGGTTGGTAAACTACCATTTTCTTCTTTCCTATTTGCAAGCAATCTGGTCAACATAATGTACATGTTTTTATATTGCAAAATAACACTTTATTACTTTATCTAATATTTACAATTAATTTTGTATTGATTTTATATGCTTTGATATGAATAAAAAATGATTTGATGCAACTGGAATTTGTGTATTTACAGTGCAAAAATCTATAAAACAAATAATACTTAATTCAATTAAACATATGAAATAAATAATATCCAAGCGACATCGGTACTTTTTTTTTGTTGCTTAAAATAAAGAGAATATAACTTAATAGAAGATATTAATTTTGCGTAGAAACGTGATAGTCTTCGTTAAATTGTTCAATACATAGTCTTCACAAGTGGTTTAAGAAAATTAGTCTCCTTTAGCAAGTACAATAGTCGTACTTCTAAACAATTAAAAAGTGTTGAAATATATTAAGTCATTGATTAACAATATTATAGTAAGAAGTGCAAATTGTTGAGTCTGAAGTTTTCTGCATTTGGTTTCCTTCATATGATATGTTTACATTTAAGTCTACTTTTTTGTAGCTATGTTTGTAAATGATTCGTTACTGTGATATAAGTTTTTGTATCTAAAAATGATGTCGCTTGCGAAGCTTTAACTTAACTATATGTGTATACCTAAAAAAACGTAAAAGTTAGCAAATATATCAGCCGTTTAGTGCTATTTATATTGTAAAATAATGGCAGTTGTTTTTAAATTTAGAAAGGAAAAAATAGTAGTATATTAAATTCCAATTCCAACAATTTGTGGGCACCGTGGCCAAGGTCTGTGTTCGATTTCCGAAAAAAAACACCCTTGGAATTTCTTCACGGTTCCACCTCTTTCCAATCATTGACAATTCTCCAAGATTGTAGCTGTCTAGAAAAAGCCTCGCCGTTCGGAATCGACATTAAACTGTTGGTCCCCCCTCCACTTGTCAGAGAACAATAGCACGCGCAACATGAGGCGATGTTGAGAAGCTAGGCCCAAGTCCACCTCGGACTGTAGCGCTGCCATTATTAATTAAATTTTAATCTGTGATTGTAATTTAAATGAGAAATTCATGAATTTCTGACATACATGTCCACGGGTACTTTTTTAATTAACTTTTAAACAGAAATTAAGAATTCTCTGTGAACTTTAGAAAAATTGTTGCACGACATCTTTTTTATTGAAGTGGATATTAGCATTTTGTTTCAAATATAAAAGGAGGGGAATTAATAGTGTGCCTTTTGCACATTGAAACATTGAAACATTGTTATATTTGCAAAAGGTACACACTGTCTATTTGTGATCTGATTCTGAATGGAATGAAAAACATTCCTTTATTTATTGTTGTGAGATAGATTTTCATATACCACGAGTAGGGACAAGTCCATAAAATCCATTCGGGTGTATATAAATATGTATGGCATCAGCTTTGTGCAGTGCTTAAAAGTGATGTATTGAACACACTAAGAAACATCTCCTGTAGTTCCAATAAAATTCATTGTTTATTTGTTGAGAAAACTCTTGAATTTCATACTGGTGTTAATTAAACAGGAAATTTAAACAAAATTTAACATATGGTTATCTTAAGAAGTAACGTTGTAATAACTTGTGCAAAATTGTTGACCGTTAAAGAACATAAACTTAAGCATGAAAGTACACACATAATTTTGTAAGGTTTTCATATAATTTAATTAACTAAATGCGCTTTCGGGACTAAATTACAGCACCACGTATTTGTATATTATTATATTCTAAAAATTAACTAATAATTATTTGCCTTCAGGAATAAATCTATTTTTGTCTATACATTTGTTTCTCTATTTTCACCTATAAATATTTTAACAAAATCATCAAAACTTCTTTGAATATTTATATAAAATATCAATACAAGCTGAAGCCGGATTTTAATAATTCATCAATGTCTTGATGTGTTTCTTGGGAATTTTGTTTATTTAAAGCTTTTTGTGTAGAAAATGTTCAATCGAATTGCTTGTTTTGAACAAAGATCTTTTCTGTTCTTTTTGATTTCCTTTGTATTTTGTTTGTTTTTATTTTTTATAGAAATAAATTCAAAATTCTTTGATAAAAGTCAATCTCTAGGAATTATGTTTCATTTCTTTAAATTATGCTAAGTTTTTTTATTTATGTTGCTACAACTATTTTTTACACATACCACTCCTTGACATCCTTGGAATCACGCTTTTTCTGCTTTGGCTGAACTAGTCCTGTTGCTTGCTGACGATCAGCACCGTTAATAACTCCAGATCCACCTCCATTTACGCCACTGCTGCCCATGCCCCCGTAAGAACCGCCGCTCCGTTCGTTATGACCGCCAAGATTGTGACCATTTGTCATGTGTTGTTGTCGCTGCTGATGATAGGAGCCATTTGTGCTGGTATTACCGAGAAGTGCTGTGTTAGCGTTGTGACTTCCATAAGCTGCTGCTTTTTCGGTTTCCGTCTTATAGTTGCGGTCACCATTTGACTTGAGCCAGAGAACGAGGAGAATGACTAAAACAACTGCTATCAGGATACCAGCTACTATTCCGATGATCATGGCAGTGCGCTCTTCTTCGATTGAGTTTATCCGACCACTCTTCGTCTTTGGCCTATAATTGTTATTGTATGGCGGGGGAGGCGGTGGTATAGGCTGATAGTTATAAGGTGGTGTCTCCGGCTCTGGCTCAGGAACCGGTACTTCTTCAATTTCCGTGGTTGAAGTTTTGTTGGGAACATCAGGTACAGTGTGAATGTTTTCGAGAGTTGTATCTTTTTCTGGTGGTTGGGTATGTACCTGTTGTTGTGTAGTGGTGGTAGTGCTTTGAGAAGTAGTTAAAACTGCCGTTGATGGTGTTTGAGATGCTGTGGTTTTAATTCCTGTCGTGGTAACAGCGATGGTTGTATCGTGAGTGGTGCTAGTTGTTTCAGGATCTGCTTTGTGTGTTACTGTACTGTGTTGGGATTCAGTAGTTAGCACAGCATCGGGTTTTTTCGAAGTCCCTGAGGTTACGGTTGAACTTGAAACATCAACAACGGATTCTGAAAGAAAAACACAGTGCATCTAATAATCTAATAATTCGATGGAAAATTTCTACTGACCTGTTCCTTTGATTGAGGTAGTTGATGTGAATTGTTCAGTTGTTTCACCATAGTCGCCTGATCCATGAAGACAATCTTCGTCATCACATGTTCTTTCTGTTACACTGGTGTCACCCTTGTCAATGACCCCTTTTTGTGGGGTTGTCGGTTGTTTAGTTGGTGGCACATAAACTGGTGTAATCAAGTCATCTCCACTACCTGATTCGAAGGGGGGAGTGCATTCGTCTTCGTCATCTCCTCTACACCCAGACCCAGCACCCGAAAATATAAGATCATCCATTGCGCCCGGATAACCACTGGCTGGTGTCTGTAATGATATGATGTTTACATACAGAAGTTCTTAAAGTATTCGAACGCATGCAAGGTGCAGTTAAATGAATGGTGAGGGCATGAGATTATCAGAAAAAAAATGTTGGAAAGATAGAAGTTGGTGCAAAACATACTCGAAAGAAAAGTGTGAGATCAAGATAAACATAAAAAACACTAAAGTTGTTCAATGAGATTTAATGGGGTTTGACAAATTGAAATCAACAAATTAAAATATTAAACGAAAAAGAACTAAACTGAAGTTGTTTGTTTTGTTTTTCAGTGAGTGTGGAAATTAATTTGGTTTTTTTTTTGTGTTCTTCGGCGCTTTTGAAGTGATCAGCATTTAAATCATGATATCCTTCTTTTGATTAATACGAGTAGTGTATGAAGAAATGCGATTTTTTTATTATTCATCGATTGAGCTTTCTTTCAACTGGGGTTATAAGAATACATTTACTCAGTCTAGGTTCAAATCCCAGCACAGCAACAATTTTTCAAAACAAAATTGTTTAAGGCTCCACCTCTTTCGAGTCACTGACAATGCTCAAAGGTCTAGAAAAAGCGTCTCAATCTCGCCGTTTGGAATCGGCATTCAACTATAGGTCCTCTCCACTCGTGAGAGATGCAGCGCCGCCATTAGTATTATTATTATCTAATGAACACCAAACTGAAGCATTGACCACTAAATTCAAGGTATGCGACCAGCATGGGACAAAAATGCTCTTGGTTCAAGGGATCGAGTTCTGTTCTGACAACCAGCTTCTTTTCTCTTCATATTTGAACCATTGTCATAACTTAGAGCTGACAGTTACTTATTGAAATTCCATTGAATTCGAGTTTGTCTAAAATTTCCCCTCTAGGGTTTTTTTTTTCTTTGGGCTCTTGAACCTCAAATATGTTTTCTTTTCTATGCACAAATTTAAGGATAATAGTAACTTGTTCTATCACCAAAAGGATCGGTTTGGAACTACACGGCTATAATAAGCCCCATTCTCTCCTAAGCATCGGTCATTTGGTGGAATAAGATTTCGCGTAAATACGTAATTGCTGCTTTCAATAAGCTTCAAAGAACGGTCTGTCTCGGCTGCATAGGGGCCTAGGTCTGCTCTCGATGCCCTGCTGAATCTCTCCCCCTTGATACCCACATTATGCGATGCACTCTCAAAACCATCCTCCGGTTGATAAGAAGTGGTCTTTGGTACAACTCGCGCTGTGGCTTCGATGACCTTATTTCCTTTAACCTCAGTCTTATGGATATGTAGTCGAATCTTCACGTAAATTTGCGTCACTTTAACCACTTCCAGGATGGTTCAGGAATGCAAGTCTTTTCTGAATTTGATCGATAGTCTAAATTCGCTAAGACTTGTCTGGTTCGCGGGCCACCACGGGATCACGGGAAATGAGATCGCCGATGAACTTGCTAGGCAAGAATCAGAGGCGGTACTTTCAGGATGTAGGGAGACCAACCGCATGCTCCCTAATGTCTGCGAGAAATCTGCGGCACTCTTGATAGAAAAGACTGCAGGCGACTTACCAAACTATAATTACTCGTACCTTACTCATTTTCCTTTCAAACCAATATGTCAAATGACTAAGTCTCATACATGCAAAAATAAAATCTGCACGTTTTCACTCAAATGATTCTAATAGATACTGCGGATTGAGTTTATTATTTTGAGATACTCGTATATTCCTGAGGAAATTTTTGCGTGCTTGGGGAAGAAATTGGCCTGCACAGTCTTGTATGTTAATTGCCTTTTGCCTTATGTGATTTGTATTATCAGCTTTTAGAAATGTATAGGTAGCCGTTTGGACGAATTAAAATTTAAAGAATGGCAGTATATCGATAAATTTAATTTATGTTTAGGCTCACAATGCGCCCAAAACTCTTGGCGCCCTGCACATCCTGCACATATGATATGTTGGGTCCGGCCCTGATTGTGGGTATTTCTTCCATGGGTTAACGGAATCACTTTTAAAATTGTTAACATCGAATAAGTTAGAGTTCATGACATATTTCTTAAATATATGTATGTTATGTGGTATGAGGGAATGGAAGGAATAATGCTAAGCTTTCTTGTAGGATTGGCCAAGGTGGGTCAATTTTGAAACAGCTTGGTCCATCTGTAATCAGGAAGGCCGAGCTTGGTGTCAAAGCCAAGTTAGCGGCTTTTAACGCAGTATTTGTTCCAACTTTCATCTATGGTCATGAAATTTGGGTAATGACCGAAAGCATAAGATCGCGAATACAAGCTGCCGAGATGAGATTTCTTCGTGCTTTGGGATTGAGCTTTTTTAAACGGGAAGGGCTGTACTTCGATGGTTTGGTCACGTGGCACTGTCCCCAATGTCCCTATCATCACGACTTTCGAGGCATGCCTTGAATGCGATTCCATCAGATGGGCGACCGCTTGGCAGACAAAGGACGAGTTGGTTGGACCAAGACCAAAAACTTGCCTGTTTGCGCTTGGGCATAGCTCCTGATGAATTAGAGTCGATGGCGGAGGATCGAGTGGCCTGGAGCTGTCTCGTGCATGCGACCCCTTTAGTGGAACATGCGGGGCACTGAAAATGAGATGAGAGATGCTGCTGGAAGGGTTCCTTTGATTTGCGATGTAAGTTTAAAAAATTTAAGATTGCCAAAGCTAATATGTATATTGTCAGTATTTGTAGACGATGTGTACTGATGTCTTGATTCTGTGTATTTGTGTTTAGCAACAAGAAAGAAAAATATATCGAGAACTTAAACGTCAGGGAACTTTTTAATGTTAATGAACCTGACTGATTGCAGCTGGTTTTGTTCAAGGTAATGTACGATATATCTATTCTCAATTTCTTTATGTTTGTCAATATCAATTTAGGCCCGAAGTCGAATGCGATTTTTCCATCATTTATCACAAGCTTTCGATCTGACTTCACTTTTTTGCTTGCTTAAATACATACATTCATAAAGATACATTTGGATTTAAGAAATACTTAGACAACATCGTTTACATAGTAAAAAGAAAATTACATAACATTCCGAGTAATATACTAATAATGAGAATAAATTAATGGGTAAGTTTCAGAGCGATTATGTACAAGCAGTGAAGTAAACTATGAGGGTTGGGTATACTCGTACGTAAATGCAAATAGCTAAAGCATTCTATAGTCGAATAGTAATTATTTGCATTACACCAATACGCATCCATTTATATATATATATGTATATGTAAATATTAAAGCTCAATGCAAAAGAGGGGAAATGCAGGGGCCGAATGACACTGATTTAAAATTATAAGTAGGTACTTTAAGTACGAGCAGGTACAACAACATATGTTAAACTATGAACTTAATCGTATAGAAATTTAAATACAGTACAATGGCAAAACACAAACACAAAAAGTATACAATAATGATAAGCAAACTAGATAGTTATTTTTTCGCATACATATAAATATACATAGAATGAGAATAAAAGAAGATTGCAGAATAATGCTGAGATTTTTGTTTTGTTTTGAGAGTTAGAAATCGACTTGATTCGAAATAAAAAAAAAAGAGAAGAACGAACGAACAAAGGAGAATACCAGTTTTGGTTTCATTCTCCTTGATTGGAATTGAATTGATTTGGTTTGAATAAACTCCCTAACCTGCTGCATTCTTTGCAGATCATTTCTATCTAATACTCCAGTTACCAATTGCACATCTCCTCGCATTGTGATATGCGGGTCACGTTCTACAGCAAGATCCAATATGCGAAGTTTGTTGATAGACAGTCCAGCAATTACTCCTGCAAATGGTCGTTCTGTACGAGACCGTCCCGAACGGCTGTTCTTTCCTCCGACTTGAATATTCGCCATTGTATTGAACATCGTTGACTGGTGACCTATTATCACAAAGACGGAAATTAAAAAAAAGGATGTAATAATGTAAGAACTTATTTCATTGTTTCTACAAGTCTTTAATTTTATATATTTTAAAGGAGTATGAATAAATGAATAACATTGTGTTAGCTGCAAACCGAAACAAAGGGAGACAAGTGTGGAATGGCATGCTGAGCAGACGTATTATTTTTAACTAGAACTAAATAAAGACATTTTATTTAAAATAAAGCTAACTATTGGTTCTTGGTGGGCGCCGTGGCGTAGTGGGTAGGTGCGTCGACTCCTTCGCTCA
Organism: Myathropa florea; assembly: GCA_930367185.1. Lineage (NCBI taxonomy): Eukaryota > Metazoa > Arthropoda > Insecta > Diptera > Syrphidae > Myathropa > Myathropa florea. Next base: position 131,716,508 of record OV884003.1, on the reverse strand, counting down.
AGGTCTAAGGATAAAATCTCGAAAAAAAACATCTGACATTTTTTCACGGCTCCACCCCTTTCGGGTCACTGAAAATGGTCAAAGGGTATAACTGTATAGAAAAAGCTTCTCAAAATCGCCGTTCAGAGTCAGCATTAAACTGTAGGTTCCTTCTGCTCGTCAGAGAACAATAGCATGCACAACACGAGTGGTTGCTGAGAAGCTAGGCCCAGGTTTACCTCGGACCAGAAATCAGCTACGTAAAGATACTCAACTCTCGAGCTTTTTTGGTCTCGCCTATCACCGTCCATTTCCAATATTTTTCCAGATTTTCCAATATTTTCGTTAAACTCACACATACTGCCTTATTTTTACGCATACTGCTACAGAGTTTAACGAACTCCTGTTATCCTTGAACATTTGCCCACGAAAATGGCGGACATTTGATCCTTTTGCCCACGATAGTGTCATTTTTGTGTCGAATTTGCCCACTTTTGAAATATTAAAAAAAACGTTGGATATTGTTGTAAGAATTTTGCTTAAAATATTGATGCTAAAAATTGTAAATGTTGTATTTTTGACTATTTTATTTGATTCTCAGGCTCAACATCAATAAGTACTCTTATACATTCTCTATTATCACTCTGATTGTTTCATTATTTCCAATGAAATTGAAATAAATAAAAAATATATCAAACCTATGTTCCATATATTTCATAATATAATAATTTAAACTATAATTATAATAATGTTGTAATTCATTTATAACCAAAAATTAATAGCTTCCAATAGTCCTTCCAGTTGACTTTATTCATGTAAAATGAATGCTCCTACTGAGCACTAACATTTTCGTTTAACTTCCCCTTCTTTTCGTGGTGAACGTATTGCAAACGATTTGAGATAGCGTTTGGAAAAAAAGGGGAGTGGGGGTATGGCCAACCCGCTGATAGATTTCTTCCCATATGTATGTAGATAAGGAATGTATGTTTTGTATGAATTTGTTTGGAGGGGAAGTCAATCAGCTGTTCAAAACAAATCACACGTATTCACGGATACTGTACGAAAAAATGTTATAAAAAACGCTGTCAGATGACGTCATGAGGGTAGAAGGGAAAGAGTTGAGTATCTCTATGTAGCGGATTTCTGCCTCGGACTGTAGCGCCGCCATTATTATTATTATTGGTTCTCATTAGCGACGTGGAATTGAGGCACAGCGCCGCATAGTGGCATTTTTTTGATTAACTACAAAATTCTGACAGCTCTATGGCGGGAATTTGAACATATATTGAAACTTGAAATTCGGTAGAGAAATAAATTTGTAAATGCTAATATAAAATTGTTGGTTTTAAATACAATTTAATGTGGAATGTCAAGTAGAAATATGTTGACCGATATACTCGTATATCCAACTCGCCACCAAGCTGTTGAACAACCTCATAGACCATCCTAACCAGGACATACAGGAGCTGCAAGAACATCCGCTAGAGCCCAGCCATCTATACATTCACATCAGGGCAATCACTGACCCCAGATTTAATGACCTTTTCACAACGAAGCAACGCTGTGCTACAAGAAGGACAACACAGGACACTACCGAGGCTGAATCCCGGTACAAAATTTTCTTTTCTTTTTTTCTCTTCTAATTTAACTTATTTTATTGTATTGTATGTACATAACTAAAAACATATATTAGATTAAGCAAGCCAATTACATTGTACGTTAGGACAATTTATATGTCATTTGAAATTCGTCGGGCCCCTATTGTTGAGCCGACACTAATATCTTAGTTTTAAGTCTAGCTGTAAATCATTTTGTAAATAGTTTTGACAAAATAAAAATCATTAATCTAAAAAAAATCAAAAAATGAAGACATATTGCATCCCGAACGAGGTATTGATATCTTTTGAGGATTTGTGCTTAACATCATGTCCGACAAGATGTTACACGAATAAGGAATGCCTGCGCCTAATCACCCCATGCACGATGCATTCAATCGTGAATTTGAACGAGAACGGCAATACGATAGAAATGCTTCGAGTCAATCCGTAAAAAAACGGCCCACTTTTAAATCAGCAGCATAACACAGCTTACGATACGATAATGAAAGCAGTTAATGTCGGCAATGGAGACATTTTCTTCCTTGATGCACCCGGCGGAACTGGTAAAACTTTCTTGATTTCATTAATTTTAGATAGAATTCGCATACAAAGTAAAATAGCACTGGCAGTAGCATCATCTGGGATTGCTGCTACATTGTTAGAAAGTGGACGAACCGCTCCTTCTGCGCTCAAACTTCCATCCATAGATGAACCGACGTGTAATATAACCACATACACTCTAGTGGATAATACGCATCCCTAAAGACGTTAACAGTGTGAACAGAAGAAGTTATTGCCGGTGAGGAGAATCCGAATGAGTCGATTCGCCATTCTGCCCAGCAATTGGAGCTATGTCTATCCACTCTGTGGAAGATTTTATGGAAAGATCTCAGCTTGTGCAGAAAACATGATTCAGTTTGATCCTAATTTTCAATTTAAAATTTTTTTGTTCGATGAGTTAAATTTCTGCCGAATTTGGAGTCGAAAAAACGTAAAAGACTTTCTCGAGATGCCCTTACAACCATTAAAACTCACTGGTTAGTGTGCTTTATGGGCTCGTGAAATCATCGGCCCATATTTCTTTAAGGACGATGCCGGATAGAATGTAACTGTCAATGGAGAGCGCTATAGAAACATAATTTCTGACTTCTTCGTTCCTTAGTTAAATGGCGTTGACGTGACAGAGCTTTGGTTTCAACAATGTGACGCAAGATGCCACACGGCGCGCAACACCATTAACTTATTGCGGGAAACATTAGCTGAACGCATAATTTCGCGTAATGGATCTGTGAACTGCCCTCCACTATCCCGTGATCTCACACCATTAGATTACTTTCTTTGTGGGTATGTGTAGTCACTAATCTATGACGATCAACCAGAGCGTTGTTATTGCTGATATCGGCCCCAGTTGCTCGATAAAGTTGTCGAAAATTGGACTTTACGATTGCTAGACGTGGCGCACATCAAGTGTTTTATTTCATATTGAATTTGTATACCTCGAAAAGAACACAATTTTTTCAGATTAATGCTTATCAATTTCGACATATTACGACTATTTCTGAAGTACATATAATTATAATTTTATCACATCAGATCATCAGATCATCATTTCAAATGTATGCAAGACAATAGCAAATTAAAGAATTCCGTACTTACCTTGTGGGTGAACTGTCTGCACATTATAATCATCCAACTGAAGTGACGCATTACCCCCGTTGCGAGTGAATCGCACAACATGATAGTTATTGTCGTTAACTTTGGTCGTTATTTCTCCAAGGGGTAAGTCCCTAGTTCCTATATTGTAAACCATAAAAATGTTTCCCTCAACAATCTCCAGTTCCATGTAGTCTTGTGTAGTGGCACTCTCTATTCTCAGCAGTACAGCATCCGATTTGGTTGTGATGAATCCAAGAGCTATATTATCTTCTTCGGTATCGGGCTGTAGCCCAGCTGGAAACGTATATTGAATAATACCCTTGTTGGCACCGAATTCATAAGCAATTGACTCTACATGAAGAAAATAGAAGACATGTACTGCCTGATATGTAGAGTAGTTTGTTTTTAAATTCACCATCATAGCATGTCGGGCCAGCGTAAGATGTCATGTCACATTCACAAGCATACGCGTTCCATTGTTGCACACATACGCCACGATTTGCGCAAGCATTCTGACTGCACTTTGTCGGTCCTTCGCATCCGGAAACAACCAACGAGCTCGGCACAACAGCATCGGTTGTAAGTGAGGGTGAAGTGTCGCCCAAGTCCAATGAGGACAAACAACCCTCGAAGCCAGATCTGGAGGATATTGCCGATGGTAATTTCGAGTACATATCCTTAAAAACACCTCCTATGTAGAGAATGCCTGACAATTCAAGGTGCATACTGCTTCCAGGGAGAGTGACAATCTCAAATGTGTCGTCAACGGTAAGTGTGTGGGTTTTGGGGCCAGGCCGTCTTATACTAACCGAATGCCATCTATTGTCGTTCATATGAATTCTGGATTTGTCACGAATTGTGACAGGACCGTCACCCAAATCGAAGGTATAGTGAATATGACCGTTTACTAGTTCAACGCAGACAAAGTCATTTCGTCTCCCACCATTGTATAGAAGAAGACCATTAGGCTCCACTGTTTTGAATCTGAAGTCAATTGAAATCGAAGCATACGCTTTCAGCATTGGTAGGCCCACGTAAGAGTGCTTGGAACGGAAGGTGGCTGCATGGTATGGATTTCCTGGTGGGGAATTAACAAATCTTGCGGTCAATTTAAATGTTGTCGTGGGAAGTGCAGATAGTTCCGGACCAAGATTGTTAACAATTTCAATGTATCTGTGAATCGAAGTAAGTGACATGATATGAATTAATATTATGTACATTTGTTTGTATTCAAAAAAAAAATAGATAAATAAAATCTAGTTGAAAGACAGCAATATGACAAATATATAAAAAAAAAAAAATTGTTTCTAAATTGTGCTACAATATATTGTAACTCATGAAATAATTAATATAAAGTACCTATCTATCTAAGATTGAAATATAAATATTCCCTAGCTTGCATATATGCATAGTCCTTAATATCAACCAAATATTTAAGAATACTGAAAAGGGAATACAATATTTAAGTATGAATATTTCTGTAGAAATCATAGATCTGGAGGGAAAAATATCACCACGTTGGAAAATAAGGCATTTAAGTTAATTTACAAATTAATAATTTAAGTAAAGTCAATCTATTATTTTTATAGAAGAACAGTTGTTAAATTATGTTTTTCGAAGAAGAGTTTAAGTGATTTCGAAGGACATACAATTTTAAATGAACAGCTTATTGGTAGAACTTGATTTATGATTATTGCCTTAAATAAGAGAACCAGGAAGAGCCCTTACCTGTGCCCATTATAAACAAATCCTTGCATCTGTCCAACGAAATTCGGCATTGTCGAGGTCATCTGAATCTCTTCTTCAGCGTGGAAAAGTCCGCCCAAGTGTATTGATCGAATTTCCATAGTACTGTGTCGTCCCAAGATCGTTTCAGCTAAAGACAAATGCTAATGATAAATCACTTCCATTTCATACACACACTTCAAGGCACTAGTTCATCACTTAGTAATGAATCAAATATGTATACGACTATAGACTCAGGCAAGCAGTACCAGATTATATACTTTCTTATATGAGTAAACAACAAGTGAGATTTTGTATTTTTAAGGATTTTTTTTCTATGTCAGTTAAGACTTTAAGAATATAAAGAAAACAAATTAAATTAGAAAAATGTACATATTATTTCAAACGAAAGTTTAAAAAATGTGCTCTGCAATATATTATATGTAATAGGAGATAAGTGTTTGTCTTATTGAGCATAATTACTGCAATCTCAATAAAACAATATGGGGGTAAGGTAAAATACAATGTGAATGATAATTCAGGTATCTTAAAAGTGATATGAAAATTAAATTAAAAAAAAAAATTCGGAAATGAAAATAGACATTGTCTATCGAGTCTTGGATGCAATTTGGGGCTTTTATCACTTTCATATAAACAGTGCATGCTCATGACAAGCTGATGTGTTGAACTAGATGCTTAAAAATGAAGCATTTTTAAATGATACTTGGAAAACATTAAGCTGGCATTTAATGCATAACGGTACCTGACAAGTATCATTTAATAAAATGCTTTTCCGAAAAAGAGCCATAAGGTTAGGAGCCAGACTCCTGTTTTGAAGATTGTATCTTAAGTCGAAGCTTGATGTACTCGTATGTATTTGTAACCTTGTAACCTTGTAACCTTGTAACATATACCAAAGGTTTGTAAAGAAAAAACACCCAATATAATGTGTAAGACTCTGTATGGGTAAATAGGTTCGTAGTCTATAGATAACTAGGTAAGTTAATTGTTGCACACTTGAATGTATTTAAGACTTTAAAGAAATGAAACAATGAAGCCTCGGCACTGACAAACCTATAATTTGCCTTGTTTGTCTCAAAACAGGTCTATTAGTATAAGTGGCTTTTTTGTTTGACAGATTTTTTCTGTTGTAAAGTATTGGCATCAAAAACGAAAAATGTTTAAGTCTCATTACAAAATATGGAATGATCAAGGACCGAAATGTAAGACAGTACACATATTTCTCATCTATTTTGTCTGAAGTATTATGGTTGAAGCTGCTTAATTATTATGGATATGAGTTATATCCATATATGTATATGCATAACTAAGGTGCTAAATGTATATACATACAATACATATATCAGCAGTCCTAGTTTCCAAACTACTCCATATATTTAAGTCTTCACAAAAATTCGTAAAGATTAATATTCTTATAGGGTAAAAAAAGCGAAGACTACTGGATGTAGTAAAGGTTATTGACTTAATTTATAGTGTGTCTAATAAATTAAGTAAACGGAAAAAACCAAAATTATTTAATAAAAAAAGAAATATTTAAAAAAGGCTTTTGTTAGGGGGTTCTTGTGCAGTAGAACTTAAAGTACATGCAGTAAGTCTAACACTTCTCAAACTCAGCCAAATTACAAAAAGATAGTATTCGAAGCAAAAAGTATGTACACATTTCCTTCCACTTGGATCATTGGCCGGTATAGTCTTTGACTTTGACTATATGTACGTTTACTCGTTTATTTAAAAAAATTAACTCCAAGTACTAGGCAATATATTCACAAGTTTATACTACAAACATAGTAACTAATTTTCGAAAAATTAAGCCCTAGAATATATGTATTTTCCGTCAGATGCAATTTCATACCAAGGACATAATACGTATACACTATACATATGCACGGATTTAGTCTTTATACATGCGGCTTAGGTTTAACAAACAAAATTGTTGACGAAAAAAACACATTCTAAGAATTCAAAAAAAGAAAATAATAATAATAAGAAATAAGAAATAGTAAACTTAATGTAAAATTAAGACGATCATTTTGGTGCAATAAAACAGCGCCCTAACGCTCGTAACATTTTTTTTTTGTTTCGCATTTTGAAAAAAAAAAATGTTATAATTTTTGCGTGTCGATTTTTGTTGAAATTTTTTATGATTAACTATTGAGTTTGATGAATGTACGATTTTCAAATAATACCCGTTTTTTAGATAATTTTTCCGGTATAGTTTCAGCCAAAGGATTTTCCAATTATTATTGATTTGTTATTTGAAACTCGTGCTCAAGTAGAGTTGTATTACAAAAATTTGGATTAAAATAATCCAACTAAAGGATAATAAAAAAAACAAAAATAAAAAAAAGAGGGTTGATGTCTGAATACAGGTCTTATATTACAGAAATATCAATGGTTTCTTATAAATATGAGAAATATATGAATATATATTACTTTAATTTCTTAGAATAATTTACAGGATTATTTAAACAATTTGCTTAATTTAAATAGCTTTTACATACAAAGCATAAATCAGTTTGGTTAAATAGAATTGAAATTTTTAATAGAAACATGAAAGAGAAATATATAAATTTATATGTCTACAATATTATAATTATTACAGCAAAACGATAAAATCAGACCCAGTTGCAGACAAGATGTACAGTGAGAGTCAAAAATTTGTATATAGCCAGCGCCTACTAGTACAGAACTTAAAATACGCAGTGATGCAAGTGGGTAGAAAATTAATCTCATCTCATCTCATTTTCAATGACCCGCATGTTCCACTAAAGGGGTCGCGGGGGCAATGCATGCACGAGAGATCTCCAGGCCACTCGATCCTCCGCCATCGACTCTAACTCATCAGGAGCTATGCCCAAGCGCAACCAGGCGAGTGTTTGGACTTGGTCCAACCATCTCATCCTAGGTCTGCCAAGCGGTCGCCTACCTGATGGAATCGCATTCAAGGCACGCCTCGGAAGTCGTGATGATGGGGACATTCGTGCCACGTGACCAAACCAACGAAGTACATCTCTTTCCGTTCGAAGAAGCAGCTGCCCAACATTGAGTTCCCCGCGCACTGTCGTGTTTCTCACCCTATCCCGGCGAGTAATTCCCACAACAGCACGAAGAAATCTCATCTCGGCAGCTTGTATTCGCGATCTTATTCTTTCGGTCATTACCCAAATTTCATGACCATAGGTGAGAGTTGGAACAAATACTGCGTTAAAAACCGCTAACTTGGCTTTGACACCAAGCTCGGCCTTCCTGATTACAGATCGACCAAGCTGTTTCAAAATTGACCCAGCTTGACCAATCCTACAGGAAAGCTCAGCATTATTCCTCCCATCACTCGTGAAGAAGACCCCGAGATACTTGAAATTAATTTGAACACCAAATAAAGCTTACAACTCACTTTTTTATATTTCACTACAAATTAGTAAAACAAAAAAATAATTTAGAAATTATTCACGATAAAAGCAAAAATCAGCTGAGAAATGCATTCAAAAATTAGTATACACTTCCGAAAAAAAAACTCAGCGAGCCTTGGTATTTATCAGCCAAACTTCTAGGTACCGAGGTAACAAGGTTTTTTGTAGCTTCAGGAGAGATTTTTGCCCATTCTTCAGTTAATGCCGTCCGAAGACCTTGTTTAGATGTTATGCCCGTTTCCTGATATTTTTGTCCGAATCTTCCTACAGATGTTCAATAGGATTAAGGTCTGGAGATTGAAGAAGAGAGTTAAGCTGTTTGTGGACATGGTACAGCCATTCTTTGACAATCTTTGCTGTATGTTTTGGGTCATTATCTTGTTGGACGACCCAAGGGGGTAGATTGTCCTTTAATGTGGCAAAATAATCCTTGCTATTCACTGTTGATTCAATGAAAACAAGGTTTCCCGTTCCAGCAGCCGATATGCAACCCCAAACCATCACTGAACCTCCACCATGCTTTACGGTCGAACTGAGGTTTTGGGGCAGAAGCTCGCTTTTTGATGTTCTCCAGACCTTAGTCCTGCGTTTTGAACCAAATATCTCAAACTTCCTCTCGTCACTAAAGACAGCGTTATCCCAAAACGTTTGAGCGGTATTTAAATGGTTATTTTGCGAACGTCAGGCGTTTCAGGCGATTAACGCTAGAAATGCACGGTTTCTTTCGCGGCACTATTCCGTGTAGACAAGACTTCAAGACTCTGCGAATTGTTGAGGCACTTACTGAATTTTCACGCTCTTGAGAAACGTCTTGAGCTATTTGTACTGAACTGGCCCTCGGATTTTTTCTTACTAGTCTCACTATTTTCCGTACTTCGGTGTTGGTCATAACGCGCGGACGACCAGAACGCTGCACCGTATCCGTTTTTCTTCATAAGTTATATCTTTCTATCTAACTCTTTGCACAGTTGCACGACTTTTTTTTAACGATGTTGATTAAATTTCGCAGCTCTATCGGTAAATCCTTTCCTCGAGCCATTAGGATAGCAAAACTTTACTTTTTATTAGGAAATTACTTTATTTTAAGGTCTGTATAAGTAGGCGCTGGCTGTATACACATTTTTGACTCACATTGTATGTATATTTCTTAATATAAAAAACAATGACCCAGTTGCGGTACTTTAATTCATGAATCATGTGATCTGTGTGACACGATGATTTTGGTGAAGTAAAGGCAAGGAGTATATCAGAAATGCTCTTATCATTTTCAGTGACCCGCATGTTCCACTGAAGAGGTCGCGGGGGCAATGCATGCACGAGAGATCTCCATGCCAATCGATTCCTCGCCATCGACTCTAACTCATCAGGAGCTATGCTCAAGCGCAACCAGGCGAGTTCTTGGATTTGGTCCAACCATCTCGTCCTAGCTCTGCCAAGCGGTCGCCTATCTGATGGAATCGCATTCAAGGCATACCTCGGAAGTCGTGATGATAGTGACATTCTTGCCACGTGACCAAACCATCGAACTTCCCGTTTAAAGAAGCAGCTGCTCAATATTGAGTTCCTCGCGCTCTGTGTTTCTTACCCTATTCTGGCGAGTAATTCCCACAACAGCACGAAAATTTCATCTCGGCATCTTACCCAAATTTCATGACCATAGGTGAGAGTTGGAACAAATAATGCGTTAAAAGCTGCTCACTTGGCTTTGACACAAAGCTCGGCATTCCTGATTACAGATCGACCAAGCTGTTTCATAATTGATCATCCAGTTTATTATATATATGGCCTGGATGTTGCAGCGCAGTCGAGGCGAGGAATGTTTCACATTGGGAGAGTTGAGTGTAAGCCACTTTCTTTTTGCAGATGACTTAGGCATCCTCACATCCTCACAGATGTAACTCCAACGCTTGTTTGTGGCCGTATGTGATGATGCTGGGATGAAGGTTAACGTGAACAAATCCGAGGTTATGGTTATTTCCAGAACGCCTGTTCAGTGCACTCTAAATATTAGTGGAGTCCCATTAAAACAGGTGGAGAAGTTTAAGTATTTCGGGGTCTTTTTCACGAATGATGGGAGGAATAATGCTGAGTTTTCCTGTAAGATTGGTCAAGCTGGGTCAAAAAAAAAAAACCGATATGCATTCAATTTCAGAAACGCTGTTTAACGCTTTATCGCATCATATTGATATACATCGTTTTGTTGTAATAATTAAATTGCTTTCAATGTCATTTTCCATATAAAAGAGAACAACAACTAATAGTCTGTTTATAATTGTTATTCTTTTCAACCATAAATACAAAGACTGTGATGATTCTATGATATTCAAGAAATAATTTACAAAAGAAAAAATAAAATTAATTCATTTAAAGGATTATCGCACAGATAACACACGACATTTAGATAAGTTTTCAGAAAAAAAATATAAAAAAATGGTTGTTTTTCAAAATTTACTGAATAACCTACGACTCAATTGGGTCAGAATGACCAACAAAAGATATGAATTTTGAAGGGCAAAAACTGTAAATATGTTACAAGAATCCATATAATCAAAATGAAAACAAACAACTCAGCATAAAATCCAAATTCGTAGTTTCATTGAATCAATTGTATAATATAAGTAATCAAAATGTTCTAATAGAATGTCAAAAAATAAATAACAAAAAAGAACCAAGTGACATTTTTTTTGAAAATAATTTAATACAAGAGCTGATATTAATTAACACACATAGAGATGTTAAAAATTTTATAAATGTATTGTAAATGAATAATTTTTGTTGGGAATTTTAGTGAACAAAACACATTTTTTTAAAATGAATTTCATAGTGGTTATCGCGATAGTTTTATTCAATTTTGAAAAAAAAAAAAAAAAAAAAAAAAAAAAAAACATTTCTTAGCAGTATGTATTCAATATCAAGATATTTCAGTATTATGTCCAATATTATTCTTAAATGATACTGTTTCGGATTATTTTTAGTTTTTTTTCCTTAAAAAAACGACACGTCACGACACGTATTAGGGCAATTAAAAGTGCTGTTGATACATACATAACATACCCCTGACGGGGGGAGCCCCGTCAACTTGTAGCCTTAAATTGGATGCTCTACGCGAGAAACGAATCGTATGCCAATTATTGTCGTTCAAAACTGACTGACCTGCAAGAAGGTTCTAGTGAAGAAAACAATTTTAATATCTGTGCTAAAATTGGAGCAGGCAATATGTTTGACTTACCTTTTCTCGCTCACCCAGACGCACACTGGCACGGATTCGTCCCGCGACAAGAGCAATCTCTAATCTGTCGGGTGAATTAGACTCAGCGCTAGTGAGTAAAAGCAGACCTACCGGCCGCGCAGTTTTGAACCGAAGAATAAGCTCTTCGGTTTGAGTCTTTGTACCTTGACCATTTCCAAGCCAAATGGTCATATGCTGGCTTCCGTTGAAGGCCAATGTGGCTGATTCCCTTCCACAGGTTGGTCCAGTATACAGTGTAGCAGAACAGTCGCAGATTGGACGGTTCCACCCCTCGGTGCATGTTCCGCCATTTTGGCATGGGCTACCAGTGCACACATTTGCTTGTATATGGCAGGATGGTTTTACTGAAGCTTTGTGACACAAATTAGTTTCGTTACATAAGTTCCGTTGGTACTTATAACAAACCTGAATCTTGTTGCCTAGCAAATGCTGCGATGTCAATAGGTTTACCAGTCAACACCAGATCTCGAAGACACCCCACGAATCCTTGTCGAAGAGTTGCTGTCCAAATGGCCGATGGCCATACGGTAGTACTGTAAATTGGTCCCGTTCCACCCACATACATATGGCCGTCCAGTTCGAGAATTGTGGCATCACCAGGGGTTCGAAAGTCGTTCCACGTTCCGTCAACACTAACTTTCGCATCCCTACCATTTCGTCGAAGTATTAAATCATGCCATTCACCATCATCAACACGTCTACGTGACGCTCGAACTTTTGCTGCGCCGGATCCCAGATCTAAATGAATATAGATGTGACCATTGAGCAATTCAACTGCGAACAGAACTGCCTGCAAATGTATTAGTACGTAATATCAAATAAATGCACCAATCTTTCGAATTAGATATAGCCTTACGTTTTTCGCTCTCGGCGGACGGGATCCTGTTGTGAGAATTAGGAGACCGTTAGGTTCTTTCGTACGAAATTTAAATGAAATTGAACTCTGCTTGCCAGTCTCCCAAGGAGGTAAAACCTGTGTAAAATGTTAGTTAGATTCTGTCTTATTCGTGTTTAGAAGGAGGTTCAAAGTTAGATTAATGAAAAGCTAAGAAGAGTCGGACGAAGAGTATAGAAAAAATATCATACTAGTCACAAATACTTGCTTTCAGACAAATCAGCTAACCAGTGTCACAGCATTGCTAGGAAATGAGGCAATTAAGGACATGTCTGAGCAGAGGTTGAATGATTTACATAACAACAACCTTCTTCTAACCAAAATATTCGTTGATAACCTTGCAAAAAATATATAATAAGCGATCTTATGCGTTCAGCTTACCAAATGCGATTCTCTTGTTGTAAATGTGACCGGATCCTGTGGGTCGCCAATAGGGCACTGGTATTCCAAATCACCAGCTATCTGAATTAGTTTAGATCCGCTTTTGGCTAAATCGATAAGGCTCAGGCAAAGTGTATCTGCTGAGAACTCCACCTAGAAGTTTGAAAAAAATTCAGTTTATTAGTTGTACACAGGTGATATTCAAGCAAAATTTACCTTTCGTAAGCATCCAATGAAATTGTTGTGCACTCTAGCTCCTAAAAGCGCTCTAGGATTGACAGCTCCACCAACATACACTCGAGATGATGACAACATCGTGAATTTACCCGCAATATGTGAGTGGTCTGTGTAAACATCATCTACAACGGTTACCAACTACAATAAGGGATTAAAGAGAATCCGTGTTATTGTTCTTGGTTTTTATAATTTAAAATTTTGGGTTTTAGAATAAAAAAATAAAAGTAAACACGATAATGCTCTTTATTTGGTGGTGTATATATACTCAAGACAAAAAAGTGTAGTTATTTCACGAGACAGTGGATTTCGAAGTTCTTAACAATGATGTTTATTTTCTCACACAGTGTCTAATCTGTTATATAGGTGAACGTGATTTCGAATAAAAGTTCTGATTATTGTCGTTTGTGTGAGGTTAAAGATCATAACTTTGTTGTTAAGATTATAATTCAAATAAATATTAATTTAATTGTGATCAGCATAGATTGAATAGAGAGCTACTACTGCAGGAATGAGGTAATGAAGTTTTACCAAAGGATAAAATTAACCAGTCAGGGTTATAAAGCTCGAACCGAAGCTTGCAAGGACGATCAAGGGAACATCGTAATAGAATCACAGTCGATGCTGAGGATATGAAAGAACCACTTCTGCAGACTGTATAACGGCGATGAAGAACCGAATTTCGCTGTCAGGCAGATTGAACCATTCAACTCGAATGAAAGGGACGATGTAGATCTACAATTCCGTCCACTCGACCTGAATGAAGTGAAGATAGCTATATCTAAACTGAAGTCCAACAAAGCTGCTAGAGCTGACGGCCTAGCTACTGAGCTTTTCAAAGCAGCAGGCGATGACGGAAGAAAGTTTGCCCGATCCACAAAAAAGGAGAACCTCTGAAGTGAAGCAACTATAGAGGCATCAGTCTTGTGAACATTGCCAAAAGATCTTATCTGCCGTGTTGTGTGAAGGCCTAAAGCCATTCGTCAACAACCTGGTCGGTTGATACCAGTGTGGCTTTAGGCCAGAAAAATTCATCATCGACCAAATATTTACACTGCGGCATATCTTGGAAAAAACCCAGGAGCAACAAATCGATACACACCGCCTTTTCATCGATTTTAAGGCCGTGTATGAAAGCATCTATAGAGACGAGCTATACAGAGCAATGTCTAGTTTTGGCATCCCTACCAAACTCGTTCGTTTGTGTACGATGCGGATGGAGAATGCACGCTGTTCCATCAAGATCGGTAAAGACCTAGCCGAGACCTTTGATGTTAAAAAAGGATTCAAACAAGGCGACGCGCTGTCATGCAATTTCTTCAACATCATTCTTGAAAGAATTGTGCAAAATTCGCACGCCAACACCAGCTATTTGCATATGCTGATGATATTGACATAATCGGAAGAACACACCGTGATGTCAATGCCGCTTTTGTAAGTATTGCGACAGAGTATTGCCGCGAAGATGGGTTTAACGGTAAAAGAGGCCAAGACCAAGTATATGCTGTCAACCAGAATAGACATCCAACACCGACGGCTCGGACAGAACGTCACAGTAGACAGAGATAGCTTTGAGGTAGTTACAGACTTTGTCTACCTAGGAACCGCTATCAACTCAGACAATGACACCAGTGCTGAAATCGAAGATTAACTCTTGCCAATCGCTGCTTCTTTGGGCTAAGAAAGCAATCGATAAACAAAGCCCTCTCTCGAACAACCAAGGTAACTCTATATAAGACCTTAATCGTCCCAGTCCTGCTATATGGCGCAGAAGCATGAACTTTGTCAAAAGCGGATGAGATTGCTCTTGGCTGCTTTGAAAGGGTGATTTTTGGTCCCGTCTGCATAGAGGGTGAGTAGAGGAAAAGATATAACAACGAACTGTGCGAGCTGTTCAGCGACGATTGCCAGAAGGGTGAAGATCCAACGGTTAAGATGGCTACGTCATGAAGAGCGAAAATTCTGCTGAAAATCATGTTACGAAATAGAACTCATTATAGGCCAAAAATAAGTCAAAAATAGGAAGCTTGTATACAAGTCAAAGTACATCTAAATAAAAATTATAATACTTACTCGACAGAAGCTGGTAATTGATGAAATCTAAATCAAGAATCAAGAATTTAAAAAGTATACAGTTATGTTAATTGTTTTAAAGTGCACCTCTTGTATTCTTCGATGAACAGTTACTTTGTGCCATTGGTGATCATCAAAACGGACTTTTGAGGGTTTTATATGCATTTCTTGTTTCCCATTAGCCAATCCCATTGTTAGGGATACACCTCCATCTCGAAGTGCCAAGTTAAGATAGTCTGTTCCGTGACCTGATAAGTGACGGATAAATATTTCTTATTTAGTTTTTTGATATGTACGCATGTTTGAAGCCACTTTTCTTTTAAATAAAAATTAAATAAAATAATCGAGCCAATGCAATCAATCTTTCAGAAAATCATTTTATACCATTGAAAATCCTATTTAAGATTTATTCAGGTTCAAATTGCTCAATATCCCTAATTGAATACTTCATTATCTTAAACATCGGTAGGCAGGAGTTATATAATTGGGAAACCGTGAGCATCAAAAGGCAATAACATTTACTTTGATCCCCATTGTCACTACACACAACAAGCCAGGTATTCTTGATAATATAAAATATAATATAACCACTTTCGTAGTATAAATGAGTGTAGCCCCTTTGATATTTCTTTGTTCTTCTATAAATAATTTCTTTTGTTTTCGTTTGAGCTTACCTGTATAAAAGAGCAGTCCATTTGGTTGGCGTGTGCGAAAGTATAGAGTTATAGCATCTTGTGCGCTGACAATCGGTTCAGCTCCGGTCTGCCCCAAATCGTATGACAAAAACTGGCTTCCTCGAAATGTCGCTTCAGAAGGTGCTTTTTCTTTACAAAACAAACAAAAACGGAAGAGACAAATAGGAAAATGTGATTTAAAAAAAGGAGTAAAAGGTTATCACTGTATTGATCGGTTCTAAACTGTCGGATACATATTATTGAAATTTAAATTTGGGCTTGCAGAGAAGAAATTATTCGTTTCTATCGTCAACTTCTATCTTGCTGTGCTCATCTACATACATTTGTAGAAATAAATAATTCCTTGTTGGTTGCAAAAACAAATGACTATTGAAATAAAGTGGGGATATGAGAAGAGATAGAATGAAAGTAATGTTCTGGGGTGATTTGCTTAACCTATTCTGATAGTGAATAGAGTAGAACGAACGGTTCATAGTTTGCTTTATATTTGCTAAATTACTATGCTATCGCCGACGCTATCAAGCGCTCTTGAAGATATATATGTAAATATATACGAGTATGGATGAGAGAAGGAGCGAGTAAATGCGGGAGTATTTTAGAGGAGAAATAGTTAAACGCACAGGAATAACACCGCATAGAATTGAGATGCGATACTATTTGAGTGCATACAAGATGCATTAAGATCGTGAATTTGTGAACTCATTGTTGTTAAGTTACATCAGAGGTCCCTGGAACTGTATGTTTTTTGGACCTTGCATTATTCTGTTAAGTTTTATCTAAGAAACCCTGTTTTTAGTATGCGCAATGTATCCATGCAAATGCGAATGATGCAAATAACAATGTAATTTTCTTTAGAAGGCTTACAGCAAAGCTGTATTTTCCCCTGAGTTTTGCTAACAACAGGCGAGGTCAAGAACATAATATTCCTAAAATACGCCATTCCGCCATCATTCTGAGGTGGTAGGGAAAATTTAAGTGATAGACGACTCATGATCAGAATTTGCTAATTTGAGAAAAAAGTGTTCAAGCATTTTTACGAAATACCTGATTAACTCACCTTAGCTGTGCAATGTGAATATCTGCGCAGTAAACCTACTGCTACTCCCTCTTCAATAATTGTTTCCACAAATCAATTCAAAACACAAAAAAAAAATATAAAAACCGAGAGCGGTACCACCCCTTCGGTACCACGACCTGCGGCATAGTAGCTTTTGAAGTGTCGGCAGCTGTGAAATCGGCATCTAAAGGGGGCCTGGAATAAACCAGGAATTCAGGACTTAACTTCAATCTCAAGTCCAGCACGTGAGCCCAAGCTCACTGGTAGCATCACAGGAGAAAGTTGCGAATTCTTTAAATATAATTATAGTGTTCAACCCACTGTCATTCGAGTCCTAGAACGTCTAAAGAGCATTCCTCTGGATCAGCTTGCAGATTAGAAAAATAAATCGCTATTATCGCTAGCATTTAAAGACTGCACGTCAAATATTATAACCGCTTCACTATAATCCCCAATTGATTTAATTTTTTTTGTTGTTTCATTTGTTGTCTTGCTACATAATTGCAGTCTGCTACTGGAATTTAGTCTAACCTTCTCCAGAAAATAAAAATTTCGCTGTAAATCACTACTTTGTTTTCTGGTGGCTGGTTTATTTGAGCTCAATAATAATCTTTACTATGAAAGAAGACTTACCCTTTTCACAATATTGCCCTTCATATTCGAGATTTCTGCATTCACAGATGGGACCAGAGTCTGTTGATATGCATATACCTCCGTGCTGGCATGGATCATGCCGTTCACAGGCGTCTGTCATATTTCCTCCACGCAAACCCTTTAAAAAGCAAATTATCTTGTGTTCAAAATTCAAAATATTTTGTAGGATATTTAAATGAATTATGCATCAATCGCTAAACAACAAGCAAATAACAATAAAAAACAAACTGAGGTAAAATCGAAAATTTAATTTCATCAAGCTTAAAAAATACAATTACCGCCGAAAAAGAGGATATATATTTGCCTATTATAAGCATACTAGAACAAAACATAGGTCTACAATGCTTTTTGGAAACCTTTATCTTTACTTTAGTGTATACCATGAATTTTTGGTTTGAAATTTGGGGAATACAGTTGCAACAAGACCTTAAAATTAAAAATGGCTAACGGAGAACATCTTCAGTTAGTGGACGTTTTTGTCAAAATAATTCGATTTCTAACAAAAAAAATAGCGCTTACATTAAATTATATATGCCCTTATCTTTCCGAATTATATTTCAAACTAAATTGGAGTTGTAATACATCTAGAACAAGAATCATGTACAAATCAAATATCAAAGTTATATTTTTCAACTAATGCATGGGATAGCATGGGTAGTAGGGCTGGTTGATAAGTCGGTGACTTTTTGAATTTCCCGCGCTTTAAATCTTTTAAATCCAACACTGCTCCCGAGAACTGCTATCTATTAATAAACTACTGTCAAGTTTTAAGCAAGCTGCGTAATTTAGTTTGTGTTTGAAAGCCATGTAAGGCCGACAGCCTCGTGAATTTTAACGAAAACGGGAAAGTGATTTACGTAATCTGATGAAGCATTATTTTTTGAGTAAAAAAAATCATTACCGAAACCAAGCAAAAGCTTGATAAAAACTGTGGGGACTCTGCAACATCAATTTCAATGGTTAAGAAGTTGTTGTGGTCGTCGATAAAATCTATGAAATGTTATTAGACGATCGGAGAATTAAAGTGCGTGATGCGAATGTGGGCATCCCAACTGAGCGGGTACATCGTATTTTACCAGAATATTTTTGGCATGAATAATATATACGTGCGATGGGTGGTGGATTAATCACACTCGATCATAAGCGCAATGTGACCATGTGACCGCTTCAATGGAGAGTTTTGGGACGTTCAATTGCAATCCGTCAGTGTTTCTGCGCCATTTCGTTTCCATGGACGAAACTACACACCGAAGACCAATGAACGATCAAGTTAGTGGGTTTTCCCGGGTGAACATGCATCATAGAAGACCAAGTGAGTTTCAAAAACTCACTGACTTATTGAAACAGCCGTCGTGTTATAATCCAAGCTTAAAAGTAATTAATTGCAATAAGAAAATCTAACAGTTCAATTTAAAGTTACAATAATAAAGTATAAAAGTTCAAATATGTGAACACTTTCCAAACCTGGTTTACTACAAAATTAAGTAAATTTATATTAACATGAAATAAAAAAACTGCATTCAAATGCAACAGTAAGCTTAGTAAACAAATGTTGTAGTAAATATTCTTTGCATTTAAAAAAAAGCGAATGCTTTTTTCTAACTTGAGCTTTTACAGATTTATAAATAAATACTTACACATATGTTAATTTTGAGTTATTTTTTTGCTCTAACATAAGTTTTGTTATAAGATTTTTGGATTCTGGATTGAATCAAGAGAATCATTTTACTCATCTCTTTGCCACAAGTCCGGGGTGGACTTGAGCCTGACTTTAACAGCACCACTTGTGTTGTACAGCTATTGTTTCCTCACCAGTGGAGAGGGAACACAGTTTGATGCCGACTCTTGACGGTGAAGACAATAATAATTCCTGGTCATTGTAAGAGACTCGAGAAAGTTGATGCCCAAAAATTCAGCTAAGCTTATAGCTTCAAATTTGGATCGTGGATTTTCAGTGTAATAGTGGGCGCCGTGGCCGTGTGGGTTTGTGCGTCGACCCATACGCACTTGACATTCGCAGTCCAGGTTCAAGTCCCAGAACAAGCAAACGTTTTTCGAAAAAACAAAATTGTTCGCGGCTCCACCTCTTTAGGGTCACTGACAATGCTCAAAGAGTATAACTGTCTAGAAAAAGTTTGTCAATCCAGTCGTTCGGAGTCGGCATTAAACTGTAGGTCCCCTCCACTCGTGAGAGAACAATAGCACGCACAACATGAGTGGTTGCTGAGAAGCTAGGCTCAGGTCCACGTCGGACTGTAGCGCCGCCATTATTATTATTAAAATTTTTGGGCATCACTGTATATAAGCAATTCTTCGACCTGGATCTTAAATCATCAACCCTTAAGTGATATTAATGCGAATTTACACAGCGCTTCTCAGATGATTGTCTTTAAGAATGATTTAGAGTTGAGTTACATCGGAAAACGGCAATTTTGAATACCATCCAACCTTAGATTCTCTAAAGACTGCCAGGAAGTGATTTGAAAAATCATTTCTGCAGACTGTTAAATAGCGATGAGGACACAAATACTGCTTTCAGGCAGAATGTTCCACTCAACTCAACGGATGATGATAGAAGAGAATACCCCCCGATCTAGACGACGTCAAGATAGCGATATCGAGACCGAAGTCTAACAAAGCTGTTGGTGCAGATAGTCTGCCCGCTGAAATGTTTAAAGCAGCTGGAGATGATCTGGCTGGGCGCATGCACCAGCTCATCTGTAAGATATGGTCGGAGGAAAGCATGCCCGATGAATGGAATCTCAGTATCGTTTGCCCGATCCACAAGAAAGGAGACCCCTTTGACTGCGCCAACTATCGATTGATAAGTCTCCTTAACATCGCCTATAAGATCTTTTCTGCCATTCTGTGTGAACGCCTGAAACCATTTGTGAACAAACTGATAGGTCCCTATCAGTGTGGTTTCAGGCCGGAGAAGTGCACCATCGACCAAATCTTCACGCTGCGGCAGATCCTGGAGAAGACCAAAGAAATGCAAATCGACATACACCACCTATTCGCCGATTTCAAGGCCGCATTTAACAGCGTGGATAGAGACGAGCTATACAGCGTCATATCTAGTTTTGACATTCCTGCCAAACTCGTCAGACTGAGCAGGATGACGATGGAGAACTCTCGCTGCTCCATCAAGGTCGGTAACGAACTCACCGAGACCTTCAATGTCAAAAAAGGTTTTAGACAAGGCGACGCGCTGTCATGTGATTTCTTTAACATCGTTCTTGAGAAGATCGTGCACCACTCACTGGCCAACACAAGAGGCACGATCTTCCAAAAGTCTGTTCGACTTAGCTTACGCGGATGACATTTACGTAATTGGGCGAACACGGCGAGCCGTCAATGATGCGTTTGCTGGCATTGAAATGGAAGCGGCTAAAATGGGTCTGGCGGTAAACGAGGGCAAAACCAAGTATATGCTGTCATCGAGAAAGGACGCACAACGTCGACGACTTGGCCAGAACGTCACACTTGGCAGCTATAACTTTGACGTAGTTAAGGATTTCGTCTGTCTCTACTCCGCAGTAAACAGTGCAAACAACATCAGTACCGAGAACAAACGTAGAATAACTCTTGCCAACCGCTGTTTTTTTTTGGGCTCAAAAGGCAATTGAGTAGTAGAGCCCTCTCTCGGAAGACCAAGTTGACTTTGTATAAGACCTTGATCATCCCAGTCCTGCTGTACGGCGCAGAGGCATGGACAATATCGCAAGCGGATGAACAGTGTCTTGGTCATTTCGAGAGAAAAGTTCTGCGCGCGATCTTTAGTCCTGTTTGCGTTGATGAGATTTGGAGGAGGTTCAACCACGAACCGTATGGGCTGTACACCGACATGAGTCTAGCCAGGCGTCTACGAATCCAACGCCTAAGATGAATAAGCCATGTAGAGCGTATGGACAAATTAGCTCCGGCCCGAAGAGTCTTCGACTCTGAGCCTGTGGGTCAACGCAACAGAGGACGTCCACGTACAAGGTGGCGCACAGAAGTCGAGGGGGACCTCGGTTGTCATGTTGTGCGAAACTGGTGACAGCTGGCGAGAGATCGTGCTAGCTGAAGAGGCATGTTGGGTGAGGCCCAGGTCCTCACCGGACTGTTGCGCTCTAAGAAGAAGAAGAAGCATTAACAACATACACTTAGTGACAAAAGTCTACGTACACTAGAAGTTCGAGTCAATAAACGAGTTATTCTCTAGTAAAACACAGTAAAATTCAAAAAAGTAAATATGGTTCGCTTTATTATTCGATCAACTATAAACGTGAACATTTAATTCGTAAAAAAAGAGTTAAAAACTAGAAAACAACTTATGATGACAAAAGTCTACGTACACTTAAAGGTTATATATATATATATATATAATGGCGGCGCTACAGTCTGAGGTGGACCTGGGCCTAGCTTCTCAGCAACCACTCGTGTTGTGCGTGCTATTGTTCTGTCACGAGCGGAGGGGACCTACAGTTTAATGCCGACTCCGAACGGCGAGATTGAGAAGCTTTTTCTAGACAGTTATACTCTTTGAGCATTGTCAGTGACTCGAAAGAGGTGGGGCCGTGAAAAAATATTTGATGTTTTTTTCGAGATTCGAACCGACGACCTCGAGCGTAGGAGTCGACGCACCTACCCACTACGCCACGGCGCCCACATAAAGGTTATAACGTGAATTAAAAAAATAGAATGGTTGTTAATAAGGCGTTGAATTTCCTTTTGAGGATATCACTGCTCTCATCCTTGAGTCCACCAATTTTTTTGGTGACTGAGGGATCAATTTTGGCCCATTCTTCCTCAAGAGTCTTCTTTAAACTTTGATTGTTTGTAATGGTTCTTTTCTTGAGGCGCCGCTTTAATTCGTCCCATAAATGCTCTATAGGGTTCATATCAGGAGATTGCGGAGGTGTTTTCAATTGTTTGGTGTGGTATACAAGCCATTCCTGTACGAGGCGAGAGGTATGTTTGGGGTCGTTGACTTGTTGAAAGACAAACGACTCCCCCAATCCTAGTTTTTCAGCACTCTGCTTTAGGTTATTTTTAAGAATATTCAAGTACTCGAATTTATCCATTATGGAGTCAATTAAAACTAGGTTTCCAACCCCCGCCTCTGACATACAACCCCACACGAGAACGCTTCCACTTCCATGCTTCACTGTACCAACGGTGTTTGATTTCTCCAGCGCGGTATTGGGCTTACGCCATACTCTCACTTTACCGTCATTGTTGTAAATATTAAATTTACACTCATCGCTGAACTCATTTGCATGATTTTGGTGGAATTTAGCGAAGTCTAACCTTTTCTTTTGAGAACTCTCCGAACAGTATTTGCATCACAAGATTTACCCGTTTCCTCCAGCAACTCAGCTTTTATTTCCGATGCGGTTATTTTAGGATTTTTGCACATTTTCCTTACTATAAGACTCTCTTCACGATTGGTAAATATTTTCGGGCGTCCAGATCGGCGTTTAGGATTAAATGATCCGGTCGTTTTATAATTATTTACTACTGTTTGCACTGTAGAGTGTGGTCTTCCAATAAGTTTTGCAATCTCCCGTAATGATTTTCCTTCAGAACTATGTTTTATTATCAGTTTCCGCAGTTCAGTGGAAACTTCCCTGCGTTTCGCGTTCATTTTGTGCACAACTCAGTAAATATTTATTAAAAAAACTCATAGTTTCACACTTACTTATTACAAGAACACAGCTAAATAAAATGCAAACAAAAGAAAAATAATTGCAGAACTTTACAACACAAAAAGGAAACACCTGCAGCTGGTATACGTAGACTTTTGTCATCCTGGTTTTACTTAGATTTACGGGAAAATAAGTTGTTTTCTAGTTTTTAACTTTTTTTTACGAATTAAATGTTTACGTTTATAGTTGATCGAATAATAAAGCGAACCATATTTACTTTTTTGAATTTTACTGTGTTTTACTAGAGAATTACTCGTTTATTGACTCGAACTTCTAGTGTACGTAGACTTTTGTCACTAAGTGTATCTGTATCATCAAAATTTGTTCGTCTGTTGTATGCTTGTGAGCTGTGATGAATAAATTGACTGATGTTAATGCCATCGTGTAAGCTCTCTTATGTTTGTCATCCATCATAAGTCGATAACAGATCGTAAAGTTTTCATTGAAAAAAAAACTGAAATGATAAGTTGTGAAAGTGAAAGCCAATCTGGTAATATGAATTGTTACTGTGCTTTGTTGTGTAACTGAAACCACTTATCTTTATGTTTATTTATCCATTTCAACCACCGCTTACGTATTATCAAACACAATTAAAGTGAAGGATTACCGGAAGGGGAAGAAACTATCATAACTTGCATCCTCACTTTACGAAAACTATAACTACCTAAACAGTCAATTCATCATTTCTGGCTCATCAAATAATTTTTGACGTGGAACGTCAATCTCGATGGATCAAATGTCAGTCACAAATGCGTATTGAGAAACATTCATTAAATGACCGTTTTCATTGCCAGTTGGGAACCGAAATCCCAATAAACTGTGATATTAGGGACAACGTAAAAAATCATGTCATCCTGGTTACCTTTTTCATCAATCATATAAATACGTCATATTCACGAAATATTAATGAATGAATGCAGAACAAATAATTATCAAAGTTAGTTTCAGTTTGAAAGTTTCATTGTATATCACAGAAAATACTTGTTTCAAAACAACAATATGTGCAGGAAAGGATGGTGCTGTTCGTCAAATGACGACAAGTCATTCACAAAAAAGAATCAGATTTCAATACAAATCACATGTTCATCTACAATACATAAGGGAAAGCGTTAGTGCAAGGAGTAGTGAATTTTAATGAGCAATTGTGCTATATGATTTGCAAAGAATATTTGATAACATGTTTAATACATACATAGTTACGTACCCGCGTGACCTTTTCTCTGGGTAATTCAGAGTGATCACATGGCCCATCGCCACACTGAAATAAAAAAAAAAATGATTTATTTATTTCGCGCATTTTTCATTTTATTGTTCATTTCAAATTTAAAAAAAAAAAAGTGTTTCGATTTCGATTTGTTTCGGTTATTTTGATTTTGGTTCATGATTTTGGTTTCAGCTGTTCGATAGATAGATATGTATTTGTATCGAAATGGGTGACTACTATTACGACAAATGATTGTGGTAAATACTGAAAGATAGGAAATATTAGGATAGTATTATATCGAAGACAAACCTCGCAATATTTCGTTCCTTATTTGGTATTGTGGACGTTTTTGTTCCCTAACAATCTAATTTATAGGAAGAAAAGTCGTTCTACTCAAGCTTTAGTCTGATTTATATATGCCTTGGATATGCTAATTAAGATTGTCAAGGATAGAAAATAGGTAAATTATAATGATGCTTCATATTAAAATTTCGTTTTGATGGTATGGTCTCTTACGCTTCTTGTATTAATGTTCTTCTGATTGTCATCTTATTTTTAGCAGAATCCATTTTGGTTAAGCTGGTCTTACCTAACTGTTGAGTCTTAAATACTTTGATAATATCTAAACGTTTACTCATATTATAAAAAAATACATTAAACTACAATATGTTTCAATTAAATGTAAACATCCTGTAAAGTCTGTTTTTGTTTTGTAAAACGAGTTCAATGGAAATTATTGCCACAAATATACTTTCAACCACTTTATTTTATATTATTCAATAAAGTTGTCATCTCCTAAAAGACAGTGTCTTCAATTTTAATTCAAAATTTTTCTATCAATTAACTCGTAATCGTAATTTTTCTTTAAAAATTTACAGCAGGGAAACAACAAATTTTGCTTTCTCTTAACTACCTGATTCCAAAGTGAATTTTATATACATAATACTAGAGTATCCATCGTGTTTCGCTACACTCCCTCTGGTGGGCGTGTCCCCTTCTTTATACATGGGGTCTTATTTTTCCAGGTATTCTTTACATGTGTCCAAAATTTGTATAACTCTCCGTCGAATGTTTGCGGCGAGATGCGAATTTCAGTTTTTCCTATTGCCTAACGCAAGCTTTAGATAAACCATCTATACAACCATACGAATAAACCCTAAAAATGTTATCGAATTCGGTTTGACCGTTCGTGCCTTATAAAGTCACAACGCACTTGCAACAATTTTTTTATATATGTACATATATAAATTTAATGTGGAACTGAACTATTTTTGTTTAGATTTTTTATCCAAAATAATTTGGGGAATAGCTAAAAGAGTTTAGAACGTGACTGCTGATAATTATCGTCATCTCCTCCCGATCTCTTGAGGACACATTCAAAGTTGATATCTTACAATGTTGAGAATTACATATGTTTATACCTTATTATAGTAATATGTTGTGGTATTCTTTTGTTTAGCAATGAATGGACTTGTAAGTTCAAATAATGTGGACACCCAGTCATAGTTTTATTTTATGCAGAAACTAAATATATTTTCAAATTAAAGAAAGGATGTAGACTCAGATGGAAACAGGTTAACCCCTGCTCTCTACATTCTCTTTTTCCTGTGAAAAAGAAAATTACATAATTATAATTGTATGTGTACGACGGTTTGATAATTGCATAGATTTATTTATATTTCCTCTTTAGTATTATATAAAGACGCAAAAATATAGATGTATCACAAGTTTTATATGGGAATTAAGAACTTAAGAGTTGTTTGTAATTAAGAAAGCAAATTACCAAAGCCAGCATACATTTTTATCTAGCTGCTATCACAAATTGCGAAAAATGAAACCAAACAAATTAGAAATCTTTTCAACCTCATTTCACCGGAAGCAGTAAGGGCAACTTCATAATAAAACCCTGGACACAGATTTATGTCGGATAGTGTTGGTGTGAGATGCTTTTATTATTGATTGTACTCGTATGTGTTGTGAACCGATGGTGTGCGATTGATTGTACGACAACATAATTATTATTGGCCCAGTGGCTATTGAAAGGACGTATTCTTGCAAGCACAATCTTATTTCTTGCTGTTTGATACATTGTATACCAATAATTACAAAGAACATGATGTATGTGTTTCGACGAATGAGTAAACTTTACAGCAATACTTGTTTTTATTTGTGCAACGATATTATAGCACTCATCTATTGATATGCAATAGCAGCTTTTTCAATTCGTAAACTTTCAAATTATGAGAGAAAGCAGTTGGTGACTAGAGGAAGCAGCTGGACCATGTATGGAATTGATAAAATAAAATTACAAAGAAATTTAATAAGTCCACTTATTCAACTTATGAAGATTTCATCGTCTCCTCAGGCTGAAATCGCTTCGATAATTTGTTTAAGTTCTTGTACAAAAAAGCGTTAAATAGTAAATACTGTCTTTTAAATGTTAAGCTAGTATCTAGTACATAATTCCATCTATCACATTTACTTGACTAACAAACTTTTCTCTATAGTTGATTACACGAGAACACCTGCACGCTAGTATGAAAGTTTCACAGCGAGGGGGTGTGTGTAACTACAGTCTGAAAGGGTTTAATAAGATTGCAGGTGGACGCATTTATTGATTTTTACGGTGTTCTATTTCCTGGATAGGCTTAGTTGACCGAAAAACAGACGAAATCATTCTGCCGCCCTTTTAAAATATACCTTATTTCCTCTTTGTTATTAAATTCGTTTTATTTTCTTTTTCTTTTATCTAAAAATCTGTAAAACCGCAACCGTTGCCTTTTAGAACCACCACTACATTAGCATTCGAGTTTTATGTTTTTTTTTGATAACCTTCGGTTGTTATTTGTGGTTAAGTGGCATACTTTTGAAATAAGAATACTTTTTGACTCTAATTTGTATTAATTGAAATTATTACTCTGCCTTATGAAAGGAGATTACAATCTCCGGGTAAAATGAATACTACCTGGAATGGGTAAATTAATTCCAGAATTAGTTTAGAATTTAATTTTAATATTATCTCTGGTTGTAATTGAAGTGATTTTGATTAGTGTACAAATATATCTGCATATGTCACGCCCATTAAATTTATGGAGTCCAAAGCAGGCAATTTCAATTGCCGATGTATACATTATATGATATATATTATTCGTAACGCATTTTCTGAATTTGATTCAATGAGTTTTCACGGGGAAATTGTAAGATACAGACTTTCTTCTTCTTTATGTGGGTATGGCACCGCTTCTGCAAACATTACATGTGTTGTGCGTGATATTATTCAATTATATTCTCGGACTATAGTCAGTGACTCGCGAGAAGTGTTGCCATGAAATAATAGGTTCAGATTCGAACTTGGAATTATCTGCGTAGGAGTCTAGGTTTTTTTCTAATTAGTTCCCAACGAATGTATGTTAATTTGTTGTTTATATTTACCTTAATATCACGGGGTTGTTTCATTTCCTGACGTCGCGTTACAACTCCTGGCTGATCTGCGTACACTAAGTTTCGAATTGACCCTCTAAACTTTGGTTCGAAAATCACACTTGGTAGAGCGAGAAGAGCCAGCTTAGAAGTATACCTGTAAGGAGAGGAGGTATATACAATATAAACAAATGCATATGCATAAGTAGGTTTCAATTCAATATTTTTTTTGGTAATTACATTTTATAGTATCGTAGACATAATAGATCGGGAAAAAAAATCATATAGATGCCAAAGTTATAATAGTAATAATAATAATAAAAACGTTGACGCTACAGTCGGAGGAGGCAATGGGCCTAGCTTCTACAGCAGCCACTCGTGTTGTGCATGCCTACAGTTTAATGCCGACTCCGCCCTTTTCTACACAGTTGAACTCTTTGAGCAATGTCAGTCACTCGAAAGGGGTGCAGCCGTGAACTATTTTGTCTTGAAAAATAGTTGTCTTGGTGCCTTAAGACAAGACGAATCTCATCAAGCAGATATCAATACGAATTTATATGTGTACAGATTTACACATTTATGCACATCAATTAACCGTAAAATCTATGGTCAAAAATATGTCTATATGATATTATTCCTACAGTAAGCACAAGTGCAGATCTTGGAGAAGACCCAGGAAATGCAGATCGACACACACCATCTATTTGTCGATTTCCGCCGCATATGACAGCGTGTATAGAGACGAGCTATACAGCGCCATGTCTAGTTTTTACATTCCTGCCAAACTCGTCAGACTGAGCAGGATGACGATGGAGAACTCTCGCTGCTCCATCAAGGTCAGTAACG
The DNA here is from genome assembly GCA_930367185.1 of Myathropa florea. NCBI lineage: Eukaryota > Metazoa > Arthropoda > Insecta > Diptera > Syrphidae > Myathropa > Myathropa florea. Next base: position 131,687,717 of record OV884003.1, on the reverse strand, counting down.
AACTCACCGAGACCTTCAATGTCAAAAAAGGTATTAGACAAGGCGACGCGCTGTCATGTGATTTCTTTAACATCGTTCTTGAGAAGATCGTGCACCACTCACTGGCCAACACAAGAGGCACGATCTTCCAAAAGTCCGTTCAACTGCTAGCCTACGCGGATGACATTGACGTGATTGGGCGAACACAGCGAGCCGTCAATGATGCGTTTGCTGGCATTGAAACGGAAGCGGCTAAAATGGGTCTGGCGTTAAACGAGGGCAAAACAAAGTATATGCTGTCATCGAGAAAGGACGCACAAAATGGACGACTTGGCCAGAACGTCACCATAGGCAGCTATAACTTTGAGGTAGTAAAGGACTTCGTCTACCTTGGCTCCGCGGTAAACAGTACAAACAACATCAGTACCGAGACCAAACGCAGAATAACTCTTGCCAACCGCTGTTTTTATGGGCTCAAAAGGCAATTGAGTAGTAGAGCCCTCTCTCGGAAGACCAAGTTGACTTTGTAGAAGACCTTGATCATCCCAGTCCTGCTTTACGGCGCAGAGGCATGGACAATATCCCAAGCCGATGAACAGTCTCTTGGGCTTTTCGAGAGAAAAGTTCTGCGCGCGATCTTTAGTCCTGTTTGCGTTGATGGCATTTGGAGGAGAAGATTCAACCACGAACTGTATGGGCTGTACAGCGACATGAGTCTAGCCAGGCGTCTACGAATCCAACGCCTAAGATGAATAAGCCATGTAGAGCGTATGGACAAATTAGCTCCGGCCCGAAGAGTCTTCGACTCTGAGCCTGTGGGACAACGCAACAGAGGACGTCCACGAACAAGGTGGCGCACACAAGTCGAGGGGGACCTCGCCCGGCTTGGTGTGCGAAACTGGTGACAGCTGGCGAAAGATCGTGCTGGCTGGAGAGGCATGTTGAGTGAGGCCCAGGTCCACCCCGGATTGTAGCGCCCTAAGAAGAAGAAGAAGAAGCACAAGTGTACGACAATTCTACGTGGCTTACGTTAAAATAAATTAATTTTATGGATACAATAAAGATGATTTACTTTTTATACGCTGGTTAACGGATTTAATAATTTGTTGAAGTATAAACTCACCAGTTTGGCATTCCCCCAACGTACACATCAGAATTCGTTGCAAACTTGCCAAATTGAAATTCCTTTCCCCGTGACGTACGGCTTTGGGAAACACCGTCAACAATGAGGGTGGTTTGGTCATCGTTCCGTAGGACCTAAATTGAAAAAAAAAAACCGAATATAATATCAGTTGTTTGTGCAGTAAAATCTGATGACAAGAAAGGATAAGAAAAAAACTTTATAGATAAACTAATACCCAAGTGAACACACATGCAAAGGAGTGTTTAAATGGTTTTAATCTATTCCAACGCCCTTGAAAAAATGTTCCATTTGCAAAAAAAACAAATCTGATACAACAATTTTGGCAATAAATTATCTTTTATTAATGATTGTACACATATGAGACTTAAACATCGGCTGTGGTGATCATGGGAAAAACATGTAAAGCGGATATTCTTATAAAAAAATCTGTTTTGTCTGATTCTTGTTTGAACATTTTAAGTAGCCTATTGGACGCCGTGGCCGTGTGGGTTTGTGCGTCGACCCATACGCATTTGACTTTCACAGTCTAGATTCAAATCCCAGCACAAGCTGCATTTTTCAAAACAAAACTGTTTGCGGCTTCACCTCTTTCGAGTCACTGACAATGGTTAAAGAGTATAACTGTCTAGCAAAAAGCTTCTCAATCCCGCCCTTCAGAGTGGGCTTTAAACTGTAGGTCCCCTCCACTCGTAAGAGAACAATAGCACGCACAACACGAGTGGTTACTGTGAAGCTAGGCCCAGGTCCACCTCGGCCGCCCTTATTATTATTAATAACATTGATCTGAATCTAACTGAGAATCTCTCGGACGATGCCGAGCATTGCATCAAAGCAATTGAAACACGAAATGCAGCAGATTTATGGTAACGAAAATATTCATCTGAATAAATACATTCTGTATGTATATACATTCATACATATATACATATGTATGTGTATGTGTTGCCTCATTTTTGTTTGTCGAACATAGTACATACTTTTGACGTTGTCAAAGTCACTTTGAACTTCACGAATAAAGATTGGAAAAAGATTTACATCAATAGCCTCATAACCGTTATTGTTATGGCTAATCTTGATATCCTTTCAAATAAATATTTTTGTGTTAACAATAGAATTGGGATTTGAATAAGGTTGAATTACAATCAAACGTTTACTAGAGTTACCTTAACTAGACTGCTTCAGTATAAAAGTTAATAGTCACACACGTGCATTTCCATATATAAATTTTTGTGGGAAGATCTACTTAATGACGTACAATAAAAATCAAAATGAAAATCACTTCATTTAAAGAACTTTGTCACTTTGTCACTTTGGAAAACATTTTCGTATTCATCCAGTCATACTGCTTTATCATTAACCGTTTATGTGTGTCATCATCCATTTTCTCGCGGCCTACATAGCGTACTAAAGCAAATCTCAATTGAATAGACATTCGGTATTATTCATCTTTAGTTTACCTTCTCTTGCCCTACAGCCGCCGAAGGAGTATTGACTCTCGGAAACAAAACCGAAAAACACACTTTTGATGAACATACACATGCTTTATTTACACACTTTGAGTCTGAGATTGCTCAAGTGTGTATGAGATTCCTAAAGTTGGCCACGAAAAGAGAATGTTCTTGCCATCGAATTTTATGATTGTCATGCTAGAAAAAAGGCTGCCCAGATATGAATGATTAGTCTGTATAAGGATCAGACACCGCATAATGGACTGCATATTATTTTACCTAAAAGAGTCGCGATCTCGTCGTTTTAATAGGTTTGAAAACACAGTCCAATGGATTGATAACATAACATTTATATTCGGTTTATGCTGTGTTCTCAGTATTTTCTTACTTCTCATTACGAAAGAATCATTTTTTGTACATAATAAATATCAATTCATGAATTTTTTTATTAATTTTAGGATTAGGAGTCTACTATAACGACCACATGTTATTACTGAACTGAAATACAAAACCATATGGTGTTACGGACATACATAGGTAAGATAGTTTTTTAAGGTAGTTTGTATGTTAGGTTAAGTAGTTTTAGGAAAAAAAATGAATTTTTAGTGTCAAGTTTTTTAAATTTTCTTGGTTTAGTATATAAGTTTTGATTTCTTTTTAATACATAAAAAAAGAAAAAAATAATTAAAAAACCTTGCGCCGAAAGGCAAATTAGAATAAGATTAGGTTAGCTTAGAGAACCCGCATGGGGGCAGTAAGTTAGATTAGTAAAACACAGTCTTAGTTAAAATAAGCTAGTTTTAAGTATTTTTGTATCTAGTATGTTTTTTTTTTATAATTTACGCGCGCAAAAGGGGTTACGAATACCCTTAAGTGTCCGGAATCAAGACACAGCACGGGCCGAAGGTATAGAGGCAGAAAGAGAGAGAGAGAGAGGAGGTACCTGTGCACATTGGTCTTAAATGTCTGTGGATTGTAGTGAGTGGGAAATATTAGGCTGGGAAGAGCATTCCATATTCGTGTGGTGCGGCTAAAAAATGACTCTCTAAACTTAACTGTACGTCCGAAAGCAAGCTTAAGGGTGAACTGATGAGCATTCCTGGCGAGACGAGTATTGCGGGTGAATTCATGGAGGGGAGGAATGCAATTGGGTAACTCACTTGAGCATCGTTTGTTAAAATAGCGATAAAACAATGACAAGGATGAGACATTACGGCGATGTTCGAGCGAGTCTATTGACTTCGCGATATTACTGTCTCCTATAAGTTTTATCGCTCGCTGTTGTATTCTATCAAGTAGGTGCAGGGAGGTCTTAGGAGGACCAGACCAGATATGAGCGTTATACTCAAGCTTCTATTGTTCACTCTATTGTTTTTACCCCAATTGATAATGCTGTCAAGGTCGGAATTTAATGTGCTTAACATACGCTGCCGCTCCAATTCTACTGCCGAAGGATAGGGTCGTGAGTCTTGGAACGAATATGAAAAGCTGAGAGTACTGTCATCAGCGAAGGAGTGGATTGGATTAGAAGTAGCAGACAGGAGATCATTTATAAAAATGAGAAAGAGAGTCGGAGACAAAACAGAGCCTTGGGGAACACCAGCATTAATATGGTGAATATCAGACTTGAACCCATCCAAAACAACTTGAATTGAACGGTTCGAAAGGTAATTTCTAATCCATTGAAGAAGAGACTCATCGATGCCATAAGCACGCATTTTCGACAAGAGAGCTTGATGCCAAACTCTGTCAAATGCCTTTGAAATATCAAGCGCAACGATCTTGCTTTCTCCAGCATTGTGCAAGGATTGGTTCCACTTTTTGGTGAGATATGCCATCAAATCACCAGTGGACCTGTTGCTGCGGAAACCGTATTGCCGGTCATTAAGAAGCTTCCGCGATTCAAGATATTTCATAAGCTGACGGTTTATCAGCGTTTCCATGACCTTGGAAAGAAGGGACGTTAGTGCTATGGGTCGGTAGGAGGAGGGTGACGAAGATTTGCCCTTTTTAGGGACGGGCTGGACAAATGTTGTTTTCCATCCACTCAGAAAGAGACCAGAAGAGTAGGACAGATGAAAAAGCTTACGCAGAGGTTTTGCCAGCGTAGAAGAACACCTGTTCAGAAGTATGGGGGGTATACCATCCGGGCCAGCGGATTTATGCACGTTGAGATCTTTAAGTACTCTAGCAACTGTACGAATGCGGAAATGGATTTGTCCCATGGTACAATTGACGCTCTCAAGTACAGGCGCAGACAAGGTCGAATTTGGCAGCGTTAAGCTGGCCGCGAAATGCGCAGCAAGCAGATTGGCCTTGTCTAAAGAGCTGACAGCTGGAATGTCATTGCAAATGAGCGTGGGAATTGAATATGAGGCTGAATTGCTTATATTTTTAACAAATGACCAAAAGTTTTTGCTACCCTTGGGACATTGTACCACTTTTTGCCTCAACTTTTGGTCATATTGCAGTCATTTCTCGCCCGTTTATTAAGTAAGAAATTATGTTCAAATGCATGTGTATTTTTAATACACAAAAAAAAAGCAAGTGCGTCGACTCCTACGCTCTGGATTCCGGAAAAACACTTTTGATATTTTCACGGTTCCACCTCTTTCGAGTCACTGACAATGCTCAAAGAGTATAACTGTCTAGAAAAAAGCTTCTCAGTCTCGCCGTTCGGAGTCGGCATTAAACTGTAGGTCCCCTCCACTCGTGAGATAACAATAGCACGCACAACACGAGTGGTTGCTGAGAAGCTAGGCCCAGGTCCACCTCGGACTGTAGCCCCGCCATTATTATTATTATTATTAAGGTTCTCGTCCTCGGCCATGTTAGTTTGAAACAAAATCGAGGCCGGATTTGATTGGTAGTAGGGACTTTTGGACATCTACCGATATTTATTTTCAATCTAACAGTCTATTGGATACCACATTGTATTTGACTCATGGCAGTTATTTCCGCTTGGAAGACACTATAATGCAAGAAGACGTAAAGAGATATGAATGTAGAGGTCACGGAAATAGACACACAATCGCACTCACGGTCTAGTTTTTGATCCGTTTGTGAAAACTAATTAAAAGATACTTTAAGGATATCACTGTCTTGCATCTTGTTATTCAACACATGACTACCCTCATTGATAAATAATAAAATAATCTACAGTTGACCACCAAATGTGTTTTGTAGTTGTTTACCACACAATTCCCAATACCACACAATAATCTGAAAATCTTACATCAAATTTATCTTGAAGTGGTTTACCACAAAAGACACACGATACCTCTCTTATCACGTCCATTTCACAGAAACAACATACGATTGAGAGAAATCTTATCTACAATAGCCACACCGTTGATTGACAAAGGAGGTATATAAACACGAATCAACTGGAGACCTCATCTTATTTCTAGTTCTGCAACAGCGAATGAAGACACTGTTTTAAGTTCTTTTTGTATTTATATATTTTTGTATAAGTTTGAATAAATATTATTTTATTAAAGAATCAAGTGAGAAGTTTAACGTATATATATACATATGCATATAAAATTGAATGGTCGTTTGTATGTATGGGATGAAGTTGTAAACTGTTGGACCGATCCTTATGAAATGTTAACACTGCAATCGATCATAGTTAAACAAAACCAGTGAAATCGGACGTAAATCATGCAGAAGCGTTTTAGACATACAAATGTATCTTGTTTAATATATACACCCTCTACACAACTGAATGTCGAACATGTAACTTGTCTTCAGGCAAAATGTTGTATCTTTGTGACTAACACTTCTTCCTTGTACAGGGTAATTTGTACTTAAAAATCGTTGAGGAAACAATCCATTTAATCATATCGTGATCACCTAAACCATTCATGATCAAAATCGTCCTTATGATCGACATTAAATCATTCCGTCGTATAATTTACTTATTGTACAAGGGGTCAAAAGTGATTATAAAATACCGCATCTCTCTGTATAGGACTTTTCCACTGGAATAAATTCTATTTGAGAACAAAACATGTACTTTCACGTTAAGATATGTTTTTTCGCAAAAAGAGGAGAACCTCTAAACTTCCAGTTTTCAGTTCTATTGCTCAGAATTTCTTTTAAATAAAAGACGCTGAAATAAACTATTCTAAAGAAGTTCACAAAGTGTGAATGTGCACAGTATACAAAAACATACATTGTTAAAAATACCCCAAACAGTTTCGTAATGAGAAAAAATGAAAAAAAAAAAAAAAATTCCCATCTTTTGTTTTGGTAGAATTTTGAGAGTTTTTATCAACGGAAAGTATTTAACTTCACTGGTACACGAATCGTGCTTACGAACGAAGTGACTGCGTCAATAAAATCACGCAGATGCTGTTATGCAAATGCCATAAAACATTTTGCGAATGATGGATAGAGTAATGTAATCATGCCCCAAAATGACGTATACAAACGAAAAGCTTCGTACACGGAGGAGGTGGTAGTGGTGTCGACCGGTTCGATGACGCATACGAACGAATGATTGAAGAAAATTAGTATGAGAGGCAGGGTTGTAGACGTATAATACTCGGTTTATTATACACACTTTTTTACGAGTATAACACTAAGTATTATACATCAGAAAAATATTGCTGGTGTATAAAAATGTATAAAAGCAAGGAATAGGTATAAAACTGAAAAAAATTTATAAAAGTCAAAGAAATGTATAGAGAATAGACACTTATTATTATAACACTTTTGTGCAATTTTATACACTTTTATACAATTTTATACATCTTTTTACAGTTTTATACACTTTTATACACTTTTATACATTTTTATACATTTTTATTCGTTTTTATACGGTTTAGTGTATTAAAAGCAAAAAGTGTGACATTAAGCAACCCTGATGAGAGGTAGTGAGAAGAGGTGCGTGTGGGAGTAGGCAAAATACAAAGCATAGATAACTTGGTTAACAGGCCCTAATGGTATGTGTTTAACCTCTGTCAATCAGCCCAAGAAAAGTACCACTCCAAGGTCACTGAAACACTTGTAAATCGTGTGACTGCTTTGTAATGACCAGCTCGCATGAACATTCATATTTAATGGTTTCGAACTCGCGTAGTGAATGCATTGGTACCTCCCCTTCAACAGTTGTGAAACGATACTTTATTTCGAATATAGCAGGACGGTGCGGCATGTTTTGAAATCTTACATACTCATAAGTACAGCGTCAGAGTTGAATTTCACTCTGTACGTATGTACGTATATCTAAAAGTCGTGTGTATGATAAGAATATACAGTATCGTTCGAGAGGATTGGTTGTGTCTGATGGCAGAATTTCGTCTTACATACATACCATGTGTGTACATATTTGCATTTTGCGCAGTCATAAACAGGAATAACTGGGAAGAAAAATCAAGCATATTTCGTTAAAATAAAATATAAATTTCTTTCGCTTTGCTGCCCGTGGTGGTTTGACCTTTCATCATAGTCGGTTAAAATAAAAAAATCGACATCAACGAATTTATTTCTTCGTATTTATGTACATAAGTATAAGCGCTAGTGGTAGCCTGTGGACTATAAAATGTATCAAATTTTAACCATTCGACATTAAAATATGGCTATATACGAGGTCTGTTTAGAAAATAATGGGAATTTTTAAATTTCGCGGGTTTGAAGAGTCCGATTGTAAGTTTTTTTTAAATGTATGTTTATATGTCCCTGAAGTATGATAAAGTACTTTTAGCTGTATTCATTGTTTACTTTGCCTGTAGCAGATGCAAAGATTCGACTTTTCGTTTGTTAAAAAAATTTATCAAAGAATTTGTATTAAATTTTGCGTAAAAAATGAAATAAAGCGTAACAAAGTGTGTGAAATGTTAACAAAGGCTTATGGTGAATCTGCTATGAGTGTGACAAGAGTTTACGATTGGTATAAGCGTTCCCAGGATGGCCGTGAAGAAGTTGAATATGACGAACGCCCCGGACGCCCCAGCACATCAACAACCGATGAAAACGTGGAAAAAGTGAAAGAATCACAATCACAGAAGTAGCTGATTGGCATTTCGATTCGCTCATCCCATGAAATTTATTTTTATGTATATGAAACGCGTGGCGACCTTTAAAGCATAGATGACATTAAATGAGTATCGTTGAAAAAGCTAGGGGCTATCCCAAAGATCGGTGGGCACCGTGGCGTAATGGGTAGATGCGTCGATTCTTCCGCTCGAGGTCTAAGGTTCGAATTTGTTCACGGCTCCACCTCTTTCGACTCACTGACAATGCTCAAAGAGTATAACTGTCTAGACAGAGCTTCTCAATTTCGCCGTTCGGAGTCGGCATTAAACTGTAGGTCCCTTCCACTCGTGAGAGAACAATAGCACGTACAACACGAGTGGTTGAGAAGCTAGGCCCAGGTCCACCTCGGACTGTAGACTGTATTATCACAAGGATCGAGTTTGAGAACTGTGCACAAGTGCACAATATCTAATGGGAACTAGTTTGAAGACTACATCATTAATGTAGACGAAAAATGAAATTAAAAAAAAATGTAAACTCCCGTTATTTTCTTAATACATCTCGTATTCATTATGCGTACATTATTCATACATAATTATTTTATAACCCGAAACTTTGTCTAATGTCCTGTGATTTGCTTTTCAAAAAATTCGTAATATTTTTGAACGTTTTCTTTTATCACCGGTGTCAAAAAAACTAAAAACAATTAAATTTTTTTAAAATGTGTATCGTATAGATGATATTTTTTGGTACTAAGTTAAGGAGTTATCATCTGGAGCTTTCAAAACCAGGATCCATTTTAATGTATATGTCAAAGTATATAAAAATAAATCATACAAAGCAGAGACCACAGAATTGTCCCACTGATAATGAAGAATGAAAGAAGAAAGTTTTTTATTGTTTCCACTTTTGAATAAAAAAAAAATTCATTTAAATCAACTTTGTATAACTTTGTGTAAACAAGGAAGGAAGAGTCGGCAGCTTAAAGAAACAGCAAAAGTTTAACCACGAACAAAATTTCGGACGTTCCAAAAAGTCTTCAGCTCAATTTTTTGCCTTACGCGTCATAATTAAAAATGTAATGGATTTTTTTGACATTAACTAATAGAAAGGAGTAAGAGGATACTTAAAATTTAAAAATCCTGGAATAATACAACTTTTGGAACTTTAACTCGTAAACAAATATGTATGTAGTACTGAAAATTGCGGTAATCGACTTAAGGAAGATAGTGCCTCCCTATAGACAACTGCACGCCGCATTATTTCTTGTACACAACGGAAGGAGTTTTCCAGGGATGTCGATGAATGCAGCAATATACGGTCTTGCAATCGATAAAAAAATCGTGCTTATCGGTTTTAAACTTGCTATTTTTTTTTTTTTAAGAATTTGTCGAAGAGTGGGGATTTGGTCAATAGCTGATTTGCCGGTCCGGAAGTTGCACTGCTACATTCCTAGTAAAGCAAGTGGCCTGTGCGGGGACCACTGAATCAAGTACAGCGGTTAATAAAGCCTGAAACCTTTCGTCACCAATCTGATAGGTCCGTATCGGTGTGGTTTCAGGCCAGGGAAGTTCACGAAGTCCACCGTCGATCAAATCTTCACGCTGCGGCGGATCCTGGAGAAGACCAAAGAAATGCAAATCGATATACACCACCTATTCGCCGATTTCATGGTCGCATTTAACAGCGTGTATAGAGAGGAGCTATACAGCGCCATGTCTAGTTTTTACATTCCTGCCAAACTCGTCAGACTGAGCAGGATGACGATGGAGAACTCTCGCTGCTCCATCAAGGTCAGTAACGAACTCGCCGAGACCTTAAATGTCAAAAAAGGTTTTAAACAAGGTGACGTGCTGTCATGTGTTCTTTAATATCGCTCTTAAAAAGATTGTGCAAGACTCACTGGCTAACACAGAGGCACGATCTTCCAAAAGTCTGTTCAACTGCTAGCTTACGCAGATGACATTGACGTGATTGGGCGAACACGGCGAGCCGTCAATGTTGCGTTTGCTGGCTTTGAAACGGAAGCGGCTAAAATGGGTCTGGCGGTAAACGGGGGCAAAACCAAGTATAAGCTGTCATCGAGAAAGGACGCACAAAATCGACGACTTGGCCAGAACGTCACACTTGGCAGCTATAACTTTGAGGTAGTTAAGGACTTCGTCTACCTCGGCTTCGCGCTAAACAGTACAAACCACATCAGTACGCAGAATAACTCTTTCCAACTGCTGTTTTTTTTTTTTGGCTCAAGAGGCAATTGAGTAGTTGAGCCCTCTCTCGGAAGACCAAGTTGACTTTATATAAGACCTTGATCATCCCAGTCCAGCTTTACGGCGCAGAGGCATGGACAATATCACAAGCGGATGAAGAGTCTCTTGGTCTTTTCGAGAGAAAAGTTCTGCGCGCGATCTTATGTCCAGTTGCGTTGATGGCATGATGGAGAAAGTTCAACCACGAACTGTATGGGCTTTACAGCGACATGAGTCTAGCCAGGCGTCTACGGATCCAACGCTTAAAATGGCTAAGCCATGTAGAGCGTGTGGTCAACTTAGCTCCGGCCCGAAGAGTCTTCGACTCTGAGCCTGTGGGACAACGCAACAAAGGACGTCCACATACAACGTGGGGGACCTTGGCCGTCATGTTGTGTGAAACTAGAGACAGCTAACGAGACATCGTGCCTACTGGAGAGGCATGTTGGGTGTGGCTCAGGTCCAACTCGGTCTGTAACGCACGAAGAAGAAGAAGAAAGACATGAGTTTAATTAAAGTTCAAAAATACAACATTACCAATAATTCCATCTGGGGGAAGCAAAAACAAAGATTTTGAATCAAAATCTCTCCATCACACAAAACATGATGTTCGGAGCGTTCTATTATACTAGCTCAACCATATCAATTCAACACAATTAAACCTTTGCGAAACAATACTGCAGGCACTTCACGTTTTCCTATAAAACCGTGCTTCGTTAACGGAAAGAAATAATCCAAAAAGATGTCCTGGATTTCCACGAATTTGATGGGAAAAGTTTTTATTTTTAGATTTCTGTCCCATTAAAGACAAGACTTTTCTATGAGGCGCACTATATAGCAAAACTAAAACTTGACTTGCCGAAATAGCACAAACGTGACTAACAGGAAATCAAAACCCATAAGAGGTCACTTCTTTATGAATTAAAGTTAAGTTTCACCTCGTTGGTTACTATTGCTTGTACGCTACGCTCCTGGGATGTTGAATTTTATGTTATACTCTAATGTCTACAGTTTTAAAGTGTAGTACATATAAAAATAGTCACATGTGTTATGGAAAGAAAAGAAACAACGTTCCAAATTCCTCATTTAAGCCGACGTGTAAGGTAGAAGAAAATCTAAACTGAGTGCTTTCCGGTAATAAATGTGTGTATTTGTGTGTAGGTATGCACGTATGTTTGTAGATAAGGACATAACGAGTTTGTATTTTAAAAACGTAAACCGTTGCGACATCAACAAAGTGGCTTTTTGACAGCACAGTTTTGTATAAGTGTCCCTTGCCTCGAAAAATTACAAAAAAGCTTAAATCCGTTCAGTTTAGATTGAGTTTTTGTCGGTTTTTCTCTTAGCTCTTTAGAATTTATGCCATTCATACAATGTCCATATGACTTTAAGTTGGAGAAATTTAGGTTCTGATGTGTAATTGTGTGACTACGTTTCCTACAATGCCTTTGGTATTGTTTCATGTTGTTATTTTTAATCCATTTGCGTTATTTGGTCTTTTAAATTTGAAACAGCTCGTCATTTCCATAAGCAAATTGTGTAATGAACTCAGATATATTTTCTATACTTAGAGTAATGCATGTTTCTGGGCTAACATTTAATCAACTCAGTTTTTTAAGTTTATGTTGAAGTCAGTAATGAACTAAGCCAAACATTTTTTTTTGCGATGGGGACTGTTCCCTCATAGCGAAAGGAAGTGCTACAGACATCCCCTCTTCATTACTGTCAGCATGCTTACAGGGCAGGCAAAAACTGCACTCTACCAACTGACAGAAACTATAGGCAGCGCCCTTGATGCGAAAGAAATAGATATTGAAGGAGCATTTGACAACACATCACATGATGCAATTGTTCGAGCTCTGGATAAAAAGGAAGTAAACCACACAGTATCGAAATGGTTGTATGAACTCCTGAGTACAAGATCAGCGGAGGCTCATACACCAGGAGGCATAATAAAAGTCAACACAACAAGATGATGCCCGCAAGGAGGAGTTCTACCTCCTTTTATGTTGTAGACGAGCTTCTAGAGATACTAACCATGGCATCAGATGTCAGACATATGCCGATGATATAGTAATCATAGCCAGAGGAAAAATTGATCAGTTCCTATGCGATATTATCAAATGGGGACTAACTTTAACTAAGTGATAATGCCTGTTGGGTAGGCTAAGCTTAAATCCGGCAAAAACCACCATAGTATCTTTTACAAGAAAACGAAAACTGGAACGACTAAGACCGATAAGTCTGTCGGGTACAACACTGACGCCAGTGAAAGAAGTTTAATACCTAGGAGTAATCCTAGACAGCAAACTCATTTGGAAGAGACGCACATAAGAGATAACCGGTAAAGCGACGCGTGCTCTAATGATGCAGTCCAAGTATCCTAAGATGGATGAATATAGCTATTGTTAGACCTACAAATATCTACGGAGCAATAGCATCGACTAACAGAAGCAATCTGATCAGCGCGAGGGAGACACTCAGTAAAGCTCAAAGCATGCCTATGTATTACAGGAACTGCCGCCATGGAGGTGCTACTGGAGCTGACTCCTTTGCATCTAGTGGTTGCAGAGTGTGCAAACAAAACAATCATGCGAATGGCAAAAGAAGGCATATAAAAAAGAGGCGCATTACAGCGAGGCACTAATCAAAAAGCTACTACTCATGGCCATTTCGAAGCATGACGTGATTGGGAAATTCAACTTCCAAAATAAATTTACCAGTAAGCTCAGCACCAAAAGAGAATGTACCAATGAATCCATGGTCCAATAACTGATGAAGGAACTGGAGCAGGAGTTTTTGGACCCAGAACAAAATACTTTGAATCCATGGGCAAATGTTGCATCTTTCAAGCGGAAATTTATGCCATAAACAGATGCGTTCAAATCAATCTAAAGGAATTATACAAACTGAGACATAGCAATAATGTCGAACATTCGAGCCACTATTATGGCACTAGACTCCTACATCATCAAATCCAAGCTTGTATGGGAATGCCTGCAGAAGTTCAAAGAGTTGAGTAAGAGATACCGAGTAAAACTCTGCTGGATACCGGGCCATATTGGGATAGAAGGCAATGAAATGGCCGACTGCCTGGCAAGGAAAGGAGCATCAGAAACCTTCATAGGCCCTGAACCATCCTGCGCTGTAGGAGACCATCTCCTCAGAGATGAATTCAGGGAACTAGAAAGAAGGAACCGGAATGAAATCTGGAATAACGCTCGTAGAATGAAGCAGGGCAAAATAACCAAAAGAGGTTCGAGGCATGCATCAGAATGAGCAAGAATAACCTCCGTATCCTAACAGGTTTTATAACGAGGCACTGTAGATTCAGGGAGCATCTAAGGAAACTAGGGGTATCGGAAGAAGGTCTCTGCAGATTTTGTGGAGAATTTAATGAAATATCAGCTTCAATTGTGGGAATTCCGATATCACAATGGTAATCGTCGTTTCGAATATACCATGGTGCGCTTACAATGTTCTTTAGCATTTTGTTCAGAAATATCTGCATGACATTGGCGTTTGTTTGTTTAGTACAACCCCAGAGTTGTACACCGTACGTCCACACAGGCTTAAGCATTTGCTTATATAGAAGCAGTTTGGGAATGCTTTCCGAGTAACCAGTACATTTTTCTATATTTAATATCGAGTTCTTTACGTTTCATTTAAACATGTGAACTCCACTTCAACTTCGCATCGAGCGTCATGCCCAGGTATTTAGCCTCGTTCGCAAAAGGTTTTTGGGCCGAGTTTAGGAAAACTGGCAGGTGATTAATTTTCTTATAAGTGAAATTCACAATATCATCGGCAAACTTTGCTAGGGTAGTGCCGTCTTCTTTAGGTATATCGCAAGTGTATGAAAGAAGTGGCCGAAGAACGATTCCTTGAGGCACGCCAGCGGAAATTGCTTTGAGTTCTGAATAATCGTTTCCAGGTCTTACACGAAAGAGTCGATTCCCAAGGTATGATACTAAAATATAATATAACCATATAGGGAGAACTTTGCATTGTTAAAATTTTAAGCCATCATGCCATACCTGTCGAAGGTCTGCGATACGTCTAGGAATGTGCTTGAGCATATATTTTTTCCTCCTTTTCGATTACTTTCGTAATTCTATCCAATCGTTGAATGCTTACTTTTGAAACTAAACTGATGTTCAGGGATAAGATTATTGTCTTCTTTCACCGGTTGAAGACGCCTTAGGATTATCTTTTCGAACACTTTGGATACGACCGGAAGAAGCGAAATTGGTCTGTATGACTTTATTTCGTTTGGCGGTTTTCCTGGTTTTAAGACCATAATGATTTCTGCAACTTTCCACTGATTTGGCACGTGTTTTCATCTGAGCGCAACGTTTATAATACATAGGTAAAAGTTTAATTAACACTTTTTTGGGTAGAGCTTTGAGAACTTCTCCGGTGATTAAATCATAGCCAAGAGCTTTCTTAGGCTTAAGTTCCTTGATCTCATGTTTTAGATCTCTGAGCGTTACAGTTGCAAGTGGGAAGTCATCAAAAATCATTACCATCCCACAGAAGTCGACGTGTATCCTTTGCCTATCGTGCGGTTGGAAGGTATTTTCAAATAAGCGGCATATACATCCGCTTTCTCCTTATCTTCTTTTCGCCACTCATCTCATCTCATTTTAAGTGACCCGCATGTTCCAGTGAAGGGGTTTGCCTGTAGGTCTGTGTAGGGCAGCTGCCCAACGTTGAGTTCCTCGCGCACTGCCGTGTTTCTCAGTATTATATAAGCTTAATACTTTTATATACAAAGTGGGCCAAATACAAGTTTCTTTTTAAAAATGCAATAAAATGAACAAAATTAAATGTTTTCCATTTCCATTCCCATTAATTATGAAATACAACGTCGTTCAAGTGACCCTTTATATATATTATAAGAATGATAACGGTAGGGCTAGCAGTCCGAGGTGGACTTGGGCCTAGCTTCTCAGCGACCACTCGTGTTGTTTATTTAATCAACATACGTCGGCTAAACTAAAAATATTCTTTTATCATATCGAGTGCTCAATCTCGTTGTTCCAAGTCGGCATTAAACCGTAGGTCTCCTTCACTTGTGAGGACAACAACACGAGTAGTTGCTGTAAAGCTAGGCAGTTTCACAGTTGACTTTAGCGCCACCATTACTATTATTATAAGTAAGATAGTATATATTTATTTTAAATAGCTGCAAAATTCATATGATTTCACGCCTATGGGCTCTTTAGGAAGTTATCTAAAACATCTGAGAAAGTATTCTTGGCATTAAACAGAACATGAAATCCTGTTGTTGATGGGTAATGTGCAATATGAACATTTTGAGGTTGAAAATTTGGGTAATATGTAGTAACAGCAATATAAAACAGATTTGTGCGGTAAGGAATTGGGTAAGAAGTTCTTTAGCGACTATAATGAGAAAAGATGACTCCGTTACAAAATTTAACTTAAAAAACTGGAAACGCGTTTCGACAACTTCCAATATTAACACATCGATATTTATCTTAGTATTCTTGACGGTATATGTAGGGATTTCCCTACATTTATTGGAATATATTTACATGCAAAATTTTATGTTTCTTTTATTTGTCTTAATAAGGGCTTTAAATGTTTTTTTTTATTGAAATCGGCTCTAAAATGCAATAACTTTCATTGGCTGCAATGTACAACTGATTCCATTATTGACCTTCAAATCATCCCCCGCCCTCTTTCCAAAAAGCCACAAAAGCTTTTATTCGCTGTATAAATTTTTCGTTGCATTTTAAACTCACCTGAACTTTATGCCAGTGACCATCGTGCAGCTCTCGACCAACAGTAATTATCTGTGCCCCACCACCTAGATTATATCGTAAACGCAGTGCACCTTCAACGAGTTTCAATTCGAAAAAATCATATGTTCCACCATCATCAGTATACAACACCAATCCATTTGGCTGTTCTGTTTTAAATTCCAATTCAAGCGAACCATTCAGACCCGTATACCATTTCCGAAACTGAGCAAAAGAACTTTGCGAACCGTCTAATTGAAACGCTCCGCACACCGATAAGCCCAACTGCAAAATCAACCCGAACGCAATCAATCGCATTACGGTGGCCCGCGGAAACTCCACCATGCTTCTTGTATTTACAAAATTAACAATTCTCTTTACTCTCCCATCAACAGCATTACAAACACCGACGTTGTGTCCGCTTCTGCCCCCGCCGCGATTACTGTCATCATCAACCGATTTTTGTACTGACCTATGCCTTGTACTCCTTTTCCGGTTCCTGTAATTGTTATTATTGCTATTATGTTTGTTGTTGTTTTTATTGCGTTCTTCATCGTCCTCCACTTTGATGGACTCGTCGAACAACTTGGCAAGGACACCATTTGTACTACGAGAAATCAAGTTTAATTGAAGTTTAGATGAAAAGCGTCGTTTGTCGCTACTACAATTACTATGATATTTTCTACGAGTGATAGTAGTGTTTGTGGACAATGGCTTGTCGTCGGCAGGATGACTCTTTTTTCTCGACACGGAGGGAGCCGCCATTTTAGATTTCGATTTCGATTTCGAATTTCGAATTTCGATAACTTGCTTGCTCACTCTCAAATGTGAGGCAAATACACCATTCGCGGTCACTCGTGTATACGTATTTCACTGCAAAAATATATCAATCGGAAGGGAACTTTTCGCTATCATTTACTCCAGTACGAAGGAACATGTCACTTAAAAGAAGATGTATAGTTTTTCACTATCTACAATCTGTTGGTATGCGATGATAATTTTTGAAAATCTTCTGTCGAAATTTCGTATTTTTTTTTCAGGGATTCGAAGAGAGATGTTCAGAATGAGAACGATTGTTTTAGAGCTTTTCATAGATATGTATATATATATGTATTTCACTACTGAATTTGTTAGACACTGTTTGTAGGAGGATTAATACCAGCAATGAAGACTACTAGGCAGGGGATTATTTCGTGGAGCTTTCTATAATTTTCTTTTTGCTGTGATTTTTCGAAAGAATGCATGTTTCATATTTTCTATTTTTGAAAAGTTGAAATTTTAAGTTTTTAATATCATAGTTGTTGATGTATTTGAAGACTGTATATCTTCTCCGAGTGTGGTAACTGCGCTACATTAGTCTCCTTGCTTCAGTGCCCCACGCATTTTGAGCTTTTTTTCACAGAAATCAATTGCATGTATCTGAAATTTTCCTAGAAATTTTTGCTGACATTTTCACCTACAAATTTTCAAGTTTCCCTTAGGGGGTTTGTTTTTTTTTTTCAATTTCCTCAATTATGATTCCAATTAGGAGATGCCTTGATTAATAATCAACTGAGATATTTTTACTGAACTGTGAGTTTAGACCCTTAAGTAGATTTCACTGTAACGGATATATCCGTTTTTCACTCTTAATTTCGAGAATAAATTGTTTAATCGACTGTGATTTTACTTTATTTTGTGAAAAAACTGAATTTAATTAATACAATTTTTTTTTTTAGAATTTTTTGTATATTTTTTGAGCAGCCGAGTACGAGAAAGATTATTTCACAAACGAGACACACTGCATCCAACACGAAACTGAATTTTGACTTCAACTTTTCGCTCTCAGCTTAATGCGGGGTTAACTATGAGAATATGTAAAAAAGCTGGCAAGCTTTTTTGCCTCCATAAAAGAGTCTTTGACATAAAGTACCTTGAACTAAGCCTCCACATAGAGTACATCGGTTGGTTGGTTGTGGTTCTATAAAAGGATGAGCATAACCATGCATATAACAATACTTCTGGCACATGTGCGCTGTGCTTTGTGGAAGACCTTTTTTTTTTTTTTTTTGACGAACTGCAGGTTGAAGGAGTATTCATTCAACCCTTGATGACGCTAACACAAAGGTGATGCACATGCATAAAAGTCACTTGCGTTCGTTCATTCGACAGAGTATTCACGAAGATTGGAAGTGTGACAAAATTCTTATTTTTCCATTCTTGTTTGTAGTTTTAAACTAATTATTTGATCATTCTGCTAAGGAATTATGAATACTAGGTTAAAATTATTTAGGTTAGGCGAAGTTTTCAAATTGAGCCATTAAAAGCCCTATCTTAAAATGTTTTTTATTGAAAAATCTGAAATGTTTATACTGTTGTCAATACAAAAAGGAATAAAAAAATATTACACAACGACAACACTGTGCAGGGAACTGTTACGCATGTTCTTAAGGTGAAGCTCGCGAATATCCGTGAAATGTCATATTGTCAATGAAAATGAATGGATGGATACATGAGCACAGAAGCTGCCTGTAGTATGTGTGAGAAGCTAACGCGGCTGAAGCATGCATAAGAATTATTGATTGACAAAAGAGTAGTAAAAGCTTTAATCCTGACGAATAAATGGTCTTTAACTCTTATTGAAAGAAAGCTGTCAAATTTGCATGCTCGTTGGCGATTTGGGGGTGAACTGATGAAATTCGTGACAGCGCATACATAGTAAATCTAATTTCTTCCCCTAATACCACTAGAAGAATGTGTTTGAAGTAGGGTAGCCGATGCATTCATTAGCTGCGAATTTAACCTTCGCATTGCAATGCAGCCAATTAGTTCCTCAACTCGAGTTTATGCAAATTTCTTCTTGTCGTTTTTGTGTATACATACTTATATCAAAAAGGGCGCATGTATTGACGTTCAGACACTCAAGGATATTTTCATTCTAATTTAAATCGTTCATTTCAATATAACCAGATTGAAGGATGATAACGGAGTACTTTCCGTGTCTACCTGCTTTAAGTTTCTAAACAAAAATAAGGAAAAAATCGATGAGCTCACTCTAAAAGCGAATGAAGTCGATAGTTTTCACTCGGCTTTGTCGGTGTTCTCTTTCTGTTGGCACTATGCAATCTGTGCGGTATTATCATTTACACTTGAATAAGCTTAACTAAATTATTGTCTTCCTTCACATAAATTTCAAAAGGAATTGACCACAAGTTAGCGATATTCCTGTCATTGCATGGTCCACTGAGCTAGTTTGTGGTTTGATTGTCCGGCATTTCAGATAAAGATGCGGCGGTTGTCTTAATGTTCCCTAAAGATTATACATTATGATCGTTTAGGGCAAGCATATGGCAATATGTATATTAAATAGTTTAATGGAGGTTTGTTATTTTCCGTTCTGGAAGTTAAATAATATGTTATCTTATTAATTAACCATCCCGGAGGGAACATATATACATATTTAAACAATTTTCAGGTTCCGTTCGCCTTTATTCTTTTAAAAGACGTCAAGCATCTTTCAACATTGTTGGAATAACATATTTAGTTGTCTTCTTGTATTTTTTAGTTTTGGCTAGAACTAGATATGTTTTTGTTTACATTGCCTTAAATTTGATGCTTGCAGACATGCAAGGAATTTGGAAAAAAGATTGTACATTGTTTTACAATGAATATTAATTCCAAGGAAATTAAATACACATGTGTACATACGTGCACATGTAAGTGTTTCCTTAAAGTTTTTGTTTTATATTTGATAAGAACTTAATTTTTGTTCATAAGATTGGTGAGTGCCAATGGCCATTTCATCATTTAAGTGTTTGTGTTTATAGAAAACATAATGCATCCTCCAGGAATAACTTTTTTATTACTCTTGTTAAATCCTTAACGACTAGAATTAAAGAACTTATGTTGAGCTTTAGAAACCAGAGACATGAAGTTGCAAAGTTTGGAAAAACGAAGCAAACCTTTTTGGAACCTTCCTTAAGGTCATAAGGCTGCAAAATCAAAATATACCCGCATTGAAAGATGATATTTCCATATATTTCTCTAATGAGGAAAAATTGAAAGCCTTGTCTAAAGTTTTCATAGGTTACCATAGAATGTGTCGCAACATAATTAGTAGTGAGAAGGAGTTAGTGCAACAGTCCATAAACTCCTTAAACTCCCAACCAACACTGATTGAGGAAGATGAATGTATATTGGTAGGAGACATAGTTATTAACAATCGAAGGCCCCAGGTTTATATGGTGTAAAAGACCTGTTTCTAAAGAACCTACCAAGGTGCGGCATGCAATATTTGCAACACATTTTTAGTTCCCGTTTAAAACTTGGTTACTATCCTAAAGAATGGAAAGTTCTAAGATAATACTAATTCCCAAACCAGCAAAAATGCATATCTAGTTAGTTGTTATCAACTAGATATAATAAGCCTTTGAATCAAAAAATCATCATCATCAAATCATCAAAAACAAACTAACAGCACATTTAGATGAACATAATATTCTTCCTGCTCAACATTTTGGATTTATTTATTTATTTCGTCTATCAGATAATTTCTTACAGACTACGATAACAATCAATACTATATTTTTTTGTGATATTACATATATTAAGTTATTATAGATATTAAAGATAAGACATTGGATTTAAATATATCTCTAGAACAATTAATA
Organism: Myathropa florea; assembly: GCA_930367185.1. Taxonomy (NCBI): domain Eukaryota; kingdom Metazoa; phylum Arthropoda; class Insecta; order Diptera; family Syrphidae; genus Myathropa; species Myathropa florea. The sequence goes on along the minus strand of OV884003.1, from coordinate 131,666,501 downwards.
AAAAAATCAATATTATAGCAAACTGAGTTAGCTTCTCTAATGCAACGTGATATCGGTTCATTTCGACCATAGTTAGTGCGATGAAATTGTTCATGCAAAATATAGAATTCGCGTAGATTTCTTGTGGGAGAATGCAAATTTAACATAGCGAGAAGAATAGGACATTTAATATGATACGTTAAAATATCTCTTCTGAACATAATGGAAAAGTACTTCCGTCGTTCCTCAAGAGATTGTAATCCAATTAGTAAACATCTGCTTTTATAAGAGGGCATCTCAAAGTCCCAATTCAGCTTAAAGTTAACATATCTAGTGAATTTTCTTTGAACCCTTTTAATCCTATTAGATGACACAGAGTAATATGGATTCCAAACTGTACTACAGTATTCTAGACCAGATCTCACTAATGAAATAAAAATTGACTTTAATGCATAAGGATTTGTGAACTCTTTGGTATTCCGCTTAAGAAACCTAAGCATCGAATTAGCTTTATTGACAATATAATTAATATGAGGCAGAAAGGTAAGTTTAGTATCTAGAATAACACCAAGGTTTTTTTTACAGGTTACCCTTTTTAAGTCAATATCTTCAAAATTATAATTAAAGTTTATTGTTGAGCAATTTCTAGAACACGAAAAAATCTGACCTTTGGAAATATTCAAATGTAGAGAATTAACCTCACACCATTGAATCAGCTTTATCAGATCATTTTGCAGAAGAACGCAGTCGCTTCTAAAAGAAATTTTGCGATACAATTTAAGGTCATCCGCATAAAGCAAGCAGTAAGAATTCCTAAAGATTAATGGGATGTCATTGACAAACAAAAGAAAAAGTAATGGACCCAAATGATTAGCCTGAGATACATTAATGTGTTTTGATAAGTTATTATCTATTTTCACAATTTGAATTCTACGAGTCAAATAAGATTCGATCTAACTCAGAAAGCTAGAATGAAAACCTATACAGGGAAGTTTATGTAGCAATATCCAATGGATAGATAAATACATTTTTATTTTCGTTTATAATATTACAAAGGTTTGCCACCGCACAATTTGCAATACAGAGATGTGATATAATGTTAATATTTTTCAAGTGTAATAATTTAACGGTAACGAACACACCGAGACCTTCAATGTCAAACGCGCTGTCATGTGATTTCTTTAACATCGCTCTTGAGAAGATCGTGCAAAGCTCACTGGCCAACACAAGAGGCACGATCTTCCAAAAGTCCGTACAACTGCTAGCTTACGCGGATGACATTGACGTGATTGAGCGAACACAGCGAGCCGTCAATGATGCGTTTGCTGGCATTGAAACGAAAGCGGCTAAAATGGGTCTGGCGGTAAACGAGGGCAAAACCAAGTATATGCTGTCATCGAGAAAGGACGCACAACATCGACGACTTGGCCAGAACGTCAAACTTGGCAGCTATAACTTTGAGGTAGTTAAGGACTTCGTCTAACTTGGCTCCGCGGTAAACAGTACAAACAACATCAGTACCCAGATCAAGCGCAGAATAACTCTTCCCAACAGCTGTTTTTATGGGCTCCAAAGGTATTTGAGTAGTAGAGCCCTCTCTCGGAAGACCAAGTTGACTTTGTATAAGACCTTGATCATCCCAGTCCTGCTGTACGGTGCAGAGGCATGGACAATATCCCAAGTGGATGAACAGTCTCTTGGTCTTTTCGAGAGAAAAGTTCTGCGCACGATCTTTGGTCCTGTTTGCGTTGATGGCATTTGGAGGAGAAGGTTCAACCACGAACTGTATGGGCTGTACAGCGACATGAGTCTAGCCAGGCGTCTACGGATCCAACGCCTAAGATGGCTAGGCCATGTAGAGCGTATGGACAACTTAGCTCCGGCCCGAAGAGTCTTCGACTCTGAGCCTGTGGGACAACGCAACAGAGGACGTCCACTAACAAGGTGGCGCACACAAGTCGAGGGGGACCTCGGTCGGCCTGGTGTGCAAAACTGGAGACAGCTGGCGAAAGATCGTGCTGGCTGGAGAGGCATGTTGAGTGAGGCCCAGGTCCACCTCGGACTGTAGCGCCCTAAGAAGAAGAAGAAGAATAATTTAATTGGTTGTAATATATATATTAAATTAGTAATTCGGGTAATTGAAGATAAATAATAGAAAAACCCTTTATTCAATGCAAAAAAAAATGTATATATATATATATAATGATTGTTAAAATAAAGAAACAAAATTTAAAAAATAAATGTACAAATAAATCAATAAATATTTATATAAATAAATAAATAAATAAATTAGTAAATAAATAAATAAATAAATAAAAAACTAAATAAATAAAAATTACCATTTTGCTCTAGACAAGGAATTTGCTTAATTTTTTTTTTATTTATTTATTTACTTTAGCAATATTCCAGAAAGGTTTGTTCTGTCACGAGCGGAGGGGACTTACAGTTAAATGCCGACTCCGGACGGCGAGATTGAGAAGCTTTTTCTAGACAGTTATACTCTTAGAGCATTGCCAGTGACTCGAAAGAGGTGGAGACGTGAAAAAAATGTTTGGTGTTTTTTTCGGGAATCGAACCGACAACATCGCCAGGGCGCCCACGGCAATAATGTTATATCCGTTTATAAATCACAAATCTAAAATGAGTGTTGAAAGTTAACTTGTTATCTTCAAATCTATCTTCCAGCCTATTATGTTCTATGGTTCACCTGTGTGGGGAATTTGTGCTAAAACGCATATTCATAAATTCCAAATAACGCAAAACAAAATTTTTAAAATAATTCATAAATTAACTTGGCATTTTTTAACCGATGAACTGCATTCAATTTCACAAATTGAAAAGGCTTTTTGGCTTGCAACTCGTCAGATAATTACTTGGTTTCAAGTCTTGTAAACGTAAAATAATTAAATTGTTATAAATATGTTTTTAAGTAATGATATTCTATATTTTGTTTACACACAAATTTGTTTATTTATTTTATTATTATTATGATTAATTTTTTTTCCTTTTTTTGCATTGTTTTTGGCACTTATGTTATTATTGTTAATATATTTATTTATTTATTTATTTATTCATTCATTATTTATTACCTTTTTATAAAGATTGCTTATTTATTTGTTTATTCCTGTTTACTAATTTATTTATTTATTTATTGTATCATTTATGTTTCAATTTATTTATAATTATGTTTGTGGGTTTATATGTAAACTTGAAATCAAATGTATAACATCATCACCCCTTTTACCTCCTTGTAAAGACCAATTTTGTAGAGTGGTTTTTATTCAGCTTTTCCTCATATATCAATATTAATCAAAGAAATGTCAAGACATTATTAAAACATATACATTGTCAGTAGTAAGGTTAAGAAAACCAAATCTCTGTTCATCGTCCAATATTATAAAATATGTAATTTAGTCAGAAAAAAAATGCATGCTGTTCTTCGTGCAGCGATGCTCAAAGGACAACATATAAAATCCAGTACATATGCATATATAAAATAGCATTTTTAACACATTTTCATTTACAAAATGAAACTTACAGATTTGACAGTGTGCCTATAAACGAGTTATGTGCATTAGCTGGGCGGTGTGACAAAAGTCATCTACTCGTAGAATAAACATCTGACAACGAATACATAAGAAATGCCTTAACTCCACTCATAGGCACTATTAGACATGGTTGAAACTTTTCTGGTTTAACATGTATACGAATATATATGTATTGTTACATTCGACAGTTTAGTGGACCCTTTGGATGTACAAACTCATCAAACAAACACCATCAAAATGTTTTTAAAATTTCGTAGACTTGTACTGTATTGTGCGGAGTGCTTGTCAATTTAATGCATACATACATTCTTTCACATTTATTCAAAAACCATCAGCATCCAGATGATGCGACTAAACGAGAACAAATTTCCACTTCAACTCGTTGCTAAAAGAAGTTTTTTTTTAACTGCTAACTAAAATCATTTATGTCCTTCCTCACAACTTAGCAAATAATAATAAAAATAATAATAACTTAGCAATTGTGCAAGTATTTAATTTGGGGGCCCTTCTTTTGGTAATTTATTGCACTTGGGGACAGTGTAAGCGACTCTTGTAATACGTTCAGGAACTCTATGATGCGTGCAGAGTTGTGATAAAACAAAGTTTCACTCCAAAAACATGGCGGTGTCGTTTAAAATATGCAAAATTTAGTATGACTGCACGCGATAATAACATAATTATGATTAATAATTCTGAACCACACCATCAAGCGTTGTAGATGAAAATGCATAGGATATTTTTAAAAAAATGAGAATTTACATGAAAAATTGTAAGTTTTAAATATTGCTTTTCTAGAGAGCTAGATTTGGAGCGAATGTTCACGCATATTTAATATACATTTTAATGTATAGTTCGCTGGGTTGGACTATTTGCATTCAGTATGATTTTTGTTCAGTTAAATTTGTTCCGCGTAATAAATTGGAAAAAGAATTTTTCAATCCTGTTTCACTGCCATGCGACACCTTAACATGATACAATAAAATAATGTCAGCTATTTATAGCGAATTTACTACTTAAAAGTTTGCGTAAGTTTGGGGATGAGCACCAGTATTGGAACTTAGTGACAAAAGAAATACCACCTTGGAAATATGACTAAGATTCAAAGGGCAGGCTGTCTGGCGGTGACAGGATCGATAAAATCAACACCAACAGCAGCTCTGGAAAAACTATTGAATCTTCTTCCGCTTGATATCCACTGCAGCACCTTGGCAGCTAAGACTGCAATAAGACTAAGGGAATCTGGCCTATGGATAACCAAGCCTTATCTTCATGCCTCAATTCTGGACAGATAGAATATATCGAGACTCCGGACGGAAACGGACTATATCATACCACATTTTTACTGTGAGCGGAGATTCTCTATGAGAATTCCCAGCAAGCAAAAATGGGATATGGTTTCCCCATCTGTGCCGAAAAAGAACTTGCCATATCCAAGATCCAAGATGGATGTTGGCACTAAATGTTGAGGAAAATATTTCAGGACAAACAACCAGTACCTATGTTGATAGCCAAACAGCCATTGAAGCGTTAAAGTCAACATCGATAAGATCGTAAAAATGTGCATCAAAAGACTGGACGATATTTCAGTAGCCAATAAGGTGACACTCTGTTGGGTGGCCGGCCACGTGGGAATTTCCGGTAATGAAAAGGCGGATGAGCTGGCCAGGGTTGGGTCACATCCAAGCTCTTCGTGGGTCCTACCTGAGGCCAGCACACCGCTTAGAACCTTGCACAGGGAAATGGACATTGAGTCTAACGAAGCAGCTAATAAACGGTGGAATCGATTAAACACATGCGCTATAGCTAAATCATTATGACCAGTCTACGACTAGAAGAGATTTACCGGTCTTATAAAACAAAGTTGAAGGGATATACGAAAAGGCTTTGGGACCGTGACAGGGCACCTACTGCGTGATTGTCCTGCACTAGACGTTAGGAGGAAGGAAACCGTAGGAAGTTTCTTTTTCTTTTTCGGAGCTGGATGATCTAGAGAAAATAGAGCTAAGCATACTCCTGAGATACATACCTATATCTGTGTGGTTTAACTTAGCTGTCGATATATTCAAGTTTTAGGTTTTCTACGGTTTTAAAATTGTTTGGGCACAATGGACTCAGTGGTCTAAATGACACGTTGACATATTCTTCATGTCAGCAAGACACCCATCTACCTAACCTAACCTAACCTGCAGTCGGCCACTTCAACCTAAGTATGATATTTTTAAAATTAAAAATTAACTATGCAGTGCAGTGATCGCGTAAAATTCGCGCCGAGAAGCTTCCTTCGTAAAAATAGAAGAAGAAGCATTTTTGAATATTAGACAAAGAATTAAAACTATTTCAGTTGAATTTTCTTCTAACTTCAACCTAAATAAAGTATTCATTACACCAAACATACTATATACATACACACGCGCATACCTACGTATGCATCTCTATATCTAATACGAAATAAGTTTAAGCGAATGTACTCATTAAAGCTGACTCTTCTTTAGGAACTTTGTTTTAGAAATAGGAGGGGCGCACACTTTAAATCTTGCAGACAGTACTCTAAAACAATAAGTTGAGAAGCGAAACTCCATTTCCTGTTGATTGATATATCACTTGATGGGGTATGCCAAAATCCATACCAAATTTGCTCAGACTTTTGAAATTTTTAAATAAATTTAGGCCTGAAGCACCTAATTTCGTGCCGATAGCTTCATACATGTAGAAGCTGCGGATAATAATAATAATACCACATACCACATTTCCCCGTTTCTTGTACCGGAACGTTACAAACGATAAAGTAAATTGATAGAGCTATATAAATTTGAGGCCAAAAATATCCGTGAATCGAATAAGCGAATTTAACAAAGGTATCCGTTTACCAAAACTTTGTTTAGTATATTTTTTTATTCAACAGTGTTAAAACCTTTTTCAAAAAAATGTCATAAAAAAAGCTTTATTGTGGAAGCTCTGTTCTATGTTTAAATGGGCTACATAAATCCAAAAGCTGTCAGAAGTTTCTTAGGTAGAAGTATTTGCTTAGCCTCACATTCTGAGCCGAAATACACTGTCAATATTAAGTTCCTTCTTTTGGTATGAGCATGAGAAGGTTATTTTCATGAGTAAACGCCAAAGTTTGGTCGAGTGGAATAAGCTTATATACGCTTTTGGAACCATGCCAACTGAGATGAGTTCAGAGTTGTTATGAATACCAAAACGCAATACATTTTTATTTTCATTTCTTATCGATTTAAATCGTGTGAAAATTTTTTTTTTTAGAATTAGTGAGTTTGCTTCATCGAAAGATATCTTTTGATATGATTGAGTAATCTCCACTGAATATACATTTGTAACTACTTTTGAATGATTATCGTTGATATCAGTTTAAAGGTTTTAACAAGAAAATTTGTTTTTTTATTAGTGACCGTTGGGGCATAGTGACAACAGTTTTAAAATTTCACGGCTCCACCTTATCCAAATCATGGACAATGCTCAGACACTCGCCGTTTGGAGTCGGCATTAGGTATCCCTCACTCTTGCAAGAACAATAGCATCCACGGCACGATTTGTTGATGAAGAAGCTAGTCCCAACTCCACCCCGGACTGTAGCGCCACAATATTGCTACGTTATTCTAATAAATCTAATCGTAATAACCGTTTTTATTAAGAATACGATCACTGGATTTTAACGAAATAAAACAACTCACTGAACTGTTCGAAAAAGCTCTAATTTATTCTCAATTAAGATTATCCCGAAAACACATTGAAGTTTCTATTTACAATAATCACCACTTTACTACTATATTTATACTTCCTCAATAGGATTCCATTGGCTTCGAGAACCCTTGAGAATGATCCCTGCCTGACAGCTGCTCAATTCCGTCTAATTTCCACATATTCACGGTTGTTATGAGTTACAAATTACACTACCTTATCATTATTACGCTAGGTGGCGTTGTATTTTCGACACACTACCCACCACCTAAACTTGTTTGTCCCGAACAAGATTCACAATCCTCCCTCGCACGGTGCCAGTCGATCCAGGGGAACGATTTTAATTTCAGTTTTGCTGCTAGCCACCACTGTAACGTCATTAATCCGGTGACAGTCCCTTCTTCCGTTGTGGATTGTGAAGCAACGCCAATGGTCCCTCTTCAAAGCCTCCAGAATTTGCTTTGATGTCGTACCGCACCTTCATCTTTCCTTGAAGGTTGAAAGTTCCTCTTTATTTGGGAACGGCCTCGCTATATCCTTTGCGTCATGTTCAAGTCTTCCCACGGCTACTTGACTCCGGTCCTTTTGTTATCGAACGAATATCAAATGCGCTGATCCACTTTCCTACTGACTGCTGGCATCCAACACAATAAAGCTTCTGTTTTATTCCCTCAACTCTACTTTCCGACGTTCATCCTCGTTCCCAACAGTTTGGTGCCATGTGTCCAATCCTCTGGCAAACAAAAGACCGGCCCTGGGTTTTCTTTTGCGCCTTTATCCCCATCCTTTGAACTTTGAGATACCAGAGAGCATCGGCAACCGTCTCCTCGAAGTCCCCTTTTTGAGCTACCGACGTTGCTGTCTTTATCGCCAGATCTCTTATTCCGTCCACGAACGCGTCAATCTTTGTATTTTCGATGAGATTCAATGTTGAGCCGGCGTAAGTCAGATGTGCCAAGCGCTCAATTTCTGCTGCGAATTCTTGAAGCGACTCACCATTGCGTTTTTTTCAGCCATTCAACTTTATCTTAAAGAGTTGCTAGCGGTGTTCGCTTCCATATTTCGGCTGTAGAGAGGTCATGTTTGCTCCGTAGTCCATCTGAAGATCCTCTTGAATGGTCTGGAGCACATCTGTAGCACCACCCTTCAACGACACAACTAGCGCTGCCGCTTTGTCTTCTTCACCCAGACGTGCTCTAGCGACAGATGTTTCAAACTGCAGCTTGAAGGCTATAGTTCCGCCGTATGTCGGTGGCTTGAATTTCGTTGAGCACATATGTCATTCTCGATCCGCTGAACCTTTTCGTTTGACTTACAGTCGACTCTCACTCGTTTATTCAAATAAACTCTTGATAATTTGATAATTTTTCGTTTGACTTACAGTCGACTCTCACTCGTTTATTCAAATAAACTCTTGATAATTTGATAATTTTCTCGGTCCCTTGGAAAATACTCGATAAATTGGACAAAATCAATATTAATTGGTCCCCTCTGTAATTTTAAGCTAAAGGAATAGTATCTTGCCCGCCGAAATTCAATTATTTGCAGTCGGGCTTCCCCTACTCTCTATAATTTGAAGCGAATTTAAAGAAAGTGCCGGTTTAAGCCGAAAAAGTGCAAATTCTGACCTTTGCCTAACTATAGAGTATTAACAATTAAGTATTATCCTTATGTTGATGATGACATCATTGTCCACACTGCCCTAATCGACGCTGAACTGCTGGATTTGGAGTCTCTGGATGAAGACGAGGAAGAAAATAATAAAGAACAACAGCAAATTCCAGTCCAATTGAGCGAGACAAGGAGAACTCTTACTACCACGCTTCTTCGTAAAATTCTACAGAAAATTACGGACTTCTTTTCAAAATGAACATTCTTGAATAATTGTACAAATGTTTGAAATAATAAATCACGAACTTTAATCAAACTCTTGTTTATTTGATTATTTAAACTCTTGTTATTTTGAACTCTTATTAATTTGAAACTTTTCTCTGGTCCCTTGAGTTTCAAATTACCGAGAGTACTGTGGCGAAAATACAGCGTCACCTAGCGCAAACGAATATAAACATGAATAGATCTGAACGGCGATTTTGAGAAGCTTTGTCTAGACAGTTGTGGTGACACACAGTGTGGTGGGCGCCGTGGCGTAGTGGGTAGGTGCGTCGATTCCTACGCTCGAGGTCGTCAGTTCCAATCTCGAAAAAAACATCAAACATTTTTTCACGGCTCCACCTCATTCGAGTCACTGACAATGCTCAAAGAGTATAACTGTCTAGAAAAAGCTTCTCAGTCTCGCCGTTCGGAGTCGGCATTAAACTGTAGGTCCCCTCCACTCGTGAGATAACAACAGCACGCACAACACGAGTGGTTGCTGAGAAGCTAGGCCCAGGTCCACCTCGGACTGTAGCGCCGCCATTATTATTATTATTATTGTCTAGACAGTTACGTGTGTAAGGGGTTCACCCGTTCGCAAAATCAACTTCAAAACTCGTTCGACTCATGAAATTTCAAATAAAACACTTTCCGTTCTTGATTCATACACTCTTTATTCCAGCCGACCGATCGCTATCGCTACTATTCACAAAATGTGTTTAAAATTAACTTGTCCTACTCTGACCTAACCGGCAATCCTCTCTTTGTAATATATGTGTGTATGTATGCTCCTGATCTCTTTTCGTTCTCGTTTCTTTCTTTTGTTATTATTCTACTACACGTGTTTTTTCGAGATTCGAACATTATACCTGGAGCGTAGGAGTCGACGCACCTACCAACTACACCACGGCGCCCACCAGGGTTTTACCACGGTTGGTATAGTTATTATTTGAGATGCTTTCGAAGTTTTAGGGTCATAACGTTATATATCTTCCGTTCAGTATTTTAATGTTTTTTTTAACTTGACGTTGGTTGTTCTTCTATAGCTATTTGCTAGGCGAATTATTCACTGAGAAAATACACAGTTTTGTATTTGCAAAAATTAATACTTCATATCCAAAGAGTCCGTATAAGGTTTATATCACTAGACATTTCGGCATACATTTCTTTTTTGTCGGAGGATTTTTTTGTACACTACACTGGAGCACTCAGACTCAAAATCTGGTCCATTGTACTGCTAGGTAGCGACCTACTCCAGTGCCGTTAATTTAATCCCAACGGCAAATGGTGACTGGACCAGATTCGATTTCACTGGGACTCGAAACTAGGACCCTTCTAACTTAAGGCAGGCAATTAACCAACTGCGCCATCCAGTCGGCGTACAACATTACTTTCCCTCAAATTATCCAAGCCACTTTCTAAGAGACTTTGACAGTGCCCACGCTTTTACACCTTAACGAATGAACGAGATGATAACTGTCTTGCAAAATATGAGCATGGCTTAAAACTGTACTCAAAGCTCCTGACTCGAAGGACCAAAATTATGCTCTACAAAACTCTTATTCTGCCAGTCCTGATATATGCAGCCGAAAGCTCGACACTAAGCAGAACTGCAGAGCTGATTCTTGGTGCCTTCGAAAGAAAAATTCTACGTCGGATATATGGTCCCGTCTGCGAGGAAGGCGAATGGAGGAGAAAACACAACCGCTGTACCAGGACGTGGATGTAGTCCGGAAGGCAAAAATCCGTCGAATGCACTTTCTCGACCACATCAAACGCACTGACAACAACACTCCAGCGAATCCGAGCCTTCTGGTTTGAGAAGGAGAGGAAGACCGAACAAAGACCAAGTCATCGCGGATGTAAGACAGCTTGGTCTTGATGACTGGAAGCAGCGTGCCCAGGACCGTCAACGATGGAAGGCAGCGATATCTCAGTCTCGGACCCTTCATGGGTCGTAGGCCTGTTAAATAAGTAAGTAAGTAATCTCTGATAATTGAAACATCAAATGTAGTTGCAACTAGTTTGGTCATGTATGACCGACTGTACAAAAGCTATACATAAGAGTGCGTACTTGAAAAATAATAAGAGTACTAAGCGATGTCCACTCAGGTTGCAAGTAACCTTGATATGAAGAATGAGATAAAAAGATTTGATGGGCACTGTGGAAACTGTCGAATCCAAAGACGTCTTTCGAATTGAAAATTACAAAAGCAAAAAATAACGAAAAAACAGAATACCTCCATAAAATCAAACCTTGACATTGGTTCTATGATGTTCTTAAGCCGAAAGAGGGTTGACAGTTTATTGATTTTTTTCTTTCTAATCAAGGAATAGTCCTGTACATGAAAGGTACATAAATTGTCGTGCTCAAGTCAAGTGCAATCACTTCTCTTTTCAGTCTATACGTTTGTACCTGGAAACATATTCACTTTGTTCTTTTGACGAAGGCAACACGTACTTATGAAGGTTTTTTATACGTCACCAACGTTAAAAATGTATTTTTTGTTTTTTCATATGAACATACATTTTATGCAGTTGTGTTAGACAATCATAGGTGTCAAGGAGAATGAACTATATTCAGGATTAGAACCGCAAAAAGAACAATTGACTGTAATCTAAGAGTTTATAGTTGGGTAAAATACTGGTAAGAACGATTTTAAGAATTGAGATCTAAAGGGTGGTCCAACCATAATGCACGATGTTAATTGTGAGTCACACTTTAACGTCACGTTTTTTTGCCAAACTTAATTTGACATTTCTTTGTTTCAGTGTTTGACAAATTCAACCATGGAGATGTACACAATTGAGCAGCGCGTTAAGATTGTTGAAGCCTATTACGAAAATGGGCGTTCAAATCAAAATGCATTTCGTGCACTTCGTGATTTTTATTGGTAATAATCGACATAATCCACCAAATGTGTCCACAATCGGTAGAATTGTGCGCAAATTTCAGCAAACCGGGTCTGTATGAAATGTGAAAACACCTGTGCATGCTCAGTGGATGTTTGGTGCAGTTTTTCTTCTTTGAAAATGAGGTCGGTCACGCAGTTACCGTAAATGGTGTTCGGTATCGCGAGATGATAACGGACTTCTTGTGGCCAGAAATTGAGGATATGAACTTGGACGACATGTACTTTCAACAGGATGGTGCCACTTGCCACACATCCAACGAAACAATGGCTCTTTTGCACGGGAAATTCAATGGCCGCGTTATCTCACGTCGTGGCGATGTTAATTGGCCGCCACGATCATGTGATTTGACACCGTTGGACTTCTTTCTTTGGGGATATTTAAAAGAAAAAGTGTACGTCAATAAGACAAGAACAATTCAAGAGCTAAAGGATGAGACAATTCGGCACATTAACGACATTGAACCTCAATTATGTCTCAGAGTCTTTGAAAATATGGACCATCGGATAGAGGTATGCCACCGAAGCCATGGTGAGTTGTTCTGTTGAATTTTTTAGTTTTACTCCTTAGCAAATATTGTCTAACACCGGAATCAAGGAAGCTCATAACCCAAAAAAACTGTCAGGAAAAGGCTGTAATGGGTTCTGTTGGTAGAGAGTTAATATGTTAAATAAACTGGGCAAGTGCGAGTTGTACTCGCACGGGGAAGGTTCCGTCGCATAATATTGATGGATGATTTCTGATAATCAAACGACGTTTCCAAACTATTTCAGTTGAATTTTCTTCTAACTTCAACCCAAATCAACCATTTATTCATAAATTCATACATCCAAACAAACAATGCTCGCAATGGTTTTAAATGAAAGTATTCAATGAAGCCAAGTTTTTGTGATTTTTTCAGATTTTTAAACACTTTGGTTTAGATATGGCAGGGAGGACGCATTTAAAAAAACTTTGGAGCTCCATATATTCCAAACCTCCACCTCATTTCGAAAGATCTGTCGATTGATATATATTTCGATGGGGTGCGACAATTTTTCAAAATTAATATCAACTTCACCTGTACTGGAGCCACCCCCAAATGGCCCCACTTTTTAAAATCGCTGCATAGGCAATGACATCTAGGTCTGAAGTACCTAATTCCAAAATTTCATGCCGATATCTTCATAAACTTCGGAGATTAAAAAGTGTGACAGACACGACGGACGGACGGACGGACACACCGAAATTATTAAGGTTCCGTTTTTGTAGACGGAACCTTAAAAACGGTCTATGTTGCAATTAATGTCTACACGAAAACACGCAGTACGGAAAACCCTAAACCAAAACCCCGGGCGAGGAAAACCGCTATCAGAGAGATAGACTTATTTGAGGCGAATCTCATTTTGGCCAGTAAAAACACTGGGGCGACTGAGTTAAGTGGTCAAATGGCACCCAGAACCATCGGGAACAGATTGCTTGAAGGAAGTTTGCGAAGGTGCTCTGCACAAACTTATTTAGTTTTCCACCATTGGACTCACGCGAGTTAACAACAATTTGTAACTACAAATGCAGAGTCTAGCTAGCTAACCACGAAACTAAGGATAAATGTTGAAAATGGGATTGGGATCTGCTTCCAAACTACCAGCATATGGCGCCAACTATAAATCTATGAACTACTAAAAGGAATCTACATTTATTGTAGAAATCTTCAAAGCAATTCGTATAGGGTAAAATAGAAACAAGCAGGCACAATCATAGCGTGCTTGTATGCACGAGTACATTCAGTTTGGTTTAGCATCAATTTACTCGTATAACAAAACGAAAATTCAAATTCTGCATTGTCCACAAACGGAAATTCTTTCACAGTCGACCGAATGCTGAATGGATCCTCCTCCCCAGAAAATAACCAACAATTACGATTTCAAACGACTTTACGTCGCTTTTCTGATAACACCCGTCAAATTATGTATCAGGTTAAAGGATTTTTGTACATCCACAAAATTGCTATACAAAACTTAACGAAAGTCCTGCCCAAAGTTTTTTCCACTTGAATTATTGCTTTTGTCTCGTCCACACTTCAAATGATGGGGGCGTTTAACCTACTAATACACCCGCAATCAGAGAGCTTTTTCGATGTGTTTTGAAAAATCATCTGTTTCTGACTGTGTGCGGTTCATTATTGTTCAACTTCTGTTGGTTGAGTCGGCAATGAAGGAAAAAAATTAGTATGTGCTTTGCCGCTCCTGGTTGAGAAAAGTTTATATTCCTTCTTTTCCTTGCATTGGTGGCCGTCGTGCAGTACAGGTTTGCATTCTGTTCAATTAAGGTGTGACACTGGCAAAGCGGCGAACATACATAATCGCCGATATATTTTTTATTTGAGGCGGGTGTAGTTACTGTTGAAAGTGAAAATTGCTTCTGTGTGTTGGCGAACTGAAACGTGAAAAATTGCGCGAACAGAAATTAGTTACACGGTTATTATATCTTCAACCATAGTCCGTAAAACTCAATCAAAGATTTGATCAATGAATACGTCTTATCAGTTACAGTTATAGTATCTTTGTTGAAGTGTGAATAAATGTGTTAATGTGTGGAACATCCGTGAGAATATCAAACCCTACATAAGCGAAGACAATTCGATTTAGCTTTAGTGTTTTTGACATTCTTTTATCACTTGTTTTTCGAATGTGTGACTACACCGAGTATTTCCTAGTTTTAACTTGTGCACAGGTATCCTTAGTTGAATACGCCTCCTAGGAACGATAAACAATTTATAGCAGCTGTTGAGGAATTTTAATTAATTTTATCTAAGATCCACTATAACACAGTTCGAACAATTTTCGAACGAAGAGAACAAAAAAGGGAAGCACCGTAAAGCAATGTTCTCCATGTGCTCCAAAGTGAAGCCAAGAACTCCACCCAATATACAGCACCCAACTGGTAAGAGAATTACAATATAGAAAAGTTCGACTTGTATATGTTGAAATTTATTCGAATTTTTTAATAAGAACAATAAAAAAATTGATTTCCCACAAGTTTCCTTTTAATTGGGATGCTTGAGTCGAGGAAAAAACTGTAACACGAGCATAGCTTACTCACACTTCAAGGACACCTACTTGTGAATATTAGCAGTTCCTCTTACACTTGCTTCGCCAAATTATTGAAATAATAATTAAAAACATGATGGCTACAATTGTGTTTCACATTTATAGTCAGCGTTATGTTTGACACGCGCCTTTTAACACTGAGAGTCGTTAATGTGGTGATGGGAAGGCTGGCGGCGGCGCCTCACGACATTTTTTTCAAACATTAAAAGTTTTTCTAAATTGTATTTGTTTTCATTTATGAATTAGACTTTAATTTGCAATTGTTGAAAACGTTCTATGAATCCAAGAGATTATAGTTTTTTTGTATGGAATTTAACTGAAGTGATGGTGTTTGACAAACTATATTCAGGACACGCCCAATTTTGAAACAAAAGAAAACGAATAGATTCACTTGTGGCCTTTGTAGGTCATGGATGTTTTCTTATTTTTATGCAAAAATGGAATAGATATGGTAACGAATACATGGAGTTGCATATAAGTATATGCATTCAATTTGAATACAGATTCAAGTCGATGCGAATAATCTACGTTGTTGGGGTCACTTAGTTTTATTGTATCCAACAATTAATAATTCATCTTTTGTTGTGTGACAATTATTTTGTTTTATGGCCATCGTTGCCCCCTTAAGGCTTATGCCATGTGAGTATGGGTTTGCTTTACGATTAAATTAAAACATAAAAATTACAAGTGGCAGAATATTCTCAACTGTGTACACTGGGGTTGGGGGTGAGTTGGGGATGTTTATATGGTTCGTTTGAAACGAATTATTTCCACATTGCCCCATTTTTTTTTTTTTTTTTTTTTTTTTTTTTTGTCGTAGGTTTTTGTCACACTACACTGGAGCACTCAGACTCAAAACTGGTCCATTGTACTACCAGGCAGCAACCTACTTTTACTGAAATTTCCTGGTCTTCCGAAGGAAGACCAGCAGGCGCTTCTGTGATGAGGAGCCTACATCATCAGCTCTCACCTCATCAGCGCCGAATAACTGCCACCTGATCCGAGCAAAGGCGGGACAATGGCAGAGGAAGTGCTCTGCAGTGTCATCGTCTTCTCCACAGGCGTCACAGAGGGTTTCGTCACTTAGGCCAAGCACACTTAGGTGTTTGGCGAAAGTGTAGTGCCCCGTTAGTACGCCAATAAGTTGTCTGCAGTCTTTTCTGTTAAGAGATAACAAGAAAGCCGCGGATTTCTTACAGACGTTGGGGAGCATGCGCTTGGTCTGTCTACATCCTGGAGAGTCATGCCACCTGCGGTTGTGCTCTCGAAAAGTCCAACCATCGATGGAAGCCCTAACCGAGGACGCGGGCAGTCCCAGCGTAGGTTCAGGTCCTGAGAAAGCCTCATCTGATCCTCGCCTAGCAAGTTCATCAGCGATCTCATTTCCCGTGATCCCGTGGTGCCCGGGAACCCAGACAAGTCTTACCGAATTCAATCTACCGATCAAATTCAGAGAAGACTTGCATTCCTGAACTATTCTGGAAGTGGTTAAAGGGTTGAGCAAGGCCTTAAGCACAGCTTGGCTGTCGCTGCAGACACAAATACTTCGCCCCTTCCACCTATTCTTCACAATATAGCTCGTAGCCATTAGGATCGCATAGGTTTCCGCTTGGAAAACCGACGCGAATTTGCCTAACGAGGTGTGCAGTCTAAAGTTGTCGCTCTCCACGAAGGCACCAGCACCAGATCCTTCACTGGTCTTGGAGCCGTCCGTGAAAATTCGACTACATTCCTTTCCTGGCTCAGATTCTGGCCAGAGCCAGTCCTGAGTACACGGAAAGTCGACTTTGTATGTTCGTCGCAGCAGGAGTACTGGTGTCCGTGCGTCAGACGGCATATCCATAAGACTGGGGTCAAAGGAGATGCGGTGCGCAAGATCATCAAAACTCCAGTGCGAGTTGTACCAATAACCACTTCTTTTTAAACGGAAGATGGCCTTGAGAGTGCACCCCATGATATGAACATCTAGGGGGGGGAGATTCAGCAGGGCATCAAGAGCAGAGCCAGGCGTGCTAGGGAAGGCCCCCATGCAGCCGAGACAGACCGTTCTTTGAAGCTTGGTGAGAGCAGCAGTTACGTATTTACGCGAAAGCTTATTCCACCAAACGACCGATGCATAGGAGAGAAGGGGTCTAATCATAGCCGTGTAGATCCAAACGGATCTTTTTGGTGATAGACCCCAGGTTTTGCCGAAAATTCCTTTACACTGCCAGAAAACTGACAGTGCCTTCGCAATTTTCGTTTCAATGTGTTTTTTCCACAGAAGCTTCCTATCTAGAATGACACCCAGATACTTAGCTTCATCGGAAAAGCGGATAGTGACACCTTTTAGTACCAGTTGAGTCAAACCAGTCAATTTCCTCCTCCTCGTAAAGAGGACAACCTCGGTTTTAAGAGGGTTGACTGAAAGCCCATTTCTGGTACACCAATCGTCGATCACGTCTAGAGCTGCCTGCCCTTTTGAACACACATCCGCTAGGCATGATCCGACAGACAGAACAGCTACATCATCCGCATAGGCCTGGGCGTAGATGTTGGAACTATTAAGAGCATCGAGCAGAGAGTCAACCAGCATGCACCATAGCAGAGGAGACAAGACACCACCCTGCGGGCAGCCCCTGTTTACCCCCGCCATAACATACTGGCCACAGTCCGCGTCCGCAATAATAGTTCTGTTCATCAGCATTGCTTTAATCCAAAGCACTAATGATTCATCTACACCGTGTTCTCTGGCCGAGTTGCACATGCCATCAAAAGTCGCATTGTCAAAAGCACCCTCTATATCAATGAAAATGCCCAGCGCGTACTCTTTCCTGTCGAGTGCACATTCAATTCTGCCAACGAGATTTTGAAGCGCAGTCTCGCAAGATTTTCCGCGCTGATAGGCATGTTGCATTTGAGACAGAGGATGAAATCGCAACGCGGTTTTGCGCACATGAAGCTCAACCAGCCTTTCCATGCTTTTCAGCAGGAAAGAGGTTAGACTGATAGGTCTAAAGTTCTTGGCGAGTGAGTAGTCCCCCTTACCGATCTTTGGTATGAAGGCTACCCTAACTGTACGCCAAGGGGTCGGGATATAGGCGAGTGCCAGGCTGGCTGTGAAGATTCTTTTCAGAACCGGCAGCAACTTGTCTATACCTTTTTGCAACAAGGCTGGATATATGCCATCGGTACCAGGCGACTTGAAACCATCGAAGGACGCGACTGCGTATTTGATAGCTTCATCTGTCACCACGAGCGATGAAACAAACCAGCATCGTCGTGTTACATTTATCAGCTCATCCTCACTTCCAGGGATAGGAAATGGTTTTGAGCCGGTTGTAATCCGGTTACCTGGAAAATGAGTCTCTAGCATGAGACTAAGCGTTTCAGCTTTTGACTCAGTGTAGGTACCGTCTGGTCTTCTGAGTGTTTCCAGCTTGGTTGGTTTGTCCCTTTTAAGAACTTTAACCAGTCTGCTGGTTTCACCGAGTGTTTCGATCTTTCCACAAAAATCCCTATAGGAGGCACTTTTCGATATCCGAATTAACCTCTTATATTCTTTTTGTTTTGATCGGTACAGGTTCCAGTCCTCTTCCAAGTCGGTCTTGAGAGATCTGTTTAGAAGTTTCCTGGTTTCCTTGCGAATTGTCTGCAGTTCTGCGTTCCACCATGGAACAGGTGATCTGCAGGGGGTATTTCTAGCTGGACACGTCAGTTCAAAACATTTGGTTAGAGTGTTGTTCAAGTCTAGAACGGCTTTCTCTACCTTCTGTCTCGTTCTGAGCTTAGGGAGAGGTTCAATACGATTATCTAGCTCATCCCTAAACTGTATCCAGTTGGTTTTTCTTGGATTCCTCCTCTTCAGCAAAGCTGTGGTTTCGCATTCGATTCGGAATTCAATGTACCTATGGTCTGACAGGGACACTTCCGACAGAACCCTCCAGTCTGTAATCTCCTTAATGTATCTGTTGGATAACGTTAAGTCGATTACTTCCTGTCTCCTTGTCGTAACAAAAGTTGGTTGGGAGCCAACATTGTTGATGTCCAAATCAGACGATAGTAAGAAATTCAGAAGATCATTCCCTCTCTTGTTGCATTTGCTACTGCCCCAGAAGGTATTCTGAGCATTAGCATCACAGCAGATGATTAGGCCTAATTTTCTGATTTCACAGTACTCTACGAGTTCCGATACCGCTCTTGGTGGTGGCGGCAGAACAGAATCGTAGGGGAAGTAAGCTGACGCTACGACGAAATTACGCCACATTCCATTCGCTTCGTAGCTTACAACTGCAGCAACCAAGTCTTGTCCACAGAACTGTACAAGCTTGGTTGCTGAGAGAAATTTCGGCACAATAAGACAAGTTCTCGGTCTTTCAGACCGCTCGTCATAAAGTGGTGAGAAACCTCGCAAGCCACCAAGACCACAGATGCGATTTTTCCACACCCATGGTTCTTGAATGGATGCGATATGTAGTTTTGTCTTCACCATGGAAAGTCTGCTACATAGGAGGGCAGTAGCATCCTTGGAATGGTGAAGGTTGATCTGGGTAAAAATTATTTTGATGTTTACCGTGGTTTTCGTCCATTATCCGCACTACTTGGAAATGAAGTGGAAATTAATCCTTCCAAGATGCAGATAGGGACGGGAGTCATACCTAGAACGGATGGTCTCAACCGAAGTTTCGTCTAGACCCACAACGAGAGAAGAACCGTCCTTATTTTCCCGGTTCTTACTCTCCCTATGAGAGTAGATTTTCCACTTCTTGGTTTCGAGGCCAGGGTTCTGGATATGTAATCGCGCCAGCACATCTGCCGTTTTCCTGAGTTGCCCCGGAATCCAGCAGACAGCGCGCGTCAGTTTTGGCGGCCTGAAAACCTCAAAAGCTGTGGTTCCCAGGGGGGGGATTTTCGGCACAGATTTGCTCAGCCATTCAAGGGTTTGCTGGGTGGAGCACTTCAACACAAAGGTTCCGTTTTCCAAACCACAGCCCTCCACTTGAAAGCAAGCATTCTCTGCCGTAGCTAGCTCCCACAGTTGATCTTCGCAGTGTTTGCACTCCGCGTCGGTCATACTGTCATCATTGCCAGCTTTTCCAATTCGGAGCGCCAAAGAGGAGATAGCAGCTCTTTTGTAGGGCCGCAATTCTCGCTCCTTGCGCTCGGTTTTTTCCTTCTTCCTCTTCGCGGTTTCGCCTGCATCGGCCAATTTCCATCCACTGGAGCTACAACCTTTGCTGGTTGAAGCACCTGCTTCATTTGGATCTTGCGCGCAGGAGGAGTCGCCAACAGGAGTTGGGATACCTCTGTTGGTGGATCTTCCCGCGTCATTCAACCTCCGTCCGCCAGAGCTGCGTCCTTTGAGGGTTGCAGCACTAGTTTCATCCGGACGTTGTGCGCGGGGAGAGCCATCAGCAGAGGGATCAGGAAAGCTAGAGACCTTCTTCCTCTTGATCCTGTTCGAGTCAGCAGAAGTGGAGGTAGCGTTGGCTCCAATAGACTGATCGGTTTCGGTTGGAGTTACCTCTGCCGACCTGTTTCTCTTTGCCGTCGCCACCAAGGGGGTGCGACTCTCAGCACTTGCGCCTTCAACCTCCTCCGGAGTTTCTTTGCGCCGTGCGATTGTCGCTAGCCTTTTTCTCCTCTTCTTTTGACTCTTAGTCAGGAGCCCTTCAGAGGCTGCCTCGTTTGGAGCCCGTTCAACCTGTTCGGCATTCCGGGTCGTACCATCAGAAGCAACACTCTGATCAGCCACTTGACTATGTGGTTGGAGATTAAGCGTATCAGGCAGAGCCTCTCCGCTACATTCTCCAACTTTCCAACTCAGTCTATCGAACTTGTCGTAGAGTGAGTGGCAGGAATCTTCGGATTGGGTACCAGCGATTCCATGGTCAGCGCCCCGGGGGGCGGAGGGGGGGGGTAGTATGATGGTTGGGGCCTCCAGAATCCTTGCCCCAGCCGTAGTCGAGAAGACTACGGGTGGATTTTCGCTGTCGCGAGTACCACCTGGAGTAGTTTCCAATCTTTGTTTGTCCGTCATACTTGTTTTAACTTGTTTATCGTCAAAGTCAAGACGTTTCTGGCTTTTGGTTCGATGTCTCACCTGGGATCTTTGGAACCGAGGTTCTTTGACTCTTAAGCCCTCCCGCCACGTCAAGGCAACCAGAAAGGGAGAGACATTGCCCCATACTCTCAAATGTGCAAGGGATAGTAATGTGAATGAGAAGCGTTAATTAAGCTTTACCTAAGATGTTCCACTTTAAGTGGCTATGTGGAGCATAAGAATCCAAACGTGACTATTACATTACAGTGTAAGCCTTTCTCAGCTTAAAAGAACGAAGTTTGTATAAAGAAAGATATATCCGTTCTATAACTTGGGTACGAATGAATGATAAGTCAAAGAATAAGTTGTTAGTAAAAAAAAAACACGATCGAACAAGTAGTTTAGAAAATCTGGAGTCTTAAGACTTCAACAAAAATTTTAAGAATAAATTGTTACTTTTTTTTTATTTGATTGAACTATAAATTAAATAATAATAATAATGGTGGTATAGTCCGTGGTGGACTTGGGCCTAGCGTCTACATCTACCACTCGTGTTGTGCGTGCTATTGTTTTTCACGAATGTAAGGGACCTACTCGAAAAGGAGTCACTCATAATGCTCAAGGAGTAGAACTGTCTAGAAAAAGCTTCTCAATCTCACCGTTCGGAGTCGGCATTAAACTTTAGGCCTCTACTCGTGAGCGAACAATAGTACGCACAACACGAGTCATTGTTGAGAAGCTAGGCCCAAGTCCACCTCAGACGGCGGCGCTACACCGCCATTATTATTATTATTTTTTTGTTTTTGTTTTGTACGGAATTTTTGACTTTAAATAACTTAAATTACATGCACTTACCTAAATAAAATGTATGTGTGCCCATTAATCTGTTTAATATCTTAGGGCGTATCAATCACAGTATTTTCCAGTTACTCCACTAGTTTTGAGGCATTATATTAAAATACCCTCTCAAAGTGCGAGAGGGCTAATATCCAAAGCGAGCAGTAAGTTGCACACAAGGTGTAATTGATGATAATTCCTGACTTTCTTCAAGATATCTTAACGCTTTTTATAGTTTATGATCGTTGAAAAATCC
The DNA here is from genome assembly GCA_930367185.1 of Myathropa florea. Lineage (NCBI taxonomy): Eukaryota > Metazoa > Arthropoda > Insecta > Diptera > Syrphidae > Myathropa > Myathropa florea. The sequence goes on along the minus strand of OV884003.1, from coordinate 131,644,286 downwards.
ACTGCTATTTTCTATGTTCGTAGTACGTACTTCTTTCATTAAAATATTTCTGATGCAACAAGTTGGCACACTCGCTTTTAAATGGAATTTGTACATCATAAATGTGGTATGTTGAGGCATTGTATCAATGTCAAGTTTTGTGAGGAAGTAGCTACGCATATGATTCAGATTACTCTTATTTCATTCAAAAGTTACCCGCAATTTGAAGAATTAGACAAGAACGTTTGAAGTGTTGTTAATTGTCCTGTTATGATTTTTTTTCCATTGGGGTATGTAGGATAACAAGGATTGATTTAAACCAAGGATGCTAGATGACAAAACTCTTCCAGCATAATTAACCGATCATTATCTGTGCATTGATAAAAAATAAATACATTGACTTGGTAAAATTTAAAGTTAAAAAAGTGAAATTCTGCAATTAACCGTTATACAACAGTAAAGAGACATTATAATATTAAATTAATAATGCCTTGTCAAATTCCTTTATGACAAACTGCTGAATTTTCTTTTCAGTCACACATAATTGAATGAGGGGTGGTCTAAAGTCCTTTTGCTACCTTCCATAGTTACAGTCTCCACCCCTATCAACAAAAAATATCTGTGCTTTGCTAGAGAATGCCTTCTGCTTTGTCATCATAATAAAGAATACTTAGATGTAAGCCCCAAGCACCCTTATTAGAAATAGATTGACACAAGGATGAAGCATTATGCATCACACGAATATTCACATGCAAACGCCGCTGACAACTTTTAAAACTGCAACGTCCTGTGTGTGCTATATACTCTAAGCATACGAGTATTCGTTGTTTAAATTGCATTCATATTTGAATGAAGGATTTTTAAAAGCTCTCTGAGCAAACAGCTTTAGTGCAAGATACCCGAGACAAATACTACGTGGGTGGTGAAAAATAAGTTGTTGCAGTACAAAAAAGGAATATCATTACAAGCAGGCCGCCTTTAAGTTTCAAAACAAAAGATGATACTCTCACGAGCAAAATTCACCCCATCGTTATGAAATTTAATCAAAACTGATTTATTTGCTTCTTTTATGTAAAGAGCCTTTTCGCGAAACAAAACCATTTTTAATAATTAATGCATCGGTAGCCTGTCGTCCACGATGAAGGTCCTCATTTAAATCACTTTTTTGTCGAGTTCTTGGCTGTAATAAAATTGTGTTTGATAACATTTTCTGGCCCGTGACACAGGGGCTAATTTCGATGAATAGAATAGAATATTTTAACGTAATACATAAGCAGTACATACCGGATAATTATAGAACATTTATTTTACATCACGTTTAAATTTATTGAAATGTTGCTCTCTATGGCTATGGTACGTGACTTGGATCTTTCGAGATAGTACACTTGTGGCTTGATTCTCTCGGAGTTAACAAAGTTTTCAAATTTATTTATTTAAATTAATTAATTTACTTGTGGGCGCCATGGCATTGTGGGTAGGCGCGTCGACTCCTACACTTGAGGACTAAGTTTCAAATCTCGAAAAAACTCCTAACATTTTTTTTAAAGCTCCACCTCTTTCGAGTTACTGACAATGCTCAAAGAGTATAATTGTCTATTACATTACAAAACTCAACAAGGTACAAAGAACAGCATGTATTGGCACCACGGGTGCTCTACGGTCAACTCCGTTCCCGAAAGAACTGATTGGTACAGCGGGTAGGTGTGCTGGGATTTTAATTGGAAAATCTACACTGATGGCACTAAGATGGGCGGCGGAGTCAGTGCAGGTGTATTCTCGAAATTCCCGAACATTTCTAAAGTGTGTTCCAAGCGGAACTATTTGCAATCTGGGAAGCATATCGTCAAGTCAAAATACACCCAAATATCATGCCAAGGCAGAAGGTGGCCATTTGTATTGGTAGCCAAGCAGCCATCATAGCTATTGTCTCCTGTCCTTTATACTCTAAGCTAGTACAGGAATGCCGAGCTGAGCTAGCGTCATTCGAAGAATCTCCCTTATTTGGGTTTCAGGTCACATTGACATCCCAGGAAATGAGAAGGCCGATGAACTAGCTAGGCAGGGATCTGCCCTTCAGTGCTCGCTTGCAGAGGAGGTGCACGTCCCAATAGCAGTCAAGGCTTATATCTCTACACACTTCATTGAAATAGCAAACCTCAGATGGGCCAGACAGAGAAACTGTGCCACATCAAGAAAAATATGGCCTAAGTACAACCGATCCAAAGCAAAATATCTCCTTCGACGAACCCGACATGACATCACTAGATTGGTGGCGGTCTGTGCGGGACACTGGCCGTTTGGAGATCATATCGCAAAACTTGGTATCCTACATAACACACATTATCGCATTTGCAACAACATAGCTCAGAGGGAGAACTTAACCTACTTCTTTTGCACTTGCCCTTTCCAAGAGCGGTAAATCCTTTTTCAAATCACTTGACGAGATTTATATGATTTAATATCATATAAAGAATAATATCATATTAAGAACTAATGTCCTTCTTAAATATGTCAGGTAGGATTTAGTGATATCTTAAAACTACACTTCACATTAAAGGTACCAGAGCTGTGGCAGTAAAACGGCAGATAGTGCTACTTAGGTTCTTACCGTACCACCACTATTACCTACCTACCATAATTGTCTAAAAAAAGCTTCTCAAAATCGCCGTTCGGAGTCGGCATTAAACTGTAGGTTCCCACCACTTGTGAGAGAACAATAGTACGCACAACACGAGTGGTTGTTTAGAAGTTAGGCCCAGGTCCACCTCGAACTGTAGCGCCGCCAATTTTTAGTCCTGTATTGGCTGTAGAGCGACATGAGTTTAACCAGGCGTCTACGGAGTCAAAGCCTAAGATGGCTACGCCATGTAGAGCGCATGGACAATACTGCTCCACCCCGAAGAGTCTTCGATTACGCACCCGCGAAATAACGTACACAAGTGAAGAAGAGCCTCCGTCAGCTTGGCTTGGGTAATTAAGGCCAGCTGGCTCAGGTCCATCCTGGATTGTAGTGCCATAAGAGGAAGAAGAAAAAGAAGAACGAAATAAATTATCAACAGTATGGCAAATTGACTATGATAATGATAATAATAATGGCGGCGCTACAGTCCGAGGTGGACTTGGGCTAAGCTTTTAAGCAACCACTCGTGTTGTACGTTTTAAAGCTTTTTCTATACAGTCATACTCTTTGAGCATTGTCAGTGACTCGAAGCAGGTGGAGCCGTAAAAAAATTAAAAGTGTTTTTTCGGAAATCGAACCTAGACTTCGAGCATAGGAATTGACGCACCTACCCACTTCGCCACGGCGCCCACAATTTATTCATGGATTTATAATGTATTTAATGTATTCGTATGTATTTATAATTTAGGACACTGCAAATTTAAGAAAGTATTTGATTCTTGTCTGGCTTTACATTATCTTTGTAGGCCAAGTGCAAGTCCCAGAACATGGGGCCATTCAGGTGCATGCTTCGAAAACCAATTAATGGTACACACTAAGTGTTCTCTTTACCTTGTATTGAAGAACACATCCTGAGGAAAGTTTCCCCTCAAGATTTAAACTGTATCATAATGAAGTTTTGTTTCACATAGCCTTTTAAATTCACATTGAGATATAAATGCAATTTATTTGTTTTTTCAGGTGCAGTCGGGAAACAAGTGAAAGGCGGATATTTATTGAGATATAAAAGTGAGTATGATTGTATAACATTAGAAATAATCAAATATTTGATGAAGTGGAATTCACTGAGTTATTTTTTTTTATACGGTGCTATATTTTAAAACATATAATATGTTTTTTATATTACATAATGCATTATTGCTTATAGAAACTTAAGGGGTGCGATTTTTTTCGCTCCCGCGTAAGTAGGCAAAATTGAACGAACTTGCCGAAACTTATCGAAGCGGTTACTATAGCCAGAGTGTATAATTTTTGTGTATTCGCTCAAATGCTTCAGTTCTCTTAAGTTTCCATACGAAATGCCTACTGAGGTTTTAAGACCACATAAAAATAAATTTGATTGACAGTTAAAATATATTCAGAGAAGACTATATATAATCCCATTTGTATAGATTTGTACTCAGAAATCCGTTCGTATGTTTTATAGCGTAGGCTTCTTTTGTTTTGATATAACTTTTTATTTAAACATTTTAATCTCGTCTTCGGGTCCAATTTAACTTCCTTCTCATGTATGCACCATAAATTGCATTCAAAAAGATAATATCCTGCAAAGACGTTTTGTGTTATCCATCTCTAAATTATTAATATTTTGAAACATGGTGGCTTAAGTGTATATGCAATATACCCTATTTTTTGAAACCTAACTTCCACCCTGAAATTATTCGGTTCGGTTTGATTGTACATACATGTAAGTACATACGTGTATTGCGATTTGATTGATAAGGGAGAAAATTAAAAGTTAACGGGAGTAACCGTTCGATCATGACATTAACTGTTCTAAAATTTTATTTTTCCCATTTTTGCTTTGTTTTAAAGAACAACTTCTTTGGAATCGCTGGTCGGAAGAATGGGTTGTATTGTACGATGACTCTACTATGGCCTGGTTTACGGTATATACATATGAACTATGTCAACAAACCCTTCGTTATTTAAGTGACGGCTCCTTTCTTTATTTTTAGGAACCAGGAAGATCATCCCCGGCGGGAAAAATTTTAGTCAAAGAAGCTCCTGAAATGCTAGCAATTGCCCATTGGACTGGCCAAATTCCTCGACGTCCACCCCTTCCAGAAGGATGTGCAGTATCACAATTGATCGCACTTGGATCAAGACGAAAAAAATCGAAGGTATACTGGATGTTAGCAAAATCCGAGCAGGAAGTGAGGTAAGCTGTCATCTTTAATGAATATGCAATTTTTCGCATTATAAGGTCAGGCCATATTTTCGTGCAACATAGTGATTCCAGGGCTGACAATGTGTATGGGGTTTGAAATAAGAAGTAATATACATTCATATTTATTATACGTACAATTCATTATTATAACAAACAACATTACAAAACGTAATAAATACCACCTACTTTAAGCCAGAGATCAGTTTATAGATGAATAATTTTCGACTTAAAAGGCGGTAAGCCTTAGTATTTAATTAGCCCATAAGATTGACATTTTGACATTCTAAGTTCAAGTTCTCCCCCTGTCACACTTTTCTATCTACGACGTTTATAAAGATATCAGCATGAAATTGTGAAATTAAGTAGTTTAGGCCTAGAATTGATTTTTCATGCACACAAATTTGGGGCATTGGATTTTGAAACATTGACCCATCCCCACGAGTAGTACATCACTCGACAGATCGTTGAGTATTTTCATTTAAAACAATTTCAAGCATCGTGCCCCAAATAGTTTTGGAGATATTCGCCAAAAACGGTCAATGGTCGACATGCGAATTCTGAAGATCTGAAAACGCAGTTTTGTGGACCTAAGCGTAAGCATTGAGAAATGATAAATATTTACATATAGATTTATGTGCAAATTTCGAGATACCAAAGATTTAAAATTTCAAAGATTACCATTTTCACATAAATTCTATGCTGAGATCGACGATTCGAAACGGTGATAAGTGCTGTCTCATTCATTTCAACCCCTAAATGCCCAACAGCAATGTGTACACAGCATGCACGAGCAGTGATTGTGCAGTCGTACATAGGCATTCAAAGCAAACGGACGTGTTTCGGCTAGTGAATTAATACAGTGTTTTAATAGTGGTGACAAACAGTAACAATAAAGTAAAGTGCGTAGCCTGGTGGTGGTGCACTAAGGTGCAAGTGACTTGGGGGATCCCGGGTTCGATTCCCGAAATTTACGAAAAATTTATATTTTTATCAAACAAAAATTCTAAAGACACTAAGTGTGAAAAAAATTTAAATAAAATGAATAGTGAGGAGCGGACCGAGGTCAGCAGCAAATCGGGTGATTTCAAAACACAGGTGGCTGAGATGTCAGGCAACCAAACCAGTGACGACAGCGAACGGGTGGCTAGTCAAGCCGCCAGCCAAACGAGGGAAAGAAGAGGAGAAAGAGAATACAGCCACAAACGAACTTGACTAAGCGTCAGACGAAGAAGCGGCTGCACCAACTAAAGGCAGAACTGCAAAAAAAAAGCAACAACAGCAGCAGTAGTAGCAGTGGCAGCAACAAAATCGGCAAAGAAATCAGCCGTTAACGATTTTGAAGCCCTCCAATGCGAATCGGTGGGCAATGAATGCCGCTACTCCTACAAGGGACACCTCGGACTCCGATGACGAGGCGGAGGAGATAAAAGAGGAAACAAGAAAGATGAAGAAGCTCGATGAGCAAAGGGCAAAGCTCGACGCCCATATCGAATTTCCCTGTGACCAATCCACTGCAAGGAAAGCTGCAGAAAAGGTTATAAAACAGCAGCAATAGTCAAAGGAGCAGCAGCCGCAAACATCTAAGGCAGTGCAAAGGCTGCAGCAATAACAAAAGCTGCAGTCAGAACAACAACAGCAGCAACAACCAAAGCAGCCGCTGCCATCCACATCCAAGGCAGCACAAAGGCTGCAGCAACTACAGCAGCAGCAGAAGCAGCAACAACAACAACAGCAGCTGAAGCAACAGCAGCCGAAGCAGCAGCAGTGACAGCAGCCGCCGCAGCAACAGAAGTCGCAGCAGCAGCAACAGCATCAACAACAAAAGCAGAACGAAAATAAGGCAAGTTACCGATGCCCACCCATCAACGTCCTCGGACTGCAGACGAAGGAGCTCACCATATTATGTAAGTTGGCTCTAAAGAGTGATTATTACATTAAATATAAAACACCTCAAAGCAATTCGGTCCATTGTTCATCAATGGAAGATTTTAAATTTTTAAAAGAGAAGTTAGCGGCGTCGAATGTTGACTTCTACACGTATACTCCAAAAGGGGAAAGGCAACAGACAGTGCTCCTTAAGGGCAGGAATCCCTTTACTTACCCGAGGACCTGCGCCAAGTCGAGAGCGACGAGGTGTGCTTCGTAGGAGTTAAGCCGTTCATCACTGCGGCAGCGAGAAGGAAGAAGAAGGAACTTTCTTCCTAGCTCAGATATCCCACGGCAGTAAAATCGACAGCACAATCAGCCACAAGAAAGGGGAATGTCCTTTAGGCAGCGAAGATGAAGTCGAGGATGAGGCGCTCCTCAAATGCGTACTCTGCGGAGAGAACGGACACCCTGCTACCTATCGGAGATGTCCGCGTATCGAAGAACTCCGACAGAGAGTAAAGGCCATTAGGAACGAAAAAAGGGCAGAAGCCAGGCCAGTGGTCGGTGCTGCAGCTACCAGTGTTACACCGGCCATTTTCTACGCCCAAATGCCGTCAGGCAGAGACCCGGGACAACAGACAGCGCCGAAGGTTGCCCCGGTACCAGTAGCCAGGCAACCTGAGGTAGTACCCACAATGATGGATGTAATGTCCTCCATCCAGTCGATGCAAGCGCAGATGATCGCTTTGCAAAAACAGATGGTCGAATTAAAAACCAGCTTCCTTCAGCAGACGGCCCGAGTAGACTTCATCTATTCGGAGCTGTTGCGCAAGCCAAACGCGACGCCGATATAATGGGCTCACGCGCGGTAAGAACCTTTAAGATCCTAGCAGTGAATGCAAATTAGAAAAATAACGTTCTCTAAACCTGTTTCAAACCCATAATCCTGATGTGCTGATGGCTAGCGAAACTAAGCTAAATCAGACGCGCAGACTCAGGTACAAAAACTACCACATAATCAGAAGAGATCTTAATCTTATCTCTCTTACTTAGAAAAGGCATAAGTCATAAGCAATGTAGGGCGAAGATTTGGTGTGTTAGAAGTATCCGTTGCAAGCATCCCCCTTCAAGTTTGTGATCGCTATCTACGCACCAGACGCTCAAAACCCTAATTTCATTTCCGAGCTCGAAGCTCTTTTTACCAGCCTTCGCTTAAACTCGGAAGAAAACTATTATATCCTAGCCGATGATTTGAAGGCAAAGCATGGCGAATGGGGTAACAATGGTCCGAATGAGAGGGGCAACGCTCTCTTAGGGTGGATGGGACAGAACAGTATTGGGTTCAGGCTTGATTTGCTTGCAACCGATAGACCATCGTTTCCCAGAAACGGGTCGTATCTGGATGTGATTCTAACTGACAGACGACTAACGATACTTAACAGGGAAGGACGCACAAGGAACTGCTTAACAACGGTCGAATACGACAGTGATCACTGTTGTCTCGCCGCTGTTATTCAGCTCCCGAACGAGCTGATGGAATTGGAGGAATATGTCCAGTCGTATCCTTATAATTATAATAAGGCACGCTGGACACGTTTCTCTAGAGCCTTATACAGGGAACTACGTTCGAGTGCTGTCAAGCCACCTACGAGCAGAAACCTGACGAACGAAGAGGTTGACAGGTACCTCGTACAAATGAACGACGTAATAAAACGTACAATGGACAGAACTATACCGAAGGTAGCACAAACCGATGATGGCGACGTCTATCGGAATGCTATCATCAATGCATTTCACGTGCAAAAGAGTAGACTGCTGTTAAGACTCAAACTATTGTACAGACGGTTTACAGATCCGCAGAACACTGAGGTACGGTCACTGAAGTCGGAGATCAAAATTCTCCGACAGTTAATTCGCCAACACTATAGCATAGCTGTAAGCTTGCACTGGGGCAATAAGATTCGGGCTGTAAGAACCAACAACCCGAGCATGTTCGCGCAAGTAAATAAAATCTTCCGGAGGATAGATCAGAACGACATTCAGACCGTTCGACTTGACAGAACGACAAACAACGCGAACCTACTGACGTCAGTTGGCATCGATCCAGATGGGGCAGTACTTGACAACGACTTCTTCGTAGTTGAGGATCCCCAGGAGAAGGTGAAAGCAATTGGTGCTGTCTTTCAGGAAGTGTACACGGTCAACGAACCCCATTGTCCTAACCACGACTTAGAGAACAGAACCAGGCTGAACCACATCTATCTTCGGAATGAGATAGTTCAATGGCGATCTGAGAATCCCGGTTTCACCAGGTTCAATGACGATTTTCTGGCAAATAATGCCGTCGCCGATGATGGAAACAACTCGATCCTTATTTCGAGAGATGAACTCCAAGGTATCTTCAACTCACTGAGGAAGAAGAAGTCAGTGGGAGTCGATGGGATACCAAATATTGTGCTGCGTCATCTGCCCTCTGAGGCGGTGGATGTATACACAGTCTTGTTTAACAATGCGCTGAGTAATGCATATTACCCAGCCCATTGCAAGACAGCTGTGGTACAGCCGATCCTCAAAAGGGAAAAAAATACCTCCATTCCGACAAATCTCCGGTCGATAAGTCTTCTTCCGTGCGTAAGCAAAGTGGGTTGAGGAAAAACAAATCATACCGGACAACCAATTCGGCTTTAGGGCGGGACATGATACCATACATACCGCGTCCAAATTGGTCTCCGACAACCAGTGGAATAAGAATAATACCCAATGCACGGGTGCCTGCCTGATAGACATGGAAAAGGCGTTCGACACCGTATGGTTAGAAGGCCTTTTCCTCAAGTTGGTCAGGCTCGGCATCAGTAAACCATTGCTATAAATGATCTATGACATGATCACTGGTAGGAAGTTCGTTGTGAAAAATGGCAACGTAACTTCTAACACCGTCTTTAACATAAAAAATGGGTCGCAACAGGGGGCAGTTGGTTCGCCGATCCTGTTCGCTATTTTTACTAACGATCTTATAGGTTCCATGCCAAACTTAATTGCGTATGCCGGTGATCCAATCGCGTACAGATCAGGTCCGAGGGTCGAAGTAATAAATACTTTGTTGCAGCATAACTTCGATAAAATTCAACGATTTAGCGACGAATGGAAGTTGAAAATCAACTACCGGAAGTGCGAAACTATCCTTTTCAGAACCCCGCTGTCCAAGGCCTCAAGGGACACGAAAAGAAACTGGCGCAAGTTCGGCATAGTTGACCCACAGGGACAATCGTTAGCCATGAAAAATGTAGTTAGATATCTTTGCATTTGGTTGGACCAGTATCTGTATGGTGGTAAACATGCAGCTACAGCCCTGACCAAGGCTAAGAAAGCCTTCGCTGTGGCAAGTAGGTTGTTTTACAGCAGCCAACTTGATACCAGAGTGAAGGTGATCTGCTACATGGCCCTTATCCGGCCAATCATGGTGTATGGTTGTCCAGTGTGGTTCAACGTGAGTTCTTCCCAGATGGAAAAAATGACGATGTTCGAGAGGCAGTGTATTCGTGCCTGCCTCCGGTAGTATCGCACACCCGAATCCGAGTACAAGAAATTCTATCCCAACGAGGTCTTGTACAACGAGGCAAACCTGATCAGGATAGATAATTTTATTATTAAGTTGATTCGGGGTCATATTGCATGAACTATGACTTCCACCAACTGTCTGATCTTAGAGTCTTACTACCCTAACATAATGTACTACGAGAAGGTGCGCCTTAACGGCTTTATTCCGAAGCTTTCCTCTATTTGGACGAGAAAGGCCTGATACAGGATACAGAAGGATGTTCTATCATCTTCCATGTCGCACGCCGGACAGACAGTGGACAGGCGACTTCAATACGAGCCAGACGTCGATTTCTGCCCGGGATAGAGCAGAGTCTGCCAAAGAACGGCATTTCTATTGGTGGTTGCACCAGAATCAGCCTTCGACGCCGCTAACTTCTCAAGAGCAATGACGGTGTAGTTGGCTCTTTAGGGCCAACAATAAAAATACATTACAAACAAACATGATTTTGCATGATGGAAGGAATCTAACACAGAAAGATAAGTTTGGGTAGAGGTATAGGTATTTGGACGGATGGATGTTGGTTTGTTTGTATGTATGAATGTAGTAATGAATAGTTGATTTGGATTGTAGTTAAAAGAAAATACAACAAAAATGCCTCCACAAAAAAATATTTATGCGACAGAACCATCCCCGTGCGAATACAACTCGCACTTTCCCAGTTTCTTTTATATTAAGAAGTAAAAATAAGTAAAGACTTCATAATCGAAACGAAAAAGTTGAAGACTCTTATATTTTTAAAGTTAAACTGGAGACCGAAAACTAAATTTCTCATATGTAAGTCCATGGTTTTGTTTGTGTGCAGGACACAGGATACACTATAGGAAGTGCTTTATTGTCCTCCGCCTTGCCTTTATCGATTTATTTTTACTTGGTTTATTGACATCGTAAAAACACATTCATTTTTATTGATGAATCAATTTTCTTTTAGTATTTTCATCGAGTATCTGCGCACAGTGGAGAAAGAATAAGCATTTCTAAACTAAAAATCAATGTCATAAAACTTTCTGAAATACAGAGAAGTGGGGCGTTTTTATTTATTTATGAAAATTAAAGATCTGTTTTATGTACTATTTTATAGCATGTACATATTTATAAGTGTCCAATTTTATATATAATGTAGTTCTCAAAATATATATCTGAAGCTGAATGCGTTCTCCCAATGCTCGTATTTTCCGATTTTGTATTTATCTGTAAACTTGATATGACCTTTACAGTAATTAAATTTATGATTTTATTTGAATCGTAATCCCAAGGTACATATCCCTTATCCACTTCTATCCTACTGCACGAATGGACGACAATTGCTGCTGTGATTATATTGATTATAAAACCACTTGAATGAATTATCGATAGCCATGAACGTCGATTCATTCTAATCGTCGTCATTATGTGATAGATTCATTCGGATGAGGAATTCCACCGCTGCTTACGATTCACTTGGAGAGCTCTTTCAGTAGTAAATTGAGGGATTGAATGTGTTTATGTAAAAATGAAAATCTAATCCAACATATAAAAATATATGTTTTGATCAATGACAAGGAATAAGAGCACATGTAAGTATTATTCACAACTATGTTTGTTTATCCATGATATGTACAGAGCTGGTAAAAGAAATAAATGTAACTTGCTTGTATAGAGTTGGTTTTAATGCAACAAAATGGCATTTGTTTGAGATTGCCGTATTACCATTAAAAAGGAAGAAACGTGTCATTTTTCTGACTTTTAAAAATGTTGATTTATTTGGTGTGTTATTGACTTCATTCCTTTTAAAAGCTAGTGAAAGAAATATAAAGCCAAATTTTAAATCGGCATAACATTCAAAATAAAAAAGATAGAAGGTAGTTCAGATAATTGAAGTAGATGTGTAGCTGGCGAATAAAGAAGATCTCAGATAGGGAAGTGCGAATTGTACTTCCACACAAAACAGGCAACGAATTCAAGCTATTTTATTTGAATGTTCTTTTAGCTAAACCCAAATAAACTATTCATTACTACATATATACACACATAAGATCTACAAATCTGCGTTTTCAAATCTCCAAAATGCGGATGTCGATGTTTAACCGATATCTCCAAAACCGTTAATCCTTATCTCCAATATCTCCAAAACTATGAAGGCCTCAATGCTTTTTTTTTCAGAGAATTTTTGAAACACTACTGGAGCACTCAGACTCAAAACTGGTCAATTGAACTGCCAGGTAGCAACCTACTCCACTGCCTTTAATTTGATCCCAGCGGCAAAGGGTGACTGGACTAGATTCGATTGCACTGGGATTCGAACCTGATACCCTCCTAACTTGGGATAGGCACTTAACCAACTGTGCCATCGAGTCGTAAGGCCTCAAATTTCTTAAAATTCTTTTAAATGAAAGCAATTCATTTTGTTGGTTATTATCATATTTTTAGACTCTTTGGGTAGAAATGAAAGTTCTGCTGTGTGGAGCCGTTAGCAGATAAAAATTTTACTGCTTTATTTATTGTTTAGATAAAAAATTTAATTCAGTAAGGAATGAAGCTAGTACCAGCAATTTGCAAAAGTCAAAAATCTTTTACTCGCAGCTATTTCTTTAAGTATTCTTGTATGTTTGAGTAATAAAACAAAAACCCAGTATAACGTAAAGGAACCAACGGAAAAAATCTTAAAGTATTAAAACCAATGAAACCAAGATTAATTCAAAGTAAACAGATTATAAAAATACGAGTTTATGTAGATGTAGGTATATATGCGCCCACATAACTTTTCACAAACAATAAAAATGATTGCCTCCTTTCGCTTTCTTTCACAGTTATAAACTTATAAGCTCATAATCATAAACTTTTCAGCATAAATTATAAAACGAAATCTCCATACACATACATATGTAAACTAAATTATACATGTGCACATGTGTACTTTCCTTTTTATCGAATTCTTCGCAATATTTAAGCATATACGTTTTGATCTACAATGGAAATCTCTATTTTTTCCACGGAAATAATTTATTCGCAAGGAAAATCAAGGTTTTTATTGACGATGTCTGTACCATTAAAAATAGTTTTTAAACAGAGTTTTATGGCCCTCAGTTTTTGTCAAATTTTTCGTAAAACATGCATTTTTGTGCATAAGTTTCTTCTTTTTCACATAAATGATGATTGAAAGAATATCGATAAATAATTATACAGTTAACAGAGTAAGCGGGGAAATAAATGTCATCGAAGAATGACTTTTTTCGTCCAAAGTTTTCCTACCCTTTCGCTGACAACAGATCTTTGTACAAATATCTATTTGTTTTAAATGCTAATTGATAATAATTTGTACGACCAAAAGAAGGCTCGAACTCCTTTGCCATTCCTTGTCTTGTTACTTCTTATAGCTGTATTACGAAACTCTGGAACCATCACCACTTCGCTAATGACTCACAATGAGATAATACAAACAAAAATATAAAAAAAGAAAAACGAACTTCTCTACTAAAATTCGACAGTGGCGGACACACAACGTGTTGTACATAACAATTAAGTTAAGGTATGAAACACTATAGATCTACTCCCAAATAATATTTTATTATAATTGAGCCCCTAATGTCAATAACGAGGTCAAAAAGAGACTACAGAAAAAGATAACAACAACAAAAAACAATTAGCAATCTCTCCCGGTCCTGATTTCGGTGTAGTTTTATCACGCGAAGGACAATTTTTGAATAGACAACGATAACCACCCTCTCAAGTAAGGTTTATGTAAAAGCATGTGCTTATAAACTATGTCAAGTGTAATACATAGAGAGTTGATATGCTGCCGCCCTGTGTTATTCAACTGGAAGACACAAATACAGCAAATAGTCTGCTGCCCTTGGATTATTTCTCTTTTCTTTGAAAATCCCATCAAATGTATCTTTCGACTTATATGTATAAGAATTTATATCCAGAACACAAATTTCATCCCACTAGTACTCTCTCATAATGACGGAAAAATGCGATGCACTTGCAACACATCCAAAGTCTATGAAACACTAAAACCTACCTCACCACAAATCGTGTCCTGTTTGGGATGTACTTGTGTACTTGTGTACTTCCAAAAAGAAAATGCTTTATTTTTTTGAAATGTTTTTCCGAGTGTAATCGACTGAATAACATTAACGACGAAAGGACAGATCAATAATTTGAAACTTGACAAAATAAAACTCATCCTTTTCAATTGAAGACCGTCGCGATTTAATTACACCCTGAGACCAAGACCGTCATCGTACCTTTTCTTTTCCAGCAAGACCTTCGTTTTGTCTCTCGAAATAATTTATTTATTTTTTGTTGACAGTCGATGACCGAGTGGATTTAAGAAAAGGAAAACGAAATACGAATTAAATCTATACATACGTTATGTATATCTATACATTTGTATACTATATCTCTATTTAGATTGCCCGAATAACCATCAACATTGTTAGTCGTTCTTCTTCCTTTTTCTAATGACAATTTTCTGTGCCTAGAATTGGTCGGCTGGTGGGTTTGCGGATTGAATGAGAAAATGGGATAACTTTATTTTTATCTAATGGCCGTTCTCTCATTTCAAAGTATGATGATCCGTATATTTAATAGAAATCCCTATTGTAACGGGATGGACAACGAAAACGAAGACGAATCCTCTCTACACGCTGAATAGATTACAGCGGATTATGACATATATTTTCAAACATATATAGATATGTACATATAACAATTATTTTCCTACATAAATCTAAGTAAAATCGAATCTTATCTATTTCAGCGAATGGATAAATGCTATAACAAAAACTGTAAGCGATTTTTGAAGAAAAAAATCTGTATTTTGGTTAATCCTTCCATTTCATAGTTACCACCGCCACCGCAAATTGAACTGGTGGTAGACAAGCCTCATTTGATGAACGTCCTTCGTAGGCCACTAGTTCGAATAAGACGTAAGTTGATATCTTTGCTTTTTTGATAAGTTTGCTTTTGATAATTAACTGTAACATATTTACTAAGTAATAACTTTCATGATAAGAGAATGGTTTGTGTTCTTTTTTAAATAATACATTCCAAACAAACAAAAAGGAGTAATTGGTACTAACACTTATTCACTTTACATGACCATCAAAAATCAAATAATTTATTTGTTTACGAATATGAACGTTTTTTTTTCGTTTTTTTTTTCTTAATTTTTTGTTCCCTTTCAGAATAAAAACCCAAGCAGCTAGAATTTCAGTATTATATATTTCTAGTGCTTATCAATAGTATTCTGAAAAGCTGGTACAGATTGAATATTATAATTGCTAATGAAATATTCCATAAAATATTGATTTAAGGCTGTAGAAGCAGAAAAAAAGGATAGACTGCTATAGGTTTTCAAAATGATTTGTCCAACTTAGATACTGATCTATTAAAGGTGATATTTGAATTAAAGGGGTAGCGAAAACCAGCGCGTACTGGCCATGTGCATTGACTCCTACGCACTAGACTTTCAGTCTAGCCTCAAATCCCAGTACAAGCAAAATTTAAAAAAAAAATGTACGGCTATACCTCTTTCGAGTCGCTGGCAATGCTTAAAGACGTCGTTTACATGAGTGGAAGAATGCAGAAATGTCAGGGATACATCGTATGATTTTCCAAAAGTTTAAAAGAAAGGGTTGGATCACCGAAATACATCCCTTTCTGATCTTTTGTAAAATCATACGCTCTCTGTCCGACATTTCTGCCTTCTTGCAGTTAACGCCATCAAAGTGTATAACAGTCTAGAAAAAACTTCTCAATTTCGCCGTTCGAAGTCGGCATTACCCGGTAGGTCCTCTCTATTCGTGAGAGAACAATAACACGAACAACAACAGTGTTTGTTGTGGAAGCTAGGCCCAATTTCTCCTTGAATTGTAGCGCAACCATTGGTATTATTATTAGATAAGGAACACTTTAAAAGTCCAGCAAAATGTTTTTATTGTCTTGACCTTTTTGTATAAAGGAACAGAAATACAAAAGTCCCGTCCGAAAGTTATAATACTCGTTATTGAGTTTTTATAAGTACTACAGATTTCAATTTCTTTTTTTTTTTTAAATATTTGCGAAATGGACGACAATAACGAAAGTCACCAGTCTGTGATTTTCTGGTATAAATTCCCGTAACAAATATTTAACTTCATTTTTTTCTTTACATAATCTCAATATGTACAGACACATATATGAATCTGTTAACATAGGGATTCAATCATTGAATCGGAAAATTCGAATACTTAAGTATTTGTCTTAAGGGTTTCCCTTATATTAAATTCAGTAAAAAAGTGATACCTAAATGGTCAACCAGAAATGGGAATTCTTTTTTGATCTATTCAACTAAATTAATTGTGCCACAAGCCCAAATTGTGGATCTGCACTTCACTGAATTCCCTAACCTTTTCTCTGCTTGATTTCACAGCAAAGAGATGAACTCTAAATATAATGTATAACCCAGCAAATATAAGGAATTTAATTTCTATTTAATTTAATTCTATTTAATGACGATCTTTGAAAAATCTTGCATATCAAATGCATAAATTAATTTTAATTTTCGTTTTCGCAGCTGCAACTGCTAACGAAGTAAAAGCCAGAAAAAGTCAATCCCAAGGCGCACAAGCTCAGCAGGTAGCAACGATTCCAGTTCAGAATTCACTCGTAAAGAGTGACGCAGCTGTTGCTATTCTAAGCAAAAAGCCAGATTCCAAAGCCTCATTGGCATGCGTATTGCCGTGGGGGCACGGATGGGGATGGGCTACTTTGCCAAATGGTGTATGGAGTGGTGGTGAGTTATAATGTAGCATTTATTCTTCTTTCTTCTATCCTATTATTTTACATGTTAAGGATTAACTTGGTCTCAATGTGAAGACACATTTACTCTGCACGCCTTACCAACAACCCACTGCACCAATCTCGTTGACAGCGTAGCCTGCAATGGAGGAATCTATCATACTGATATTGGCGGTTTTGATTTTCATTCGACCGGCGTTGAGGATCTCGGTGGAGAAGACTTTGACTACGCTATGGATTGCGGCGATTTTATTTTCTAATTATTTTGTATACAGGTGAACGGAACGCATTATATAACGCGAAAGAAAAATATAAAATTGTATATTGTTGCAAAACATTTTATTTTCAACAAGAAAAACATAATGTATATTTTTATAAATGTGTATTGGAAAAAGTTACTGACAGTTTATTAAAGCTTAATCATACGGGTATATATGTACACAAAAGCGCACCTGAAAATGTCTATATATTTTATTAATTTATGTATTTCGTATCTAATACCCACATGAGTCTCAAAGACACAACTTCTGCAAACAAACAATTTTGATATACCATAAGTCCAATTTATGTTCCATATAAAGAGCTGAATATGTATAGACAATATTTTAATAAAAAGAGAATGCAAATTTTTCCTAACCGAATATAAAACAATGTGACTCTTACGAATGTTTGTACGTTCAGATGTATACATAAATTTAAAGTACGGTTAAATATTCTTCTTAGAAATGCAAAAAAAAAATAATAATTTCAATATACATATGTATACATACGTAAATGTAATAGAACAAAAATCTCTTTGCAACCACCCTTTAAATTTATTAACAGTACAGGTGAGTTCTAGATATTTGATAAAGTGTTTACAAATTTAAAGCATAATTTTAAAAATTCTATAAACCCGCACTTCTTAGTTCTCTATGGGACGTTGTTACTTAATTTCCATAAGATAAAAGAAATATTAATCGAAAGCAAGAAACAGAAAGGTGTGGATACAGATACGAATACAGTACAATTGGTTTACGAGTATCTATTGTTAAATATCTGTAGCTCTCATTGAAACGCATGAAATATAAGCTCCATTCACCTTAGTTCCTTAAAAAAAAACACAAATTGAAAAACAATTAAAATTAATCGAATGTCTAGTATGTGCATTTTTAATAACAAATATGACAAATACATGTAATACATTCGTGTTCACGACATATAAGGGCCAAGCGAACTTTTGGTCATATTCATTATTGAGCGGGATACTCATCCATTCGATAGCATCGATTTTTATTGAACTGAACTGAAAATTTCACCCACAATCAATGGAGTTATTTTTAAAAAAATATAGATTAACATTCTTAATGGAATTAAAAAAAAATAAAACATAACTGGATAACGCAAACCAAAATATATAAAAAAAAAAACAAAAAAAACATTAGCCCTTAGGATTTTTAAATGTGATGTTAGATGTAAAGAAACATATACATGTATATTTATTAATGTCAAAACCAATAAAAATGCAACATAGTGCATTTATATATTTATATGAGCAGACATTTTCTTAAACCAAAAAGGAATGAAAAAATGTATTTTATAATCAAACGAAAACGTTAAAAACAAATGATCAATATTATATGTATGTGTAATTAGCGGAAATAACGTGTTAATTATGTAAATCATCTGTATTGAATCACCATCATCTCTAAGCTGTGAAATCAGTTATTTGCGTTTTAATATTTTCTTTATACATTACAGGATACATAGTATATTTTAATGTGTCAGATTTAATGACTATAAGTCATTATACCTGTTATACAGCACACAATGTTGCAACATTCCGTATTGTGGAAAATATATCATGAAAGAAGAGGATTTTTTAAATTCAAATAATGGTTCCTTCTCAAATTTCCGTACATATACAGTCATTGCATGACGTTATTGGGCAAGGTTTTTATTTCCAAAATAATAAATAAATTACTTTCTACAATACACAAAACAACTCACAATAATTATGTTTGGTACCAAAATATATAGGTACAAGATATTTTTGTATCTCTCCCCTTAGGTATTTGCCAACACGAAGGTTGACCAGGAAAGGCTTATCTATTTCAAGCCGCCTATAACCCTTACTTGTTTGTCCCTTCTCTTCTATTCAAATGAATTTAAATATCTTTAATGTTTTAATTATAATTTTAAAAAAAAAATTCTTCACTGACTTTAAATCAAATCGAATGCTTTAAAAGCAAATGTCTTTAGATTGGATTATTGGTGCGTTAAAGAATTTCATCTCACAACTCAATAAAATTAGCGAATGACACACATTAATTCGTTAAATTTATGAAGCACATTTAATACAACAAGTACTCGTATGTTGAAAATTCTGAATGTAACTTTAAATTAAAATTACTCAATTTGATTATTGAGTGTAAATAATTTTTTTTTTTTACAAAGTCATAATGGAATAATGGTTGTTTCTTTTTGTTACTGTTATTGTTATTGACAACCGAATTTGTTGTTTAATACTTGAATCTCCCAGAGTGGTGGAGCCCATTTCAATTTTGCCGCATATACATTATACGCATACACGTAAATTGAAAAATTTATTTTTCTATTAAACTTTCTTCTTGCTGTTGTTAGAAAAATCCCGGTTGCAATGGTGTATATGTACTTCCATAAATCCAGATTCTCATTTGATTGGAGCCAAGTTAAACATTTTCCACTACATCCTTTAATTCTAATATAATTATCGGAAAACAAATTTTTGATGTCGCGAATTAATCATCTGATCGAATGAAAAATAATCGACTTCCCATTTCATCCATTGGAATTTACTTAATAGATTTTACAATATCTATTAACAAATGATTCTTATTATAAACGAATTGCCTTACTAAAGTCTTCCTACTTTTTTTCCTATTCGTAAGGTTCGTCATATAATTTATGCATATTATCCTTAATGTTGACCTTGAATTATTCATGAACACGTTATTGTATTCGCAAATTGAACATGTTCGGTTACTGATCGTTGTTAATCTGACACATTTTGAACGTATTTTACATTGGAACCGATAATAAAACACCGATATCGATATGAATTTGTTTAATAAACAAATATACATATATTATTTGTATTTTATCCGAAACCTATGTATGTAATAACGAAATATTTTTATACAAATTATTTAATTCAATGTAAGAACAAAACACCAATATGCAATATAAATGAGCTCGTGGTTATTGTACATACATATAAATCACATTCGATATTTAAAATATATACAAGTATTTTTTAACCATTTTTGATTGAATATTATTATTATCATTTTGTTATTTCTTTATATAATATATACCAATTACTTATATATGTATATGTATTTAAGTATATGCCAAAACATGTGCCAAACAACATAATTGCACAATTCATCAGCATAACAATCAAGGGAATTCATAGAAATATATATAAACCAGAAGAAAATGAATATACTTAGATTCTCTTAAAAACAATTGAACCACCCCTCCAATTATATGAAACATTTTGTACTAGAACGTAAAAAGTATACATAAATACATACAAATATAGTAAAATTAGAAAATTATGCCTGCTAAGATTCTGCAAATCGGTAAAGCATCATCCTTTCCAAATAATGAATACTAAGCTATTAAGGATAACTAAATGTTAACTAACATTTGTACAGATACGTTGAGGTGTTTATAGTTTAAGTTAATCAAACTGCATAAACTAAATGAAACCAACACACTTGCTAACCGAAAAATTCAAAGACTTAAATGCAGAACCAGAAACTATACATGTTTTTTTTAAATATGTATGGTTGCGCACTGTTATTGTTAAACAACCAAACGTGCATAGTTAATTGAGCCAAGAAAACCAAATCTTTGTCAATTAAAGTATAATGACAAGAAATGAAATAATAAGTATTTGTGGGATTGTAATTAATGTTAGTCAAAATCGTGTGTGGTTAAAAGAAAAATCTATATAGCTATTTGTTCATGTGTTTATAACACTTTTATTGTTGATGTGAAATATATATAAGAAGCTTAAGAGTACTTCTGGAAGGACTTTAGCGAAGAAAAAATTAAAAAAATAATTGTGACGTAACTCTGTTCCCAGTAGTGTGGCTTATATCTACGAATTACATTTTGTTGGATTAAAGATAAGTTTATGTTAATAAGCAAATTAAATTTTAAACTAATTTATAGAATTGTAGAAAAAAATATTTATTGTGCAATAGCTAAAACAGTTATTTTATTATTATCTTGAAACAGCGCAACGAACATATTCATTTTTTACAATCCCTTGTTGCAGTCTTATATATGTTTCAAAAAATTATTCAGCAAAAACGATATACAGTCAGGAATATTCAGTTTCATACAGGTACTAAACATGGTGGTCAGTCAATGATAGTATGGGGTTCTATGAGCCATGAAGGAGTTGAAAATTTGGAATTTATTGATGGAAATATAAACAAAGAAATGTATTTGAAAGTTTAAAAAAAAATTAGTTCAAAGTGCTTAAAAATTGGGGACAGATAACACTTTCCATTTTCACCAGGACATTCACTGTCCCAAAGTGATGGAAACACCTCACAGTTCAGATATTGACCCGATCGAACATTTATGGGAGTAGCTGGACAAACAAATTAGTTCAAATAACCAAGCACGGACCAAAAGCCAATTATGTCGTTGAATGTTCCTATATTTTTGTTATTTATTATTATTATTTTTTTTTTATTTGATTGTATTTATGCATTTTTTTTATTTTCTTTTTCTTTATTTAGTATCTAAATATTTCCAGAAGTAATTAAAAAATATTCAATATTGTTTGCCTTCCAAGGCTTTCATTTAAATCAAGTTTATTATTCAAAATTCCAATCGTATGAAACTGAATGTTCCTGACTGTAATTTATTTATAAATAATTCTTTAAGCTAAATATTTCATATATATTTTATAAGATTAAATATTAAACACAGAAGCTTTCATCCAAATTCCTTCTATCCGGCCTTGAAGAAATAAGGATTTATTTCGCAATGTATAAAAATTGCTAGAATTTATAAAGATGTAAAAATTCTTTGGCATGTGGTAGAGCTCAGTCAATTAAGAAAAGCCCGTCCGTATTCCAAGAAGGACCCAACATTTTGCTGCTCATTTACTTATATTTAAAGGCATATTTGTTTAAACAAGTACTGTTAATGGACGCACTTAAGTAGAAGTCGCCGACTGTAGGGAACATATATAGAGCTCATGCATGTTTAGCATTAACAATCTTTCAACAAATAAGAAGAAAAATAAAGTTTTCAAATGTTGAATGATTAACAGAGAATCAAACAGACAGCGTTTACTATTTTTTCTTTGTCGTCCCAATAGTGGAATAATTGGATATTATTATTCACATCCTATTTTACAAGAAAGTGATTTTGTACATAAATATCCCGCTGCTTGGAAATTATTAGGCTTACAGTCAAGAACGAAAAGCATTGCTCTATATTAAATTCTCCTTAATACGAGTATTACACTTCAAATGAAAAACTCTTTAAGAATGTTTGTATTTGCTTCAGGATTGATTGGTGAAATTTGTTTTTTTTTTATTAACATACATATGACATTATGGCATTTATACAAAAAGCAAAAATAAAACTTCATTGCTTATGCGTGTGTACCGAATTCAGTTCATTGTTAAACACTACGCATATATATATATTTACATTGGTTAGCTTTCTATTGTACTCGTATTCACTTTCAGTCCAAAATCACTTTCAGTCAGACAAACGTTCTTATATGCCCAATGTTTTTGTTGCTTATGTCAAATGTTTGAACTCAATCCAGGTATATGTATGTACATATGATTTTTTTAGATTAAAAATTAAATTTTTTGCAAACAATTAAGGTAGATATTCCACAATAAACACAATTTTACTCAGGATAATAATTTATTAATGAATAAAATACTTAACCGTAATTGGGACCAGGTTCTGTGGGTATTCAAAGACAAACAATGCAAGGGGTTTCATCCCTCAAATTCAAGATATTTTTACAAAAAAATGCATTAAAAATAATTTAAAACTTTCTACCTAATGTGTTCAGCTAGCTTCAGCAATAAATCTAAAAAAATTATAAAGAGAAGAATTATATGATATATATTATATATATGTATATTTTGTTCAATTTACTTGAGTTAATTTTTCGAGATAATTTTCATTTGATAAGAAATAAGAAATAATTTTCATTTGATAAGAAATATTATCCAGTCCTTGATAGATACACAACTTACGGTTATTTGATTTAAAACCACCCATAATTTCAAACTAATATTGACCCTATGATGGTTTTGTAACGATTATATTTCGTGCAACTATTTTATGGTACTATACTGAGAAAAGTAATTTATTATGTGCGAATATAATTTGTATTATCTGCAATGAACTGTTCTTATTTCTTCTATTTTTTTACCAACGATTCATTTGAGCGTACAAAACAGATTTTCGAAACGTTTTCCTCAATTGTAGGAATTCTGCTTACTGTCTTAACGGGCGATTACATTAGCAAAGAAAGGCAGGATTGCAGGAGATATAATATACGATTATCACAAACGAGAGGGAGATGGGTTAGATGCGAAAATCGAAAATCCACTTTCAAGCTGGATTCTCGAGTGAAACAGGCATGTTTTCATCCGTTTTTGTTCCGTTTTCAACATGTTTTCCTCATTTTCTGGTGATCGCTGATCGCTAACACTAACACCTCACGCATGCTGCGTGCCACAGGGACGATTTAAATGCAATTTTAAGGTTTTTTACTGTATACATACAGTACTACATGCAAACATTGCTGCTCCACCTCCAATAAAAAAGATTTTATCCGTCATTCATGAGAAATTAGAATTTAAAAAAGGGCATTACTTAATCCGCTGTAGAACATTACTGGGTGAAAACATGATGACCGTTTCAAATTACAAGTTACAGAGGCATCTAAACACTCATCAGTTTGTTATTTATTTTTCAATTGTTGTCATGGTGATTTTTACAACAAAAAGTAGGAGCAGCTAAACTATGAAGTTAGTGTTCACGAAATGCATTCGTTAAGCAATATTTTTTAACAATTTAGAGCCTGAAACATTTATTGGAAATAAAACTGGAAACTTGTGAAGAATACATACGTATAAAAATGCAATGTTTTTTGTTAATTTGACACAATTTTATTATTCTTCTGAAATCTTATATGAAAATAAAAAAATCTCTTTCCAGCAAATACATTTTCAGTCGAATTTGTAAAGTTAGCGTGGCAACCATTCATTAATGTGCCGTCATTTTCGTGGGGTAATGATGAATCCAAATAAGTGTGAGTGAAAATGAGGAAATATTTGTGCATTCATCATGTCCAACTGTCAAATTTATGGAACGATTCGTGATTAATAATAATAATAATAATAATGGCGGCGCTACAGTCCGAGGTGGACCTGGGCCTAGCTTCTCACCAACCAACTCGTGTTGTGCGTGCTATTGTTCTGTCACGAGTGGAGGGGACCTACAGTTTAATGCCGACTCCGAACGGCGAGATTGAGAAGCTTTTCCTAGACAGTTATACTCTTTGAGCATTGTCAGTGACTCGAAAGAGGTGGAGCCGCGAACAATTTTTTTTTGAAAAATTGTTTTGTCTGAACTTGGTTTCGAACCTAGACTGTGAAAGTCTAATGCGCATGGGTCAACGCACGAACCCACATGGCCACGGCGCCCACATTCGATTCGTGATTAACTGTCAGATTTTTGGTCTTCCGGCTGGAAACTTACGACTGATTTGTGGTTATTATGTGCAAGTGATTTTGCCAGAACGATTTCGCTTATTGAAAACTCTAAAGTATGAATGCACGCCGCAGCTTAATAGAAGAATGAAGCTGCGGCAATGAGAAATAAATTGAATCTCACAATTGAAATTATGTAGAATACAGACATATAGATTGTGTATAGAGACCGCATTTTCTATTAATTTCATCCCAAAATTTCCTAATTAACACTTTATTATAAAATTCCGAAGAGTTGAAAAACATTCCGTTTTGAATTCAATGAATTTATCCACAACGCAATATACATTCGTTGGGCATGGCAACACGCAATACGCATTCGCATGGCGTAATGGGTAAGTGCGTCGACTCCTACGCTCGAGATCTAAGGTTCGAATCTCGAAAAAACATCTAACATTTTTTCACTGCTCCACCTCTTTCGAGTCACTGACAATAACTGTCTAGCAAAAAGCTTGCCGTTCGAAGTCGGCATTAAGCCCGTAGGTCCCCTCCACTCGTGACAGAACAATAACACGCACAACACGAGTGGTTGCTGAGAATCTAGGCCCACGTCCACCTCAAACAGTAGCGCCGTTATTATTATTATAATACCAATTCGTTAAACTGATTCAAAATATTTTTGTCGCCCGCAATGAAGGTGCGGAAAAAGGCAGGATTGTCGAAAACACAATACAGTAGACTCGCGTTAGCGTGAACATAGGACAATGTGAACAGCGGATAACGTGAACAGATATATTTTTACATTGACGTCTCTAAAACGTGAACAAATCATGCACGCTCCAAGACGTGAACATCAAGTTTCGTACCAAGTTAACAGTAAAACTCGAAAAACCTGCATTTTAATTTGGAACTTGTCGTTCTTAATACAAGATTTGTATTGTCTTGGTCTGTTCTTTGTATTTTTTGCATTATATGCACATATGTAACAAAATTTTGCTAAAAAAAAAATAATAAATACATCTATATAATATTGGAATATTGAAATGAAACACGTTTTGTAATGATTATCCACCGTGAGATTATCCTATTCGCTTTTTAATGATTATCCACCGTAAGATTATGCTATTCTTTTGTTAAAATTCAACCTTCACAAACGTAATCTCTCTGTCAGACGTAAACTGGCTTGGTTTTTAATTGTTCGCGTTATAGCGAGTCTACTATATACGATTTTCACAAGCGAGAAAAAGATGGGTTGGATGCGCCGAGAAGCAGCCTTTTTTCAACCGAAAATCTACTTTCAAAATTGAATCATGCCTGTTTTTACCCCTTTTCGTTCCGCTTCCGACATGTTTGTTACGGACAATTTAAATGCAGAAAACCTTGCCTGCCCAGACGGGTTGCTCAGTTGACCCACAATGGTTGTCAATCCCACAACCCACAATGGTTGTCAATCGTCTTGGGCGATGCAAGACGCTTTCAGCGTTTAACTGCCTATAAGAAACATTTCTTATGGAGAATTATAAATATATATGTATGTTTACGTTTAGCTTTTGCAAAATGCACAAACATATGGGTAAATATAAGAGTTGCACATCGGTTGAATCTTCTAATACATGACTGTTTTCCAAACCTGAAAGATAAATAAAATTCATTAGTGTTATTATTAAATAATGTTCCTTAATATTATATGTAGGCGTCTTTTGAATCGAAGATTTTTTTATTGATTAAATCAGGCGATTTTTTATTTTTGTTTCACTACTCGTCATGTTTACAAATAAAACCCTAGATTATATTTTCTAATTACTAATTGGAATATGCTGTGCTGCTAAAGATACGATTCACATCTTTATTTTACTTGTCGTACTTGTGTATTTACTTAACACATGAAATCTTAAAGTATAAAAAATATATGAAACCAAGAAAACACAAACTAGCCAATAAAATATATAAATAGCATATAGTTTCCGAATATAGTAAGCAAATAGATAAATCATTGATGTCGAAAATTGTAAACTATTGTTAAAAAAAAACTACATGTTGGAATAGAAACGGGAAATGAAATATAACAACGCAGGAAATGTATATTTTTGTTATGTTCTATATTCAAAATAATTCTGCAAAACAAAAGATATATATTTATTTAGGGTTTCATATAGATTTAAGTTGTTTTAAGCAAAATTTTGTAAGCCTAGTCGTAATTCTAATAATAGGTACTAATTGAGACTTATTACAGAGAAAATGTTATTGTTTTAATTTGTTGTTAGTTGAGCTAAATTAAATCATTCTTAATTGTATTTAAAGTATATTTTTTAAGCAAGACAAATAAAGAATATGATTGTGAACGTAATTATATTGTTTTCTTACTTCTCATATCAGTAGAATTTAAGAAATGAGTTCAGTTTGCTGATCACTTTTGTAGTGATCACATTGAAGTCGTTAAAAAGAGGTTGGCTAAGGATAAGCCAACCAGGAGTTTTTACCACCCGTCTCATTTCTACTGATGCATCTACGACAAAGCAATTGGAAAATGGCCCGTCACGATACCAATAGTTCTATAAATGTCACCTCTACATCTATTTCTATATCTTTCAGGAAATCACACAATGTAGTAGCCTAGACAATTCAGACAATTTTAAAGATTGATTCGGAGCAAAGTTGTGCCATAAACAAAATTACTGACTGCCATAGAGGCATTTCTAAAATGGGGGGGGGGGGGGCATTTCTAAAATGTAATCGGTTGGAGATGCAAACAACTCACTTGGTAACGACTCCAAGACCAGCGATTACCATCATACGAAAGCTCCGTAGATGAAAATAGGACGCACAACGGCATTATTCATCCATAGAGGTTTTTATAAAGTGCCGAAATTTATGAACACTACTTCCGAATCGAATGATAGTAAATTTTTTCTGTAAATAATCCTAGAAAATACTTGAAAATTCGCAGGATTTTAATATGCATAATGATTTTCTCAAATATGATATTATTAAAACTCTTACTGTCATATATGAATTTAATCTTTGTTTTGGACACGTCAGGTATGTGAATACATACAATGTAATAAATATCATTTTAGCGTCGAAGAAGTTACTTCGAATGGTGTTTTAATTTTTATTGTGATCAAATTGCGAAAATTCCTTAACCTAGTTCATTCTAAAATAAATCAAAAACGATATTTAGATATGTATGTGGGTATACAAAGCAGATAAAACACTTCCAATCCTAGATGCTGTTATGAAAAATCGGCCAAACCGTTTTTAACTTCATCTCGTTTTACAAAATAAAGTTCTTTTTTTAAAATCTGGGGTCATTTGGAAGTGGCTTCCGTATAGATGAAGTTGTCGAGAATTTTGAAATATTGATGCACCCCAACGAGTGATATATCAATCAAAAGGTCTTTTAAAGATTTTTGGTTTAAAACTTTTTGATCCAAATTACCGTTAAAGAAATATGGAGCTTCAAAACATCTACTAAGATCTAAAAAAAATAACAAAATGTACTTTTATTCAAAACAATTTCGATTTTTCCTAATAGTTTTGGATATATTAGCAAAAAAAACGGTGAAAAAATGGTTTTGTAGACCTCGGTGTAAGCATTAGAAAATAATAAATATCAAAATATCAGTTTTTGTGCAAAATCTGAAATATCAAAGATTTAATGATTATAACTTTCGCATGCTGAGATCGACTACTCGAAACGATGATCAGTGGCCTCACCTCGCAGCCCCTAACTGCGCCACAACAATATACAAGTACACACACCAGGCATGAGCAGTGATTGGGTATAATGGAAGGAATTTTCTCTTGGATTAGATAGATTTATATGAATTTTTAATTGTATGTACACACCTGATCAAAAAAATAGATACACTCTCATTCACCTTACATTTTTCGTCTTTAGTGTTGCCCAATGTGTATTTTGCATATTTTCCTTGGCGTATGATAGCATTACCATTTTCAAAATGCCTTTGTACTCGGCTGTTGTCATATTGTCTGTAGTCTGGAATATTGGACGAACAAAACATCCCCAGGCCATTATGTTGCCGCCTCCGTGTTCCACTGTATTTTTTATGTAACGGTTATGGAATTCCTTGGCTCGAGAATCTCTTCATTCATTCACAGTCATTTCCAAAGATATTAATCTTTGTTTCGTCGCTCAACAAAATATTTCGTCCTATTTGCATGTGTCAGGGCAAACTGTAGCCTCATGCTTAAATTTAGTTTTGTCATTAGGGGAAATAAGTTTGGCTTTTTGTAAGCCACCACGAACTCTTGGAGCACTAACGGTGTTGTCAATTTCTGCGGAAATCGCCTTTGATGACTTAAAAGGGTCACTTTTTGCTAACATTATTATATGGCGATCATCCGCTGGGGTCGTTTTTTCCGATCTGCCTTGAAATTTCTTTTGGTGTGCAGATTTTAAAATATTTTGCACAAAATAAAGTGACCGTACCACACATTTCGGGATTTCACGCAGAGATTTTCCCTCTTTTCTGTGCGACAGAACCAAAACCTTCTCTTCTGTAGTGCAATGACTGTTTCGGGCCATGGTAAACCTAAAATATTTATTTCCTTCTTCACAATTGATACCAAGCAATTAAAATTCAGTATACTAAACCTTTTTGACAAAAAAACTCGCAAAGAAATCACAATCTGAAGTGTATCTATTTTTTTGATCACACATTTTTATGAACTAACACAATTTAATCTTCATAAAAAAAATTATTTACGTAACTATTGAAAACATTTTTAGGTTTTAAGTTTTAATAAGTATATAGAATAAAAATATATTAGCCTTTTTTGAGAACTTTAACCATTTCTTTCACTGTGCAACACCTTTAGTGTTGTGTAAGGTGTAACTTACTTACATAAGGTGGCGCTACAGTCCGGGGTGGACCTGGGCCTCAACCAACAAGCGTCTCCAGCCAGCTCGATCTTTAGCTAGCTGCCTCCAGTTTCGCACGCACAGTTGGTTGAGGTCCCTTTCCACTTGCGTGCGCCACCTGAGTCGCCTTCTTCCTCTACTGCGCCGTCCCTCGGGGGTGGATTCGAAGACTTTCCGGGCCAGAGCATTGGTTTCCATTCGCTCTATATGACCTAGCCATCTCAATCGTTGTATCTTCATCCTTCTGGCTAAGTCAATGTTGCTGAACAGCTCGTACAGTTCGTTGTTGTATCTTCTCCTCCACTCACCCTCTATGCAGACGGGACCGAAAATCACCCGAAGAATTTTCCTCTCGAAGAGCAACCTCATCCGCTTTTGACAAAGTCCATGCTTCTGCGCCATATAGCAGGACTGGGACGATTAGGGTCTTGTACAGGGTTACTTTGGTTGTTCGAGAGAGGGCTTTGTTTATCAATTGCTTTCTTAGCCCAAAGAAGCAGCGATTAGCAAGAGTTATTCTTCGTTTGATTTCAGCGCTGGTGTCGTTGTCTGAGTTAATAGCGGTGCCTAGGTAGACAAAGTCCTTGACTACCTCAAAGTTATAACTGTCAGCTGTGACGTTCTGTCCGAGACGTCGGTGTTGGGTGTCCTTTCTGGTTGACAGCATATACTTGGTCTGGCCCTCATTTACCGTTAAACCAATCTTCGCGGCCTCCGTCGCAATACTCACAAAAGTGCCATTGACATCACGCTGTGTTCTTCCGATTATGTCAATATCGTCGGCATATGCGAGTAATTGGACGGACTTCTGAAAGATTGTGCCTCTGGTGTTGGCGTGCGAGTTTTGCACAATTCTTTCAAGTATGATGTTGAAGAAGTCGCATGACAGCGCGTCGCCTTGTCTGAATCCTTTTTTGACATCAAAGGTCTCGGTTAGGTCTTTACCGACCTTGATGGAGCAGCGTGCATTCTCCATCGTCATCCTACACAAACGGACGAGTTTGGTAGGGATGCCAAAACTAGACATTGCTCTGTATAGCTCGTCTCTATAGATGCTGTCATACGCGGCCTTAAGATCGATGAAAAGGTGGTGGGTATCGATTTGTTATTCCTGGGTTTTTTCCAAGATCTGCCGCAGCGTGAATATTTGGTCGATGGTGGATTTTCCAGGCCTAAAGCCACACTGGTATGGACCGACCAGGTTGTTGACGAATGACTTTAGGCGTTCACACAACACGGCAGATAGGATCTTATAAGCGATATTTAGAAGACTGATGCCTCTATAGTTGGCGCAGTTTAGAGGGTCTCCTTTTTTGTGGGCAAACAATGCTGAGGTTCCATTCATCGGGCATGCTTTCTTCCGACCATATTTTACAGATGAGTTGGTGCATGCTCCTTACCAAGTCATCGCCTGCTGCTTTGAAGAGCTCAGCCGCTAGGCCGTCAGCTCCAGCAGCTTTGTTGGACTTTAGTTTAGATATGGCTATCTTCACTTCGTCCGTGGGCGCCGTGGCCGTGTGGGTTCGTGCGTCGACCCATGCGTATTAGACTTTCGCAGTCTAGGTTCGATTCCAAGTTCAGACAAACAATTTTTAAAAAAAAAAATTGTTCACGGCCCCACCTCTTTCGAGTCACTGACAATGCTCAAAGAGTATAACTGTCTAGAAAAAAGCTTCTCAATCTCGCCGTTCGGAGTCGGCTTTAAACTGTAGGTCCCTTCCACTCGTGAGAGAACAATAGTACGCACAACACGAGTGGTTGCTGAGAAGCTAGGCCTAGGTCCACTTCGGACTGTAGCGCCGCCATTATTATTATATTATCTTCACTTCGTCCAGATCGGGGGGACGGAATTGTTGATCTACGTCGTCCCTTTCATTCGGGTTGAATGGTTCAATCTGCCTGACAGCGGAATTCGGTTCTTCATCGCCGTTATACAGTCTGCAGAAGTGGTTCTTCCATATCCTCAGCATCGACTGTGATTCTACTACGATGTTCCCTTGATCGTCCTTGCAGGCTTCGGTTCGGGCTTTATAACCCTGACAGGTTGACTTTACCCTTTGGTAAAACTTCCTTACCTCATTCCTGCAGTAGTAACTCTCTATTCCACCGATCGCGCGCTTCTCATGCTCCTTCTTTTTCCTCCTGAGAAGCCGGTGTTCGTCTCTCCTTTTCTGCTCGTAGAGCTCGCGAGCAGCTCTTGTCCTTCTTTGCAGTGCCGCTTTGTAGGCATCTTGCTTAGCTGCATTCGCCTGCCGACACTCGTCGTCAAACCAGGGGATTCGTTGTGGTGGCCGAGTGAAACCCAGCACATCAAAGGCGGCATCTCTGATAGCTTTTTGGCAATGTTGCCACTGGTCTTCAATACTTGGTGTCGGCGGCAAAGAACTTCTTCTGAGATAAAGGGAGACTCGATCGGAAAAGGATTTGGCGATCTCTTGCGATTGTAGCCTTCCGACGTCGAACTTCCTCACAGTATTTTCTTGTCTTGGCGGTGTTCGGGATATCCGCAGCCTTACCTTGGCTACAACAAGGTAGTGGTCCGAGTCGATGTTGGCTTCTCGAAACGTTCGGACATCCATAATACTGGAGGAGTGCCTTGCGTCGATCGCAATGTGAATAATCTGGTTGACGGTTGATTGATCAGGAGATCTCTATGTTCCTTTGTGAATATTGAGGTGTGGGAACCGTGTACTGGCTACTACAACATTTCGCCCCGCAGCAAAGTCGATCAGCCTAAATCCGTTATCGGAGGTGGTGTCGTGTAGGCTGTGCTTCCCGACCGTACTACCAAAGACACTCTCTCTTCCCAGCTTTGCATTAAAATCGCCTATGACAATTTTAATGTCATAGCTAGGGCACTGCTCGTATGTCTTGTCCAAGAGCTCATAGAAACTGTCTTTGGTGTCGTCGTCTTTCTCCTCTGTGGGGGCATGTGCGCATATTAGGCTTATATTGGCGAATTTAGCCCTGATGCGAATTGTCGTAAGGCGTTCGTTCACACATCTGAACGATAAGACTTCTTGCCTAAGTCTGGCCCTAACGACGAATCCACATTCAAACAAGCGCTGCTTTTGCTGCCTGTAGCAGTCACCGTAGTAAATGTCACAGTTTGTCATCCTCTTTTTGCCCGGCCCATCCCATCGCACTTCTTGGATGGCGGTGATGTCTGCTTTGTAGCAGTCCAGGGCTTCCGCTAATTGTTCGGCTGCACGTGGCCTATAAAGGGACCTTACATTCCACGTGCAGATCCGAAGATCGTTGTCCTTAATTCGTTTGCGGGGTTCGTCATCAGTAATTCCGTCCGTTTCCGAGGCTTGTTGTTGCTTCGTAACTTGATTTTTTTTGGTGTGGCCGGGCAGTTACCCCGACGGCACAACCCCCAACCTGGAGGACCAGTTATTTTTTTTTTTTTACCCCTAGGACAAGAGGTCGCACTTATAAGTTTAGCAGGTTGAGTTCGGGTGAACTACAACCAGTACCCGATGGCTACCACTTGGAGGTAAAATAAGCACAATTGATGTATAGGAAAAGTTACAACACTGGGCATCGCCAGGTTGACGCCAATCAGTGCCTACCCGATTCCTACAACATCCAGCCAGGTAAGGTGTAAGGTGTATCTTTTTTTTGGTCAACTGTGTATGTATGCATGCATATGGTATTGAATGGTTGATTTGGTTTTGGGTTGAAGTTAGAAGAAAATCCAACGGAAATAGTTGTGTTTGTTGAGGAAGATAGGGAGCTGTGTTGGATCGAATGTCAAGAGATGACAACAGATCAGAGCGGATAAACGACCCCTGGAATACCCGAACGTCAATTTAACGTTCCAACAATAGATGAAGTCGCAAATGCGACATTTGGCGAACACTTAGAAACGTGCGATATTGTGCGAAACACAACGTTTATTCGATGCATTGCAATGTTTTGGCAAAAAGACGATAAATATCACGGATAGATTCTACAAATATTTGGATCAATAAAGAAATCAGGCACCTCCTTCTTATTTTTTGATTGTGATAAATTTGTTCACCTCGAAAACCGAATGAACAGTTGGAAAGTCCGAATTCTTTATTGATCCACTGTATGAAAAGTCTACGCAATGACTCAAAACGCTTTGGAGGCGCAATGATTCAACTTTCTGGCGAGTACCGCCAAACCCTAACAATCATTGTAAGATCGACCGCTGCCTATGAAATAAAGGCTTTCCTCAGATTAGCGACTCTGTGGCGCTATGTGACGAAACTTCAGCTGACGACAAACGTGTGAGCTACATTGCAAAGATCAAAGATGTGGATTACTTAAACTCCGCAATTCAAAATTAAATCGTTTGTCCACTGCGTTCCTTCAAATCTATCTGTTTATCAAACTGTTGACTGTGCACCTGACAACAAAATGAAAAATTTTGTACATCACAAGATGCTTCAAGATGCAAACATGAGTGCAACTTGTCCAGCCAATAGTTTAACAGAAAAGATTCTAATGCAAAGATCCACGCGAATCTTTGCGATTCAATTCAATAATAACGAATACCTTGCTGCCACGTGAATTACATACATTTTTGTACATTTATGAACTTATTTCCTTTTATAAACAACTGAAGTACGAAGTAAGTGGGTCAGTTAGTATGCATATGTATATACATATATATATATATGTTCATATTAACTACGAAGAAGTATTTAAATGTATCTGTAGATAATATCGTAGGTATTTTAATTAAATTAATTTCAACTATTCTATACAGTTGCACATTTTAATTTCATTGAAGATTCACACGACAAACCACCAAAGACGCAACGTTTGTGGTGGGATGAGTCAAACAAGATACTTTATTACCTCCTACACTCCACCCAAGTAAAATAATGTAATTAAATACTGCAAATACATTCCAAAGCGCCCAAGCTTAACTACATTGATGTGTACTTCACCCAACAGAAGTGAAGAGATACTCTGAGTTGTGTTGTACTCCGTTGTATCGCGTTTGTGCTTTTTCAATGTACAAACTGACGTCACAACCACTTGTCGTGTCGAGTTGTATCTACTGGTCGCGAAAATCTTCGCCATCCATCAGTCGTAGCTTTTAACTTAACGAGAGCGCTTCAAAAGAGAATAAAAATTTGTATTTTTTTCTTTGTTTTATCATTTGGTCAACAGTTTAAAATTATTTTCCGTCATAAAGACAAACGATATTTCGATGACCCAACGTTTAACGAAACTTTGTGAAGGTATATGTCCTATAAATAGCTGTTTTTTCACATACTTTTGTATTATACTCGTATGTACATATGTCCAAAGCACCATTGAAACCGGCTGGAGAAACTTGCATGAATTCAAACAGCTGTTTAGGTATCCATCCGCATAAGTGTGAAGTGAAATCATAATTAGGTGTCCTTTTTTTCTGTATAAGTCTTTGACTGGACAATGTTAACAATAATGTGCTTGAATTTAAAATGAGTCATATCGGTAGCCAGAAAGC
Organism: Myathropa florea; assembly: GCA_930367185.1. Lineage (NCBI taxonomy): Eukaryota > Metazoa > Arthropoda > Insecta > Diptera > Syrphidae > Myathropa > Myathropa florea. The sequence goes on along the minus strand of OV884003.1, from coordinate 131,609,131 downwards.
ATACATACATACATATGTGTGTAGATTTCATTTTGGAGAAACGCCGAATTAACGTTCGTTGTTGTGTATGTTAACAAAAGTGACATCAGTTGAAGCTTGTTTCAGACCAACTATAGCTAACAGATTATTGGCAATAATTGAATATTTTCTTATTCGTAGTAGATCACAGCTGCCAGTCATATATGTATGTGACCCCGCCAATAGACTTTCCAGTGACGGACATTAGATTTATCTTAATCGTTATGAAGGTCCATATCTAGACATTTCCTTTTCTTATTAAAAACATTTCAACTGCCGCAGCATTGCCCATATTTGGCCATGACAATGTAACACCTCTATCTACATACAAATATTATTGCATTGGGTGTCAAGTTTTCGCGAAAAGTGGTTGAGTGAGCTTCCTACGTGAAATTTAAATGAGTGTTGTCGTTTATTTTTTGCGCTACAGAATATAAATTGCCATACAACATCCGTGTCATTCATCAACACTTTTCGATATATTCACACACATGCATTTCATATTTTATAAACGACTGATTGATTTAAATTCGATGCTTTTATTTCAGAATCATTCCATTCCCGGGACTACACACATACATATATTACTATTATATTTATAAAATAAAAGCGGCTTCAGCTTATCAATCTTGCTGCTGGCTTGTTATGTACAGGCAACACTCTTCACAGGAAGTTTAAATCTCCGATGTGAATCATACAATTTTTTAATCCAGCAGCAAACAAACAACAAAACTTCTGCAACCCACGTTTGAACAGAGGAGGAAAATCTTAATCGCTACCATATCTAAAGTCCAAAGAAAAGATACAAATTCAGAATTAATGATGGCGTCAGAAGGTACTGCCACTTCAAGGCTGGCTCAAATACAGGTAATAATGTTGCTTTGTTTGACCGGTTGCGTTGTCTTATCGGCTTAATGCATTGCGTATATGTTTACTGTAATTTTTTGTTGTATTCTCAATCCTATATCATACGATGTTTTATCAATAACTATATAAATTTTTAGTTATTTAACTATTAACTATTTTTTTAATTTAACTATTTGAGTAAAGTGAAGTAGTTAGTCAATGTAGCCAATGGGGATTAAATCAACTACTTTTATTAAATTGATGTTTGCATATATTTTTTTCTACTTAAGGATATCTTTTAAGACAAATTCGAGTTTTTACAAGTAAACATTTGAGTGAACATAAATAGTTACATAGTTATGCATGTATATGCGCAATAAAAGTCGTCTTAGCACTTAGATTACGAAGTAGTTTTCATTCAAACCACGTTGTTCGTTTTATTCTAGTTAAACTCTTCGTAGTGCTTATCTATTATTAAATCAGCACATTAACTATCAAAGTTTGTTCAATTCTAATTTTAAGTCTGCACAAAACATACATAGAATTTTTGTTAGTTTTGAAAAAAAGGGAACCGTTTTTATTTTTTTACATTCTGGAATAATTATAAAATTGTTTGGGGACTGTTGATATTTAGGAATTTTGCTGAGCGTTTGATAAGAATACCCAGTTAATATTTAATAATATCCCCATAGCCCAACAAAAAAAACGTTGTAAATTTGATAGGACTCCGTTTCAACAAAATGCATAAGGTGCCTGGTGAAAATCTGAAATATACTATTTTGGGTATTTTCTTTTGATAGCTATTGCAAATAACATTCGTAACTTATAAGTTCGGAGATATCCGCATGCATATACTCATTGCTACCTATTTTCTTTTCCTTAGCTCTACTAACAAGCCGAATAACCAAATGAAGGCTATTACGTGCATTAACATAACCCATAAGATTATACAGTGCCTCACAAAAATATTCGGAATTATGTTTTTTTCTGGATCCTAGTTTGTTGCATTTTGCTGTTGTTGCAGACAGAAAACATGCATTATTTTTTCAGATTTTTTGTTTACAGAGAATAAATGTTGAATTGAAACTGTTGTTTGTATTATAATTATAATAATTATTTGCTGTTTAACAATACTAAAATCCAGAAAAAAACATAATTCCGAATACTTTCGTGAGGCACTGTATATATTTTTTTTTGTGAATTGAAGTGCCTCTCAGGTCAAAAAACCATTTATCGAATTCACGATTTTATGGGTCTTTCGGTTAATGTATTACCATATTGCATACTGGTGAGCATTTTTGAAATGTGTTTAGCCTATACAGATCCTACGTATGTTAATCAACATTAAAAATTAATTTCTATTGTCATTCTTATTGATTTTCTCACTTAACCATGCACCAATTTCATTTCTTCCCACCTGCCTTCTGAACAGAACTCACAGTCATAAAGGAGATGAGAAATTTTGTAAAGAACGATTGTTATTGGCAATAAATTTCTTAGTATTGATAGAGGTTTAAAATGTGTTTTTGGAATTAGGTAATATTTTACCTCTCAGTCTAGAATCTTAAAGTTTTAGTTTTTGTTTTAGATAAAACATATTTCCATCCACACACAAAAGCAAAAGCGATCATTCTTTATGCCGATGACTGTTATTGGACAGTTGCAGTGTGGATGTGCGAACGGTTTGTCGAAAACAGCTGTGAATGCTATTATGATTCTTTGATTATTTGTTTTTTAATAACCATTTTCTGTTCGACAATATCCGTAGAATTAAAACAGAAGATGACATATACAATATACAAATGTGTATTTTAAGCATCCACTCCGTAACAATGTGCGTTATTACTATCATTTAGTATCAAACTAAACAATTTATTTTCTATTCATAATAATAAGAAAACACTGCGGCAGATCCTGGAGAAGACCCAAGAAATGCAAATCGACACACACCACCTATTCGTCCATTTCAAGGCCGCATATGACAGCGTGCATAGAAACTCAGAACGACGATGAAGAACTCTCGCTGTAAGTATACTGGAGGAGTGTATGACGTCGATCGCAACGTGATCTATCTGGTTGACGGTTGAATGTTCAGGGGACCGCCAGGTCCCTTTATGAATGTTGAGGTGTGGGAACCGCGTGCTAGCTACAGAGAGGTTTCGCCCCGTAACAAAGTCCACCAGCCTGAGTCCGTTTTCGGACGTGGTGACGTGCAGGCTGTGTTTACCGATGACTCTAGCAAAGATGTCCTCTTTACCCAGCTTAGCGTTGAAATCTCCTAGAACGATCTTGGTGTCGTAGCTGGGGCATTGATCGTACGTTCTTTCTAGGAGATCATAGAAGTCATCCTTGCTATCGTCATCTTTGTCCTCTGTTGGGGCGTGGGCGCAGATTAGGCTGATGTTGCCGAATTTAGCCTTGATGCGGATTGTTATGAGGCGCTCGCTTATGTACTTAAAGTTTAAGACTTTCTGCTTAAGTCTACCTCGAACAACAAATCCACATCCAAATAATCGCTGCCTTCGCTCTCTGTAACAATCGCCGTAGTAGATATTGCAGTTTTATATTCTCTTTTTGCCCGGCCCATCCCATCGCACTTCCTGGATTGCGGTAACGTCTGCTTTATAGCAGTCTAGGGCCTCCGCGAGTTCATCGGCTGCACGTGGTCTGTTCAGGGATCTCACATTCCACGTGCAGAACCGAAGGTCATTGTCCTTATTCCGTTTGCTGGGGTCGTCAACAGTAAATCCGTCCATATCCGAGGCAGTTTGTGCTTTCTGAACTCGTTGCTTTTTATGTGGTGAGGAAGTTAACCCCACGCACAACCTCCAACTGGGAGGACAGGTCCATTTGTTTAGCCCCCGGACAAAGGGGTCCGGAAGGATCCGGTGTCGGTAGCCTCTTGCAGTCTGTGAGCGCCGCCGTTGGCCCTAAAAGAAGGGCTCATCCGCCGCCATCTCTATTCCAGGGTCCCGACCTTACCATGGAAACCAGGTAGCTCCTGCTAACTGGAGTTGTGGATGCCGCCGTTTGGCCAATCAATTGACCAGCTCCTCCGCCGCCATCCTAAAAAGAGTGATGAGCCCTGGTAGACTCACACTCTCCCCCCTCTCGTTTGCAGCCGCCCAGACGTCCCACGAGGGTTGGTTACCCCATCTTCTGTCAAGGGTACTCGGCTCCCGGATTTCACCACATTTTAATGATTTGAAACATAAAATAAGATAAGAGATTATACATATGACTGGAAGGCATAACGATTTGAAACATAAAGATAAGAAAGTTATAATGCAGTAACTGGGTAAATGACTGAGATTATTATAGAAAGCTATTACGGTAGGCAAAAGCGTGATTGCAGTAGTTATACAGGTTTAGCCATCCTTCTGTTCCATTCAAAATTTCGTACAAACGCGGCAAAGCTATCTGACTTTCTTGAAAATATAACCTTCGAATTTCCTGTAAAATAGGACAAACGGCAAAGAAGTGGTAGATACGAGTATCTTCGTTTTCCCTTCTGTTGCATAGAGTACATATTTTAGGCAGATCGTCTCGGTGAGGTATAAAGTTCAAGGTCAAAATTTCGACTCTGGCTTTAAAGATAGTACTAATTACGTTGGATGTGAATTCTTTCCTAAAATAGCTTTCCTAGCCTAAAAGAAGGTGGTTTAAGTGTTTGTAAACATTTCTGGATGTAAACGATGTTGCTCTGGTGAGGTTTTGGATATACAGCTTTTCGTCAACCTTTGCTATCAAATCTGAAAATATGTCTTGCCATAGATCAACATTAGACTCCAGCAAAGAGAAAACTGTGTCATGGGATGCTGCGATCTGGTTCCATTCTTTGAATGACGTGGCATTAGTACGAAGAGTTTCAGCAAGATGGATTTGTGAAGGACACTATTGTTCTTTTTCATCACCCTTGTTATGAAGTCCGCGTTAGCTTTCAAACTTTGTATATAAATGGGCGTAATACCTGACTCGACGTAAATAGCGTAATTCGGTGTTGAGTTGAGGAGCCGGAACAAGCGCTTGAAAAACTGCCTGTGGACTACTTCGAAGGCATCGATGACTGTATATCCGAAAACTTGGACTCCATAACACATGCAGGCATTAACGCATTAAATGCGTTACTCGGTATTTAGAAGCCAGATCAATATTTTGATTTGCGAAAAAACTTGGGCCACATCATGTTCAGAGCGAGTTTAGCCTCATTACTTTTATTAGCGGAATGCTGGACAAAGTTAAGATTGTGCGTCAAAAGGACACCCAGATACTTAAACTCCTGAACAACTTCGATGCGAGCGTCTTTAAGAAACCACGTTTCTTCAGGTAGTCTTCTACTTTTACGCGCTGCAAAAATAAGTACCTTCGACTTTTGGACGTTGATATGAAGGCCCCAAGTCTCGCAAAATGAAAGGAGTTTGATAATTTGCAGTTGCAGCGTAAATGGGTTGTCAGCAAGCAAAACCAAGTCATCAGCATAAAGCAAGACTTTCACCAATATGCTGGCAAAAAGAACTCCACCGGGAAGTAGGTGATTACTGCTAGATTACGCGAGTGACATTGACGTGATGCGTTTGGTGGCATTGAACGGAAGCAGCTAAAATAGGTATGGCGGTAAACGAGGCCAAAACCAAGTATATGCTGTCATCGAGAAAGGTCATCATAGGCAGCTATAAGTTTGAGGTAGTTAAGGACTTCGTGTACCTTGACTCCGCGGTAACAAACAATATCAGTACCGAGATCAAATGCAGAATAACTTTTGCCAACCACTGTTTTTCTTTGGGCTCAAGAGGCAATTGAGTAATAGAGCCCTCTGTTGGAAGACCAAGTTGACTTTGTATAAGACTTTGATCATCCCGGTCCTGCTTTACAGCGCAGAGGCATGGACAAAATCTCAAGCGGATGAAGAGTCTCTTGGCCTTTTCGAAAGAAAAGTTCTGCGCGCGATCTTTGGTCCGGTTTGCGTTGATGGCATTTGGAGGAGCAAGTTCAACCACGAACTATATGGGCTGTACAGTGACATGAGTCTAGCCAGGCATCTACGGATCCAAAGTCTAAGATAGCTACACCATGTATTATTATTATTATGGTTGAGGGTATATTGCACCGCGACCTTTAAGATCTATTGTGACCCCTTTCAATACCTTAGCACAATTACGAGTTCCCCTCAAATACAGTTCTTTTCAAATTTGTATTGAGAGTAATGGACTCCTATTGCGCATAGGTGAAGAAATCTGTTCTAGAGTATTCTCTCTAAGGCAGTTTCTTTCCGGAATCTGAGAATGAGAGATGGTTCTAGTGATTGCATTTCTTCTTCTGATAGTAGGTACTTGCCCAGACTTCTCTTTCTTTTGTGGGCTAGTGCCTCACAAAATCCCAGTATATGTTCTGGAATTTCATTAAATTCTCCACACAATCTGCAGAGACCTTCTTCTGATACCCCTAGTTTCTTTAAATGTTCCCTGAGTTTACAGTGCCCCGTTAGAAAGCCTGTTAGGATACGGATGTTATTCTTGCTCATTCTGATGCATGCCTCGAAACTCTTTTGGTTATTTTGCCCTGCTTCATTCTACGAGCGTTATTCCAGATTTCAATCCGGTTCCTTCTTTCTAGTTCCCTGAATTCTTCTCTGAGGAGATGGCCTCCTACAGCGCAGGATGGTTCAGGGTCTATGAAGGATTCTGATGCTCCTTTCCTTGCCAGGCAGTCGGCCATATCCAGCAGAGTTTTACTCGGTTTCTCCTACTCAACTCTTTGAGCTTTTGCAAGCATTCCCATACAAGTTTGGATTTGATGGTGTAGGAGTCCAGTGCCATAATAGCGGCTCGACTGTCCGACATTATTGCTATGTCGCAGTTGGTATAATACGCCATGTAGAGCGTATGGACAACTTAGCTCCGACCCGATGAGTCTTCGACTCTGAGCCTGTGGGACAGCGCAAAAGAGGACGTCCACGTATAAGGTGGCGCACAGAAGTCGAGGGGGATCTCGGCCGCCTTGGTAGAGACAGCTGGCGAGAGATCGTGCTGTCTGGAGAGGCGTGTTGGGTGGGGCCCATGTCCACCTCGGACTGTAGCATCCTAAGAAAAAGAAGTTAAATAGGATATTTCTACCATTTGTACCAGAATTTTAAGTTTGTGGTGCATTGGCTTTAAGATTTATAACATTTTAAGTTTTGCAAATGAAAGAAAAAAAACTGTCTTTCTCGATTGTATAAAGTAAAATAAACGCAAAAAATACTAAATTTCTAAATTTCAACTTGTAGACATCCTAACAAGTTGGCTACTTTTCTAACTTTGTTAGAAATATTTGCATCGCCTGTTGTACTTGGAAAGGTTTCACTGTATAATGTAAATGCAAGGGACAAATAAAATTGTACACAAATCTGTTCTCCATGACGACACGGCCAAACTGTATGTACATACATATGTTTGCATTTAATTGAAGTTGAAACCAAAACATCAGCCTTAAGATTACTTTTTAATAAAGTAAGAACGCTAGTATCAGTGCTTTTAATTTATTTAAAAAAGTCTATGCATAGAAGTGTACCTGCGTAAATGAACATACATATGTATGTACATACATATTTCAAGGACATCAAGTATTGAAAGGCCGCGTATATCATTGTATTAATACATAGGATTATCTATTTTTTAGTTGTATTGTAAACGATTAAACCACCCTTAATTGCTATGGAGTTTCTGATTTGTATTTCGGTGCAAATGACAAACACAGAGCACTGTTGAAGAAAATAGCGCTTAGTCAAGTCATTACATTTGTTCATTCGTTTCATATAAGAACATCCAAAAAGTGAAAAATTATAATTGTTAATGAATAAATTCAATTACAATGAATATCTCAGAGTTCAATACTTTAGCGCGTTTCTCATCGGATAGTGCACTTAACAACAACTATCATAATGGTATTCCAGTAAAACTAAATGAGTCATGGGCTGGACGACGGTTGATTGAGGCACTTAATCAATTACCACCGTCCAAATTTGGGTCTTCAACAGATGTAAGTTTTTGTATACTTGTATACACACATGACTGCGTTGAAAACAATTGATCATTAATGCTGTCAATAGAAAAATTATTACTTGGTTATATTAGAAATATTCATAACTTTTAAGATACAATTTCTAACATTCATTACTGGCTTAATTATTGCTTTTTGTAGGTATTTAGGCAGTATCTCAACTGCCACATTATATAGACCCTATATATGTTCAATAAATTTATATTTTTGTTGCAGATGAGATTTCAGCAGAAGCAGTTGCAAGAACGTGAGCAACGAAAGATGGAACTGACTGCATCGAAACCAATACTCTTGGAGACTGACAACGAAACGAATCTAAATATCACAACGAAGTCTACAACAACGAAGAGTCTCAATTCTACAATTGGAAATGGAAAAGTAAGTTTATTATTGCCTTATTCGGTTAATATCCGAATAATAATTACTCTGATATCAAGTCAGAAAGAACGTACGTATTTGATTGCAGAATGAAGACAATCGACAATCAAGGAAATTGTATTCACACTCATTGTGCTTATGATTTTCCGGCCAAGGTTTAAAGTAACATAAATGACTTAATTTATATAAAACATTCGAAAAGTAAAAAGAATCGAAAATTTGAATTATTAAAATATTGTCATTAGGTAAGGCAAATGTTCAATGAACGACGAAGAGGAGCTGGGATAGATCGCAGCAACCCACTAAAGCCCATAACATCAAGATCTTCGCCATCGTCAAGTAACCTTACAACATCTATGTCAATCAAAAATGCCGATCACACTTTTATTCGAAGACAAGAAACGACCGCCCTACGACCAATTAATGGTCGAAAAGTGGAAAAAACTATCACGAATAAGCCTACATCTCAAAAGAATAACAATGGCAATGATATGGTGGATAATCATAATGACGAAAATATTCGTCTGTCACATAAGCATGAAACTTTTCGTGCAGATGACTTTGATCTGAATAACGAAACGTTCCCAGGTTATAAATTTTCAATTGATGGGAGTTCTTTATGCTAATCTTTTATTCTTTGTAGATCAACACTTGGATAGTCACGATCCGTTTGAAATCACCTTGCCCGCAAAATTCGAGCGAATTCTATTCGACAATGATGCTATTGAAATTGAAGACAGGAATAATAATCCAATAGATGATAATAACGCTAAGTTAAGCGCTGGCATTAAATTAAATCCAGTTTTAACAAAGAAATCTCCCCCAGTGATAGCTGCTAAATTGCAAGCAAATTCAAGTCGATCCAAGCAGAATTCGATAACTCAACTCGAGTCGCACGTAAATACAACTCAAAAAGCGAATTCATCTAAACCTAAGGTGCATCGATCAAAAATTTGAGACGTTACATTTTTTATTCTGTTTGTATTTTATTTTTGTAGATTATTGTCAAGACCGCACCAAAAATGGCTAAACCATCAGCAAATTTAAGCACTGTAAATTAACAACTTTATTTAAGTCATAGGACAAAAATTTAAAAGAGTATTTTATTTGTAGGTTACCAAGTTGCAACAAAAAACAGATGCTCCGTCAAATCCTCCCGGAACTGTTCCATGTAGAGTATGTAATAGGTTTTTCAACGATGATCGTATTTCGAAGCACGAAAACGTTTGCGAGAAAATGTCAATGAAGCAACGAAAAATTTTCGATGCATCCAAACATCGTGTTAAGGGTACTGAGGCAGAAAAGTTCCTTAAGAAACCATCGCGCGGATCGAAGGCAACATCTAAAAATGCTTCAACAACTTCAAATGCAACAAACGATTCCTCTAAGAAAAGCAATTGGCGTAAAAAGCATGAAGAGTTTATAGCTGCTATTCGGGCAGCAAAAGAGGTGCAAGCACATTTAGCTAGAGGCGGCAAGCTTTCAGACTTACCTCCCCCGCCTCCATCAGAAAATCCTGATTATATAACTTGCCCTCACTGCTCTAGGCGATTCAACGAAGCAGCAGCCAATCGCCACATTCCTAAATGTGCCAACATGCTTCATAATAAACCGAAGCCAGCAACTAAAAAAAGATAAAGCGCTATTCTAACGTGAATCCCTTTCATCGTATCCATAAATATATATTTTACATTTAACAGGGAAGCTAAACAAAACCTTTACTAAACAAGTTTTGCGAATGAAACAGCCAGCAACTCTCACTAATTTTAAAATCAAAAAATGATTATTCGTACTTACATAATCTAATGAAGACTTAATTTCATATCCTATAAAAATAACACGACTGTTTTCGTATCATTTCCCTTGTGATAATAAACTCAATTGTATCTTATTTTACTTGAAACGTAATTATCTTAACATGGAATGAATAAAACAATTTATTTGTAGAATTAATGACAATTCTAATCTTTAATTAGTTTCTATAAAGCATTAGCAAGAAGGAACGGTATAAACCGATAAATATCCAAAGCAGGAAACGACCCTAAGATTAATAAATTCAGTAATACAAGCGAGGCAGGTACTTGAACGACAAGTCACGCAACAAAATTCAAAATTCAACCCATTCTATTTTTTTTGTCGGAGGTTTTTGAAACGCTACACTGTAGTACTCAGACTCAAAAACTGGTTCATTGTACTGCCAGGCAGCAACCTACTTTTAATGTAATTTCATGGTCTTCCGAAGGAAGACCAGCAGACGGTTCTGTGGACATCATCAGCTCTTATCTCATCAGCACCGAATAACTGCCACCTGATACGAGCAAAGGCGGGACAGTGGCATCGTTTTCTCCATAGGCGTCGCAGGGGGTTCCGTCGTTGAGGCCAAGCACATTTAGGTAGGTGTTTTAGCGAAGGTGTAGTGCCCCGTTAGTACGCCGGTAAGTTGTCTGCAGTCTTTTCTGTTACGAGATACCAAGAAAGTCGCGAATTTCTTACAGACGTTGGGGAGCATGCGGTTGGCCTGTCTACATCCTAGAGAGTCATGCCACCTGCGGTTGTGCTCTCGAGAGGTCCAGCCATCGATGGACTCAAGCAGTCCTAGCGCAGGTGGATTTAGTAGTGCATCAAGAGCAGAGCCAGGCGTACTAGGGAAGGCCTTTATGCAGACGAGACAGACCGTTCTTTGAAGCTTGGTGAAAGCAGCACTTAAGTGTTTATGCGAAAGCTTATTCCACCAAGCGACCGATGCATAGGAGAATTTATCGAATTATTAAGAAATATTTTTTATTTAAAATATAAATCAAGTTATTTTAATAAACATGTAAAAATAATATAGTGATAGATATTATTAAATATTAAAAAAAATATTGAATATTCCTTGGAAACAGTTCAATCTGAGATGTCTTCCATTTTGTTCGGCGGATCAATTATGGTTTTAACTGCTTCAGAAGCTCCGTGCATTTCAAGACCTTCTAAAATATATGCCAAGTTGTCCAAGCTAGCGTCGTCATCATCTTCAAACCATATTGTCAGCATTGCCTTACAAGCATCATTTGGGTTCGGATTTTCAGTCTCAAAATAAAGCATTTCATCAATTGTGTAGCCCAACTTTTTACCTAGTTTCTTCCAATCCACACCAATTTTCGGAGCAAGCTCTTCAATATTCTCCTTACTTGCTGTACATGGTTTGTGCATATTCTTATCGTCTTGCACAACAATAGGTTCCGTCTTCATAAGCTCTGTGTCTTCTTGCTCCTCAAATGCCACCTGTTCTTGCTCTGGTGGTTCTACAACGCTTTCAATTGTATTTTCTGGTTGACCTCCGACTTTGCTGCTTTCATTCTTTTCCTTTTGTATCTTTTTTCTTACGCTTTCTAAGTAATCGGCGATTTTGTAAGAAGGTGCATTAACCAACGTGAAGAAGTGCGGCGATTGCCTGGCGAGAAGACGAAGAGCTCGCCATTCAAATGATGGATCATTCTTTTCACGGGGGTTTTCAATATATGTATCCACTGGTGGTAAGAAATTTCGATCTTCACTTTTGCAAGCCTGCAAATTATCCGGTGATAGATTCCAAAGTCGTGTAAGCACGTCACTGAAAGCTAAATATGAGTACGCATAATTCTTCACATCACACATTATCTACTCACTTTCCTAGAAAAAACTTTCCTTGACGACTAGCATCTTTTATACTATCCCCAAGCGTTTTTCGAGCCCGTTTTGATGGTGGCTTATACGCTTCCTCATTGGAATCCGGTTTTTTGAATTCCTTACATCCATCGTTTTTCCAGTTGTTCCACATTTCCTCACGATGTAACATGTGTTCAACGGTTTTTGCAAATTTTTTCCCATTTGGTGGTGTTTCTCCAATCAATTTAAAGACTTTTGATTCAGTTTCTTTTATAAAATCCGTCTGTGAGGCAGTCAACGTATAGGAATCTCTAAAAATAATCAGTCAAGATAGTTTACATTTTGGTAAAAACAATATTCGTGCACACATACGTTTTAAATTTAACCGTCAATTGTAAGTATTGAAACAGTATGAGGAACTGCACTAAAACCGATCTTCTAAAATTAGAATCCGATAGCTGCAAAGCCAAAAGTTTTGGATTTGTAAGAAATTTGGCAAAAAAATTTTCGGATTTCTTGACGGTTTCATCAACTTCCATTTTAATATTTTGTGTAGTAATGTCTTTGTTTTCATCTTTTAGTGAAGGGCTCGTACGAGGCTCTTCTAACTTAAAACTTGAAAACGCTGCGAGGACATTAGTTGCATGCTGTATATAAAGGAATAAAGGCGTTAATTGGTATTTTCTATGACCAAAGTATACTTACAGTTTGAAACATCTTCCACTGAACTTTGCTGTAACACTGATTGGGATTTCGAAAGAAATCTTGCAACGACCAGAACTTACAATACAAATTGTAGTCTATCTTTACGGGAACATCTTCGACAGTATCCTCCAATGCCTCATCCAAGTCCTTGCCATCAACTCCAAATTCGGTAACATTATCAAGATTAAACTCCGATATTATATTCAAACCAGAACGTTCAGAGAATGGAAAGAATTTAGCCAAAAACAACAAAATTCTGCCACAAAAAACTGTATTCTGTGCACGGGACAATCGCCTCAATAGATCATTGCACATTCGAAGTATATTGTTTTTGCATGATGTGAAGAATATATCTTCCTTCCAAACATTCACTTTTTCTTCAACAAAATTAAATATTTTCTCGCACTTGTCTAATGTGACTGCATCAAAAATATCACCCAAGAGTACTACAGGTATTGTTACGGACACAATCTCCTCGCGTGCAGCTTCTACGGAGAGTGTAATAAGTGTGCCTACTTTTTCAATGTCTTCACTTAGTTCGAATAAAAGCAACTCCCGAAAGTTTTGATCCAAAGGAGACTTCTTGTCAGCATCGTTGTTAAATTTATAAGAATCGAATGTTTGCCTGAGAATTTTCACATCTTGAGATTCGAATGCATCTTTGAGCGAAACCTGTGTAAAAAAAAAACTTGATAAGCAATAGTTTGTTGAATAAAACTGAAGTTATTTTCTTACCTTAAATCTCTCGTAGAGCCCATTAAAATCGGTAGGTGTGCCCTTGGGTCCAGAATCTGAGCTAGAAAGTTTTCTGCTCATTTTTATAAAAACAAAGCTTTTCACAAATTTCTGTCTTGCTGTTGGTAAATTATTCTTTGCGAATTGCAACTGAGAACCGGAGTTTCTTTTGACGGAAAAATGCTGGATGAACATTTGACAGCTAAAGTTCTGTCAATTTAAAGGAATGAAATATTTGATTGGGGTGAGTTCATAGTTAGTGTATGCCTATTGAATTTTGAATTGTTTTATTTACTTATGTAATTATGCACCTTTTTCAATTTTAAATTAATAATATTTTTAATAACTTAATTTAGTAAATAATTGAAGCGTAAGGGGAAATTTTATTGCTATTAACCTAAAAAGATTAAAAAACAAACAAAAGTAATTGTAGGCTGACTGCTTCACTTTGCAGTTTGACATTTGTTTGACACTTGTATGTTTTGATTGATTTCGGCTTTGATTAAAGAACGGTGTAGTGTTTAGTCAATTAGGGAAGCCAATTCCTCTTAACAATAAACATTGTGAAAAAAATTAATTAGTGATCAGCATGTCACAAGCAGATTTTAAGCACAACCTTCGAAAGTTGGAATTCCCGTTATGTGCTATGGAAGCGCTTCCTAGGATTGGTAGGCTTTCTTTCCTGTTTGCTATGGAATCTTTTGCTCAAACTCCTTTATTTCCAGAAAATGTAGTTGACAATATGAGTCGGAGTAAACAAACTTTCACAATGAATCTCATATCAGAGTTTATATTTTTGGAGAAATTTAAAGACACTGACTTTAGAAAAAATTCGAACGCAGTTCCATTTCTTCCATCACAAATGACATCAGTTCAAGAATTTCAATTAATTTTAGTTTTAATAGAATTTTTTTCCCGTCCAGGTCCAGATGCGACTCGAAACGCGGTATTCCTTTCGCTATTTGGGGGGAATCTCACACCGGTCAGGTCAAGAGTACTTGCCAAGCTTATAAGCACATCAGTGTCGGGATCAGTTGCGCCGGTGCTTTGTGCAGCTGGAACTTGGATGCAGCAATTGGGTTGTACGTCAACTCCAAGTCTGGAAATAGCTCAAAACTTGGTTAAAGATTTTGTGACATTTTCGAAGAAAACGTCTGAACAACTTAAGCAACTACCTATGGTAGCACCCAGATTTGCAGCGAATTTTATGACAGCAGTTGCTGATTTGTACATGAATGAGCAAAGAGGTGTGTTGCTAGGTCCACCGGACATGCTCCTAGATGTTTTTACAGAGTGGGTCACCGAAAATCTTACCCTTTGTCTAGCTTCGCAACAACCTCTGGCCTTGCCTTCAGGTGCGATCGCCATGCCAGTCACAACGCCATTAGCTGGTCTTATTAAATGGACTGTCCTTGCACCTATAGCGAACACTAAGCAAACATACAGCGATCTCCACTTGTCTGTATTGCAAACACTACTACAAATCGTTCCAGCTGGACCGCCAACAGCACTGAATGCTCAACACCTGCTACTTATTGTTAATCCATTGAAGGCATATGCCAGCAAATTAGAAAATGAAAACCTTCGGCCAGAAGATGACGTGAATTTTCAGAAGTGCTTGGAAAGATTTTCCCAAGCTGTACAAGTTGCGCTAACTTCTAAATGTATTTACGGTAACATACCACAACTTCTCTGCAATCTGGAGACCTTACCACCAAATAATCTAATGCAGATAGTAATTAAAGCAAATAAAAACTCAGGTTAAATGTACAAGGTGTTTTTTCTTTGATTTGTCCATTTATTTGATTCACATGTCTAAACCCATCGAAATTCAGTAGTCTATGAAAACCTCGAAGTGCCCGAAATTTATTTTTAAAATGGCTTGAAGCGTTTTCTTTTCTTAAGGATTTCAATTTTATTTTTGTCTTCTTCAAATTTTTTCCTCAGACTCACGATGTTTTTCATTTTTGACTCCCGAATCTGAAAGGTGTAGAAATTCTTTAATTCCTTATCCTTCCTACTACGTTCAATCTTGTTTTCCAGCCGATTTATAACCGACTCCTTTTGTTCAAATCCTGCGTTACGCCCCTGTTTTCCCACAGTGATCCAACCGTCCTTATCAGCACCTGCGTTTCGCTCAGCTTCCAGTTTTCTCCTTTCTTGCGCATCAAAAACTTCCATATACCGATCGATTTCAGTCTGAATTCTTGATTCTTTTAGGAAACTATTGTTGTAGTCCTGCTTCCATTTCGCAACGCCTGTAACAACTATAGATTTTCCAGTGTCATCAAACAAATCGATTGAATCTAATTTAAGAACTTTTGCAATACTGGTAGTGTTCTTAAATACAATGAACGCCACTTTAAACTTTGAGGGAATCTGTGCTAAACTAAAAAGTCGTAACTGCTGCCATTTTTGGCATTCTTCTCGTCCTGGTTTTTCCGCAAATAGCATAGAAGTGATGTCTCCAATTTTACCGAAAAAGGTTTTCAAACTTTCCTCTGTTACATATGGGGGTAAGTTGAGAAGTAATAACGTGCGCCCCTTTGGCTTGTCCGCATCCACATGACGAATAAAATGCTCTCTCATATAAGAAACATGACAATTTTTGGCGTTGGGAGTCAACCGAATAGGAACAACTTTAAAAGGTAGAAAGCTTAGAAATTTTTTTTTGTTAAATGGAATTAATATTAATAATAATTACCTCTATAATTATCAATTTCACCCATTCTTTCAAAAAGAGATGTAAACAAAAACAAGTAAGCACACGTGTGATAGGCTGTTAAGAAATGTCATTCGAATTACAGCTGTTTCAATTGTAGTAGTTTTATCTATCTGACTGTACCCTAATTGTACTAGATTATTTGTAAACGTTGACGCTGTTCACATTTAATCAAAAAAGAGGACAATTTAATAATTTCCAAGAAACAAATAAAAAGCGAAATAAATGTCAGAAAAATGTGTCGAATGGACTTGGATAACAGTTTGCGATACATTCACAATAGCAAAAACCAGATGACAGAACTGAATTATTCAAATCAGTGCTGTCTCCTTTTTGTGTTTAACTAATTTGCTACTGAAAAAAGTACTTTACTGTGTAGATCATAGAAAAAAGTTTTCAAGGAAAAAAAGGACATTAAGAGGACAATTTAATAAAAAGATGACAAATTGCTGTCCTCTTCAGGAAAACAAAAAAAAAAAGGACACGGTACCGATAAAGAGGACTGCCCTCTGAAAAAGAGGACGGATGGTCACCGTAATTATACAATTTGTATAGCAAGTCTTGTTTGCCAAACAAACATTTGATAATGTGAAAGCACCAAACGATCGCTTGTTAATCACGTTTGACGATATCAAAATATTTCGGTGAAAATTTGGTTAATTTGCCGGGCCGGAAGCCGCATTGGTACGTGCCGATTAGTGCGGTGCAGAACGGTTTGGGCGCCGTGGCGTAGTGAGTAGGTGCGTCGACTCCTACGCTCGAGGTCGTCGGTTCGAATCTCGAAAAAGAACATCAAACATTTTTTCACAGCTCAACCTCTTTCGAGTCACTGACAACGCTCAAAGAGTATAACTGTCTAGAAAAAGCTTCTCATTCTCGCCGTTCGGAGTCGGCTTTAAACTGTAGGTTCCTCCGCTCGTGACAGAACAATAACACGCACAACACGAGTGATTGCTGAGAAGCTAGGCCCAGGTCCACCTCGGACTGTAGCGCCGCCATTATTATTATTATTATTATTATAAAACGGTTTTGGACGTTTAGTTCACACAGTACGCTGGACAGGATCTTGTATATAAATCTATAATTGTTGCAAGGATTAGGATCGCCTTTTTTATGGATGGGGCATATTATTCAATAACGTAACATTATTATACAATATTTTATTTTTCAATGCAGGGATCAATTAGGGCACATCATGTGAAACAAAGGAGCATAGTTGCGGTGTTTTCATTTTTCATAAGCATGCACACGTATCACCGTTGATGAAATGATTTAGAAACGCAGTACTCGAGTTTATAAGAGGTACATACTCTAATGCTAACACCGCTTTTTTCGTGAGAGTTCTCTAAGTACCGAAAATAAATTCTTAAACAACAACATTAATTTTATTGAGAACAAGTTTTCTTATATTATCTCCTTAAAATAGTTTGACACTTTAAAGAAATTATTAAAAATCTAAACATGTTATTGATTGAAAACAAATAAGATATGACAAAAGTAACTTTATATTCTTGTGCTCAAGATATTAGTGAAACTGTCTTAATTTCTAATACGAGGAAAGATACACCTATGCTTACGATTCTGGGTACCTACAATATGATGAACTTTCAATTAATTCATGAGGAATCCAATCTTCGTATAGCGGTAGGCGATTTTTTAAAGTTTCCACCTCTCGAAGAATTCGCACTATATTACCGCCAATTAATTTTTTTATGGCCGCATTGCCCCAAACCCTATCTCGTGCTAGTTCTGCTAGCAGAAACGCATAGCTCTTCGGTGCACCGCTTAAACCGATATGGTCAACACCAGCAATTTTGCGCACATAATTAATCGCACTTATTGCTTCACGTACACTCAGCGGTCGTTCACCACATCTTTCCATGTTTAACATGATGACTCCACCGTTGTCCGGAAGGAGGCTAAAAACAAATTGACAACCAAAATACATACATATATTTCCAATCTACCTGAAGCTGCCAGAAACTACCTTAATATGTG
Source organism: Myathropa florea (assembly GCA_930367185.1). Lineage (NCBI taxonomy): Eukaryota > Metazoa > Arthropoda > Insecta > Diptera > Syrphidae > Myathropa > Myathropa florea. The sequence continues at coordinate 131,591,064 of OV884003.1, read as the reverse complement.
ATCAGGAATTGATGCTAAATTTGTACTATTGCAAAGGGATAGAGGTGCAGCATTAATTAACAACACTGGTGCCTTAGCCGATCGGAGAGCAGACGTCATTGCCGATTCAGACAGCTGCGAAACTTCGACAAGCATACCTAGGCGGTTCATTTCATAAAGAACGGTCTATGTTATAAATAAAGCAATTTAAAAAAAATTAAAATAATTAACATTTTCACATGTACTTACTTTTCCAAATTCAGTAAGTGTATTTGTTGAATTATCTTCAATTATGTAATCATGTCTACGTATAGAAGCCGCAGCCCAAGGTGTAGGACATTCGAGGCTGGTTACTGAAACAAATCGTGCTCCTAACATATACATAGACCTAAGGACAGCTAGGCTTGCACCAATCGCATGTCCACCTCCCAGTCCCATTAAAATTGCCACTTCTCCTTTGATGTGTGTCTGCTCCATTTCATCAGCCGACTCAACGATATGCATAGAATCCGAATTTAAAGTGATTCTTCTTGCTTTATCTATTCCTTCTAGAGCCAATTGAACGGCATCAAGATATTGTGCTCCACATGGTACTGCAATTGGCCATAAAAGTGCTCCAATAAAATTTTTTCTCGCCTCACCAATACTGGTGCTAAAGTTCATATCCTTTTTAGGACTCCAGTAACCCTCAACTAGTGGGGCTTCTGTGAGCAATCGACGAATGAATGTAAGTCGAGCTTCAAGCAATGAAGAAGATCTCAACTGTAAGGCCAATGGAATTCCACCTGCCATTGCAATGCAGATTAAAATTACTCCTAACACTATAACGGCTTTTTTGCCTTTTGATGATGAGGTTTTACTACGTCTAGGCTCATGATCCATTGATTCCTTTTTGTATGATGATATACTACCATTTTTGATTTTTTCATTTGTGAATTTATTCAATTCCGGTGGGAGTTCAATATCTGCTATCTCAGTGAATACAAAGCACTGCTGCTTACAATGAGGTTGATGCTGATGTACGGAATGAGCTTCGAGAAATTCGTGGCTTGGCACCGTATTCATATTTATAATTTCGCTTGTATTTAGTATATATTTACAGAATATAATATTTACTAACAAACAAGTTCTTTCAATTTGTAATTTTTGCAAATAATTGATTTTCTGTCAAAGAAGTTTCATTCAAGACCATGCGCAGAAAAATATGCTTACTCATGTGCTTACTTGTACATTGGCTGGGCAAAAAAGATTGAGTTTAGGACTAGTTTTTCTTGTTATTCATACAAGTTATATTACTTCTAACAATTATTATTATTATTATTATAATTATTTTTATATCTTTATAAATTCGTAATTAGAAAATCAATATTTGAAGCTCGCACTAGTTACCAGGACTGTCGGCTAGATAGTTTATATATTAAGGTTAAGAGCTGAAATAATTTCGTTAATATTATGCAGTTCAAATATTTTAAAGAGTTTTTGTATGACTAAATCAAAAAAAGTAGTTCGATTGTCATAATACTTAAGCTTACGTAATAAAAGCATATGTCTTTTTGGCTAAGTTTTCCTCTAACAACAAACGTGTATCTAAATCTTCCGTTTATAGCAAGGTCCAGACTTCTTATGGTAGTGCTCGTTTTGTCACAGAATAATGCTTTTGCAAATAGATTGGGTGCTCGCGATTTATAAAGACATCTAAGATTCCAAATGCAAAACTGGTAGTAGTTGCCTCTTTATGTTGATTGATGTTATCTATTCAATTCCTTCTGTTGCCTTAAAAAAACAACTGTAGGCCTCTCCATTTGTGTGAGGCCAAACCACATGAGTGGCTGCTGAGAATGCAGACAATGGCTTTCATAATTGTAAAAAAGTCTGAATACTAGTTACTTATGTAATTTTAAAACGAGCTAGAAAATAACAAGTACATATGTCTTTTTTCAGTTTTTACACATGTATAACCTCAGTAGGCGCCGTGCTGTAGTGGGTACGTGCGTTGACTCCTACGCTCTAGGTCTAAGGTTCGAATCTCGAAAAAGAACATCTAACATTTTTTCACGGCTTCACCTCTTTCGAGTCACTGACAGTGCCCAAAGAGTATAACTGTCTAGAAAAAGCTTCTCAAAATCGCCGTTCGGAATCGAACGAAGAGCTTTCATCTCTTCCTATCTTTTCACCTCTCTCTATATTATCTTAGCTAGCTACAGGCACGATATTTTTTGTTTGCAACTGGTGGTGTACGAGTGGAAGGACAAGAACCGCCCCGTCCGATGAGCTAAGCCGTGCAACCGGAAGCGTGCCGCCGTCCTACTCACCGTCACCGTGGCCCAGCCAACCTAGCTTGTAACAAATGGTGTTCAAGTTCAAAATTTCAGAATAGAGCGCGCAATTGGGAATTGGTTAATCCAAAAATAACATTCGACCTTTGACATGTTTTTTTTTTTTTTTCTTATTCAAGAGTTTCGGGAACCGTAGTTACCGAGCCGCATAATATAATCATACGCCGACTCCAACTGAAAGTTTCTTACAACCAATTTTTTTTCGCCCTCTTTCTCTTCGTCAGTATATTCAAATTTATTTTCATAAGCTACAATCTAGGTTTGTGGCCGTATGTGCTGATGCTGGGATGATGATGAAGGTTAACGTGGACAAATCCGAGGTTATGGTTATTTCCAGAACGCCTATTCAATGCACTCTACATGTTAGTGGAGTCCCATTGAAACAGGCAGAGAAGTTTAAGTATCTCGGGGTCTTCTTTACGAGTAATGGGAAGAATAATGTTGAGCTTTCCTGTAGGATTGGCCAAGCTGGGTCAATTTTGAAACAGCTTGGTGGATCTGTAATCAGGACGGCCGAGCTTGGTGTCAAAGCCAAGTTAGCGGTTTTAAACGTAGTATTTGTTCCAACTCTCACCTATGGTCGTAAAATTTGAGTAATGACCGAAAGAATAAGATCGCGAATACAAGCTGCCGAGATGAGATTTCTTCGCGCTGTTGTGGGAATTACTTGCCGGAATAGGGTGAGAAACACGTGCGCGAGGAACTCAACGTTGGGCAGTTGCTTCTTCGTACGGAAAGCGCTGTACTTCGATGGTTTGGTCACGTATTCCCATCATCACGACTTCCGAGGTGTGCCTTGAATGCGATTCCATCAGGTAGGCGACCGCTTAACAGACCCAGGACGAGGTGTTTGGACCAAGTCCAAAAAATCGCCTGGTTCGCTTGGGCATAGCTCGTTATGAGTTAGAGTCGATGGCGGAGGAACGAGTGGCCTGGAGATCTCTCGTGCATGCGTTGCCCCCCCAACCCCTTTAGTGGAATATGCGGATCACTGTAAATGAAATGAGATGAGAAGCTACAGGATATATGCAGTACGTAGCTTACCTCAACTGCATATTTAACTACAAAAACAAAACAAAAAACAGTGCAATGCCAATCGCTATCACTTTTAATTGAATTTCTTCTTTTTAGCATTAAAAAATGTCTTCGATATGTTAAAAAAATAACAATAAATTTCTAACAAAAAGTATTTGATTAACACATTTGTTTACAGTAAAAATTGTAATTATATTTTATTAGCACAACTTACATATTATAATAATCATACTCGTTATATGCCATCTCGTGTTAAACTCGAAAATTATATCATGTATGTATGTACATATTAAAAACTAAAGCCAAATCTTTCAAACATGAAATGTATAAAGGTATTTATGTAAATAACTAAATATTGCACGACATATATGTTTTTATTTATTATATTATAATTATATCTCAATTATTCACCCTGTCCTGCAAAATATTTGAAAATTTGTTACATTATCTATATTAAAAATATTATTATTAAAGATAAGTTGTGAATGGACGGGCTATTTATAGATATTATTCAGAAAATTAAAATTTTCAATAATAAACTTATTTTCGAAACTTAAAAATACACTTTGGTATTGTTTTACTTTAAGCGTTGTGTTACATTTGCTAAAGCAACAGCAAAAGCTTGGACTGCAGAGAAGGGGTACTGAAAATCCAATGTGTATGCATTCCCATCGATACGTCCAAATTGCATAACCTGTTTGAAAAAGAAAACACTTAATAGTCTCAAAAACGATACAAGTTGCGGAACATTTCAGACAGAAGTTTCAAACGTATATGTCCCTTTAGTATAATTACGAGAATGTGTACGGATTATTTAGTTTCACGATAGTATTTCAAAATGTAACATGAACTATTGTTTAGGTTTAAAATAAAGTCGATGAGTTTATGTAGATCATCGAAACTAATTATATGCATGTATTCATGCAGCCATCCATTTTCAGTTTCCACACTCAAATATTCGTAAAAAGGATTGTCGTTCTTCTTATTAACAATATTAATCATAGTCAAGAAGACATAAAAAATGTTGACGTCGAAAAGCAAGAATAACAAGAGATTGCAAGAGTGGTTTGCCTTTCTTTTCTTCAAGCTCCCTATGAGACCGTTGCCACCCGCGCAATCAGTTGATCAAAAATCTGATTGTTATTTAATAGCCATCAGAGAGGCGACCATTAATGTGCTGGGTTTCAACTCCCACTAATAAGGCACCCTCGGTTTTGACTACGAGTGCATATTGACATAAGCACCTTAGCCATAACTCTAAGATATATAAAGACTTCAACCGCCTTGGACGAATTATCGAATTTTGTCTAAGCGTCTAGCCGAAAGAGAGGATTGAGCAACAGAAACTTCTCTCGCAGAAAGTTTTATGGGACAGAATCATATATATTGTCACTAGCAGATAACAAATTTCTTGATCGGTATCACGCTTATCCCATGTGATGGTGAATGGAGAATAAAATTAAACCACAAAGTGTACAGCAAGTACTGACCCAACGCTTGAGCTGGGTAGCCCATACATATATGAGGATTGTATCATATCAGTATGTGGGATATTCGGAACGATCTGGAAATGTTGTTTCTTCTGTTTTTCGAAACTCTGCTTTCACTTTTCATGTAAAAAAATTTCCTTACTTGTTTTCCTCGAAATTCGATTTGAAAATTTTTTGCTGACTCCTGAGTTACACGACCCCCAAAATCTAATTGGTACACTTGACTCATTTCATTCCACATTGGAGCCTTATTATGCATAACAAATTCACGCCTCAATGGAGCTGGACTGGAGCAGGAAGAATTACCATTGGGCTCAATTTTACCTCTCTTTAACTGCAATAGAACTGACTTAAATAATCACATATCGATTAACCAAAGTAAGTTAAAACCTTTTGTCGCAATTGGGCTTTTTGAAACGTCTCCAGATCTCTATACTGTTTGCTATATGTGACATTTTCTTCCCCAGACGCATTAGTAAAGTTACTCTCGTCATCTGAACTCTCGATAACCTGTTTCTTCCTTTGTCGTCTATTTAATAGAGGTGAATTGAGAATGTGTCTTATGGGCGATGAACTTTGATGACGTTTAGCCTTTTTACTAACTGCTGGAGATGCTGGAGAGCTTCGTGGTAAGCGTTGAGGTGACGATGGTGGTGTAAGTCTGCCTTCATCAAGGTCCCGCAAGCGACTGATTATATTTTCAAGCGTAGTTAAAGCCTAAAAAAGTCGCAATTAACATTAAATACAAATACTTAATTCCTAAGGATAGTTTCAAACAAAAACCTGTGTGTGCAATGAAACCGATGTTTTTGATTCAACTGGAGTAGCTTCAATCTGAGTATTACTAACCGATGTACTTTCAGTTTGACTACTGCTTTGAGGGTCCTTTCGCTTCCAGCGCACTTCAGAGAGTTGTTTAACAAAATTAAAACCGTTGTCGGCTTTACGTCTTAGTGATGATGAATCAGTTTCATTTTCTTTCTGATTTCGAGAGGATCTGTTGCCATAGCGATGTTTTCTTGTAAAAAGCGGACTATCTGTAAAACTGGTTAATACTTCAGTCTTCTTATTGATTAGATCACTGTTACGACTTTGTTGTTGTTGCTGTTGTTGTTGACAAAATGCATCAAAAAGCTGTCTATTTGCTTTTGGTTTGTTGCTTGCGTTTAACTTATCATCTTCTTCTTTCTCTTCAAAATTTTCAAATGAACTTTCACTATGTATATCGTCAATACAATGTTCAACGACTTTAAAATTGCTTTTAAAAACTTTCTCGACCTCCACACTGTTAAAATCTACAGTCTGACCTTCTGAAATACCCTTGAATTTGAGTGATCCTTTTTCATTTTTGGTACCATTCTTTTCATTGGGCGATGGGAGAATAATGCAGGAATCAAGACTTTTAGATTTACCTGACTGATGAAGTTTAGGTTTTCTAAAGTACTTTAAGAAAATAACGATTAATAAAATGTCAATGAAAATGTTCTAAATCATTAGAAAAAACAACAACCAAAAGTAAATAAGTTGAAATTGTATATCCGGTCAATATCCGGTTCATCGCATGAACAAGATATTTTTTTACAAACATATGCATATGAACTTTCCAAAGTCAAAAGCTACTCTTTCTTGAAGGTTTGCAATATGAAGACAAGAAAAATTTTGCAGATTTACTGTTGCTTTTAATTATATTAATGCATGTTGCTTAATAAAAATAAACTTGTGAAACATGAAAAGTTCCAAGGGCAGCCTTTAAGAAAGGTCTACACGTTAGGTTAAATTACATATGGAGCGGGGGGTATGCCTCAAATATACTATTCTGGTCCGTACTAATAATAAGGTGTAAGGTGATAATAGGTAGAATATTTTAGAGGTTATGGGAATTAGGTAAATGTGGTTTTACGGCAGCCACATCATTTAGTGATTTGAAGAAATTGGTGTCGGTATTGCGTAAATTTAAAACCCATGTTTACTAATTTCTGTACGCCCATTAGAACTTCGCTTCCAGGCAAAATATTTTATTCAATTTCGGAGATTAAAGATGAGAGTTGTACACCCTCAAGAACGTCAAGATAGCAATGTTGAGACTATGTCCAATTGGCCACCACTGATCTTCTTTGAAGTTTTGTTCCTCTAAGGATACATTTATAGATGTATATGAACTCATATTGCACCATATATGTATATTTTTTAAAGTACAACGATATATTTGAACAAAAATTCTAACATTTTCACTTACTCCGTTATTGTGTTTCCTTCGCCGAGTTGTTTTCTTATTGTCAACCAAGACAAGACGTTTGTTAGGTGCTTCTTTTCGCAAAGCCGATAAAGCTTCATCAGAAGGAATTATTTCAACTGAATCTAAGTAACCGACACTACAACTGCGCGTTATTGAGTCTGGGAGTTCTGGGGCAATTGATACAACCGTCGGTGTCCTTTTCATACGCAACTCATTTGTCGCAGGTATACTAGGTGCAATAGGTGATTGTGAGTCTTCATCAATAAAAAGCAGATCTTTTCTTTTCGAGGACGCAGCGGATCTTTCTCTTATCCTTGGATCTACCCTCTCCAAATTTAAATTTAAATTTAGCGGTACAGGATTGACATGAGAATTCGTAGTACGTATTTGTTCTGGCATTAAAGCGCTTTTAACGTGCGCCACATTGTTGGAATAATCATTGTTGCTGGAGTAGCTCATTAGAGTTGTCTGTCCAGAGGCAGGTGGTCTTTCGAATATAATGTCACTTGGAGCAACTGCATTTTTTGGTGACTGCAGTGTAGGTACAGAACCCTCGCAGCAAAGTGGCGATATAGCATGTCTGGATTGGCATGAATTATTTGACGATGGTCGATTATTTTGATTCTTAAAGCTTGAAAAGGATGACCCTGTGCGCCCACTTATCACGTTTGTTACAGATGTGTCAATATGTTTTGGTCGTATGAGTTTGTTTGAATTTGTGTTACATGTACTTGACGAAGCACTGTAACTAGCACCATTGCTGCTCTTATTTGCTACATTGTTAGCACCAGAGTCTTGGGATTCATTTGACGAATCATCGTCATAAGATTCAGCTCTAGCTAATGGACTCATCCCTACAGTACTTGGACGTGAATTCCTGCGCTTTGTAACTATTCGGTTTGGCCGTGGAGACATGGGCGCTATTGGAGGAGAGTTATCATTTAACCGGCGCGGTACAATATATTTTGAATCTGCACGATCTTCACTGCTTTGGCTTTGTACAACCGGGTCGTCCTCATCTTCAGAAAACACGTTTGGATTAAAAGTTGGATCTGGCCCAGGTGGATAGTCATCGCGAAGCTCTGTAATAACCAGTGTCATTTGTCGTGGTTGCAAATGGAGCAAGGACGTTTTGTATGTTACTTGGCCTAAATTGGCTGGGACGGTTTTTGCAAGTCCATGTATTTTAAATTTCGTTCCCCAAATATTTGAGGTAACTTCAACCAATTTTACTTCCTTAAAGATATTTAGATATAAATGTATTAACCGTTAACAATGTAAACAAAATATATATATCAAAGCCAAACCTCGGGAAGTGTATCAATATAAGCTAGTTCATCTAGATTTTCGGACTCAGATCCTGGTGCCTTAAGATCTACTCCATTTGCATTTCGCTTTTTTGAACGGGTCTTTCGTTTTCGCGGAGTTCTGGGAGAACCCTTAAAGCGTTCTTCGTACTCACTGTCAGAAGAATCAGTCCGACCGCTTATACCTGTTGTTGTGGATTGATGTGATCCAGATCCAGAAGAGCTTTTAGTATCTGATGAACATTGAGAAAATATTGACGAATCTGCAAAACAAAAAATATTGCCATTAGATAATAATCATTTTCATTTTTTGTGTTTTACAACTGTACTTACCATCAACTTGGGGATCAAATATAACGAATTCTGGTCGAATTTTTGACGTTCGCTTGCCTTTCAGCAGTGGAACAAGTCCCCCCAAATATTCCAAATATAAAGTATAGCAAGTTCCAGAGCTTAAGTTTGAATCATCATCGTGTCGTATCATTGTACAATGTAATCGGGTGGAACACACAGGCGGGCGTGCCACAAATTCTCGAAGATATTTAAGGTCAGGTACGCAACACTAGACGCATAAAAAAGATTTTTTTTTGTCTACAAAAAGAAAAATGTGTATATTCTCACCCGTATAGTTTGAGCAAACAGATTTCCAATCAAAGACTTTATCCTTGATGGTAAAGGCAATAATGGCAATGTCAATTCAGACCCAATACTGGCTTGAATTTGTAGGCGACACAACAGTTGCAAAGAAGCAACTCGCCGTGAAACCCAAGCAATATGAACCTGTGTCCCTGTCGCTATGAATAGCCGTTTATCATTGTGACCCCAAGTTAGCGCCGACACAGCTGTTGTCGTATTAGGTATTCGCGTCGTATATAAAAGATTTCCACATTCAGTATAAAATTTCAAAATATTTATAAAAATCGGTGAGCCCTGAGTGTCTTCTGTATGTTCAGGATTTTGTGTGCCGGCTACAGCCAATAATTCTCTTGAGTTACTCCATTCCATCACAAGCCCCAGAGAACCATTTAGGCCGGTACTGATATGAGCCGGTGATACATCATCGAAAGATTTCAATAAATAGATGTATCCATTTTGAAAACTAACTGCTAACACGAAGGTACGTTTAGCTAGAAACAAACTTTGATTAATAAAAGAAAACGCTATTCATGATCAATGCTTACAAGCATTCATTACGCCAGGTTCAGCCTCTTCACCTTCTTCCATTTTAAATTTCTCACAAGACCAAGACATTGACGTTATCCCAACATCATTGCACAATTGCACCTGTGACACCATAGCGCCGTGAACATCCATTACTATAATCTGACCTTGGGTGGTTCCAAAATAAACTTGTTGGTCGTCTGGTGTCCAGATTCCACAAGTTATAGTTGATTCCAGGTTAAGCATTGACGACCAATATCTTTGTCCGGCCACTGAGCCTACTAAAACGAAACCATCTTGATAGCAAATCAGCGCCATTCGCCCATCATGTGACCAAGAAAAATGAGTAACCGGAGTATTTCGGTCATTAATCAATTCAATCGACCATCTTCCCTCATATTTGATCCATACGAAGATAATTCCCGAGCTGTCACATGATGCCAATTTTTGATATGGCTCATTCCACTTAACCAAAATGACCTAGCAATATATATATATATATACAATCAATACATCTAAATGAATTTAGGTAACACTTACGTCGGATCTATGTCCACGGAGATTATAATTTGTTCGTAATGGATATTCCACATTTTTTCTGCAGTGTGACGTTGTAAATGTAACACCGACAATTCCCCTTATGTTTCCTGTTGCAAGCCAACCCTCTTGATAATAGTTAGTTCTGTTTAACTTCCATCCTTCATCCTGAAAGAAAGTAATAAAGCAAAACAAATTGTGCTTTATATTATTATTGTACCCAGGTTTTCAAAACAGTTACATATTTCTTTATTGCTTCATTAAATATTTTGAAATTCAAATAATTTCAGTAATAAATAATGTTCGAAACTTGCTTATCCAATATTTTAAAATATGGAACTCAGCTCTTAAGAGTCACATACAATTTAGATTAAGTGAACTTGTTAAGTTTTGATATCCCTATTAAACTCATTTGAATGTGAAGGATGATGAAGGAGAACTTTCGAAATTCGGTGAAGGTTGGTAACGAACTCATATCATACCAAGCGACGCGTTGTCTTTTGATGTTTTCAACATAATACAATAGAACATATACAGTGCCCACAAAAGTATTCGGAATTATGTTAACAAAAAGTCAGAAAAAATAATGGATGTTTTCTATATGCAACAACAACAAAATGCAACAATCTAGGGTCCAGGAAAAAAACATAATTCCGAATATTTTTGTGTTACAATTGTTAACAAACGCGAATAACATTGATGCTTAAAGGTAAACAAGGTAAAGTAAACACTGTGTTGTCTTCGAAAATTAGCACACTCTACAGACCTATTGGTCATTATTTCACAATTAGCAGTTTTATGGTAAGGAGACATCACGAGTCCCAAGAGCGACTGGATGGCGCAGTTGGTTAAATGCCTGCCCCATATTAGAGCGGTCCCAGGTTCGAATCCCAGGGAAATCGAATCTGGTCCAGTCACCATTTGCCGTTGGGATCAAATTAACGGCACTGGAGTAGGTTGCTACTTGGCAGTACAATGGACCAGTTTTGACTGCTCCAGTGTAGTGTTTCAAAACCTCCGAAAAAAAAGGAGACATCGACTTTATCGTAAATGGATAGCTCTTGGTCTTTTGAAGAAAAAATTGGTGTTGGGATTCAACCACGAATTATAAGGGTTCGATTACGACATGATTCCAGCCAGCCGTATGAAGTATGTCGGTTTTATTTTCAAAATGCAGTTTTTCTTCGAGTTTTTCTCAAAATATACCTGTGCTAAATACTTTCAATTTTGTTCAATGCTTTCAAAATAAAAGTATCATTGAAAATTTACATATTCGTACATACGCGTACATCTACCGTATAATATTAGCTTTGAACCTTAAATTATATGAACATACATCCTAATCATTGCACAGCAGACAAAAATATTTAATTATACAAGAAAACAAGTACGAAATCATAGAAATGCTTAAAATATATTTTCAAAACCAAACCTGACACAATGTAACCCCATAAGTTTTTCAAATACCATATGCGTATTAGAATGTATGTAAGTATATAGTCTTTTTATTTATAGCATAAGCCCGAAGAACTGCATATATGCCATAACTTGACTAGCAATGCAACTGGTATACAGTTGACTTAACTAGAGAATACGATTAATTTGCATACAATATGAACGTACACAACTAGAGTCTTCTACTTTCTAAGCCTTTGCGTACTTACCTCCGGTATATCATCAGGTACTTTGCCCATCCACGACAAGGACAAAATTGTACAATCGCATTTTGTGGTAACGTTACGTTCAAAATGCAGATGCATCACACTTAAACTTTATGTAAACTAATTATGACCAGATATTTGCTTTCATGAGGATTCTATAACCTGTTTTAAGGGTGTAGCATAACTATATATATAAATACATGTATGTACGAATTCATATGCGTTCAAACATAAACGCGAATGTTCATATACATATTTAAACATGCGTATATGCATGATGAATGAATTAAATCAGTAAATTCAGCTTGTGGTTGTCCACAATATGATGTAAATTAACAGAAAGTCGTAAAATAATTCGAAAATATGTTAAAACTGGTAATCAATTGAATGTATGAAAAGTTAATTGAAAATATGAATTCTGAAGTCTCATCAACTGGTATGTAGTCAATTGAAGTTGAAAGCTTTTGAAGTACATAGAAATCCAATACACCCAAAAGCCCTGTATTATTTTTAGGAAAGCAACTGTTTTTAGCTTAATACCGTCAACGATAACATTCTCTAAGATGTAACTATCGATTTTTCAACTAGATACACGAATTTTCAGTTTTATATTATTTCTTTAATCAATTACAAAATATTAATGACTTATCCCGAAAGTCCTGCATCAGCCAGTTGATTTAATGTTTTACTCGTACTTATTTTTAAGCTAGTTGTTTTCTTACAAAACTTTCTGTTAAATAGAAAATTCACTCAAACAAATGTGTCCGGCTCCAATTTTGTGTTAGATGAAGTTTGATTTAATAAAAACATAAAGCAAAATCGTAAACTATATAAATAACATTTCCCTAACTATATTTCCTAAACAATTATGTTTTTGAATATGAGCAAACCAAAAAAAAAACTGCAAATATCTTTAGAAGCGAACTTTTTCTATTCAATATAAAGGGACGTCAGAATGAATACTAGTAAAAGAATGTTAAGTGTCAATGACTAGAGTTATGTAAAGCAGTAAGGAATAATGAGAAGTTCACGCGCGCACTCTATGTTAGCTTATCATGAGTCAGTGAAGCCTTTATATTTGCAATTGTCCTTAAAGCTTAATGTCACTGTTATATTTTGTATAACAGTTTGCAATTTTCATGTTTAAAAATAAATTAAACACCACCGATGAAATTTTGCAAATCAAACATAAATAAAGGCTATGAGATCGCCTAAAATTTAAAATATATCATCTTAGAAAGTGATACAGTGAAAATTGTTGGTTCATCTAACAAACAGATAAATAATAATAAAATGTTCATAGAGAATCTCGAAAGATTGTAAACCAAAAAAATCGTGATCAATAATTAGTAGATTCATGTATAGAAGGCTTAAAAATGTAAACATCAATATTTGAGTACAGGAGCTAAAATTATTTGTAACTCCACTCCTATCCCTAAATTCGACAACGCTAACTAGTCAAATATTAAAAAGAACATAAATTGTCCACTGAACCGTGAAACAACATTAAATGACAGCTGTCGAATGTATTCTAATGTTGACAGCACTGTTCGTATGTATGAATGTCTCTATGTGTGCTGTGTGTCAAATTAGTTGCTGATAGATTCAGGTGCATGAGAAATTCTCGCTCAATAAAAATGTTAAAGTTTTCTTTTCCCATATTTAAATATATTTAAACTAAAGTTTTCAACAAATGCTCAACACGAAAACAAATTTAATTGTAAACATATGACAAAAAGGATTATAGTAACAAAGACAACAGTTAAATGACATCGACATGTTTTCTGAAACAACTTATTTTTGCGTCCGCACCCAGTAAACAATTATAAAAATAAAAGAAAATGTGATAGAGCAAAATACAAACAAAGGAAAGCTAGATTAAAAGAAAGTAATATTCAAGATCAGTTAATAAGGAAGAGGAGAAAAAAAGTTATTCTAATTCGGCGCAGCTATGCTGGACGGAATGAAGTTTCATTCAAAAATGATGTGCTGTGAATACTCATCCACAGGCACTTTCAATGTAAAATATCGACGAAAAGTCTATATAATCACTTTCATCCAAGTGTTAGCTATCTGGATGTCAGTGTTCCAAACAATTGATGCATTTAATTGTACATCTGATGAAGGTTGCAAGAATGGCGGTGTCTGCAGGAATGATGTTTGTATTTGCCCCGATGGATGGCAAGGATCTGATTGTCAATTTTGCGGTGGTAAAGTAAGGTAAAGTTATTCTCAATTACAGGTGAAACATGTACACAAAGATAAGCATAGGAATAACTGTTATTTATGCAAAGGCGCAAAGTAAATTTTTATTCGTAAAATATACAATTTTTTGATCTCTTTTGCTATGCTTATGTATATCTTGATTTTGACAACTGGATATCACTCAAAGTGGGTCGCGTAATGAATAAGATTTTCATATATTGCATTCTCTTCAGTTTAGCTAAAAATTAGAATGATTGGTATTGTATTCATATGGCAACTACAATTAGACCACATAATAGTACATGGGATAGAAGAACTAATCTTACAAATAATGAAATTAAACTTATAAATTGTTCCTGTGTTATATTTACAAGATATACTATTTTGTAATTTTTTGTTCCTGGTTTTTTTTTATATTACCTTGAAGTCTTGGTGATTCGTAGTCACTCGTTAAAATTATCTCAAAGTAATTGTGTGATAAGAAAAAATAATGCATTAGTCATCAAACAAAAAACCATAGTTTTTAAAATAGTTAAGTCGGATAACATTATTTATTTCTCTAAATGCGTTCACTTTCCTACACAGTATCACAGAGTTAACATTGTTTACTTGTATATTGTATATATTATAACTTAGATCTTGCCTTAACTGATCTTCAAATTTGTAATGCTCTTTTAAATTGTAGTGTGTTTTGAAATTCATTTACAGATTAACCGAACCGCAAGGTTCTATACATGATGGCTTTGGCAACTATTCAGTGAGTGTGAAATGCAGTTGGCTGATTGATGCTCGCCATACAAATTGGAGCAATCGATTTCCTGGAGGAAACAAAAAACCAGCGAAAATTCGTTTGCATCTAGAAGAATTCGCGACAGAATGCGGATGGGATCATTTGTATATATATGATGGGGATAGTGTAGCATCTCCGTTGTTAGCTGTTTACAGGTAGTGCATTTGGATATGCAATTAAAATGTATATACTCTTTTTAATAAATTTGCAAATTTAGTGGACTGATGTACAGAAAGAACTTTTCAATACGAAAAGTGCCTGAGATTGTGGCTGAATCCGGCTCAGCACTTCTGCACTTTTTCAGTGATGATGCTTACAACATGTCAGGTTTTAATATATCATATAAAGTTAATGGTTGCCCAACAAATAATTCAAGTAAGTAATTTGAAAATTATGGCTTATTATTAAGCACATTATGTTTTATTCCAGGTGTAGATTGTTCAGGACATGGTAAATGTCGACCGACGGATGCATCTTGTATTTGCGATGGCCTTTACAGTGGTGAGGCTTGCAATATTCCCATCTGCCCGAATGATTGTTCTCATCATTTGGGTCAAGGAGAATGCAAATTGTCGGAAAGACGGTAAGAAGACGCAAACTTCATGTCACTGTTTCCTAATAACTATTGCCATTTTTTAGATGTGAATGTTATTCGGGATTTACGGGATATGACTGCAATCAAATCATATCACTTGGTGTATGGACAGCAATTGCTGCACAACACTCTCCGCCACCACCAGGTAGTGCATCACACGGGGCTGCTGTGTGGCGTGACACACTTCATATAATTGGTGGTGAAAGCTACGATCGAGGAGATTTGTTGAATATGTATGATTTCAATGGCAATGTCTGGGAGGCAGTACATATTGAGGGGAGCAGCAATGTCCCTGAAATACGCTACGGCGTATCTACGGTTATGTATGGAGATAAAATATTTATGTACGGAGGTGTCATTCGGCATAAAGGAATATGCGGAGAGCTTTGGGCTTTTGACGTGAGTGCTAAGACTTGGGAGAATATAACAGTAAAAGCAGAGCCATGCAATGCAACTAGCTTTACAATGTGTGGACCACTAAAAGTTGTGGGACACACAGCCACTTTGGTGCCTGGATTCGGTGACAAGAGCACTTACCAATATATGGTTGTAATTTTTGGACACTCTCCACAGTATGGATATTTAAATACGGTTCAGGAGTATAACTTCGGTTCACGCGAATGGAAAATTGTCGAAACGCATGGATATGTGGTGAAAGGAGGTTACGGACATAGTGCGTCTTATGATTATATGACCGAAAAAATATATGTTTATGGTGGAATTGTATCCGAAAGTGAAAATAGTCAAGTGCTAAGCAGTAAGTTATACGCGTATGAACCATCAACTCGAACATGGACACTTTTGACATCTGCTCCAAGTGCCCGTCTTCTTCATTCAGGAGATTTCGTGACGCCAGGACTTATGGTTGTATTTGGTGGGAACACTCATAATGACACATCACAGAGTTACGGTGCTAAATGTTACAGCAAAGATCTTATGGTTTATGATGTTCCCTGTGATTCTTGGCATTATCAGGAAATGCCAGCAGATTTAGTATCCGATCTGGCGCGGTTTGGGCATAGCTCGGTTGTGTTTGAAGATTCATTGTACATTTACGGCGGTTTTGATGGTCAACTTCTATCAGATATGCTTAGATATACCCCCGGACAATGCAACTATTTCACCATGAAAGAAAAATGTCTCAATGCCAGACCCGGAGTCAAGTGTATTTGGGATTTGCAAAAATCGCGATGCATATCTATAAACAAAGTACAAAAAGCGTCAATCTTTGGCCGTGAACAATTCGATTATGCTGTTTGTCCACACAGAAGCAGAATAACACTGACTTCAGATTATTTGCATGATGTATCCCGTTGCCAGGAATTAAGAGACTGTAAGACCTGTGTTTCAAATAGCTTTGGTTGTGTATATTGCGGCATTGGGTCCTGTTATAAGAATAAGTGCCGCGAGAATGACAATAAACTACTTGAAATTGATAGATTAGATCAATGTCCAAAGGAAAATGGAATGCAATGTGAACACTTGCATTGTTGCTACGCCTGTTCCTCAGACACTGCTTGTTACTGGGACGTTGATGCAACTAGATGTCGCCCATTTATTGGCAATCGCACTTTGGATACAAATGATATTCAATGTCCACCTTCTTGTGCTACTCTTAACAGTTGTGCTAATTGCACGGAAAACGATTGTATTTGGTGTCAAAATGAGCAAAGATGTGTTGATAGAAATGCTTACACTGCCAGCTTTCCTTACGGCCAATGCAGGGAATGGACGACACACCCGACTAAGTGCCGGCCACAAATCTCAGGTTCACAATGTGGCTTTTATAAAACTTGCAACCAGTGCAGAGATGACCCGGCTTGTGGATGGTGCGACGACGGATCAAATACTGGACTAGGAGAATGTCTTCCTGGGGGAGCCAGCGGACCACAAGACGTTATGGAATGTGCTGCTACGCAGTGGTTTTTCACATCATGCCCAGACTGTCAGTGCAATGGACATAGTGTTTGCCTTGAAAAATATAAATGCGAACAACCTTGTTCGAATTTAACAACTGGTCAAAACTGTGAAAAGTGTAATTCGGGCTACTGGGGCAATCCCGTCAATGGGGGCGTTTGTCAGAAATGCGAGTGCAATAATCAGGGAACTATTTGCAACCCTGACTCAGGAAAATGTTTTTGCCAGACAAAGGGAATCGTCGGTGATCACTGTGAAAAATGTGATAGTCAGAATCACTACCAAGGGGATCCACTAAAATCATCGTGTTATTATGACCTAACAATTGACTACCAATTTACGTTTAATCTTTCAAAAAAGGAGGACCGTCACTTTACCCAGATAAACTTTCGTAACTCTCCTGGTAAACCAGACATAGACGCCGACTTCACTATCACTTGCAGCGTCAATGCGAAAATGAATATTACTGTTCGCAAAGCTGGAACAAATGAAAAATTCGTGTATAATGGAATCAATTGCTCAACATTCCGACATCGATTTCCCAAGACAGAGTACAAGTTTGGTTCGAATAGCGAAGACAACACTACTCTAACAACATTTTACGTATATGTGTACGACTTTAAACCACCGATTTGGATCCAAATTGCATTTTCTCAGTACCCAAAGTTGAATTTGCAGCAGTTTTTTATTACATTTTCGACTTGCTTTTTACTGCTGTTACTGATGGCTGCAATATTGTGGAAGATAAAACAGAAGTATGATATGTATCGTAGGCGGCAAAGACTATTTGTTGAAATGGAACAAATGGCATCAAGACCTTTCTCCCAGGTTTGACAAAAAAAAACTTCTGCCTTCCTATAAAGAAATATTTCAATTAATATTATCATTATAGGTCCTAGTGGAAATTGAAAACAGGGAAAATATTGACTTAACACAGACTATTGAAAGTGTACCGACTGCTTCTAGAAAGCGCAAAAAGGTTTAATATCATATCTCAAGTAAATGATATCATACATTAATGTGTACAAGTATTTTCAGGATTGTCCAAGTCCCATTGCGTTAGAGCCTTGCAATGGAAATCGTGCTGCAGTTTTATCTCTTCTAGTCCGGTTACCAACAGGTATTTTATAACAACCCCAAGCAGTATTTGGATTTATTGTATTTTTTAAAAATAGGTGGCCTCCAGCATGCTCCTCCTGGTCAAGCAGCTGGCCTAGCTGTGGCGAGTGCATTAGTAACTCTTGGCAATCCCAGGAGACCATCGTTGGAGCACCAAAAAGAACCGAAAACAAAACGAAAACAAAGTCAGCATCCAGATAGTTGTACATAATAATTTGTAAATAAATTGTAATTATTTACAAATCGTAAACACTGTTTAAACGTAAAAAGACATGATTATTTAACATATAACAATACAGGATGAAAAGCAAATATAAGATAAAATTCACTTATTAATATTTATTATTAAAAAAACAAAAAACAAATAAAAAACTTAAAAATCAAAAAATTGGCTTAGTTAATTTTAATAATTCACAAGCACTCAGAATTCGCAATTTTTATTTTGTCGTGAAACCGTAAAACCAAATGAAAATAGTTGTGCCGTAAAATATGACATCTTTCGATATATTGCGCACGAAATTTGAGTTTCACAGGCTGGCTTCCGCCCACACAGAAGCTGCGTAGACCAAGCCAATACTGTGCGCATAATAGTTGAGCAGTCTATAGAATGGCGTACACATCTATACTTGCTATTCATCGATTTCCAGAAGGCCTTTAACACCATCGAAAGAGTTGCTATATGGAGAGCATTAAGTAGGAAAGGAGTACCCCAGAAAATAATGAACGTCATAAGAGCAATGTACGAAGATTCGGATCTCGCGGTGCTATATAATCGAATCATCAATGACCCTTTCACTACAAATACAGGAGTAAAACAAGGTTGACCACTTTCTCCTCAATTGCGCTGGATGAAATTATGAAAGAAGTCTGTGCACAAAGACTTGGAATAACTTGGAGTCTCACACGACAACTCGAGCACTTAGACTATGCGGACGATATCTACTATCCCACAAGTTCAGCGACATCCAAGCTAAATTAGAGCACCTTGCAAGATTAGCACGATGCGCTGGATTGGAGATAAATATCCAGAAGACTAAGGCCATGCGGATCAACACCTGCAACAGAAGAGACATTACCATCGAAGGAAACCCCGTCGAATATATAGATAGCTTCTACTATCTGGATAGTAGAACGAGTATAACGAGTATAATAAGCTGTATAACGACGAGACCTGGTTGATTTCCAACAACATCATGCAGAAACTTCAGGTTGTCATCAACAAATGTCTCCGTACCATATGTCAAATACTCTGGCCAACCATCATTAGAAACGTGGATCTGCTAGAAATGACAAGAGAGGGACCAATTGTGATACAGATTAAGAGACGCAAATGGAAATGGATCGGACATACCATCAGGAAAAAAACCGACAGCATTACCAGAATAGCGTTAGAGTGGCAAAAGATCCAGTGGCCGTCCCAAGAACACCTGTTGACGATTGGTACTCCTGGAACTAGGAAAATGCAACCTCACTTGGAATAAT
Source organism: Myathropa florea (assembly GCA_930367185.1). Lineage (NCBI taxonomy): Eukaryota > Metazoa > Arthropoda > Insecta > Diptera > Syrphidae > Myathropa > Myathropa florea. Next base: position 131,571,214 of record OV884003.1, on the reverse strand, counting down.
GTAAGGACAACTGCAACCAACCGAGTGAGATGGAAATGCCAAGTGGAAGCCCTAGGCTCCCAAGACAAAGGAAAACAAAAAGATTTAGTTTGAAAACATAAAGGCTCAGCTTTTAGCTTATAGAATTAAGCTTCGAAAACATAAGCCCGATTTGGCCACACGCCCAAACAAGGATGACAAGTTTTATGTTCTTTAGAAAGTACATGCACCAGTTTCGACACCAAGATCGTTGCATGATACTTTAATTTTTCACTATGTAACGGTGATATAGTCATCAGTAAACACGGCCTGCACGACACTCCATCTGAAAACGAACTCAGGGTGTTTGAGTTTATCACGCGGCAGATTCTCTCTGTAACTAACACATTGTTCCCACACCTTAACATGCATAAAGGGACTTGGCGGTCCCCTAATCAAGGCAAACTAGATTTATCGACGTCAGATACTCCTCCAGCATTCTACATGTCCAGATGTTCCGAGGAGCCAACATAGATTCGGATACTCAAATTAAGAACACGGACATCGACAGAACAACGGAGCCGAGGTAGAACACCACGGGTTGAACGTCGAAAAGTTGCAATCGCATCTGACCGCTAGAGACTTTACCAATCGAGATTCCTTGGGACTCTCTGAAAGTCCGACGCCGCCTGCACAAACAACAGAAGAAGTATGGAAATGTTATGATATCAGAGATGTCGATACGGATGTGCTGAGGTTTACGACAGCAACCTAGAAAAAATCCTGGTTTAACAACGAGTGCAGGCAGGCATAAAACAAGAAGCCTACAAGGCAGTGCAACATTGAACTACGAATGGAAGCAAATGGAAAAGATCCGGCTTCTCAGAAGAAAAAGAAGGAGTTGCTATAGCTATGATGTCCGAAAATTTTACCAGAGGGTGAAAGTTTTATTGAATAAGGTTCGGACAGAAGCCTGCTAGGGCGAATATGGACAACTGTCAGTATAGTCGCAGTCGCAGGTGCTGAGAGTTTGAAAAACTATTAAATCAATATTGAGACTAAAGTCTAACAAAGTTGGGTTAGATGGCCTGCCTGCTGAAATAATTGAAGCAGCTGGAGTTGGTCTGGGTATCCACACACCCAGCACTAACTCATCTGTAAGACATGGTCGGAAGAAAGCACGCCCGTTAATCTCAGTATCTCAGTATTGTTTGCCCGATAAGAAAGGAGACCCATTTAACTGTGCTAACTGTCGAGAAATAAGTCCTCTTAACATGGTGTATAAGATCTTCTTTGCTGTTTGGTATAAATGCATCGAGGCTGTTATCAATGTGGTTTTAAGGCAGGAAAATCCAAACATAACCAGATCTTTACAATACAGATAGTGAAAAAGACTCAATAAATGCAGATCGACATCCACCAACAATTTATCGATTCCTTCGGACTAGACTTGAAGTTATTCCTGCCAAACTCGTTAGATTGTGTAGGATAGCGTTAGTAAACTCTCACTGCTCAATCAATATCCGTAACGAACTCACCGAGACCCGTAATGTTTTAAAGGCTTTATGCAATATCATTATACTTTTTCAACATCATTTTTGAGATGATCGTGCAAAAAAAAAGTTCAAATACATAGTTTGCTGGCAAGTATATGGTGTCATCGAGAAAGAACGCACAACATTCATAAACAGAACGTCACAATAGGAAGTTATAACTATGAGGTTGTCACTGATATCATCTACATCGGCTGCACTGTAAACAGTACGAACAACATCAGTACCAGCCCACCACTGTTCTTTCTTGGCTTCAAAAGGCATTTGAGTAATAGTTGTATTAGACATTGATCATAACAATCCTGCTCTACGGTCCAGAAGCATGGACAATATCGAAAGCGGATAAAAAAGATCTTGGTTTTTTCGAGGGAAAAATTCTGGGTGTGTTCTTTGTTCCTGTTTGCGTTGATGGCGATTCAACGACAAACCGTATTGGCTGCACAGCGATATGTGCCTAGCCAAGCGTCTACGGATGGAGCGCCTAAGTTGGCTGGGCCGTATACAGTGCTTGGACAACATAGGTACAGCCCGAAGAATCTTCGACTTTGAACCAGTGGGACAATGCAACCGAGAATATTCATACCTAAGGTGACGCATACAAGTCAAGAGGGACCCCAAATAACTTAATAATAATAATAAGAAGAAGAAGAAGAATAATAATAATAATAATGGCGGCGCTACAGTCCGAGGTGGACCTGGGCTATACTTCTCAGCAACCACTCGTGTTGTGCGAGCTATTATTCTTTCACGAGTGGAGGGGACCCACAGTTTAATGCCGACTCCAAACGGCGAGATTAAGAAGCTTTTTCTAGACAGTTATACTCTTTGAGCATTGTCAGGGACTCCAAAGAGGTGGAGCCGTGAAAAAATGTTAGATGTTTTTTTCGGGAATCGAATCGAGAACAACGAGCGTAGGAGTCGACACACCTACCCACTACGCCATGGCGCCCACCCTCAAATAACTTAGCGTCCCCAATTGGAGATAGCTAGCAAATGATCGTGCTATAGAGCCCAGGTCTACCCCAAACAGTAGTGCCACAAGAAGAAATATGAGGAAGCAAGAGTTCCTATAAACCAACACAAGTGTATAACCTGAACTTTGAACAAATTGATAACGAAATAATGACCTAGTTTAGAAGCTAACGTACTTCACAAAAATTTTATAAAAATACACGAATCTCGTAAAAATTTGTGGATTAAAGTAGCGATCAGAGCATAAAAGGACATGAAGACAAAATAAGATAAAACAGAAGAGGCCCTAAGACATAACATTCAACCTTACTATTATGAAATTACTTGAATGTTAACCGTGGACTTACATTGCGAACTTAACATCAGAGTCGTTCTTTGAAGTAACCCTTCGGTACGGAGTCAAGTTTACAAAAGCCTGAAAGTAATATATACTCGTATATGAAGAATATTAAAATTAAAAAATCAGTGAAATTTCACCGCAAAAATAAGTTAAAAATTGTTTATTATTTGTCCTATCTTAATACAGATATAATGCATACAGATTTCACTTCCAGAGAAAGTTGGAGAAATATTTTAAATTACACCTTATCGCACATTATTTTTAAGAATAATTTAATAAAGCATTAAGATTCACTTCTTTGAAGTAAATCAACAGTACAAACTCGATTTACACAACTGATAGAAATTAGGCCAGTTGCAATAACCGAGGTTGTTGCACTTATATTTTTTATATCACAGTTCAAACGAGTTATTTCTTTAGAGATGACGAGAATGTTATAAAAAAAAGCATAATTAAAACCCAAAGAAATCGTTATTGTTGAACACATTTTTGTTTAATAAGAAAACGAAAGGTTTCTAACCTATATTTGTATATACACAAAAACTAATATATGTGATACTTAGAGTAAAAATATTATGGGACTTTTTTTTAAAAAGAAGTTAGATATTTAGCGAATGTGAAAATAATCTCTAGTGCTGTTAATATGTTAGTGTTTTTCAAAAATGCGGGTTAATAGACCGCGTTTAGTCTGGGTTTTTTGCGATTCAATATTTTTTTGTAGAGTTAAAATGTCTTCTACTGGAATGTTGTTCTCTTCGGTCCATTGTAAACATACGAGTATAATGAAGGATCGAACTGCAACTTCTGTTTTAACTTTCCATAAAAGGGGGCCCGGGGCAGCTGCACCTTCACTTTCATTTGTTCTCTCAATTTCTGCCGGATCCTCAAAATTTGCAGTGGCTTAAAATATGTTTCAGTAAACATACAATGTACATGCATGGCCTTAATGTTATTGCCCTAAGATATCTTACTCTATAAAATAAATGTTCTTTACATTTTTCTAATTTACTTCAAACATTCGAGCTTGTCAAGCATCCCGACGACATATTTGAACCATCGCCCATCTGTGAATATTTATATCAAATAAAAGTGATATATGTTAAATACATTTGTTTTGTCTGTGGAGGGTATGTTAGCAACTGAAACTTTCCCTTTTATAAGTATCTTTTCTCACTCACATTGTTGTTGGTTTTTTTGAAGAAAAAAAACTGAAGGTTGGTTTTACATCACTCACACGTTTATAACATACAATCATACGGGAGAACCCAAAGAGAAGACTTTCGAAACAGACGGAACTCCAAACCGATAAATGCAAACCTTCGGGTATGTCATCTTGGCTGAATCACCAACATTCATTAATGTTGTCTCAATGTTATGATAAATTTTTCGACTATCAAGGTTTCACTGTAAACAGATTTGGAATTTCCACATCAATATGCATAACATTTTTTCTTGAAGCATTGAAAAGGGGTATATATTTATATACAGGTCGGTAAATATACATTCGCCGGTGAAGCCAGTCATAGACACCTTTGTATTAAGTCTGCAATAACAGCCGTTCACCTATTTTGAATAAAAACGAATTGCTTGAAAGAAGAGCACAAAAAAGCTTTTGCTGCAATACTCACTTTTGCTTAACAATACGTGTCAATGTTGTGATACACACGCGGCCTGGTTAATCGTGTATGAATTCAAGTGCAGATGTTATATCTAGGATTGAACTTTAATATTAAATGTCTTAAATTTAGTCATATTTGTATATATTTGTTTATCTTAGTAATTTTCTTAAAATTAACTGCACGAAAGGGAGGTTGTAATTACCAGCTTCGTTTGAATAATGTTATGATAAATATTTTTAAAAATGTATAAAATAAATACAAGGTTGACTTAAGCAAAGTCACACCCTTTTTGCAATGAATTTCGGGGAATCTGTAATGTAAGTCCCTGACTAAATATCTCGACGACATATTTAAGCGCCACTCTAGATATTACCATACATATGTAGTGTAATAATAGACAACCAGAAACGGTTATAAAAACGTTAAGAGAAACGGCAAACGATTCTAGAAGTATTCGAAAAAACTCATATGGCATTACTACTGAATTTGATTCGGTGCTCGAAAAAGTAGACGGATTCATACATGGTTAGACAATCAAGGCTTTTCGATAGCAATGTTTATATAATCTGATTTCCTGCAAATCAAAATCGATGTGTATGTATGTACATGTGTATTCTAAGTTGTGCCGAAAGAATATGAAACGTAATCATAGGAGATCAGATTTTGTGTGTTCAAAGATATGATTTAAATGCTGAATTAATAAGCTTTTATGACATAGTATTGTGAGGTTAACTGAAGAATATTGGTCAGCCTGCAGTTTACTGAAAAGGAATCTTCAAGAAGATCAATATTAATATTTTTTGTATTGAGAAATCTGAAATTCTGTCCGTATGGTGGCGTGCAATCTTAAAACTGTAGAAAAATGTTTTGGTAACAATATTTAAATAAATCTTAAAAATGTAAATATATTACACTTTACATTATACACAAAGCAAGAAAATGTATTAACCTACTCGGTACAAAGTTAAACGGGATCGGATAGTTAGAGTCATTTAAAAACATATATACATGTATGTATGTACGTAAATAGCGCAAGACATAAAAGCATAACTGCCTAGAGCGGAAAAAAGATATAATTTAACAAGGCCTTTATAATTCTGTGAACATGAACCATTAACTTTTTATTAAGGTAGTGTCTGCTATCTACTTTACATAACAAATATTCTACTCAGTTTTTGTCCAGTCTGTAATTAGTATTTTTCAGGAAATGGGAAATCTTACAAGACTGAACACTGTATCTTTACGTTTTAGATACACAAATTCACATTAGCAAGATAACTTCTATGCACTCTTCTCATTCCAACGTGATTCGCATATTACAGCTTATATTTCCTGAATAGATTAGCAAGCTCAAAAGTCTATTATCATAATCAAAGCAACGAAAACGAGTAACACCACCCAACACTCGAACATCCTAAAACGAACAATATACTTACTCGTACATGGGCATTGCACTAACGCTTCTTCCGTTAGTAAGAATTGCGAACACAAGTGCTCTGCATAAGTTTATCTTTCAAAAGTACATCAGCAACGAAAAGAAGAAAAAATGAACAAAAACCAAACGTGAATGAAAGATTTTATCCACTATGCGAACAAGTTTTATTTTACTTTTGTGAAGAGGTGAGGTAGAGATACACAGTGCACCGTTGAGTTGCCGAAAGCCAAACGAAACTTTGGAAACTTTTGCACATAAGTCTCTGGTCCCATTTGCCTGATACTGGAGGTCGTAAGCACAACTAAGCCCAACACTCATTTAGTCCGTTTTAAGTCACCAAGCAAGTCGGTTTGTACACATTCACCTTCTACACAGCAGACCATTCAACAATCGTGATCGCTCGGTGTTTGCTTTCGACCAACCAATTACCCATCATCAGTTTTGTAAAAGAAACTAACCGAAAGATGTTCGAATAATTTTCTTGTGGCACCAAAGTGAGAGTTAAAAAAGTTTCGCGAATTTCGCCACAATAAAGCTTCCTATTTAATGGTTCACATCTAACCGCTTGCTCAGCCTAACTAGCTAGTGAAAGAAGATATAATACGCTTACAAAAAATTTAAAAGGGAAATCGAAATCAATCCCAATAATGTGTTATGTATAAATGAAAACGTTTGTGCCTGATGTTATGCACAAAGCTTACACAAAGGAAATTTGTTTTGTGTCTTGTGTGTCTTTTGAAAAGTGAATTTTGATTTTGCGTGCAATTCAGTGCTTTGTGACTTTGTTAAGAAAGAAAAACATCACATAGACAGTAAAATTGGGGAATAGTATAATTGGATTCCAGACCCCGAAGGTAGGTGATTGAAGTGATAATGAGGTACCCTTGTTATATTTGTCTTGACACAACACGCCTTTGTTAAGACAAATCTCCCCTGATTATTTCATAAGCGCTTTTCAAAATCTAAATCTTCTGCGCCCTTTGCTGCACAAGCATCTACACATCCGCCTGAGTATTTAACATAAAAAAGGCGATCCGCTACGATGATGATTAATTTGCTCGCTTTCACTTCGTGTATACTTATACGTTTCTACACCATTACAGGCATTCCGCCAACTTTCGTCACACAGTAGCATTGGAAGCAACAATCATGCCGCAGCAGTGCCACTTTGGCTCGACTTCCAAAGTTGCATTTAACTTAACGTAGAAAGTATTTTATGGAGCGGCATGCATTTTTTGGGCGTAATTTCTCTTTCGTTTCTCTTTTATTCTTGGGTAATGCAACCGAAGATCAAGTTGAAGAATGCCGTGGAAAGGATATTTTTTCATTAACAGGGAAGCAATCTTCTCAGTTTAAACCTTTTAGTTATGATGAGTGGTATGGGAAACTTTAAGAAAGCCACGATTAATTGTCTTCTCTCTGATCGCGTGAAGGGTTTTTGTTGTATGAAGCTTTTTGCTGCAAATTAGACTAGTGGAAGTTATATACAAGAAAAACGTTTGATCAAGGAAATAGTAGAATACGTGATTGATTATGTGTACATATACACATGTTCTGATTCATTTTCAAATTTAGTTAAATTTTGTTAATGGGAATATAAGAACAAACGTTTGTACATATTTTGGTGAAGCGACGCATAGTTTGATCTAGTTTCATTATTTAAAGGAGGCAACTAACTGCTTATGTGCTGCTTTTAAAAAAGCAAATTGATATAAAATATTGCTTCTGATTGTTGTGGTACCATTATCGACTTAAAAATACGTCGTGTAGAATTTCTCCAATAATTTGAGACCTGACTAGTTTGTTAAACTAGTCACTATTGATCATCAGTTTTCTTTATTTAGACTTTAAATATATATAATTTTGAGAACATAATCTTGGTTTTGATGCAACCGACTACGAATTTACGTCTGGTTGACTAATTTTAGAAAAGAATTATAATAAAGTTTTATACATACTACATTGTTTTAGATGTATCTACTTAAAAGTATGTGTTTGGTCCCAGCACATATGGACATATACAGGGTGTGCCATCTAATGGTGTCGTGGCCGTGTGGGTTTGTGCGTCGACCCATACGCACTTGACTTTCGCAGTCTAGGTTTAAATCCAAACCCTAGCAAAATGTTTCAAAAATGTTCACGGCTCCACCTCTTTCGAGTCACTGACAATGCTCAAAGAGTATAACTGTCTAGAAAAAGCTTCTCAATTCTGCCGTTCGGAGTCGGCATTAAACTGTAGGTCCCCTCAACTGGTGAGCACGCACAACACGAGTGGTTGCTGAGAAGCTAGGCCCAGGTCCACCTCGGACTGTAGCCCCGCCATTATTATTATTATATTATTTTGACACTGACAGCTATTTCCCGCTCGAAATCTTGACAGAAAGTCAGTATCACACCCCCGCGGAACACCCCCAAATGTTGCTTTACGCCTGAAAAACGTTGGAAAATATTAAAAACTTATTTCCAAAGTGAGTGCTATGTAGCCCAAACACTGCGTTTTTTGAAAAGAAATGTTGGCCGAAATGAAGCACCCAACGCGACTGCTGTACGCAAGTTTGTACAAAAAGTTCGTGAGAGTGGTATGCGAGTGGACAACACTTATGGTCTCCGTCGTCGTACGGTGCGCACAGATGAGAATGCGGCTGCTGTGACCGAGATCACTTTTTTTTCGAAAATGAGACTGGGAATAACGTTTTGATCAACGGTGAGCATTAAAGAGCCATGTTAACTAACTTTTTTTTACTAAAATTGAAGACATGAACTTTGACGACCTCTGGTTCATGCAGGATGACGCGCCATGCCACACAGCCCATGCAACAATCGATCTTTTGCGCACCAAATTCCCAAATCATCCAAGCCAAACAATTGGAAAATTGGGGTTGCAGAATGCGCTACTGTGAAGCCAGCCGAGGCAGCCACTTGAATAACGTTGTATTTCGTAATTAATGGGAATATTTGTTCTTACTAATAAAAATGTAAGTTTGTTCATTTTATTGCATTTTTAAAAAGAATCTTCTATTTGGCCCACCCTGTACAGTCGCTCCAAGCCAAACTTGCTCACTTGCTCAATACCATCAAGTTTGTTGTTCTAGTAAAAACAAAGGATTTGCATTCAGGACTTTTTTTTTTTAGAAATTTTCAATTTTCAATTTATATTCCATTTTTAAAGTGAGCCAGTTTGGCTTGGAGTGGCAGTATGCACATATAGCTATGTTTAGCAGTATGACAACAGGATAAATATGAATAGCAGCCTTATGATATATTCTACCCAATACTGATAACTTGCAAATTCTATAAACGTTTAACTAACAATTCTGGCCAAGCGAACTTTAGCAAACCTAGCATGTATCAGAGCATGGGTAGATGCCAGGCAAATCTTCTGAATGGACTTTAATTTTACCTTAAATTAAAGTATATGCATATGTACATATATGCATTTAATATCAATGAATGCAAGAAAAAAATATTTTTAATAAGGGTAAAATTAGCGGATGCTCTTTATCAATAAGATAGAATCGATCGATAGAACGAATCTTTGCATCTATTGTAATTTTGACATTTGCGGCTATGTTTTTTTAAGTTATATAATATTACTTCAAGTACATACTGTCACTGCTACAACAAAACGCCCTGGTAAAGGGGTCATTGATCATTGTGACGAAGAGATGATTCACTTTATCATTATTCACATTTTAAGACGCCAACTTTATTGCGAAAAGTAAAAACAAAGCTATCAGATGTTTTATGTTTAAACAAATTGTTTAATTGTACAATTTATATGTATGTAACCACCATCAAGTATTGACATAATGTGCCTGCTGCCATTCACGAAGACTTTCCAGACTTCAGAATGATAAACTATTTTACGAGCAAATGAGAATGCTCCGTTAGTATGAATGTTTTGGAAGGCTTGTCAAGAATTGCCATTTATAGCTAACAATAAATACAAATGTATACCTTTACGAATAAGGTTAAAAGAATTTGACAATTATCTTTCTGCTTCATATGTACGCATGTATATTAACTTCTGTCCCCTTCGAATGCAGGCTAGTTAATTACTCTAAAGTCTTCTACACATTAGAATGTTTTTTTTTAGTAATAATCACAAAACGTAGTAATTTTAATTTTATTTTATATTTAGATTGAAACAGAAAGCGGAGATTATTGCGGCCATCCTTGCAATTCATAACAAATGCACCATGCGTAGCCAATACCTTTGGAGCAAAAAATATCACATAATAATTTGCATTTTTCTACTAGCAACATTATTTGAAACAATTGATGGAAGACGATCGGGTAAGTTCATTTCAGAACAGATATAATGATATAAATAGGAGGACTAAAAACCGGTTTCCTTTTTCGGTTTGAAATAATCATCAAGAGATTAAATTATGAGTATCTATAACTAATTTATCATTTATCTATCAATCATACAATCTACTTACAAAAGACTGACTTAATGAAAAGTTGACCACTGATTCAGACCTAATTCTTTAGTTTAACTACTAAATGCTCTTTCACTGTGACTACAATTAAAACTTAACCAGTCTGCATGCAACAGTAAAAAAAAATAAACTCTTATTGAGTGTAGAATTATATTTTCTTATGCGAATGGGATCATTATCTGCAAACACCAAAAAGTAAATGTTGAACCATTCCTTTTAGTCTCTCTCTACGATGAGAATGAATTGTTGGGGGCATAAATTAAATAAATAATCATAATAGCCGGACCGTGACGGATGACCTACAAGCATGGTCTCGCTACTATAAATAAATGCCTTTTCCGGGGTTTTATCTGGAGAAAGTTTTTTTTCAGGAAATTTACCTCCAAGTTCTTCGATTGTGTTCTTAAAAGTCTTTAATTTATAGAAACTAGTAAAAAGTCTAACTTTTTCATTCACGAGTAAATTATAATAGTTCTATAAAGACATTTGTATATATATTAAAACTATTCTTAAAAATTATATTTAAGTAAATGATAATGATAAAGACTATTCTCTGATACTAGGTAAAATAGATTAAGCCTATTTAGATCAATAATTGTCTTCCATAAGACCTCCTCTTGCTATCCAAATTATGCAATTTATGTAATTTATGTATTTTCTATCTATTACATATTGTAAATAATAGGTTACCATTTATATTATATATACATAAACATGCATATTTATTTAGAACAGAAACGGTAGTAGAAAATAATTTAAAAAAAAATAATAAAAAAAAAAAGAAACACTTATCCGTAGGAAACATCAAAACACGTTGCACATAAAAAGCGCTCCATAATTTCAGACCCTCAGAGCTCTCAGAATAGTAAAAACAAGTTTTCACCTATTAATATAAAACCGCTATCGAGGAGATTACCAAGCACTCATCAGTACACCGCACTGTGTCAGTCGGTCATATCGTATGGCTTGAAGTGACTTTATAAGGGAAAACTGATTTGTTTTCGTGAGATACCTTGAGGAGAGACACCCAAACAAAAGAGTTGGAGAGAAACTTGCATAACTATGTTTTATTTTTAGTTCTCCCATTCTTTCTTTCTATCTTTGATAAAATCTACGTCACAAATAAAACCACGAAGAATCCATAAGGTTATTTTTTTTATTTTGATGCGTGCTCTTGTTTTTCTTCCGTTTATTCAGTCAATGAATATAAAGAATGACTCATATGTGGTATAGAGAATTGATTCCTGTTATGTGGGGGAATCTTTGAAAGTATCAGTAAGCTTACAACTTATTCTGTTATATACTTAATCTGGGGACTCAAGCATAAAGTTTGCTAAAGGCTATGATATTGATGTCTATATGTGATGATAATAACGATTGAACAATATTTCAAAAGTAATTTAATGTGAGGGCTTAGATCCGCTTAGACAAGTGAAAAGTAGATGTTAGGGTATTGTATTGTTGAATATGACACTAGCCATTTCTTTAAGATAGATTGGTAGATAAGGAGAAATGTCTGAACATAACTATGCATTTGAACTTTTTACGGTTAGTGAGAAGCAAATTCTATTGTGACCAGTCAGAAATTCTTACCGTAATTAATGCTATAGCCTATCGATACAAATGAGAAACTAAACTGTGTGAGGGAGTTTAGTGAACTGTGAACTAAGGGAGGATAGAGTACAACGAGCTTAAATTTGAGCTTAACAGAAAAGTTACTTCTATATGGTCACCTCAAAGTCATTAGAGAGAAGAAAAAAGAAACGTAATCAGCTGAAATTCAAAACCTGATGTGTTCTTAGGTATACGTCGTTTTTTAAGGTTCCGTCTACAAAAACGGAACCTTTATAATTTCGGTGTGTCCGTCCGTCGTGTCTGTCACACTTTTTTATCTCCGAAGTTTATAAAGATATCGGCATGAAATTTTTGAATTAGATACTTTAGGCCTAGATGTCATTGCCTATGCAAATTTAAAATTTGGGACCATTTGGGGGTGGCACCCGTATAGGTGAAGTTACCATTAATTTTAAAACATTATCGCACCCCATCGACATATATATCAATCGACAGATCTTTTGAAATGAAATAGAGGTTTGCTTCAACAGTTTTTGATCCAAAGTACCGTTTGGAAAATATGGAGCTCCCCCTGCCATTTCTAAAGAGTTTAAAAATCTGAAAAAATTACAAAAACTTCGCTTCATTGAGTACTTTCATTTAAAAAATTCGAGCATTCTGGCCTTAATAGTTGTCGAGATATTGGCCAAAAACGGTCAATCATCGACATGCGAATTTTGAAAATCTGAAAACGCAGTTTTGAAGATCTCAGCGTAAGCATTAAGAAATGATAAATTTCAAAATATCGATTTATGTTGAAATTTTGAGATATCTAAGATTTAAAATGATCACTATTTTCATTTTCACACATAAATTTCATGCTGTGTTCGACCACTCTATTCGTTGATGTAAATGCCAAACAGAAATGAACACACACACCGCAGGCATGAGCAGTGATTAGGTAGGTATGTATGTATTTATGATGGAAGGGATTTTCTGTGTTGGATAAACTTGGATAGAGGTATAGATATGTGTATGGATGAATGATTGTTTGATTGGATCTATGAATGTATGAATAAAGGGTTGATTTGGGTTGAAGTTAGAAGAAAATTCAACTGAAATAGTTTGGAAAAATCGTTTGATATTCATAAATCATCCATCAATATTTCTCCTTTTTTCAGAGGATCTCACATCATGTCAGCACTTACAAAGAGCTGAAGCTCGACGTGCCAAGGCTTTAAGTCCTCTCAAGAAACACATACGCATACCTCGGTGTAATAAATTAGGGGACTTCGAAGCTATTCAATGTGCCAATGAACAACTCGGAGCGAATTGCTGGTGTGTTGATGAGTATGGTTTTGAGATTCCCGGCACTCGTAACAAGACACGACAAGAAGTACAGTGTGTTGAACCTGAAAATTGTTCAGCGTCGAATTGCAGAATGTTTTGCGAATCAGGATTTGAACGCGATGCTAGAAGTGGATGTTCCGTTTGCAAGTGTCGAAATCCATGTGATGGTTTAGAATGCCCTAATGGCGAACAATGTCAACTACAAGAGGTCAAATGTAAGAACGAACCATGTCCTCCAATTCCAACCTGTAAAAAAGGACGATCTATTGAAAACTATTGCGCAGCTGGCTTACCCTTAGCTATTGAAGGATCCTCTCGACCGTATTTGTGCGGTATAGAGCCTGGAAAACCTGATTGCCCTCCGTTATACCATTGTATGGTTGAGCCAAGAAATGATTACGGTGTATGTTGTCCTAGCCATTCAGTGAAACTAAAAAAACCTGGTGTTTGTCCTGCAGACGATTCATCATCATATACCGAACGAACGGGTTACATGTGCGGCACACCATGCACCCATGACTTGGAATGCAAACACTCAGAAAAATGTTGTCAAACAAAAGGCTGCAAAATGAACTGCCAGCAACCAGTAAATGTTACCAACTGTCACCAAGCGAAGGTTCTCACTGAGATTTTGATGATAAATGAACGAGAGGGTCGTGGATACATTCCCGATTGTAATGGGCCTGGAGGTGCTTTCTCCCCAAAACAATGTTCACGCAATGGCTTAGTGTGTTGGTGTGTCGATCCACGAACTGGAAATAAGATCAAAGAAACAATGGGGGCTGCTGTTCACGTAAACTGCAATGGCCTAGAGAACATTATAAGTCGTTCGTTTGGTCGCAGTTTCAGTTCGAACGACTGTGACTACAACATATGTGCTGCTGTCTGTGAGTACGGATTTAAGGTAAGTTAAGTTAAGAAATTACTGAGCCAATCTTATAATTTTATTTATTTACAGAATGACCACAAAGGATGTCCAACTTGTGAATGCTCTGAGCCATGTGAGGGTTTCAGATGCGCTGAAGGCTCTCATTGTGAGGTTGCTACTGATTCCTTGTGTGTATCTGGGTCAACCCTCTGCTCATCGTGGCCCGTTTGCAAACCGGATTTGGTGTATTCAAATCCATGTCAAGTAGATTCTCCATTGCAGGACAATATCACAGGAAGTGTTATCTATTGTGTTGATGGCAAGAAAAACACTATTCTTGTTGTCCCGAAATAAAATAATAAAATTTCCCATTTCAGAACGCCAATCAAGAGCGCTCGAACCTGCCTTATTTTTTGAAGACGAACCCTTGACGTCAGAAACACGGTCTATGAGTAAACACGTTATGTGTCCTACAGGATATGCATGTACAAAACTACATGGACAAAGCGAACATGTTTGTTGCCCAGAAGCTCCAAAAAACTCTGAACGAATCGAATTGGATGCAGAACCAAAACAACAAACAAGTAAACCAAGTTTTGCAATCGCAGATTCCTGACAGCGTCTGATTATAACACTGTCATTTTTCTATTTCTTATAGTGTGCGAGTACCTTCGGGATTTTTCTAAACGCATGGAAGGTACGGAACAGGGTATGCAGCTAGCAATCCCTCCACCAGTGTGCAATAAAGAAGGCAACTTTCGAGAACGCCAGTGTGCCCTACGAAAAATAATGGTTACCCGAGCTGAAGAGCGTAAAATTCTAGAAGAAAATACGATACGAAGAATGCGAATGCTTCTACAAAGCAGATCAAAACGAGATGCTGATAGCTTAAAGCTATATCGTGTAGATAAAAATGTTCAAGTCGCTCCCGTGTTAATTAGTGCAAGAAGTGCTAAGTTAATGGAATCTACTCAGAAGAAGGAATTTCAATCTCAATTATTTGAAATTGATACTAGAAAACGTTCTTCCGCCACAGAGAAACCCAAGAAAGATAACGAATTGGTACCGATTGATGTCGAAGAATGCTGGTGCGTGGATAATTTTGGGACCGAAATTCCAAATTCTCGAGGGGGCAATGTTACTGACGAAAACTGCATTTACCTTCGGGAATCTATTGACTGCTTAGAATTAACTTGTCGAATGGGTTGCGATTATGGCTTTGACTTAGACTCAACCACTAAGTGTCCTTCTTGCCATTGCCGCGATCCATGCAACGGTGTTTCTTGTGGTAATGACAAAGAATGTCGCATAGTTGATGTATCATGTGATGATGAATACTGTCCCCCGGTACCTGCCTGTCTCCCCCGTAAACCTGGTCAATGCCCATTTTTAGTGCCACCAGGTCAAATGGATGGTGACTTTTGTTCGTATGAATGCCGAACAGATTCGCAGTGTGACGGAGCAAAGCGATGCTGCTCCAATGGTTGTGGAACGCAATGTATAGAGCCCCAAATGAAAACGGCTTGTCAACACTTATACGCCATTCAAATGCATCAGTCATCTGAAATTGGAATTCCAGCCAAGCAAATGCATATTGCAAGATGTGATGCACAAACAGGTAAGTGGAAGGAGATCCAATGTGGCCCAGAAAATATCTGTTGGTGTGTCAATTCTAATGGACAAGAACTAAATGGAACTCGAGTGGAAAATGCAACACCAATTTGTAAGCCAAACTCTGCATTCAAATGTCCAGAGGTACGGTGTTCTCCTTGTGATTATGGATTTAAAGTTGATAATAACGGCTGTATTACATGTGAATGCCGAAACCTATGTGACGAGATAACTTGCTTATCCAATGAGGCTTGTGAATTCATAACTGTAGAATGCGTTGATCGTCCTTGCCCAAAAATGCCAATCTGTGTACCACTTCGTGATTCAGTTTGCCCTGAGGGTAGTCCATTGAAGCAAGGCAATATCGAGTTAAGCTGTGGTCCCCACAACGAGAATGAAGTGTGTCCCACGACTCACACTTGTCAATTAAACCCAGTATCCCACAGAGGTGTTTGCTGTGCAAAAACTAGTAAGTCGGTAGGGTATTAAAAGCTTTTCGTGAAAATATTAAAATGTGATATTATTTTAGGAGATGTCTGTTTTGAGTCAATAGATAGCTCCTGCCTAGCTTCAAAGAGCAGCCTAGGCAATGCAACTTACTACAGGTTTAGTCCGAAAGCAAACAAATGTGTCGCAATTTCAATTGATGTGAATAAATCAGGGTGCCAAACCAAAAATATCTTTCGCAACGAACAATCATGTGCCTCCGTTTGTCCAGGTTTGTGCTGTTTTCTGACAATTATTTTATTTTCATTCTAAAAAGATGTCTACAAATATATGATTTGTGCATATGTACTTTCTTTTTACAGTTCTCACTCCATGTGAAAGATTAAAATTGAAGAATAGCTTAGCTGCTCAACGCGCAAGACAAGCTGTATGGTTTGAACCAAGGTGCGATCCTGTCACAGGTCACTGGAGCCCAGTACAATGTTTGGGAAATCAATCCTCAGATGAGCCACCAGTTTATATTCAAGGAATTAATAGCGGAATTGAATCAGCAATTAAATCCTCATCAACAGGCTATGGCGTTTGTTGGTGCGCGGACAAAAAGGGTGCCCCATTAAAAGGAACCCTTACACGTGACTTGGAGCCTATATGCAATAGTCGACAAGCGAGGCAAAGGAACTCAAACACAGCGTCAGCCGATCCGCTGATGGAAAATCTTATTCAACAAATGACAATGCTTGTGACTGAAGACATCACCGAACTAGAGGAAGAAGAAGAATCATATTTTCCAAGTGACGATACGCATCGATCGGATTCCATTGCCTTTGGAATCGACAGTATTTATGAACCAGTGAGTTCTATTCTCGATTCCAAGTTATCTATTGAAAATACCCAAAAGTTGACACCATTTAAAACTACCCGGTGTTTTGGTATTGCCAAGACAGCATCTTTTCCTGTATCCTGCGATGAAAATGGATCGTTTATTCCTACGCAGTGCAATGGAAATAAATGTTGGTGCGTAGACGCTGCCGGCAACCAACTTCCTTCGACCTCAACATTCCTTGTGGGAACAAGGAAATGCAACTTCACTCCTGTAGAATCAGTTGCAATTGAGTTATTCCTCGTAAACGATACTGTAGCAACTGTAAAAAATTTCTATGATGTTGTGAAAATGGAACTGCACCAATACATAGGTAAATCAATAGACAATCTGCGTGTTCAAGAAAATCAAGATGGTACTGCCATAGTCAGTTTCGAATTACATGATGATGAAAAAATAGACAAAGCGTATCTTATCGAAGAAGCCATCCACGACCAAAGACTAGTTCTTGGTAGAGGACACTACAAACCAGACATCACACTTTCGAAATTCATTCACCGAAACCAGCGAACAACTACTGCCCAGACATACTCGTCTCCAGAGACTACAATTCAGGTTGTGGTATTTATCTTGGCAACATCTTCAGCGTTTCTTGTAAGTTTACTGGTAGTGTACATCATGTTGAAACGTGGCAAACAGGAGAAAAACAGGCATGCAAACTACACAATAAATACCAATGACCTACACGATTTCAATTCAGACTCGAAAATAAACTATGCGTCTCCAGTTTTCGTATTAAGTGTTGAGGAAAGTAAAAGCACAAAACAAGATATATGTATGAGTAATTAATCTTTTCTAGAAACATTAACATTAAAATTAACATTACACATACTTAATAACATATTAAATAAAAGAACGGCTGAAAGTCCGCTTCAATACCAAATTGATTATAAACATTACGACGAATAGTAGCTATATAATAAAAGCCAATTACAATCTCTCTTGTGTTGATGACAAACTGTATTACATAAGTTGTATATTATTTGTAAATTAATTGTAAATAAAGATAAAATTTTGTATCCGAAATAAAGTTTATTTTTTCATATATTTCATACATAGCAAAAGCAATCAAAATTGCATTCACTTTTCATTATTAAATAATTCAGTGAAAAAGCAAATGTATCGATCAATCCATTGTCGCGAGCAAAAATTAAGGTACCCCATTATAATTTTCGAAAATTTAGATTTAGATCTGTTTTTCTCTGTAAGATTTACCTTTGTTTTGGTTTTTTATAATAATTTCCTTTTTTTGAATTGTTAATTCTTTTCTAAAAATGTTGAACGCTCAACTTTAAAAAATTTCCAATTCGAATGGTAAATAAAGTATGCTTGATCCGATTGCAAATATAACAGTTTCTAAGTTACAACAAATTAGCTGCGTTAAGAAATTCATCAACAATACTTTTGCCCAATGCAATCTGCATGCAGTTTTCAAAAGGCTTCTTTCTTCGTAGTGTAATTTTTCCTTTCTGTTACCGCAATAAAATAATACATAATAATAATAATAATGGCGGCGCTACAGTCCGAAGTGGACCTGGGCCTAACTTCTCAGCAACCACTCGTGTTGTGCGCGCTATTGTTCTCTCACGAGTGGAAGGGACCTACAGATTAATGCCGACTCCGAACGGCGAGATTGAGAAGCTTTTTTCTAGACAGTTATACTCTTTGAGCATTGTCAGTGACTCGAAAGAGGTGGGGCCGTGAACAATTTCTTTTTTGAAAAATTGTTTGTCTGGACTTGGAATCGAACCTAGACTGCGAAAGTCTAGTGCGCATGGGTCGACGCACGAACCCACACGGCCACGTCGCCCACAAAAAATAATACATAATGGATGACTAAAAATTGACATTTACTTCACATTTTCATATATATATTTTTTTGAAATTTATGATGGTGTACCTTAATTTTTGCCCGCGACTGTTTGTACTTCAAATCAAATCAAACTTCAAATCATGGTTTTATTGTAGCTTCAAGCATTAATTATACAGTGGAATCGCGATAATTCGTATCTCGATAACTCGGTAAGACTCGGTCCCTTGAAAAAATCGCGGTTATTCGTATAAAACCCATACGTTTCGGTTGTCACTTAAATCATCGCTACCAGTTTGCAAGATGAGTTCAAAAAAATACAAGTGCCTCTCGTTCGCCCAGAAGCACGAAATTATTGAAACCGTGGCCAATGGAGATAATTCGTAAATCTCGATAATTCGTATAAAATGTTTGGTCCGTTGGGATACGAATTATCGAAACTCGACTGTATATTTCTCATATTTTGTGATTTATTAATGTAAAATTGAACTGTAATTGAATTACTGAGAAATTAAATGTATAAATAAATGAAATAAAATAAAATATGTATAATAAAGGCAATCTTCAGTTATTTTGACTGTAATTATTTTATTGACAGGAATAAAAATGCGCTTTTTCTTCTTTATCAATTGGAAATTTGATAACCAAGTTCAGGCATGCCAATGTTTTCCTTTATTACAATATCGACTTATATCTTGCTCAACATTCCCGAGAATTATAGACTTTATAGATTATAGACACTACGATTCGCTGCCGATGGATACATATCCGCCCCTCTTTTGTCGAAGTATTGCAAAATATGCTGAGATTTATTATTTTTGCTTTCATCTTTAAGTTCAAAAACAATTCTGTACACAATGTGAAGCTTAAACTTTCTGCTTTAAAATAAGCCCACCGTTATCGACGTAATCGATATTTGAATTTAACGTCGCTAAAATTTGTTGAATAAGTGTGACTTTGTTTCCTAAATAACTTTTGTACAAAATACAACTGTTTATTTTATATTATAGTGTACTTTCCCTTGTGATCAATGTAGTGTTGTAACGGGATTTTATTTGCCTTATTTATATGTAGTCTTTTCAAATGAGTTCATCAACTTAATTTCCCATGTTTAATACGATAATCTACTCATTTTGTCAAAAATCACAACCTGTTGCCATCAAAATAACCAACACCATAAAAAAACGCTTATTGTCTATGATAAATATCAATGAGCATAACTTTATTTAATCAATTGTTACAATGGTTCAGAACAGACTTTCTTAGAAAATGCAATAAAAAATATATGTAAATCATTACTTTTGTTAGAAGGCGAAAATTCTGGAACGTTTCAAGAAACTCCTAACTTAACACATATTGATCATATTTTGAGGGTAAACCCAACATCTGTTTGGAAACAACATAATAATTTGATTTTTTTAGCTATCTAGTCATCTGCAAGTTGGGTGTACGAGTACTTGAATCCTTATTTCAACATTAACTGGACACTGGACAGTTTTAGGTTTAGAAGTTTTTTAATGATTCTATTTTGCTGGTTTAGAAGATCCTTGTGAACTGGAGCGTGGTACTGCATTATTTGATAAACGACCAACTGAGAACGGAATTGCCGCTCTTTGATCTTCCATGCGGCCGCTTTGAACTTTCATTATGAGCGAGAAGAAGTCTTCATCGGGAACTGTTGCTCCACTGTTTGAAGCACCTGGACGTCTTTGACGATGAGGATCGTTTGTTTCTGCATCCATTGTTATTGTTGGAATTGGTAATTCAGAGCGTTGTTCCTCAATACGCGAACCTTGACAACGCATTAGCATGTCAAGGAAAGCGTCATCCGGTTGTGCAGTTGCAGTTTGAGCACTTGTAGTTTCCAATGAGCTTCCTGAAGTTTTCAGTCCAGGTAAGTTCTCACATTCCTTTGGCAAATTGGAAGAGAATAAAGAATTTTGTTGTGTGAGTGGTTTCCGGGACTGGGTGAAGTTTTGCATTTCTTTTTTGGTAATCTTTATCGAACATCTTTGGTCGTCCATACGTTTTGACTGTGATCGGGACAACATATCAAAGAAGTCATCTTCATTTGTTTTGACTTTGGTTCCTGTTTGCTTTTGTTCTTCGGAAACCTGTTGACTGGCACTGGGTTGACCTGATCGTTTACCATCCGGCGTGATTTTAATTAGGTCCAATTGTTCCATGCTTTGTCGTCGTACTCTTACCATACGCGAATTACCGCCATTGACCTGAGTATTCTCCGAGTCTGTAGACTGTTCTGCGTCTGATGCGGCAACTTGATCTTCATCTTCGTTTAGTTTTGGAAGTCCAAGAAGCTTTCGCAAATCTGTTATGTTGACTTTGGCTGTTGATTCTCCAACGGGATCGTTCAGCTCCTTTGCTAATCTATAGTGTGACTCCGCAAACTGCAGAGCCTTTTCATGATTGCCTATTGCAGAATGTGCGTTTCCCAAACTCCAGCATGCACGCGCCTCTCCCACACGGTCTCCTAATTCTTGTGCTATAGCCAAATGTCTGTGGTGATATTCAATGGCTGTAGAAAATTCTCTTAGAAGAGTATATGTATTTCCGAGACTGTAACATGATTGAGCCTCTACCTCACGTTCACCTAGTTCCATAGCCAACGATAAAGTACGTTTGTAATGCTCTGCAGCTTCTTCAAACTGACCCAGGAATATATGTGAGTTCCCTAAATTGCTGTTTGCTCTACGCTCAGCCGCTTTGTCACCGAATTCGCGGGCAATCCTCAATCTTTCTTGATGATGTTCGATAGCAGCTTGGAAGTCGCCCAACAGGTAATAGGTATTACCCAAATTCCCGCATGCTCTTCCTTGAGCTCCTCGGTCTCCAAGTTCATACATTAGTTTCAAATTTTCTTGATAAAATTCGACAGCTTTGGTAAGGGCCTCTTTAACATCGTCTGAAAAATCACCTGGATTACGTTGGCCCATATGCTTTCCTTTGGCATGGAACACATTGCCCAAGTTATAGAGAGCCCTTCCCTCCGATAGTCTATCGCCCAGTTGCCGAGCCAGTGTCAAGTGCCGATCACAACATATAACAGCCTCATCGAATCGACCCATTACTTTAAGGGTATTTCCTAGATTTCCCGATGATTTTGCTTCTCCCAACTTATCGTTCATAGACCGCGCAAGGGTCAGATCTAGTTTATGATACTGCATGGCTTTTGAGTAATCACCCAAATAAAAGTAGGCATTGCCAAGTTGACTGTAAATTGCACTAAGAGTGCGTAAATCATCCGTTCCAGCTTGAACGGCAGCGAGAAAAAATGCTACCCCAGCCCTACAATCACCTGCCTTACATAAACGCTCACCTTCAAGTGCTAGCTCCAAACACATCGAAGACGCATCATTAGTAGTGTGTTGGGGATCGCACGAAATATTTTCAGCACTTGCCGATAACGAGGACATTACAAAGGTATGCACTTTATGATGTTGAATAAAATTCTTTTGTTAGCCTTGTATATAAAAAAAACACAATCCTTGTAAATGAGAAGACTCTGTCAAAAGTATCAAAGCGTTAAGTCTCTGCATATCTTTCTTTGCAACTTTAACAAAAAAAACACTTACATTTGAAGATTTAAGGCGTTTCTTCTATTATTACAAATATATTGGCATTAATTCAGGTAAATGAAAGTAAAAACGTCATGGCCGTTATGATGCTGTCAATATTTATAAAATGATTCACACACGAAAATGAGGCATAACTTTACAGGGATGTTTGTATTGATTTTAAATCTAAAGTGAATTCATTCATCTTTGATCCTTAACTTAATTGTTGTCAAGTAAGAAATAAGCATATATACATTTGTATTTTTAATTAGAATTTTTTTTTAATTATCTATACTAGCTGACGTTGTTCTACAATATCCTCCTTTCATTACCAAAAACACGAGCGAATATTTCCACATAAATATCCCCATATTAAGCTTACAACAAGATCGAATTGCAGTTATATCGATTCAGAGTTTACTCAATTTCTATCATAACTGTTATGAACTCACTATTCATGTAAGAAATAGTCAATTACTTATTTTAACATGTTTTTGAGTTTTAAGAAACAAAAAAAAATTATATTTAAAACTTTCATACTCAAACCATAGAAATGTTGTCCAAATTGCAACGTTATATTTTTCAATTTTATTTAATATTATTTATAGAGGATATATTTATTAGTATATATCATTTGATAGGAACTACTAAAATTAATAATTAATAATATTCAAAAATACTTCAGATGTTGACTCTTTACAAAATAGATTTGCAGGTATCAACAATAAAAAATCTACTACAATGTAATCGTGCCCAATACGATAATACAATATGGCGTCCGAGAAATCTTCACAAACAGAAAAAGTTGCTCAAAAGTATTCCATTTGTAAATGGTGTGAATGAATTTTTTTGAAGAAAAGTCGCCGCTACGTTACGCTCGGAGCGAAAATTGTAGAAATTTTCGCTAATTTCCACTTGAAAACTCAGCACCCCGTATAAGGAAATTCGTTATAAACCTTTAATTGAATACACGGTGCTGAATTTTCGAGATTCATCCTAAAATTCGGTAAAAGAAAAATGCAAAGTGACTTTTGTCCATTATCGCTATCGTCGCCATCGCTCTTGTCGTCTTCGCCTTCTTCGTCGTCGTCGTCGTCGTCGTCGTTGCCGTTGTCGTCGATCGTCAAATCATCGGATTTTTTGTTGCGTTCTGATACTGATGACGGTTTTAAAAATTTTTAATTTCACTCCGTAATTGTTATAGGTATTCCAATTGAACATAAAATTCAAACTGGAAATGTCCTATTAATCGAATAATCGGATTAAGAAAAACACATTAACGTTGTGCAAGCATTTAGTGGTGTGAAAAATTTCTTGGAGACGACGGGTTGGGTTAAACATTTTTCTGTGTGTGAACGTGAAACGAACTTTTTATCGTGAAATTTTTATTTGAATTTCAACCTGAAAACCCAAAACTACTTTTAAGTTAGAAAACTATAATTTTTCCTATTTTTTTCCATTTGCGGGATTGTAGTTGGAGTTCAAAAGAAGAAAATATATACATATATATTTCCCTATATCCTCGGTAAGTTTAAAGAGAAGAGTGTGTATGTAGAGTATGGGGAGATTGTATTGGGGAGCCTCGACAAATTCATATTTGCAACTCTTAATAGGCCTAATGACAGAAATAACTCAAATATCCCGAAGAGGTCTTGAATGCGAGCAAAAAAAAAAATACAATAAAGAAACGAAAAACACTTTTCTCGGACACGAAAAAAAATCAAAAGATTTTCCTCTACTCCCTTAATTGTTAAGTGGTGCGGTGCTGGTATTACCCCGCATAAAACATCGCTCTCGACGACACTAGCCTTTTCTTTCCCACAACCGCGAATGTATTGGTTTTTATTTTGCTTCTCAGTTTCGTTTCTTCTCTCGTGAAATTGTTGCAATCGACAAATAAAAAAGGGGAAAATGAAATCTCTCTTGAGCGGTTAGAGGAAACGAGAATTGCGGCTTTCAAAGGATTATTTTATTTGATTTTAATTTTCATACATAATTATTTAGTTTACACGAACACTATGTTAACTCCAATCAAATATTCTTCGCTGGACACTGGAATCCCCGCAAATGGGTTTGGATGGGTTCAAAAATATGCTCTCGTTAGATCGCGTTGGTCATGTACCGTAGATGAATGGGCTCTTACTTTGGGGTCCGTCCGTTTGGTGTATGCAGTGATAAATTATAAGCATAAAACGCAAAGCATGGGTAAGAAAATGGAGTACTAGTGCTAACTGATGATTCCAAAATGGTAAATAATGATTTAAGATGAAAAGAGCTCTCGCCTAAGAATGAAAGCAAGAATAGTAAAGTTTCACTCATGGATGTGTGTTTTTAATATACGATTCGCACGTACATATTAATATACGGCGGCCGTGTCCGCATTCGGGAGTATGGGCGATGAGGAGTATATACATGAGCGTGTGTTTAGCACGTCCATATGTGCAATAATTCATGAAACTCGATGGTATTTGTGAGTTAGCGGCTGGGTTTATTTTTTGTCCGCTTTGTTCGTCATCTTTTCAAAATATAACACGATATATTTTTTTTTTTTATTTTTTTTTTTGTGTATAACAATTTACTTTCTCTTACATTAGCTTATTAAAAATTATGCAATCAAATATATTTATTTAATGAGAAGACAAGAAAAGTTCTATGTTTTTAGTCGGCTGATTATGAAATTAACTTTGACCCGTCGACTTGCGCCTTGAGCGAAACATGAAAATGGCAAATTCTTTATACTGTCATGCTCTTTCAAAGTAATTTTGATACAAATGACAGTGGTCGTTAGTTGCTTCAAGCAGCACACCTTTAAGGTCTTGAATTGAAGTTTAACAACAAATATAAAAATCACAATAGTAAATTTATTTGCATACATATCCATTTAGCTGCAGCTTTTTCGATTTAGTTTTTTTTTTTTTTTTCGTTTAAGTACACATAGTAAAAAAAAAATAAATGAAATGATCGAAAACGAAAAAATAAATTTGTTACAATTTAGTGTGACAGCCTGAGTGGAGTTCTAAGAACACATACCATGAAAACGGGCAGAATATACAATACAACGGTATGTAATGCAATAGGTGTGTAGCAATCCTCTCTTTAACCAGTGCGTTTGTAGTTGTATGTTCATATATCTGTCATTTTGTGAAACGATGTTGCCAAACATAACACGAAGATAAAATTAAGTGAGTTAATGATTTGCTTAAGTGACATTTTGATAATGAAAAGTGAAAAAAGGAATGAGTTGTAATGCACCTGTCTCAAATCAAATTTACTTGAGTTTGTTGTTTAACTAAACAAACTCTGTACAGCCTTGTGGGTATGTGATATAACACGGGGTCATGAAATATTTAATAGATCAGCATAAGTAACAAATAAGAAGATTAATTTAAATATAAAAAGAGAAATATTAGACAAAACAAATAAAGAAGAGACACATATCGTGACAATATTATTCAATATTTTGGGAACTTTGTGAAATTAGTACAAGTATTGGTAGTGTCAAGCTCCAATCTGAAATTCACAGGAGTTTAAAAACGTTCTATTTCTTTCTATCGAATATGAACCTAAACTATTTGAGATTTGTTGTATAACAACGAAAAATATAACCAGGATCACGAATTATTTTCTCTGAACAAAACCTACGTTAATATTGCTTATGATGTACTTATGTGTTCATTAATTTTTTATATTATAAAAAAGTTTAATTTTTTTCGTGTTAGTTTAGTTTGATCTTAAATTACTGCATATAATTCTATACGACCCATTTGTTTATAATTAATATCTATCCTAATGCTATTGCCTTGTTTTAGAATTTATTTTCTGGTAAATTTGAACAAGTCTTGGCAGTTATTACCCCATCTAAAGTCCACATATTCGAAAACTAAGTAAATTGACAATATAAACATGCGCAACAAATTGTGAACTTTTATAATTATTGAAAAGGAGGAAGGCTCAAATTTTGGTATTTGTTTGTATAAATGATAAGATTTAGATTTTATAATTCATGAGTTTAAATTTGACTGCATATTTTGTGTGCTTCGTAAGCAGCATGCAAATGCATGTATTGCGGTGGAGCTTTAAATTACTCAAAAAGTTGACAATGTTAACTAAAACTTGAAAATTTAAATAACGACTTTGTGTGGTATTTACAACACGATTCAAAATACAAATAATATAAGCAAATAAAAAAGTAAAAAAAAAAAACATCTAAAAATATCAAAAGAAAGTAATTTATTTAACACGCATTACACAAATATAATTAAAGTAAACAAATTACTCAAACGGACATACTATATAATATAATATAATGGTGGACTTGGGCCTAGCCTATCAGTATTGGGATTTAAACCTAGACTGGAAAGTCTAGTGCGTAGGGGTCGACGCACTTACCCACAACGACACTACGCCATAACATATTAATACTAGTAAAAGGTAGAATAAGAATAAGGCCCAGGTCCACCTCGGACTGTAGCGCCCTAAGAAGAGGAAAAGGTAGAATACATTCTATAAGATAAATTTTCCGGCTAAGGATAATCAAGATGCCAATTTAGGAACATTTTTCAAATAAAATGACCAGTATATTGGTCAATGCAGAAAAATGTTGTTTTAAACTTGCTGGGATGAAGGTTAACGTGAACAAATTCGCGGTTATTGTTATTTGCAGAACGTCTGTTCAATGCACTCTACATGTTAATAGAGTCACATTGAAACAGGTGGAGAAGTTTAAGTATCTCGGGGTTTTCTTCGCGAGTGATGGGAGGAATAATGCTGAGCTTTCCTGTAGGATTGGTCAAGCTGGGTCAATTTTGAAACAGCCTGGTCGAGCTTGGTGTCAAAGCCAAGTTAGCGGTTTTTAACGCAGTATTTGTTCCAACTCTCACCTATGGTCATGAAATTTGGGTAATGAACGATAAGATCGCAAATACAAGCTGTCGAGATGAGATTTCGTCGTGCTGTTGTGGGAATTACTCGTCGGGAAACACGGCAGTACGCGATGAACTCAACATTGGGCAGCTGCTTCTTCGTACGGAAAGGTCTGTACTTCGATGGTTTGGTCATGTGGCACGAATGTCTCCATCATCCATCATTCCGAGTCGTGTCTTGAATGCGATTTCATCAGGTAGGCGACCGCTTGACAGACCCAGAACGAGATGGTTGGACCAAGTCCAAACACGCGCCTAGTTCCTGACGAGTTAGAGTCGATGGCGGAGGATCGAGTGGTCTGGAGCTGTCTCGTGCATGCATTGCCCCCACGACCCTTTTAGTGGAACATGCGGAAATGAGGACTGAAAATAAGATTAGATGGTGAAGAAAAAATCCATTTGCTTAAAGTTAAATTTTAGAATCTAAGCATATGGCAATGAGGCCTACTTTTATATGATTGGTCTTAAATGGACATATTATTAAGGTCCTCAATAATGTGAAAATCTTTGAACGGTACATGCCAGAAATATGCATATAACAACAACAAGATTCAATATAACGTTAAAACCCTTCAAGTGATATGATATGATTCAAGAAAATCTCCAAAATCTTGATATATTTTAACAAAATACTAAATGGATTTAATATTATCTAGCCTTAAATGACAAGATTACAAAAGTTGCACATTTTACCACGTTTTAAAAAATCGACTATTATTTATTTGTCAATATATTTAAAACTTTCATATGCTAACTTAAAATTATTGTTTACTTTTAAAGATTCTCGTCAGATCTAAGAAATGGTGACCATATAGTCTCCTTCAGTATCCACAAAAATTTCGAGAAAGAAAAGGATTACGCATTTGATCAAATGTCGATGAGATAATGAATTATAGTCGCATATACATACTAATGCAAATCGCATAAAAAGTGGTCTTAAGAATCATCAAAGTCAGACTTACTCTACAAACTTTTGTTACCAAAAATTTAATTCATTTCAATTTACTAAATTTAATGTGCCATCAAAAATTAATAAAAAGATCATTAAAATACCAAGCAACATAAAAAAGGAAGAACAATCCACTAGATGCTAAATAAACATAATACACCAACGTACAGAAACACAAGATTTAAGAAAATAATCCCTCCAGTAGCATTTCATTATATTTGGTGAGTTATCTACATACATATTTTGCATCGAATAAAAATAAAAACTAAATACAATCTAAATTCTAGCATTCTGATCTACAATAAGATTAAAGTTGAAGCACTGTCAAGAATACTATAGAAAGTTTCTTCTACCTAACTATGAATTGAATCCGCCGGCTCTGAATTTTTTTGAAACTTGCTGCTGCAGTTACAAAACAACATTGAAAAAGAAAACATACATACAATAAGGACAATTATCACGCAAAAAGGCAGAACTA